>CM076583.1:502874779-504314610 GCA_034641835.2 Pinus albicaulis | reverse complement strand
TGACTCTTGAGAATCAATGTGGGAATATCAGCGGACATTGGGATGGTTGTGATCACTACCCTATATAGAAAGTTTGGTCTCTCCTATTGATATAACAACAAGATGGAGGTGATCCTTTTTGGTAGATAGATCTTTCCCATTGTCACTAAACGATAATATGGATGTGGTCATTACATTCTATGGAAAATTTGGTGTCTCTTGTTAATCTAACAATAGGATGGATGTGATCCTTGCATAGTAAATGGATCTTGCCTATTGTAATTAGATAGAGGGAGATAGTTTGAGCTCCCTTATGATGTTGGTTTCTTCATATTTACTTTCAAAAAATTTCAAAAGATGGAGATGGGAAGAGATGAGACAAGACAAAATATGACTTGATGACTATGATGATGATGATTGACTTGATCTAGATTGGTATTCAGAGCTCCCCTACGATGATTCTTCTTCTTCTATTGGATCGATATTGTTTAGTTGATGATAAAATAAATTCATGATATGTGATGAAATGGATGTCAGTATGGTTTGAGGATTGATATTCTCTACCTTTGATTGTGCATTATTCTTCTTCTATGATATGAGATGTAATGATGATGCAGTTTTCTACCTTCTTATACCGAGACATGTCATTTGACATGAGGACTTATGATGTAAATGGAAATTCCTCCCTAGCTGAGAGGGAGCATTAAAATTTAGGGCAACATTGGGAAGAATTTCCCCTCATAGATCCTACTACCAAAAAGGAAAATCATTAAAACCCTAAAAGGAATTTAATTGGTCAAAGGAATTATTATTAAAGTATTAGAAAATTAAATTTTATGGAACCATGGGTTGGCTTCAATTCAAGAAGGGTAAAATATAATTTCAAATTTAAAAGTGTGATCTAAGTCGGCCTAAAATTTTCAAGTGAACCCTCATAAGGGTCACAAATTTTCACTCATGGACATCACTATATATACCCAATTGAGTTGATCTCGAAATCGCACTATATATACCCAAGTATTCTCTCTGTAGAAATTGTACAACATATATGTATATCATGGATTCAATATGATCTAATAATGTACTAAATCTAGATACTGAATCACTTTTGCAAATCAATTGTGGAATTAAAAACACAATCACCAATCACATGAAGCAAAGAAGAATCAATCAAACCACAAAACAGATAATTTCCTGGGGAAAGCTTGATGGTCAAAACCCCACTATATTCTATTGTATATTCAGCATGGATACATGAAACAATTACATACAACTCTTCTCACAAGAGCCCTCCTGTACTCAGCTAATTGTCTCACACTGTCCTGGAAAAACTGACCAACACTTAGCCAATTCTCAGCCTCCAAACATCCTACCTTGCTTGCACAATTCGTGTGGAATGAAATCCCTATTCTTTAGGTATGTTGGCCTTCCTTTACTGCACAAGGATCATGGGAAATCCAGTCGGTGTTTGGTTGCATGGGTGCAACCCAATAATCCTACAACTGATAGTCAACATCCCTTTCACCTAGATCTCAATTGGGTCTCCACTGAAACTAACATGCATGCAGCTAATAATAGTAAATCCTTAGTTGCATGTGAGATCACTGATTGTGAATTAAATAATATTTAATTCAATTGATCTCTCACTAGTGCAATAAATAGTTACAACTAGCACAATTGGCTTTAACTCACTTAACTGAGCTAAACTGATTACAACCTGCATTAACTAATGCACCAATGCACTTCAAACTCTGTTACAACTAGAATTACTCTGCATGCCTCACCAACTACCCTCAACTCAAAATTCATGAGTTAACTGAGTTTATCACACTTAGTTACCTATTACAAGTTATTTTGATATTAGATTACATTTTATTGTCCATCTTAATTAAGGGATGACTAAAATATACATGCACCAAATTTAGCCCACACCAGTGTAGGTGCTGCTACGACCTGTGGTCCCACACTAGTGTAGGTGATGCTTGGATCTCATTGTCACACACTGATGTAGGTGCTGCAATTTATTGTTGAACTTCAACACTCCCTCTCAAAAAGAAATGGATTATTCTTCACCCCGATCCTGTCTCTATGGTATTTGAATTTTCTCCTAGTGAGTGCCTTCGTCAGAATATCTACATCCTGATCTTCTGTGCGAATGTACTGAAGTAACATTATGTGCCTCTACACACAATATATGAGATGGTGGTACCGAATGTCTATGTGCTTGGATATATCATGAAACACAGGATTAACCAATATTTTAATGCAACTTTGGTTATCACAATCTATCACTATCGGACCCATATAAGAACCAAACAAACCAAACAGGATCTTTCTCATCCAGAGGGCCTTACATGCAACTTGACTTCATGCCATGTACTCTGCCTCCATTGAACTGAGTACCACAAATCGATGCTTCCTGTTGTACCAATAAACTGTTGTCAATCCTATGTTGAAGATCCCTCCTGATGTGCTCTTTCTGTCTGATGGGCTACCTTCCTAATCTACACCCACTACCTCTCTAGAAGTAGCATCCTCTTTCCTCCAATTTCCTGGAAGAGGAGTGTCCATGGGTTTATATCTCTTCATGTGAAACTTACCCGGTATCTCTTTGGCATACTTTCCTTGAGAAACAAAAATTTCACCATCCCGTTGCCATATTTCCAAACCAAGGAAATAATGAAGGAGTCCCATGTCCTTTATTTTTAACTCCCTTGCAAGATCCTCCTTGTATGAGTGTATCAGCTACTCATCACCAGTCAAAATTAGATCATCAACATAAAGTACAATAATCAATATCTTACCCTCAACCATAATCTGGTACAGGTTTGCATCAACTTCACTTTTGGTGAAGCCCAGTCCAATGAAATAGTTGTCCATCCGAGTGTACCAAGCACAAGGTGCTTTCTTCAACCCATACAGTGCTATCTTGAGTCGACACACATGCAACTCACTGTCGAAGATCTCGAAACCTTCTAGCTACTCTATGTACACTTCTTCCTCAATAACTCCATTGAGAAACATAGTTTCACATCCATATGATGACTGTAGCACCCCATCTACGCTGAGAGTGTAAGGATGGATCTAATGGAAGAGTATCTTTCAACTGGTGCAAAAATATCATCATAATTGATCCCCTCAATCTGTGAGAATCCTCGGGCCACAAATTTGGCCTTATATTTCTCCACACTCCCATCGGAAACTTGCTTTACCTTGTAGATCAATCTAGATCCAACCACTGATTTATCGACCGGTCTTGGGAAAATCTCCCATGCAATGTTCTTGACAATGGAGTCATACTCCACAATTGCATCAACCCAAATTGGTTGTTGCGTTGCCTCCTGAAAGGAGGATGGTTCTGTCACAATACATTTTCTCATAAGAGCCATGTATACAGTAAACTTTTGTGGAGACTATCTATGTCTGCGTTTTGAAGTAGGGGCTCCTAAATTCTCTGTTGCATCAAGTCTCAATCTATCAGCTTCCATGGTGCGCCTTCTACCATTTCTAATTGATGGCTTTGCATGAGGGTTTTCTGTCACTCCATGATCCTTCGCATGTGGATGCTCCACATATTAAGGCTCATCCTTGGGAACCAAGATTTCCTCCTCTGCATGCAAATCCAACTCCCTCTCAAGGGATAATCGCATGGCTTTCTCCTCATCAAATTTTATATCTCGTCGCACAGTCATTATGTTATTTTGAAAATACACCTGATAGTTGCGAGGAGTTTTAGTGTACCCCACAAAAATCCCAATCTCAGATGTTGGTTCCAGCTTCTTCCTAGCGTCTTTGGTCACATGCACATAAACAGATGAGCCAAAAATCTTAAAATGTGAAACATCAAGTTTCTTACCATTGAAAGACTCTTCTGGTGTACTCATTCCAAGTATCCTATGAGGACAACGGTTCTGCACAAATATCGATGTGTTGCATGCCTCTGCCCATAGATGCATCGGTAGGCCCTGATCATGCAACATCACTCTTGCTGCACCCACAATCGTTCTGTTCTTTCTTTCAACGACTCCATTTTTTGTGGGTCAGGAGGTGCTATCAGTTCTCTCTGAATTCCTTCTTTCCTGCAGAAGTTGAATTCATTGGAGATGTACTCACCACCATTTTCGCTCCTAAGAGCCTTCACTTGCTTCCCCGTGTATTTCTCCACCAGTGCTTTGAAATCAAGAAATTTTGAGAACATCTAATCTTTCTTCAGCATGAAGTAGATCTAGCACTTTCGAAAAATGTCATCAAAAAATATCACATAGTATTTATGCTTTGCTATCGAAGCAATAGAGAATGGTCCACACAGGTCTGTGTGAACTCTCTCAAGGATCCCTGAGGCTCAGTTCTCCTTCACATGAAAGGTGTCCTTTACATATTTTCCCATAGTACATCCCTTGAATTTGTCTGAATGCACAAGTGTACCCTTGGGAAGACCCGTATAAATCTGTTGCATGACTTTCAAGGCTCTGTGGTTAAGATGGCCCAATCTCCTGTGCCATAACTCACCCTCATCCTGGCTCACCACTTCGTCTGCCTTTCCCATCAATGTTGCGCAGCCATCTACATCCATTTTATAGATATTGTTAACTATAATCCCAATCTTCTTGGATTTTCCTATTGTTTTGTGTCGCAAGAAATATTTTCCTTCACTGAAAACAAAATCATAGCCTCTATCCTCCAACATTGCAACTGAGACCAAATTTTTCTTCAAGCCTGATACATGCATTACATCTTTTAATTGAAAGGTTTTACCTGACTATCCCTGGAAGGTAATGGTACCAATCCCAGTAGCATTGTACCGCCTGTCAGCACCCATTTCTTATGCATCTAGATTTCCTTCTCCTCCAAGAAACTGAGAATTTCTTTGTCTACCGTCATTTCAAAGGATGCACCACTATCCAAATACCACACCTATCCCATTGCACTTGACATCATGCATGAAATGAGAGAGAATTCAACCTCAAATTGTGAGGCCAAAGCCTCACCAGCTGTAGATCCTTAATGTTGAAAATGTAGCAAGATGATGGAGCTTAGTGAAATGAAGTCGCCTTCACTAAGTGGGCCCGCAGGAAAATTCTGGCGCAAAGTCTATTTTTAGACTATGTCTATTTTTAGACATATGGAGCATGGTCCAGGGATTGCAGTATGTTATTCTTGGAGTATTGGTCATGTTGGTAAAAATATATGGACCTCTATTTTTTGACCTATAGGTCGATAGGTCGAAGTCTATTTTTAGACTGCCTATCCTAAAAATAGGGAAGTCAAATATTATTTACCCTTAATAATATTTGGACTATAAACTTCAGTTTACTCTCTTGGAGCACTTTAGTTCGAGCCTTGGAAGTGGCTCATGCATCCGACAGAGGAATTACGCTATTCTTAGGGTTTGATGGCATCATGCATGGTTGAATTTAGTTAGGACTTCAGTGGTAGAAGTTTGGTGGAGTTAATGAGACAACTAGTGGAGTTGTGTTATGTTTATTTTAGTTGAACTGATTGAGATTAGTTTAACTAGCTAATCAATTAGTTATGAGTGGAGTGAATTAAATATTATTTAATTCATTAATTAGTAACTCATTATTCAACTCAAGAACACATCAGTTCACTACAGTGCATGATCAGTTCAGTGGAGACCAGTGAGAGAGGTAGATGAAAGGGTGGAGTTAGCTATCAGTGGCGACATCAGTTGTGCATGAGATTTGCACCACACTTGGAGGAATTTCCCATGATTATTGCGCTGTCAAGCCAAGGAGATTCGAACCTTGGATCTCTATATAGACAGGCCTGGATTGCGCAATAGAGGCAAGGCAATTGGCGGTGAGTTTTGAACCAGTAACCTGTTCAAAACTGAGCTAGTTTGTGTGTAACTTCATGAGATAGTAATGAGTACTTGTGAGGAGTATTGTACTGAGTTTGTTACACGATTTCTCCATTATAATATACACAATAGCTGCGGGGTTTTCAGCTATAATCTTTCCCCATACATACTGTGTTAATGTGTATGATGATTTGATGTGCTATCGCTTGTTTTATTTCCGCATGTGTGATGATCTGAGTGGAAGAGATTATGTGTTGCATATAAATTCGAATTGTATGTGATCAGGATAGTCTCGGTGGATAATTAATCATTATTCAGCAAATTTCTACATGGTATCTGAGCTATTGAAGCAGAGATTGATCATCACAGTGATTACAAACTTATTTCGGTAGACAAAGTCTGCATGCAGGCCAGGTAGCCTCTGGATCCATCCTTTCTTTGAAAGGTGATATATCCAATAAACGCCCCTTGCAGTCAATCTCTGTGCTAGAAATAATTTGTTCTCACAAATCTTGAGCGGTTGAGCTTTGAGGTGGAATTCGAATTTTGCAGCAGTTTTGTTTTCTTGGTGCCAGTGTTGAAAATGTCTTTCAACGGTTTGCGACTCGAATATTCTCTTGAAGGCAGTTCGAATTATGTTGCATGGAAGGATCGCATGGAGGCAGTATTAGAAGATAATGGTCTGAAGGAGTTTGTAGATACGGATGTCCAAAAGCCCACTGATCCTGCTGAAGTCGAAGCATGGCAAAAGAAGATGGAAAAATGTCGAAGGATCCTGTTGGAGGGCGTCAAGGATCATATTGTATCCAGCCTGCATGGAAAGGCTTCTCCATATTTAATGTGGAAAGCTTTGACGGATCTATTCCAGAGTAAGAGAGACCAAAGGAAGCTGGCGCTCAAAGATAAGCTCAGGAACATCAAGATGGAGAAAGGCGACAGTATCGCCAAATACCTCACGAAGTTCACTCAATGCAGAGATGAGCCGGGAAGTGTGGGGGTGACTGTCGAAGACGAGGACATGGTCGACCTGGCTCTCCTTGGTCTTCCGAAGGCTTGGCACTCATATCAAGATAGTGTCAATGGTCGGGAGAAGCTGCCGGGATGGGAGCGCCTTTGGGCGTATCTCATGCAGGAGGAGATAAGGAGGACTACTCGAGATGGATCTTCATCAAAGGGAGCCGATGAAGAAAATTGCGCTTTGGTGGCCAAAGCAAAGAAGGGGAAGGGTAAGAAAACCTCTCATTCTGGTGCAAAGGGCAAGAAGTAGGATATGGCGAAAGTGAAGTGTTTTCACTGCCATGATCACGGACATTATGCTACCAATTGTCCAAAGAAGAAGAAAAAAAAGCAAGCGGGAAGATCTGCAGATGGAGAAGCTTTGGCTTCACATTTCGAGCTTGAATTTTCACTGATCGCATGCTTGGTTTCAAGTGTGATGGGATCGGTGTGGTTCTTGGACAGCGGTGCGTCATTTCATATGACGGGAGATCGAGATTTGTTCTCAGATCTGGAGGACAAAGATTTGGGTGTGCACATCGAGATGGGCGATGATGGTAGATACAGTGTGACTGGTATCGGTACCATATCCTTTTAGAGGGAGTCTGGTAAACCCTTTGTATTGAGGGATGTCATGCATGTACCTGGATTGAAGAAGAACTTGATCTCTGTGGCGATGTTGGAGGATAAGGGGTATGATGTGGTCTTCAACGAAGGAAAAGCCTTCCTGCTCAGTAAGACTACTAGAGAGACCTGGAAGATAGGGGTTCGAACCAAGAACCTTTATTAGTTGCAGGTAGATGGCTGCGTAGCAATGGCATGCAAGGCGGGAGAAGTGGTGAGCCGGGATGATGAGGGTGAACTGTGGCACAAGAGATTGGGCCACCTTCGCCATGGAGCTTTGAAGATCCTGCAGTATATTTCTACTGGGCTTCCTAAGGGCACTCTTGCACAGTCAGATTAGTGCAAGGGGTGTACCTTGGGGAAGTATGTGAAATCCACCTTTCACGAGAAGGATAGTCACGCCACGATGATCCTTGAGAGAGTTCACACAGACGTGTGTGGTCATTTCTCAGTTGCTTCGACAACAAAGCACAGGTATTATGTGATCTTTGTTGATGATTTCTCTCGAAAGTGTTGGATCTTCTTCAAACATAAGAAGAGCGATACATTCGCAAAGTTCTGTGAGTTTAAAGCATTGGTCGAGAAGGAGTCGGGGAAGAAGGTGATTTCTCTAAGGAGTGATAACGGTGGTGAATTCATCTCGACTAAATTCAAGGAGTTCTGCAGCGCAGAAGGGATTCGGAGAGAGCTCATCGCACCCCATAACCCACAGCAGAACGGGGTGGCTGAGCGGAAGAACAGAACGATCGTGGGTGCTGCACGGGCGATGTTGCATGATCATGGCCTACCCCTTCACTTGTGGGCTGAGGCATGCAATACAGCAGTGTATGTGCAGAACCGTTGTCCTCACAAGGTTCTTGGCATGAGTACACTGGAGGAGGCTTATTCTGGCAAGAGGCCTGATATTTCCCATTTGCGGATTTTTTGGTTCTCCTATCTACATGCATGTGACGAAGGATGCGAGAAGGAAGCTGGATCCAACTGCTGAGGTTGGAATATTTGTGGGGTACACTGATACACCTCACAACTACCGAGTGTATTTTTCAGACAGTCGCAAGACTGTTGTGCGACGGGATATAAAATTTCAGGAGGAGAAAGCCATGCAGTGTTCGCTTGAGAGGGAGCTACACTTGCATGCAGATGAGGAGCTGTTAGTTCCTAAGGAGGAGCTTCCGGATGTGGATCAGCCACAAGAGGAAGTTTAGGAGGTGGAAGAAACCACCCATGCAGCGCCAACCATCAGAGGGTGCATGCGCACTACAGAAGCTGAGCGACTGGCTCGAGATGCAGAGAAGGTTGTAGGACCACCTACAGCACAGCGCAGACAGAGGCAGCCACTGGATCGGTACACTGGATACATGGCTCTTGTGAGTCAATGTGTCGTGACGGAGCCATCCTCTTTTGAGGAAGCTATGGAGGAACTGGCATGGGTTGATTCCATGATCGAAGAATATGATTCGATCGTCAGGAAAAATGCATGGGAGATTGTCCCAAGACCGGAGGGGAAATCAGTGGTGGGTTCGCGATGGATCTACAAAGTGAAGCAGGTGGCTGACGGGAGTGTGGAGAAGTATAAGGCGATATTTTTCGCCCGTGGCTTCTCACAGATCGAGGGGATCGATTACGAGGAGACTTTTGCACCTGTCGCAAGGTACTCTTCCATATGGACGATCCTTGCTCTCTCAGCGCAGATGGGGTGGCACATTCATCAGATGGATGTGAAGACTGCGTTCCTCAATGGAGTCATTGAGGAGGAGGTGTACATAGAGCAGCCTAAAGGTTTCGAGATCTTCAGCAGTGAGTCGTATGTGTGCCGACTCAAGAGAGCACTGTATGGGCTGAAGCAAGCACCTCGTGCTTGGTACACTCAGATAGACAGCTACTTCACTGGGCTTGGATTCTCCAAGAGTGAGGCAGATCCTAACCTGTACCAGATTGTGGTGGAGGGGAAGCTGTTGATCATCGTACTGCATGTAGATGATCTGATTTTGACTGGCGATGAGCAGTTGATACTTTCATGCAAGGAGGATCTTGCACGAGAGTTTGAGATGAAGGACTTGGGCATCCTTCATTATTTCCTAGGATTGGAGATTTGGTAGCGCAGCGGAGGACTGTTTGTTTCTCAGGGCAAGTATGCCCGGGAGATTCTGGAGAGGTTCAACATGCAAGGCTGCAAGCCTGTTGACACTCCTCTTCCTGGTGGTTGGAGGAAGGAGGATGCTACTTCAGCGGAGGTAGTGGATGCCACTGTCTATCGACAGTTGGTGGGGTCGCTTATGTATCTGGTCAATACGCGACCCGATATATGCTATGCAGTTAACCAGCTTTCACAAGCTATGGTTAAGCCTACCAAGATCTTTTGGAAGGCAGGCAAGCATGTATTGCACTATATCAAAGGCACATCGGGATATGGTCTATGGTACAGACAGGAGGATGGAGCGAAGCTTTCTGGCTTCACTGATGCAGATTGGGGAGGGAGCCCAACGGACCGAAAGAGCACTTCTGGAGGATTTTTCAGCATTGGGTCGACAGGATTTTCCTGGTACAGCAAGAAGCAGAGATCCGTGGCACTCAGTTCAGCAGAGGCCGAGTACATGGGAGCTAGCTTGGCTGCATGCGAGGCTATTTGGATGAGGAAGATCCTCGTTGGATTGTTCAGGTTGTATTTGGAGCCTACAGTGATCTACTGTGATAACCAGAGTTGCATTAAAATCTCGGCTAATCCAGTATTTCATGATAGGTCCAAACACATCGACATCAGGTACCATCATATCAGAGATTGTGTTCAGCGGAGAATCATGATGCTTTCATATGTTCCCACGGAGGATCATGATGCCGACATCCTGACGAAGGCGCTCACCAGGAGCAAGTTCGAATTCCACAGAGGCAGGATAGGGGTTGCAGATAATCCATATCTTGCTGAGAGGGAGTGTTGAAAATGCATCAAGATGATGGAGCTTAGTGAAATGAAGTCGCCTTCACTAAGTGGGCCCGCAGGCAAATTCTGGCGCAAAGTCTATTTTTAGATTATGTCTATTTTTAGACATATGGAGCATGGTCCAGGGGTTGCAGTATGTTATTCTTGGAGTATTGGTCATGTTGGTAAAAATATATGGACCTCTATTTTTTTGACCTATAGGTCGAAGTCTATATTTAGACTGCCTATCCTAAAAATAGGGAAGTCAAATATTATTTACCCTTAATAATATTTGGACTCTAAACAACAGTTTACTCTCTTGGAGCATTTAAGTTCGAGCCTTGGAAGTGGCTCATGCATCTGACAGAGGAATTACGCTATTCCTAAGGGTTTGGTGAGCACATGCATGGTTGAATTCAGTTAGGACTTCAGTGGCAGAATTTTGGTGGAGTTAATGAGACAGCTAATGGAGTTGTGTTCGGTTTAACTTAGTTGAACTAGTTGAGATTAGTTTAACTAGCTAATCAACTAGTAATGAATGGAGTGAATTAAATATTATTTAATTCATTAATTAGTAACTCATTATTCAACTCAAGAACACATCAATTCACTACAGTGCATGGGTAGTTCAGTGGAGACCAGTGAAAGAGGTAGATGAAAGGGTGGAGTTAGCTATTAGTGGCGACATCAGTTGTGCATGAGATTTGTACCACACTTGGAGGAATTTCCCATGATGATTGTGCTGTCAAGCCAAGGAGATTCGAACCTTGGATCTCTATTTAGACAGGCCATGATTGCGCAATAGATGCAAGGCAATTAGTGGTGAGTTTTGAACCAGTAACCTGTTCAAAACCAAGCTAGTTTGTGAGTAACTTCATGAGATAGTACTGAGTACTTGTGAGGAGTATTGTAATGATTTTGTTACATGTTTTCTCCATTATAATATGCACAATAGCTGCGGGGTTTTCATCTATAAGATTTCCCCATACATACCGTGTTAATGTGTATGATGATTTGATGTGCTATCGCTTGTTTTATTTCCGCATGTGTGATGATCTGAGTGGAAGAGATTATGTGTTGCATATAAATTCGAATTGTATGTGATCAGGATAGTCTCGGTGGATAATTAATCATTATTCAGCAAATTTATACAGATTTAACTTTCAGACTCAAAATTACGCGATATGGAGTCTTGGCTGTCGGATGAAAGGCGGGCAGATCCAATGGTGGAGATGAGAGCGCAATAAGACGAGTTGCGCGGATGGAAGAAGGGGGGCAGGGTCAAGGCGGTTTTGATTTGGGCCATTGGATCAGAGGAATGGACGGCTCAGATTTATCGATGGGGAGATAGATCCCAAAGGAGTTGGGCCTGTCGAGTTGAATATGGACCGTAGGATCTAGAAGATTGACTGCTCAGATTCAATCTCGGGGTAAATGAAAGGAGTATGAGGTAGGGGGTCCAGCGGAGATTGGATAAATGTGGACCGTTGATCTGCAGAGATCAACAGTAGATCTTTTCCGAAGAGTTTTCAACTGCGGGTTTTATGAAACAACAAAGGGATCCGGGTTTAATCTGGACCATTAGATCAGTGAAATGGACGGCCCAGATCCGATCGCAAGATCGCAAATCAAGGGGAAAAAACAAAGGGAACGCGCTGATGTGATTAAGCGCGGGCCGTTGGATCTTAGAGAGATCAACGATCAGGATTGAATCGGTGGGTTTAATGTCGGAAGGCTATGGCAGAGGGAGATTAAATCTGGGTTGTCGGTTCTTGTGGATTCGACGGTCTAGATTGAATCACAAGATTGAAATCGGAGGAGGGAAAGGGGAATACAATGAAGAAATGTTGTGATGCGATTACATACTAACCGTCGGATCTAGGAGTCAGATCAACGGTTGAGAGTTAATCTGATGGACAAACATGGAGAAATATGGGTAGAATTTTGACTAATCTGGGCCGTCGGATCTGGGCATGGTGGAGTAGATCAACGGTTGGGAAAAAATTGCAAGGTCACAATTGGAGAGGGGCAATAAACCATTTAAAATACGTCCAATGAAAAACTGTGATGCGATATGCCGACGATCGTTGATTGGTTTTAGATCAACGACTGACATTCGCCGAAACCATGAACTGTCGGACTTAATGAAAAGTCAGGTTTTTATGAAATACAAAGGGGAAAAAGGTTTTGGACGAGGGTTTAAGGACTTTTAGTGCCTGGTTGTGGGGCTTATGGTCCTATGAGAGGCAAGAAAATAGAAGTTAAGCCCTCGGGGGCTAAAATTCTATGTAATGAAATATAAGTGTATTTTAGGCTAAAAACAAAGTTTTTAAGCCAATTGGAGGGTTCCGATAGGGGAAAGAAGGCTTTTTATACCAAATGGTTTAAAAAGGGTCTTGAAGAAATTTTGAAGGTTAAAATGAGGGAAATGGAGGATTTTTATGGAGAACAAGAGGATGAAAATGGAGGTCAATCATGAGTGAAAGAAGGGGCATAATGATGAAACATGGGATTTTTTAGAAGTCTCTTTCTTTAGGTAAATAGTAGATTTTTTCAGTGTTATGAGGGAAAGAGCAGTGAAGGTTTTCTGAAGAAAAAGAGACATCATAAGACTTCGAGAACTCACAATTTTGGAAATGAATTGTTTCTTTAAGGCTAGAAAATATTTAGCCACCATTTGTTATAACAAATTTTATAGGTGGCTAACACCTCGATTGACTCAACACAGGAAAGAAGAGAAGCATCCCCACCGACAACTGCAACGTTTCTACCCTATCCTAAGGGACCCCCTACACCACCTTGTCCCCCAATCGAGGCTTGAATAGCCCCAAGCGGGGCCCTCCTCCTAGGCTGGTGACCCACCAAACAAGTGGTAGGCCACCTTGCTAAACCCACATCTGCAAGAGAAACAAAAAAATAATATCAGTGTCACCATAAAATAAATTGTAATATTCCAAAATGGAAAAGACAGGAATATAGAACATATGCAGCATTCCAAATAAAGAAAAACAGGAATATAACACTAAAATCTGGAAAATGTCGGAAATATGCTGTAACTGAAAATTACATCAAGACATGATAAACATGAGAAGAAATAGCTAAGTCATATCATTATAAACAATAGCAAATATGAATGTACATAGTGCTCCAAAATGAATGCACTCAAGCCACAAGATGGCTGAAATATACTAAATAAAACTACATTGGAAATGTTGTGTTGCTACTATTGCTAGAAACCACTGCTACTCTAAAGAAGAACCATGTGTGGGAGGTTGTTGGATTTCTCAGAATGATCCATGATTTTAACCATGGATTCTACTCAAACAACCAAGAAAAACCCAGAATTGGTTTGGCCATATTTTAACTTTGGATTTTCGGCCCTTTTTGGGATGCCCACTACACCCTTGTTGGCTTAGTTACGCACTCCCTAGAGACAAATGCTGATATGGGGCTGAAAGAATGATCTATCAACTAAAAAAACACCCAATCAACTCAATAAATGAAGGTCTATTCCCTTCTCTTGATCTCCAAGCTAGAAGCTTGAGATCTAGCTCCTCCTTCCGCTACTCAAGTTATAGTTGCACACTGCACAACTGCTAGACTGAACTGCACTATCAAGAGGGATGAAGATGTAGCCTATTTCAAGATGTTGGAATATATCTCACAACTGATGGAAATGATCTCTCCAAAGTGAGGGAAAGACCCCTCACAGGATTCCAATTTAAAATACTTGGAACTTCCTTCCTCCCTTAGATCTGCCTAACCTGACTACGTAATTCCTGAAGGGACTGATACGGCATGGAGGTATAGAAATTATGTCTTGAAGCTAGATGTAGAAATTTTGATCTCAGAAGACTAAAATGAAGCACAAGATGAAAGGGATGATCCCTCCACCGGTTCCTTAGCTGAAATGCTAAGAACTACCTCCTCCTTTCAAACCCTAAGACAAGAACATGTAATTCCTGAACCTATATGCATTGTAGAGAGGGGTTGGATGTGGCACCAATGTTGGATGATGATTTTTTTCTCAAAAAAACCTTCCCAGAGTAGGCACTCGAAGTCCCTTGTGGGTAAGGGTGGGATTCCCGCTCGAGAACACTCGTGTGCTAAACAACACAGCAAAATTAGTTAAACAGCTGAAGCGTACAAATAATGTCAAACAACAATACAATATCAAATTCTAGACTGATTTTCTTTACTACACTCATCTTCCTTATATGGTTGTGAGCCTTCCCTAGCCTTGGCCCACCTCATAACTGAGCTACGCATGTGGCCACTAGCCTCCATGAAGACTACATTGTCTCTCCATGATCTCCATGATCTCTGCATTTAGTTTCCACTCTCTTCATCATGTGTGCATTAAATACACCACTTCCTCCATCACTTCATCATAATTTCTCTATGATATTACTTTTATTCCTCCATGATCTTACTTTGACTCCTCCACTATCTCCATGATCTTATCATTAATGTTGCGTGATCTCCACTCTTCATTCATTAAGGAGTTGATCCACTACTCCATAATGTTGATATACTTCTTATTAACCCACACACACACGCCAAAAGTGGATTGTATTCATCTATGGGGTTTATGGGTCCCTCCACCCTTTTATTTACTTAAATAATTAAGAAAAGTAAGAACTCTAATATTCCAATTAACTGATGGAAAATTAGGAATATTACAGTCCTCCCCACCAAAATGTTGCTTGTCCTCAAGCAACTGAAAAAGTAGATGCTACAACAATCCATCTCCCTCCAAATGGCATCCTCATATGGAAGGTACCCCCATTTGCTACAATGTGCTATGAATGCCCAGTTTCATAGTTGCCTCTCTAGAATGCCTAGAATGGCCTCCAACTGCGTAGTTAGATGCCTCTCCTCATCTGTGAATCTCCAAGTGGAAACCATTTACTGTTCAAGAGCCTCCTCTATGGATGAGACATATGAAGTGGAGTGGTTTCTTCCCCAAAAGTAAAGTCCCAACTCATGAACTATCTTCCCAACCCATGCTTCATGGAGTAAGATGTATCTTTCCATGCTCCAACCCCAACCCTATTGGCCTTTCTTGCTCCAAGCACCATCTCAACACTGTGAAAAATAGAGAATATAGATATATGGGGTGACATGTGAAATGTCAGACCATACTCTCTCAATAGTAGCCACCGCAACAATGCCTCTTGTTTCCATACCACCCCATCATCATACCAAGTATGGTGGCAATACTCTCCTAACATAAGCCAATGCAGTAAGGCCTCCTGTTGCCATCCTACATCATCATTATGAAAATTATGGGAGAAAGTGAGCCCATACTCTCACAAGAGTAACCAAAGCAACAATGGCTCCTGCTGCCACCTCACATCATCATCATGCAAGCCATGGAGCAAAAACATACTAATTGAAATGTAGAATATCACATCAACCCAACATAACCAAGCTCCCTTCTGCCACACCATATGAGTGCCATGTAATATCCCAAACCATAACACACCCATTGACATAAGATATATTATGTGATGCCCAAAATATCTCAAGAGTAACCAATGCATTGCATGCCTCCTACTACTGCATCTCACCAGTAATATACAAAACATGGATTATAAAAATGTGAGATGTTGGGTAACAACCATACTCACCCAAAAGAAAACAAAACAACCATGCTTCTTGTTGCCCCGTGTCATAGATATGCAAGTAGATCACCAACCACTTGCTCATCATCCTCACCCATCCATCCAACTGTGGGTGATGGATCCTATCATGCTCCCACTTGGTATCCACCCAATGGAGAATACCATCCTCCTCACTCTGATAATCTTTGCACTCCATGACATGTTGAAGTGCATCTTCCTTGAGGTTTCTCCATGAGAACCTCTCATCGATGACGTGGTAGAATCCATAATATTCTGAATATGTTGTAGGTAGAAAGTTCTCTTTGAGATGGGAGATGCTCATCAAGAAATATATATCATAGTAATTGAAGATGTTATCCATCACAAGATGTTTATCATCGACCATCTGCCCATCCAATGCTTCATAAGTGAAGCGGTCATCAGAATGCTCCAAGAATAGTTAGGCCCCCAACTCATCATTGCTCCTTAGTGATAGCGCTACCGATCTCCATGATGGTGCACCTGCTGTCTCATGGCCATACGAAATGCTGAAATCATAGCCTGGCATTTTACTGATTAGGAATATTCTCATCCCATCCTTCGAAACTCCACACTTCAACACAAAGTGTTGTGTGTAGCTCAAAAATGAAAAACTAGAATGGCTAAGCATCTCCTCCTTGAGCAAGTCAAGGGTCCTCTGCGCAATGCTAGTTTGCTGCTCCAAATTAGAAAGGTGCTCTAATACTTGGTTATGCAATTGCCCTGATGGAATGATCCCACAAATCTCAAAATGAGGTGCTAAAATAATAGGGAATAGAAATTTTTGCAAACCTTGGATCAACTGAAAATTGGGAACATCTTGCAAAGCTACAATATTTCCTCCAACCGGTGCAATGGCTTCTCCAACTGCTGGGGATGGTGATGGCTGCTCCTCTACTTCTGAACCAGCACTGGTATCTGCCTCCTCCTCCTCATGCATCTCCTAAATCATGCATGGGAATCTCAATGTCAAGCGCTCAATACCACCTTGCAAAGATGCATGTGCTCCTTCACCTGATGCAAGTACTTTTGCAGTTGATGGTGAAGGTAGGGGTTCCTCTTCCAGAGTAATAATGAGGACATATTAATTTTTCTACCCATGTATTATCTCAGCAATTATGGGAGATGTCTCAATGTGGGATGTCTCTGGTTTCTTCCTACCAAAATTTTTCTTCAGTCTCTGAATGAAATCTGCATAAGAAGACACTTTCATATGTGATAGATGACTAAACCACCAATCTTTGGCTTCACCCTCTCGATGCAGTGCTGCAATATCCATAGCCTCTCTTTATGCTACAAAATATAACTGAAATAATGTAGCTAAATATTCCCTCCAAGCCCTCAATGTGCTTGTGGGAGATCGATCAAATGTAGGCAAGAAGAATATATGCCTCTTTATTCTATTACTATTGCGAGATCTCCTCTCCTCTTTGAGTTGCAAAAACTGTTGGAGAGTTAGATTCTCCTTGAATGCTCTAGACTGTGATTTGTACTCTGCCAAATATTTACTTAGAGTCTCATAATCCAAGTTTCCTCCATCTTTGTGTCATTCACCTTCCTCTTCAAAGAAAGTGGACATAGTAGATTGTTGTGGAGCTCTATACATGGCCGGTTGTTTATGTTGCTGATAGGAAGTGCTTGGACCTTCCTCATTTTGAAACCCTCTTGAGGTTTCTCTTTGCCTTCCCCTTCTCATTTATGTAGTCTCTATGGAGAGATCCTACATGGATCTGAAGAGAAGTGTGGCAAAACTCAATCCTTCCGGCATTGTAGACTTCTCATTTTTCTGCTACTTCTTCTTATTCTTCTGATGTTATTAAATGCCCACAAGTTGAGCCAAAGATCATGCTCTGATAACACTTTAATATTGAAAAATGGAAAAGACAGGAATATAGAACATATGTAGCATTCCAAATAAAGAAAAACAGGAATATAGCACTAAAATCTGGAAAATGCCGAAAATATGTTGCAACTGAAAATTACATCAAGAAATGATAACTATGAGCAGAAACAGCTAAGTCATATCATTATAAACAATAGAAAATATGGATTTACATAGTGCTCCAAAATGAATGCACTCAAGCCACAAGATGGCTGAAATATACTAAAGAAAACTAGCATTGGAAATGTTGTGCTGCTACTGTTGCTGCTGTTGGAAACTACTGCTACTTTGAAGAAGAACCATGTGTGGGAGACTGCTGGAGTGCTATGAATGATCTAGGATTTTAATCACAGATTCTGGTCAAAAAACCCAAAAAAACCCAGAAATGGTTTGGCCAGATTTTAACTTTGGATTTTCGACCCTTTTTGGGTTGCCCACTACACCCCTGTTGGTTGAGTTACGCACTCCCTGGAGACAAATGATGATATGGGGCTGAAAGAATAATATATTAGCTGCAACAAAACCCAATCAACTCAATACATGAAGGGTTGGTCCCTTCTCTTGATCTCCAAGCTAGAAGCTTGAGATCTAGCTCCTCCTTCCTCTACTCAAGTTGCAGCTGCACACTGCACAACTGCTAGAATGAACTGCACTATCAAGAGGGATGAAGTTGTAGCCTACTGCTATATGATGGAATATATCTCACAACTGATGGAAATGATCTCTCCAAAGTGAGGGAAATACCCCTCATAGGTTTCTAAGCTAAAATACTTGGAACTTCCTTCCTCCCTTAGATCTGCCTTACTGGACTGCTCAATTCCTAAAGGAACTGCTACTGCATGGAGGTATAGAAATGATGGCCTGATGCCGGATGTAGAAATGTTGATCTCTGAAGACTGAAATGAAGCACAAGATAAAAGGGATGATCCTTCCATTGGTTCCTTAGCTGAAATGCTATGAACTACCTCCTCCTCTCAAACCCTAAGACAAGAATGGATAATTCCTGAAACTGTATGTGCTGCAGAGAGGGGTTGGATGTGGCACCAATGCCAGATGATGATTTTTTTCTCAAACAAACCTTCCTAGATTAGGCACTCGAAGTCCCCTGTGAGTAAGGGTGGGATTCCCGCTTGGGAACACTCGTGTGCTAAACAACTGAAGTGTGCAAAGAATGTCAAACAAAAATACAATATCAAATTCCAAAATAATTTATTTGTTGCCCTCATCTTCCTTATATGGTTGTGAGCCTTCCCTAGCCTTGGCCCACCTCATAAATGTGCTGCACATGTGGCCACTAGCCTCCATGAAGACTGCGCGGTCTCTCCATGATCTCCATCATATCTACATTTAGTTTCCACTCTCTCCATCATGTGTGCATTAAATACACCACTTCATCGTAATTTCTCTATGATCTTACTTTTATTCCTCCATGATCTTACTTTGACTCCTCCACTATCTCCATGATCTTATCATTAATGCTGCATGATCTCCACTCTTCCTTCATTAAGGAGTTGCTCCACTACTCCATAATGTTGATCTACTTCTAATTAACCCACATACACACACCAAAAGTGAATTTTATTCATCTATGGGGTTTATGGGTCCCTCCACCCTTTTATTTACTTAACTAATTAAGAAAAGTAAGAACTCTAATATTCCAATTAACTGATGGAAAATTGGGAATATTATAGAAATATAGATCTATACACAATAAAAATATTCAGAGTGCAGAAAACATCAAAAGTCATACTTGCTGGACCCCATGTATAGCCTGCAAAAAGACCCATATCTGGATCCCCTCGGAAGTCCATTCCTAGATATGGGAAGACAAGGAACATCTGCGGGTTCGAATCGACCCATGCCTCAACCTTCGCGTCCCAATAACAACCCGCCTCTTTTCCACCAGAAAGGGGCATCACAGGTGCCCACTAACACATTTGAGGATCCCTCGGAGGACCCAGGGGCATTGCCACAAAAGGCCGAAGCATCACAACCCTCTCGTACATGATGCTACAAAGTATGCTCGCATAAGTGAAGGCCTTAATAGCCCCCCTTGGGCCTTGCCTAGTTGAGTGACCATGCCCTGGTAAACATAATGAGCCCAATCAAAAAAGTGACCGGATTGAAGCCGATGAAAAAGCCGCAAGATGCAGACTTGAAACTCGATGGCACAACGTCGACCCATATAGGCGAACTATGATCGCCAAGGAAACTCTCTCATCCAGGTCCGTCATAGAGCTGAAATGGATACATCCTCAACTAATTGCATCAGGATGCGGCCCAACGATGGATGTTCACTCCCACAGGAGGGAGTGGATAGGGAAGGGCCTCCCCCTAAGGCATCAGACCAGTCACAAAATAAGCAGCGGTCTTTGGCTGGATCATGACATCCCTACAATAGAAGATCATAATGCATCTTCTCTTGTTCCACATCGGACTAGGTATTGAAATAACCCATCCTGGGATCTTAGTAAATTATTCTATAAGAACTTTAGTAAACCATACTGAGCTAGGATTCCCCAAGCATCGAGGTCTTGGGCCACAACCACACAAAGATCAGGCCAATCTCTCTCCCACCATAACATCTTGCCACTAGAGAAAACACAATCATCTTTTAACCAAATATCAATTTTTTTTATCAAAAGTTGACTTTCCTGCGCTTGTGAAAAACTTAGGCATGATGACCACGAGCCTGTATCAGATAGAAACAGGTGGTCCATCGTGCATAATTTTTCTCAACTGCGAGCGTCTCGCACAAAAATTACCTTTTGCGTGAGGACCTGGTGGGTCATCCTTGATCGCCCAAGAAACCTTACCCAAAAATGGGTATATAATCCATACAAATCCATATTTTTACGAACCCCCAATTCAAGAAAATGACAAAAATTAAAAGCGAGACATTTAAGGTCCTACCTGACACTGAAAGCACAAATCTCGGGTACTTAGGCTAACCGCAATGACAAGAGAGGCTCGGGAATAGGAGCTCAACTCTGACCTTAGACCCTCACAAGAAACAAATGAGTTGAAATGAACCATATTGGCCCATAATCACCCTTTTCTCATTTTTCAACAGACAATAACTGGAGCTCAGAGTACCCGATCACGAAATTATGAGAAAAACAGTGATCAATGCTTCATAATGTTCAAACCAAGCCCCATAAATCCACGACTCAGAAAAATTCTTTTTCAGGCACAACATCCACCATACTACAATTCAGTTATGCCCTCTCTTATTGCTTTACATTCAAGTTATTTGAAGTATGTTTGTATGAAAAATATGCTTTTTACTTGGGTATTGGTTGTAGGTATTACACACATGTCCCAACCAACAAAGTTAAAAGAGCAGGTATCATTATACCCCCAGCATGATAGGCTCCCAAAGAATATTTTCATATCCTGACATCATTTCTTCAAAGAAATCGATCATAGGTTTCATTCAACCGGCCATGCTTATCATCACCCCACCTTGCACATGATAAACACCCTTGCAAGTCGGTAGAGCCTTACCCTCCATGGCATCCACCCCTCATGTAGACCGTACACCAAATGTTTGGTGCCATGGCCATAAAACCCCAAGCCTGGGAGGAACTTCATGTTCATTCATCCATCATACATCAAGGCAAGTTTCACCCATATCATGTTAAAACCCCTTTTCGGGCTACCATTCTCACAAGCAGATAAAAAAAATACATCACCACATATTTACATCCGACATTTGTGACATTTTTACATCCTATTCATCACCCCCGCAAAGATACCAACCAATGGGGCCCCCACCCTTAGTGAAACACACTCCTCACACCATAGTGAAGGATTATTCACATTTATAGGGTCTCTCATCTCCGTGCTTGGACATCCAAACCCATTTTATATTCTTTTGGAAAGTGTACAAAGATTTTTTTTAGGAGAGCACTCCCACCCATCCATTTACATTTCTCAACTGGAAGAAGTCCCTAATCACCCTTGGTTGAAGCTACGTATTCTTTTACCACACTCAACCATGACACTCATAGCAACCATACACCCACCCTTGATGTCCTACTGACTACAGGAATTCCCTCACCAGAAATTGCTATGACTGCTGCCACTCGCATTTACAGCTCCAACCTTAGGCCACTTAACTACCATCATCATTTATAACCATTTTTCATTGTTAGCGCTGGAATCAACACTTGGACTGCAGCAAGCACCTGACCAAACACATATTAAACTCTAAGGCAGTTTTAATGTTTTATTTTGTGGGATTGGAAGATGGTATAAACTCTGATTCACTTAAGAGAGATTTCGGTCAAATCCACAGTTCTACTAAAGAGGGTATTGTAACTTGATGTGGTAGCAAGGTGTAAGTTTGTAGTCTATGATGAGAGGAAATTGAAAGATGAGAGGAGAATCAATAGGTCTATAAAACATAAATCTACTGATTTAGTATAAATTGACAAAAGTAGTAGTTTGAAAACATTCCATTGAGAGAAATATATTACTAGTCTGACAAGATTCTCACTAAAATATCATGAAGAAAAAATATCATGAGTGATTCTCTTCCACTGTTATAACATATATTTTATCAGGAAAGCTCACTGTGTGAGACTAACAAAAATTGATAAAACACATAACAGTATGATAATTTTCAAACTGGAACTGGAAGAAAGGAGATATGGAAACACAAATAAAGTAGACAATACAAAAAACAAATTGGTAATAAGTCCTCTGTCGTATCATTCCAGTTCATTCACAAAAAAAAATATAGTTCATATAAGTCAAAATTCAATAAGCACCAACCAATATCAGTTTGGCATATATATACAAAATATGATATTGTCATCTTCCACAAAAAAAGGTAAATCTGTTTCAAAATTCATTACAACCTCGTGCAAGAGGTGAGGCTTATCTAAAACTTTAATACGAAGTGCTATGACGTAATGAAAATAACAACATTAAGGCTAACAGTTTGAAGTGGTTTGTATGATGTGGCAGTTTTTATGGGAAGACTCCTCTTCCGTTCTGATGCAACCAACTCCATAAAAAGTGGAAACAATAGTGAAAATGGTGTGTGGTTGTTCCTTGAATGTTGCCTGGTGTTTGGTAAAAACGTGCTGGTACTAACAGTAGTGGTAGAAAATTGTTTGAGAGAAATTCTTTTTGTGTTTTTTTGTTCCTTTCTCTTTTTTTATTTATTGAAAACCCTTTGTAATGGCGGAAAACTCGAAACTTTTGGATAGAATGACGGAGTTTCATTTTATGAGAAATTACAAAGAAAATCCTTTGAAATAGGTTTAACTGATAGAGGAGACATGGAGTGGAATAAATGATAAAAGAGGGGGGTGGTGGCGTGGTGAAGGAGTGGGACCGATCTCAGATCATGCATCAGAAGTTTTAATGTGAAATGCAGGAGTTAAATGTTGAAAATGGCGAAGTGCGATGTGCGATGGGAGCAGAGGTGACGTGGCAGAGAAATGGGACCGATCATAGATCATGCATTAGAAGTTTTATAAAAATACATACATGTGCAATCAACAACGATCACTTTATAGGAACTTTATACAAAACCACAATTACTCCCATGCAATATGCATACCCGCATAAGTGTGATTCTAGGGCCCCACAACCAGTTGACCAATAGGAAGTAATCGCAAATCGGCCACCCGCAAGTTTAACTCGACATTGATAACGGATAAACCTTAAACTTTTTTATTTTTGAAATCATTTTGATGCGCTATGCCGACACGTGTCCATCTCCTCATCGCATTGCAAATCAATTAACATACCATGCGAAGCCTTAACAATAAACTTTAAAAAACCGTGATTTGAAAAATCGCTCCATCTACACTTTAATCTCCATCGTTGATCTGTGCCCAAATATGACGGTCTTCCTTGCTTTTTCTTCACCTCATCGCATCGCAAATCACTTAACATACCATGCGATTTGAATTAACAATAAACTTTTAAAACTATGTTGTTCGAAGTCGCTCCATGTGCGCTTTAATCTCAACCGTCGGTCTGCTCCCCTTTGGATATACGATTAGATCATGGCCATCCATTCCTTTTTCATACGGTTCTTCTCCGTTGCTTCATTCCTTAGTCTATTTCCCAGCCAGCTTCCTTTAAATATTTTTGGTCGCTCTTCTCCGGATCTCCCACTCTATTGGTTAAGCTGATTTCTTTCGGCTGCGCTTTGATTTTAAAGAGCTCTGGTTGCCACGAAGCCTTAATTTTTCTTCTTTGAAAACTGATTACCTATTTACCTATAGCCTCTTTTCCGAGATAACCAAAATCTCAGTGAAATAGCTACTCTTTTCAATGTGTGGAATATATGACTTCTATTTCTAAGAAATAGCCACCCTTTATTGTATTACTGTTTTGACAATGAATTTACAACAAAGGTAGTTATTATTCTAGACTAGATGACTGCAATTTTATTACACAAACATTGACTAACCTTCAACACTAAAATAAGCCAAAACAAAGCTTTTAACTTATTTTAGGACTCTAAAACACTAAGACACCTATTCGCTTAAAAATACCTTGATGTTGGGACTATTTTTAAATTTGATTAGAAATGACTCAAACTTTGGACATGGACTAAGACACAATAAAAATTTGAAAACAGTGACACAATGGAAATTACACCATTAACATTTGCAATGCTAACAGTGGCTCCTATTTGGGATGAAGTCCCCCCTGTGAGGATTCAAGGATTGTAGACTCAATGCCTCAAAAACTCTTGAAACTTAGAAGACTTCTTGAAAATAGAGACTAGGATTAACCATTGGCATACTAGACTCAAGACTGACCATATATATATACATAAGTACCATTGGGCATGGAGCTTATTGACACATCACACTAGATATTTATAAGGGAGTGACTCAACTGACTTACTAAATAAAGAAACTTTTAAGAAAATGGCCATTGATTGGGCCTCCAGTCAGCTGATCATCATCCATATGTTTGAGCATAAAAGTATTGTTCTTCAAAACTTCAACAATTTTAAATGGCCCAAACCAGAGATTGTCGAACTAACCATGCTTTCTATGGTCTTCTCTTCTAGCATCCCAACGCAGCACCAAATCATTATCCTAAAACAAATTTTGATTTTCTCTTTTCTCAAAAATATATTTGACTTTAGCCTGATACTTCTGAACTTTTTCCAACAATGATTCTCTCATTTGGTATGCCTCTCTTAACTGTAGCATTCTCCTTTGGACTGGGTTTTCATGATCAAATTAATCTTGTAGGAACTTCATCACAGGAATAGATAATTGAAAAGGCATTACAACTTATGTACCATATACAACTAAAATGGAGACATTCCAATTGATTTTTTACTACTTACTCTATCTTCCCACAGAGCATGTATCAGCTAATTGTCCCAATTCCTCTTATTTTGAGGCAGAATTTTCTTAATAATCCTTACCAAAATTTTATTGGATGAATCAGCCAACCCATTACCTTGAGGGAAATAAGGCGTGGAATGAGTCAATTCAATCCCATATTGCTGACAAAAGTTGTACATATTGGTAGACTTAAAGGCCATTACATTATCAGTTACTAAATTCTGTGGACAACCAAATATTGACATAATATTTTGCAACATAAATTTAATAATTACCATATCAGTAGCATTTCTGGTCGGTACAGCTTCAATCCATTTAGTGAAATAGTCTGTAGCTATAAGAATCCATCTATGATGTCTTGACGAAGATGGATGAATTTCACCAATGAAGTCTAGCCCCCATTGCTGGAAAGGAACATCTGCTGAAATAAGAATGAGAGGTAACGGTAGAAATTTCTATTTACTAGAAAATTTCTGACATTCGATACAACTCTTGACTTTGGCAAAGACATGAGATAAAAGAGTTAGACAATAATAGCCATCTCCTAAGATTTTATTTGCAGTGGCTCTTCAATATAAATTCCCTACGCATACTCCTACATGTATCTCTGTCATAATCTCTTGGGATTATACTTCATCTACACATATTAACAAGACTCCAATAGGATCTTTCCAGTAAAGATGGCCTTCCAAAATGCAATACTTCATAGCTCTTAGTTTAAAAGCTCTCCTTTTAGACTTCTCCATTTCAGGTGGACAATTGAAATTTAACAAGAATTAAGTTATATGTGTGTACCGATATGAATTAAATATTTCAAGATAATTAGAAATACCTTCTCCATATTCTCCTTCAACTGCCTCTACATTTAGATTTAAATATTTACAGTTAGATTCATCCATCAAGCGAACCAAGCACTGACCCTTTATCAATTTAGTTGGTTTGATCTCAACATCAAATTCTAGAATCTTGGTCTACCATCGTCCTCTCCTTCCATTTGTATCTAACTACGGAAATACATCTTTAACAATGATATCAGGCACAAAAGAAATTATTTTTTAATGCAGCACATAAACTCGAAAAGTCTTCAAAGCCTTAACTAGTGCATATTCTTGTTTTTCAGTCAAGTTGTACTTTAATTCAGCATCCCTTAAAGCACAAATAAAAAATGAAATTGGCTGCTCCAAACCTTCATTGTTCTTCTCTAGTAATACAATTGCAATTGTTTCTTCTGAAGAATATGAAAAAATTAGAAATTCCTTTTCAAAATCAGGACTAATCAAAATAGGTGCTTCAGTCAAAGCAAACTTAATTGCTGAAAAAGAATCTTTAGCTTCATCTCGCCACTTAAATTCTGCATCTTTTTTCAGAAAAAAATTTATATGGTTGATCAGCTTTGAAAAGTTAGGAACAAAATGCCTCAAAAAATTTATTTTCCCTAAAAATGACTGAAATTCCTTCTTATTTCTTGGCAAACCAATCTTCTGAATAGCTTCTACTCTTCCCGGATCAATATAGATGCCACTTTCTGTTACAATATGTCCCAATCATTTACCTTCTTGGATAGCAAAAGATGAATTTTTTGGGTTTAAGAACAAACCAAACTTTCTGCATTTGTCAAAAAATTTCTTCAGATGTTTCAAGTGGTCTTCATCAGATTTTGAATATACTGTGATGTCATCCAAATAGATGACCACAAATCTATCCTTTTCTCCCGCAAAGGCAATATCCATTGCCCTTTGAAAGGTTGCACCTACATTCATCATACAAAATGGAATTTTGTTGTACATGAATGTTCCCTAGGGTGTGGTAAATGTTGTCTTTTCTATGTCTTGCCTGTCAACTGAAATCTTATTATAGCCTGAAAAGCCATCACTCATTGACAATATTTTGGATCCTACAACCTTCTGCAAGATATAATCCATCTTGGGCAGTGGATAGTTATCTTTCAAGGAGCACCAGTTTAGGTTACGAAAATCAACACAAATCCTTATTTCTCCATTCTTTTTTCGGACTGGGATGATATTAGCTACCCAATTAGAAAATCTCAAAGGCAGAATAATCTTTGCTTCGCATAATTTTTTGATTTCTTTCTCAATGATTGGGAGTAGCATGGGATTTATGTGTTTGATTTTTTGTGCTACAGGCTTTGCATATGTTTTCAAAGGGATCTTGTGCTCCATTATGCTCTTATCATAATTTTTCAACTCACTATAAGGCCATGCAAAAATATCAGCAAATTCCTTTAGCAATTTGATATATTTTTTTTTGGTTTCCAGATGAAGGAATTTGGACACTTTGACTAATCTTGGCTGATCTTATGTACCAATGTTACATTCTATTGTACTCTCTCCACCAACCCTACTTTCAGGCTTGAGAAAAACATCATTATTATCAAATAGTCTTTCTAAAGGAACAAAACCCTTAGGAATAAATTTAGTTTTCAGATCTATAATGTTATTCCCAGCCATGGTTTTCTTAAAAGGGATGCTATTTTGGTTTTCAAAAATTTCCTGCTCATCATCAAATTGTATGTCTGCAAACTCTTCTACACACTCTAAAAAATTTTGAATCTCCCTGTCATCCTCAAATACTTGTCAGTGCTTGATTTTATTAGGAATTTAAGGTCAATTTTTTATTTTAACATCATAGACTTCCTTGACATCTAGAGGAACTTTGAAATTACTAGCAGCAATTTGATTTTCTTCTCTAGTGACAAAATTTATATTAAATGCTAAAAAGTAATCTTCAATCAAATCCCATACTTTATTCCTATAATTCTTCAATTTGGAAATTTTCACTTGGTAATTATTTCTCACCTTTTTAATCAACAAATCTGAATCACCAAAGGCAATTAGTTGTTCTTATCCCAAAAATTTTGCTGCCTTCATACCCAGCACAAGTGCTTCATACTCAGCAGTGTTGTTAGTGGTAGCAAATTGTAGTTTGTATGATATGGCTACCTTCTCCTGAGTAGGAGAAATGAGGACTACACTGGCTCCCGATCCTTCTCTTGAAGAAGCTCTGTCAAAGTAAAATCTCCATATTTGTCCTCTTTCTGAATGTTGTGCATTTGCACCTTGAAAGTGTTGTTTTTCACTTAATTCAGGCTGGAAATCATTATCATCAGAAAAAAGGTGCATAATTGACCCCAATTCCTTTTCTTCAGCATATATGGATAATTTGATGGATTGTGTTGATCCACAATGATGTAGGCCATTTGATTTTCCCTATACATCCTTCTGAATTCTCCTCCAAATACCGGGATGGTATAATATGACATGTCCATCTGAAGGGTATCCCCCAATTTCTTAGACCAAGATCTATAAAGTAACATCCCAAATCTGGAAGGAATGTTAGCAACTACAATGTCCATCACTAAGCTCTTCATAGGCAGTTGGGTAAGGGAAATGACCAAATCTTTAATCACTCCTAGAAACTTGAATTTTTTGGAGTCAAAGGTGTAAAGGTCATGATATTTCTTGGTGATCTCTAATACCAATTCATCCATCACTTTATTTGGCATGAGATTGTGGGAAGCTCCAGAATCTAACAGACAATTATGCAACAATTTGTCATGTATATTGAGTGACATGTATAAAGGTGGTGAGTTATCATCATTTTGGTCTTGGACATGATGGCCTAGATAAATAGTAGGATGATCATCCTCAAGGTTGATTGAATCAAGAGTGATAGGAGGATGCAACAAACTCTTAAAAGACTCTTTATATGCTATATTTTTCAATAATTATAGGAGTGGAACTGGAATTTTGATTTTATTCAATTCAGATTTGAAACTGAAATAAATTGGAACTAATTCCTTATTTTCTGCAGTAATGTTAACAATTGGGGCAGAATTTTGAGGTGGAAGAACCTCATTTACCTTGGCCTTTTATTTAGAAGCTTGTTTATCTGAATCTAATTTTTGTTGAGGCTATTGAACATGAATTTTTGACCTCAAAGGGTAATTTCTATTTTGAAATTCTTGTTTTTTCTGATCATTCTGTACATAAATTTGATCATTCATATCGTCAGAAAAAAAACAAATTATTGATCTATCTTCATATTCCTGCAATGTCAAACATGTTGACTGTGAAGTTTCTCCCACATGGTTTATTTATTCATTTTCTTCCTCATTTACTTGTTGTAATTCTTCAACAAAATTATTCAAAGGAGGATGAACATTTTAATCATCAGCGTTCCTCCTTGGGCGTTGTAAGATTTTTTGAGGCTAAAAAGGCGTCCTGAAGGGAGCCTAATTTCTATTAGCTTCATTTTGATTGGCTCTAGCAGATGGTTTATTTTCTACTTCTAATTTTGACATCTTAGAGGTGAGTTCCTTGATCAAATTGGACATTTGATTGATATTTTCTTCTGATGAAAGCGGATTGGAATAAGAAGGATTTTCTTCTTTCATTTTATTTTTGTATTTTACTTCCTTTTCTTCCTCCATTTTTAATTTATTAGAAGCCATGAGATTAGACTGGACTCCAATTGCAGCCTCTTGCATAGTTGTCAATGTTTGTGCTTTTTCATCCCTCAACCATAAAGCAAACTCAAAATCTAATGCATTTGAAAAATATATCATAGTTGTGGTTTCAGTGGGTTTAATTTCTTCAGGAGTTTTTCGATAAATCTTATTAAACCTATTAGTAAAATTAGCTAAAGACTCATTTGCTTTCTTCTTCAGAGTTCCAAATTTAGTAAGATAATAGACATAGTCTTTCCTATCACCCCAATGCTTCACAAATATCTCTTCTAATTCATCAATTCCTGTAATTTAATTTGGAGCCAAATTTCTAAAACATTTTCGAGCTTCACCATCCAAGCTCTGAACAAAGAGTCTTGTCTAGACATCTTCATGTTCAATGTTTTGATTGTCAACATGACTATAGAAAGCCACTAAATATTCTTCAGCAGAAACTCCTTCTGACTCCCTAGTGTATTTTGGAAGATATTTCAAGTAATCTCCTTGGGGAAGTGGATGCAAGGCCCGAGGGAGAAAAAGTGGCTCATATCTTGCAACCACTATCTACTGCATCCTTGTAAGGGAAGTCTAGGCCATATTTTGTTGATGTACAAATGATGTAGCTATTTCAGAAATAGGAATTACAATTGTTGAATTCTGGTTCTGATTTGAGACAATAGAAAATTGGGGGTCTTGAGCTGATTTTTTAGGATTTGGAACTAAGAATAGTGGGTTTTCAAAAATATGAACAAAGGATGTCTTGAATTCTCCTTTAGTATAAGAATCAGAATCTAAAGTTGTCTCTTGAGGGGATGTAGTTAATTTAAATTTATTTTGTTGAGCAAGGAGATTAGATAAGTTAAAGGTAAGACCTTCAGGTACAATCTCTTCAAGTGGATGAGAAGAAGATGCCCCAACAGCTAGATTTGGAGAGAAAGGGAAATATTATTGCTGAGGGGTGACAAGAGACTGGTATTCAGGATGAGTTTGAAGGAAGTTTAAAATAGCCTTGAAGTCTTCTTCAGTCAAAATATCCCTATCAAGAAAAGGTTCAATAGCCAATACTTGTTTTAATTCACCTTGGGTTAGCAAAAATTCTTATGACTTATTTTCAACACTTGGAAATTCAGTTTCTCCTTCTTTAACTAGAACATTACTTACTTCATATTTAATAGGTGATGAGTAAGAAAATCCTTCAGCTGAGCCTAGTTTAACAATATCCACTTTATTTTCTAGAGGAGTAGCTTCAACTTGAGAATTTTCAACAGAACCTTTTGAAACTGAACTCTCTTTAGATTCTAAAGTAGATAGAGGTACCCTTTTCTTTGGAACGTACCTTTTGTGTACCTTATTCACTGACTGAGATGTGGCTTCAACTGATCTCTATTTTCCTTTAGCAGATTTTATAATTTTCTCTAGGTCAGCAACTGGAGTCACAGTTGGAGATCTTTGATTCCTCCTTGTAAAAGGAGGTCTTGAAACCTCTCTTCCTCTTCGTGGAGTCACCAGGTGAAAAAATTTGTAGTATTCTTCAGGTCACCAATTCTTGTTCACCATTAAGAACTGATTATCAGAAATTCATAATAATTGACTTGGGAGAATAATTTGTAACAAGGCCTTCGTCTCACAGCATATGCACCAAAAGATGTTGGCACTGGAATCAGCACCTGGATTGCAGCAAGCACCTAACCAGACACATCTTAAACTCTAAGGAAATTTTAAAGTTTTGTTTTATGGGATTGGAAGATGGTATAAAATCTGATTCACTTAAGAGATATTTCGGTCAAATCCATACTTCTACTACAGAGGGTATTGTAACTTGATGTGGTAGCAAGGTGCAAGTTTGTAGTCTATGATGAGAGAAAATTGAAAGATGAGAGGAGAATCAATAGGTCTGTAAAACATAAATCTACTGATTTAGTAGAAATTGAAAAAAGTAGCAGTTTGACAATATTCCATTGAGAGAAATCTATTTCTAGTCTGACAAGGTTCTCACTGAAATATCATGAAGAATAACTATCATGAGTGATGCTCTTCCACTGTTATAACATATATTTTATCATGAATTCTCATTGTGTGAGACTAAAAAAAACTAATAAAAAACATAACATGCTTAAGAGACTAATAAAACACATAACAATATGATAATTTGCAAACTAGAACTGGAAGAAAGGAGATATGGAAACACAAATAAAGTAGACAATACACACAAAAAATTAGTAATAAGTCCTCAGTAGTATCATTCCATTTCATTCAAAAAAAAAATACAGTTCATATAATTCAAAATTCAATAACCACCAACCAACCCTGAATTCATATCAGTTTGGCATATATATACAAAATATGATACTTTCATCTTCCACAGAAAAAGGTAAATATTTTTCAAAAGTCATTACAACCTCGTGAAAGAGTTGAGGATTATCTAAAAATTTAATACAGAGTGCTATGACATCGTGAAAATAACAACATTAAGGCTAACAATTTCAAGTGGTTTGTATGATGTGGCAGTTTTTATGGGAAGACTCCTCTTCCGTTCTGGTGCAACCAACTCCATAAAAAGTGCAAACAATAGTGAAAATAGTGTGTGGCTATTCCTTGAATGTGGCCCGATGTCAGGTAAAAACGTGCTGGTACTGAGAGTAGTGGTAGAAAATTGTTTAAGACAAATTCTGTCGATGTTCTGTAGTTCCTTTCTCTTTTTTTTTTGGTTGAAAACCCTTTGTAATGGCAGAAAACTTGAAACATTTGGATAGAATGACAGAGTTAATTTTATGAGAAATTACAAAGAAAATCCTTTGAAATGGGTTTAATTGATAGAGGAGACATGGATTGGAATAAATGATAAGCAAGGGGGGTGGTGATGTGGTGAAGAAGTGGGACCGATCACATATCACGCATTGAAAGTTTTATTGTGAAATGTGGGAGTTAAATGTTGAAAATGGTGAAGTGCGTTGTGCGATGGGAGCGAAGGTGACGTGGCAGAGAAATGGGACTGATCGAAGATCATGCATCAGAAGTTTTATAAACATACATACGTGTGGAATCAACAACGATCACTTTATAAGAACTTTAGACAAAACTGTAATTACTCCCAAAAAATATGCATACACACAAAATTGTGATTCTAAGGCCCCACAACCAGTGGACCAATCGGAAGCAATCACAAATCGACCATCTGTAAGTTTAACTCTACACTGGTAACGACTAATCCTTAAACTTTGTGATTTGTGAAATCGCGTTGGTGCACTATGCCGACATGTGTCCATCACCTCATCGCATGACAAATCACTTAACATACCATGCGATTTGACTTAAACTATGTTGTGCGAATTCACTCCATGTGCGCTTTAATCTTAGCCGTCGGTCTGCTCCGCTTTGGATCTACAATTAGATCATGGCCATCTGTTTCTTTTGCACGCGGTTCTTCTCCATTTCTTCATTCCTTAGTCTATTTCCCAGCCATATTCCTTTAAATATTGTCTGCTTCTCTTCTCTGTATCTCCCAATATATTGGTTAAGTTGATTTCCTCTGGCTACGCTTTGATTTTAAAGAACTCTGGTTTCCACAAAGCCTTAATTTTACTGCTTCGAAAACTGATTACCTGTTTACCCTATAGCCTCTTTTCAGAGATAACCAAAATCTCACTAAAATAGCTACACTTTTCACTATGTGGAATATATGACTTCTATTTCTGAGAAATAGCTACCCTTTAATGTATTATTGTTTTGAAAAATAATTTGAAACAAAGGTAGCTATTATTCCAGAATAGATGAATATAATTTTATTACCCAAACATTAACTAACCTTCAACACTAAAATAAGAAAAAACAGAGATTTTAACTTATTTTAGGACTCTAAAACACTATGACACCTATTCGCTAAAAAATACCTTAATGTTGGGACTCTTTTTAAATTTTATTGGAAATGAATCAAACTTTGTACATGGACTAAGACACAATAAAAATTTGAAAATAGTGACACAATGGCAATTACACCATTAACATTTTCAGTGCTAACACTCGTCATCATGCCTAGTTAACCCATCACACCATGCCCTACTACATCATAAACCCTGGTCCCTTGCATCTGTACTCATTTCAGTTGGTTGATGCTTCCTTATTGTCAACCACAACAAATATTTTTCCAAGAAGGAGGTAGTACCTTGGATACTCCTCACCTCAATAGGGGCATCCCCAGATGGCATTATGGGAATCATAATTTCCCATTGATGTCATCAATCCTCTTGAAATTGAACTTTGAGATAAGATTTCATGTCAATATGGTATCATACTTCATAAAACGTTGCACTTTGTCAAAATTCGTCGAAGACACGTGACTTGATAAGCATCTATTTCAGTAATGCTTACACGGGAATATCCCCAATTGTCAAAGGCCCATGCATACAATGAGCACTTGTTCCAAACAAACATGCCATACCAAGATTATACATGTGGGCACCACATTCAACCTTCTTTCAAAGAAAAACGCCCCATAGGGCGTCAACAACCATCATCATCAACCAACAGCAGGCCACTACCAAAAGTGGCATAAATAGAACCATTATCTATCAGATAAGCTTAACTAGTCAAAAAATCATGAGCATGATACATGCTCACCTCGTAGAAATATTTTATTAATTCTATCTCTTGCAGGTTTCCAACAAAGCATGGTTTCTATTTTACTCAAGACAATGGGTCTCTCAACTCATTTCCAAAGCAAGTTACTCTCTCTCTCTCTCAAAAGTATCACACAGAAAAGAAACCATAATGTATTTCGACCATATAGTTCTTCCTAGACCTCAAAAATTAGGGGGAAGATGTTAACATTGGAAAATCACACGGGAAAAAGACATTAAAAAATGTCCAGTGGAAGGTATAGATAAACATTTCCGGAGAAGCAATACATTAGGAAGAGCCAACAAATTTAATTCTTCCTAAGGTCAAAGGACAAATTTGTGGATAGCACATAGGCAACGGGGAGTTAAGAAACATACCTTCATCATCTTACTAAGGAGCTGCATGAATGAGGCTCTTTAATATTCCAAATTAGCTTTCAACTAGTTGGAATATTAAATTACGTTTTTTCCACTTAGATAGAGGAAAAAGAGGGTATGGAGACCCATAAATCTCCTTAGTAGGAATAAAATCACTCCTAATGTGAATTAGGAACATCTTATTAGTTGGATAAAGCACCCTCATGTGTGAATATAGGTTGAAGCATGTGGATGGGGTCAAGTTTCAGCAATTCAACAACAATGGTATGGAGGGAGTGGATAGTTAATGAGAGAAAACGTAGTGTTAATGGGAGGAAGTCTCCATGAGAGTAGTGTCTTTAATGAGTGGGACCCAAGGTGATAAGGCTCACAATGCATATAAGGAAGGCAAAGACAACCATAGAGGCCATGTTCATTATTGTTATATTTTTGGTCTGTTATGACTTCTTGCACGCTTTAGCTGTTTAGTGGAGTCTTTTGTGCTATTTAGCACAAAGGTATTCCCGAGCGGGAATCCCACCCTCATCCTCGGGGGACTTCGACTGCCCACTCAGGAGAGGTTTTTGAGCTACATATCCACATTCCAGCATCAGGCCAGCTTCAGTCTTCATCTAAAATGTAGTTTCTTCCAGGGTTGTGTTGTGTTGCAAGGTAGAGGCATTGGAGGATTGATAGTTCCATTTTCTATGTTTTTTTTTTCAGTGGAGAGGTAGCCTATCCATTGGGAGGCTAGCAAGGAAGGTCTTAGAGAATTATTTCATCATTTGGCATCAGGCCTAGCTAATGCCACCTCCTACAACGCAGTTTCCTTCATAGATTGCATTATATCATTTCGAATTTGTAGAGGAGGGTTCAGTGCTTCATTTGGAGGGTTGGATTTTCATTGAAGGGATCAACCTTTCACTTGGAAAATCTATTGGAGGAGTTTCTTACATTTCTACATTAGTTTCAGCCACCTCCTTCCAGTTTTTCAGTTGCAGTGATTCTTTAGTCTTAGAGATGTAGATCACCATTTTGTATTTTGTGTATTTCTGGAAACCATTTCTGGGTTGTCTTGGAAAGGTGCTTGGGGGCATATATCTCTATTCCCGACACTTTTTGAGACATATATCAGTAGATACATGTTATTAAGTTTTCTAGCTGTATTTATATTCACTGGGACTACACTATACTAGTTCTCTGGTATTCTTCTATGCAGCAACATTTCATGTTTTGGCATATGTATTCATTGAAGGCTTGTTTTCCATGATTATTTGAGTTGTGCCCATGTTTATTGTGCTTATTTTCTGCTGATTTTCATAATAAATGGCTTTGTATCTATCTCACATTTTAGTGCAATTTTATTCACTGCTATTTCCATTTTAGTGTTCTATATTACTGCTTTTCCTATTTTGGGATATTACAATGGTATCAAAGCATAATCTTGGCTCAACCTGTGTATTTTAGCCAATATGTCATCAGAAGAGGGAGATCCTCTCACAGAAAGAGAAAAGAGGTATCTCAATAGAAACTGGAGATATGACTATACAGATAATAGAGAAGACAAGGGAAAAACTCCCATATCAGGAGAAGAGGGTGACAAGGAGTTTCCCAAGCTTCTTCTCCAAACCATGCAAGATATTGCAAGAGAAATCACGGAGATGAGGATGGATATACACAAGTAATCCTATAAATGGTTTCAACATGGAGAGGGCTCTGACATTTCACATCACTGGCATGATCAACCAGTGAGGCAGCAAGTTTCTCAACGCTATATTATTCCTACATTTATAATAGTGGGAAATAGAGGATCTCAAGAGTAAGAAACTCTTGAAGATTAATTTCTTGAGTATGAGTCTCAATCTCAGAGATTCAAATATCATTTGAGATTTAAGGAGTTTTTTCAAATCAAGGACAACAGGAGACGCTGACATCAAAATAGAGGTGGAGGATTCATACAAAACAATGATCTTCACCAGACTATGGGTAGATTCTTCTTGTCTGCTTTTGATGGGTCATCCAAATGCATAGCCAGGTCTTGTTTGGAGAAGCTAGACATCTAATTTTATTTGAACCAATTGCCAGAGATGGAATCCATCAAAATAGCAGTGCTGCACCTTGAGGGTGAGGCACATGATTGGTGGTTTCATGGTCTTTCTACATTGGGGCATGCCAATGTGACTGCATATTTAGAGTTCACCAGGAGGTTGGTGGAGAGGTTTGATCGAAGATACCTAGAGGCACCTTTTATTGAGCTAGCTAAGCACAAACAGTCAGGTAATCTAGAAACTTAAATTTCTGAATTTTTAAAACTTTTTGTTATGGTTCCTAATTTATCTACAACTAGGAGGGTCTATATGTTTATTGATGGGCTAGTAAAGCCTCTACATGGGTTGGTTAAATCAACCAAACCAGCTACCCTTCAAGATGTTGTTGAGAGGGCTAGAGATCTACAAGATTCTTTTCCAAGGGAAAAGGCACGATTTCAGAAAAAGCCCACCTTCCCATTGTTGTGCCTCATTCACATTTTCCTTTATTTTATTTTCAAAATACAAAAAAAACATATTTTGTAAAATGAAAATCCTTCATATGTGTGAAATTCATTTTATATTTGCAAAATTATCAACTAATATGTTTTTAGAGCATGTGAAGGTGGGACCGAGAGTTCCAACTAATCACTAGAAAATTTGGCAGAAATTCCGACGGCCAATTCGTCGCTATTCCAACACATAGTCGTCACAAGAGCGACAGTTCGAGGGCGGGAAAAACATGTTTTACCATGCCATCACAGTTCTCACACAATTAAAAAGTGTCACACTATCGACACTTTTTCCGTCGCTTCCAAACAAGCATCACTCTTCCAACGTTTCCCAATCTGTCGCACTTCCGACCTTTGTAAATTGTCGCACTTCCGACGAAATGTGGTCCGACGTTTTGAACGTCGCTATTCCGACGTTTGTAAACTGTCACAATTACGACGAAATGTGGTTCGACATTTTGAACGTCTCTCTTCCGACGTTTGTAAACTGTCGTGATTCCGACGCAATGTGGTTCGACGTTTTGGACGTTGCTCTTCCGATGGTTGTAAACTGTCACAATTCAGACGAAATGTGGTCCGACGTTTTGGACGTCGCTCTTCCGACATTTGTAAACGGTCGCAATTTCGACGAAATGTGGTTTGACGTTTTGAACGTCGCTCGTCCAACATTTTTATACGGTCGCTCTTCCGACGTTTCTAATCTGTCGCAATTTCGACGCTTACAAGGTGTCGGTATAGCGACGGCATGTTCAATTTAAAAAAAAAAAATGAAAATTTAAAAGAGGAAAAACGTTGTTTTGAATATATTATATGAAGTAAAACAGTCCATGAAGTCATTAAATTTTCACATCTGAAGATTGGAACCCAAATATCCATCCAGAAAAGTGGAAGTCCCACCCCAGACAATGATAAAAAAATACCCCATGTCACATACAGGGACATGATATAAAACCCAATAACGGTCCACATGGAGATTATCGACAATCTGAGAAAGCATCCAAATATGCCCGAGGCATCTATAAGAAAGTGAAATAGCAGTATGTAGAATAGTAAAGCAACATATAGAGTACCAACGTCCATTGTTCCAAATACAAATTAAAGTACCCAAAATCCTTGAACAGAGAAAAATGCTAATCATGTGAGGAGTGTGATATGTCCAAAATATAAAAAGACCATCAGACCATATCAATAAACCAGCAACATAGACCAGCATAGTTAGTTTTGAAGGCAAAGTGATAAACATTAATCATTTTTTTTCACAAGAGAAAAAACGTTGTTTTGAATAAATTATATGAAGTAAAACAGTCCATGAAGTCATTACATTTTCACATCTGAAGATTGGAACCCAAATATCCATCCAGAAAAGTGGAAGTCCCACCCCAGATAGTGATAGAAAAATACCCCATGTCACATATAGGGACTTGATATAAAACCCAGTAACGGTCCACATGGAGATTATCGACAATCTGAGAAAGCATCCAAATATGCCCGAGGTATCTATAAGAAAGTGAAATAGCAGTATGTAGAATAGTAAAGCAACAGATAGAGTACCGACGTCCATTGTTCCAAATACAAATTAAAGTACCCAAAATCCTTGAACAGAGAAAAAATCTAATCATGTGAGGAGTGTGATATGTCCAAAATATAAAAATACCATCAGACCATATCAATAAACCAGCAACATAGACCAGCATCGCTAGTTTTGAAGGCAAAGTGATAAACATTAATCATTTTTTTTTCACAAGAGAGAAAATGTTGTTTTGAATATATTATATGAAGTAAAACAGTCCATGAAGTCATTACATTTTCACATCTGAAGATTGGAACCCAAATATCCATCCAGAAAAGTGGAAGTCCCACCCCAGACAGTGATAGAAAAATACCCCATGTCACATACAGGGACTTGATATAAAACCCAGTAACGGTCCACATGGAGATTATCAACAATCTGAGAAAGCATCCAAATATTCCTGAGGCATCTATAAGAAAGTGAAATAGCAGTATGTAGAATAGTAAAGAAACAGATAGAGTACCGACGTCAATTGTTCCAAATACAAATTAAAGTACCCAAAATCCTTGAACATAGAAAAACGCTAATCATGTGAGGAGTGTGATATGTCCAAAATATAAAAAGACCATCAGACCATATCAATAAACCAGCAACATAGACCAGCATCGCTAGTTTTGAAGGCAAAGTGATAAACATTAATCATTTGTTTTTCACAAGAGAAAAAATGTTGTTTTGAATATATTATATGAAATAAAACAGTCCATGAAGTCATTACATTTTCACATCTGAAGATTGGAACCCAAATATCCATCCAGAAAAGTGGAAGTCCCACCCCAGACAATGATAGAAAAATACCCCATGTCACATACAGGGACATGATATAAAACCCAGGAACGGTCCACATGGAGATTATCGACAATCTGAGAAAGCATCCAAATATGCCCGAGGCATCTATAAGAAAGTGAAATAGCAGTATGTAGAATAGTAAAGTAACAGATAGAGTACCGACGTCCATTGTTCCAAATACAAATTAAAGTACCCAAAATCCTTGAACAGAGAAAAACGCTAATCATGTGAGGAGTGTGATAACCATCTGCAGAAACCCAGGCTCGCTTGTAAGATCAAGCTCGCTTGATTCCAAAATTGGTAACCATCTGTTGCATCCGAGATGTAAGGTTCAAGCTCGCTTGTTTCCATTAGTAGCCCGCTACAGCATCCACCCTGTTCATAGAAAAAAGGTTCCTGTAGATATACAGAGAAAGAGTATAATACATAGACCATATAAACATGGCTCTGTATTTCAAAAAACAAGTTTAAAATAGAAACAGGGCAACATTTTTTTTTCTAAGTAAATTTAATCTATTAACAGTGGGAATAAAATTACACCGAAGTCAAAATCATTGCCCAGACTCATGGCAAATTTGTCATCAAAAAATCAAAAAATTAAGAAGACTGCCCTCATACAAGGAAACCAGTCTTGAACGTTTAATTTACAGAATTCAAAAATATTACAAAGGTCCAGCACAATAAAATAATCTAAAAGTAGCCCAATTAGGTGGGCCGCGAAGCAAGAAAAACAAATTAACCAAACTACTCCTTCGGCTCCTCAACGATTCGGTACCATCCTTCGGAAGGTCCAGGATCGATAGGTGCTACCTCCACATTCATGCCACGGCTCCGCTCCTGAAGGCCCAAATGCTGGCCGACTTTTTTCTAGCTTAGACCTGCCGGACGGGTGCATTCTTCCTCCGTTTGGGCCTCCTCGCGAAAAACCACAGTGACTGAAGTTGTAATTCGTGGGCGGTTGAGAGAGAAATTAAAGGAAAATTGCGTAGTGCGCATCGTGGGAGAAGGTGAAATAGCGACGGGGAAACGAGGAGCAGGGGAATCCATATGGTGGCCAGATCCTACAACCCGACCCCGCCCACTCCTAGTATTTGGATAGCGACCTGCATAATCACTGGAATGGCCAGAAGACAACTCGGTTGAGGGGCTGGAGGGAGCGTGCAGGATTTGACCTCTAGTGCTCCCCCTGCGGCAACGCATCCTTTGATGCACGTGAGGCATGGGTGCAGTGTCACTAGCAGTGGGCACAAGAGGAGACGGAGAAGATGAATTCGAAGAAACAGAGGAAGAAAAACAAGGACCAGACCGAGAGAAATGAAGATATGCAGCAAGGTCTATGCAGCAGTTCAGCTGGCCACTTCTCCTTCTCGTCACAGTGAGCAGGCAGTGTAACCCAACAACCGGCTCGTCTGAAAAACCATAGCGAAATGCCATTTTATCAATGCAATGCAATCGAAGGATGCTCGTCATAATTAATATCTGATCATTAATGAGAGCTGAAGGCCGGATCATATCGGAGCATGCAGAATCGCTAACGGGAGTGGAGGTCCGATCTTGAACAGTGTTAAAATTTAATGCGATTTGATGTGAAAACCTTGGAACTTAATTGAACAGCGTTAAATCTTAATGTGATTGATATGAAATTGCCACATCCATGTCCCATCGCCTTAAACGCCATCGAATGCACCCACAGTCGGGAGCAGGGCAAGTTTTTATTGAGGACACGTGGCAGAAATTGATTGGAGAGAATCTTTGTTTGGGCAGCTCACACAGTGGAAATCCGGACCCGAAAAATATTAGGGCGAATTTGATAAGAAATTCGTGTCACAACTCTCCCTCCGTACGCCAGCCCAACTTCAGACCCGAAAAATATTAGGGCGGAATTCATTTGGTTTTCGCGTCACAAAATTGGCCGACGTCAGCAGGCTATTTTGGAACACGAATTTGGTTTGAATTATGGTTTATCGCCATTTGAAGTCCGGCGGGCTCGACTTAAGAACAATTTTGTTTGATCCCATCTTATAAAATTTGTGTTGGTTTTCTTTGATAATACACATATTTATAATAAATCATGGGAATACCATACTAAACATGTGGAAAAGTTATATAAATAATTATTGAGAACAATCATTTTTATGTAAAAATATCCAAATGTGCTTTTGGGAAATAAGAATTCGAGTATTTGGTTCATATTGTTTTAAAGGAAGGAGTGAAGTTGGAGCCTCAAAAGATGTAAGCTATTACAAAATGACCTATTCCTAAGAAAATCAAGGTTCTTAGAAGATTTTTTAGACTTCCATGATATTATTGATCATTTGTTAAGAATTATGCATGCATTTTAAGTCCACTCACATATCTCTTGAAGAAAATATCATTTATATGGAATGATGAGGCTACTTTGGCATTCTCTCTTTTAATGGATGCCATGTCTTCTACACCAACATCAGTTGCACCTACTTTTGGCAAAACATTCATAGTAGAGTGTGAGGCACTAGGACAAGGAATTTACGTAACATTAACACAATAAGGGATATCATTGGCTTTTAAAAGCAAGGAATTCAAAGAAAATATTTGGTGAAATCTACGTATGAAAAATAAATGGAAGCAATATTACATGCAATAAAAATGGGGATAGTATATCATTGGGAGGTACTTTAAAGTCAAGATATACTATGATAGCATAAAGTATTTTTTGAAGCTATGGATTTCATTGGAAGATTAAAAAAAATGAGGAGAAAAAATGCAAAGTTTTAATTTTGAGATAATCTGCAAAAAGGGTAAGGAAAATTTAGTACATGATGCTCTTTATAAAATAGAAGAGGCCTCAAATTTATATCCAATTACATTTTCTATTCCTAGGTGGCTAGAAGAAGCTTTCCATAATGGAAAAATGACAATAGTACTAAAAAAAAACTAAAATTTATAAAGGATGGGATGAACTCTATGGAGCATTGGGAGTGAAAGAGAGATATACTTTGGTGCAAATGTAGAATATTTTTATGCACGCAAGTATATTTGAATAAAAAAATATTAAGGGAGTCCCATGTCTCTCTGATGGTAGGACGTAGGGTTCCTTAAAACATCTCAAAGGATCAAAAAATATATTTTTGGAAGGAATGAAGAAAGATATTCAAAATTTTGTAAGAGAAGGTCAGGTTTGCATAATAAATAAAAGAGAGATAATAAAATCTCTAGGTTTACTTCAAACATTCCACATACATATTCAAAGACTAGAAGATATATCAATAGACTTTATTACAGGGTTACTGAAATATAAAGGTAAGTATTACATTTTTGTGGTCATTTATATAGACAAATTTTGTAGATTTTTTTTGTAGAGCTCAAACTACATAAACAACAAGCCAAGTGGCAGAAGTGTCCGTGAAATAAATTCATAGTCTTCATGGTTTTCCTAAAGTAATAGTAACAAGAAACTTTTGGAAATAATTATTTAATATGAGTGGAGAAACACTAGCTGCCATGAGTTCTACATATCAAACACAATCAAATGGTCAAACAAAAATAGTTAACAAATGTTTTTAAGGTTATCTACAATGTTACTCTTTAGAAAAGCAAGTTAGTATGCCATAATTAATAATCATTCCCTGTTCACTTTTGTTAATAGGTTTATGTCAGACGATGATGCAGGGGCATTAGGCACTAGCCAACAATGTAGGAGGTTTTTTCCACATGTTGTGGCTAGGAGGGTTCAAAAACATTTGAGTTGTAACAGCTAGGTGTCAATACCTCAGCTGACTGTATTACTTAGACTAGTTAGAGTTGTAGGAGTCAAACAGTTTCAGTTAGTTGAATTATTATAATTAGACCTTTTGATTTCTAGAACGGTCCTCTCAGAGGAACCGAAGAGCCATATGTTATGTATATAAATTGTAATTCCTCGGATGAATAAAAGTTGAGAGGGAAGAGGAGAGTAGAGAGGGGATTTCTGCAATAAACCTCTGTGTGTGAAAAATTGCTTCCAGTTAAATGATTTCCAAGCTTAGTTTCCATTGAATTATCTCAAACTGATAATTGTAAAGAATTGTTTAACTGTTAGGTGATCAGGTACTGATAATTCCATTCTTCTGTCTTTGAATTTCCTGTGAACTCACCCCACCCGAAGGCGAGGTCTGTGTAGAGAACCGGGGTCGTGAACACTGTTCAAATATAAAAATCACGTTTAATAAAGAGACAAAATTGTTGTGCTTTCAGAACCTAACCCGAGGATTGGACATGAGTTAACAAACAAAAGGATAGTGCAACCAGACTTGCACCCGTGGTCAAGCCCTGTACCAAAACCACGAGCGGAATCACAAAAGCAGGTTTCCCATATCACACCGCTTTTGCGGAGTAGGTGGCATTTCCTATTCGCGAGTGATTCCATATGGAATGAGACACGTGGCAAAGTGACCCCTGGAAAACCACCATTTAACCCGCGCCATCGCACGTTAAATCCCGACGTTGGAAGCCGAGCGAAATTGCCAAGAGTCGTTGATTTGGAGAAGGGCCATCAGACGGTGGTCGCACGTTGAACTTGCCCGGAGGTTAACTAAGGTGTGCGGAGGATAGCCAGGTACGATACGAGTGTTTTATTGGTTATTGATATATATATAGGTGGGGCCGGAGTATAATGAAATTGTTTAATTAAACGATTGGCAGATAATTAGCATAAGTATGGAGCGTGATTGTTGTAAGGTTGGGTGGTGAAATATAGAGCTGAAAGTTCATTACAAGTTATTTATTTAAAAAGAAACGTGGAGTATAAATACAAAGTGTTGAAAGTTAAACATTGGTTATAAGGCTCGGAGATAATATAAAGTCGAGAATATAAATTAAATTCCAAGCATTGTGGATAGTATTTATTTATCAAATTCTACGAATTTATATGAATTTGATAAATAAACTCGAAGAAAGAAGAAGTCAATTAAGACTTAGGCTGGAGGAAAAGAACAGAGTAAACCAAGGGAAAATGCTGACAGAGCGATTGTAGACACACCAACTCTCCTTAGGGGTCCAATTTCAGTTTTGTTGCGTCACACGATGATCTCTCTTCTCTGGCATTTACTTGTATTGAAGATCACTATTCTAGGAATAAGGAGTTATTTTCTCCAAAAATAACCCTAGCCAAACATTGAAAATGCATCAAGGATATCTTTCTATGCTTCATAAGTACATATTTTCTACTTCTAAATCATGTCTTGGAAGTGGCTGTTTTGCTGGAAATTATTCACCAGTTGGTTTCATACCAAAGTCTTTTTCACATTTTCAGCATCCAATACATGAAAAAGATAATGGTTTAAAACAACATAAATATTTAAAATTTTGCAAGAATTGTCTGGCACACTTTGAATATGAATTTTGAAGTCAAGTGCATCATGCTATATAGGATCAAGTGTCATTTTGAATACCAAATGTTTCACAAGAAACTTCTCAACATGCTACCCTGTAGTAAGGATTAAATGACAATATTGCATCAACTATTTCCATAATAAAAGTGCACCTTGGCCATAAGAATAAACAACTACAAATGTTGTAGATCTAACAAGACCACACAATCAAATGTATTCCACAAGGCCAATACTGTATGAAAAATGAAAAGGAGTTTGCAACCAAAAATACCTTAGGCAACTAATTCAATTAGATACACCAAACCATCAACAAAAAGGAAAACCAGCCTACTTGGCCCCAATATTTTCAACTGGGTCCTCTAATTCAACCAATAAAAATGCCAAAACCATAGCATTGAGATACATTTCATTACATTGTCAATAACAATAAAATTTGACTCAGCCATAACCCTTTCCTTTTATTGTTGTGAAAAGCTTTATGCATTAATCTAATGTGGCTAGTCCATAGGCCAAGTAGACCACTGGGTAACAAATATGTTTCCTTTCACCTTGAGTTTTCAAATTATGCCTACCAAATCTAAGACATTTAAGAGGGGGAACTAATACAACGTTAAAAAGAAAACCAGAGCACACATCTACAAATTACCTCCTTAGCTACCGTCACACCATCATTAACTATTTTCGGAGAACCATGCTTGCTCTCCAAGACAACATTTTTCCCTTCGCCCCAAGGGTGACTCCAACAAGATCAGCAAGTTTGTTCACACCGCCTGCAAGACAAATTGACAATGCTTTCAGTAAGTGTGCAATTGAATGCAAGACCATATGCCAAAACAACCCTCCATGAAAAATTAAAATAACACATTAAAATTGAATATAAGTGGACAAGGAAAGATCCACCACAGTGAAGTTTCACGTGTAGATGACCTTCCTTTAAACATAATTTTTTCTCTGACCTGCAATTTTTTTGTCACTGAGCCATCTTTGTTGAAGTAAAACTCCTTTTCCATAGCTCTTGTATTAACTACCTTCTCTCTGTTGTGTAATCTCAGAGTCCCTCTTCTGCTTGAGCGATTAAAGGAAATGGGTGAAAAAAATGAAAGAGAAGACAATTGTCTGCCATAATTATCAAACATTGCACCCAACTTCTTCCCCTTTCCATTGTTACCCAATGAGGTAGATGTGGCAATTGTTGTCATACTGCCCAAAGCAGAGGCCATCTTCTCTTATCCTGAATATAGAATTACAAGATCTTCATATTAGTATGAACCTTAAAAACATGACTCCCATTGCTAAAAACCACTTTTAAGTTGTAACAGGCAAACTAAACAACTATCGCAACTTTTGGCAACTTCTGGAGCATTAAGAGAGAAAAAACCAAAGAGAAATACAACCACAATCCTCATTTTAATGAGACCGGCCTATATATTTGCATTAAGATAATAGAAAGAAATCACGACTATATTAAGGTTAGCACAAAACAATCTTTAACCAGTGTCTCTCGCGGCCTTCAGGTTGCCATGCTAGAGGTTGCATATTTTTAATTTAAATTCTTGACCTCTCGTGCCCATCTATGAATGCATCCAATGGGATATCTACATCAAATGCTCCTTTATATCCCCAAAAAAAAAATTCCCTACTACAAGAGCACCAGTATTGATGGATCACCCCACACCATCCCACCCACTAGAAACGGTGAAAAAGGAAACCCGAGAAAACTTCTGAAATATCTCAAGATGACTATATGGGTGGTTCTTATGAATCAACCAACAATTCATAACATGCTCATCAATCCAAACCATGAGTATTATGTGACAATATTCAAGCAGGCACTGAATCGGATTTCTGAAGCTATGTTAGAGAAACACTAAACTCTCACTGAAAATAGGTGAAATGTGGCACCACTCAGAGATTGACATGTGCCAATTGGTACAAGTGGTAGAAAATTGGCATGCTCAAACAACGAGGTGATGCAGGAATGACATGAGGGAGAAAATATCAAAAAAGCCCCAAATCTGGAGAACTAAAGCTCATCACCAACCTGAGATTGAAAACTTTACATGATGTAACCTATGAAATCGTAAATGGAGAAATCATAGTAAAAATAAAGCAAACTATGTAAAAATAAAGTCAGATTCATCCTGGGAGTGGTAATGGGAGAAATCATAGTGAATAACAGGAAACATGCAGAGTTTCTTACAATCAAATAGATGAAAAAACACATACAAAAAACCTAGATAATAATCATGAACAAGCTTAATATTGAATTATGAACTGTAAAGGAACTTACAAAATGTGACATTACGAACCCGGTCAAGCGCACAAGCAAAAATATCCTGGACATGACCCTGGTTGACAAGTTGTATTGCTCATGATGCAAGAGGATTTGTACCTGCACTGCCATGTCAATCAAAATCCATCATTATCTATACAATAAATACAAGTAATTGATGTAGTATTTTTTACTCTAAGATGCATTCTTATGATAATGTTAGAACATATGCTGAAAATGTCAAAACATACCTGAATAAGCTCCTCTTCATTTCAAGAAAAATTTATTGGAGTCGCATGAACTTGGAACAAGCCTCCCACGATCTGAAAGAGTAGCAACTAAGTCAACAGTGACTTTTTTGTTGCTACGCTGGATCAAGGAAGGTTTGATCCAAGATTAAATCGCTCCATTAAATTATTCTCTACTAAACAGGGCCAACCACGTGAAGGTGGAAGCTCTTATGGCCCCTCCCCCCCCTCACATCACTCTCAATTCCCCAATACCCAATCTATATTTCATTTTTTACTTTCATGAGCATAAAAAAATATATTCAATAACTAATAAAAAACAATTCAACAAAAAGTACGCAAGGAAACATTGCAATTAATGCTTGACATAAAAATAGTATGATAAATGAGTTTTTTATATAACGCAAAAAACGTTCCAAGTATGGTAACATTTGTCTTATAATAATACAATATTTTACATTATCAAATTTTCTTTTTCTTCCTATTTCTAAAGCTCCTAATTACATCATCAATATCATCGTCCTCTGCCTGGTCAGGGTGATCTTACGTTAAAGATAGCTTTAGTCACGAGAAACATAAACATCCAGTGACGGCATCGCCTACAAAAACAAATAATATTAAATTTTAATTTGTCACTAATATCATTGAAATGTTTGGTAATATTAATAAAAAATTAACAGATTATTTCTACCCTGTGCACCTCTAGCGCTTTGTCGTTGGCCACCTAGTTGCGTAGTCACAATGTCCGGTCTCATCCAGAGGACTTGTGCATCGCCTACAAAAACAGATAATATTAAATTTTAATTGTCAGTTTTTAAATATCATTAACTAGTTCGGTAATATTAATAAAAAAAATTGCAATGAGATTATTTACCTGGTGCACCAGCTGTCGCCGCTGACCTAGTTGCGTAGTCACGATGTCTGGTCTCATCCAGTGACGGGGCATCGCCTACAAAAATAGATAATATTAAATTTTAATTGTCAGCTTTTAAATATCATTGAACTAGTTCGGTAATATTAATAAAAAAAATTGCAATGAGATTATTTACCTGGTGCACCAGTTGTCGCCGTTGGGACTGTTGCCCTGTCTTCCTCTCTGGTGGTAAGATCCTCAAGGGAAATATTCTCTGTCATTTAAACAAAAAACGTTATAAGGACAACCATCAAGGTATAATTAGAAAAAATTATAAGTGGAAATTAATTACCGTCACGGCCCTCACCGATAGTAGCATTGTCGGCCTGGTCCCCACTACAATGATCAGGTTGCACGTGAGGATCATCTACATCTGGCTCTAAAACTGGGTTATTTTCCTCGTCGGTAGTGTTGCTCCCCTGATTTAAACAAAGTTGTTAGACATTAAATTTATGGATGAAAACAAAAATATTGAAAGGTTAATGTTTTACCTTATTAGGCATTCTAGATCTTGGGACCTGCCCCAAGCTTCTGCGACGTTCAACTACAGCTTGATAGCCAAAACGGAAAGCGATATTTTTATCTTCCTCTGTAGTTTCTATTCCGAAGTCATCACCCTACATTACATATGATTGTGTATTTTTAATCATATTTGATAGGATTACAAAAACTTTGGAAGGCGATACAATTAATTATAAGATGTTTAGCTACTTAATTACAATTCTTGCGGCCAATTTCAAGTAGCCGCCCTGGCCTAGCTTGTGATGGCCCTTTTTTTCAATCCTAGCTTTGGTTGCCTTTGAGGTGTCAAGCAACCTAGCATCAAAAGATTGAAGTCAGATATGACGTAGCACACTTTTATTTTAGACAGAGAAAATTAAAGCTATTGAATTAAAGTTGTAATTTACCTTGCGGGTCCAGTTGGCATTTTTCCTTCTTTCTTTGCCCTTTTCTCTTTTCCATCATGGATGAGTGCTCTCCACTCACTCTCTGGAACTGTGAGAGGACACTCATATCTAGGGTTAAATTGCAATTGCGTCCTATAGGTGTCCCTGGTATATTTCAAATATTTGCCGGCTACCCGAGCCACCGCTGTTCTGTCAAATGTGCCGACCCCAAAAAGGGCTTCTAGATAATCTAGAAGTTCTTTTTTCAAGTTGGAATTCTGGGAATTCCACCCTGTGCGTATGGTTGGGCCAAAAATTACCAACGCATGGCTCTCCAGAAACCTGTAGAACTCATTGTTTCCTACAGAGAAAAAAAAAAAATATATATATATATATATATATATATATATATTATCATTAATTTAAAAATAAAAATCATGATAAATATGTTTTAGATAAAGTATATGAAATAGTTAAAATATTAAAATTTACCTGGGAGTTGTACATGCTTTATAGGGACACCTTCATCGTTCACCAATAACGTGCCATTAATGGTCCCTGTGGAGCTGACACGTGTAGCTCCAGGAAACACAATAATGTAGTTGGCCATATCAGCCTCATCATTGCCAACACGTTCAGCGGTTGGCTGGGTGTCTGCTTGGGCAGGGTGTGTTTCTTGGCCGGCACCTAAAGGAGTAGAAGGTGTACGAGAGGGTTTTTGGGCAATCTCTTGCCCTTGTGTCCCACTACCACCAACACCAGGTTCAGCAAGTGCCAGAAAACGCTACATACAAAAGAACTTTTTAGAAAATAGTTTATCAATGTAAAAATTAAAACAACTATCGCTAATTCATCCTATGCGTAACAAAAAATATCCTTTTGAATGTATTATTGATATATTTCTAAATTGCTCATAAGATGTTTTATCCTCTCTTCTCGCTTCGTGTGGTTTTGAGGCCTGCCTATCAAAGCATACAAATTCCTACCCCAGATCTTGTATTTCTTTTTCAACAAGAATAATTGGAGATAGGATGAAGAAATTTTTCCTCAAAGAGGGAACATCAGGCGCACTATGGCTAGGTGTCTCAGATATTTTGAATAAAATTAATATTATTTCAATTATGTAAATAACTAAATACCTCAAGATGTATAATGTCGTAATTTTTATATGTTCTTCCCACGCTTTTTCCACTTATCATCCTGCGGCGGTTGTTCCTGACCGCTTGATCATTTCCACATTGCAATAAAATTATAAATGTAAAAACTTGAAAACAATATCTAACTTGAAAACACAAAATGAAAATTGAAATAATTTTTAATAAGACACCGGAAGACAGAGTTAGAGTTTCAAATATGCCTTGCATTGAATTCAGTCCTGAAAACATGTCATTGCACATTAAGGCACCCAAGCAAGAGACGAGTTGACAATGAAGACCTTATTGAATATATTGTTGGAGCAACTTCTAGTAAACTTGATGTGAAGACCTTGAGGATATTTTTGGAGCAACATTGTTGAAGCTAATGGTATAGCATTGTTGGAGACGATCTTGAAGGGCCTTGAAGTGAAGCTTTTGGAGCAACTATTGAAAAATCCTTAGAGCATTTAAGTAAGGCACTTTCTATCTTCCATCACCTTTTTCCTTTCAATATCCTTTAAACGATTTTTTTGATATTTAATGTTTGAAATCACGTTATAATTTCTTGATTATATGTGTTTGGGGACTTTCCCTTTGAAATTACCCAAAAATACCCTGGCAATTTTATCTTCAAGATGCATGTTTGACCCTATTGTTCAATATTTTGATTGATAGTAGTAAACATAGAGAGTTAGGGGGCTCTTGACTTGGTTTGGTTGGGCCATTAGATCCCTAACATCTACTAGGGAGAACTCCCCTTGAGTTGGAGGAGAGCTAGCCCGAAGTGAAAAGAGGTTGGTGAGGTGACAATGGGGCTATTGAATTACACATGGTATCACACTTTAGCTTTAGGACTCTATCTTGAGAAGTGCGAGATTTTGCTATATCAATTCTCAAATTTTTTACAACACTATTGTTAAGAACTAATAAGAAGTGATGTTGAGGGGTTTTTGGGTATAAGAAACAGTACCATTTAAAAACTAGGGTTCTCAGTCCTTGGCATTCCTTCACCTGGGCCTAGGGGCACACTAGAATAATTTCACACTAAACCATGCAAACTTAAAAGTAACTTAACAGATCCATAAAGTAATAATAATCATAATTCCTAATTTCCTATTGTACGATATGATGCAAACTATTCAAACATGAAGCAATGAAGACATGCAATGTCTGAATTTCAAGATTGATGAACCAATACAAGAAGTTAGAAACTACAACTTTGATTCAATACTTTGTGTCCTAACTCCAGGAAGGAATCTAGTTTGTAGGAATGAAGAGGTTGTTATCTTTACAATCCCATCCCAACATCAAATTCAGTGATAAGTTTCTATGAGGTTCTGGGTCAAGGAAACATTCACTCCACAAATGATATATTTAAGTAGGCTTCTCCTATTCTGGGAAAACACCATACCTATAATGCATTCACTTGCATGTATAAAGGGAAAGGAAAACATGTTTTCATACAACGGTGACAAAGGAATCTTGGGGAAAGGTATCTTCACTTTTTATTTATGTTGTTTACCCACACCACTCTCGTGTTTTCACTAATCCTATTTTTTCATTTTTGGATTCAAATTAAGTTAAGGCCTTAAGTATTTTTTGACCTTTCGGTGTAGTTTTCATAAGTGGCATGTATGGATTTTCCATTAATTCTGCACTTTTTCTCTTCATGTGCATGTTTCCCTGGAAATCAAATGCATGATTTAGTCCCATACATTTAACAAGTTGTTAGATCAACTCCATTGGCAATATCATGTTTCCTATTCAATCAAAATTTATCTCAGTTAGGGTAGGTAGGAAGGTTTTCCCTTTGTATTAATAGGGCACTTCTAGCTTGCATTTTTATTATATCTTTCAAATTTAGTGTCGCTTCAATTAGGGCATGAATTTTTGCAACTTTCAAGGTGAGAATGAACAAAGACAAATTTTTGTGATGGATGACTGTATATGACTCCATGGCCAGAGGAAAAGGCACTAATCTACTTATTCAAATATCTATAGTTCTCATTCACCTCATACGGAGATGGTCCCTGATTTTGAGCCAAATGTTGCAGCAAAAAGTTCCCCCCCTCCATAATTTGATATTCAGTGGAAATTTCTTAAATTGATGATGGGGCACGATTATGGAACATTGGCACATACATATGTAATGGAATTCCAAGATCATGATATATGTTTGCATATGTTTATGGAGGTGGTGGAGCAAAAAAGAGCTCAAATAGAGCTGAAATTTTTCACATAAAAAGGACTGTGGGCTTGACTAATGGTTCCATTTAAAAAATGATATCTAGACAGAGAATAAGTGTAGCATGCAAACATGCATTAAAAATCCATCTGAGTTTGCATTGTATTACTTATGATGGATTCAAATTTGGGTTTCAAAATGCCAGGTTATGGCATGATTTTGTCGAGAAACCCTTAGTTGGATTCTCATGTTGGTTTAATTTATATTTTAAGTTTGTTTTGCAGTCTTTGGGTGATATTAACTCATGAACTAGGTTACCAATGTGTAACAATCATATTTCAAGAATAAAGTTGTGATTCTTTTATATTATTATTATTATCTATTAGCTACGAGTATTGACACCTAATGCCTGGAATTTTGACATCTTGATAGCATGGATAATTTCGAAAATGTTTCTAGTAATGTTAATATAATAACTATCATTACGTGTCTTCACTTTTGTCACCATAATAGACCTGTGATATGGACTCATCACACAACTTCATATGCTATGTCCCAACAAGTTCAAACTGTTTGAACCTACCTCATAGTGTGGTTATTAAGGACAAGTTGCTTGGTATATAACTCGATAGCATAGACCGCGTTGCAGTTCTAAAAAGAATCCTCAAGTGTCAAAAAAACTTCACAATATGTTCTACTACAAAGCCTTTTGGGATACCTGAAATAATATATGTATCATTGATGACTTTTAAAGTATGACAAGATCCAGAGGGAAAGGAAATCAATGGAAGAGTGATCCACCAATGAGAACCTAGAATTTAGCATCCGATGAGTTAGAGTCTAGGAAATTGAAAGCCTATAATTTTAATTAGTGATGAAGGACATCACATAGGTAATTATATTTTCATGTAGAATAATCTGTTAATTCAAATTTAAACTACATATTATGAAAGGCATACCATAAATTTTTCCACGTAAGTCCAAACAACCTATAAAAAGGGAAAACCTTCTTTTTCCATGGGAAATAATTTACCTTTCCTTTTTCAAGATAATCTAAATCACAAAAAATATGAACTATACTGCACACATTCTTGGATAATGTGAAAGTGGAAAAGGAATACCCTACACAAGTGATGCACACATGTAAATTTTAACACTAATAGATTTTTGTAGTTGAAATGCAATGCTTGTTTTCATTTAAATGTAGGGTTTTTAAAGTAGGGAGAAATAATGGCTTCCAAATTAATAAGCGTTTCTTTGGGAAAAATTTAAATCTTGTATTGGGTGATGAAGATAATAGAGGGTATTGAATCTTGATTCTTGACATCTAGAGAGAACCCTACAGCCTAACACAATCCAATGGAATTGACCAAAAAAACCCAAATAGAGTCAACCCTACTATAGGAGAAAGGGCCTGTAGTAAGAACTTACCATTTTGCAAGAGTTGAGGGCGAATGTTGTTCTGCAAGAGCTGAGGGTGAATGCAGGTCAAATGATGTTCTGCAAGAGCTGAGGGAGAATGTTGTTCTGCAAGAGCTCAGGGCAAATGCTGAGGGTGAATGTTGTTCTGTAAGAGCTGAGGGCGAATGTTGTTCTGCAAGAGCGGAGGGTGAATGCACGTGTGATATCAGACATTAATGTAGCACACATGTACATTTGAACACTAATAGATTTTTGTAGTTGAAATGCAATGCTTGTTTTCATTTAAATGTAGGGTTTGTAAAGCAGGGAGAAATAATGGCTGCCAAATTAATAAGCGTTTCTTTGGGAAAAATTTAAATCTTGTATTGGGTGATGAAGATAATAGAGGGTATTGAATCTTGATTCTTGACATCTAGAGAGAACCCTACAGCCTAACACAATCCAATGGAATTGACCAAAAAAACCCAAATAGAGTCAACACTACTATAGGAGGAAGGGCCTGCAATAAGAACTTACCATTTTGCAAGAGATGAGGGCGAATGCTAAGAGTTGAGGGTGAATGCTGAGGACAAATGCTGTTCTGCAAGAGCTGAGGGCGAATGCTAAGGGCGAATGCTGTTCTGCAAGGGCGGAGGGCGAATGCACGCATGATATCAGACGTTAATGTAGCTATTGCGATGGATACGAACAATAAAATAATTTTTATGTAGCGCGCATATAAGTTTTGTATTTTTATGTAGCGCGCATATAAGTTTTGTATTTTTTTGTAGCGCACATATAAGTTTCGTATTTTTATGTAGCGTGCATATAAGTGTTGTTATACCGACGGTGGAAAAAGCGTCGCTACTGGGATGGCTGCCTCCAAACGTCGCAATTGTGACACTTAGACGTTGTGTCGTACTTGCGATGTTTGGAGGCAGTCGTCGCAATAGCGACGCTTTGGGCCATAGTCTCACAATTGCGACGTCTTCCTCCAAACGTCGCAATTGCGACACTTTGTCTAAGTGTCGGTATTGCGACACTTTTCTATAAACATTGGTATAGCGATGGTTTCGGGCGGGATGGAAAAAATTTGGGGAAATTTCTGACATTTGGTCAAAAGCGTCGGAACCAAGTGTCATAATTTCCGCCAAATGTAGTAGTGAGTACCCGTGCAAGTTGGCAGGTGGGTTTGAAACCTGTTTCATTTGATGAAGATCAACGGGAACCTGTAGGCACAAATAAACCACAGCTTAGCAGGGGAGGTGCCTACGCAGTTGACCCCGCTGAATAATAGCAGATCATGGATCAATGTTTCTCATTCACTGTGGGGGCAGGACCCCGACAAATGCTTCATACCCCTGAGCGCCCTCGTAGTGACGTATGCATCCAGTTGGCGGCAACTCGTTTGTCATGTCATATGTATCGTTACTTGTTCGTTTAAGAATTAATTCAGCATTAATGTTTAAACTCCGCGCCATCTATTTAAGGATTCAAGTCGTTCTTTTTCCTATCAGTATTTTATTCGAAGTCATTTTAGTCATTATGTTTTCTTATCTTCGCATACCATTGTTCGCCACCCTGCATAATTTTATGGCTAAGAACTCTTCCTTGTTCGGATATTCTAGCCATATCCATCTCATGGATACTAATCAAGATATTAGGGACACCATTTGCACCATTGAGCATTTTCCCTTCCACCAGCAAATTATTTTGAATAAGAAAATCTCCCCCATCTATTCAGCCATGGTTAATTCTGGTGTTCTCTTTGCATGCATCCCCAAAAAATATCTTTTTCCCGAATTTATGCGTTGTTTAGTGTCTGCGCTATATCCTGGTAAATTTTTTGTGATGAAATTCTTAGGGGAAAATGTCCTTCAGGTTTCAACCTAGTTAGTTTTCCAAGCCCTTTGTTACCTTGAGTCTGAGTCTTATGTCTAATTCATTGATGAATCATTGGTAGCATTCTATGATAATCTTGCAGGACGGGAGTTTACCCAAGTCATCTCCTTTTTGAAGAGGGATATGAAGCAATTTGTAGTAGATGATAAAGAATTCCCATTAGATAATTTCGACGCAGTAGTCAAGCTAGTGCTACAATCTCTATCAAAGATACTTAGAAAAGAAGATGCTTCTCAAATTGACAGGTCAGTGTTGGGATTTTTTTCCATGATGATGAAGTCTAAAGTAGTGTTGGATATTCCCCCTTACTAGCAAGAGGTTTTTAATACTCAACTCATGAGCTTGTCCCTCACTGGGTCCTTCAGGTTCCCCTCACTTATCACTTATCTATTTATGTATCAAAATAGAGAGGAATTTTTACATTTGGGATTGAACATAAGGGACGTAAATAAGAAAAGATAGTCAGTAGTTTTCTAGACTGATATAGTAAGAAATGAACGAGATGAGGGAGGGATGCTTGATTTTTCTACTCATTTTATGCCATTTTCTTATAAGGTTTTAAATGGAGTTCCTCCTCCATGCTTCTTTCCCAAAGCTCAGAAGTATCTTCAGTTAAGTAATAATTGTAATTTTGGGGATTGGTTTGTATATGAAGGTCATTCAAAGATTAGATTATATGGAGTTTGAATAGTAAGGTAATTGAGACAGAAGATGATTAAAGAAGGCCTAAAAACCAAATCAGAGGCCTAATCAAAATTAAAGGCCTGATTACTGAGTCTAATGGATTAAACAAAGATAAAATCATCCAGTGGAAGCCTCGAATGAATCAAACAGAAGCAGTTATTCCCTTGATAAATCAAACTGCCTAGATTGCCAACTTTTGTCCCTATGAGGTCGTTTGCTTTGGAATTTATTAGACAAAGTTTGAACGTAGATCAAGTTCATTTTGTTCCTTGAATGAAGAAGGGTCATTTTTTTAATTTGCCTATGTATGCAGGTCCATTTGTAGTAAATATGAGGCAATCATTTAATGAAGCTAATAGGATGTTAGAAGGTATGCACTTGTTACTAGGTGAGAAATGGGCCTATGAACCTCACAAGGTGATTTCTACCATAAGATTTGAAAATGGATATTCTGCCTTCATTCATGACAGTAAGACTGAACTTGAAAAGTTGGCTAATAAATTTTTGCAGACTCTGTTAGTTCCATCATATAGACTCCCATCATCTCTGAGAAATTGAGCAAAAGAAGTAAAGAGACCATGGTTGATTCTGAAGATGAGGAATAGAGAGTTGAAAAGAGGGCAAGACTAATTGAAGAAATACCAAGCACTCATCTTGGTCTCCTCCTTCAATTAGGAGATGAACAAAATGTACCAGCTTCACCTACAATATATGAAGTTGTTCAAGATCAAGTCCCCCTGATCAAGCAGATTTTTGCTCAGATTGCAGAGAGGAATCAAAATTTGAAAGCGATTATGGAAGCACAAGATGAATATCAAATGTCTCCTTACCAAACTAGATTATTTACTGCCATGGACTTAGAAAAGGACCAGTTTAAAATTTCTTTTTCTCACCCATCTGAAATGATAGTAGGGTCATCAAGTAGTTTTAAAACTGTTAATTTGACTGTTGATGTGAAGAAAATTCCTTTACTTGGTAAAGTTAATTTACATATGCGTACAAGCCAATTGATTGTTAATGATTTAACCAAGTCCAATGTAGCTGCTCAAAAGGCATAACAGATGCTAGGAAAATTGATCAAGCAGTTGAAATTGGAAAAGGCTAATTAGAGGGCTCTATCGGCTCAGAACGAAGAATTAAAAAATATAATTATAAATATTAGAGAGAAACATAATGATATGCCAGCTATAAAAAAGTTGTTATAGAGTGTTGAGTCAAAGATAAATGTGCTAAAGAAGAAATTAAAGTTGCCTACTAGAGAAAAATCAATGGAAGCAGAGGTAGCATAGGTTGAGAATGAGAAAGAAAATATTTTACAACAGATGTTACAAAAAGAGGAGGGGATCTCTATGTTAAAGGAGTCTGTCCTTAACTTGCAAACTCAAATTTATTCCCATTCTTATACTATAGTTATGACATCCAGAACGGATGATCCAGCAACAAGATTATCCCAGTTGAGTATAGAGTTGAAGATGATAGAAAAAGATCTCAAGAAGGTTCAGAGTGACTTGGAGATAGTGGCAAAGATAATGCAGGCCCAAGAAGGAGAAGTCAATAAATACAAATCAGATTTTCAGACAGCCAATAATGAAATCAAGAGTTTAAATAAAAAATTGAAAGGAAATATAACTTTGATCCAAGAAAAAGGCATTATATGTAATGAAATCATTGAAGCTATGAGAACAGCTTGGGAGTCCCTGACAATAGTGTCAAAGGAAAAGAACATTGTCAGAGATTTAGAGGAAATGGTTATGGGAGATAAATAGAAGACTCTTAACAGAGCCTTATGGGAAAAAAAAATCGTTGATTTCATCAATTCTAAGACAGATCAAGAGTTGGAAGAAAATGAAATTAAAGACAGGACATTGTGTGTTCTAGAGATTAATAAGTTGATTGTAAAAAATACTTGTAGGAAGTCAGCAGAGAAGAATTTAGTAGAGATTAAATAGGCTGTAAACACGTTTGATAACATATTTGATAAAAGGGCGAGAGTAGGATTTCCTTCGTACTGGGATCTCAAGGGTAGTCTTTTATCATGGGATTCCCATGAACTAATGTTAGTGCTAGCAAATATTAAAATTGATAATACCCATGAGAAGACCGCTATCTTGAAAGGATCTATAATTGTTAATTTCTTACAGAGGCATTTTCAATTGCTTTGGATGGTAAAGACTTTGTTTATAGAACGACCTAATTTCAACAGGAACACAACCTTCAGGCTAGAATATCATAAGTTGATGAATTCTCCCAAAAATAACATCGAGATATGGAATAAGTGCAAAGCGTGGATGACTGATTCACCTGGTGACACCTCAGCATCACAAAAGGACACGTCAGCAAATATGGAGAATATAGTGGCAGCCAATCCAATTCAAATTCAACAAATAGATTGAGGCTATAGTTTTAATTATCTTTTTATAAAAGATCCATATTTTATTGAAGTTGTTCATTTCCATGTAATAGGTATTTTCTGTAGTTTTAGGTAGTTTGAGCAGTTACAAGTAGTTTTCAGCAGTTATAATTGCTTTGTATTGTATTTAAAGAAATGAAAAAGAAAGAGGAGGGTTCTGAGTTTTGGACCTCTGGATGACTGTAAATTTTGTAATGAATTTTCTGAAAATTAATTAAAGAAGATAAAGTTTCTTGCACCTGTTGATGTTGATGCATTTTTCAAGTTTTGTCATATGTTTATTCTTCTATGAATGAGGTGAAGTAATGTAGTTGCGGGTCTCTTTTTACATTTGTAAGTAAGAGTTAAATGTCCTTAATGTGTGCTCCTTCACTCCAATTATTTTGTCTCCATAAAGTTTCTTCTGAGATTTAAAGTGATAGATTCTATCACTACAAGGAAAAGACCCTCTAGTGGAGGTTATAAAGGAGGTTTTTAGTGTTATAAAATTGGAAAAAATTGTCAAAAAACATTTGCTACAACATCCGTTTATGGTTACGGAGGTTTTGGCGAAGCTTTTGACGAAAATTCAACACAACTAAAATACTGGGCGGTTGGAGGTTATTACGGATGTTTTTTTCATCGGTGCACTACTAAGGTTTAAATGCACTGGTGTGTGGCATCTAGATGGTGGCCTCGGGGCGATAGAAGGTTCCTCCACCGAGCCCTCAAGGTATAAAACCGCACCGGGCGCAATGTTGGTGATATAATGCACGAGGCCATGCCAATTGGTCTTGGGTTGTGTGGTGCCCATAGATCGCCGTAACGCATCGATACGTAGACATATAGAAACGCACTGGTGCGCCGTATCAGACAAACACACCGATATTTTTAATTGGTTTTGGTATTTGTGTGGTGCCCATACATCGTACAAATTCATCGGTGCGTAGTCTCACATAAAATCACCAATGCGCAGTATCGCACAAACACACCGAGATTTTAATTGGTTTTGGTATTTGTGTGGTGCCCATAGGTCGTAGAAACGCACCGATGCACTACAGCATACAAAAGCATCGATGTACAGTAACTAACACGCACCGGTGTTTATTTTGTATTTTTTAGAAACATTGACCTGTGACGGTGCAATTATTGTGAGTTTTCTAAATTCATTATTCATCAAAAGTCGACACGGCTTATAACAATATTCATATGAATTAAATTTTTATTAGTGCTTCTGAGAACGACAATGGAGAATGCAATATAATAAACTAAAACATATATATATATATATATATATATATATATATATATATATATATATATAAGACAGTCTTTGTCATACAAAATGGGACAGTTATTGGTATCCCTTTGCCTTTCAATTGGGACACTATGTCCATTACATTAAACAAAATGTCTAATTTCACAGACAAATATTTCAAAAAATAGAATGCCTTGCTTTGATATCCAAACATAGTGATCATCATTCTTCCCTTGAGCCACTGTCACCGCTAGAGCTACTTCCATGACTTGGGTTATTTTCAGGAATGTTTTCTTCACGGTGTTGATTGTTTTCTTCTTCTTCACCTTCCATCTACAAACATAAAAATAAACTTAAATGAGTGTATATACATTGGTGAGAATAATGAAAATTTCAATATTAAATAATATACATCAATGTAAATTAAAAAGAAAAATGACATACCATAGCAACAATTGACTCATAAACTACACACATTCTTTCAAAACCATGTACCATGCCATCTTTCAAAATTTCATCTGTTGGCGCAGTTCCATACTTTGTTTCTTACAAGTTTTATACCCCATAACAAATCATATATTTAATATAAAAGATTTTTTTGTTCTATTAATTATAGATGGAGCTAATTAAAAACAAGATCGATAGATTCTTACAAATTCCACAATTAATTTCTGATATGCCAACATATACTCACAACCCATATTTAACCCAATTTCAATCAATTCGTCTGATGGTTCTTCTTTGTATGTTAGCACATGTTTGAAGACATCCAATGATGATTTTTGTAAAACAACTTAAAATATACAAAAATAAAATCTAGTTAAGTTGTTATAAGGAAGTAAAAATTACTCACAAACTTAGATATCAACCCTTTTCTTCCTAGTCGTCCTGTTTTATGTGTTGAATGGGTTCCATTTTCTTTTCTTTTCTGCAAGAAAATTCTTGAAAATTAATATTTGATGCTAAATTGTTTATTTATTGTACCTAATGATCGAAAAATTCAATGATTACATATTACATTTGAAGCACTTTTTTGTTGATATGGCTCCTCCTGCGATGCAATTTTGTCCATTTCTTTGACCATATCCTTGTACACCATTTGGGGCATTCCTACTGGCATATTTATGATATCAGCTCATTCATCTTTTGAGATTTTCATAATCTTCTTGAAAAGGTAACATGAAAATAAACTATTTAATTTTATATTTATATATGAAAATTAAATATAACAAAAGTGATATTTATAAATAATTCTAGACAAACATTTAAAGGAATATTACTTTTCATTCCTTCTTTTTTGTTGTTGTATGTTTTTGCTATTAAAACTCTGACATGTCTCATTGATTAATTCTCTAGAAAATCTTCCTGTAGTTTAGATAAAATTTGGTACTTGGAATCATTGGATTGGTTTTTTTATTGTAAGTGGAAAGAACATCTATACATTTGTTCCACTAGATCCCTCAAACTTTTGTAAAAATTTTTCCCCCTTTCGTTAACCTCCAGCATCACTCCAGATGAGCTAAGGAGCAATTCATTTTCATTTACATGTTCTATTTTTTTTCTTTTCTTAGAACAACATTCTTTTTCTGAGTTGTTGGTCCCTGTAGAACATTAAATAGATGTGAATTAATAGACTGTTTGATACATGTTATCTAGTAATTTTAAGTATATTATTAATGAAAATTAAAAAAAGAAACTCATATTGGATTGATAGTATTTTTTCATTCACCTGATTCATCCTTTTGCAATTTTTCCATCAAGCTTTTACGCTCTTCTGGTCATATATAAGAAATAATCTTATCGAGCTTTGTCATTTTGTGGCTCTGCATGATACACAATAAATAATACATATTAGTTAAACTTACATTTAGTTCAAAAATAATATTTTTTGTAAATCATTTACAAAGAACTTGCCTTTTTTTATTTTCTTGATATGTTATCAGTATTTTTGTTACTTGATCTCTTTTCAGTCATTTCTTTATCAATCTGAAACTTGTACCATATAATTCATTAATATATTTATAAATAAATTGTCAACTTTTCAGGTAAAAAATAAATCTCAAGAAACCAGTGCACCTTTCATGATGTACACACTGACGTCGATGTGTGGGGGTCTATAAACACACCGAAAAAATAGTATAATAGAACATACGGTGCGTGGGGGTATTATAAATGCACTGCACAAACAGTGTAATAAACTGTACGGTGTTATCCTCGTAACATAGACCACCGGTGCCCTATTTTAGATATGGTGCATTGATTTTAAAAAAAAAAAATTTAAATTTTTTATTACACAGTACTTGCGTGGTGCACTGTATATTACAATGCACTGGTGCGCTAGGTTGCGCAGGGCACACCGATAAAAAAAATTCATTTTTTCCAAAAATTCACGCAAGATCCGAATGGATTAGGATCCGAATATGCAAGTCGTCCCGTGGGTTGGATGTCAATATAAAATGAAAAGCCCTAATTCTGAAATCACAGAAACAGGGAGAAGAAAGGGAAGAAACAAAAAAAATGAAGGGTTTAAGGTAAAAATGGATAAAACTGCAGAAAAAGTAAAAAAAATAATCAAATTTAATCACGAGATGGTTTGAAATTATATGATACAGGGTTTGAATCACCAGAGGTTTGGTTTCTAATTGTCTGAATACTTTTGTTTGAACGTATTTCGCTGCTCCAAAGTGCTCTCGTGCTCTCTTGCTCCAGGTATGTCTCCTTCAAATATCTGGTTGAAAATTTTAGCAAAAATAGTGAAATAATGAAAAGTGTTTAGTATTTAAAGAATTATTTTATGAAATTAGATTTTTGAAAATATTTTTCCGCCCATTTTCCAATTTGCCTCTTTTTTTTTCAAATAAAGAAAATAGAGTTGCACTTTTTTTATTTGCGTTTATTGGTCACCGGTGCGTCACGTAATAGCACCGCACCGGTGTGTCCATTTGTAACACGGTATCGGTGCACAGTAACTAAAACGCCCCGGTGCGTTTATATGTACAGTAACACCGATTTTCGGTTAAGGCACCGAAATTACTTTTAGGTGTGTACACCAAAATTTAGTTAACTCCAACCATAGAAATTGAGAATTAGAATTTTGTTTATTCTTGAGAATTAAAATTAGAATTAATAGAATTGAGAATTAGAATTAGATAAATTCATGATGGAAATAACTATTTTTCCAATGCATTTTGTTTATTGCAGGAGGTCCCCTCTGATTATGTGGAGAGAATGCAATGTGGGTCGTGTGAAGATGCAATACTACAAGGCCCAAGTGGGAAATTGTGGCATGTAAACCTGTGCTATGCTAAGACGTGGATAGTTTTCACAAATGGTTGGGAAAGTTTTGTTTCTGAGCAATTTATTGAATTTGGAGATATTTTAGTTTTTAGACATGTTGGAAATGTACATTTTTCTGTGAAAATATTTGGGCCATTTCTTTTCAAAACTACACCTTTTCTTCTTTTAGAAAAATAAACTTGAACCTTTCCATAACCTGCAACAAGAAAAGGTGCCCCATGACTTGCTTGCTGACCCATGATCTGCTTACTCATTTGTAAGTTCCTCCTCCATCTTGGAATCCAATTTCCTCTTTTCTCCTTTGTTCTTTCTGTCGTGATCTTAAAAAAAATTATACAATCTCTGTTTTACGAGAAACTGACCTTGAATGTTTTGGGAGCAATGACAACGAGTCCTTCATTCTTCATTTGTTAGCAGAAGAAGTCCGATTTTTTACTAGATGATGCAGTTATTACATGTGGAGGCAATGGTTTCCCGTAGAAAATGATTATAGGGTTGAGCAGAGGAAAGACATTGCAAAATTGGCTATTACATTAGATTTTCCAATTGGAAACCAATTTGCAGGTTGAAATATGATAGCTGTAGGTATCTATGCTTTTCTTCCCACAAAAATGGTCAATGGATTTCCATTTATAATACAAGAAGACTTTTTACTGGTTTCATCCACAGGACCACAACTCAGACAAGTTAGAGATATCATTCAGGTTCAATTGAAAGCCGAAGATGTGATTTTATGCAATGTCAGCCTTTCTGGTAAAAGTTTATGTAAGCCAACCAAAGCTCGAACAATACTCCTAGCTACTTTTAAATGCATTCTGGAGAATCTTTCCCTTCATGGGACTTACCAGCCCGATCAACAATGTCAATTGATCTTTCTCTGTTGTCCTTAATGGAATGAGAATCCTTCCCTTCATGGTGCCTCTTGGCTTTATTGACTACCTCGATTGATCTTTCTCTACTGTCCAATCTTTCCCTGCCGCCCTCAACCGAATGCTCTCTGCCAGTCTCAACCTACACTCCTTTTCTCCTTTTGTACTCTATCGAGCTCTGTAGTCGTCTGCATCCCTGTAAGTGTCTTTGTTTGTCTTTCTGTTTGAATCACTCATTTTCTCTGCTATAAAATTCTCAGCTGAAATTCAAACTCTCATATTTTCAAACCCTCATATCCTCAGAAAAATTCTTGCCCGCGATTCGAATCCTTTTCTGCTCCAATACTGCACTTTACAGAATAACCCTGTTCCGGTACATGGGGTTTTATAGGAACACCGGTGCAATTTTGTAAGATGGAGGTTTATGTTTTGGCACGATGTTTTATGATACACCGGTCTGGAAGAGTTGTGAATCACCAGTGCATCTTATTACTAATACTCACTGGTGTGTTAGGATGATAAGCGCACCGGACGAAAAACCAGGAATGTCATCTAGAAATGGTGTACTGTATAAAGCTCTTCTTTTTTGGTATGTAAGACCATGATAAAATAATGATAATTCTAATGTACGTGAACTTATTTTCATTATTTTCTAAACTTTATTATGTTACAAAAATTCATATTATTCTAGATTTATTATTTTACAATTATTTACAAATTTACAAATTTAAATATTTTAATAAAATCATTTCACATTAATACAATTAAAATTTTCACATTAATACAACTAAAATTTTACAAATATTTTACATACAATTACAATTAGAATTAGAATTAGAATTACAATTAGAATTACAATTTTAAAATTTCACATACAATTACGATTAGAATTAGAATTAGAATTTTAATTTTACATACAATTACATTTACAATTAAAATCTTACAATTACAATCATTTCACAGTAATAAAATTAAAATTTTACAAATATTTTACATACAATTAGAATTAGAATTAGAATTACATTTACATTTACAATTACAATTTTACAAATATTTTACATACAATTACAATTTTAGAATTTTACGTACAATTAGAATTATAATTACAATTTTACAATTTGTCATATACACAATTACAATTAAAATTACAATTACAATCATTTCACAATAAATTAAATACTACAATTACAATTACAATTTTACATTAAATATTTTACATACAATTACAATTAAAATTACAATTACAAATAAAAATACAATTTTACAATTTTACATACAATTAAAAATAAAATTTAAATTACAATCACGACATAATATTTAATAAATATCATGGTCATTTAATATTAAATTAATTAATAAACATCACGATCATGATAACCATCGTACTAACATCATATTCGACTAAAAAACACATTCAAGTTGGCTAACATCATCGTGATCGTGATCATCTAACAAAACACAATTAGCATTGTATAACATCATCACAACACAAACATCAAATATACATCTCATGTCAAATAACTCATGCTATCACATACACATCTATCTGAAAGTTGCACATTAAATGAACATATCTAACATGACCTAATAATATACACATCATGATAATCACCAACATGTAAATTAAGTACAACTGCAACATGAACATAAAATACATGGACCATACATACATACATACATAGATAACTGAATAATGTTAAAAATATGCAGTTGTAATATAAATGTCATGGATCAGCTGGTGGTACAACATCAATAGTAGTACTAGTCGAGGCCTGCTCAATCAATGGTGCATCCTCGATGGTCGATGGTCCAAACTGCTCATGATCATGAGTACTGATGGATGCTGTAGGCTAGTGACTGGACATGGCCGATGGTCTAGCCTCATCTCCATGATCACTACTGCTAGATGCTAGTGGAGGCTCATGCTCATCTGGCGCAGTGCGAGGTGAACTATCATGAGATGATGAATCGTTTCTCATGGACTGTCCATCACACACTGCTCTCAACCACATCTATAATGTGCAACAATCCTCCTCAGCCACGTAACTAAGGTCATAGCTCCTACGACATGTCGCATCAGGTTGTACATGTCATGCAGCATGCCTCTACACATCTGTAATAGCCTATCATTGGCATGTATGTCTCTGTAATGAGCAAGCTTGATGCCCGCCTCAACAATCAATGCACTGAGTTTTTCACCCAACTCCATCCTATATCTAGTATCAAGTCTACCACGCCTAGAAAAAGGTAGTACCAGCGAACTAGCAAAAGCATGTCTCTCTGCACCGGCCTCCTGATGATCCTCGGCATTTGGCATGCCCTGATCGTCATCAGGATCCATACCTAGATCATGTGGTGGTGTCGACATGTCCTAGCCTTCAAAAAAGCCAATGTCTGCAAAATATATACAAGTACACAACAATAATTAGACAATTTCATTACACAATTTAATAAAAACAAGTTAAAGAACATGTTAGAATAAATTTAAATAAAGTAGTAATATTACCTCTATCATCTGTGAAGAGGATGTTGGTAGACCCTCGCTAATCTAATCCAACATAAGGATAGGGGACCATTATGAAGGGATGTAGCTCGTCAACATTGGCTAGCAACTCCAGTGCATCATGTGATATCCTGGCTGGAAACATAGTCTCGCCCCTATTGGGCATCATCTGCCCCCACATGTGCATCAGTGCCTCGACCATCAGCCTACGAGGCTGCCAAACAAAAGTAGGCCTCATATTTGGAAACCTCTCAAAAAATAAAAATAAAAATCTGTGAAGCAAAAGGGAAGTTTACCGTCCCTTGTGCATGAGCACGACATCTATATAAGGTTGTACAGAACTACCACAGAAAAATGGCAAACCACCTGACAAGTCATGGCTCATGTACTAAAGAATCAACATAATATAGAAGCGAGCAACTAATGTGTCGCCCGTCACTGGTGTTGTGTGAAATGGTCGAAATGAGAAGTGAGAGGCACTGCACCTCCTCACTACCAAATGCACCAATACGTAACTGACCTACAGCGACATGAAAATATGTAGGAGACAGTACTGATGCTCCAATGTATCTCTCAGAGTAAACTAACTGAATCCCTGCTACACAACCAGCTGGAACCTCTGGGAATGAGGGAAAATCCACCCCTCTCCTCGATATCCCTGTAATGAAATATATATCCTCCTCAGTGGGTGTGTACCACTGGTTAGGACCAACCTGGAAAGCTTGTCAGTGGGCATTCCGCTTGCGGATAAGATGTCTCAAAAACACACCATGGGCCTTTAGGGAAGTAGCCTCCTCATAGAACTTGAGGAGTGCTACCTACCTTAGGAGCCCCTGGGTAGCTGCTGTAATAGGGTGAGGGTACGCATCTCTCTCCCTCTCGCGTGCCTCCCACAGTCAAACCATGTCGTACTGCTCCACCTGTTGTTGCTATTGTTCCCCCTCTTCTCTCTAAATCATCGACATATTAAATAATTTTTTTTTATTAAATGAGACATGTAATTAGGAATATACATAAACAATTTTTTTTTGGAAAAAAATAATAGACTAGTCGGTGCGCCACAAAAAAAATTCATGCAACGGTTTCGGTGCATTTTTTGTTTGTCACGCACCAGGGGAGGTGCCCCAGATGACATTCAATGCACTGTATGCGGTGCACCTAAAAAAATTTAAAGCACTGTTGCCTATGTATGGTGTCAGAAGAGTGGTGTGCTAACTAAAATATACGCCCCGACACATATAGTTGTGTCAGCGCATCGACTTCCTGACTAATTACATATTCAATGGTGCAGTCTTTTACCAAGTCGCATTGTTGACCCTGTCGAAATGTCGAATGCGGTGCGCTGACAGACACCAGGTGATGCAGGGGAATTAGGCACTAGCCAGCAATGTAGGAGTTTTGTCCACATGTTGTGGCTAGGAGGGCTCGAAAACATTTGAATTGTAACAACTAGGTGTCAATACCTCAGCTGACTATTTCATTTAGCTTAGTTAGAATTCGTAGAAGTCGAATCGTTAGATTCGATCCATTTGTCATGTTTCAGTTAGTAGAATTATTGCAATAAGGAATTTGATTTTCTAAATGGTCCTCGTAGTGGAACCAAAGAGTCACATTGTAATGTATATAATTATATTCCTCGGATGTATTGAGGAGAGGAGGAAAGGAGAGATTTCTGCAATAAAACTCTGTGTATTGAGCAATTGCTTCTGGTTGAATAGACTTCAAGTCCTGTTGATTTCCAAACTGTCTGAGTTGATAATTGTGAAGAATTTTGGTTAACTGTGAAGCGATTGAACTCCGTATATATATATATATATATATATATATATATATATATATATATATATATTTGTCGAATCGAATGATCCCATAGGCTCCGTGACCCATCTGTCTACTGTTCCCTAAATTTGTTCGTCAACTCTGTTGGTGGAAGTGAAATCCCGCCGGAAGAGAATTACAACAATTTTGTTGTTAGTTGGAAATCTTACCTAAGGTTAGACCTGGGTTAGTGAGTTCAAAGAGCGGCGTAACCCGACTTGAACTGTGGTTAACCCTATCCAAAACCGCGAGCGGATTTGCTGAAGCGGATTGCCCATATCGCACCACTTTTGCGGGTTGAGTGGTATTCCCAGAATTGGAGCGATTCCATAGAGCCTTCGACACATGGCACAGGATGGAAGTCCAAAACCGCCCTTCAATGCACGCCATCACGCGTTAATGTTCGACCAAGGAGATTGAGTGATACTGTTGAGCACCGTCGATATGGAGGGGAGCCATCGGACGGTGGTCGGTTGATGAAGGTGCACGGATGATAACCAAGGTACGACGTGCATTTGATTGGGCTATCGATCATAATGGTGGGGCCCGGTGTGAGGGTTTATTATATAGTCATTTTTTTAATAAATAGAGTGTCGGTATTAATATAAAATCTCGAAGGATTAAACCTTGATTATAAGGCTCGGGGATAAATATATATAGCCGAGAGATATAATTTAAATTTTCAAAGGTTGTTGTTTATGTCATTTATCAAATTCCTTGAATTTGATAAATAAAACCAAAGAAGTTGGCGAAGACCACGTGGCGAGAAATTAAGTCATTTGAAGCTAGAATGCTAACAGAGCAGTGTTAATAGACCAGTTCTCCTTAAGGGCCGACTTTCAGATTTGTTGCCGTCATTTGTGGTATCAGAGTGGTTGTTTCTGAGTTGTTTTTACAGAGAGCTGACATGGCAATCCGAGTTGGTAGAGGTGCTGGCAGAAGGAGAACTGTTGCCAACGCAGAGGTGTTGGGGATGTTGCAGAGGGTCGAGGCCAGAATGGATGCCATGGAGCGAAGATAGCCCAGAGATCCTGAAGACATCAGTGAACCTGAAATAGAAGAAGCAGAAGAAAATGTTGAAATTCCTCCTGACTTGAGGCTCCTCAGAACTGTTCTAGGGTCTGCAGTTAAGCCCAGAAATGAAGTGTCAAGTTATGTAGGGGGACTGAATCCAAAGGAGCTAGTGGACTAAATTAATGAAATGAACAAGTGCTTCGATTATGAAGAAATAAGCGAAGATAAAAAGGTCAAGTTTGTGATGACAAAGCTGAAAGGACATGCTGCACTTTGGTGGGATGGAGTGCATGCAGAAAGGAGGAGAGTTGTCAAACAGCCTATCAAGAGCTGGACCAGAATGATGGCTAAACTAAAAGGTAAATTCTTGCCTAGTGATTATCAGCTGACATTGTATAGGCAAATGCAAAACCTGAGACAGAGGTTCCTGACAGTAAAGGAATACACAGAGGAATTCTACAGAGTAAGCATAAGGGTTGGGCAATTTCAGGACACACCTGAGAAGACTGCTAGATATGTGAATGGTCTCAAGCTGGAGATCCAAGATGAGATTGGTCTTCTGTCTTCCAAGACAATGGAAGAGGCCTACCAGATGGCCTTGAAAGCAGAGGAGAAACTCCTAAGGAAACAGTCTTCCAAGAAGAGAGGTACTTTCCGAGGAAAGGGAAGTCAGGGTGGTAGAGGAAAGCCTACTACACCCAGAGATGGAGCTAATAGTAGCTCACCTCCGAATGCATCTACAGAGGATGATGCAAGAGGCAGAAGGGGTTCTTACAGAGGAAGGGGAAGAGGAGGCAGAGACAGAGGCAGAAGTAGAGAGTTGAGGTGTTATAGATGCCAGCAAGTGGGACATAAGCACTATGAGTGTCCAAAGAATGTGGGTGCTGGTCCAAGAAATGTTATTGTTTCCCAGGTTGGAGAAGAGGCAGAAATTGAAGAAGAAATTCTTCCAGAGAGGGGAGATTCCTTGGTGGTAAATAAGGTCCTGTTGAAGCAAGCCAAAGAGGTCACTGAGCCTGCACAAAGGAATACTTTTTTTAGGAGCATATGCAAAGTCCAAGGGAAATGCTGCCAGCTAGTCATTGATAGTGGCAACACAGACAATCTGGTTTCCACTGAGGTGATAGAAAAGTTGAAGCTGAAGACAAGGGAACATCCAACTCCCTATAGGGTGTCCTGGCAGCATAAAGGGCACCAGCTGGTTGTGAAAGAACAGTGTGAGATAGAGCTGCAAATGGGAAAATACAAGGACAAAGTTTTGTGTGATGTAATGGCCATGGATGTGTGTCATATACTGCTGGGTAGACCTTGGCAGTTTGACAGAGCAGCAGTGCATGATGGCAAGAATAACACTTACAAGTTCTTCAAAGATGGGGTACATCATACATTGATACCCATGGAAGAAGGAGAGACATCCAGTAGAGTGATTGATCCAAAGACCTTGTTGCTGAGTGGGAAGGAATATCTGCAGCAGATAGAAGAGGGAGAGGTAAGTTTTACTTTAGTTTGCAAGCCTAAGGTAGTTCTTACTTCTACAAAGATTTCTGATTTGCCAATAGAAATCCAAGATATGTTAGACAATTATTGTGACATTGTTGTGGATGATTTACCTGATGAGATGCCACCTGTGAGAAAGATCAGCCATCAGATAGATTTTATCCTTGGTTCAAATCTTCCAAATATGGCAGCCTACAGAATGACTCCCACAGAAATTGAGAAAATCAGGAGACAAGTACAGGAATTGGTGGACAAGGGACTGATCAGAGAAAGTTTGAGTCCATGTGCAGTACCAGCAGTATTAAGCCCAAAGAAATATGGAGGCTGGAGGATGTGTATTGATTCCAGAGCAATCAATAAGATCACAATCAGGTACAGATTCCCTTTGCCTAGAATTGAGGATTTGATGGACTGTTTGAGTGGTGCTAAATATTTTTCAAAGATAGATTTAAAAAGTGGATATCATCAGATCAGAATAAGAGAGGGTGATGAGTGGAAAACTACCTTTAAAACAAATGAAGGACTGTATGAATGGATGGTAATGCCTTTTGGGTTGTCAAATGCACCGAGCACTTTCATGAGACTTATGAATGAAGTATTGAAAGAATTCATTGGGAAATTTGTGATAGTATATTTGGATGATATATTAGTTTTCAGCAGAACTAAAGAAGAACATTTAAGGCATCTTAATCATGTCTTGAAGAAACTGCACCAAGAGAAACTGCTGATAAATTTGAAGAAATGCTCATTCATGAAAGAAGAGTTGGTGTATTTGGGTTTTTTTTTTCTGCAGAAGGATTGAATATGGACCCAGAAAAGGTCAAGGCAATTGTGGAGTGGCCTTCACCCAGGAATGTTTTTGAGGTTAGAAGTTTCCATGGACTTGCCAGTTTTTACAGAAAGTTTATAAGAAACTTCAGTAAGATCAATGCACCCATAATTGAGAAAATAAAGAAGAGAAAATAGCCATTTAAGTGGACTGCTGAAGCAGAAAGAAATTTTAAACTTTTGAAGCAAAAGATAACGGAGAAGCCTGTTTTGATTCTGCCTGATTTTACTAAACCATTTCAAGTGAAGTGTGATGCCAGTGGAGAGGCCATTGGAGCTGTGCTAAGTTAGGATGATAGGCCTGTAGCATATTTCAGTGAGAAGCTGAATGACACCAGAAGAAAGTATTCCTCTTATGAGAAGGAATTCTATGCAATTGTTCAGGCACTGAAAAAGTGGAGACATTATTTGATGTCTAGGGAATTTGTATTATATTCTGACAATCACGCTTTGTAGTATATTGTACAGTAGCCCAAGTTGAAGCATAAGCATGCCAAATGGGTTGAGTATCTCCAAGGTTTTAATTTTGTTTTGAAACACATAAGTGTCCAAGCAAATAAAGTAGCTGATGCTTTGAGTAGGAGGCACATGCTTGTTCAAGAAACTAATTTTGAAGTTGTAGGATTTGATTTTCTCAAAGAATTGTATAAAATAGATCCAGATTTTAAGGAAGCATTTGAGGCATGTAGTAACCTTGTTCTAATAGATATAAGCCAGTGGCTAGATATTTCTTGCAGGAGGACTTGTTATTCAGAAGAAGCCAACTATGTGTACCAAAACGTTCCATGAGAGAAAATTTGATCAAGGAGAAGCATAGTGGTGGACTTGCTGGACACTTTGGTACTGATGAAACCTATGAGCAGCTGAGTCACTTCTATTACTGGCCCAGGATGAGAATAGAAGTAGATAAGTTTGTGAAGAGTTGCAAAATCTGTCAATATGCCAAAGGAAGGAGCTATAATGCAGGATTGTACACTCCCTTGCCTATTCCAGACAGGCCTTGGGACATGGTAAGTATGGATTTTGTTCTAGGATTTCCCAAGACTCATAGAGGGAATGATGTAGTCTTTTTTGTGGTGGAAATATTCTCCAAAATGGCACATTTTGTTCCATGCTATAAAACTAGTGATGCCACCCATGTTGCTAACTTGTTTTTCAATGAAGTTGTTAGATTGCATGGGTTTCCCAAGAGTATTGTTTTAGACAGAGACACCAGTTTTGTGGGTCATTTTTGGAGGACACTATGGAAAAAAATTGATACCAAACTGTGGAGCGATAAAAAGGTGTCTTTGTAACTCTTAATTACCTCACATTAATTGTCAACCCAGGGACGACTTTTTGTTTCAAGAGTGTACTCAGTCTGAGGCGGCTATTTAATCAAGAGTAATGTTTGTGAAGATGTAGTATAGAAATACAAATGCAGAAATAATAAATGCTTGAAAAGAAATCTGCTTGAAAAGAAATCTAATTACAAATGACAGAAATGTAAAGACTACACTACAGCAACCTTGCTAGACATCGACTAGGGATGCAATAGTAATAACTCTTTCTCCTAGAAATCGATGTGAGATGACCAAATCTGGGGACCTGGAATGATTAGCTCTACCCTCTACATTTTAGAGATCTCAAAGCAAGTGAAAACAACTCAAAGGAAATGAAATCTAAAATGGAAACTAGAAAGGAACAACAATCTAAAAGCAATGAACAGGAATTGAATAGCAGCGTAAAATAAATAGTGAATTCAATTCATAACCAAGCAAACTAGATTTCTACTCTTTAATCCTGTTGAAAGCCACGCAACAATCAACTATCGTAATTCATAAACAAAAGGAATAACAACTGGAATTAGATACAGAAAAACAACATTTTATAACAATTGAATCATGAATCATGCTTCTTGTAAAGAATGGAATAACAATGACTCTGTGTTTGATCCAATTAGCAATAACTCAATAAATAAACGAACTTCACACAACAGAAATAAACCAATAGAAATACAAACAGCAGATCGCTCCACCAGGGTCGGGCCCTCAACCACCGGTGAAGCGTTGCTGTGCTTTACTCCAGCGCTTGAGAAATGGAACAACAGTGAACTCTTTTATTAATCAGGCATTAATAATGTTTACAAACAGCTCTCACTCTCTTAACAAGAGCTGATGCACAATTCTGCAAATTACAATAAGGAAAGTCTCTCCATCCCCCCCTACACAATACATGCTTCTCCTTTTATAATCAGAAGGAGGAGAAATTAAATAGCAAATAGGATCTCTAATAATAATATTGAATTTCTTCCAACCAATTGATCAACAATAAAATAGATTTACATCCCTCTTTCAACAACAACAAGTCGAATTTGGCTTTGTAGCTGAGATTTGGAGGACGGTCGCAACCACAGATCTGAGAAAATCGTGCTCAAAGAACCCTGCGTTTCTCTCAGTACAAGCTGAATTTGGGCAAACCGTTCTTTGTTAAAGTTAATTGGGTCCGTTCTGAACAAAACCCATGTTCCGGATTTTCCAGATTCGTCTTCATTTGCTCAGAATCTCAACCGCAAAACTGTCACTCCTTATTCCAGCGCATTTCTGAGTTGGCACTTTTAATGATCAAATCTTCAATCTGGAAATTACCTTGGAGGCTAAAAATGGTGAATAATGTTATAACCAATTTATTAAACTTTCATTGATAAAATCATGCATAATCATCAATTTATTAGAAATAAAGGAGAATAAATAATATTCATTCATAAGAGCATAAATCATCATAAAATGGATTTAAATAATAAATTATAATAAATGACGTGATGAAGAATGGTAGAAATGGGTGGAATAAGCATTCACAAGTGATAATAATAATGGCATATTAACGACCCAACATACCCCCACACTCAATATGTTGCATGTCCTCATGCAACGAAAACTGAATATATTGCATGTCCTCATGCAACCCAAAGACAAAAACCCATGTGTTAACCAAGCAATAAAAAATATGTTCATCTTAGCTCATGAAATGGATAGAACAAATGAATTCTTCCTTAATTAATGAATATTCACTTTTAGTAATCTTGATGAAGGCATATATTGACATTCAACTATATGTATGAAGTTGCAGCAAAATATGATATAAGTAACAGCAAACTTCATTAACCATTTTCTCAAAAACTACAAACCAGCTTTTGTTGAAATTTGGCAAGTAAATTTATAATATATGAATGCCTTTATGATCCAAAAATCATATCGTTTTGATGCACGGATCATGAGATATAAACAAAATGGCTGTAGGTGAGAGTGCATGATTTCCGAAATTTTATGAACCAATTTATCTTGAAATTATCCGGGTTTGTATTAATGATACGTCTGTGTTTTCCAGAAATCACAAGAATTGAGTTCATGGTTTTTAAAAAATATTATGGAAATCAATTTCTGCATTGTGTAAAAATGAAATTGTATGCCTTAAATGAGAAAGAAAATTGAAAACATCCATCATGCGTAGCAATTCCTCCCCCTCTCTGAAAAATTAGCATGCCCTCATGCGATGCTAGAAAAAAATTGAGGTGGTTGCTACCAGCTGTTGAATTCTATGCTTGATGTAAAACAACATGGAATAAGGGAGGTGTTGAGAGTGAATAAGAATAACAATGGATGATAAAGAAGATGAATAACATGGTCATAAGAAAGAAATGAATGAAAGGAACACTCCCCCATACTCGAAAATGATATGCTGCGGAAAAAGGGAAAGTGGTAAAGATGTGGAATGAAGGATGATAAATAATGCTCAAAATGGATTTTCATGAAATTCTCCTAAATTCGTAATAAATCAGAAAATTATGCTATTTTACCTCAAGTTTTACCTCCAAAAATGTGGAATGACATATATGGACTGGCAATTGTTGAAGCTGATGTAGGCTTAGTTGGTGCTGAAAGTGATGCAAAAGGTGGAATCCAGGTAAGCACATCATGTCTGAAGAATTGTTCACGTGCGCGAGCCTCTTCTGTTAAGTGCAATAGTGTGGTCATGCTATGAATAGAATTCTGCCCATACTTGTTGTTTTCCTGCAAACAAAACACTATTTGGCATACAATGTTCTTGAATCCATAGTGTAAGCAATAGATAAGATGCATGCAAAAATTTCAATCAGAAAAACTTATCAAATCAACAAGTTATGGCAGAGTGCAGTAATCATATCACATGCAATCCCATAATGCAGACATTCCCCCTTCCAATTGGAAAAGGAATTCCATGACCATAAAGCCTATGAAAGGTGTTATGCTGACGGCAAGGTACGGGAATGAATAATATATCAGTAAATGAAGCAGAGTACACATATCAATGATAGGACAACGAGAGTTATGATTATAATGAGAGCAGAGTGTGTAAAGATAGTTATGAATAAGAGATAAGACGCTTTGAATTGATGATAGGTGATGAAAAAAGAGAAAAAGAACAACAATATGCCAAAAAGATGCTTTACTGATAGTATGCTAGCTGAAAATGATGCGATTGATCATAAAACAATTTCTCATGCATAAAGGTTCAAAATAGGGAAAAGTAAGGAAATAACTTCTCTGATAAAAAGAAAAAATAAGAAAAGGGTATTATAATAATAATTGACGATAAGATATAACTTCAATACCATAAGCAGAGCCGCTGCTGCCAGCAGGCGTCCATAGCCTCGGCAGGGTTGCTTTTTAACCCATATGAGCCAGGATCCTCAATTTATAAATGGAGAGTTACAGTACTGTTCTACAGAAGAGATCAGTGTGCTGGCGTGGTAACCAGATAATCACACTGCCATTCACTGGGATGTAGCAAAAGTGATCAGGCCGGCTCGTGATGAGACCTCCTGTTCCAAGGATAATTTGACTATCCAATGGATCATAACCCTGGTGTGGTGGCCATAATGGGAATATCACTTCCTTACAACCTTATGAACATGGTAGGCTGGCTCGTAATGAGACCCCCTATCCTCCATCTGTGAACAAAATTTTGTTGTTATTACACAATTTTATGATAAAAAGAGGGAGGCTCAGTACTCCTTAAGAGCAGGGATGGTGGAAGAAGTTGAACATGTCAATAGAAAAATATACCCATAATCTCATTTATTACAGACAGAGAAGATTATAATCCAGAAGGGTGGAACCAGCATGGTATTAAGATGATCAATCAATATCATGTTCAATAGAAAACAATGCAGTAAAGTTGTATATAAATAATTGTGTCCCTTTTGAAAATAATCTATCATCAAGGAGCTGTCCTGTTAAAGATCATAACATGAATGATATTAACTCGCTTCAATAGAATCCATAATTCTTGTCCTCATAAAAGTAGTGTACTTCATGCCATGAAAGGGAATCAGTAAAATGTGGTTGAGATGAACTAGGAATAATCCCACAAGAGGAAGGAAGGGTTGCTCCCAAAGTGTTGCTTCTTTGAAGGAACATCAAAAACACTCGAAAAAAGTGTTGTTCCTTGTAGGGAACAACAAAGGAAATGCACACAAAAAAACAAAAATACACACAAAAAAAAGTGTGAAAATGCAAATGTCGTTCCTTTGGAAAAAGGAACAGCAAAAACACTTAAAAAAAATGTTGTTCCTTGTAGGGAACAACAAAGGAAATGCACACCAAAAAGAAAAAATACACAAAAAAAGTGTGAAAATGCAAATGTCGTTCCTTTGGAAAAAGGAACAGCAAAAACGCAAGTGTCATTCCTTTGGAAAATGAAAAGCAAAATGGACAGTCATACAATGCAAACATGCAAAAAAACAAATTAGTTGTTCACGGTATTGATGCTGAGGATGAGTTACGCTTTGAATGAAGCAATACCTGAAACACAAAATATAAGAGAAATTAGAAAAAAAAACAACAAAAACAGTATGTAAATAAATAAATTAAGTTACAACAGCTATGATGTTATGTCAAAAAAAATGATCTCTTTGAAAAATGTTTTGGCAGTAGTGATAAGACATGAATCTTCAAATTGAAATCAATTCTTCATTTCTTCTATTACAAATCCGTTGGGTAATGAGTTAGATGAAATTCCTTTGTTTCATAAAATTTCTTTCAAAAATCACTCGTCCATAAATTGACCTTCTTTATTTCCCCAAGACCTGCAAAAAACGAGTGTCTACCTGCAAGAAAACATTAAATCATGGAGAAAGAGAGGTGCGCGGGCTCCCCTAATCCAAGAATTATGCAAAAAAACTAACAAGTAGTTACTCTGTAGAACAAATCCACGGAGAAAATAACAAAGTAAAATATATTTGTTACCTGCGGGAGAGTAGTGGCCAATCATGCTAACCTGCAGTGTTTTAGTCACAACTTCTTTGTTTTTCGTCCAAATTGAGTGATTCCAAAGCCAAATGAGAGCTAATTCAAAGGTTAATCTCCAATAGCAACAGTTTTTAAAAATTCAATGATATGATATGTCAATTTTACTTAGAACAACCTGCATAACAGAGTCATTTTCGCTTACCCCACTTAGAACAACAGTGAATGTTTTAAGCATAGATTCTTCGTTTGATGTCGGATTCGAATGATTCAAATTGGAAATGAAAGTAGATTCATTTATTTATCTCCAATATAAACAGGTTTTGAAGAAAAGAAGAATTGATAGGTGAAATACTGTAAGTAACATCCGGAAAAACAGAGTTTTAAGGGTGCTGATTTACAATAGACAGTCAGTATTTTGATCATAACTTCCCCATACGATATCGAAAATGAGTGATTCCAATTGCATTGGAAACTAGATTCATAGGGGAATCTACCATAGAAACAGGTTTTAAAAATATGGTCATTTAGGCCTCCAAAACTGACTGTCCCAACTCTGTTCCTTAGCTGCCCGCTAGACATCCGGTCAATGTTTTGGTTCTAACTTTTTCGTTTCAAATCCAAATTGACTGATTCAAATTGGGTTAGAAAGTAGACATCAAGGGCTATCTAGGGTAGAAACAGGTTTTAAAAATATGGTCATTTAGGCCTCCAAAAACTGACTGTCCCAACTATTTTTCCAGAAAGTTCATCAAGCCCGCAAGCCAAAAAAATGATATTCAAGCATTTTTTCAAATTGGTGATAAAAAATGAATATGAGTGTTTGTAAAGCTATTATTTCCATTATAAGTCATCTACATACACAAATGAATTAAAAAATTATCACCAATATTGATTTGCATAGCATGTTGCAACAAAAAAACAACTAGTTTTACATAAAAACAAAATGCATTTATTTATTCCCTTATTTATTTTATTTTATTTTCTCCACTATCCTACTCTTCTTTGAGAATCGAATATGTTTATGTATAAGAGTATTTCCAGTGGAAGCATTTTAGAAATAAGGCCTCTAGTATGCACATACCCAAATTTGAAAAATGCATATTAGTGAAAATTAGGGTACGAGAAGCCAACTTCCCTTGAAAAAATGGTATCAAAAATTGTTGAAGCATAGAGTGATGTTGCAAACAAGTGATGGAATGAAACCAATCTTCAATATATCCTTTATTTTCTTGATTTCCCATAGCCATCATATCATGAAGTTCTTGAGCTTTTAAAATAGCGTGTTGATGCATAGTAAAAGAAACCTCATTTTCTTCCATAACTTCTACAATTTTTGAATTTGAAACATTCTTAATCTCATTGTAAGTTTTCTTAAATAACACGTGAGATAGAATGGGTGGGAAGGGTGGCTAAATTTGGCAGTTCAACATTGTAAGTATGTTGTACTGGTTTATTGCGGTGAGGGTGTGGAATTAGTTGAGCAGGAAATTCAAAAGTAAAAATGTTGGACAGTTTCTTACCATAACAGAAGATGTCCTTCATGTGTTCCTTCAAAGCTCCTTCTTCCAATGTTCCTGTCAATTAGTTAGTGAAATGGGTGGTGCTTACATCACCACTTGAGTGAAACCTTGTGATTCATTTTCCAAAATTTCTATTTTTTTCCTAGTCATTCACACAAAAATTCAAACATCTATTTCTACCCAACAAAGCAACAACAAATCTGTTAGGAAAGCGGACAGTGGAGCAGGGCTTTTACATGCTCCGCACGTAGGTTCTTACCTTCCGTTTTTAAGATCCAACTCTTCCCTAGCAGGGATTCATCAGATTCACACTACTCTTTAGAAATGGCTACACTCTCCCCGGCAATGGCGCCAAAATGTGGAGCGATAAAAAGGTGTCTTTGTAACTCCTAATTACCTCACATTAATTGTCAACCCAGGGACGACTTTTTGTTTCAAGAGTGTACTCAGTCTGAGGCGGCTATTTACTCAAGAGTAATGTTTGTGAAGATGTAGTATAAAAATACAAATGCAGAAATAATAAATGCTTGAAAAGAAATCTGCTTGAAAAGAAATCTAATTACAAATGACAGAAATGTAAAGACTACACTACAGCAACCTTGCTAGACATCGATTAGGGATGCAGTAGTAATAACTTTCCCCTAGAAGTCGATGTGAGATGACCAAATCTGGGGACCTGGAATGATTAGCTCTGCCCTCTACAGTTTAGAGATCTCAAAGCAAGTGAAAACAACTCAAAGGAAATGAAATCTAAAACGCAAACCGGAAAGGAACAACAATCTAAAAGCAATGAACAGGAATTGAATAGCAGCGTAAAATAAACAGTGAATTCAATTCATAACCAAGCAAACTAGATTTCTACTCTTTAATCCTGTCGACAGCCACACAACAATCAACTATCGTAATTCATAAACAAAAGGAATAACAACTGGAATTAGATACATAAAAACAACATTTTATAACAATTGAATCATGAATCATGCTTCTTGTAAAGAATGGAATAACAATGACTCTGTATTTGATCCAATTAGCAATAACTCAATAAATAAATGAAATTCACACAACAGAAATAAACCAATAGAAATACAAACAGCAGATCGCTCCACCAGGGCCGGGCCCTCAACCACCGGTGAAGCGTTGCTGTGCTTTACTCCAACGCTTGAGAAATGGAACAACAGTGAACTCTTTTATTAATCAGGCATCAATAATGTTTACAAACAGCTCACACTCTCTTAACAAGAGCCGATGCACAATTCTGCAAATTACAATAAGAAAAGTCTCTCCATCCCCCATACACAATACATGCTTCCCCTTTTATAATCAGAAGGTGGAGAAATTAAATAGCAAATAGGATCTCTAATAATAATATTGAATTTCTTCCAACCAATTGATCAACAATAAAATAGATTTACATCCATCTTTCAACAACAGCAAGTCGAATTTGGCTTTGTAGCTGAGATTTGGAGGACGGCCGCAACCACAGATCTGAGAAAATCGTGCTCAAAGAACCCTGCGTTTCTCTTAGTACAAGCCGAATTTGGGCAAACCGTTCTTTAATAAAGTTAATTGGGTCCGTTCTGAACAAAACCCATGTTCCGGATTTTCCAGATTCATCTTCATTTGCTCAGAATCTCAACCGCAAAACTGTCACTCCTTATTCCAGCGCATTTCTGAGTTGGCACTTTTAATGATCAAATCTTCAATCTGGAAATTACCTTGGAGGCTAAAAATGGTGAATAATGTTATAACCAATTTATTAAAACTATCATTGATAAAATAATTCATAATCATCAATTTATTAGAAATAAAGGAGAATAAATAATATTCACTCATAAGAGCATAAATCATTATAAAATGGATTTAAATAATAAATTATAATAAATGACGTGATGAAGAATGGTAGAAATGGGTGGAATAAGCATTCACAAGTGATAATAATAATGGCATATTAACGACCCAACACAAACTAAGTTTCAGCTCAGCTTATCATCCCCAGACTGATGGACAAACTAAGGTAGTGAACAGGAGTCTGGGAAATTTGTTGAGAAGTCTTGCAGGAGAGCATCCCAAACAGTGGGATCATATTTTTCCCCAGGTAGAATATGCATATAATGATTCACCAAATAGAAGCACAGGACAGAGTCCATTCCATATTGTTTATGGAATGCACCCCAGAGGAATATCATAGTTAAGAAATCTGGGAAAGGTAGAGCTAAGGAGCGCAGATGGTGAGGAATTTGCTTCAGAGATCCAGGCCATACATGAACAAGTGAAGTAGCAAATACAAGGCAGCAGTATCAAATACAAAGGCAGAGCAGACTTGAGTAGAAAGGAAGTTCATTTCGAAGTAGGAGATCTAGTTTTGGCACACCTGAGAAAAGAGAGATTCCCAAAGAAGCAGTATAATAAACTGAAGTTCAAAAAGATTGGGCCATGCAAGATACTTAGAAATTTTTCTGCAAATTCTTATGAGATTGAATTGCCACCTGATGTTGGAATATCTCCCATTTTTAATGTTGCAGATTTGTACAAGTATGGAGATGATGGTGCCGAAGAAGGATCAACAGACAAGGAATAGATTGAGTGGAAAGAGCAGCTACCTCCAGCACAGACATTGCAACCAGAGAAGGTATTGGACATAAGAGTGTTCAAGAGGACCAAAAGACAAGAGTACTTTAAGTACTTAATCAAATGGAAGGATAAGCCAGAGGAAGATGCCACTTGGATGACTGAAGGAATGTTGTAGAAGATAGGCAGATCAGTGGAAGAGCTCATGGACAGGATCCCATGAAGAAAATTGCCCTCGGGAGTCTGATGCAGGGGCATTAGGCACTAGCCAGCAATGTAGGAGTTTTGTCCACATGTTGTGGCTAGGAGGGCTCGAAAACATTTGAATTGTAACAGCTAGGTGTCAATACCTCATCAGACTATTTCATTTAGCTTAGTTAGAATTTGTAGAAGTCGAATCATTAGATTCGATCCATTTGTCATGTTTCAGTTAGTAGAATTATTGTAATAAGGCGTTTGATTTTCTAAACGGTCCTCGTAGAGGAACCAAAGAGTCACATTGTAATGTATATAATTGTATTCCTCGGATGTATTGAGGAGAGGAGGAAAGGAGAGATTTCTGCAATAAAACTCTGTGTATTGAGAAATTTCTTCCGGTTGAATAGACTTCAAGTCCTGTTGATTTCCAAACTGTCTGAGTTGATAATTGTGAAGAATTTTGGTTAACTGTGAAGCGATTGAACTCCGTATATATATATATATATATATATATATATATATATATATATATATATATTTGTCGAATCAAATGGTCCCACAGGCTCCGCGACCCATCTGTCTATTGCTCCCTAAATTTGTTCGTCAACTTTGTTGGTGGAAGCGAAATCCCGCCAGAAGAGAATTACAACAATTTTGTTGTTAGTTGGAAATATTACCCGAGTTTAGACCCGGGTCAGTGAGTTTAAAGAGCGGCATAACTCGACTTGAACCGTGGTTAACACTATTCGAAACCGCGAGCGGATTTGCTGATGCAGATTGCCCATATCGCACCGCTTTTGCAAGTTGAGTGGTATTCCTAGAATTGGAGCGATTCCATAGAGCCTTCGACACATGGCATAGGATGGAAGTCCAAAATCGCCTTTCAATGCGCGCCATCGCGCGTTAATGTTCGACCAAGGAGATCGAGCGATAATGTTGAGCGTCGTCGATATGGAGGGGAGCCATCGGACGGTGGTCGGTTGATGAAGGTGCGCGGACGATAACCAAGGTACGACGTGCATTTGATTGGGCTATCAATCGTAATGGTGGGGCCCGGTGTGAGGGTTTATTATATAGTAATTTGTTTAATAAATAGAGCATCAGTATTAATATAAAATCTCAAAGGATTAAACCTTGATTATAAGGCTCAGGGATAAATATATATAGCCGGGAGATATAATTTAAATTTTCAAAGGTTGTTGTTTATGTTATTTATCAAATTCCTCGAATTTGATAAATAAAACCAAAGAAGTTGGGGAAGACCACGTGGTGAGAAATTAAGTCATTTGAAGCCAGAATGCTGACAGAGTGGCGTTAACAGACCAATTCTCCTTAAGGGCCGACTTTCAGATTTGTTGCCATCACCGAGGCAGATTATTTCCGTCAATGCACCGCGTTGCTGCTATTCCACATGGTCAACGGTGCGGTAGGCTAAATGACCGCACCACATCCTTTTTTTTTTTAAATAATGCAGTGCACCTTTCAGTACTTCCCCGAAAATGGTGTGGATACTGTTAGCACCGGTTGCAGTGCGGCCTATAAATTTTACATGCAGCACCACTTACTGGTGCGAGCTGAACGGCTCGTGCACACCACGCGAAATTTTTTATTTTTTTTCTTTTAAATGGTTAATTTTAAGGTTATTTGAAATTCTAATTCGCTAAAAATCTTAATTATGGAAAAACAAGAAAAATACCTGTACATTTTGCCGTCGAGGAGGCATATTGGCTGTAGAATTTGCAAAAGAAAATTTTCCCACCATTTTGCAAAATGCAAGCTGGAGATTGGTGGGAAATGCACAGCAGCAATGCGTGCAATGGGTGAAATGGGAGCACTGTTGTCAAGGTAGCTCAGACAAGGATAAATTGCATCGGTGCTTGAGAGCTCTGGAGCACTGAGAAAAGTGAAAAATGCGATTTTTTGGCCGTATTTTTTTTTTAACCCTATTCCGAAGCGCAGGGTTTTATAGGCGCACTGGTGTTGTTTCTTATGAACGCACCAGTCTATTTCTATTTTGGCACTGTGTTTTATGATGCACTGGTGCGGTTTCTGTTTTGGCGCTGTGTTTTATGATGCACCGACGTGGAAGAGTTGTGAAGCATTGGTGCTCTACAGTAATACAACGCACCAGGCAGGTGTATATAGAGCGCATGATTTCTAGTGTGCCAATGTTTTGTGCGCACTAGTGCTTTCTCTTGTAGCGCGTACCGGTGCAATTTTGGATGATAAGCGCACCGAGCGGAAAACATCTGCAAAACCCTCCGCCTACCAACCTCCTTTAGTAACCTCCGCTATAAACATATGTATGGGGTATTTTTGTAAGGTGTTATCACAAAATTTTACCTGATAGGCTGCTTGATAAGTCAAATTCATGTAACTATTTCAATCCTAATATTTTGACTGAGGCTTAGCCTCTTCAGCCTGAGAGGGCTCTCTCAAGGGTTAATGATTTGGATAAAGTATAGATGGCTAACTCTATGTAGGGTAATAAACAGCTAAATGATAGAGATAGGTTGAGAATCACATTAGCAAGTAAAAATTGGGCTTATGGAGTCAAAATAGTTTCAGTAACCAATGAATCTACTTAACATGGAAGTTGGGGCATATCAGAGTTTTAGTCATGAAATAACACACATGAAATTGTAAAAACACAGTCAATTCATTTATATTGGAAGTCAGAGCATCTAAAGATGAATTATGAGTAATATAGATAAACACCACTATAATAGGATAATAATAGATGCAAATATAATAGGAACACACCAAAACTCCTTCTGAATCCCAAGTTGGTTAAGTAGAAACTCTCTGCATTAGCTGAAACTAGTCAATTACAATAAGCATAGTCTTTTGCTAAAAATGTCCAACCCTTGACTAATTCGACTTCTTAGTATTTAATAGACAATTTACAACATCATATGATCTCATCTTAGGCTATATACATCGAATTTCTTACTCTTGACACCTTTCATAACCATAATACATGGGATTTATTACAAAAAGACAGCTAATCTACTAAACACTATTGTTACAAATAGGATTCAAACTCCTTATCTCTATCTATAACAACCTTTTCTAAATTAAATTACATCATTTTCCAAGTGTATCAACACATGGTCGAATCTGGATTATAGGCTTCAACTCTTCATGACCATATTTCTATCCTCCACCAAAATAGGAAACAGTCCCCTATTTTTTAGGCATAGGGTCCTTTGTACTCTTGGAACATTCTGACCATCATGAACTCATTATTTCGAGGTCCTTAACTGTTGGAAATTGAATTAACACATTCAAAAACTCCTCCTTAAGCTCCAGCTGTCCAAAACCATCTTCAAACAGTTCAAATGAGCTGTAATACACTGCGCTACGAAAACAAAGCAATTTCATAGCGCCTTTCGTAGCGCTACCCTTTAACCCTTTTTTTTTCAAGTTTTTGACTTCTTTCCTCCAAAATTATCTTAATTACTTTTAAATACATCCTCTCTAGGAGTTTTGGTTCTTGATCCATTATTTTACCCCTCAAAATTTGATGAAAAAGGGCAAGAAAAGCTGTTACAATAGTTTCGTAGCACTTTTTCCCTTTTTACACTGTCTGCGCTACGAAACTGCTGAGCAGGCAGTTTTGTCAAAAAATTTCGAAAGTGTAAATTGTAAATGTGCCAAAAACTCAAAATAAACCTGATTCATCATTTCAAAACCATATCAACTGAAAAACACAATCATTCCAGCCTTCATGAGGTCCCTTCTTCAATTTCACTTGATTTAGCTATTGACTCTTCAATGACCGTTATTTTAATACCTATGCTCTTTAACTCATCTTGAATCAAATTCAATTGCTTCTCTAAGTCCTCTACTTGATTTTTTGGTCCTCTGTTAGTAGCTCTCAAGTGAGTATTTATGATTCTGACAAACTTGGCTTCCTTTATGGCTGGAACTTTCCACTTGAAAAATTGTTCTGCACTACTTGGAGTTTCAGAAATGGAATCAGTTTTTCCTTCCCACAGTGCCTTCACCATCTAAAACTCTTCTTTCTCGACACTGTGCTTTGTATCCCTCTTTCTCATCACAACAATTTCTTGGTTTTCCAACCTCAATTTTTCCTCAAGATGTTGAAGCTATGCTTTCTTTATCACTTCTTCTTTTCCCTTCTTTGTTCTGCTAGTTGTATGCTTTACTGTAGGTGATGATAGATCAACAATTTCTTCAGGGGCTTTATCTATCTCAATAGGTTCTTAAACTTCCTTTCTACCTTCCTTGAGCTTCTTAGCATGCCTAGTTATAGGCTTTCAGCTTGCTTGAAAGATAAAAGCCGCATTTCCCCCCTCAAAATCAAGCTTCTTTGCAGACTTAGCCTTTTTATGTTTATGCTCATCTTCTCCAATGAACTCAGCTTGAACAATGGGTGTCTCCTCTACGTAAATAGCATGAAGGATGTCATATAAATTTCCCTTTATTACTGGGTTGTCCTCCATAGAAATTTTCTTCCATTTTAATGCCACATCATGGCTTCTTATTACTCTTTTGATTTCCTGCTTGCTGACAGCTTGTTTCTGTTTTGCCTCTTTGACAATCTTTGACCTCTGCTTTGCAGATGATGGGGTTGGTGTATCAAGAAATTGTATCTGCTCTGCCCTTTTCTCAATTTTCTTCCTTGGCTTCATTTTTGCAAATTCCTTTGGTTTTGCAACCATTGGTTGACTAGGCTCTGCTGGTGGTGGTGATGGAACTCCTTTATTTTTAGGGTTTCTTGCAGGGGTTAGGGTTTCCAACTCAAAACAATTTATAAAAAAGAAAGATGACCAATCCATGCCTATTTTCTGGAGTTCATCTAAAATCAATAACTTCATTAAATCATGATGAAACAAGGATGTTTCACTACCTTTAGATGTTTCATGTACTTTATCAGCCATTTTTGCAAGACTCTTGTGCAGATAAAAAGGCAAATCGAGTGAAATATTACCAGTGAAATGTAGAATCAACTTGAAATGATATGTGCAAACCTTATGATATCTTCATTCACATGTAAAATAATTCTGAATGTTGAGCAACAGCTTTGAATAAGTGTCTTTGATGCAGCTTCTAGGGATAGCGTTATTAAGGTCCATGTCTGCATACTCAGGCTTCATGAATTATTTACATTTCTCCATATCAAATTTGAAACCTTTAAACCAAGTTTCTTGACCTCTTGGTATCCCTACAACAGTATTAATAATCTCTGGTGTAATTGATACACTTAGCATCCCAACCTTAGTAGTTGTTCCATTGAAGTTCATGGAAAATTCCTTTGAGACCTATGTGTGACAGCCTTGCAACTTTTCACAAAACTGAAGAAAACCTACTCTTCTAAATGCCTCCATCACTGTTGGGTCTTCAATTATTTCCTTCATATCTTCAGGTTCATGCCTTAAGCATTTTCCCCCTCTATGAACTTTCTTTTCCTCTACCATGCTTCTCAGAAATCCTATCAGCCTTGCTTGGTAAATTGAATTAGCCTCGCTTGATAAATTGAATCAGCCTCGCTTGAATATGTGAAACAATAGCCTCCTTGATAGGGATGAAGAAAACCTTTGTAAAAAATAGTCACAGGCTTGGCTTTAACACTTCAGATCTCAGACATCTCGATTGGAGGCAAAGGAAACGAGAATGACCAATTAGGCAAGATTTTGAATTTAAAATGACATCTCATAACTAAATGATTCCTCATTCATACCCTATCATGACAATGATGATTGCAACGTGGGTAGGTACATTGAATTTCATCATTAACTGACTCATCATACCACTAACTTACCATTTCCCAACGGTTTCTGACCTTTTCCAGCTCGGTTGAAAAGACAGTTTAGAAACCACGCTTTTGTAGCGTATGCAGTGTATTTTTTGTTGTTTGCACTACGAAACTCAGTGCTTTCATAGCACAAATCAAATTTTTTGAACTAGTGGCACTACAAAAATGAGGTTTCTTGGCTAATTGAACATTTTGACATGAAATTTTATGAAATGACCCACAAAGGGAAATGATGGATATTTGACATGAAGGGACTTAAAAGAAGACTTTATCATAACCTAAGGATGAGATTTGAACCATAAGAATCTAACCTACCCTTGATCAAATCCTAATTTGACTTCTAAACTCAATTTTGAATCATGATCAAAGACAGACTTAACACAATGATGTTTTGAAAAAAGAAAAACGAAAAAAAAAATTAGGTGATAACATAAGGGGTTTCTAAAAAACATCTGCTAGAGGGTCTTTTCCTTGTAGTGTGTTATGCAGTATACCATTTTGAGTTTCCTTTCCAGTTTCTTCCTTACACTCCAATTAATATCAATAGATAATGACATTGTGAAGACTTTCATTATATCAGATTATTGAGGGTTATAAATAATTAATTTCCAAAGGTGTTAAACAAAGACCATCTGATATCTTAATCTTGTGACACACATTTATAAATTTCTTGAGCATTGATTCCTTACCACAGCCAAGAGATTGTTTCTTGAGATACAAAATTTCTTGGCATCGTTTCCCAGGAGCGAAGAAGCGAAGATCATTTCCCTGGGTTTTCTTTCTATTTCCTCTGGTTGTTCAGTGAGGAGGAAATATATGGCTGTGTTTATTCTTTTCAGAATTCTGGCTTTCAAAATGCCTCACATAAGGTCAGATACCTCGCAAAAAAAAGTTCCTATTTTTTTAGATAATTTTTTTTTTTTTTCTAAAAAGGCTTAGAAACCAAAAACCCCTTCGACACCTGATCCTACATTGTCTGCTCCTGGTAGCAGTTCTCATAATCCCTTATTTGAATATATTTCCAAGGAACTCTCTTTCTTGGAACAAGATTCTCCTTCCACACCCACTCATTTTCAAGAACCTAAGTTAGAAGAACATTCTCTCAAGTCTATTTCTTTTACCATTACATAAGTTCAACCAAATATCGTTGTTGGTTCTTCTACCATCGTTCATCAACCCACTCCCATATCAACCTTCTCACCACCTTCAGTCTTTTTCACAATAGGTACATCAACCTCAACTACCCAAGGAACATTTAACCAAGGTGTCAATATGGCAGCGACATCTTTCTTAGTGAATAGATATGCACCTTTAAATCTTCCACAACCAATGAATGCCATGCCTCAATAATTCCTCAAATTACTTCCTCATTTCACTAGAGAAGATGAAGTAACTGCAAAACAACGTTTACCTTTGTTTTACACTTTTGCATAGAATTTAAATGTTGAACATCTAGATGTTGTGATGAGGTTATTTGTGCAGTCTCTAAATGGAGAGGCTAGAAAATGGTTCAAATTTTTACCAAATGGTTCGATAAATAACTGGGATGAGTTGGAAACTCAATTTACTCAGAGAAGGGGAGAAAAGAGAGATCACGGTTACTCCTTGACAGACTTTAATGCAATAAAAAGAAATCCCGCTGAAAACATTTCTGAGTTTGTAAAAATATTTAACAAATTATACAATAGTTTACCTATAGAGATGAAGCCCCCCCCCCTATTGGAGCAAAGGTAGTTTTTGTTGGGGCTTTTGAAGCTGGCTTTAGTTTTACATTGATAGAAAGAAGAGCCCCAACTCTCGAAAAAATGCAAATTGATGCATTAGAGATTGAGTCTAACATGTTGTAGTTGGAAAAATTAAAGAGAAGCAGTCAGTTCAAGATAAGGGAAAAGCAAAAGAAGAAGCACCACGGGATCAAATAATTGATGATATGACAAAGGTGATCAAAAAATTTTCAAACAAGCTAGTAAAGATGCAGTTAGAAAGTAAGAACTCCCAAAGAACTACACAATAAAACAAAGGAGGATTCAATCCTAAATTTAGAAAACAACCCCTACAAATTTTTCAGAGGGAGAGAAGAGATCAAGACCAAGTTCAAGCACCATTGTATATTGAAGCAGCACCTGCACAGTTAGCAGAAGATGATCAAAAATAATTCAAAGGTAAAATATCTGCTATATACATAAGAGAAGATGACGAAGAGGAATAATGTGAAGGAGAATATGTTGAAGAAGAGGTGTCTTTCGATCAGGATGAGATGGATGAGTATTGTAGGAAATTTACAGATTTTATGCAAGCTGAGTTGCATAAGAAGTATGATTTGAGATCTAGGAAAATATCAAGGGTAAAAGATGATGAAGGTGAACAGAAAGATTTTTTTCCTTCTCTAATGGTGACTCCACCACAAAAGAACTCAGTAACACAAGAAAACAAAGGAAAACAACCTATTAATTCAGTGAACAGAACAAAAGTGCAACAGGCTGAATCCCCCCGAAGAAAGTATTTTGATACTAATATTTTGGAGAAGGTAGTTCCTGTACCTCAACTGGTTTCAAATCCTATAGGAAACGAAGAAGAACCTGAGAAGAATTTCAAGCAGATTCAAGCTTTTAGTTTATCCAAAGAACTGGATAAGGTCAAGATTCAGGTGCGTCTCCTTGAATTAGCTAAGACACCAGGTTACAAAAAATAAATTTCTTTGTTCATTAATATATCACAAATTGAAGACATAGGTGATACTGTAAATTTTCAAGAAGAAAAGCTAGTAGTTACTTTTGGTCCTCATGCTAAAGAAGTAAATTCTTCTGTTCCTTTGTTTTACATTTCATTGCTTCTTCATGATTTTCTCCTCCACAATTGCATGTTAGATTCAAGTGCTTCTCACAACCTTATGCCATTGTCTGTTATGAAATATTTGAATTTTCAAATTACTAAACCATACACAGACATGTACTCATTCGATTCTAAGAGGGTGAAGTGTATTGGGCTAATCAAATACATGGTAGTATATTTGGCTCGGATTCCAGCGAAGAGTATTATGATGGATGTAGTGGTTGTTGATATTTCAGCCAGATTTGGAATGCTCTTGTCAAGATCTTGGGGAGAAAAGCTGGGAGGAGTTTTAAAACTGGACTTCACTTATGCTATCATTCCTGTTTTCAATGGGGAAGAAAGGAGGTTGTATAGAGAAACAAGATTTTTGAAAACTACCACAAATAAAGATGCAGGTAATTCCCCCATTTACAATCAGGAAAAAGAATATATTTCTTGTTTTTTGCTACATGAAGATGCAGAATTTGCTGAAGAAACAGAGAACAAGCTCTCTTCAGCAATTGTACATAAGGAGATGTATTCAAAAAAAAAATTGAAATGCTATTTTGATGGTGCCTACCCAAAATATGGCACAGGAGCTGGATTCTTATTGATATATCTAGAAGGTAATCTTATCCATTTTTCTTTTAAGTTAGAATTTGATTCAACAAATAATGTGGCTGAATATGAGGCTTCTATCTTAAGTCTACAAACTTCCAAACAAATGGGAATTCAAAGTATGTCTGGTTTTGGGGATTCTGAATTAATCATAAAGCAGATTAAAAATCAATGTCAGAATAAGCATCCAAGGTTGACATCATATAGGAATGAAGTTTGGGATTTGATTGAAAAATATTTTGAAGCTTTCAATCTACAATTTATTCCAAGGGAAGAGAACAGGTTGTCAAATTCATTGGTAGTAACAACTAGCACTTTCAAGCCACCTATAAATCCAATATTTAGGTATGATATTGAAATCAGACACAGGCCTTCCATTCCTGACAATGTGAAGCATTGGAAGGTGTTATACTATTATGAGAATATAAATCACTTCTTGACCATGGTCGAAATTTTTGAAGATGCTGAGATAGATCAAGAAGAAGAACAGATAGAGCAGAAAGGAGAAATAATAAATTTGAAGCAGTTAATAGGCAAACATAAGATTATCCAATTAAAATATAATGTACTTCCTAATGGATTGGTTCCTCTTGAAAGATTATTTGATTCCAATTATTTTGTTGTCAATTCAAAGAAAATACATCAAGAAGAAGAGATGGAGGACTATAATTTGGGAACCCAGCAAGAGCCAAATATGGTGAGATTATCCAAAGGTGTTCCAAAATATTATAAAGATAAGTACATTGATCTCTTCAAGAAGTATATCGATGTGTTTTCCTAGATGTATGAAGACTTTAAAAAATATGACAAAAGTATAATTCAACACAATATTCCATTGAAGGAAGGAATTAAACCTCACAAACAAAAACTCAGACAGATCAATCCATTGTTGCTAGCTCCAATTCAGAAAGAAGTGAAGAAGTTGCTGCAGGATAAAATTATAGTCCCTCTCAGATATTCAGTTTGGGTTTCAAATCTGGTTCCTGTAAGGAAGAAGAATGGAGAGATAAGGTTGTATGTGTATTTCATGAATTTGAACAGAGCATCCTTAAAAGATAATTATCCATTTCTGAAAATGGATTATGTATTACAGAAGGTGACAGGAGCTTATAGGTTGTCTATGATTGACGGATTCTCCGGGTATAATCAGGTAGCAGTGGAAAAAGAAGATCAGAAGAACACTGCTTTCACAATGACATGGGGCACCTTCACGTATGCAAGGATTCCATTCGGCCTTATGAATGCAACTGCAACATTTCAGAGGGCCATGTACATAGTGTTCGTGGGTGATAGGTTTGTAGTTATATATTTGGATGATGTAACCATTTTCTCAGGGTCAAATGATGAACACTTGGAACATTTACAAAATACTTTTCAAAAGTGAAGGAAGTTCGGGTTGTCATTAAATCCCAAGAATTATTTATTTTCCTTAGAATAAGGTAAATTATTTGGTCATATAGTTTCAAATAAAGGAGTAAAAATTGATCCAGCAAGGGTGGAAGCCATTCAGACGATTCCTTTACCTAGAAGTAGGAAATATATCCAGAGATTCTTGGGAAAAATAAACTTTCTGAGGAGATTTGTTATCAATTATGCTGAGATTGTGAGAAGCATAACAGATATGTTGAAGAAAAATGCAGAAGTAAAATGGGATAAAGAAGAAAGAGAAGCATTTTCTAGAATAAATGAAACACTGTAGGAAGCTCCAGTTATGAATAGCCCAGACTATCAGAAATCCTTTCAGGTATTCTCATTTTCATCCCCTACTACTTTTTTAGTTATATTGTTGCAAAAAAGTGAAGATACTAAGGAGAAACCAGTAGAATTTTTCAGTAAATTTCTCAGAGATGCTGATCTCAAATACAATATTCTGGAAAAACAAGTATATGATTTGGTCAAAGCATTGAAATCCTTTAGGGCTTATGTGTTACAGTCTCAAAAAACATCTTATGTCCTTAATTCAGCTATAAAAGATGTGATGGTTCAGAGTGATGTTTAAGGAAAAGGGGTAAAATGGATAGAAAAATTCCAACAATATGATTTGGATATCGAACCCACCAAGTTGGTCAAGGGATAGGGCTTATTGAAGTTGTTGACAAAAACAAATTTTCAAGCCATGGGAATTAATTTTTTGGCACCAGTGGATGGAGTTGTTAATCAAGAAGGTCATAGTGAGTCCAAGACAGGTATTCAATACAAATTTTTGTGCTTTGATTGGTATAAATATATTGTGCATTACTTGTGTTTCTTTTCTTTTCCAACTTCACTAAATAGAAAAAAATATAGAGCTCTCAAGCTCAAATATCAGCCATATGTTATAGTGGAAGGAAAACTATACTGGAAAGATCCTGCTGGTATTTTCTATTATGTTTGACGGAAGCAAAATTTACTAAAGTCACCAAAGAATATCATGAAAGTCTGTGTGGAGGACATTATAGCTGGAAGGTCACTGCTCATAATATTCTCAAGTTAGTCTTCTATTTGCCAACCATGTTTGTAGATGTTTTTAGCCTAGTCATAAGTTGTTAGAAGTGCCAATTGTTTGTTGAGAAGAAAAATCTTGCTCCATTACCTCTCATCCCAGTAGGAAATGGGGATTGGAATTTATTGGAGAGATCAATCCACCATCAAGTGGAAAGTTCAAGTGGATTCTAACTACCATTGATTACATTAAAAATGGGCTAAAACAATCCCCACTAAGAAGGAAAATTACCAAGTAGTGATGAAGTTTCTGGAGGAAAATTTTTTCAGTAGATTCGGATGTCCAGTCAAGATTGTGACTGATAATTCTCAGGTATTCAACTCCGATCATTTCATTAATTTCTATCAAACATATAATTTTATTTTATCACATTCCACAATGTATCATCCCCAGGGGAATGGATTTGCAGAGTCTTCAAATTAGACATTATTCAGAATCTTGAAGAAGACAAAACCAAGAATTAGAAGGATTGGGATATGAAGTTGAAGTTTTCTCTCTAGGTAGTTTGAGTTACTACCAGAAGATCTACTGGTAAGTCTCCCTATGAATTGGTTTATGGAACTCAAGCCTTATTTCCTACTCAGCTGGCCAAACTAGTGATTTATTTCCTTCAAGAAGCTCAGGAAGAACCTAATGCTCTGATAAGAAGATTGAACAAAGTAATTGAGTTAAGTTGAAGCTGAAACAAAATCACGGATAACTTGATTACTTATCAGGAGAAGATGAAGTCTATATTTTATAGGAAAGCAAAAGAGGTTATTTTTCAAGCAGGAGATTTGGCACTATGGTGGGACACTAGATGAGAAGAAAAGGGAAAGCATAGTAAATTTGACCCTCTCTGGTATGGTCCATATAGAATCTCTGAGACAAGGTAAAATAACGCATTCATTTTGGAAGACCTAGATGGAGATTCAGTACAGCTGCCTATATATGGGTAGTACCTGAAACACTATTTCCAGCATTAAGAGTTCACCGGTTCACCATTGTACATACAAACTTTGTTCATTGTCCATATATCACCAACCAATATTTGACTTCATGCTCGAAGTGAAGGCACTAATCTACGGTTCTTAGTGTTTCGTGGAAAAAAAATTATCCCTAGGTGGAGCGAGATGTTGTGGCTCATTCGCATTTTCCTTTATTTTATTTTCAAAATACAAAAAAACATATATTGTAAAATGAAAATCCTTCATATGTGTGAAATTCATTTTATATTCGTATAATGACCAATTAATATGTTTTCATAGCATGTGAAGGTAGGATCGAGAGTTCCAACTAATACCTGTGCAAGTTGGCAGGTGGGTTTAATACCCGTTTCATTTGATGAAGATTAGCGGGAACCCATGGGCACAAACAACCTGTAGGTTAGTAAGGGAGGTGCCTCCGCAGTTGACCTCACTGACTAACAGCAAATCAAGGATCAACAGTTCTCATTAACTATAGGGGAAGGACCCCGACGAATGCTTCGTACCCCCGAGCGCCCCCGTAGTGACGTATGCATCTAGTTGGCGGCAACTCATCTTTCATGTCATATGTACCGTTACTTTTCCATTTAAGCATTAATTCAGCATTAATGTTTTAACTCCATGGAATCTATTTAAAGGATTCAAGTCATTCTTTTTCCTATCAGTATTTTATTCGAAGTCATTTTAGTCATTCTATTTTCTTATCTCTGCATACCCTTGTCTGACACCCTGCATTATTCTATGGCTAATAAATTTTCCTTATCTGGCTCTTTTATCCATATCCCTCTCATGGATACTGAGAAATATATTAGGGACACCGTCTGCACCATTGAGCACTTTCCCTTCTACCAGCAAATTCTTTTGAATGATAAAAACTCCCTCATCTATTCAACCATGGCTAATTCTAGTGTTCTCTCTACATGCATCCCCAAAACATATATTTTTCTCGAATTTGTGCATTGGTTAGTGTCTGTGTTGTATCTTGGTAAATGTTTTGTGATGAATTTATTAGGGGAAAATGACCTTCAGGTTTCAACCCAATTAATTTTTCAAGCCCTGTGTTACGCTGAGTCTGAGTCTTCTATCCAGTTCGCTGATGAATCATTCGTAGCATTCTATGACAGTATTGCAGGACAAGAGTTTACCCAGGTCATCTCCTTTTTGAAGCCGGATATGAAGTAATTTACAGAAGATGATAAAGAATTCCCATTAGAGAATTTCGACGCAGAAGTCAGGCCAGTGCTACAATCTCTGTCAAAGATACTTGGAAAAGAAGATGATGCTCAAATTGGCAGGTCAGTGTTGGGATTGTTTGCCATGATGATGAAATCTAAAGTAGTGTTGGATATTCCCTCTTACTGGTGAGAGGATGTTAATACTCAGCTCATGAGCTTGTCCCTCACCGGGTCCTTCAGGTTCCCCTCATTTATCACTTATTATTTTTGTATCAAAATGTAGAGGAATTTTTACATTTGGGATTGAACATAAGGGATGCAAATAAGAAAAGACATTCAGTAGTTTTCTGGACTAATATAGTAAGAAATGAACCAGATGAGGGAGGGATGGTTGATTTTGCTACTCATTTTATGCCATTTGCTTATAATGTTTTAAATGGGGTTCCTCCTTCATGCTTCCTGCCCAAAGCTCAGGAGTATCTTCAGTTAAGTAATAATTGTAATTTTAGGGATTGGTTTGTATATGAAGATCATTCAAAGATTAGATTATATGGAGCTAGAATAGAACCTTAAATATTTCCAATTTTTGTCCCTATGAGGTTGTTTGCACTGGAATTTATTAGACAAAGTCTGAACGTAGATCAAGTTCATTTTGTTCCAATGAAGAAGGGTCATTTGTTTAAGTTGCTTCTGTCCGTGGGTCCATTTGTAGTAAATATGAGGCAAGCATTTAATGAAGCTAACAGGATGTTAGAAGGTATGCACTTGTTACTAGGTGAGAAATGGGCCTATGACCCTCATAAGGTGATTTCTAACATAAGGGTTCAAAATGGCTATTCTGCCTTCATTCATGATAGTAAGCCTGAACTTGAAAAGTTGGCTAATAAAGTTTTGTATACTCTGTTAGTTCCAACATACAGACTCCCATCATCTCTGATAAATTGATCAAAATAATTAAAGAGATAGAGGTTGAATCTAAAGGTGAGGAACAAAGAGATGATAAGAGGGAAATACTGACTAAAGAAATACCAAGCACTTAGCCTAGTCTCCTCCTTCAATTAGGAGACGAATAGAATGTACCATCTTCACCTACAATACATGAAGATGTTCAAGATCAAGTCCCCCTGATCAAGCAGGTTTTTGCTCAGATTGCAGAGAGGAATCAAAAGATGAAAGCTAGTATGGAAGCACAAGCTGAATATCGAATTACTCCTGACCAAACTAGATTATTTACTTCCATGGAAATAGAAAAGGACCAGTTTAAAATTTATTTTTCTCACCCATCTAAAATAACAATAGGGTCATCAAGTAGTTTTAAAACTGTTAATTTGACTGTTGATGTGAATATAATTCCTTTACCTGATAAAGTTAATTTACATATGCAGATAGGGAAATTGATTGTTAATGATTTAACCAAGTCCAGTGCAACTGCTCAAAGGCAGAAGAGATGCTAGGAAAAGTGATCAAGCAGTTGAAATTGTAAAAGGATAATTCGAGGGCTCTATCAACTCAGAACGAAGAATTAAAAAAGATAATTGTAAAGATTGGAGTGAATCCTAATGATAAGTCAGTTGTAAAAAAGTTGTTACAGAGTGTTGAGTCATAGATAAATGTGTTGAAGAAGAAATTAAAGTTTCCTACTGGAGAACACTTAATGTCAGCAGAGGTAGCAGAGGTTGATAATGAGAAATAAAATATTTTGCAAGAGGTGTTACAAAAAGAGGAGGATATCTCTAAGTTAAAGGAGTCTTTCCCTAACTATCAAAATCAAATTTATTCTCGTTCTTGTACTATAGTCATGCCATCCAGAATGGATGATCCAGTAGCAATATTATCCCAGTTGACTACAGAGTTGAATATGGAAGAAAAGGATCTCAAGAAGGCTCAGAGTGACTTGGAGACAGCGGCAAAGATAATGCAGGCCCATGAAGGAGAAGTCAATAAATACATATCAGATTGTCAGACAACCAATAATGACATCAAGAGTTTAAAATAAAAATTGAAAGGAAATATAACTATGATCCAAGCAAAAGACATTGTATGGAATGAAATCATTGAAGCTATGAGAACATCTTGGGAATCCCTGATAATAGTGTCAGAGGAAAAGAACATTGTCAAATATTTATAAGAAATGGTTATGGCAGATAAATAGAAGACTCTTAACAGAGCCTTATGGGAAAATAAATTCATTTATTTCATTAATTCTAAGACAGACCATGAGTTTGAATAAAATGAAATTAAAGATAGGACATTGTGTGTTCTAGAGATTAATAAGTTGAATGTAAAAAACACTTGCAGGAAGTCAGTAGAGAAGAATTTGGCAGAGATTAAACATGATGTAAACAGGTTTGATAACATATTTGACAAAAGGGCCAGAGTAGGATTTCCTTCGTACTGGGATCTGAAGGGCAGTCTTTTATCATGGGATTCCTATGAGCCACTGTTAGTCCTAGCGAAGAGTAAAATTGATAATACCCATGAGAAGTCCGCTATCCTGAAAGGAGCTACAATTGCTAATTTCTTGTAGAGGCATTGTCAATTGCTTTGGATGGTAAAGACTTTGTTTACAGAATGACCTACTTTCAGCAAAATCACAACCTTCAGGCTATAATATCATAAGTTGATCAATTCTCTCAAAACTAGCATCGAGATATGGAAGAAGTGCAGAGCATGGATGACTGATTCACCTAGTGACACCTCAGTGTCACAGAAGGGCACATCAGCAAATCAGGAGAAATAGTGGTAGCCAATCCAATTCAAATTCAGAAAATATATTGAGGCTATAGTTTTAATTATCTTTTAAAAAAATATCCATATTGTAATGAAGTTGTTAATTGCCATGTAATTGGTATTTTCTGCATTTTTAGGTAGTTCAAGCAGTTACAAGTAGTTTTTAGCAGTTACACCTGCTTTGTATTGTATTTAAATAAATGAAAAAGAAAGAGGAGGGTTCCGAGTTTTGGACCTCTGGATGACTGTAAATTTTGTACTGAATTTTCTGAAAATTAATGAAAGAAGATCAAGTTTCTTGCTTCTATTGATGTTGATGCATTTTTCCAGTTTCTTCATGTGTTTATTCTTCTATGAATGAGGTGAAGTAATGTAGCTGCGGGTCTCTTTTTACATTTGTAAGTAAGATTTAAATTTCCTTAATGTGCACTCCTTCACTCCAAAAAAATTGTCTCCATAAAGTTTCTTTTGAGATTTAAAGTGATATATTCTATTATGTAGCATATCATTTTGATTTTCCTTTCCAGTTTCTTCCTTCCATTCCAATTAATAGTAGTAGATAATGGCATTGTGAAGACTTTCATTATATCAGATTATTGAGGGTTATAAATAATTAATTTCCAAAGGTGTTAAAAAAAGACCATTTGATATCTTAGTCTTGTGACATACATTTATAAATGCCTTGAGCATTGATTCCTTACCACAGCCAAGGGACTATTTCTTGAGATACAACACCCATCAAAGGGGAAAGATGTGAAGGCTCCTCTTTTGAAGGAGAGCCAAAAAAAAGGACCTCTTAGTGATGATGTCCGAAGAGACTTGAGGAGAAGGAAGCTTTGCTTCACATGCCAAGAACCATGGGCATCCAGACATAGATGTGTAGTAAGGAAGGCACACTATATAGAGGTATTCTCTGATAGTGAAGAGAAATAAGAAGAGCTAACAGAAGGAGGTCACAACATTGGGATAACAGGAGAGGATCCCCCACCACCAGGAGGTGGGAATGAGGCATTTTCTCTAGTTGGAGGGGCCCTTGAATCTTTGCGGGGAGTACCCAAATATCTGAATTTGAGAGTTTGAGGTTCCATCTAGGATCAGAGGGTATCAATGTTGATTGACAGTGGGGCTACCCACAACTTTATTGATTCTCAGTTGGTACAGCAGAGAGAAATACCTATTGATGACTTTGAGGTATTTTCAGTTTTGGTCCTAGGAGCTAGAACCATGCAGTGCATAAAGTATGTTCCAACATTATCTGTCACCATGGGAACATACACCTTGACTGATCACTTCTTTGTGGTTGACATCCATGACACCAATGTGATATTGGGTGTGCAGTGGTTGATTACTTTGGGGAAGGTCACCACATATTGGGATACTTTACAGATGGAGTGGATAGATAAAAAGAGTGGTAAGCATCAGGTGATTAGGGGCATGCACACTTATCCCTGTCAAATAGTTTCCACACCAAAAATAGAGCTAGATTTGCGCAGTGGAAGAAAGGAACTAACAGTCCATTCAGTTATGCATATGACCTTGTCCCATGAAACATTACTATTTAGAGGCATTCCACTATGGAGACCCCCATACCAGGAGTTTATGGGAGATTTATCACAACAGGTTGCACCACTCATACATCCAGGAGGGTTGGGGACCTTCGGAGAGCTTGTCACAACGCAGAGAATCTTGAGTAGGCTCAAGGAGGAGGGAGGCTTTCTCCCAATATCAGTATTTCCAACTCTCACCAAACATCTTGCGCTGAGAGGAGATGTTTTAGGGATGGATGATGGCACCATCATGGTGCAAGGATACCACTCCATGACTTTGGAGAACCAGAAGATACTTCCACATAGGGAGGAATCTTCCACATATGGTAGAGTGTGGTGGAAACTCATACATACATTGGCCAAACTTAGAAGGTTTTGGATCAGCGATAAATTCCTATGGAAGGCTAACCTCCAAAAACTTCAACCTTTACTTGAGCAGGAGCAGATACGGGAGGGGCAACGGAGGCAGAATAGAAGCATCCCGGCATATGGCTTTGGCATGGTATATGTCAAAGAAGAGGGAAACAACATGACAGGTGCTTTACCTTGCAGACCAACAACACTTTCATTATTGGGTATAGATCATTATTGGATATCTCAGCTATTGGTGGAATACTCCAAAGATATCTTCACATGGAGAGTACTTGATGGTCAGTTGTCAGATGAGAGATATGAAGTGAGAGATGGAATCATCTATTATCGGAGTATGACCTTCTTAACTAGAGCCTCTAAGCTCAAGGAGAAGCTACTACATGAAACATATGAGGGTTTTCTCTCCAGCCACACTAATTTCATGAGGTCATATCAAAAAATCATGGAGGGATTCACTTGGGAAAGCTTCAAAGAGGAGATACACCAGCATATTAGGAGATGCATGGGTTGTTTGGAGATTGAGGAGAGACACAACTACTTGGCAGAGTTTTCACAACCACTTCCTTTCCCAATGGGAATGAGGGGAGGCCCATCTATGAGCCACTTCACCAGCTTGCTCAAGTTCATTGCTCCAAAATGGGGCTCTCTTTCCTATAGACTTCTTAGTCCATTTGGGGACATAATAAATGATGAGGATGCCCACTCCCTAGGAGATTTTTGGGAGATTATATCTTACGTGAGGTGTAATTAGTTGACACCACACATCATTTACATTCTCCAGACATGTGAGAGGATTGTGGCAGCAAGCAAGTGGTTGGGAAACCACTCATCATATCATATTCTGAGGTATTTAGGAGTAATATTGCATTGGTTCCACTTGAGGGACTATTATCCTCCTCTGGTATTTCATATGGAAGCTAGTGTGTCTTTGATTTTGATCCCATATGTTGATGATTTTTTTATCATTTCTGTTGGCATGATTGGAGGGATGGGACATGGACTGGAGTTACCCATTAGAAATGAGATTCCCCACACTTCTTATGCCTTATGCTTCAGGGGGGACATTGGACAGTATATGGTTGCTACATTGGATCTATTGTTTCCTTATGAGGTGATCCATTTGGTTAACTTGAGCACTTGGTAGGAGCATCTCATGAGCACTTGGGAGGAGAATTTCAGGGATGGATTGATTGGGGGAAACTTGGTTCATGAGGAGAGCTTATCATATGAAGGTGTCACAATGGAAGGAGGAGACATTTTTTAGCACTCACCTTTATAGTTTCTTGAGGACAAACAACATTTGGGAGGGAGGACTGTAATATTCAAAATTAGCTTTCAGCTAGTTGGAATATTAATTTTTTTTTTTTCCACTTAGATAGAGGAATAAGAGGGTAGGGAGACCCATGAATCTCCTTACTTGGAATAAAATCACTCCTAACGTGAATGAGGATCATATTAGTAGTTGGATAAAGCACCCTCATGTGTGAATAGAGGTTGAAGCATGTGGATGGGGTCAAGTTTGACCAAATCAACAATGCTAGTATGGAGGGAGTGGATAGTTAATGAGAGACAATGCATTGTTAATGGGAGGAAGTCTCCATGAGAGTAGTGGCTTTAATGAGTGGGACCCAAGGTGAGAAGGCTCACAATGCATATAAGGGGAAGGCAACCATAGAGGCCATGTTGATTATTGTTATGTTCTTAGTCTGTTATGACTTCTTGCACGCTTCAGCTGTTTAGTGGAGTCTGTTGTGTTGTTTAGCACAAGGGTGTTCCCTAGTAGGAATCCCACCCTCATCCTGAGGGGACTTCGAGTGCCCCTTAGAAGAGGTTTGTGAGCTGCATATCCACATTCAAGAATTAGGCTAGCTTTAGTCTTCATCTATAGTGCAGTTTCTTCTAGGGTTGTGTTGTGCTGCAGGGCAGAGGCAACGGACGATTGATAGGGCCATTTATTTATTTATTTTTATTTATTTATTTTATTTATTTTTATTTTTATTTTCAGTGGAGAGGTAGCCTATCCATTGGGAGTCCAACAAGGAGGTTCCTGGAGCATTATTTAATCATTTGCATCAGGCCCAGCTACTACCACCTCCTACAGCGCAGTTTTCTTCATAGACTGCGTTATCTCATTGAGCATTTGCAAAGGAGGGTTTAGTGCTTCATTTGGAGGGTTATATTTTCAGTGAAGGGATTAGCCTTTCACTTGGAGAATCTATTGAAGGAGTTCCATAAATTTATACATCAGTTTCATCCACCTCCTTCCAGTTATTTAGATGCAGTGATGCTTTCGTCCTAGGGTTGTAGATCACCATTTTGTATTTTGTGTATTTCCGGACACCCTTTCTTGGTTGTCTTGGAAAGGTACTTGGGAGCATAGATCTCTATTCCCACACTTTTTGAGCCATGTATCAGTAGATACATGTTATTACATTTTCCAACTGCAGTTATATTCATTGGGATTGCGTTGTACTAATTCTACAACATTGTGCTATGCAACAACATTTCATGTTTTGGCATATGTATTCATTGCAGCCTTGTTTGCATTGATTATTTGAGTTGTGCCCATGTTTATTGTACTTATTTGCTAATGATTTTCATAATAAAATGGTTATGTATCTGTCTCAAATTTTTGTGTAATGTTATTCACCGCTATTTCCATTTTTGTGTTCTATATTACTACTTTTCCTATTTTTAGATATTACAAAAGGTTTTTTGAACACAGTGTGGATTTTTCTTTGATAACCATGCGATCCTAGGGATGATGGAATGTTACCATCTGGGACCACTTGGAACACTTGATTAAAAATATTCTCACTCAACCTAACCAAGTACAGTCATATTTGAGCCACCTTGAGGCCTTAATATAGAACACAAAAGAATCATACCTCCACTCTTGTGTCACCATCCATCTTGGGCCAAGAGAAGGAGGGATAATTTGAAAATGGTCTATAAAAGCAGCCTTTGGAAGAATAATAGGAGACACATTGTTATGCTAGCCAAATTTCTCCTTAGAAAACTAGGTTGTGTAGTCCAATAGTAAATGGATTGGAAGGACTCATTTGTTGGCCACCCAACATCTCAGTGTAAGAGAGACGATTTCACCACATGTTTGTTGATATACCATCCTTTGAGAGGGAAGAGAAGCTTGATGAAAACTTGAGGGGAAGATACCTCCTTGTCTTGGATATTGGATCTCCATAGCTCAAGGGATCCACTACAAGAGATTTTTCATTCTATCTTCTATCACCACCAACACATAAGAAAGGGAGAGTCTCTCCATTTTGAGTTATTAGTGTGTTTTCTCTATCAATCTTGTATCTTATGCATGTAGTTTATTTTTGTTTTATTTTTTATGTAGTATGATATTATTCATTTCTAACCTAGCTTATTACAGGTTGAACTTGTTCCACTAAAATTTAGAAAACCATTTTGGCCTAGGACTCTTATGTAGGTAAGCAGCATGCCTACTAAGAAAAGTGTATTTCGTATGCCCATGCATCGAATACACTACCACAATGAGGGTGGAGGTGGTCTAACCTTTGGATTCTCTTTGTTGTTTTGGATTGGTTTATCCAATGAGATCCCACATTCATAATTGTAATATGACACGAGGGTGATTGAATGAAATAAAGATTTAGTTCAACCATGTCCATGGTCGGGTGGTATGTGGAAGTCTTGAACTTGGTTGGCTCTTTCCTAGTTTTAATGAAAGCTAAGTTATATTGATTTTAATTGGTAAATGTACTTGTTACTATGTGGTTTTAATGGCTATTATCTTATGGTTATTTATATTTTTATATGTTGTTTATAAGCATCGATATATTATTGGTTTTAGTCATGGCTCTTTTCATGTTTTTACCTGTAACTGAATGAATAATGGATGCAAGACCTAATTGATGTTAAGAAAACTAATGGGAGAGGGTGGTGATCCTTATTTTTAAGTATTATATGAGTTTTCAGTCCCTTATGATCATACTTGCATTCATGACCTATCGGTTTTATGTCTACCAAGTGTTTGACATAATGTCAGTCCCCATTGGGGATGGTTAGGTATAAACCTAGTTTTAGTTTTTGGTTTATAATCATTGTAGTAATGTATTTTATGAGTTCTTAAATTTATATGGATTTCTGGATAGAGGATTAGCCCCAAAACTGAAAAATAGCCTTAAATTCCACATTCGCACAGATGCATGTCCATGGGAGTGAATGGGGGTTTCTAGTCACATGAGGGGATTGGAAAGGGAGTGAATGGGGCTCTAACTAAGGGAAAAGTTAATTTGGATCAGGGAATGGACACCGAGAGGGGTTGGGTTACTCATGGAGGGTCCTGAGGCACCTGAGGGAAGTTAGTAAGGTCTATTTTGTTGACTCCATTTACTTAAGGTCACCTAGGAGGTTGAGTCTTGTCATAACATCCCCTCATCTCATGTTTACCCCATGTAAGCCAGTGAAAGTGGGTAGATGTAAGGAGAGAGGTGTGTTACAGGTGTTATTAGAGAAGGTTTATATCTCTTTGGGTTGTATGTGATACCACAAACAGGTGGTATCAGAGAAGGTTTCACTCTATTTGGGTCGTATGTGATACCATAAACAAGTGGTATTAGAGCGGTTTGCACTCTCTTTGGGAAGAATCTGATGTTGTGAAGGTCATGGTTGTCATGGATGATGACAGGGTATACAATTTGTATTGTCATGCAAGATGGTGTATATTGATATGTTTTTATATGGATATGTTTATGATTATACGTGTACATGATAATGTGGATTGATCTTGGAGATGAGATAAACCTCCCTTGAATGTCAAAGAGGTATGGCTTTGATTTTGGTATCTATTTGGTTTATCTGACATGATATACTTACAGGAAGAAGAGAATCAAGGATTAAAAGCACAATGGTAAACTATATTTCCCATGACTCTCCCTACAGATCAGTTAGGCAACAAGGATATGAGAATTCTTCGGTGTGGCAGATACATTGAGGAGATTGAAAGCAGAGATCAAAAGTTGTAAGGCAGATAATGACAGGTTGGTCGTGATACAGGTTAGATAATTAGAGGAATTTTGAGGTCTAAAATGGGCCTCCTAAATAAATTATAAAATAATAGTGGAAATAAAAAAATAACATTTGATTACATCATCAAATTTTGGAGGGAAAAAAAGAAAAAACTACTTTTTCAACTCGTATTTTCAACTTATCTCCTAATTTTTTTACTAAAATTTTCAGCGAAAGTACTCATTGGATGAACAATTTAATTCCTCATCCAAGGAGTACCCATGTTGCATACTTTCGATGGATCCTACTATAAGAAAAATGAAAAATACATGAAGAACGTGATTGCAATCATGTTTTTTCATGTATTTCTCATTTTTCTTGTAGCAGGGTTCATCGAAAGTATGCAACATTGGTACTCCTTGGATGAGGAATTAAATTTTGCATCCAAAAAGTACTCCCGCTCGAAATTTCAGTAAAAAATTTGGGAGATAAGTTTAAAATACGAGTTGAAAAAGTAATTTTATTATTTTATTATTTTTTAATATTTTTACCCTTTTACTTAAAAAATGGTGAATCATCCCCCATGGTTGACATCATCATCTTGAATCCTATTGGTTCTTATAAAGTTTATTTTGGTTGTACATTTTTCTTAGGAGGTCCATTTTAGACCTCAAAATTCCCCTAATGAGAGGGGACACAATTAGAGGTGGCATATCATTGGACACACTTGACAAGAGGACTAGTATGTATGGGCATCATTATAGTTTCTCTTCCAGGAGACATCATCAGTCGTCGCCATTATCATCCTTATAGGAGGGGTGATTATTTGCTAGAGGAGTTCAAGAAAGTCAAGCCTCCTACATTTTATGGAGAGATGAAAAAGTCAAAAGATGCAGAGGCATGTTTTCTTGGGATGAAAAAATTATTCAGATTACATAGCTATATAGAGAACATGAAAGCCAAGATAACTACTTTCAATCTTAAAGGGAAAGCATATATCTGGTGGGAGGATGTGAAAAATATTAAAGGTATTCAAGAAGAAAACTTGACTTGGGATGAGTTTGAGAGGCTCTTCAATAAGAAGTACCTGTCAGAGAGGTACTATGATGCCAAAGCTAAGGATTTTTATGAGTTGCATATGGGGTCCATGGCAGATGATGAGTGTACTAGTAGAATCCTGAAGCTTTTGAGATATGTGCCTTACCTCAGGGAGGAGAAGGCCAAGTTCAGAGATTAATCAGTGGTATTCCAATAGCATACAAATACCAGATTGAGTTTGATGAGCCTAGATTGCTAGAAGAATCCATTCAGAAGATGAAGCATTTTTATGATAATTCAAAGAAAAAAGTTGAGCCTAAGCGTGACTTGAAAGGAAATGAGAAATATAAAAGAAGATAACCACCAAAGTGGGAAAGACCTTAAGATGAAGGTGAAAAATAAAATTTGGTTCCTTACATGAAGTTCAATACAACTGAGAAGGGACATGGATCACAACCTGAAGAGAAACAAACTAGAGATGATGGTAGATCACAGTTGCAGTGTTGGATATGTGGAAAATATCATCGCAAGAAGGATTTTACGTTGTACCATGGTGGTATACCTCAGATCTATAGTGCTCAGGAGGCACATATAGTTGGGGATGTTGGTCATAACATTCCTTGGATTTATGTAGTTGTGGACAATAGGTATGCGGATCACCATACATATATCATTGAGATGGATGGTAAGATTTGTGATCAAGTTATTTCTATTTTGATTGATTTTGGATCTAATTATAGTTATGTTAATCCTGACCTAGCGGATAAGTGTGGCTTGAGAAAAGAAGTGCATGCATAATATTGGTTGGTGTAGTTGGCTAAAATTACTAAGAAGAGGGTTCACCATTGGGTAAGAGCTTGTGCATTTGCTAGCACAACACTGAGAAGAAAATTCCATTGTCGCACTGATGAAGGCCTATGGGAGCGACTGGGGGTTTCCAGTCGCATGGAGGGCTTGGAAAGGGAACGACTCAGGCTCTAGCTCAGGGAAAAGTTAAGTTGGATCAAGGGATGTGTTACACCAATTTCTGGTCATCTAACCATTTACAATTAGATGGATAGAAATACACCATGTAAGACCAATTTTAGCATAGTAAAATTGCTTTCACTATAATAAATAATTTAATAAACCATAGTTTATTAAGTTATTTCTAGTCCAAATAGAAAAACCCATGAGGAATAATTAATTAAACCCCTATTTAATAATATTCCTGGTCATATTTAACCCAATTAATGAGAAATAATTAGATAAATCATTATTTATCTTATTATTATCTAGGAATAATTAATTAAATAATTATTTAATTAATATTCCTTGTTAAATTTGACTAAATCATTTAGGAATAATAAAATAAACCATTATTTGTTAAATTTTTCCTTAACCCCGTCCTTGAAATAATAAATAAATCATTTATTTGTTTATTATTTCTAAATAAAGGGATTTAACCAATTTAAACTCTTTTTCCCTCCAACAAAATATAATAAAATATTCCAAGTAGTTAGATCTAGATCTTGGTTAATAATATTTTATTATGCACCATTATCAAGGATAAATCAATATTTTGTTATAAATAGGAGGGTTTTCCATTCATTATTTACATTTGATCCTTTTATCATAGTCGAACTTTGATCCTCTTATCATTGTCATACTTTGATTACTTTTATTTTCTTTTTTTCTTGTAGAGGTCTCTTTGAGTTCTACACGTCTTGGGTTTTCTACACCATTGAGAGAGAGAAAATTTAAAGCTGAGGCATGGAGGAAACCAAGAACCCATCCCATTGAGGGGGACTAGTAACATCATTCTTTGTTCCCTTCCCAAGTGTTAATATAATATAAAAATTCTTTTTAAATCTTGTCATGTTCATTGGATATTTGGAGAAACTCTTATTTCATTTTACTGTTTAGCTGCTTTTACTACATAGATCTAGCTTTGTTTTGCATTTGTTTTGACTTTCTATTGCAGATCTAAATAATTTAGACAACAATATTTGTTGTTAGGGCTTCTTTTCACGTGTAGCTAAAGTGATATATTTTTGTACACTTGTGTTAATAATTCATTCTAGTAATTGGCGACTCCACGAGGTTTTATTCAGATTCCTGTGTGACTGTTTGCTTCAGTACGTAGGGTTTTTCTTCAACTATTTTTTAGCCTCTTAATGTTGTTTTTTACCTTTTATGACCTAAAACAGTAAAAAATCTAGCTTCTGAGTGTTTCTAGGTGCTTTCCATAGGTAACAGGTATCATTCGCGTGACATACGAAAAATGTTTTCGAAACCTGCCGCCCGAGACTCCCAGGACTACAACTCACACTTTTTAGCCCATAGGTTGCGATTTTAGGATCAGGTCGCACTTGTTGGGCCCAGATCTGCGATTTCAGTAGCCTACTGGTTAGTAACTGCGAGATGCAACTTTTTTCGGGATTTTTTCTATAATTTTCAAGGTTTGTCTCAAGCACTATTCAGGGTTGTCTGACATCTATTTCTACCCATATTAGGCCTGGATATACTCAATTTTTCTCTTTGAAGTAGGAAAAATCCCCTTAGGGTTTCACTACACTTCCACCTTTTTAGGAGGGGTTTAGCTGAGTAGGTAGTCAGATTTTTTGCAGCGCTTTTAGCCATTGTTTAGGGTCTGATCTTTATTTCTTTAATATCCTTGTAGATCGGTTATTATCTCATCAAAAATCCCTCTTGAGTCTTTTTTGACCTCTCACTTAGGGTCCCTCTTGTTTCACTTAGGGTTTTAACTTGACTCCTCCCATTTTGCATTAGTTTTCGCTCTGGTTTCTTGCTATTTTTTGCACCTCTTTACAACAGATCTAAGTCATTAGATCCCTATCCCTTATACCTTATATATTTTTTCCACCTTGTGTGTTTTGAGTCAATTTATCTCGCCTCTTAGAACAGTTGTTTGGGAGCCCTTTTTTTTGGGTTGAATTTATGCATGTTTAGCTGTTTATTTTACTGTCATTTTAGTTTTATTTACAATTATACAAAAAAAAAAAATTTTTACACAACCGTCTGGGCTTAATTAAAATTAACACACATATTGCAGAAAGGCACGCCTAAAGCAAATAATTCTTGGATTACACCGCCAAGCCAAGACATAAACATCGTAATCAATTTATCTGCCCCTTTGTGCCTTTTTTTATCTCTCTTCATTATTCGGTTACTTGTGTCTTGCGATCATTGCGCCCCCAAGGAATTTATCCCAGAGAATCCTAGGCCTTCATCCTCAGTTTCTGTTAGTAAGACTTACTCCACCTCATAGACACCGAGTTAGTCCTTCGCCAAATCCCTATACCGACTCTGATTCTGGTCCATCAGGCCCTCACTTTGATTCGGAATCCAGTTCTCCTCTACCTCATTCTCCCACCATGTCAGGTGCCAATGTAGGTACTGATCCTCAAGCTGGTGGTAGCCCCGACCCTAAATCTGGAGCTGCTAGTAGTGGACCCAATACCAGAACCATCCTGGCTACTCCCTTGCTACCTTTTATGGCAGGTTTGAGCCTCCCCTATTTTATCCAATTAATTAATGAACCTATACACCATGACCCAAGTTGGTTGGTTATTCCAACTAAGATTCCTTTTGACATCCCTAAGCTTGAAGGAAACACTGGAGAGGACCCTACTAATTACGTTTGCTCCTTTCACATGTGGTGTTTGTCCAGTTCTATCACTGGTGACTCCATCTGTCTTTGGTTATTCCAGTGTACGCTCACTGGAGATGCTACAAATGTTGATCAACGACTGTCATTGATGTCAACCCAAACAGCACCAGGGGCTAACCCAATATTGCATGGGAATTTTTACCTACCAAATTAATATATTCTGGGTCAATAATGCTTTTTATGGTTTCTACTTGTCGAGATGTTTCCGTTGATATATGGCACGCCATGTAATTCTTCACGGTTTGAGAGATATTCATGTTCGAAGTTTGTACCCCCAGTTAGTGGGCTAAAACCCCATGGGGTTGGGGCATGGGTCATTGAAAAGTCATAATTAATATTTTTTAAGCTCCTAAAATCCCTCCCACGTTCACTTGTTGAAGCCCCTCTCAACCTAAGCATTTATATAAATTGTGATTCTCATTTCCTCCTTATGTAAGGGATTTTGCCATCAGAAACAGGTCATCGTGGAATTTTCGCTCTAACTTTTTTTCTACGAAGGTTCAGAAGCTGAAATTTTTATGACGTTAAGCCGAAATCCTGAGGAAGCTGTTGTAACAATTTCAGATCAAGGTGCACAAAATTGTTGGAGATATGATCCATGGAAGTCAGGGTTTGTGCAAGATCCTGAAATTAATCTCAAAGAAGTGACCTTGGTAAAATCGTCATAACTTTCTCTCTGAGTATCATATTGGAATTATGTAAAAGGTGAAATATAGTACATAGGCTATAGTTTTTTCTCTATCAATTTCAGAGCTGAATGAAGAAATAGTAACACGTGGCACTCCGTACAAGTTCGCTCTACTAAAACAATCCATAATTGGGCATTGTGAGAGATTGGGTATAACTCTCTCTTGAAGAATCCAAATTGGGTCAGACCTGTGGGATTGGAAAGATGACTTGGAGGAATACTATAGGACCAAAAATAAGATATTGAGGATCTGAAATAAGAGAGATACACTAGATTCAATATCGAGCTCCTTGAAGGCAAGAAAAATCTAGATCATGTGTTGTCAAGGTTTGAAAAGGACCATAATTTCTATGGCAGAAAAGCAAAGCAAGGTGTATCAGAAGGTAGCATGACAAGAGCCGCAACCAAGGTGTATAACAGTAGAAATAATTTCATCATATGAAGTCTTCAAGTGGGCAGCACTGCATACAATCGTTGTACTAAGTCATTGTAAATACATTATTGTAAAAATTGTACTAGTTTCTATCTGCCAAGGGTTGAAGAGGCAGTGTTGGGAGGTCTAGGATCATCATTAGGTGGTTGTGTCAAATTTTGGGTTATGGTCTAGTATATCTTCTTCTTCTACATCATTCTATATCATTGTAAAATGGACCATTTTCCCTAGTACGGGAGTCCATTCTTCTTTTATTCTTCTATAGGGTGGTAGGGTGGTGGTAGGGTGAGTTGTAGCTAATTGGGTGTTGGGGCATCTGTTCATTTGACTGATGAAGAATCTGGGGCATTGGAGCTTTATTTTCAATTGGAGTTGAATAGGAAAGAATTATTAGAAAGGGATTAGGTGGTTTTTGTCCCGGAGTGGCTTTCCACCTTAAAAAATGTGTGCATTTGTGTTCCTCTTGTTTGCTACTATCATTGTATAAACACTGATAATAATTAAATATTAACTAATTCTCTAATTGAAAGGAATATTGATTCACACTCCCTCTCAGTATTTCCAACAACAAAGTGGTATGTGGACCAGGCCTTTACCTCACATTCCACTTTTGCGACTCTTGCTAAAGAATTTTTTTCCTACTTCAAGTTACCTCTCTAATATGATACCGATACCGAGTTTTTTACCACATTATGTCAAAATTCTGCCACCCGCCTTTCTGACCATGTCCAAGAATGGCGTAGAAGGAGGAGCTTATGTTGAGCTCCCACATTCAACGACCGTGTCTATACGGAATGGTTTCTCAAAATTATTTTTCCTTCTATTAGTTAGGACGTCGCATCTCACTTTCTTCAAAAAGAGGAAGAGGCTCTCTAAATCACGTTGAAATATGACTTTATCTATGCCCAGTCTGGTTGTGTTTATAATACCGTCTTACCAGATCTTCGTAGACTTGGTGGTGCCAATGCACCGAGGGCATCTCACGCCGCTGATGGTATCATTCGATCTCTTTCACATATTTATACTCATCCTCCCATGGGTTATGGTTTCCATCAGGGATGGGCCAAATCCTCTAGCACTTAAACCCCTCCTGGAAACATTTATCCAGGACAAAGAACATTTTCCCCACTGCATCAACCAATGCCGGGGCCCACGATCGCTCAACCTGTTTACCCCAATGTTTCTCAACCTCCTTTTTATCCTTATCAATAGCTCGGTGCTCCAGCCCCTCCAACATTAGCACCCCATCATCCTATGCCTTTTCAACCTCTGTTGCATCAACACCTCCCCCTCCGAGTTAGGTGTATGCGTAGCAAAGCGCGACCAATCCTCCAAAATCCAAGAAAAAGAGGAAAGGAAATCAAAACTAACCCACACAAGGTAATCAAGGGCACCAAGGGAACCCATCAAACACTAACAACCAACAATAGGGAAATCATCCCAAGAAGGAAAATCCTCTTCGTATGAAAGAGCCTTGTTCTTGTTCCGGTGACCATGGCCATTATACTCATGATTGTCCCCTTTTACCCCAATTGCATCAGTTGTGGGAATCACAACTAGCATCTAGAGAACATCAAGCCATGGTTTTGGCTCCTCCAAATATTGCGCCTGTTCAACCAGCTGTTTTTATTGATCCTTTCCCTCAACAAGGATATGTGGCTGCCCAACTCCCTCAAGGTCAAACCACCCCTCAAACCTCATAATATGGTACCTATGATTACCATATTCTCATGATGAATTCTAAAGTGGTTAATACAGCTGATTTCAACCTTCAAACTCGGTCGTGCCATTATAGCAAGCCACCTGCTTCATCTACAACAAAGTCTCAAAACAAAGTTTCCACAGAGTCCAAATCGACACCAAATGCCCCTTTACAGATCCCTCAGCCATGAGCAAAGGTCGTTCCGAAGATCCCCAAAGGGCCATTACACCAAACTACTACTTTTTCCAAAGCTTCCCATGATTATAGCATAATAGATGACTTGGAACAATCTCCTGCTGCCATGTCAATGTTGGAAGTCCTCTAGTCGTGCCCTTCACAATGTAAAGCTCTATTATTTTCTATGGGTGCTTTGGATCCTTTAGATGATCATTTGATCATCTTTGATGTTGAAAATTCAGAACGTCTTCCCTTGCCTTCATCCGTTTCCTTCCAAATACAAGGAAATATTCATAATTCCCATGTCTCGCGATTTATCACTGATAGGGTGCATCCACCTGCGTGATGTCTACCTCTGTTTGTAATAAACTTAGATCACCTGATTTATCCCCATCCACCATCACTTTGCATGCTTGGGATAGTCACTCTTCTCAACCCCTTGGCATGTACCACAATTTTCCTATCACTCTTGCGAGAAAGACAATTTGTATTTTACATTGAAGTCGTTGATGCCCCCTTGGATTAAAACATCCTGTTGGGTCGTAGATATACCTATGCAATTTTTTTTGTCGCATTTGCGGTTCACCGTAATATGTTATTTACTCATAATGGAAATATCATTACCATTGATCAGTTGACATATTATGAACCAAAGTCTCAGACCTCCCCCAAGCGTATCATATCTTCGGTGGTCGATAAGCAACCAGGCACACCTCTTACTAGTGTTTCACCTAGGGTCTATAAATATTCTACCTTACTTGGTGCATTCCCTGGTCCCCCCCCTCTTGTCGCAGATCCTAGCTCGTCAAATTTTTGCATGATGCAATCATCTTGGACTAGCCATAAGCGGTCTGGTTCAACCACCCAACAGCCTGTGCCTCCACAATCTACTAGTGGTCACTCGAAGAAGCATGTAGGCCCTTCTTTTCACGGATAGTTCCCCCTAGCCTTAACCAGTTGGGAGCCATTCCACCAGGCCATTACCCCTCCGGTCAGATACCATTTCTCGCTCCCTCTTTTGGAGTCTTTTTGGTACCTATTATGGCTACATTGAGCCTTCCCAATTTGACCCTGGGGATCGCAGTCGGGTACATTGATCCGCCAACCGAAACCCCTCCTAGCCAGCCCAAACCTTATACCACTTTGACCTTGGTCCAACCGATCACCACAAATCCTACCTTTTCTTTAGTTCCTCAGCCACCTCAACAAGAATATACTCATGTTGCAAAAGAATCTAGTCAGGGGGGGAAATCCAAAAAGAGGGAACCTAAGGATAAGGCTGGCCAAACAACTCATTCTCCTCCTAAGCCTCCAAAGAAGTCATCTATGTGCACTTTGTGTGATGTTATCAGGCATGCTACCCAAAATCATCCTGAAATTCTTCTTCTCAAACCTATGTTCAACAAAATGTTTCCTAAATCCGATATCATAGATTTCCATGTTACCTTACTCGATTCATCCAATAAGCTAAAAATATTGCACATGAATCACCCTTGTGTTTTGTTTGTTTATGGCCACTATTCTCACCTATGTCCCTATCTTGACGATTTTAGTGACACCCTTGAGGATGTTCGTAGAATCGAGGCCAAATGTAGTGGATCTTGTACTCCTTTATTCATGCAGTTGGCTCAGCCTGAACCGAAGGATATTTCTTCACCTATTGTGATACCTCCCCCCAATGTTGAGATGATGGAGCCTTCGGCCACTATCCTCTATCTAACATCATCCATTAGATCCTTGGTGGAAAACCCCTTCGAGACATTCCCTTCTATTTTTATTGAACCTCCTTTGGCGATCACCTTGGGCTCAACATCAATAGATGTTTCATCTACTAAATCTTTTTCTACCCTCCATAGCGATGTGTATGTGAACCATATCTCTCATCATGATGCGTCAGGTAGACCCGCCGCGTCATGTGGTCCTTCTTCTACCACTCCCCCCATCTTTCATTCTGATGAAGACATCATGGAAGTAATGACCACCCCTGACTTTCCTTGGGATGATATGCACCACCGTGCGTAATTCCTTTTGTAATATTCCCATGACCAGTATGTTGTGGAGTATAAAGACTTCATCTCGGATGAGGTCGATCAGTTTATAACTCCCATTCCTGCACCCGATGCTTTCAAAGAAGAAAACATTGCCTTGGGGGCACATAGCACCCTGGAAGAAATTGAGCCTTACACCAATCTATTCAAAGAATTACACAATGTTTTTGCCAAGTCCTATTCTGAGATGCCCGAACTTGATCCAACCATTGTCGAACATCATATCGATACATGGCCTGATGCCTACCTTTTCTGTCAAAATTTGAGACACATTTCTCGACGAGAGGCTCTCAAAACTACAATAGATAACCTCAAGCAGGATGGATGTTCCTATCTGATTCTCAAGAAAATAGGCACCATTCATGTCTGTATGGACTTTTGTGACCTGAACAAAGTTTGTCCCCAAGAAAACTTCCCTACACCATGTATTGACCATATATTTAACAAGTGTAAGGGGCATAGAAATTGTAGAAATTTGTTAAATAATGATTAATTATCCACCGAGACTATCCTGATCACATACAATTCGAATTTATATGCAACACATAATCTCTTCCACTCAGATCATCACACATGCGGAAATAAAATCAAGCGATAACACATCAAATCATCATACACATTAACACAGTATGTATGGGAAAAGCTTATAGCTGAAAACCCCGCAGCTATTGTGTATATTATAATGGAGAAATCATGTAACAAACTCAGTACAATACTCCTCACAAGTACTCGGTACTTTCTCATGAAGTTACACACAATCTAGCTCAGTTTTGAACAGGTTACTGGTTCAAAACTCACCGCCAATTGCCTTGCCTCTATTGTGCAATCCAGGCCTGTCTATATAGAGATCCAAGGTTCGAATATCCTTGGCTTGACAGCGCAATCATCATGGGCAATTCCTCCAAGTGTGGTGCAAATCTCATGCACAACTGATGTCGCCACTGATAGCTAACTCCACCCTTTCATCTACCTCTTTCACTGGTCTCCACTGAACTGTCCATGCACTGTAGTGAACTGATGTGTTCTCGAGTTGAATAATGAGTTACTAATTAATGAATTAAATAATATTTAATTCACTCCACTCATTACTAGTTGATTAGCTAGTTAAACTAATCTCAACTAGTTCAACTAAGTTAAACCGAACACAACTCCACCATCTGTCTCATTAACTCTACCAAACTTCTGCCACTGAAGTCCTAACTGAAGTCAACCATGCATGTGCTCACCAAACCCTTAGGAATAGCGTAATTCCTCTGTCAGATGCATGAGCCACTTCCAAGGCTCGAACTGAAGTGCTCTAAGAGAGTAAACTGAAGTTTTCGAACTGAAGTGCTCTAAGAGAGTAAACTGCTGTTTAGAGTCCAAATATTATTAAGGGTAAATAATATTTGACTTCCCTATTTTTAGGAGAGGCAGTCTAAAAATAGCCTTCGACCTCTTCGACCTAAAAAATAGAGTCTCATCTATTTTACCAACATGACCAATGCTCCAAGAATCTCAAACTGGAATCCCCGAACCATGCTCCATATGTCTAAAAATAGACATAGTCTAAAAATAGACTTTGCGCCAGAATTTGCCTGCGGGCCCACTTAGTGAAGGCGACTTCATTTCACTAAGCTCCATCATCTTCCTGCATTCTCAACAGAAATTTTACCCATAACATCCCCCATGCGTGTTTTATTTTTGCGATGCATCCAAGATTATTGCATTGTCAATCATCTTCTCCTTTGTATTCTTGTGATGCCTTTTATATGGATCCTTCATCCACACCATACATCAGCTTTGTCGACGGTGCAATTCACTACTCACGGAATCTAGCCTCGGCAACCTCGACCATTTCTACCCCCATACATTCATTAGATATTTCCAACGACATATGTATTGGATCTGCCACCAATAACTAGGCCAAATATGATGCAGTGATAGGTTTGTTAGTCGATGCCCTTGAACATCACATCCTTCATCTTCATGTTCGTTTAGATTCCCTGCTACTTGTCATACATTTGAATGGCATTTATCGTGTGCATAACCATGTCCTTTTTAGAAGATATTTACGAGTGAAACTCTTAATGCGTGAATTTGAAACCATTACATTCATTCATGTACCTAGAGCCCAAATCACTATGTAGATAGAATTACAAACAATATTCTATATTGGAACTTATCACATGCATTTAACACAAGACAATAACAATAAATAAATGGCGAGCCATATACTCTTCATATATAAAAATATGCATATCCATAATATGTGTCCACAAAATCATAAATGTTTTGCAGTCCTCTACTCTAATACATCTAACATGCCCATATCATGTTAAAAAAATTGAGACTGGGGGCACCTCATGCCCCTACATCGCATCACTATCTGGAGGGTCCCAAGCCAATGGTTCGACTCCTATAGCCTGGAGATCTCACATACCCTTCTCGGCTATCGCCATGCGCCACATGACCCCTTGCCACTGCGAGGGTAGCTCGACACATGCCTTAATGTGGCAGTCATATAGAGCATGTAATTCACACTTCGATACCCTGATCATCAACAACTCGCATCTACAGCAGAACTCCTCCAATATTCCCTCTAAATCTGCTATGTCAACTCCTCTTGATGTACTAGACTTTGCATCCCCTGGTGCTGCGGGTCGTCCCATATACCCTGCCGGTTTCACAGGTGCTATATCAACATACTAAAAGTAACGATTTCGTACCATATACATCATTATAAAAATTTAAATGCATCATGAAATATAACAACTTGTCACTTAGCATCTGGTCCCCATGCCCGACTCTGTAGAAGTGGCAAGTACGGGTCCCCTTGATAGTTCATCCCACTGTATGGATAGTCGTCTATATACAGCGACATTTAGTCCCAACGTGCGAAGACTCAGGTCAAAACACTCGTCCGACTCCCCCGCCTCCTTCTTGTTAGTCATCAGTAATTTTTACTATCTATAGATGACTAAATATTGGTTATATATTTCTAAAAACAAAATTCCCTTAATATTGTGAGTTTTAGAAATCTCACTGCCTTCATTATCCTTATGGAAATTTTTTTACTATTCTAACATTTTTCCATTTCACAGTCACCCCGCCACTCCTAAAAAGAGATCCTTATGGGCTTATGCCTCCCACTTCCATCATTGTTGCTACCTATGACCTCATCACTCTATTTTTCCCTTGCCCATAACACCACTTTACAACTAGGGTTACCTATAGCCTAACTCATTCCCATTTTCACCATGTTCCTCAAGCAGTGATGGTCTCAAAACTATCTCTGTAGGCTCTTTAGATAAATCAAGTACATTGGATTTTGGATCTTCAATACACCACTTTGTCAAAACTTTGTTTTTACACTTGAAGACTCCAAGCCTATTTTCAGTCAAGATCATGGTCAAAGGACCCCCCCACTAGGTCGTTAGGGTTTCACAGGTTGTAAATTCATCATTGATGTATTAAACACTACCTTTCATGTGCTAGAAGCTAGCTTAGATATAATAGAGGATCGACACATGGTTATTCAAAGGAGATCTGAAAGGAAGATTTAGAAGATTTCCTTGTCAAATTCAAGTTCTGCAAAGGGTAAATGTGAACTTTGACACTTTTGCAGGAGTGTTAAAAATGTCTATCAGCAAAAAGTTGGTAAGGTAAGAAGTTTGCTCCTAAATAAATACATTCATAGCAAGGAGATGGGAAAAAAACTTAGTTTTAAGGAGAACTAAGGTTTTTGAGCTTGATAGCCTGAAAAAGTGCCAAACAGTGAATCAAATGGTAGAAATGACCTGAAGGAGACACACCAAACCAAACATCAAGGAATTTTATCAAAAAATATTGATGAAAAAGGGAAAAAGGTGAGGTGAACTGGACAAAAATGAATGAACTTAAAAGGGCTATAGAGAACTTAGAAGACAACACTGATAATTGTTTTCAAGCATTCCAGACATCTAGGGTTTTGAGAAGATGGTTAGAGAGGTGAAATGATAAGTTAAACTCCATGATGAAAGCAAAGGGATTCTGATGATGTCACTGTTTATAAAGGTTCCAAACTTGTCCAAAGAAAATTTTCATGCAAAAAAATGATCAAAATATAGTGTGAGGTCCATGGTGAAGGTAAAGGATTGTGAAGGTGCCAGTGTGTGGAAGCATCCTATAAAGTTTCCAATTTCAACATGTCATAGCTCAAGATCGGTGAGAAAGGGAAAATCAATGTTTTCAAGCACCAGCAAATCAAAAGTGGCTAAAGAAGGAAAAAGGCATGATTTTGAATTCCATAGTGCATGTCAAAGGAGAGTTTTGAAGGTATTAATGTGTGAAAACCCCCCAGATATTTTTAAAGGAGGTTGTGAGGCTTCAAGAAGAAACAAGAAGGTCAAATTCATCCTTTTAGCAAACTTGCAGAGAAAACCGTGTAAAAGGTTATTCAGAGAAGGTAAGGAGTTTAGTTAGACATCATGATGCAAAGGAGAGAAAATGTTGGAACTGCTACTGTGTGAAGATTCCAAAATTATCAAAAAGAGTTGTCATGCCTAAATGAGCAAATGATCAAATTAAACTTCATGGTGTAGACAGAGGAGGTTTTTTAAAATTTGCTGCTATGTCAAGGTGAATAGGTCAAAACCTCAAGATTAAAAGAAGAATGATATTTCATAACTCAAGAAAACCTGCAAAGAAAAAATTCAGAGAATTAGTGACAAAGGAATATCAAGGAAAAGTGACAAAGTTCTAAAAAACATTAGAAAAGTGGGTTGCAAGGTTTAAATCAAATTCCTAAGTCCATAAAGACCCATTCTACACCCCAAGAAAATCATTGTTCACTTGCAAAAATTTGGAAACGTTCAGGTATAAAAATTCTGAGATTTCAAGGGAAATTGGGAAAAAATTTTGAGGCGTTGCGCATTCAGGTCGACATTGGGCACCTAGATTCGGGCGTTGTGCCCCTACTCGATTCTCCTGTGAAAATTTCTATGGCACTGTGTGCCTGGAGGTAGGCGCTGCGAGCCTGGTATAACGTTGCGCATTTTCTCGATTCACTCGACAGGCTCGACAAAACACCTCGGCGCTGCGCCTTTGCCCGACCCGACTCGCCAATTACCTGGGCGCTGCGCGCTTGTCTAGGAGGGCCTTCCAAGCCATTTCAACACTCAAATCAACTCAAAGTTTCTTCAAACTGCCTCCAAGGTTTTTTTAAGCATCTTTAAGGGGTAAGTACAATACATCACCTCCTCTCCAAGTTTTTGTTATCATTTGATTAAAGGAATGCAACCCTAAGGAGATAAGCTAAATGTCATGCTTAAAAACAATGATTAAGCCTCCCTCATCCGCAAACAAGGAAATATCAGTCAAAACGAGGGTAAATTAGGGTGGTTGCAGTGGTTTGAGATTGTTCATCCATCAAATCTTAATAGCTCTGTCCCTTACACTGTAAACAGTTTGACCTTACATTGCCCTCTTTCATTTTAAATTGACATAAGTGCAAGGTGTGGTAAAGAATAGTTTTTACAAATCAGCAGGGGGTGGTCATCAAGTTTTTCTAGCCTCTCATTCAGCCTGCTATACCTGCACACTCACTCAGCCCATTCACTTGTAAAAATATGCCTTTTTCATCACCATTCCATCAACCTCTTCCATACCAGTTTCATAAGCAGTGCTAGGGTTTCAAAGACAAAATTGTCAAAAAGTCAAGAGAAGGGGACAGTGGCAGTGAAGGAGAAGGCCAAGTGCCAAGGAGGCATCAACATAAAGGTGGGAAAATTAATAGGTTTGATCCCCTCAATACCCTAGAGTAGATGGCCTCCCCCATGATTGTTTCATGTTTCCAGGATGTGGGATATTTTGATTTTTGTGAAAGGACGCGATACAACAAGTGCAAAACTACCCTGAGCTAACTAGGCTCTTCATACTTAACTTACATGAGAGAAAATTTGACCTTGCAGGAGAAAAATTTGAGCTATCTTCTGATGCTATTGCTAATGCCACTTGGATACCTAGTGTAGGGGAGAAATGGTTCAAGCAGGCCAACATTGACATGAGCTACTATGAACCCTTCCTAAAACCTAGATACAAATACAATTGCAAATATATCTTTCCTTTCTCACAGTTTCTAGAGAGATATGCGCCTTTGATGAGAATTATCATGAAATATTTTACATGTGAGGGAAGGTTCTCCAAGCTTTACTCCTATCACATTAGGCTACTGATGCACTTTACTATGGTTAGGATGCTACACCTACCCTACTACCTCTACAGAAGCATTGAAAACATGTCCTATATTGTCTAGAAGAGAGATTTCCCTCAGCAGATGCAAAGCTTATTTCATCACTCTTTGATCAAAATGGTTGTGATCCATCAATTGCAGCAGAAGGGCATTCCATGGGAGGTTTTCATTTCCCATGAAGTGTTCACCAATCCACAAGCCCATCTTCAGCAAAATGTTCCTTCATCATCTCATCCTCCTGTCCCTACTCCTCCATCATCTCCTGTTGAACATGTTTCACCATATACACATATCCCTTCACCTCAGGGCAACCCTCCTTCATCACTCTATCATAATGCATCAGATAATGAAGGAAGTGAAAATGAGCAGTCAAATGAAAATGAGGGAGAGGGTAATGATGAATTAAGTAATAATGAAGAAGAAAACAATGAAGAAGAGGGTAGTGAGGATGATGAAAATAAGGCTGATGACAGTAAGGAGTATATCAGTAGTGAGGAAGAGGTTAGTGATAAGGCAGAAAGCATGGAAATAGAAGGCAGTGATGATGATGGAGATGATGATAACATTGGAACAAAGAGCCAAGATAATAATGAGGCAGATAATTATGAAACACAAAGTAGTGCAGATGATAAAAATGAGGCAGATATCAATGAGGAAAAAAATGAAGAGGAAAACAGTGAGGAGTCAAACAATGAAAAATAAGTCAGTGAAGAAGATGAAGGCAGTGCAGAAATTAGTAAGGAAGAATCAAACAGTGAAGAGGGAAACAGTGATGTAGAAACCAATGAAGCAGGAACCAATGATGAAGCACCTAGCAATCAAGATAATGAAGATGAGGCTGATATACATAATGCCAATATCAGTGAGACAAAAGATGTCAGTGCAAGGGAAAGCAACAAAGAAAAAAACAGTGATGTCAGCATGGAAGATGTGAATGAGGCAAAGAGCATTGAAGGAGAAGGTAATGATGATGTTGAATGAGATAATGACAGTAAGGATATCAGTGATAAGGCAGAGAGATTGGAGACAGATGATAGTAGCCATGAGAGAAGCCATGAAAGCAGGAATGATGATGATGGCAATAGGTCAGAAAGCCAACAAATCAATAGATCAAATGAGGAAAAAGATACAGAAAGAAATAGTGTTGATGAAAGCCATAAGGATAGTGAGGATATTCATGATAATGACACTCATGATGGAAGCAATGGTGAAGGCACTGGAATGATCAAAATTGAAAATTTTCCTTTAACTTACCAAAGGGGAAGTAGGCATGTGTTTGCTGCCCTCAAGAGGCAAGGGGCCATGCCTTCTAATTCAACCAAGAAGCTTGACAAAGGAAAAGAGAAGGTCATGGATGAGAAAGAAGAAGACTAGCATGAGACTGAGTGAGAATTTGAACTCATTCATGTTGACATTGACGATGAAAATGAGGCAAGGATCTCAAGCATGTTGCTCAAAGGTAAAGATGCCCAAATCAAAGATTTGCAAGTCAATATAGCCAGGGATGAGAATGTCATCCACTATTATGAGATTGAAAACAAGTAGTTGGAGGCACAAAAGGCCATTTATGAGGTCAGGGCAATCAGAGCCCAGAAAGAGGCTGAAAGGACCAAGGTTATGCTAGATGAGGTCTTGGGTGTTTTTGATGAAAGTGAAGATGATGAAGGGTAGTTGTCTAGGATAAGGCCAAGAACAATGGGTTTGAAGAAGGCCTTAACCAAGGAGAAGGAGCAAGAAACAACATTGGCAGAGCATCCTACTCCAAGTGAGCTACTTTACATGGAGATAGAGTATGATCATGAACCTTGGTTAGAGAGGGCTAATACACACTTGGAGGGTCAGCTGGAAAAGACGCAAAGATACCTTGGCCTTCAGAAGAAGATGGCCAAGCACTATGCCTTAAGAAATCAAATTGCAAGGGCCAAGCTCAAAAGAGCCCTTGCTAAAATTAAATCTCTCAAGGAGGAAAAAGGCAAGAAAAACCTTGAAATCCTTGCTGATGCTTTCCTACAGGCATCCCAAACACCATAAGCAAGGAAATTTCAAAATTTTGGCAACTTTTGATAATTTTGGTTTTTCACTATTTTAGAGTGCCAAGGGCGTAGTGCCCCTAGCGCTACGCTTTTTTTTTGGGCACTTTATTGAGGATTGGTTTTCATTTTTGGGTTCATATTTCCAAGTAATCACACACACAAAATTTCAGATCATTTGGAGCAGATTTGGTCCTCCAAAAGGGTTAAAAACATGCAAAAATTCACCATTCTGCCCAATTTTCAAAGCTAGCGCTGCACCCTTAGCAATATTGGGAGATTTAGCTTTTGATCAGGTAAATTAATTCCAATAAGAAAACCATGGGAATTTTTGGAAATTAGACTTGAAAATAATTCCAACGAGCTATCACAGATCTCATTTGGACACCGGGAAGGCCTTCAAAACTCAGCTGCAATGTGACCTATTTTTCCAGTGCAGGCGCTGCACCCTTGGACCTCAATGCTGTGCCCTTGCCTGCAAAGTCAAAAAAAGACACAAATTTATTGAAAATAGATATTTTGAGGTTTTTTTGGGCAAATCACTTCAAATCTAGGTAGTATAAGTTATTTTTAATTTTTTACAATAGATATTTTGTGCCTTGGCCCTTGCATGGTCCTAATGGACAAATTTGGAATTTATGATGTATTTATGACATTTTGGAAAACCTAGTTAGGGTTTTGGTCCTCTTTTCTTGTTAAATATAACATTGAGGCCTCATTTTACATGTTGGATGATTATTTATAGTAATACATAGACTTTGAGATTGAAGAGAAATTGGCTTTGGTTTTTGTGGATGGCTTGACTTGCTTGACAATGGAGAAGGCTCACTTGCAGGATTCGTCAGCATAGTTCTTGTTTTATTATGTTATAATTTTGTTCCATCTTTCTATTGCAGTAGGAAACAAAATTTAGGTTAATAAATGTTGTTTAGAGGCACCTTAGCTCTGTTTGTTCTCTACTGCTTCTATGTTTTCCTCTGCTAGGTCAAATTAGAGAATTCTTGAATGCTCTCTAGTCCCACTTAGTTTTTTTATCTTAAGAATGATTCAATGAAGCAAGTGCCAAAGTAGTTTATGGTGAGCCCTGCCCTTTGGAGTCATTTTAAACATTGTTTTTGAGGTCTTTACTTCAAAGTATTGATAATTAGGGTTTTGACTGAAGAGGTTTATGGTTTGCCTTGCCCTTTTTTCCATCTTGAATGGTTGATTTGAAGGTCTTTATATTCTGATTAAGTAATTTAGGATTTCCGTGCTTCTTGATCATTACTACATGTTGTCTTAGATGTTTTCTTTTCTTGAAGGTGAAATCACTAGAGACTTCGCAAGTTTATTGCTCTCTAGGGTTTGTTGGATTGTTACCTTGATGTTTAATTTCTAGGGTCTGGTCAAAGACATATGGTATGCCCAGTATTTGGTTTTTCTTTATGCTTAAGTGATCTTAAAGACCCTTCTTGTTAAAATATTTTTCAAAGGATTCTTAACTGCCCTTTGCACCTATGTTTTCACAATTTAATGTCCACTTCATTCCCATAAGCCTTGAAGATCCATTTAGCTTTGTTATACTTTCCCTCCGAAGCATCCTTGACCTATTGTTGTACCTTTCAATACATTTTGTAGACTCCATAGCCCAATGGTCTAAACCTCTCCTACTATATCTGTTTTTCTTGACAACCTACCCAAACAACCAAACAAACCCTAATCCTTATAACTAGCCTAAAATCAAGACCCTAAAATCATACAAGTTACATCCTTTATAAAAACATAGAGAGAGCCCTCTCTGAGTCCAGGAAGGCTAGGTCCTAGTACTCCAAATACTGGTTTGATGTTACCCTTGTACATTTTGTCTTGCCAATCTGACAAATTATGGGGACATAACATAATGGCGATCACGGTGGGACCTTCTGAGTCAGTAACAATCTAAGTATTCCTTAGGACCTCATAAAACCCAAAAACATCCGTAGAGTGGTATTCAGTTGTTGATGGTGGAAAAAAATTACATCCTTAAAATAGTAAGCATCCTCCATCTGGTGACTCCACTGGTCTTCAGTAGCCCTGTTCACCCCACTAGTTCTCATAGATTCCCCTATGAATGTAGTAATCAATCCTAAGATTGTTGATGGTGGAAAAAAAAGTTGAAATCATCCACTTGGCGACTCCACAACTCTCAATAGACCTAAATACTCCACTGGAAGAAGACTCTAGATTGGTTGAAAAGATATAGTGAACCTTTTGATTGACAATGATGGATCCAAGGATATAATGGAGATAAGCTCCAATGAACAGAGATCACATCCCTGGGTTCCCACACAAAATGTATCAAATAAACTAGGTTTCAAACCTGCCTATGTTTCAAGATGAAAAATTTGATGACCCCTTCATACATCTCATCAAATTTTATATGCATGTATGGAGGCTAAAAGTTGGATGGCATGAGGACTGCCTCATGAAATGTTCATGGGGACATTAGAAGGAAAGGCAAGGAAATGGTATGAAGGCCTAGACCTTGGTAATATGTTTTCTTTAAAGGATTTCCAAAAGGTGTTTTATGAACATTCTAAAGAAAATTGTTCATCTTTGCCATTAATTGAAAATTGTTGTGATCAATCTGAAGATCTCATAAAATACCTTGTAAACATTGATGAAGATTTGGGAAATTGGCATCCTGAAAGCCTATTAGAAGAAGTTCATGAATTTCATTCTCAAAACATCTATCATGACAGCCAGAGGAGTTGGTTGAGGATGAAATCAATCAATAAATGTAAGAAAATCTACAAGATCTCTCTGAAGGCACAAGTGATGATTCACCATCTCTTCTAGGTGAGGCTCAAGAAGACATTCAGCCTCAGAATCAACCTTCACAAGAGAAAGAAAACTACTGTAGTTCTATCCAAAAAAGAGAAAAATGCCTCCTCTTTTAACTTAAGAGGAAATAAATCAGATTCAAAACATGCAGCCAGCCTCTAAACCTTCATATGAACAGAACATTTCTATTTATTCTCATGCTAATCCCAGCTACCACAAATCAGAAAATGGATTTGTATATCAATTCAAGGAGAAACAATATAATAATATAGTATGTATGATTGGTGACATTGCTTATGTTGATGGTTTTCCAAAGTTTGATCAGTATGATGATGATGTTCTCCAAACAGAAGTTAATCTTGTAGATTAATCAACAGTTGGCTTGAGGGAGGAAGTTCAGTTTCATCAACTTGAAAATAGTAATCAGCTAATACATATCAGCTATGAAACTGATGAGGAAATTCTAGAAAATTTGGAAGTAAGTGAAGGATCTCTAACTCTTCATTCTACTCCATTTCAGTCCATCAGAAATAACTTTCATGTGATTGGAAATTAGCAGTCTTTCAGTTTTGATGTTAAGGTTGGGGAAGATAATGAACTTCTTGAGCAATTTATTAATAAGAAACCTTTTCCTAAAATAAACTAGGAAATCATTTGTGACATAGAATTATCCTCAGCTCCATATTTTCAGCCACCAAGTTCCATTGAATTTCAAAATGCAGATGAAGGCTTGGAAATTGATAATCACAAGAGAGTTGTTGTACTACCTTCTCGGGAAGACTTATTGCCAAAGAGTGCTCTTGCTCATCAACATGATGGCCTTCACACAAATTTCATCCCACTCAATGATAGCATATAATGTTTGCTAGAAGACAACATCGCAATATATGAGGAGGCTGACAGTGCAGATGATCATGAGGAAGAGGTGGAGTTTCTTTCCCAAAAGAATCCCAAGCTCAGCCAGGTGGAGGAAGGAGTAGTCTTAAATGAAGATTATTACTCAAATCCTCTAAGCCAGGTGTTATTTCAAGATCCCTTTTCTATTTTCTTAGAAACATTTGAAGAGGGATTAAAACATGTCAGGAGAGGTTTGATGAAAAGTATAAGAAAAAATTTAGGCACTGTTGTTCAAAAACAAGTGAGGTGGGAGTGTTCATTTGATTTTTTCAGCACACTCAAAGAGTTGAAAAAATACCACTCATGGAATCATCTACTTGATTGGTTGTATTGGAAAAGAGAGTTCACCAAATGAATATATATCACATATAAGTTAGAGTAGGATAGATTACGTATGCCAATAAGATCAACACTATGAGCATCTTTCTAGCTTTAGTTTCAAATTGTTTTGACAAAAAAGGAAGAAAAATGAAATACACAAATACAGAGAAAAGAAGAAAAAGAAGGCAAGAGAAAGAAGAGGTACAACCCCATACCAAAAAATGGTATTGTTGAAAGTGTGCAAGCCTAAATGTCACTGCTTGTTGAAAAGGAAGAATCTTGTTCAGTCATCTAGCCTAATCATGACTGAACATGTTTTAAATTTCTGCTGATAGGTTAGTGAAAGGAGATTTTCCAAACCATGTAAACTTGGATTTTTAGTATATTAGATTATGAAAATATATTTGGTTTCAATGCTCAAATATTAACCAAAGGAGAATGAGAGGGATGCATAACCAATTCTGAATCACATCCCTCATGTTTTCTAGTTTTTTATTGTACAAAAATAATGTCTGTGTGTAGCTTGACCAAATGCCACAGCCCTTGGAAAATCAGATTGCTTAATCTTGGTTTGATCATGTTTTGAATTTCATGTCAGTAGGTTAAAGAATAAAGTCTGTCAAATAGCTTAATCTTGACAGGTGAGTAGACTAGGTAGAGAATAAGAGAGTTCCTTAGCCTAATCTAAAATATTGGAAGTAATAAGGGTACAAGTAGATAGTTTCTATGCTTTCAAAAGAAAAAAATGTCAAGGGTTTGCTAGTCCAAGTGCACCCAAAAGAAGAAAAAATGTTAGGAAAAATAAGATGGGTAGGTAGAACTGATATTGAAGCAATCATGTCTTTTCATATTCTTGAGATCATAGCTTAAAGAGAACATCAGCAAATGAAGGAAGAAGGGATATGTCAAGTACAAGTAAGGTAGTGGTCTTCAAAACTCATAGTTTAGAATTCTGAGGTCCTAGACACCTCTGAAAAGGAGCTGCCCTCCCCAAGTGGAGCCACTGTTAGTCATCAGTAATTTTTACTATCTATAGATGACTAAATATTGGTTATATATTTCTAAAAACAAAATTCCCTGAATATTGTGAGTTTTATAAATCTCACTGCCTTCATTATCCTTATGGAAAATTTTTCACTATTCTACCATTTTTCCATTTCATGGTCACCCTGCCGCTCCTAAAAAGAGCTCCCTATGGGCTTATGCCTCCCACCTCCATGATTTTTGCTACCTATGACCTCATCACTCTATTTTTCCCTTGCCCATAACACCACTTTACAACTAGGGTTACCAATAGCCTAACTCATTCCCATTCTCACCATGTTCCTCAAGCAGTGATGGTCTCAAAACTATCTCTGTAGGCTCTTTAGATAAATCAAGTACATTGGATTTTGGATCTTCAATACACCACTTTGTCAAAAGTTTGTTTTTAGACTTGAAGCCTCCAAGCCTATTTTCAGTCAAGGTCATGGTCAAAGGACCCTCCCACTAGGTCATTAGGGTTTCACAGGTTGTCCAGTCATCATTGATGTTTTAAACACTGCCTTTCCTGTGCTAGAAGCTGGCTCAGATTTAATAGAGGATAATCACATGGTTATTCAAAGAATATCTGAAAGGAAGATTTAGAAGACTGCCTTGTCAAATTCAAGTTCTACAAAGGGTAAATGTGAACTTTGACACTTCTGCAGGAGTGTTAAAAATGTCTATTAGTAGAAATTTGGTAAGGTAAGAAGTTTGCTCCTGAATAAAGACATTCATAGCAAGGAGAGGGGAAATCAGCTTGGTTTTAATGAGAACTAATTTTTTTGAGCTTGATAGCTAGAAAAGTGCCAAACAGTGAATCAAATCGCAGAAATCACCTGAAGGAGGCACACCAAACCAAATATCAAGGAAGTTTATCAGAAAATATTGATGAAAAAGGGAAAAAGGTGAGGTGAACTGGACAGAAATGAATGAAATTAAAAGGGAAATAGAGAACTTAGAAGACAACACTGATAATTGTTTTCAAGAATTCCAGACACCTAGGGTTTTGAGAAGATGGTCAGAGAGGTGAAATGATAATTTAAACTCCATGATGATAGCAAAGGGATTATGAAGATGTCACTGTTTGTAAAGGTTCCAAACTTTTCCAAAGAAGTTTGTCATGCCAAAAAATGATCAAAATATAGTTTGAGCTCCATGGTGTAGGTAAAAGGATTATGAAGGTGCCAATGTGTAGAAGCATCCTAAAAATTTTCCAAGCTCAACCTGTCATACCTTAATATCAGTGAGAAAGGGAAAATCAGTGTTTTCAAGCACCTGCAAATCAGAAGTGGCCAAAGAAGGAAAAAGGCATGATTTTGGATTCCCTAGTGCATGTCAAGGAAGATTTTTGAAGGTATTAATGTGTGAAAACCCCCCCTAGATGTTTAAATGAGCTTGTTATGCTTCAAGGAGAAACAAGAAGGTCAAATTCATCCTTTTAGCAAATCTGCAGAGAAAACAGTGTAAAAGGTTATTCAGAGACGTTAAGGAGTTTATTAGACCTGATGATGCAAATGAGATAAAATGTTGGAACTGCTATTGTGTGAAGATTCCAAACTTATCAAAAAGAGTTGTCATGCCTGACTGATCAAATGATTGAATTAAACTTCTTGGTACAACAGAGGAGGTTTTTTAAAAGCTTCTATTGTGTCAAGGTGAATAGGTCAAAACCTCAAGATTAAAAGAAGAATGAATTTTCATAACTCAAGAAAACTTGCAAAGCAAAAATTCAGAGAATTAGTGACAAAAGAATATCAAGGAAAAGTGACAAAGACCCAAAAAACATTAGAAAAGTGGGTTGCAAGGTTTGAATCAAATTCCTAAGTCCATAAAGACCCATTCTGCACCCCAAGCAAATCATTGTTCACTTGAAAAAATTTGGAAACGTTTAGGATGAAAAAGTCTGAGTTTTCAAGGGAAATCAAGCAAAGTTTTTGAGGCGTTGCACATTCAGGTTGGTGTTGCGTGCCTGGAGCCGGGCGTTGCGCCCCTACCCATTTATCCTATGCAAATTTCTTTGGTGTTGTGCGCTTGGAGGTAGGCCTTGCACGTTTTCTCGATTCACCCGACAGGCATGGAAAAACACCTCGGTGCTGCGCGCCTGACACAAGGCATTGCGCCTTTGCCCGACCCGACTCACCAATTGCCTGGGCACTGCGCGCTTGGCCAGGAGGGCCTTCCAAGCCATTTGAACATTCAAATCAACTCAAATTTTCTTCAAACTGCCTCCAAGGGTTTTTTAAGCATCTTTAATGGGTAATTACAAGACATCACCTCCTCTCCAAGTTTTTTTTATCATTTGATTAAAGGAATGGAACCCTAAGGAGATAAGCTAAATGTCATGCTTAAAAACAATGATTAAGCCTCCCTCATCTGTAAACAAGAAAATATTAGTTAAAATACAGGTAAATTAGGGTGGTTGCAATGGTTTGAAATCAGTCAGCCATCAAAGCTTAATAGCTCTATCCTTTACACTGCAAACTATTTGACATTACATTGTCCTCTTTCATTTTAAATTGACATAAGTGCAAGGTGTGGTAAAGCAGAGTTTTTACAAATTGGCAGGGAGTGGTCATCAAGTTTTTCTAGGATCTCATTTAGCCTGCTATACCTGCATACTCATTCAGGCCATTCACTTGTAAAAAGTTGCATTTTTCATCACCATTCCATCACCCTCTTCCATATTAGTTTCATAAGAAGTGCTAGGGTTTCAAAGAGAGAATTGTCAAAATGTCAAGAGAAGGGGACAGTGGTAGTGAAGGAGAAGGCCAAGTGCCAAGAAGGAATCAACATAAAGGTGGGAAAATTAATAGGTTTGAGCTCCTCAACACTCTGGAGATGATGGCATCTCCCATGATTATTTCATGTTTCCAGAATGTGGCATGTTTTGATTTTTATGAAATGATACAACAAGTGCAAAACCACCCTAAGCTAATCAGGCTCTTCATACTTAACTTACATGAGAAACAAGTTGACCTTGCAGGAGTAAACTTTGAGTTGTCTTCTAATGATATTGCTAATTCCACTGGGATACGTAGTGTAGGGGAGAAATGGTTCAAGCAGGCCAATCTTGACATGAGCTACTATGAACCCTTCCTAAAACCTAGATACAAAGACAATTGCAAATCTATCTTTCCTTTCTCACATTTGTTGGAGAGATATGCACCTTTGATGAGAATTATCCTGAAATATTTTACATGTGAGGGAGGGTTCTCCAGGCTTTACTATTATCACATTAGGCTACTAATGCACTTTACTAGGGTTAGGATGCTGCACCTACCCTACTACCTCTACAAAAGCATTGAAAATATTTCCTATATTTTCCATAAGAGAGATTTCCCTCAGCAGATGCAAAGCTTATTTCATTACTCTTTGATCAAAATGGTTGTGATGCATCAATTGCAATAGAAGGGCATTTGATGGGAGGTTTTCATTGCTCATGAAGTGTTCACCAATCCCCAAGCCCATCTTCAACAAAAAGTGGCTTCATCATCTCATACTCCTGTCCCTACTCCTCCATCATCTCCTGCTGGGCATGTTTCACTATCTACACATATCCCTTCACCTCAGGGTAACCCTCATTCATCACTCTCTCATAATGCATCAGACAATGAAGGAAGTGACAATGAGCAGTCAAATGAAAATGAGGGAGATGGTAATGATGAATTAAGTAATAATGAAAAATAAAAAAGTGAAGAAGAGGGTAGTGAGGATGATGAAAATAAGGCTGATGACAGTAAGGAGGATATCAATAGTGAGGCAGAGGTCAGTGATAAGGTAGAAAGCATGGAAATAGAAGGCAATGATGATGATGGAGATGATGATAGCATTGGAAAAAAGAGCCAAGATAATAATGAGGCAGATAATGATGGAACACAAAGCGGTGCAGATGATAAAAATGAGGCATATATCAATAAGGAAAAAAATGAAGAGGAAAATAATGAGGAGTCAAACAATTAAAACTCAGTCAGTGAAGAAGATGAAGGCAATGCAAATCATTAAGGAAGAATCAAATAGTGAAGAGGGAAACAATGATGCAGAAACCAATGAAGTAGGAACCAATGATGAAGCACCTAGCAGTCAAGATAATGAAGATTAGGTTGATGTAAATAAGGCCAATATCAGTGATACATAAGATGTCAATGCAAGGGAAAGCAACAAAGAAAAAAGCAGTGATGTCAGCATGGAAGATGTGAATGAGGCAAAGAGCATTGAAGCAGAAGGAAATGATGATGTTGACTGAGATAATGACAGCAAGGATATCAGTGATAAGAGAGAATGGAGACAGATAACAGTAGCCATGAGAGCAGCCATGAAATTAGGAATGACGATGATGACAATAGGTCAGAAAGCCAACAAATCAGTAGATCAAATGAGGAAAAAGAGATAGAAAGAAACAGTGTTGATGAAAGCCATAAGGACAGTGAGGATATCAATGATAATGATAGTCATGATGGCAGTAATGGTGAAGGCACTCAAATAATCAAAACTGAACCTTTTCCTTTAAATTACCAAAGGGGAAGTAGGCATGTGTTTGCTTCCCTCAAGAGGCAATGGGCCATGCCTTCTACTTCAACCAAGCAACTTGACAAAGGAAAAGAGAAGGTCATGGATGAGAAAGAAGAAGACCAACATGAGACTGAGCAAGAATTTGAACTCGTTCATGTTGACAGTGATGATGAAAATGAGGCAAGGATCTCGAGCATGTTTCTCAAAGGTAAATATGCCCAAATAAAATATTTTCAAGCTAATATAGCTAGGGCTAGGAATGTCATCCACTATTATGAGATTGAAAACAAGCAGCTCGAGGCACAAAAGGCCATTTATGAGGTCGGGGAAATCATAGCCCGGAAAGAGGTTGAAAGGACCAAGGTTAGGCTAGATGATGTCTTGGGTGTTTTTGATGAAAGTGAAGATGAAGAAGGGCAGTTGTCTAGGAGAAGGGAAAGAACAATGGGTTTGAAGAAGGCCTTAGCCAAGGAGAAGGAGAAAGAAACAACATTGGCAGAGAAGCTCACTCCAAGTGAGTTGCTTTCCATGGAGATAGAGTATGATCGGGAACCCTGGTTAGATAGGTCTAATACACACTTGGAGGATCAATTGGAAAAGACACAAAGAGACCTTGACCTTCAGAAGAAGATGGCCAAGCATTATGCCTTAAGAAATCAAATTGCAAGGGCCAAGCTCAAAAGAGCCCTTGCTAAAATTTAAGCTCTCAAGGGGGAAAAAGGAAATAAGAACCTTTAAATCCTTCTTGATTCTTCCCTACAGGCATCCCAAACACCATAAGCAAGGAAATTTCAAAATTTTGGCAACTTTTGATAATTTTGGTTTTTCACTGTTTTAGAGTGCCAAGGGCGCAGTGTCCCTGGCATTGTGATATTTTTTGGGGAAATTTATTGAGGATTGGTTTGCATTTTTGGGTTCATATTTCCAATTACATCACACACACCAAATTTCAGATCATTTGGAGCAGATTTGGTCCTCCAAAAGGGTCAAAAACATGCACAAATTCACCATTCTGCCCAATTTTCAGAGTTGGCAGTGCACCCTTAGCAGTCTTGGGAGATTTAGATTTTGAGCAGGTAAATGAAGTCCAATCAGAAACCCAAGGGAAGTTTTCAAAATTATACTTGACAAGATTTCAACGAGCTATCACGGAGCTCATTTGGACACCGAGAAGGACTTCAAAACTCAACTGCAAGGTGACCTATTTTTCCGGTGCAAGCATTGCGCCCTTGGACCTCAATGCTGCGCCCTTGCCTGCAAAGTCAAGAAAAGACACAAATTTATTGAAAATAGATATTTTGAGGTTTTTTTGGGAAAATCACTTCAAATTTAGGTGTTAGAAGTTATTTTTCATTTATTACATTAGATATTTTGTGCCTTGGGCCTTGCATGGTCTTAATGGACAAATTTGGCATTTGTAATGTATTTATGACATTTTGGAAACCCTAGTTAGGGTTTTGGTCCTCTTTTCTTGTTAAATACAACATTTAGGTCTCATTTTACATGTTGGATGATTATTGAGAGTAATACATAGACTTTGAGATTGAAGAGAAATTGGCTTTGGTTTTTGTGGATGGCTTGACTTGCTTGACAATGGAGAAGGCTCACTTGCAGGATTCATGAGCATAGTTAATGGTGATGTGTTCCTTATTTAGTTCTTGTTTTCTTATGTTATCATTTTTTTCCATATTTCTATTGCAGTAGGACAAAAATTTTAGGCTAATAAATTTTGTTTAGAGGCACCTTAGCTCTGTTTGTTCTCTATTGCTTCTATGTTTTCATCTGTTAGGTCAAATTAGAGAATTCTTGAATGCTCTCTAGTCCCAAATATTTTGTTTATCTTAAGAATGATTAAATGAAGCAAGTGCCAAATTATATTATGGTTAGCCCTGCCCTTTGGAATCACTTTAAACATTGTTTTTGAGGTCTTTACTTCAAAGTATTGCTAATTAGGGTTTTGACTGAAGAGGTTTATGGTTTGCCCTGCCCTTTTTTCCATCTTGAATGGTTGCTTTGAAGGTCTTTATAGTCTGATTAATTAATTTAGGATTTCCCTGCTTCTTGATCATTACTATATGTTTTCTTAGATGTTTTCTTTTCCTGAAGGTGAAATCACTAGAGACTTCGCAATTTTATTGCTCTCTAGGTTTTGCTGGATTGTTGCCTTGATGTTTACTTGGTAGGGTCTAGTCAAAGAGGTATGGTATGCCCTATCTTTGGTTTTTATTTATGCTTAAGTGATCTTAAAGACCCTTCTTGTTAAATTATTTGTCGAAGGATTCTTAACTTCCCTTTGCACCTACTTTGTTCACAATTTGATGTCCACTTCATTCACATAAGCCTTGAAGATCCATTTAGCTTTATTATACTTTCCCTGTGAAGCATCATTGACCTATTGTTGTACTTTTCAAGACTTTTTGCAGACTCCATAGCCCAATGGAATAAACCTCTCCTACTCTATCTGTTTTTCTTGACAACCTACCCAACCAAACAAACAAACAAACCCTAATCCTTATAACTAGCCTAAAATCAAAACCCTAAAATCATACAAGTTACATCCTTTACACAAACATAGAGAGAGCCCTCTCTGAGTCCAGGAAGGCTAGGTCCTATGACTCCAAAGACTATTTTGATGTTACCCTTGTACATTTGGTCTTGAAAATCTGACAAATTATGGGGACCTAACACTCCTCTCCATAGTAGCTACCCCCAGTGGTGCATCCTGGGCTCTCATGAGCCCTCATCTTGGATCTGCACATGAGGTCGAAGTGTAGGGATCTTCTAGAAGAAGAGCAAGCATAACACTATACAGAAAGCACAATCATGGTTCACATATCGCTTGCATAGCAGCAACTGCCATTTCAACAATAGCATCATCATTGGGCCCACCCATAGTAGGTCCCGCTAAACACACTCTCAATAAGCATCATATGCCCTTTGGTGATGTGGTGGAAGGCTTGGTTACCGAAGATCCATAGCACTGCTGCAGTGATAGCCCGAGTCTCTAGTCTCTCTAGATCTCTGATCAGTATAGCCATGCCCTTGACACAAACATTAAGTCGACAATGGCATTCCACAAAATCAGAAATATTCCACCCTCGTGGTAATACTGGCTGGATGTTTCCCACCAACCCCAAAGGCAGGAGACCAGTCAGGAAATAGATGTCATGAACAATCAACTTGATCTAGTACCCTTGCACTGTAAATACCTCCAATTCTGGGTCCCAATAGCTGACTATCCTGGCTATCAAGGGCTCTCCTACCCTCATCAATGGTTTCTAAACCAGCTTGAGAAACCCATACCTCGCTAGTGTGCCTCGAACAACCTGATCCCCCTAGATCTCAGAAAGAAGTGCCTCAAAGTCTCTTTGTCTCCAGTTGATCTTTAACTCTGCCATACCTGCATAAAACCATAAATTTTTCAATTAGAGGAAGGAGAAACTGCATAAAAACATAAAGGCCCATTTCCTAGTAAAAAACAAGACAAAACCCAAATTTTGGTAGCTTGCACTTTTTTTCAACCCTGTACCTGCGAGGTCACAATTTTTCCTATCAAAACTACTACCCAACTCATAGAACATGCCCCAAAAAGTTCGATCCATTCATGAGGAGGGGAAGAGTACTGTTTTGAGGCTCTGGGCACCTAATCTGAAATTCTACACCACTGAAATTAAATATTATGGTTAGGCCACCTACCTGCAACTGACGGATCTCGATTTCGACGGTCGTTTTGTCTAATACAAATCTCGCAAGATTTAAGGCCTTTCCCTCCTCTCCACATTCACCACAACTACACTTGAAAATGAATCAAATTGGAGGGAAATCACCCTATTAAAAGAGAAACCCTAATTTTTCTTTCACAAATTGCAACCAAGTTGCTCTGTTTGACGAACCGTCAACACCATTGGAAAGTTCTCAACAAGATATAGAATGGGTATCTGCTTGTTTTTTGTGATTTGATACTTCATCTGGAAGCCTTTTTTCCAAGCAGGGTCACTTCGCCACCTCTCAAAATCGAATTTTTGCACCTGCACCACTTGCTCTTGTGGAACCACTTAGCCTTCATACTTGTCAATGCGTGTGTCAATTTTTTTCATGAGTAACCATTGTTTGCTCATGATTTTATGGTCCCCACCGGGCTTATCTTGTGTGGTAGCATCATGATCGAGTCACCTTTGATTATAACATCTGAGTTGACTCATCATCACATTCATGGAGTCTGTCCCGAGTCCCTTTTGCCTACTATTATAGTATTCCATCCATTCATGCCTTTCTCTCGTGTAGCCCGTTTGGCCTCCAGTCTCACTGTCCCCCATCTCCTTAGGAGTCAATTCAGTCGCTACTAGGTCATCCACACTTTTTATGCTCTGACAAGGGAAATCATCCATTTGATACTTAGTATCCCCCATTCCATTATCATCGCTGGTGTCAGTCCATCAGTCACTCTACTATGATCTCTCGTGCCTTAGTTGAGGATTCCTTATTTCCTCACCTATGGCGGACCTCCTTTTGTCGACATCAACACATTCATTCTAGAAGATAGGTCTATAGGGTGGTGTATCTTGGTTACAACTTCCATTATTTTTCGGTGCCTTGGATCAGGCTAAGGGACTCCTTATTGACCTTTGACTTGATTGTTTCTCATCTGCTCCACTTCAACATGATCGAGATTTGTATACTTGGTAGTTTGGTGATTCAACAGATTGATCTAGTAATTCCTGGGTGTGTGAGATGTTTCATACCTCATGAGGGTGTGGCCCTTCAAGTAGCCCCCCACATCCATGGATGACTTCATTTTCTTCTACAACCTAAGATGCAGCTCCACAGATTTGATGGGTTCAGCCCTAGTCACTTGCAACGCCTATAGAATGCATGTATAACTTAGATGATCCATTCATATTTTCAGAGCCCTTTCCTATTTGGGCTTCTCTGGTTGTTATTATATCTCATGTACTCAGATATTATTGTATTCAGTACTTACTGTTGTCCTAGGCGAAGTATGTATGTGGGATCCATTATATTTGCTTCTAGCCCATGTTTACACCAGAATATCCTGTACTTTATAGCTTAGTCTCAGTTTACTGAGTGAACCATTATTCTTTATACTTTTTCATCTCGATGGGCATAGGTATGCCTCCCCTGCCTCACTAAGAACAGGTACCCAAACATTAAAGGAGACTTATCTCATTTGTAGGTCTCACCCCCTCAGGGTTATTTTCCTCTCTCGATTCACTTTGCCTATGTATATCTCTCTCTATGACTCCCCTTCGGTGTCTAGTGATTGTGTTCATACAACGTACTTCGGTCATATAATTAGCTCCTAATGCTCGCACGTTGGGGGGCAAACTGTTACACCAATTTTTGGTCATCTAACCATTTAAAATTAGATGGATCGAAATACACCACATAAGATCACTTTTACCATAGTAAAATTTCTTTCACTATAATAAATAATTTAATAAACCATAGTTTATTAAGTTATTTTTGGTCCAAATAGAAAACCCCGTGAGGAATAATTAAATAAATCCTTATTTATTTGATTTTCCTCTAGGAATAATTAATTAAACCTCTGTTTAATAATATTCTTGGTCATATTTAACCCAATCAATGAGAAATAATTGCATAAATCATTACTTATCTTATTATAATCTAGGAATAGTTAGTTAAATCATTATTTACCTAATATTCCTTGTTAAATTTGACTAAATCATTTAGGAATAATAAAATAATTCATTATTTGTTAAATTAGTTTTGAACCCCATCCTCGAAATAATAAATAAATCATTTATTTGTTTATTATTTCTAAATAAAGGAATTTAACCAATTTAAATTCATTTTCCCTCAAATAAAATACAATAAAATATTCCAAGTATTTAGATCTAGATCTTGGTTAATAATATTTTATTATGCACCATTATCAAGGATAACTCAATATTTTGTTATAAATATGAGGGTTTTCCATTCATTATTTACGTTTGATACTTTTATCATGGTCATAATTTGATCCTCTTATCATTGTAATACTTTGATTACTTTTTCTTTTTTTCTTATAGAGCTCCCTTTGAGTTCTACACGTCTTGGGTTTTCTACACCATTAAGAGAGAGAAACTTTGAATTTGAAGCGTTGAGGACAGCCAGGAACCCATCCCATTGAGGGGGACTGGTAACATCATTGTTTGTTCCCTTACAAGGTGTTAATATAATATAATTTTTTTTATAAATCTTGAATTATCCATTGGATATTTGGAGAAACTCTTATTTCATTTTACTGTTTAGCTGCTTTTACTGCATAAATCTAGGTTTTTTTTACATTTGTTTCGACCGTCTATTGCATATTTAAATAAGTTAGATAGCCATCTTTGTTGTTAGGGTTTTTTGTCATGTGCAGCTAAAGTGATCTCTTTTCATACACTTGTGTTAAGAATTCATTCTAACAATTATTCTGTTACAACATTTTTTGGTTATTTAAGCATTTACAATTAGATGGATTGAAATAAACCATGCAAGACCAATTTTACAATAGTAAAATTGCTTTCACTATAAGAAAAAATTTAATAAATGATAGTTTATTAAGTTATTTCTGGTCCAAATAGAAAACCCCATGAGGAATAACTAAATAAATCCTTATTTATTTGATTTTCATCTAGGAATAATTAATTAAACCTTCGTTTAATAATATTCTTGGTCATATTTAACCCAATTAATGAGAAATAATTAGATAAATCATTATTTATCTTATTATTAACTAGGAATAATTAATTAAATAATTATTTAATAAAAAATCTTGGCTAAATTTGACTAAATCATTTGGGAATAATAAAAAAATCATTATTTGTTAAATTATTCCTTAACCCCATCCTCGAAATAATAAATAAATAATTTATTTGTTTATTATTTCTAAACAAAGGGATTTAACCAGTTTAAATTCCTTTCCCCTCCAACAAAATATAATAAAATATTCCAAGTAGTTAGATCTAGATCTTGGTTAATAATATTTTATTATGCACCATTATCAAGGATAACTTAATATTTTGTTATAAATAGGAGGATTTTCCATTCATTATTTACCTTTGATAGTTTTATCATGGTCAGACTTTGATCCTCTTATCATTTCTATACTTTGATTACTTTTATTTTATTTTTCGCTTATAGAGCTCCCTTTGAGCTCTACACTTCTTGAGTTTTATACACCACTGAAAGAGAGAAAATCTGAAGTTGGAGCATTGAGGATAGCTAAGAGCCCATCCCATTGAGCGGGACTAATAACATCATTCTTTATTCCCTTCCCAGGTGTTAATATAATATAAAAATTCTTTATAAATATTATCTTGTCCATTGGATATTTGGAGAAACTCTTATTTCATTTTAACTGTTTAGTTGCTTTTACTACATATATCTAGGTTTTTTTGCATTTGTTTCAACCATCTATTGCAGATCTAAAGAATTTAGACAACCATATTTGTTTTTAGGGTTGTTTGTCATGTGTAGCTAAAGTGATCTCTTTTTGTACACTTGCGTTAATAATTCATTCTAACAGGATGGACATCTTGAGGGGTTGGGCTACTCCTGGAGGGTCGTAAGGCACCTGAGGGAAGTTAGTAAGGTCTGTTTTGTAGAATTCATTTCCTTAAGTTCATCTAAGAGGTTGAGTCTTTTCATAATATCCCTTCATCTCATGTTTACCCCTGGTAAGCCGGTGAAAGTGGGTATATTATGTGAGGTGAGAGGTGGGTTACAGTGATAATCTGTAATATTCCAAATTAGGAAAAACAGGAATATTGAACATAAAATTGGAAAATGTAGTAAAATATAAATACATCAAACATGAGCAGATCATAGAGCCATTTTATTAGATATGATAGCAGAAAATGAGTACAAGATCTTCAGGAAAAAGACAGTCAAGTTAGGAAAAACAAGCCTCAAGGACCCAATACTTCAATACATGAAAAATTGCTGCTACATGAGCTATTGGAAGGCTATGAATGTGCAATCCCTACTGGAAATACTACTGCTGGAAACTAGGAATGCAAGGAATTTCTAGTATAGTGCTCAGAAAATGTTGGGATCAAAGATCTAGGCTTTCTAGCACAATTCCAAGATAAACCAGAAAGGATTTATGGAAATACACAAGATGAAAAATGAAACCCTACGTCTGAATTACACTAATCTAAAAATAGTTGCTACTCCTCCCCACTGACTTTCCGGATGAAGGGTTGCTGCCCTCATAGGAAAACAAGCTCAATAACTTGGGTTACAAGCCCTCCACTACAACTACCCTCCTGAATTGTGAAATTTATAAAGGAGAAAATGATACTGGAGGTGGCTAAAGATTGTCCTGATGTAAGATGATGGAATGAATCTCAAAGGAACCTCTCCTAAGTGGGCACTCGAAGTCCCCCGAGGATCAGGGTTGGATTTCTGCCCGGAAACACCCTTGTGCTAAACATCACAACATACTCTGCTAAAAAGATGAAGCATGTAGAAAATCATAAAAGAAAAAACATAAAAAATATTCAGAATACCTTCCATGGTTTCCATCCCCTTCCTTATATGATTTTAGAGCCTCCTTCCCCTAGGTCCCACTCATTAAAGATGATAATCCCATGGAGACTCCCTCCCATTATGACTGCATTTTCCTCTAATATCTCTCCACTACCTCCATGACTGCGATGTTGATTTGGTCAATATTGACCCCATCCACATGTATTGACAACCATTCACACCAAGGGGTGCTTTATTCAACTAGATACACTGATCCACTTTCACACTAGTAGTGGTTTTATTCCTACTAAGGAGATTTATGGGTCCCCCTACCCTCTTATTCATCTATTTTATTAACAAAAACAAAATTTAATATTCCAAGTATATTAAAGCTAATTAATAATATTACAGTCCTCCCCCCCCAAATGTTTCTTATCCTCAAGCAAATGTAAGGATGGATAATGCAAAATATTCTCTCCTCCCCATGTAGCATCCTCATCTGGCAGATTCCTCCATTGAATCAAAAATTCTCCAATCAACCTATTCCTTAGATGCCCCTCCCAAGTGTCCAAGTTAGCCTTTGGTGATGAAACCAAATGGCTCACATCATAAAGAAGTGGGAGTTCTATGGTGGCAACTACATGTTGTCCAATAACTTTTTTGAGGCATGAGATATGAGAAATGTTGGGGTCCTTACTCCCAATGAGGAGCTCCAACCCATATGCTCTTCCCCCAATAAGATGGATCATCCTGTGTGGCCCATAGAAAATCTTCTAAGTCCTCTTATTCTTCAAAGTAGATGGTTTGTATGGCTGAAAATGAAGATAGACTATTTTTTCCACCACAACATGCCTCTCTTCCCACACATGATCTGTACATAAATTTTGTTGTTTTTGGGCTGTAGAAATGTTTCCCTCAAGATTCCAGAATGTAACAAACCTTGCAGGATGGTTGTTTTCTTCTTCATTCTTCGGGAAAAATATGCACCTCCCGATATTTTGGAGCACATCCTCCTTAAGACCCTACCACGAGAATCTCTCCCTAATGCCCTAATATGCCTTAATGAAATCTTGGTTGCCAGAAAGGGGTGAATCAAGTGTTACATGTAGAATTTTCTCCTTGAGCTTAGAATCTCTAGTCAAGAAGATCCGATCCTTGTAATAATATGACTCCATCCATCACTCTATACCTCTCATCGGTCACCTGCCCATCAAGTGCCTCACATGTGAAATGGTTCTTGGAATACTCTACCAACAACTAGGACTCCCAATCTGAATCCACACCCATCAATGATAGTGATGGTGTTCTCCATGATGAGGAATTTTTTAGCTCATTGCTTCTCCCTTTGACATTTTCAATGTCATAGTCATAAGTTGGAGTTCTACTACCCCACCCTTGCTACCTCTCCTGCAGCTACTTTTCCTCAAGAAAAGGTTGAAGATTTCGATGGCCAATCTTTACTTGGAAGTTTTTTCCCATCCAATATTTTATGAGTTTTTCCAATGCATGCATGATGGCCAAAAATCCCTTCCCATATATGGAAGATGCCTTCCTATGTGGAAGTATCTTATGACCCTAAAAGGCTATGGAATAGCCTCCTTGCACAATAAATGTGCCATCATCTACTCATGAAGCATCACCTTTTAACGCAAAAGGCATGGTGAGATCTGGTAATATTGATACCGGACAAATATTCACCTCCTTCTTGAGCCAAAAAAGGGCCCTATGCATAGTTTTTTTCCCCTCAAAATCTCCCCTCTTAGCCAGGTCTGTGAGTGGTGCCACTTGTTGTGAGAAATCTTTAACCAAATTTTGGTCTGGGGGACTTCTTGGTATAATTCCTCCAAATAATATAATATCATGGTCTAGAGTAGACTACATATATGAGTAGATGGATTTTTCCTTTCTTCCTCTGTGAAAATCATTCTCCATGTTATGTGCAGAGACTTCCTGAGGTGGATAGGTGTGCATGCCCCTGATCATTTGATGCTTACTGCTCTTCTTATCTATCCATTCCATCTGCAAATTCTCCCAATCTGTGGTGACCTTTCCTAGTATAATCAACCACTACACACCCAATATCACATTGGCTTAAGGAATATCGACCACAAAGAAGTGATATGTCAAATTGTATGTCCCGAAGGTTACAGACAATGTCGTAACATACTTCACACATTGCATGTTTCTAGCTCCTGGAACCAAAACTGAGAATCCTTCAAAATATTTCGTGGGTATGATCCTACTCTGTACTAGCTAACCATCAATAAAAATGTGGGTAGCTCCACTATCTATCAATATTGATACCTGCTACCCCTGAACTGTGTCTCAGACTCTCAAGGTCAGATAATTGGGTACTCCTCGCAAGGATGCAAGGGCCCCTCCAATTGGAGAAAATGCCCCATTTCCACCTCTTTGTATTGGTGGATCCTCACGTGGTGCCACATCACTGATGTCTCCTTCTAGCTCCTCTTCTTCCTCCTCTTCACTATCAAAGAATACCTTAATATAGTGTGATTTTCTTGCAACACACCGATGCCTTGGTGCCCATGGTTCTTGGAAAGTGAAGCAAAGCTTCCTCCTCCTCAATTATCTTCGAACATCATCACTGAGAGGTCCTTTTTTCAGGTTCTCCTTTGGGGGAGGGACCTTAACATCTTTCCCCTTTGACTGAAAAGTGGGATTTTGTTGAAATGGAGCTCTTTCCCTTGGCAAAGCAGCCTGTAAGTCCCTAGCCCTCCCAATGGAATCTTGGAGCATAGTTGGTCTAGTGGACTTTACCAACCCATGCAGAGGCTCTGCTATCCCATCAATAAACATATAAACTCTCCTACCTATAGATAAATATGGCACCATCATGGAAAGTTTTAGGAATTCAGAGATATAGGTCTCTGGATTTCCTAGCTGCTTGAGCTTGGCTAGCTCAACAAAGGGTGCCTCTAGATCTCTTCGGTCAAACGTTTCTACCAACCTCCAAGTGAATTCTGCATGTGCGGTCACATTTGCATGCCCCAATGTGGATATCCTGTGAAACCACTATTCATGTGCTTCACCTTCAAGGTGCAACACTTCTATATTAATATCTTTGGTATATAGTACTTGGTTCAACTTGAAATAGATGTATAATTTCACCACCCAAGACTTGGCTATGCACTTGGATGACCCATCAAAAGCAGGTAGAAAGAATCTACCCATAGTATGATGTAGATCATTTTTCTGCATGTACCCTCCACTTCTATCGTTATTCTGGGGTCTCATGTTATCCTTGATTTGAAAAAACCATTGAAAGTTTAGATTCTCTTTGAATATTTGAGATTGGGACTCATACTATAGAAATTAATCTTGGAGAGTATCTTGTTCTTGGGGTCTTCCACTCCCATTTCCAATTGCTATGAATGTAGGCATAATGGAGTGTTGGGAAACTTGTTTCCTTACTGGTTGTTCATGCCAGTGATGTGAGGCGTCAAAGCTTTCTCTATGTAGAAACCCTCTTGGGGCCTCATTTTGTCTTTCCATCCTCATATTCTTGATTTATTTGGCAATATCTTGCATGGTTATGAGAAGAAGCTTTGGAAACTCCTTTTCATCCATTTGTCCTAATATTGGAGTCTTTCCTTTGCCTTCTTCATTTATTGTATAATCAAACCTTATACTTCTATTAATGTACCACTTCTCCTTTTCTGTGAGAGGTTCTTATTCTTCTGATGACATAGATGTGATTTCTCACAAGCTGAGCCAATATTGTGCTCTGATACCACTGTAATATTCCAAATTAGGAAAAACAAGAATATTGAACACAAACTGGAAAATGCAATTAAATATCAATACATAAAACATGAGAAGATCATAGAGGCATTTTATTAGATATGATAACAGAAAATGAGTACAATATCTTGAGGAAAAAGACACTCAATTGAGGAAAAACAAGCCTCAAGGACCCAATACATCAATACATGAAAAAATACTACTACATGAGTTGTTGGGAGGCCATGAATGCACAATCCCTATTAGAAATACTACTGCTAGAAACTAGGAATGCATGGATCTACTGATATAGTGCTCAGAAAAAATTCAAGATCAAATATCTAGGATTTCTAGCACAATTCCAAGATAACCCAGAAAGGGTTTATGGAAATACACAAGATGGAAAATGAAGCCATAGGGATGAATTATGCTTTGTAGTTTTGCAACAGCTAGGAGGTGGATGGTATGATATGAAAATAGCTGCTACTCCTCCCCACTGACTTTTCGGATGAAGGGCTGCTCCCCTCACAGGAAAACAAGCTCAAGAACTTGGGTTACAAACCCTTCGCTGCAACTGCCCTCCTGAATTGCACAATTTCTAAAGGATACTGCACTGCTGGAGGTGCCTAAATATTGGCCTGATGGTGGATGATGGAATGAAGATCAAAGGAACCTCTCCTAAGTGGGCACTCGAAGTCCCCCAAGGATGAGGGCAGGATTTCCACCTGGAAACACCCTTGTGCTAAACATCACAACTGAAGCATGCAAAAAGTCATAAAAGACCAAACATAAACAATTATCATAATGCCTTCCACGGTTTCCATCCCCTTCCTTATATGCTTTGAAAGCCTCCTTCCCTTGGGTCCCACTCATTAAATATGCTACTCCCATGGATACTCCCTCCCATTATGACTGCAATGTCCTCCAATATCTCTCCACTACCTCCATGACTGCACTGTTGATTTCGTCAATATTTACACCATCCACATGCATTGACACCCATTCAAACCAAGGAGTGCTTTATTCAACTAGACACTGACCCACTTTCACACTATTAATGGTTTTATTCCTACTAAAGAGATTTATGGGTCACCCTACCCTCTTATACATCTATTTTATTAACAAAAACAAAATTTAATATTCCAAGTAGCTAAAAGATAATTATAAATATTACATAATCAACGCAAGATTAAGGTTATTATTGAATACCATTTCTGGGTTTGGGTGGATGAGGATGTGGAGAAATTTAGAAGCCTTAGTAAGTGATGACTCGGTGCAAGAGTATCCCCAAACACTACAAAAGAAAAGAAAAAAGATATTGGTTGTTGAAAAAATTGCATAAAAGGTGATAAATCATAGTATTAGAAGACATTATATTCATCCATTGAAACAAGTAATCATCAAGGAAAATAGGGTTAAACAATGAGTTAAATTGGGGTTTATCAATCTAGCTATATATGAACATTAAGATTCATATATCAGTCCTAAATATTATGATGTATAGCCCTAATAGGGCTCTAAACAAAATTAGCAAGACAAATTATGGTGACAAGATAAATTTAGGTTAAATAGATGCACAATCACCAAGACATCTAGCTTATTTATGGCTAAGAACATATCAGTTAAAGACCTAGTGGACCTTAAGAATATGAAAGGTGTTTATGTAATCCCATGTTCTTGCAGGACACCCTACATTGGTTAAACTTAATGCTCAATAAATCAAAGGATTCATGAGCATGCAATCGACATCAAACATGGGGGGACCTTCTCCTTAACATTGGTAAAACATGCAAAAAAAAATAAAACACAACATCTACATTGAGGAGACCCGATTCATAGCAAGGATTGATAATTTCCATCACCATAAGTTTAGGGAGGCCATTGACATTGAAAGGAGGAAACATGATATGAATAGAGATGATGGTTGGAAAATTAGTAGTTGTTGATGATCAGAACTGGGTCATGGACCAGAATGATAGCTCAAAATTCAAAGTTTTCGGAAGTGTGCCAAACCTGAGCGACCGGATAGATCTCGTCTTCCTGATTCTGGCGCCGTGAACGGTTTGAAAAACCAACATCGTATGAAGAAGTTATCACAGTTTGAAAAGTCCAGTAAACTGCAAAAAAATGGACTTTGACCAAGATTGACTTGGCATTTTGGGAAATAAAAAAAAAGAATATTCTAGGGAATATTTAGGGAATATTACTCGAAATATTCCCCAAAATATTCCATTGGGTCCAATCAGCAATTGACACTTGGTGTAGTCTTATTGCATGAAGAGTTGACTTTTGAATTCATGGGCCAATAGAAAGCTGCCACGTGGTAGGCCCGGAGCCCGCCATGTGGCCCAAGTCTGGTCTTATAAAATTTTGGGTCTGCACGAGAATCGACCACCTAAGCTCCTGTTGAGCTGCATCTTTGTCCAAATTTTTATGGGTTTTTATCAAATAAATACATTTTTGTACCTAGTGTTTTAATCCATTTTATCTTATTAAGAGGCATTTAGAAATATTAATTATTAAACTTTAAATTCTTTTATTAATTAAATCAAATAAGTGATTTGTGTAATAATATCATTAATAATAATTTTTCAAGATGTCATAGGAGATTTAAAAAGTAGAATGCGAGTGTGAGAATGTTACATGATTGAGGATTGCTTTGTAGTTTAATTGCAGTATGGAGTTTGCTTGATAGGAATTAGTTCTGTGAGTTTTATTTTCAAGATTGTTTATTTGCGAGAAAATGTGTGTTTCATTCTAGTATCTAGTTTATCATTACAAAGGAATATATTTATACTCTAACCATTAAGCTGATCCAATACGCAATACAACTCGTGTTTACGACTCCTGGATTGATAATTAATATTGAGAGGTTTAAACCAACAATTAAGCCGACCAACATTTTGGCGCCATTGCCGGGGAGTTGTATTTTGGCTCAGGTAAAAATTTCCTATAGATTTTCAAGGATGTTGTAGGGTAGTCAGAGGGCGAAGATTGTATGGTAAGACGTGAGTGAAGAGCCACACATCCACTATTGTGGGGTTGCTCCAAAGTCTGGCCATCTTGCTTATCTCTTGAAATTTTATTTCCTTTATGTGTAGAAGTAGAAGCAGGCTTTATACATTTAATTTCGAAATTGCTTTGCTTTTCATAGATTAAATAGTACTTTGATTTGGCATTTTCTTTTCATGCAAGTGTGGTGAGCTTTATTTCAGCCAATAGCTTTTAAAATTCATTTCTCTTTTGAATCCATCTTTAGATTCCAATGTTATATCATTTTTGGGGTATTGTAAGAACCCTTGTGTACTAATCCATGTGATGACAGAATGTACCAGTTGGATTGTTGAAAACAAGAAAATGGTATTTTGAGGAATCATTCAATGAGGAGTTTTCATGTTGCTATAGAGACACACAAGTCATCCGATGAAGAATTCACAAGTGCAGAATTTAATACTTTTCTTGAACATAAATTTAATATATTTAAATATTTTATTTCAAAATTGGATGATTTGCAGGAAAAAGAGAAGGATGAAGAACCACTGCTTCTCCTTTGCGCCAACTGTCAAAAGAAACACTGCCTTGGAAAGTGTCCACTTAATGGTCTGGACGTTTGCAAAATTTGTGAGGATGGTCATGCAACCAAAAATTGCCCATCACTGCCACGATTATGAAAGGTGCTCAAGGAATCAAGTAAGGAATCGAATAAACCGCCAGGTATAACTCAAAACCCAACACCATTTGATACTTGGAATAATTTTTATTTTCCTGAGCATTTCCTCAACATGTTTATAATCCTGTAGTTCCATGGAAAACTTTTAATCCTTCTCCAATTGAATACCCTATTTCATGGCCACAGTGTCCCTCTCCTTGGCTGTCATCCTCGAGCCAAATATTTCCATGGCCTCAAGAATCGTTTGGATCCTTCTCTCTAGGGAAATATCCCATGCAAATTCAATCATATGAGCACCAACAACCACAATTTCTTTCCAATGCACCATTAATTTATCCTCCTCCATGGTCCCAGCCATATGTGCAACCTTACCCTAACCCTCATCCATTCCCTAACCCCAATCCACACCCTAGACCTAAACCTAGTCCTATTTTAAAAGCGATACCTAACCCTAGTTCAAAGCCTAACCCCAATCCAAATCCAAATCATAGTCCAAGCCTTAACCAAAACCCTAGGCGAAACCACACCCTAAATCCTAATCTAAACCATCTGGTTGCACAACAGTTTGAACCACCTATTCTTTTCGTTGATTCCCATATTGAACATAATGCTACATCTTCCATGATTGTAAAAGGAATGAATTCAGAAACTTCCCCCATTACTACAGAGAATTCACCCCGGGAAGATATAATTCAAATAACACAAGAGGAGAAATATTTCATTGGAACCTGTTCTAAAATATTTTTTAAACTCAAAACCTTAGAATCTCTCTCAACCATTCTTGTCAATTTGAAAAGAAAATATTTGAGCCTGAACTTGAGGGATTTATGTTTTCTCTTTTGCCAGATTCTTTGTGCCTCCAGGAGAGTGAATATCAAATTGTGGAAGATTTGCATCAGTTGGAGAATCATAAATATGTGGATTTCATTGAATCTTATTTTCGTACAGTCATCAAGCCATCTTATTTCCTCAGCATTCGGAAACTCTTTGTACCATATCAATTAAAGCAACTGATTTCTCACGCTTTCATATGTCTTGAAGTATATTCTTTAAAACTAAGTGTGAGTATAATCATCATTTTGTTATGCACATGGCTTCATTGGAAGTACTCCTATACTTAAACGAGAGTCTTTCGCCTCTTAGGGTAAAATAGGGTAGGAGAATAAATGAATAAAGCTTTTATAATGCCATTAGGGTTTTGAATTTTAAAACATGGCTGTTAAAACTAATTTTGATCCACATTAGTTGTTAACACACACATTTGTGACAAATCTTGTTGAGTACAATTCACTCTAATACCTCATGATTTTTCAAAAGTAACCGGGATTAATCACTCTAATAAGATGTCGTCTAGGATATATATTTAGTTTCCCTTAGAAGGTACTATTGGAAAACCCCTATGGTGGACCACTCTTGTTAAGATCATAATGAGCTATTCATGAGAACACTAGCATTCTTAACTCAAAGAATCTTTCATTCATTGTATGGGATGTCTTTAACAATTCTTTAGGGTAGAGGAATTAGCCAACAATGATTGGTCATTAAAAAAATTTCACGCCATCCTGTACTCTTAAGGATTATATTTGTCTCCCCACTTATTAAGTAACCTTTAAGGTTAATAATAATCAGAGCTTATAAAGATTTAGGGAAGGATAGGAGGTCTCATGATGAGTCGACCTACCACGATCATGAGATATAACATGCATGAAATTACTACTATTGGTCACCAAGCCATAGCATTGGATTTCAACCCAAAAAGCTGGAAGACAGGAGGTCTCATCACGAGCCGGTCTGTTCATACATATTACTTCTTGTGAGTGGCACTGCCATCTGCTGGTTACCAAGCCATTATAATGGCCTTCATCTAAAAAGTCAAATAAAGATAACTCTAAATCTATATCTAGTAAGTGGGATATTGACATTTTGCTAGGTTAAAAGACATCCCTGTCGAGGTTATGGACACTTGCGGGAAGTAGGGCCATGTCTGTGGTATTAAAGTTAATTGCATACTAAGATTTTCTTGGTTATCCTTCTCTTTCCCTGAAAACTCATCCTTTTTCTTGGAAAATGGTTTTAAGACGATTTGAACATGATGCTTTGAGTTCCATCTTTCAAAAATTGAAGAATCTTTAACGATGTGGTACCCTTAGTGAAGGTAATTCTTTGTACTAGATTAAGAGGAAATTTATTTTTGAATCTGGATGGAAACATAATTTAGAGTGTTCAAATAAATAGGTTGTTGATTAGTATCATAACTCACTTTAATTTTCATGGTATTCAGAATGATGAAATACTCAATGATGACTACTCACAAGGTGTTGGTTTCTGACAATGTGTATTGATTGTAGTTGCCTTTAAATATGTGTTGCATAACCTAGGTACAAGATTATTATCGTAGGTGCAGGAATATTGTGTTAGTATTTTTGAAATTTCACCTCTTTAGTAAAATTTGATTTTTATCATAGACTTTGGGCATAAACAAAATAGGGAATCCATTTGGAACAAGGTAACAAGTATGTGCAAACACTATTTTCTCCATCATGTCTACCTTCAGTACCTGATATTGTTCTATCATTTCACATGGTTTTAGCTCGTAACGTAATAGTAAATGTTGCAGACTAATGAAGGCATTTCAATATTAGGCATCTCCATCCTTACTTGCTAAAATCTTTGCTGACATTTTCCCTACCTTATTTCACCATCTTATAGTTTTGGCTTGCACGAGGACGTGCAAGAAGTTTAGCGTGGGGGGATGTTGAGCTGCATCTTTGTCCAAATTTTTATGGGTTTTTATCAAATAAATAAATTTTTGTACCTAGTGTTTTAATCCATTTTATCTTATTAAGAGGCATTTAGAAATATTAATTATTAAACTTTAAATTCTTGTTATTAATTAAATCGAATAAGTGATTTGTGTAATAATATCATTAATAATAAGTTTTCAAGATATCATAGGATATTTAAAAAGTAGAATGCGAGTGCGAGAATGTTACATGATTGAGGATTTCTTTTTAGTTTAATTGCAGTATGGAGTTTGCTTGATAGGAATTAGTTCCGTGAGTTTTATTTTCAAGATTGTTTATTTGCGAGAAAATGTGTGTTTCATTCCAGTATCTAGTTTATCATTACAAAGGAATATATTTATACTCTGACCATTAAGCTGAGCCAATACACAGTACAACTCGCGTTTACGACTCCCAGATTGATAATTTATATTGATATGTTTAATCCAACAATTAAGCCGACCAACACCTCCCCACTACACGAGAATTCTCTTACCGACTCCCTTATACAATAGTTCTTAACAATGTTAGAACTTCATTTATATTTAAATTTGAGCAGTTTATACGTTGGGGGAGCAGAGGGGCCAACCCCTCCCATATGACTATCATGCAAAGACCATTCGCCTAAGCCATAACCATCAAACCAACTTCTGCCAGTTACGGTAAGTTATCACATGGACCAGTTCAATGTTTTACAACACCATTCCCCGACGGTTACGCCTGACAATAAATGTGTGAATTAAAGTTTAGATATGTGCCCACTTTAAACAGTGAAATTCAATGCTAGTGGTTATTTTTTGTGGGAAAGATAGAGGCGCCACCAAATTTTGGATATGTGCCTATTTTAACTGCAGTTATGTGCAGTCTCTCCACATTTAGTGGAGTTTTTTAAGGGACACTGGGCAAAAAGTTGTTTTGGCTCTATCTGGAGCTAGCCCAATTTTGGAGTGCCAATATTCAATTTCGAATATATCCAAAATTATAGACTTAATGGAGTATGTTTCAAAGCCATCAAAGATATTCTAAGCAGTTTTTTGCTTCAGTGAAGTTCAAGGGGCCACTAGGGCCACCAAGAGGCAGCAACAGTTTGAGGCCTAGCCAGGGGAGCTAGAGGACTTATCTAGAGATATAATAGTCAAATATGGATATTTAAGATGTTATGAAACTAATGAGGTGGTTTTTAGAGCCTATATATGACTTTAGAAATCTGAGAGGCTTCAGTAAAGTTCCAGGGGCCATCAGTGCCATATTTTTCTAGCAGCAGTTCAGGACCTAGCCAGGGCATCTAGAGACCATATGCAGCGAAACAATAGTCATTTATGACTGTAAACATCATTAGTAATCCATTTATGGAGGTTTCAGAAGCTTTTTAGGACTTATATAGGTCGAGAATCTATCAGAGAAGTTTTAAGTGACCCTAGTGCTAGGGGGTGCCGATAGGTGTTGGAGACGAAACTGAAGCAGCCAGAGGCCATTTTTGATGAAAAAATAGTCTATCCTAAATAATTTTTGCATTATGAATCCAATTAATTGGTTTTAAGGGCCATTTTATGACTTATAGAGCTCTATAAGTGGAAGGGAAGTTTTGGGCAGCCCTGGGCAAACCGTGGAGGAAGGCCTAGTTTGGTGATGCAATGCTCCTTTTGAGCAAATTATCAGCCGATAATTGGTGTCTAATGTGTGATGGAGAAAGTGGGTGTGTTTTTGGGGATAGAAAAATAATTCTAAAGGAGTTAGTGCCATGAATACGCTTAGTGTAGCTTAGTGCATCGATAGAAGGAATCGAGTCTAAGGGAGCCTAAATCTGTTTGTAGAGTGATAACAGCCATGACAGGGATATATATGGTATCCTAAGCCCTATGGATCAGTTCAATATCCATTGGAGTTAAGTGTGGAACTTGTAAAAGAAACTTTACCATAATCCCAAAGAGCCAAGTCAAGATGAAAAAGCTCAAAGGAGACATAGCCCATGATATTCGGGTGAAATCCTAGATTAATTTTGTTGTTATGTGTGAATTTTTTATTGCTGCATTATGTTGTTGTTATACATGCTAAATTTCAGCAAGAAAAAATGTACTTAAGACACTAAAACAATTAAAAATCGTACACCACTTTCAAGTAATAATTCCGCAAAATGTCAAGTACAACCTAGATCTTTTATTGTTTAGATGAGTGGGAGGTTCTTGAAATACATAACAAGTTATCCAACCCATTTTCAGATCAAGTTGGTATCGGAGCACTTGGTTGCTGATTGACATAGAAATAACTTGCTTGTATAACTTGAAAGGTGTTTAAACAGTGCAAAATATTGACTGTTTTACTGTTTGCAAAATGACTATTGCTTGATTTTGATAGAGGTGAAGGGATAGCTACTAATATCTAAGTCCAAGAGAGGAAAATAAGGAAGAAAGGGTTGAATGCATCTTCCTTACCCAAAGGAACTCAAGGTCATGCTTGGAAAACAAAACCTCTTGACGATTGTTTGTTAAGAAGCTCTTAGAGTTTCTTTGTTTTCAAAAGGTTGCTTGAATAAGAGTTTGTCTCTACAGCCATTTTTTTCAAAATATTTGTCGTTTGTTTTGAAATCTTTGTGAACTTTTTTGAAGTTAATTTTTTCATTTTCATGATGAAAAATTCTTCAAGTGAGGTTTCCAAATCCTCCTCCTTCACAAGATTCTTCGATGAAGATATGAAGCGTGACTTCTACATCTTGAAGGACATAGTGCATATTATGTTTGAGGATAGAAGAGAAATCACTTAACTTTGTGAGAAATTTTTTGCTATGAAGCAAGAGAAGGAAGAAATTCTCCAAATATTGCATGATATGGAGATGCAGCTCCATCAAGCTCAAGAGGCTTTGACCAAGAACATGCGTGAAGCAGAGGTAATTCACTCTAATTTGTCTTTAGTTTCCTCTTTAGAAATATGTGTTGGTTCATTGGAAAAGCACACTAGAGGTATAGGGTCCAAGTTAATATTCAAAATGGGCTATAAAGGCAAGGGTTTAGGAAAGCATGCAAAAGGCATGGTTGATCCTATTTTGGTTGAGGAACGACCTAAGAAATTTGGTCTTGGTTATGTGAAATCTAATGGTGAAGACTCCAAAGCCATGAAGGCATGTGAGGAAACTTCAAAGAGAAATTTTTTCCCAAGTTCTAAATCACAAACATGTCAAGTTTGTTTTCAAGTTGATTTCCATTTCTTTAAGTCTTTGTTGCAGCAAGAATATTGTAGACATGCAGCTTATGGCGAGCATGCGAGTTCAAATAGTTTTCAAGACAAGAATGATGATGTTAGTCTTCAAGAGAAATATGGAACCTCTAGTTGTTCATCTCCTCAAGAAGGCAAAAAGGATGGACATGCAAAGCAACACATGAGGTATAATTCTTCCCATAGTCAAGTTGATTATGTTTCTGCAAGGCATGACAATTTTTCATGCTTAAAAGGAAGAAAGAGTTGTTGTGCATATTTTGGTCAGTTTAACCATGATGTTTCGAGATGCTGGATGAGGAAGAAGGCATACGGGAAGCAGCTTAGGCAAAGGCAACTTTCAAAGAAGGTGCATAAGATTTGCACACATTGCCAGAAGAGGGGACATGTTGTTTCCCAATATCGGACATTGTATCCAACTAGTCGTCCCAAGCACATGCAACAAGAGGACAAAAATACTCGAAAAGGTGGAACCAAGGATTCCATTATTGATGTGAGAATGGAAGTTTCACATGAAGAAGATTTGTAGCAGAAAAAGTTGTCGTGGAAGTGGCTTGGTAAGAAGTGGTAGGACTTCTTAACACAGTAAGACATACTCATTTGTACATATGAAAAATTCGATTATGTATGCATGTATATATGTTGTAATCTCTTGTTTTTTTAAGCCACCTTGGATTATTGATCAAGGCACTGATGTTCAACTACCTTCTACAAATTTCTCACCAGAAATTTCTGAGTGAGTGCAAGGAAGACAGTTCTTGACAGGAGGACAAGCGCATCCAAGAAGGGAAGTGTCGACTACTTTCAAGTTGTGGTTCAAAGGCACTAGTTCAAGTGTATGGAGGCTGAAAAGAAGAGGGTGTTTTACTCTCATATAATGTACAGATCAGTATATCAATATTTTGGGGTCCAAAAGATTCCTAAAGGGGAGGTGTGATCAGAACTGGATCATGGACCAGAATGATAGCTCAAAATTAAAAAAATTTGGAATTGTGCCAAACCTAAGCAACTAGATAGATCTCGTCTTCTTGATTTCGGCGTCGTGAATGATTCGAAAAATTGACATCATATGAAGAAGTTATCGCGGTTTGAAAAGTCTAGTAAACTGCAAAAACTAGACTTTGACCAAGATTGACTTGGAATTTTGGGAAATTAAAAAAATAATATTCCTCATAATATTCCTTGAAATATTCCCCAGAATATTCCATTGGGTCCAATCAGCAATTGAAACTTCGTTCAGTCTTATTGCATGAAGAGTTGACTTTTGAATTCATGGGCGAATACAAAGCTGCCATGTGGCAAGCCCAGAGGCTGCTATGTGGCTGAGGTCTGGTCTTATAAAAAATTTTGGTCTACATGAGAATCGACCACCTGACATCCCCGCTGCACACAAATTCTCTTACCAAATCCCATATACAATAGTTCTTAACAATGTTAGAACTCCGTTTATATTTAAATTTGAGCAGTTTATACGTTGGGGGAGTGGAGGGGCCAGCCCCTCCATACGACTGTCGCGCCAAGATCATGGGCCTAAGCCCTAACCGTCAAAACAACTTCCGTTGGTTACGGTAAGTTATCACATGGTCCAGTTCAATGTTTTACAATGTGGTTCCCCGATGGTTAAGCCTGACAATAAATGTGTGGATTAAAGTTTAGACACGTGCCCACTTTAAACGGTGAAATTTAATGCCAACAGTTATGTTCAGCGGGAAAGATAGAGGTGCCACCAACTTTCAGATATGTGCCTATTTTAACTCCAGTTATGTGAAGTCTCTCCACATTTAGTGGAGTTTTTTAAGGGACACTGGACAAAACGTTGTTTTGGCTCTATTTGGAGCTAGATTTGCCCAATTTTGGAGTGCCAATAGTAAATTTTGAATATCTCTAACATTCCAAACTCAATGGAGTAGTTTATAGAGCCATTAGAGATCTTCTAAGTAGGTTTTTTCTTCAGTGAAGTTCAAGGGGCCAATAGGGCCACCAGGAGGCAGCAACAATTTGAGACCTAGCCAGGGGAGATAGAGGCCTTATCCAGAGATCCAATAGTCAAATTTGGATATTTCAGATGTTATGAAACTAATGAGATGGTTTTTAGAGCCTATATATTACTTTAGAAATCTGAGAAGCTTTAGTAAAGTTCCAGGGGTCATCAGTGTCAGCTTTTTCCAGCAGCAGTTCAAGACCTAGCCAGGGTAGCTAGAGACCATATGCAGCGAAAAAATAGTCATTTATGACTGTAAAAAGCATTAGAAATCCATTGATGGAGGTTGTAGAATGTTTTTAGGACTTATAGAGGTCGATAAACCATCAGAGAAGTTTCCAGTGACCCTAGTGCTAGGGGGTGCCGATAGGTGTTAGAGGTGAAACCAGAGTAGCCGAAGGCCATTTGATGAAAAAATAGTCTATCCTGACTAATTTTGGCATTATGAATCAAATGAATGTGTTTTCAGAGCCATTTTATGACTTATAAATCTTGAGAAGCTGAAGGGAAGTTTTGGGCAGCCCTGGGCAAAAAGTGGAGGAAAGCCTAGTTTGGGGATGCAATGCTCGTTTTGAGCAAATTATTAGTCAATATTTGGTGTCTGATGTGTGCTAGAGATAGTAGATGTGGTTTCATGCACGTAAAAATAATTCTGAAGGAGTTAGTGCTATGAAGAATCTCAGTGTAGCTCAGTGCACCGACAGAAGGAATCGAGTCTAAGGGAGCCTAAAGCTATTTGCAGAGTGATGACAGACATGATAGAGATATAGATGGTATTATAAGCCCTATGGATCAGTTCAGTATCCAATGGAGTTAAGTGTGGAAATTGTAAAAGAAACTTTACCATAATCCCAAAGAGCCAAGTCAAGATGACAAAGCTCAAATGAGACGTATCCCATGAGATTCAGGTGAACTCCTAGATTAATTTTGATGTTATGTGTAAATGTTTTATTACTGCATTATGTTGCTATTATATATCTTAAATTTCAGTAAGAACAAATGAACTTAAGACACTTAAATAGTTAAAAATCATACACCACTTTCAAGTAATAATTCCGCAAAATTTCAAGTACAAGCTAGATCTTTTATTTGTTTAGCTGAGTGGGAATTTCTTCAAATGCATAACAAGTTATCCAACCCATTTTCAGATTAGTTGGATCCCTACCCTTTCTTCTTAGTTTTCATGTTTCTCCTTTTGTTTTGTTTCTTTTTTTTTTTTCTCCTATTGCAATTAATTTTTTAAGATTCTTCTTGACATTCTTTTTAAATTTTTCTTAAGGTCCTTGAATATTAAATTTCCTTTAGCTCCTTCGGTTTAATTTTATTTATTCTACTTATTATTAATTTTTTTTGGGTTATATCTTGTATTATCTCTTTCATTTATATCGAATTTTGTTTGTCTTTTTCATTTCTAATTAAATGTATTTTCAATTATTTTTATTTGATAATTTATTAAATTATAATTGGTATTTATATATATTGATTTGGATTTATGAATATTTTATTTCATTAATATATTTATTCTCTTCAATCTCTTATATATCTAAATATTTCATTCTTTATTATTTTTGGATTGTTTAGTCTTTTGAAAGCTAGTTTCTTAGTGTTTTTCTTTATCATTCCTTGATTGATTGACTTTATATTTTTTTATGTTTAATTTCGTTTTTTATTAAAATTATTCTTTCATTTATTTATTATCATCCCTATTTACCAATCTTGACTTTCCTATTGGATATTTTATATTTTTATTTCACAATTTTGGTTTTTCATATAGCTACTTTGTTGTATTTCTAAATTTATATAGAGTTGTTATTTCTTAAGTTATTCTTAACCTGCATTTATTCTTTTTATTCTTTATTATTTAATTTTGACTTGACTTTTTTTTATCGATAATAGGTTGGTCTTTTTTTTCTTTTAGTTCATTTTTTATAACTTTTTTTAAATATTTAAATTTATTTTCAATATGTAATTATAAAATATTCCTTACTAATAAATGATATTTATTTATTCAAAATTAACCTTTATATTCCAATCATTAGAATTAATTGTATCTACATTAGACTCTATTTATTTGATCTGAAGCCAAGAATTTATTTTCCATCTTGTCCTGATAATAAACTACATTGGATGGTTCAAAATGTGTCAAAAAAATATTTCTTATTTGATTTTTTACCGAAATATTTCTCATTATTACGATATGGATCAAAAAATCCTTAATTCAAATAGAACTTACATATATATGTTGTAAACCCTAACCTAACCCTAACACATAAAATAAGAATTGAATTTTAGGTTTTAGGGAGAAACTAGTGCCTACTATATAAAGAAGAATGATGAAAAATGGTTATGGTATTGCCATGAGTTATACATAGAAGCTCACTAAAAGTGTAGTAGGAGAAAAACTGATATGAATATGTGAAAACTATTTTTTTTGTGATATATCCCTCATTAGTTAAAAATAAATGTGTTTAAGACCATATCAAATTAGCCAGTTATGTGAGGGTTTATGTGTCAAGTTTAGTGTCTTGTATGAGAAATTTCTTAAGTAAAATAGTTGTTAATAACACATATACAAAAAGTAAATTGCAGAGAAATAAAACACAACAAAACACATTACACAATAGCTGATAGCGAAGTTCACCCCTCCTAGGCTACATCTCCATGGACCTACTTCAACTGGCTACGCCCTCTTTGGATTAATGGTCAATTATTTTATTGCAAGAACCTACAGTGCTCCATTGGATTCAAAAGACCTAAAAACCTCAAAATAAACTCTTCAAGCTCTGAAAATGGTCTTCAGCTGATCTAGGCATGACCTCCTCTCCTGGTGGCCCTAGGCTTATTTAATATTCAAAGTGGAAAGATCACCTACATAAGTGCTCCAACGCCTTTGTAATATGCACCATCATTCTCAGAGCATCCAAATCATCTAGGAATGATCCTTCTTGAGTGAAAATTGGTCGAAATGTGCCAAAGTTATGGCTTCCTCAATATTTCCTAGAAAAACTCCTCCAAATCTGGAGAAACTCTAGTTAAGTCCGACAAATGTGGAGGTGGCTTCGAAAATAGAGGACTCGCAAAATTCTCCACCAAATTAACTGCGAGTTTAATTAACTTTTAAGCTCATTTACCTGAGAGATTATCACTCTAATCACATTTAATGAAAATCCGCATTAAAAATGATCTTAATGCTAATGCATGTGGATAGGGGTTAATTAACCCCGCATTATGGTTAACCTCCACCATTAGGGAGTAATCCCTCCGCAACGGTCCTGGGGCGTGGTCCCATGCAACTATGGGTTGGCCCCTTTAAACTCTACCGAAACCTTTTTTTAAACTTAAATATACGTCGGTGCCATAATATGTTAAGACTTGTTAGCGTGGCTTGGTGGTAAGTCTCATGGCTTGTATGGGGGAGGTCGCGGGGTCGACCCTGACCTCTGCTTTTCCGCCTAATAAATTTTTCCATAAAATTTAATACAAGGTTTAAACCTTACAAAAAATTCTCCACATATTTGTAAATTAAATTCGACCATGAACTAACCACATTCGACCTTGAACGGGGGGCACGTGGTGGCCTTCAGGCTTGCCATGTGTCAACTTCCAATTGGCTCTCTACAAACCAATAAAATTACACCATGTGCCTAGAAATTTGAGCCACTCATAAATTGACAAGTGTCATCACCTCATTGGACTTTGAAAACCCAAATTTTTGGCCTTTGACCTTGTTTGACCCCTTTTAAAAAAAATCGTGTGTTTGGCATGGTGAACAATAGGCTCCATCTTCCTCATACGGACTTTGTTTTCAACGAAATGAATTGCGTTGGATTCCTTGAACCAGGACCCATCCATTCATTCTATTTTGGTGCGATTCTAAGCACTTTGAATTTTTGGCAAATTTTTGCCCCCAATCTAGATTCCAATCACTCCTTTCCACTAACCAGCTTTTGGACCCACAAAAGCTGGTTATCTGATGAGAGCTGAATACTCTGCTCTTTTCCAAGTTTTATCATCTTCATTCTACATGGAAAAATCTCCATGAAAACCACTTGGGTTCCTTGACATGCCTTGCCTTGCAAATGACTTGGCGCTTCAACCAATGTCCTCCTTTTGCTGTTGACCCAATCCAACACTTGTTGGCTGCTTGCTGACTGATAAAACACCTTGATGTACCAAAGTGATCCCTCGATGCTTGGAAAGCTAATTGATGGAATTCTCACTGAGAAGCATGTTCCTCCTCTTCACAAACATGCATTCGATGCAAGCTTCTCCTTGGAAATCACTTTTCCAAGTTAATCCCATCTGAGTGAAATACAAAAATGAGTACGAATATCGGTAATAAAGAAAATAAATGACCATTATATTTACCTCTACAGTTCCAAATTCCACATCTGGAAGAATGTATTCGCCATCTCTTTCGGTTCTTGGCATCAACACATCGAATGGTATACAATGGCTATTGTTTTGGCTACAATTGTTTTTTGGCATATCTTACCTCATCTCCATCATCCTCCAGTGTTGTCATGTTGATCATGCCATGATTTGGGAATGAAGGATAATCATGAGGCTCTCACTCAAGAGTGGACCTTCCCAAAATCCTGCGACATCTTGTCACAAACACAACCATCAATATGAAAAACACATCATGCAAGAAACATAAATTGATGACATATCCTTTTTCTCCTTCAAAGCAACAAATCTCACATCATGTGAACATTTCCATGTAATCTTACATCTCGGTGTACAAACCATTGACCAAACACAAGTCGAAAAAACATGCCTCTTCAAACAAATGACTCTCAAGTCAAACAAAAGCATGTACAAACTTGCCATCTTTGCTGCATCTAAGTGAGTCAACATAAATCTACTTTTCAAACATCTTGCTTCATGAAATATGCAACATACTTTCAAGAGAAAATAAATGCATTCAATTGGCAAAGAAATGCATCAAATAGGTGATATTTGCATCATTCATCAAAAGACATGCAAGGCCTTAATTATATAAGAAATTTAACCATCTCTTACCAAAACATTTCAATGTTGCTTCTTTCAGCTACACTTCATCATGTGAATCATCCTGACCCACATCAATTATGGAATCCTCTTTTCCATTCTTATCAAGATCTCTCTCCACCTTCTTCAAATGTCGTGGATGACTTGTTGGATACAAATTCCAACACTTGTCTACAGGATGGCCTTGCTGATGTCAATGAGTGCAAAACAATTGCATATTCTTTTCAACATGGTTTTCATTGTCTTTATGTCTCCTTTGTTTTGAAAGATTCCTATGTGTTATCACTTCGCCAGATTCGCAAGGCTGAAGAAGGAATCCCAACAGAGGTAACCATAGACCAAACTTTTGGCTTGGTAGCTAGCTCTAACAAGTCGAAGAGGGCTCTCTCCACAAGGTCAGAGCCAAGAGGGCTGGAGGAATTAGGGTTTTTAGGATAGATATGAGTGCAGGGGTTGTTTTTTATTTGATTGGGTTTGGTTTCATTGGATGAATATATTAGGTCAAGGGAGCTAGGTCATGGAAAATGAGCTAGAGTTGCAGGGATTCAATGGGGAAAGGTAGGCATAAGGCTTCCCACTTTAAAGATGATTGTGATGAGATGGTTTTGAGACTGAAGAGAAGCTAGGAAGAGCTTGGGTGATTTATTCTTCCTAAGCAAAGGAAAATGGACAAATTATGAAATCTTTACCTAAACAGAGCATGAGAAAGCATGTGTTCTACCTATCAACCTGAAAGAAATCATACAATAGAGATGTAATGAACATGAATACAAAAAACTTTAACATATGAAACTGATAGAAAAATAATGATAAACATCATACCACATGTATCCCAAAAAATAGTTGCAACTCTTCTTTATTAACTGACCAAAACTGAGTACAATAGTTCCTTGATCAATAAGCTAACATCCAAACTGATTCCAACCTTTGAAAATGAGTCAAAAAGTACAAGATATAGACCTCAAAAAACATCTCCCAACCTTAGGGGTCAAATCCCTAAATTGAGGAGCTGATCCACAATAATCTGAATTGAAAGCCGAAGTGTAGGATGGTCCAAGTGACTCATTTCTAATTACATTCAAACTGATTCATTTGACTCAATGATAACTTTTACCCAATGAATATACCCCTAGTAACTTATCCATAACATAAATACATTTACCATCATTAATTACATAGGTAGAAACATGATTTTCTGAAGTAGAGTCAAAATTTCAGTGAAAAACCAAAAATATCCGCAAATGTCTCATTTGTGCCCTCAATGTGTCATTTGCGACCTCCATGTGGCAGCCTGATTTTTGGTGCCTTCCCGGTGTCCAAATTGGGCCCAGGATAGCTCATTGGAATTCCCTTCAAGCCTAGTTTCCATATATTCCTCCAGTTTCCAAAATTAAGTTAATTCCCCCCCTCAAAATTTCATTCTCCCAAGAATTCTATTTTCGCAACGCCTAGGCCAAAACAGGGGCAGAAATGTGATTTTTAGGTATTTTTTTGACCTTTTCACCTGTCAAATATGCAAATCAAGGCTGGGAATATGGTTTTCTAGAATTCATTTGTCTATAGGAATCCAATGATAGTATTATTTTCTTCAAAAAGTTCCCCAAACATTTGCGTAGCGCCTAGGATGCTGTGCAAATGACCAAATTTATACTAAATGTATGTTCAGAAAAACTCAAAAAATCCCAAATTTTGCAAAAAAGTTTCAAAATGCCTCAAAATTGGTAGAATGGTTGATGATGATGTGGTTAGGCTTGGAGGTAAGCCTCTGCAAGTATTTTCAATTTCTTCTTCTCTTTCATGGTCAAATTTTCAATCTTTGCATTGGCTCTTTTGAGCTTGGCCATTGCAATTTTCTCCTTTAGAGAATGGTGTTTGAATTTCCTCCTCAATATGTCTTTGTTTTTGTTAGCCTTTGCTAGAAGCTTCTCCAAGTTCCGATTGGCTCTATCAAGCCATAGCTACTTTTTTTCACTGATCATTATAGAAAGTTGCTCATTTAGGGTTAGTTGATCAGCAAGCTCAACTTCCCTTTTTCTTTCTAAAGATAGAGCTCTTTCCACCCTCTAGTTCTAGGTTTGCTTCTTGGTGATTTTTCATCATGTTCATTAAGCAAGCCATGCTTTTAAAATATTTCATCTAACATAACTTTGGATTTTTCTGCCTCCCTTTGAGTAGTGATATACTTGAATTCATTAATGACCTGTTTAGTCTTCAATTTCTCATTATCCCGCTCAAGAAATTTTATGACATATATGGCCTTGTCAAGATTAGTTTGGAGCTCCTTAATCTTGACAACTTTTCCTTTGATGGTTGCATTAGTGATTTTTTCATTTTCATCCTCATCTAGGTCAACAAGCTGAAATTCATGTTATGTTTCATGAAGGTCCTCCTCATCATTAATGACTGCCTCAATCACCTTTTATTTTCCCTTGTCCACCTGATTATTTTTTGTAGAAGGCATGGCCCCTTCCACTCTGTGTGGAGAAAAAACATGAATGTGGCCTCTATGGTAGGCTTTTGGCAATGTCTCAACCTCAACCATACTAGCCCACTTAGGCTCACTGTCCTCAATCCTGCTAGGTGACCCAATGATATGGAGATGAAGGAGGTGAAGAGGATTGATCTAATGATGATGAATGTTTTATGGGCTGAGATGGAGAGATGGAAGTGGATGGCTAGGATGATGAAGGGACATTTTGTGCATGCTAAGTAGATGGCTCTTTGAAAATATCATTTGCTATTAAGGTACTACATGCAATGTTTAATTGATTGAGATGGTAGAGTACTATGATTTTAATGAGGGAATGATGGAATAGAATTCTCATCTGCTATTCATACTCCTTTTTATGAGAAATGTATGCCATCTTATCTATGATCCAGAAAATTTAGTAGGGTATGTTAAGCATCCTTACCCTAGTGAAATGCATTAAGAGCCAGATGTGATAGGAATAAAGCCTTGAAAATATACCTTCACATGAAAATTATTTCATGATTATCTTCATTATTGGTGTATATATGTCTAGGAGGTGAGAAAAAGGAAAGAACCTTTTTGTCACATTCTTGTGTCTTGGTTTTAAGAAAAATTCAAAGTCCTATTTCTTCAAATTACCTTTCTTGAACCACTTATCCCCAACATTTGGGATCTTAGTGGCAGTTGAAATAATAGCAGTTGATATAGTAAAAGTCACTCCAGCTAAAGTAACTTGGTTGTCATGGAGTCCAAATATGAAAAGTCTGGTTAGCATGGGATGACCTTTGACACTCTGAATTTGTGCACAAAACTCATAACAACCAACAGGTTTGAAGCATGCCACAGTCAATGGAGAAGCCAAGAGTTCCCTAGTGTTGCTAGGTTCAAGTATAAGTACTCTTCCCCATTTATGTGGCCTCCTCTCCTCTGTTTCCTCTCCCTCACTCTATGATGTGTTTTCTTCCTCTACTGCCATGGTGTTTTTATCAAAACCCTAGGGAAGTGGGTGGAGTGAAATATGTTTTTAGGAATGGGGAAATGGAAAGGGAAAATGAAGGATATGGTGCTAGGGATGTATGAAATGGGGGAGGGGATATGGAATAGTAGTATGATGTGATTTTAGGACGGGGATTTGGGGATTGGGAGCCTAGGTAAATGTAACACCTAGGCTTAGGGTTTTTGGAGAAAGGTTTAGGAAAAGGGGATTTTACAAAACATGGGTTTGGGAATGAGTATTTGTAATTGTTGGAAGGTTACAAGGGTGTAAGAGAGTGTAATTTGGAAAATTTCAAAAATGTAATGGGATACTAGGGTTTTTTAAAAACTATTTCAAACACCAAATTCTGCCCTAAACTTCAAAATACTCAATGCATAGAATTGATGAAGATGGTATTAAATAACATGAGCTCCTTAATAATTTGCTAAAGGTTGATGAGAAGCTTGATGAAGCTTTGGAGATGATTGTTTTGACACTTAAACGTGTTTCTAGGGCTTCCTGTTCATTTGTGCCTATTGTTAAGCATTTGCACCCTCACTAGAGAATTTGCACCCTCAACAGAGTATTTGTGCCCTCAACTGTGCATTTGCACCCTGTCTTTAGCATCTTCCCCCTCAACTGTGCATTTCCACCCTGCCTTTAGCATTTTCACCCTGTGCTAAGTTTTTTTTACCAATTTCGCCCAAAAACTCGAAATTTTGCTGTGTTGGAGTGCTTGCTTGGTGTTTGGAGGAGACAAATTAATTTGAAAAGATTTCAAGGACTAATAAATACTTAAGTGAATTTGAATTTGGATTTGAAAAACCCACTTTTCTAATTTTTCATTTCACCTTTTTGAAAACATTGCTATTTACCCTTTTCCTTTCATTTTTTCTTCTTTGCAGGATGATGTTGCCGAATTTTGGCACTTTTCACATTCAGTTTTGCATGTGAAGTTTGAGTTGGAAGCTTGGGACATAACATATTACATATTATGAGCCTATAATTACATAAAAATTAAAAATTAAAAAAGTACATCTCTGTTTTGAATAAAATTACATTTTAGTATGAAAATCATACTCTCAAACCAAAATTACCACTTTAAAAATCATATTTACATGTTGATAAATCCTCTACAAATGATTGAGAAAGTATTATTTAAGTTACTCTCACACCTTTGCTGACCTTATTTAGAGGAAATGGCATATTTATGAACCTTGAAAAAATGAAACCTAATTGACCTAATGGGACCTTGGATGACTTGACTCCAAGGTTGACTTTGACTGACATAATGACATAATGAAATGAGATTTTAAGTTTGTTTTATGCTCAAAAATACATGAAGGTGGGTCAGCAAATGTGAAAATTTTAGGGAGAGTGAGGTTTTATGACTAGGGCTACCATCAGTGAATCAAATTTTTGAATGACCTAATGGAATGATAAAAAAATTCTAAGTGGGACCCCTAAAATGAATATGAAAACAACACAATTTGATCACTGATGGTAGAATGCAAATTATGACACTAACATCGGCCTTATTAGGGATGGCAGCTCCTTGGAGGTGTCAAGAACACCATAGAACAAGTGCCTAACCATTGGGCCAATACGGTCGAAAACAACTCAAACTGAAATGCAGGACTAAATATTGACAAATCAATGACACAAAATGACTTTGAAACTGACTAAAAAATGACTGAACTATAAAAATTACTAAAATTATTGATGGCAGCATATCACCGAGACTTCAAGGCTTCAAATCATTATGAAAACCACCTATTTGTTTGAAAGCATATGTACAATCAGGCGATATAAAAACGCCAATGTAACTAGTCAAGGAAATGCCTCCTTGATTGATTCTCCCAATTAGATTCTCTGGAAAACAATAAATATTTACAATTTGAAAACCAAAAACATAGCTGACAATGATCTCCATCATCACTAAATACTGCAATAATTACCTTCACTGCCGACTGCAATAAACTTGCTACTGGATCTTGAAAAACATGAAAAAATACCTCTTGCTGATCTAGAAGAAACAAGGTACCTTTTTCTCTTGATTCTGATCTCTCTTCATAATGTACCTCAGCAAGAGTGTTTTCTTGGTATTCAAAAACTTCTGAACAAGTAGGTGAGAAAATTTCTTCTTAAAATAAAAATTCTAAACATGAAACATGAGAAGAAAAATCTGAATGATAGTCCTCAATGCATTGGTCCTCTGCAATTTGAATACATTGTTTATCATCTTCATATGATATGGCAACCCGATTGTCATGTTTCTTATCAAACTCATCAATCATAAGAGGGAAAACTTCATATTTTTTGTGAAACTCAAAACTGACATTCCTATAATTTACCACATATCATTTGAAGAAGATTTTTGACGTACTTGAACAAAGATCTCATCTTGTTTTTCAGAAAAGGACTAGATTACCTCCTCCTGAAGACTTTGTTCTGATGGGATGAGAACACTTAGGTCAATAACCATGTTTTCTTCATTCATGGTGATCTCAATAATAGAACTCTCCTTCATGGGATCTGTAGCAACATACTCTTTATCATCAAAATCTGAATCTAGAACTGGATCAAGCAGCTTGACTTTATCACAATCTAAAATTGGAAGTTGATTTTCCTGCATACCATATTCTGCTACAAGCAGATATGAAATAAGACCTTGTCTTCCATAATTTTCAACTATATAAATATATTCATCCTGCTACAAAATTTCTGGAGCATCTTGACAAGTATCGTCTAAAATTTCTTTATGCTACTGAAATGGATTTTCATACAGGGCTTCCATGATCTCATCGTCCATGAATTCATCATCTCCATAAACATTCTCAATATTTTCAATAAAACTATCAACATGTTTACAAAAAATCTGAACTAATATTAAGGATGGAAACTAACCTTATACCTTTCAAAGAACATGGTATCAAAATCCTTTAAACAATAAATACAAGCAGGGGGGGAAATTTCATACCAAAATCAGGCTTGACCTTTCAGAGTGGCCATGAATATCTTCATAAAGCAGTCTTCAGGAAAATCAATCTTTAATCTATGGACATGCATAGGAAATCTGACCAGATGAAGAGAAACATCATTATCTTTCACATCTTTGAAATTTGGAAGACATGTCATCCAATCAACCTGAGGTATGCGATTCGTAAAACCTGGTATTTCGTCTTGGCTCATGGGAGAATACCTTCGAGCGATTGAATCCATTTTGATAATAATGAAGTCACCAAGAATTTCTTCAGGAAACTGGTTCGTGAAGAGTGGAATCGCCATGAGAATTATGAACCTTGGGATTCTTCAACACTGGAATCGCCAGGTGAATGATGCACAACCTTCTTATGACTTATCGTTTTTCACCATCAACAATTAGATCTAATCTTTGTCATTTCTTTCCCAGGGAATATTTGATCTTTCGTTCCTCAGCAATGACACCAGAATGTTATTGCTCCACTAGATTCCCAAGGTTGAAGAAGGAATCCCAACAGAGGTAAACACAGACCAATATTTTGGCTTAGTAGCTAGCCCTACCAAGTCGGAGAGGGCTCTCTCCACAAGGTCACATCCAAGAGGGCTAGAGGAATTAGGATTTTTAGGCTAGATATGAGTGCAGGGTTTGTTTTTTATTTTATTGGGTTGGGTTTCACTGGATGAAGATATTATGTCAAGGGAGCTAGGTTAGGGAAAATTAGATAGGTTTGCAGGGATTCAATGGGGCAAGGTAGGCATAAGGCTTACCACTTTAAAGATGATTGTGATGAGATGGTTTTGAGACTGATCAGAAGCTAGGAAGAGCATGGGAGATTTATTCTTCCTAAACATATTTAAATGGACAAATTATGAAATCCTTCCCTAAACAGAGCATGAGCAAGCATGTGTTCTACCTATCAACTTGAAAGAAATCATAAAATAGAGATGTAATGAACATGAATAAAAAAAATTCTAACATATGAAACTGAATGAAAAACAATGATAAACATCATACCACATGTATCCCAAAAAATAGCTGCAACTCTTCTTTATTAACTAGATAAAACTTAGTACAATAGTTCCTTGATCAATAAGCTAACATCAAAATTTATTCCAACCATTGAAAATGAGTCAAAAAGTACAAGATATAGAACTCAAACAACCTCTCCCAACCTCAGGGGTCAAATCCCTAAATTGAGGAGTTGATCCACAATAATCTGAACTGAAAGCTGAAGTGTAGGATGGTCCTAGTGACTCATTCCTAATTACATTCAAAATTATTCATTTGACTCAACGATAAATTTTACCCAATTAATCTACCACTAGGTAACTTATGCATATCATAATTACATTTACCATAATTAATTACATAGGTAGAAACATGATTTTCTGAACTAGAGTCAAAATTTTAGTGAAAAACCAAAAATATCAGCAAATGTGTCATTTGCACCCTCTATGTTGCAGCCTGATTTTGGGTGCCTTCCCGGTGTCCAAATCGGGCCTAGGATGGCTCGTCGGAAAGCACTTCAATTTTATTTTCCATATCTTCCTTCAGTTTCCAAAATGAAGGTGATTTTACCCCTCAAAATGTCATTCTCCAAAGACTGTTATTTGCGCAGCGTCTAGGCCAAAACAGGGGTAGAAATGTGATTTTTAAAGGTAGGTTTTTTACCTTTTCACCATTCAAATCTGCAAATCAAGGCTGGAAACATGGTTTTATAGAATTCATTTGTCTTTAGGAATCTAATGGTGGTCTTATTTCCTTAAAAAAGTGCTTCAAACATTTGCGTAGCACTTAGGGCGTTGCGCAAATGACCAAATTTTTGTTAAATTTTTGTTCAGAAAAACTCAAAAAATCCCAGATTTTGAAAAAAAGTTTCAAAATGCCTCAAAATTGGTAGAATGGCTAATGATGTTGTGGTTAGGCTTGGATGGAATCCTCTGCAAGTATTTCCAATTTATTCTTCTCTTTCATGGTCAATTTTTTAATCTTTGAATTGGCTCTTTCGAGCTTGGTCATTGCAATTTTCTCCTTTAGAGCATGGTGTTTGAATTTCCTCCTCAATAGGTCATTATATTTGTTAGCCTTTTCTAGAAACTTCTTCAAGTGCTGATTGGTTCGATCAAGCCATGGCTCCCTTTTTTCACTAATCACTATAGCAAGCTTCTCATTTAGGGTTAGTTGATCAGTAAGCTCAAATTCCCTTTGTCTTTCTAAATCTAGATCTCTTTTCAACCCTCTAGTTCTAGGTCTATTTCTTGTTTCTTGTTCATCATGTTCATCAAGAAGGCCATACTTTTCAAGTGTTTCATCTAGCATAACTTTGGATTTTTCTGCCTCCCTTTTAGTAGTGATATACTTAACCTCATCAGTGACCTATTTAGTCTTCAATTTCTCATTCTCCTGCTCAAGGAAATTTATGACATATATGGCCCTGTAAAGATTAGTTTGGAGCTCCGTAATCTTGAAATATTTTCCTTTGATGGCTGCATTAGTGATTTTTTTATTTTCATCCTCATCTAGGTCAACAAGTTGAAATTCATGTTCTGTTTCATGAAGGTCCTCCTCATCATGAATGACTGTCTCAATTACCTTTTCTTTGCCCTTGTCCACTAGCTTTATTATTGTAGAAGGCATGGCCCCTTCCACTCGGTGTGGAGCAAACATATGCCTGTGGCCTCTCTTGTAGGTTTTTGGAAATGGCTCAACCTCAACCATACTAGCCCACTTAGGATCACTATCCTCAGTCCTGCTAGGTGACCCAATGTCATGATAATATGGAGATGAAGGAGGTGAAGAGGATTGATCTGATGATGATGAATGTGTTATGGTCTAAGATGGAGGGATGGAAATGGATGGATGGGATGATGAAGGGAAATTTTTTTCATGCTGAGTAGATGGCTCTTTAAAAATATAATTGGCTATGAAGATACTCCATGCAACGTTTAATCTATTGAGATGGTAGAGGACTATGCTTTTAATGAGAGAATGATGTAATATACTTCTCATCTGTTGTTTATACTCCTTTTCTAGGAAATGTATGTCATCTTATCTATGCTCCGGAAAAGGTATTATGGTATGTTAAGCATCCTTACCTTAGTGAAATGCATTAAGAGCTTGATGTGATAGGAATAAAGCCTTGAAAATTTACCTTCACATGAAAAGTATTTCATGATTATCTTCATCATTGGTGTATATCTATCCAGGAGGTGAGAAAAAGGAAAGAACCTCTTTGTCACATTCTTGTGTCTTGGTTTTAAGAAAAATACAAAGTCTCGTTTTTTTCAAATTACCTTTCTTGAACCACTTCTCCCCAACATTTGGGATCCCGATGGCAGCTGAAATAATAGCAGTTGATATAGTAAAAGTCACTCCAGCTAAATTAACTTGGTTTTCATGGATTCCATATATGAAAAGTCTGGTTAGCATGGGATGGTGTTTGACCCTCTGAATTTTCTCACACAACTCATAACAACCAATATGTTTGAAGCATGTCACAATTAATGGAGAAGCCAAGAGTTCCCTAGTGCTGCTAGGTTCCAGTGTGAGTACTCTTACCCTTTTATGTGGCCACCTCTCCTCTATTTCCTCTCCCTCACTCTATGATGTGTTTTTTTCCTCTTCCGCCATGGTGTTTTTATCAAAACACTAGGTAAGTGGGTGGTGTGAAATATGTTTTTAGGAATGGGGAATGGGAAAGGGAAAATGAAGGAGATGGTGCTAGGGATGTATGAAATGGGGGAGGGCATAGGGAATAGTAGTATGATGGGATTTTAGGATGGGGATTTGGGGATTGGGAGCCTAGGTAAATGTAACACCTAGGGCTTAGGGTTTTGGGAAAAAGGTTTAGGAAAAGGGGATTTTCAAAACATGGGTTTGGGAATGGGTATTTGTAATTGTGGGAAGGTTATAAGGGTATAAGAGAGTGTAATTTGGGAATTTTCACAAATGTAATGGGATACTAGGTTTTTTTTAAACTATTTCAAACACCAAATTCTACCCTAAAATTCAAAATACTCAACACATAGAATTGATGAAGATGGTATTCATTAGCATGAGCTCCTTACTCATTTGTTGAAGGTCGATGAGTGGCTTGATGAAGCTTTGGAGATGATTATTTTGACACTTAAACACGTTTCTAGGGCTTCTTGGTCATTTACATCCTCTGTTAAGAATTTTTGCCCTCACCAAAGCGTTTGCATGCTCAACAGAGTATTTGCGCCCGGAATTGTGCACTTGTGCCCTGCCTTCGGCATTTTCACCCTCAACTGTGCATTTGTGCCCTGCCTTCAAAATTTGTGCCTTATACTCAGTTTTTTTTACCAGTTTCGCCTAGAAGCTCAAAATTTTGTTGTGTTAGAGTGCTTGCTTGGTGTTTGGAGGAGACAAATGAATTTTTAAAGATGTCCAGGAGTCATAAATACTTAAGTGAATTTTAATTTTGATTTGAAAAACCCACTTTTCTAATGTTTCATTTCACCTTTTTGAAAACATTGTTGATTACCCTTATCCTTTGATTTTTTCTTCTTTGCAGGATGATGTTGCTAGATTTTGGCACTTTTCACTTTCATTTTGGCATGTGAATTTTGAGTTGGCAGCTTGGGACAAAACTTATTACATATTATGAGCATAAAATTACATAAAAATTAAAAATAAAATACATCTCTGTTTTGAATAAAATTACATTTTAGTATGAAAATCATACTCTGAAACCAAAATTACCACTTTAAAAATCATATTTACATGTTGATAAATCCTCTACAGATGATTGATAAAGTATTATTTAAGTCACTCTCACACCTTTGCTGACCTTATTAAGAATAAATGGCATATTTATGAAGCTTGAAAAAATGAAACCTAATTGACCTAATGGGACCTTGGATGACTTGACTCCAAGGTTGACTTTGAATGACATAATGACATAGTGAAATGAAATTTTAAGATTGTTTTATGCTTAGCAAGACATGAAGGTGGGTCAGCAAATGTGAAACTTTGAGGGAGAGTGAGGTCTTATAACTAGGGCTACCATCAGTGAATCAATTTTTTTGCATGACCTAATGGAATGATAAAACAATTATGAGTGGGACCCCTAAAATGAATATGAAAATAGTATATTTTTATCATTGATGGAAGAATGTAAATTATTACAGTAACACTGTAAATGGATATCTTCTTCCAACATTCTAAAACATTATGGTTATTCATACCACAAAAGGAACATTAAAAATTTCTCCAAATCTAATGTGAGAATTTTCCATGTTTATCATAATCAAAAGCAACTTGATTAAAGGAAAATTTATACCTTGAACATTCACCTTTGCCGCCTTCTTGCAGAGGTTAATTTGATGAGGTAGTGGATTCCAACCAACAATGGATTCAATGACTTTAGAGCTTTCAACATCCTCTTGTTTTTCATTTACATAAGTTGCATGCTTATGAGAATCTTCTTGGAAAGTGGGTGATTTTTTTTTGCATTACTCATGAACACAAACTTCACAAGCTTGAGGTAATGAACATGTAATGAAAGTCCTTCTTGGTACACGTTCATGTGCCTCCTTGGCTTTGGAGCATTCTCCATCATGTTTTCTATAACCAAGACCCAAATACCTCGGCCTTTCCTCAACATCAATTGGCTCAAATATGCCTTGTGCATGTTTGCCTAACTCTTTACCTTCATAGCCCATTTTGATCAATAATTTGGACCCTATTACTCTTGTGTGTCTTTCAAAAGAACCTAAACATTCATCTTGACAAGAAATAGAAGATAAAATTGAATTTCATACCTCTTTTTCATGCACATACTTTGCTAGAGTTTCCTTTTCAATATGGAGTTGAGTCTCCATATCATGCAACCTTGCTAGGATTTTATTTGCAATATGGAGTTGAGTCTCCATCTCATGAATCTTTTCAAGAATTTATTACTTCTCCTCTTTCATGGCTACCAACTGCTCTTGAAGTATAATTCTCTCCCTCTTATCTTCATATATCTCTTGCACCATATCATTCATAATGTAGAGCTTCCACAACATCTCTTTATCAAAGAGTTTTTCTAAGGAAGAATCACTAGAAAAAATGCTTGATGAAGCTTCTATCACACTTGTAATGCATAAAAATATTCTTGTTGTGATTTGAGAATCGAGCTCTCAATCTTGACCTTCTCTTCACACCCATAATCTTGCACACAATTAAATTATCCTTGCACAATTACAAAAAAAACAACTAATTCTCTAGCTAATCTTGGCAAACCATCTTAGGCTAAAATGAGTTAAACTATGCTCTAATGCCAACTTGATCTGAATATGGGAAAACTATTTTTTTCCGCTAGCTCCCTCATCAGTTAAAAATAAATGTGTTTAGGATCGTCTCAAATTAGTCAGTTATGTGATGGTTTATGTGTCAAGTTTAGTGTCTTTTATGAGAAATTTCTTAAGTAAAATAGTTTTTTAAAAGCACATGTACAAAAATTAAATTGCAGATAAATAAAACAAAAAAAACACATTACACAATAGCTGATAAGGGAGTTCACCCCTCCTCAGCTACATCTCCATGGACCTGCTTCAACTGGCTAGGCCCTCTTTGGATTAATGGTCAAATATATGATTACGTGCACCTAAAGTGCTCCAATGGATTTTCAACCTACTCCATTGGATTTAGAAGACCAAAAAACCTCAAAATAGACTCTTCAAGCTCTAAAAATGGTCTTTAGCTGATCTAGGCATGACCACCTCTCATGGTGACCCGAAGCTTCTTTAATATTCAAAGTGGAAAAAACACTTACATAATTGCTCCAACGCCTCTACAACCTGCACCATCATGTTTAGAGCATCCAAATCATATAGGAATGAACCTTATTGAGCAAAAATTGGTTGAAATATGCCAAAGTTATGGCTTCCTCAATATTTCCTAGAAAATCTCCTCCAAATCTAGAGAAACTCTAGTTAAGTCTGAAAAAATGTGGAGGTGGTGCCGAAAATAGCGGACCCGCCAACTTCTCCGCCAAATTAATTGCAATTTTAATTAAATTTTAAGTGCATTTAACTGGGAGAATATCACTCTAAGTGCATTTAACGAAAATTCGCATTAAAAATGATCTTAGCGCTAATGCATGTGATTAGGGATTAATTAACCCCGAATTATGGTTAACCTCTACCATTAGGGAGTAAGCCCTTTGCCATGGTAATGGGGCGTGGTCCTATGAAACTATGGGCTGGCCCCTTTAAGCTCCATCGAAACCATTTTTTAAACTTAATTATACGTCAATTCCATAATATGTTAAGACTTGTTATCGTGACTTGGTGGTAAGTCTCATGGCTTGTATGGGGGAGGACGCGGGGTCGACCCTGACCTGTGCCCTTCAGCCTAATACATTTGCGATCAAATTTAATATAAGGTTTAAACCTTACAAAAATTTCTCCACATATTTGTAAATTAAATTCGACCATGAACTAACCACATTCGGACTTGGAGGGGGGGCGCACGTGGCGGCCTCCAGGCTTGCCACGTGTTAGCTCCCAATTGGCTCTCCACAAACCAATAAAATTGCACTATGTATCCAGAAATTTCGGCCACTTAGAAATTGACAAGTTTCATCACCTCATTGGCCTTTGACCCTGTTTGACCCCCTTTTTTAAAAAAATTCACCTGTTTGGCACGACAAACAACATGCTCTATCTTCCTCATACAAACTGTTTTTCAACGAAACGAATTGCACTGGATTCCTTGTACCAGGCCCTATTTGGTCATTCTAGTTTGGTGTGATTCTAAGCACTTTTAATTTTTGGCAATTTTTTCCCCCAATCCAGATTCCAATCACAAACTTGTACTATACTACTACAAAATTTACTTGCAATATGTTACTATATCTCTATCATCTGAAGTGGGAACACAGAGGTGTCTACCCTCCTCTCTTCCTTGCAATCCCCTTCCCCAAACCTTAGCAAGGATTTACCAACATGCAAAGAGATTCTTATTGACAACAAGGTAGAGCATGGAAGAAAATAAAATAGGGATGAGAGATGGATGAAAGCACACTTGACAAATAGCATGATCTAGGTGGATATTGGTGCCCACCTACCTATTCCACCTAGACCTCCAGTTGTTTTCATCATTTTTCTTATTTATAGTAGCATTTACTATTTTTAGCATTTTTTCGAGACCTAAACTTCAAAATCAGTTTTTACCCTCTAAACGACGTTTTTTTGAGGTCTGTAGTAGGCCCGTGGCCATAGGATGTGTCTTTCAACAAATATCGTAGTACTCGGAGAGATATTTTCGACAAGGTATCGTATGCACCAAATAGAGATAATATGAACAAGTTACGACCCCAAGGTTAGGGTTTTGGTTGTTTAGGGTTTTCCCTTATTGTTAAGTAATAAAAAGGCCATTTAGCCTCATTGTGACAATGTTCAGAGGCATGTTTTCGCTACATCTCTTCTCGGAGATAAACTACCATCGTTAGAGCTAGTTTATTTCCATTCTGTATGTAAGCATATTTCAGTTCTTTAATGAAGTTTTATTCCGATTGCACTAATGTGTTTATGTTTATATCTGTATTCTATTGTGTTCCTCCATAAGTTTGTATCAGTGGTATTAGAGTGGTCTTCTCTTTCTTGGGTTTTATTTGCATGTCTCCAATGAGGTCAAGGTATAAGGAATTAGGACTCGATCTGGTTGAACCTTTGAAATATCAACCTCTCAAACCCCGACAATCTCCCATGGAGGAAGAAAATATACATGAGAGAGTAGGAGACCCTTTAAAAATATTTCCCAAGGAGGCCCTCGAGAAACAAAGGAATGTGATGATGGATAACTTTGCCTATATCCTTCGACGACTACCCATAGGCGACACATCTTCATCTGAAAGCCACTCTGGAGGTGCCAATCCTTTTAAGGTACAAGTTAAATTTTATATTCCCATATTTGAAGGCTAGATAGATGAAAATTCCATAGATAGATCATTAAATATGTTGGAAGGATATTTTTCAGCTCATGACTTTTCCAACTGGGAAAATTGTTTTCCTTATGATTCACCCTCAGGGCCAAAAGAAGACTTTTTCCATGGCCTCCAGACAGGGCTCCACCACACGAAAAAAATTTACTGAAAAGGTCATGGAGGAGTACCACGAAATATTTTCCTCACTCGTAGGGGTACCTCTACACTTTTAGATCAAGCAATCCATCGATCTGACCCCGGGTGCACCATTACCCAATGGATCGATCTATTGACGTTCTTTTCTGGAGAATGATGAAATCAAGAGGAAAATTCAAGAGATGTTGCAGAAAGGGTGCATTGGACAAGTTCATCACCCCATGGGAACCCAATCATGTTGGTACAGAAGAAGGACAGGACCTGGAGACTCTATATTGACTATCGGGCACTAAACAAGATCATTGTCCAGAATGGGTATCTAATCCCACAGATTGATGACCTTCTGGACTAGCTCAAGGGGGCTAATATTTTAGCAAGATTGACTTGAAGTCTATTTATAACCAAGTACCAATCGAACCCTCAGATATGTGGAATAATGCCTTCAAATACAAGGGGGAATTTTCAAATGGATGGTCATGCCTTTCAGGTTGACGAATGCCCTTGCAACCTTCATGAGGCTGATGCACGACATCTTGTGACCCTTCACCAACTTATTCATGGTGGTGTATTTGGATGACATCCTGATCTTCAATGAGATTTGGGAAGAGCACATCCACCAAATTCGAGAGGTCCTCCAAAGATTGCGGCAACACAAGTTGTGTGAAAATTTGGATAAATTCACTTTTGTCATGAACGAGGTTAAATATATGGGGTACATCATTGATGATTAGGGTGTGCATGTGTACCCATCCAAGATATAGGTAATTTGAGATTGGCCAACCCCAACCACTCTAATGGAGCTCAACAACTTTCTTTGTCTTGCCAACTTCTACTGCAGGTTTGTGTTGGGTTTCTCTCATATCACTTAGCCTTTGAGTCATATCACCATGGGAGTAGCGAAAGAAAATTTATTTTGGTTTGAATCCCATGAAAAGGCGTTCACCGATTTGAAGCATCGACTCTTCTCTGCACTAGTGCTCACATTACCAAACTTGAAAAAACCATTTGAGATCGAGACATATGCCTCAGACTATGCTATTGATGTAGTTCTTACTCAGCAGGGGCATCCATTGGCATATAAAAGTGAGGCTCTTTCATAAATATTTCGAAAGTATCTTGCCTATGATAAATATATGTATTCCATTGTGTAGGCATGTCGACATAATCATCCACATAGACCACCGACCCATGCAGTTCATACAGACACAAGGGAAGTTGCGGGACGATCACCATCAGAAATGAGGATGGAAGTTTATCTTCAAGTTTAGAAACCTTGGCAAATCTTACTAGTCCCTAATATGAAAATTGTAAAGTTTTTTTTGATATTTTTGTAGAAATATTTAGGTTTATAATGATTTTATATTAGCGGATATGATATTTTGGCGATTTTTAATGTAAAATAATGGTGCACTATAAATTTTGGGCGAATCATTTTAGAAAAAAATGGAAATTGGTGAATATTGTTTTTGGAAAAAACATGGAAAACTAGCCCACCTACGAATATTAGCTCGTAAAATTTTCCATGGTAGAAATACCTGCAACAATTCCATTTGAACATTAAGTACAAGAAGGTCATCAACAATAATGTTGCATAATTCTTCAACTGACCGTTTATCGTGGCACTAACCACTGTGCTCGACTCTTGTGGGCACGAGACTTCGAGGTGGACTCATCTTTACAAGAGCGATCTAAAATTTGGAAACACATATTAGACACCATTGGAAGGCAAGAAAGTTCCAAATTTTCACCTCTAGTATGCATTGCTATGCCACAAGGGACACCTCAATGTTTTTTCAAGCGAGATTTCCAGGATGATTTGGTAAGTGCATTACAGTCGAGTCATTGGACATTTCGGGGTGGAGAAAAAAGTGGCAGTACTAAAAAGGAATTTCTATTGGCCGAGCCTTCATCAGGATGTTAGGAAGTACATAAGATCCTACAATTCTTGCAGCATTCCAAAACCGACCATCAAGAAGCAAGGCCTATATAATCCACTGTCTACCCCTAGTCGACCTTGGGAATCCATCTCCATGGAGTACATGTCAACCCTTACTACTACCAAGCATGGAAATGACTACATTTTTATGGTCGTCGATAGAATCTCTAAGATAGCCATTCTGGTGGCTTGCAAGAAGAGTATAAAAACAAAAGGCATTGCTAAATATTCTTTGAACGAGTGTGGGTACACTTTTGGATCCCATAGTCAATCATCTCATTTCAAGACAACAAGTTCCTTATTACATTTTGGTCAAGTATTTGGTTGATGCTGGATACCAAGATCACTAAGTCCATGACTTCCCACCCCCAAAACGATGACCAAACAAAGGTCATCAATAGGATGATAATACACATTATGCGCATGTATAACTCGAAGCATCTAAACACATGGGATGAAATCCTCCCCTATGTCCATAAAAAATAAAACCAATATCTCCATAAATTAAATTGCCACAACTCCTTTCAGGTGGGGTTGGGATTCCAACCATTATGCCCCATTTATGTGGCCATATCCTTTGCAACTACTCAAGCATATTCAACTCATGTCCAGTCTAAAGTTGACAAGGAAAAATACTTCATTGAAAACATTCAACACGTCCGCTAGTAGGTCCATGACATAGAGGACCGAGCCAATGCTAAGTACAAGCAACAACATGATCAGCATCAGGTGCCACACAAGTTCCAGGCAGTCGAAATTGTTTTCCTACATTTGCAGAAGGAGCGCCTCACTAGATGCCACTGCAACCTTCGCTCACTTTGATATGGGTCATAAATCATAACCAAGGAGGTAGGGGAAAATTCCTTTGAGCTCAACATTCCACCATTCCTTGGTTTACACCCAGTTTTCAATGTGGACTGCCTTTGGCCATACTTTCCACCATTACTGGACACATCCAACATTATAGAAAAACTCACCCTAACATAGTTAAGCCTAGAATACATGGAACATTCCACAAATGATTATATCATGGAAACACTGATCAAGAACACCCACCAATAGAGGATCTAGCTATATCGAGTTATCAAAGCAGACCAACTCCTTCACCAAGGCAAGTGGTTCACCAGGGACCAAGTTCAACACAATTTTCCTCACCTCATGGAGGCTCTACACACAATGGGGACCATTTCTTTCTAAGGAGGGAGGACTAATCCATGTGGATATTGGTGGACACCCACCAATTCCACCTAGATCTCCAGTCGGTTTCATTGATTTTCTTGTTTCTAGTAGCATTTACTATTTTTAGCAGTTTTTCAGGTTCTGAACTTCCGAAGCAGTTTTGACCCCCTAAACGACATTTTTTTTAGGTCCCCAGTAGGCCCATAGCCATGAGCAGGGGTCTGAAAAAAATCCTGTAGAACTCAGAGATATATTTCTAACAAGGTATTATACGTGCCAAACAAAGGTAATATGACCAAGTTACGACCCCGGGAAGTTGGCTGGCCAACTAACCCGAGCAGGACCCACAAACGCTTGGTGTTCCATCTCTTGGGGTTAGGGATTTGGTTGTTTAGGTTTTTCCCTAGCTATTCAATAATAAAAATTCCCTTGAGCCTCATTGTAATGCAGTTTAAAGGCATGTAGGTGCCACATCTCTTCTTAGAGATAAGCTACCATTTCCCGAGCTAGTTTATTTCCATTTTGTATGTAAGCATATTTCAGTTCTTTGATATTAATAAAATGAAGTTTTATTTTTGCTACACTTTTGTGTTTATGTTTATATATGTATACTTGTGAATTCATGCATAAGCCTATATCAGTGGTATATGAGCGGTTTTCTCTTTGTCATTTTTGCATGTCCCCAATGAGGTCAGGGTACAAGGAGTTAGGGCATGATCTGGTTGAACCTTTGCAAGATTAGCCTCGCAACCCCAACGACCTCCCATGGCAGAAGAAAATAAACATGAGGGAGCAGGAGATCTGATGAGCACAATCATTAGGTATAATTTGAGGGGTTAATTGTCACCATTTTAGCCTTATTAGTCTCTCTTTCTCACATTACTTACATTATGGTCATATGTTGATAAGTGTAGATGGTGATTAAGGCTTGTCATACTTAGAATTCCTAATATGGTTTAAATACAGGATAATCACGAAGATATTCCATTTTTGTTGAAGATTGTGCAATCAAAGCTCGGAGTAGACAAAAAGGAGATATTATAGAATGGTTTTCCACCTCCTTAACTCCTAAAGGAAGCCAAGGGATCCTCGATATTCCCTCCAACAACTCCAAATCAATAGAAACCAAGCAAGTGGAAGATCAAGTGCACCAAAGTTTCACTTCTTTTTCAATTAAAGGGGACACATCACTGTAATATCTCACCTTACTCACCATAAAAAATATAGATAAGTAGAGCTCACATTAATCACTAATACTCATTTGCACAAAATCCTAAAGAATTAGTCACTGTAAAATTGTTTCCAATAACAAGCCCTTTTTTATGAAAGCTTTAGATATTACAAGAAACAAATGTCTTATTTTCTATTCATACTTAAACAAATTATTGAATTCATTTTCACATTCATACCAAAAACAAGCTACACCCATTAAATAGTTTATTTATAATATATAGTAACATAAAAAAAAAACAACAATAACTAAGACTTTACACTAACAATTTATATGCACAAAAGCTACAACCATTTAAGACTTTTGACAAGCACTTTGCAGAGATGCACTCTACACTCATTGAGCCCTTATGACAAACACTTTGCAAGCATGCAATTAAAAGTCATTGAGGCATTTTGTCAAACACTTGGCAACAATGAATTTAAGATTATTCTTCAACATATTTATCTCATAAAATTCAGAAATTGAAACTTAAATGTTGCCATCTTAAAACAGGGACTAAATAATCTTAGTCTTTCATCAAAGACTCAACAATAGGCACACATAACTCACAGCAACAATCTGCAAAATCACCCATATTTATGATCTGGGTTCTGAAAAGTATTGTCTTGGAATGAAATCAAGGGTTACATGACCATTAGGCACAGATACCCCTTGATGTTGGGCTGAATCGAATTAAAAACGCCTAGGAATGCGATTCTTGAAAACAACAAAAAATTATAGCCTAAATGTTTCATTTATGACTTTTCTCAGACATATGGAATGAAAACTTACAACTACATCTCTACATGAGGAAAAAAAACCCAGAGTTATGCTACTAAGATATGCTCATTGAATTCACACATTTATAAATCCACCATATGAGTTCTTGAAACATTTTACCACCCACAAGCTAATTCATTTGACATGATCTGACAAGCTTTTTGCACCAATTGCTACAATTTGACAAACACATGGCAGCCCTGAATGCTATAGCCATTAAGGCTTTCTGTCAAAATTCTGATAGTACTATTACAACAACTTGAATAACAAAACATTGAATTAAGAACATGAAACATAAGCCATAACTGAAATCTATCTCCAACTTACCTCAAGCATTTGATCTTCCAAACCATATTTTAGTTGCCATTATTTTGCATTTTATTTTAAGGGTTGATTATGTAATTCCTCCAGGTATATTTTGGGTACATGTCCATTTTCTTAATTTTGATGTAAGCTGCAAGTTAGCACTTATTCATGCATAAATAAATTGATAACATTACTCATTCACGGATTTTGTCAAACACTTTTCAAACTATCCTAAAACCATTTCTAAAACATGCATCTAATGACTTGAAACAAAACCATAGATCGTGAAATACTTACCCAAGTCCTTTGGAATTTATTTATTGCAATTACCTTCAACAATATTTGGCTTTCCTTTCTCAAATGCTACAATACCAAGATTAGTACCATAAACTACAATAATAACTCTAATATTGAGATCTAAACATCCATACATATAGATTGATCTAGTCTTCATTTTTAACTAATCAATAATATTCTAGATAACATAAGCCTAAACCAAAATTAAATGCTTACAACAATTTAAATGTATACTTTTTATTTTATGCTAAAGCTATACTATAATTTTAGGACAATGGAAATTATACCTGAAGAGATATTAAGCTCCAATCATTGAGAATATGATCCACCTTTGATCCCTTAACCAACTCATTTGAACCATCCAGTTTTCCACCCAACCATATCTAAGGAGAACTCCTCCCCCTGGAGCCCCCGAGCTATAAAAGCTCACAAACAGTACCAAAATATAGCAATAGAGAGAAAGCCAAGGCAAGTTGAGGAAGATAAGTTTCAATTCCTCCAAATACCACTCATGGTCTGCTGCACCATGTATAAATAATTAGTAATTTAGTTTAGGGATTTCAAATTCATTTCAAAATAAATTGGCTACTCTCTAAGTCCCTCACTCTCATAATTTTTTTCCAAATCTCTCCAACTCTTGGTATCACCATGCACCCCCCCAAGTGAGAATACATGAGACACATATATAGGAGCAGCAACAAATTCTTGTCATAAAGGAGGAGTAATATACATGCCTTTTATTCCATTTAGATTAGTGTAACTCATGCCATTAAGGAGAGGTATGCATGCCTTAATTAAGGAGAGTGTAACATATGCATTAATGAGAGTGTAAGAGGAATCTTTTATGACATGTCTTTAATGAGTGTAAGAGGAATATTCCATTCTTTGATGAGTGCATAAAAGAGAGTGTAATGCATTATTAAAAGAGAGAGAGAGAGATTTACATAGATTCATGAGAATCATCAAGGAGAGATGTGTGAAGTGACTGAGGAGATATAATTCCCTTTTAATAATAATATCATGGTCTCATAAGATATAACAATAATATTAATAATATTAATAATATTATGGATTAAGTTGATATTGAACTATTACGATTGAATAATCATAAGTTAAGTGATTTTCCTTCAATTATACTTGTTTACGCATTGATTGGAGGTGATTTACTATTTTTGGAAACTCATACTTGAAATGGTAGACATGACTTTCTATTTTTAGAAAGTCACTCCAAAATTGTTAGGAATGAGATTTTATTAAGAAAATTAATCTGTGAGCTGCCCATGAGTGGTATTTTTCTTTCGGATAATAGGGATTACACACCCCTATTGTATGCATCTCTATGCCTTAGTAGATTGAGGGCTCTGCACCCTGATCTACTCTAAAGATCCAAGATTCCACACCTTGATCTTTTTAAATATTCAGGACTCCGCACCCCAAACATTTAATTATATATTCAAGACTCCATGTATTTATATTTCATGGATTTAAGACTCCATGCCCTAATGCTTTTATTATTTATCCAAGACTCCACGTCTTTATATTTCATGGATTTAGGACTCCGTGCCCTAATTTTCATGGCTTCTCATGTACTCTACTTTGAAACTCCGCGTTTCACCTTAAGGTACTGATTGTGAGCTCATACCCATCTTATGGTTCGTTGGTAAGGTTTTCTTCCAAGACATGCACACATCACAATATCATTGATCAAATAAATCAAATGAATTTCATAATTGACTTATTCAAATTTTACTAAATATTGTGCATGACTTCCACAGTCATTTTGGTTTTGGAGAAATGACTTCCGCAATCATTTATAACTTGATCATCCCTGTTGGCAATGACCAAGTCCCCTACCACATCATGCTTAGTACTAGATTACGCACATATAATCATACAAATCATGTATCATCCATAAATCATAATTAACCATATGTTCCACATAACCATGATCATCCATGGGTCTGTGTCTCAATTCTGAATCACTATTCATGTCATACACCTATGTCCAAAATAGGATACCAAAATAGAAAACATCGCTAATATTCTCTTAACCAAAATCAATTCTTGTGCATGCAACCATAGATATTATCATAAGCACACAACAACCAAGTGACCCAAACCAGGTCATAGCATATAATCATGTACATAAGTCTATCATACATAATATTATATCATTATATCAAAATCACCATCTCTAAGTGTCATCAAATCTATCTCACTAAGAAGGGACACTACAATCACCTACTTTTTAGGGAGCTGTTGGTAGCTACCCTTTAGGTAAGATAGGGCAGCGCAAGAGCTCACTAGGATTCAAATTTCAAAGGAAGCTAGTAGACTCTTAGCTCTTGTGATATAATTTTGAGACTTTCATGGTTATGTAATGAGACTATTTTTGAAATAAAATGAGTATTCAGTTTGTCCTTCACTAATTTAGTTTCATAGAGCTAAGCTTGTGGGTTAGGGCCCAATCCATTGTCCTCAGACTCTCTCTTGTGTATTTATGTTTATTTTTATGCCATTGTAGCTAGTTTACTTCATGTGTTTTAGCTAGTTTGCTTATGTTTCATTTCATTGTTTTTGGTTTGCTTCCATTTCACATTTGTTGTAGTTAGGATCTTGTGGATCATGGTATAATAGCATATAGACTCCATAAGTTGTGTGTCAAAGCCTCTCTCTCTCACCTCTTTCTTTGGAGCTTGAGGAGGGTGGATCTTCACCACGGGCCCAAAATTTCTCTTCAGTTTATGATTTCTTGGAAAAAATATATAGGTTGTTGTACTTGTCATGAACATGTTGAGAATACTGAGTCATATTTCTGTTTGAATGCATAAGTAGGTTTTCTTATAAAATTGAAATAATCTTTTCCATAATATTCATCATAGATTTGCCAATGTTTATTGCATGTACACGTAGTTTTCTTGTAGGTTTGAATAGAGTAGTAGATGAGGACTCCACCAACATTGTAATATTCCAAAAATTTAGCTTTCAGCTAAATGGAATATTATATATTATTATTTCACTAGGTAGGTGAATAAATGGGTAGGGAGGCCCATAAATCTCCTTAGCAGCAATAAAAACACTTCAAGAGTGAAAGGAGACACTCTAAGCACCTTTGAGTGTGAACAGGGGATGGAACATGTTGAATAGGTCAACTTTGACCAAATCAACAACATTGTTATGGAGGAGTGGACATTTAATGAGGGATAACATAGTTTTGGAGGGAGATTGATTGCATGGAGGTAGTGACTTAATTGAGTGGGGCCAAGGGTAAGGAAGCTCATAACTTATATAAGGAAGAGGATGGCAGCCATATGGGGTATGTTTTTGGCTTATTATTTTGTATATGGTCTATTTAGACTTTTGGTATTCTTCAACAGTTTAGTTGATTTTGTAGTGACGTTTAGCACAAGGTGTTCCTGAGCAGGAATTCCATCTCTTTCCTTGAGAGGCCTCTTGGAGGAGTATTTCACTACATTTCCACACTTAGGCTCAAGGCCAAGCTATAGCTTTCCTCATCAGCACAGTTTCTGCAGAATATTGTGCTATGTTGCAGGGTGCAACATTGGTAGGGAAAATTTTAAGGATGAAATTTTATCTTAAAGTTTAAAAAACTTGGCGAATATTACTAGTCCCTAGTATCAAAATTTTAAAATTCTTGATGACGTTTTTGTAAAAATGTTTTGATTTATAATTATTTATATTAGAAAATATATACTATTGGCGATTTTTAAGGTAAAATAATTTTATACTATAAATTTTGGGCTAATTCATTTTTAGAAAAATGGAAATTGGCGAATCTTTTTTTTGGAAAAAGCATGCAATATTAGCCCACCTGCAAATATTAGCCCCTAAAATTTTCCATGAGCAGTGGAGAATTATGTTGGGTGTATTCAAAGCTAGTTTTGTAGTGGAGGAAGGTTTCCATCCATTGGAAGGCCTGTAAAGAAGCCCCTTGGGATTTATTAACATATTTGGCATCAGGCCAAGGTGCATTTATCCCCTACAACACAGTTTCAGCCCATATCTGCGTTATTTTAGGGAGGAGTTGCAGGGGTGGTTGCAGTGGTTGTTTTGGGAGGTGATTTCTTCAGTGGAGGAGCCATTATTTCATATGGAGGATCTATTGGAGAATATATGTAGGTTTCTACATAAGCTTCAGCCATATCTTTTGATTTCTATTGTTGCAGCATACTTTCATCCCTAGGGTTGCAACTTACATTGGCACATTGTGTGCATTTTTTAGAAACCCTCTTGGGTTGTCTTGGAAAGGTGATCTAGTGCCCAGATCTGTATGTCTAAAATCTATTGGGGCATATATCAGTATTTTTACATCATTGTATCATATCCAGCTATAGTAATGCATACTATGACTACGCTGTAGCAACTCTCCGGCATTTTGTATAGCAGCAACATCTCACTTTTGAGAGTGTTTATGTATTGGACGCTTATGTGATCACAATCTATGGTTTGTGCCTCATTGTTTTGTACTTATTTCTTGCATATATGATCAATAATATGGCTCTATATTGGACTCATGGTTTCATGTGTTAGATATTTGTTGCTACTTTCCTTTTATGCACTATATTCCTTCTTTTCCCATTTGGGAATATTACAATGGTCTTAGAGCATAATATTAGCTCAACCTGTGCATTCAGCCAATATGTCACCATAAGGAGAATATTCTCACAAGAAGATGATATGTACAAAAGGGAGAAAGACAAGACTCCAGTATTTGGAGGAAGGGAGGAAGAGGAGCTCTCAAAGCTTCTTTTTCAAACTATGCAGAGCATCAATGAAGATATCAAGAAGATGAGAAGGGAGATGTGTAGGAAATCTCCAAGGGGGTTTGAATATGAAGAAAAACCTATATTTTTACATGATGGGTGTGAGCATTCAGCCACACAATCTGATCCACAGTGTAGTATTATGCCCATATTCATAGAAAGATAGATGGAGGAAGAAGATGCACCAAAGGAGGAGACTTTGAGTGACTATCTTTAGGAGTATGAATCTCAATCTTGGAGATTCAAGGAGCACTTGAACTTCCAGGGGTTTTTCCAACTCAAGGAGAATAGAAGGCTCAACAATTACAATAGAAGAAGAAGAGGTAGATTCTTTCTACCAAACTTTGATGGGTCATCTAAATGCACAACCAAGGATTGGATAGAGAAGCTAGACTCATACTTGTAGCTACATCAAGTTTCAAAAAATGAAGCCCTTAGGATAGCAATGCTACATATTTAAGGTAAGGCTTATACTTGGTGGTTTTATGAATATTCTTCATTTAATCATGCAAATATAACTACTTATGCAGGATTCACTAAGAGATTTCTTGTAAAACAATCTGAAACATTTTGATTGAGCTAACAAAACCTAAACATTCAAAACCTTTGCATGAGATGGAAAGATATATTACACCAACTCCACTTCATATTTCTATTGAAGAGGATAGAAACTCGTATGATACTTTTACAAGGGTAAGATCCCCATTGCAGGAAGAAATTTCTTCTCAAAGGAAGACAAGAAGATTCCTCCTTCAAGGGAAGACCAAGATCTAGGGTCTCTCATTTTTGATGAGGTACTCTCAAATATTAATGGGGAGGAAGAGAAGAAAGGAAGTAACAATGCTGTCACTTCAAGAGGAGGACCATCAGCACATAGAGATGGGCATGAAGCTATTGCTTCAATTAGAGGAACTTTTGCATCTTTGCAAAAAGTTCCCAAGGAGCATCATGTGACAGTAGTGATGGGTAGTAACACCTTGATCAAAGGAGGAGAAGAAAAGGTGGACCAGCATCAAAGGATGGGGAGCATGCACCCTTGTTTATTTCAAGGGGTTTATATACAGAAGAAGGAGACTGTTTTGCGCAGTGAAAGGAGGGACAAATCAGTCCACTCACTTATACAGTCTACTTCAGACTCTGATGTCTCATTGCATGGAGGCATTACACCAGGGAGACCCCCTGGTTGGAAGATGAATAAATATTTCTCTCAACATGGAGCAACATTGATATGTTTGGCTAGGGAAGGAGCCTTGGGAAGATCTAGCACAATGCAGAGAACCTTTGATGGGTTCAAAGGAGGAGTGAGAAATTTTCTAATATGGACATTTCTATCTCCCACTCAGCTATTTGCACTGAAAGATGATTCATAAATCTATGATAACATGAGCATGGTGTCAAATGACCACTCCATAGCCTTGGAGAAGAAAATGATACTTCCACACATGAGGAAGATTTCTGAATATGACAAGAGGTTATTAACCCACTTGCATGCATTGGAAAAACTATGGAAGTTTTGGATAGGAAATGCCTTCTAAGAGGAGGTTAACCTCCATGTACTTCAATATTGTCCTAGGCAAGATCATCTGCAAGGGATGCAGCAAAATTGGGGTAAAAATCCTCCAACATGTGGCTTTGGCATTAAGCATGTCAAAGAGGAGAGTTATGGGGTGACAGGAGCTTCATTTCAGATTTCTACAGCGATGTCATTATTGGGAAGCCTAGATCCATATTGGGAGTCCCAACTATTGGTGGAATATTCGAAGAAAATATTCACATGTAAGGTTCTTGATGGGAAAGTGATGGATGGGAGGTATAAAGTGGTTGATGGAGTCATTTATTTCCATGATCAGATCCACTTGACTAGAGACTCCAAGCTCAAGAAGGAGATTCTACATGCAGCATATGAAGCAGTCTCTTCAGGACACAAAGACTTCATTGAGTCTTATCACACCTTCATGTAGGGATTCTATTGGGAGGATCTCAAAGAAGATGTGCACCAACATATCAGGAGATATGTAGCTTGTTTGATGTATGAGGAGGAGAGCAATCACCTTGCAAGGTTGTCTCAATCACTTCCCCTTTCGATGGGGAGATGGGAAGGCTCATCTATGAACCTCTTCACCAACTTGTCTACAATTATATCGTAGATATTGTGTTTTGATGCTTATTTATCAACTAACAATGTATTTGCACTCCTTTACCATGCATTTGCAGCACATTGTTCCACAAGAGAGCAAACTTCTTTGTGGATTTCATAGTCCTTTTGGGACTACATTCAGTGATGGGGATGAACACTTTATGGAGGAATTTGGGCAAGATATGTTTTTCTTGGATCATATTCAGAAAAAACCTAATGTCCTCTACTATTTTCAAGCCTTTGAGAAGCTTATGAAAGCAAGAAGGTGGTTGGATGACCACTTATCATATCATGTTTTGAGGCAACAATAAGGAGAACAACGTTGGTCTCAATTGAGGGACTATTGTCACCATCAAAGATTTCATGTGACACTTATTCCATGTTCCTTTTGGAGCCCATATGGTGATGACACTCTATTCACTATATGCGTGAAGGATGGGGCAAGAAGACTTCCTAGAACCAATGAATGGGATCATGAGATTCCAAGTATCTTTTGGATTCATGAGGAATATATTATTGTAGCCTAGGATTAGCAGCTCTAAATTTATCATAAATGGAGAGAGAGACAGCGTAATTTGAACAACCTTATCTCTCACTTTCAACTATATAGCCCCTACACATTTCATAAGCAAGGGATTGGTGATTATTTCTATGAGCTACCAAGAATGGTTCACTTTATTTGGATGATATCATGGAGATGGTAGTCTCTCATTGGGAATGAGATCCCCTATGCTTGTCATCACTCCTACCTTGAGGAGGCCATTGGATAATAAGAAGGTTTCCATATAGACCTTCGATTTTCTCATAATGAGAGCCATTTGGTTTATCCACCAAATACCAACTTGCACATTTGGGAGGAACCATTGGGAGAAAAAATTGTTGTAGAATATCTAAAGCAGTGGTGGAGACTATTTGATAAGGAGGCCACAAGAGGAGGAGTGGAGAATTTTTCTCAACCCTTATAGTTGCTTGAGGACAAGCAACATTTTGAAGGGGGGGACTGTAATATTCAAAAAATTTAGCTTTCAGCTAAATATAATATTATAGATTATTATGTCACGAGGTAGGTGAATAAATGGGCAGGGAGACCCATAAATCTCCTTAACAGCAATAAAAACACTTCAAGTGTCAAAGGAGACCTTCTAAGCAGCTAAATAAAGCACCTTTGAGTGTGAACAGGGGATGGAACATGTTGAATAGGTAAAATTTGACCAAATCAACAATGTTGTTATGGAGGAGTGGACATTTAACGAGGAATAACGCAATTTTTGAGGGAGATTGATTGCATGGAGGTAGTGACCTAATTGAGTGGGGCCAAGGGTAAGGAATTTCATAACTTATATAAGGAAGAGGATGGAAGCCATATGGGGTATGTTTTTGGCTTATTATTTTGTATATGTTCTGTTTATACTTTTGGCATTCTTCAGCTGTTTAGTTGAGTTTGTAGTGTTGTTTAGCACAGGGTGTTCCCGAGCAGGAATCCCATCTCTTTCCTTGAGAGGTCTCTTGGAGGAGTATTGCACTACATTTCCACACTCAAGCTCAAGGCCATCTACATATTTCCTCATCAGTGCAGTTTCTGCAGAATATTGTGTTGTGATGCAGGGTGGAACAATGGAGAATTATATTGGGTGTCTTCAGAGCTATTTTTGCAGTGGAGGAAGGTTTCCAACCATTGGAAGGCCTATAAAGAAGACCCTTGGGCTTTATTGACATATTTGGCATCAGGACAAGGTGAATTTATCCCCTATAGTGCAGTTTCATCCCAGATATGTGTTATTTTAGGGAGGAGTTGCAGGGGTGGTTGCAGTGGTTGTTTTGGGAGGTGATTTCTTCAGTGGAGGAGCCATTCTTTCCTTCGGAGGATATATTGGAGAAGAGTTGTAGGTTTATACTTCAGCTTTAGACATATCTTATCATTTCTATTTTTACAGCATACTTTCAACCCTAGGGCTACATCTTACATTGGCACATTGTGTGTATTTTCCGGAAACCCTCTTAGGTTGTCTTGGAAAGGTGATCTAGTGCCCATATCTGTATGTCTAGAATATATTGGGGCATATATCGAATATTTTTACATTATTGTATCATCTCCAGCTCTAGTTATGCATACTATGACTGTGTTATAGCAGCTCTTCTAAATTTTTTGTAGTAGCAACATCTCACTTTTGAGAGTGTTTATGTATTGGAGGCTTGTGTGATCACATTCTATGGTTTGTGCCTCATTGTTTTGTAATTATTTGCTACATATATGATCAATAATATGGCTCTATATTGGTCTCATGGTTTCATGTGTTAAATATTTGCTGCTTCTTTCCTTTTATGCACTATATTCCCGCTTTTCCCATTTGGGAATATTACAAGCATCCCTAGCTCCATTTCTCACCCTTCAACAACCTCCTTTCAACAAAATCACCCTCAGATTTGTTTTTGAGATTTTGACCACCACGCCGAGAGTAACCCTAGAAGTCCAAGATAGGCTTTGAAAGATGTTTTGAGCTTGGCCAAGGGGTTTCCCACCTTCCATCCACCTAAATACACCTTTATTTCACCTTCCCTACTCCTTTCCTCATCAATTTTGGCCTTAAAACACCCTCAACCTATTTCCTGTAACATTATAAGACATCTTGTAGCACTATAGGAAACCTGTCGTAGATCCTGTAGCAACACCAGTTAGCCTCTCCTTCAACCTAGAAACCATATTCCACCTCACCTAACCCTACCACAACCTCCAAGACACCTTCAACTCTGAATCCATGAGTCCAGGACCTTCTTAATCCACCTTACCACCTCCTTCTTTTGCTGCAAAACATAGTATTTACAAGCATAGTTAGCCCATGAATAGATGCATTGTTAAAGCATAGAAGTTAAGCATAAAATAGTTATATTTTACTTAGCCATTTGGCCCAAAAATATGTGATTAGATTAGTATTCCTTTTTGCAATTTCAATTCAAAAATTACTTCATGAATGTTGCCTAGTTTACTTCTATTTCTTGAAATAGCCTAAATTGTAGATTTACTTCCTTGCAAAATAGCTAGATGTATCTTGTTTCTTTAGAATAGTCCTTTGATTATTGATAGAGTAATGGTTTTGAGTCATTTGTAGTTCTAGGTCTAATTCATAAGTGTGTCAGACTTCACTCAAAAACCCTAGCAAAAACACCTTTTCATAGGACTTAGAAGAGGATGGCATGAGTAGAATGCATCTGCTGTGTATATAGCACTGTCACCTCCAAGTTTGTATGAACCCTGGGTTGATAAGGTAAAGTAAAGTAGCCGATGGGAGTTACAAAACTTTTGGTGAAATAACATGGCTCACTAAGATACTTTCAAAATATTTCTCGAGGACGCCCTTAAGAAACAAATGAACACGATGATGGATAAATTTGCCCATATCCTTTGACAACTAACCACAAGCAACACATCTTCATATGAAAACCATATGGGAGGAGCCACTCATTTTAAGTTACAAGTTAACTTTTAAATTCCCATATTTGAAGACCAAATAGATGCAGACATCATACATAGATGGTTAAATATGTTGGAAGGATATTTTCAGTTCATGAATTTTCCAATTGGGAAATCTATTTCCCTTATGATTCGCCCTCAAGGCTGGAAGAAGAGTTTTTCCAAAACCACCAAATAGGGATCCTCCACATGGAAACAATAGATGGAAAGATTCATCGAGTAGTACAGGAAAATATTCACCTCACCCGGATGGGTACCTCTACACTATCAGGTCAAGCACTCCATCGATATGACCCCGGGTGCGGCGCTACCCAATGGAACGATATATTGATGCTCTATTCTGGAGAAAAATGAAATCAAGAGGTAGACTCGGGATTTGTTGTAGAAAGGCACATTAGGAAAATTTCATTTCCCTGTGGGAGACCGATCATGTTGGTACAGAAGAAGGATGAGACCTAGAGACTCTATATTGACTATCGAGCATTGAACAATATTAATATCTGGAATAGGCATCTAATCCCGCATATTGATGACCTTATGGATGAAATCAAAGGGTACAAATAATTCAAAAATATTGAATTAAATTCCAGCTATCACCAGGTACCAATCGAACCCTCCGATGTGTGGAATACTGCCATCAAATCCGAGGGAACTTTTGAATGGGTGGTCATGCCTTTCAGGTTGACAAATGCCCCCACAACCTTCATGAGGTTGATATGTGACATTTTGTGACCCTTCACCAACTCATTTGTGGTGGTGTATTTGGATGGAATATTGATCTTCAGCCAGAGTTGGGAAGAGCACCTCCACAACATTCGATAGGTCCTCCAAACACTGCGGCAACACAAGTTGTGTGACAATTGGGAGAAATGGACTTTTGGAATGACCTAGGTTCAATATATGGGGCAAATCATTGATGAGCGAGGTGTGAATGTGGACCTAACCAAGATACAGGTCATTCGATATTGGCTATCCCCAACCACTCTAACATAGCTCTACATATTTATGGGTCTTTCCAACTTCTATCCTACTTTCATGTTGGGTTGTGTCTCATATCAGTTGGACTTAGAGTCAAGTCACCAAGGGAGGATTGAAAGAAAATTTCTTTTGATATAAATCCCAAAAAAAGGTGTTCAATAAGTTTAATCATTAGCTCTGCTCGAAACCAGTGCTCACATTACCAGACATGAAACAACCATTTGAGATCGAGACAGATGCCTCTGACTATGCTATTGGTGCAATTCTTAATCAGCAGGGGCATCCAATAACATATCACAGTGTGTCAATTTTATACATTGTTTGAAAGTATCCCACATATAAAAAATAGATGTATTCCATTGTGTAGGCCTAGTGACAATGGAAGCATTGCATTATGCGGAAGGAAACAGTCATCCACACAGACCACCAAAAAATGTAGTTCATACAAACACAAGGTAAGTTGCAGAACAATTACCATCAGAAATGGTCTACGTACATCCAAAAATTCCATTTTAACATTAAGTACAGGAATGGAAGCACCAATAATGTTATAGACTGCCTCAGTCGACTTTTGATCATGGCGCTGACCACTATGCTTGACAATTGTGGGCACAAGAATTCAGGGTGGCCGCATCTTTACAATCATGATCCATAATTTGGAAACACATATCATAAAATCCTAGAAGGAACACAAGTTCTGAAATTTCACCTCCATGATGCACTGTTATGCCACCTGGGAAACCTCTATATTCCTTCAATCGAGCGTGCCAAGTGTATGTAGAAAATCTCTAACACCACTATAATATCATGAATAAATTTTATCAATGGATTTAATCTGAGATCATGTAATGCACTAAAACAAGATACTGAATACTTCTACTATACTTGTGGAATATAAAACACAATCACTCAATCACATGCAAGTAAGAGAAATGAAATTATCAATCACACAACACAAGATGTTCTTGGGGAAATCAACCACTCAAAACCCTTCTATCATATATTGTACATAGTCAAATAATCATGAAAAAATACAATGATTTCTCACACCAAGAAAATCCTACACTATCCTGACTGTCTCACTCTAATCCTACTCAAAACTGTTTAGCAATCCTTAGGCAAAATTGACCAACACTTAGCCAATTCTCAACCCCTCCTTATCCCAGCCTTGCTCACGAAATCCCTAGGAATTTAGTCCCTATTAAATAGGATAATCAACCTTCCTTGACTACGCAATATGTATGGAGCCTTTGTCTGACTTTATAACTACACTTGGGAAGTTCGCCAAAAATACAACTGATATTTTACTTGTCTTAAACCTTTGTCTCAACCGGGTCTCCATGAGAATTGACATGCGTGAAACTATTAATAGTGAATCATCGTTTACTTGGTAGATCAATACTTGCAAATTAAATATATTTTAATTCACTTGATCTTTCACTAGCGCATCAATCAATTAGAACTAGTTAAACTGATTTTTACTCAATTAATGTGAGTTAACTGATCACACTCACACCACACTAGTGCTGCAACTGTAACTAGACCCTGTAAATAATATAATCACTCTACATGCCTATCCTTTGACCCTCAACTTGAAATTCTTGAGGTAACTAAGTCTATCACACTTAGTTCACTATTACAAGTTGTTATGAGATAATATTACAATTTACTTTTAATTTAATTAAGGATAATTAAATCAAAAGCCTCACATGGTAACCATTTTCTGGGTGCCATTTTCTAGATTTTGTTTATGGATGCCAATTTCACTGTTTATTGTTGCAATTTTCAACAATGAATTTGGTAAGCACACTACAATCGGGTCAGTAGACATTTTGGGGTGGAGAAAACAATGACAATACTACATAAGTATGTCTATTTGTCAAACCTTCCACAAGATGTCGGGAAGTACATCAGATCCTGCCTGCGACATTTCCAAACTGAACATCAAGAATAAAGGCCTATATACTCCACTTCCTACCCATAGTCGACCTTGGGAATCCATTTCCATGGATTACATGTCAGGATTTCCTTCTACCAAGCATGGAAATGACTGTGTTTTTTTGGTCATCGATAAATTCTCTAATATGGTCATTATGGTGGCCTGCAAGAAGAGTATCAAAACAGAAGCCACTGCTAAAATATTCATTGAATGAGTGTGGGTGCACTTTGGGATCCCATAGTCCATCATCTCATATTTAGACAACAATTTTATAAGTACATTTTTGTCAAGTATCTGATTGATGTTGGATAGCAAGCTCACTAAGTCCACGAATTTCCACTTCCAAACTAATTGCTAAAAAAAGGTTGTCAACAGGATGATTGTACACATTTTGCGCATGTACAAATCGAAGAATCCAAACACATGTGATGAAAGCCTCCCCTATGTCTAGCACAACTACAACTGAGCTCTCCATAAATCAATTGGCCACAACCCCTTGCAGGTGGGGTTGGGATTCCAACCACTATCCCCATTGATGTCACCATACCATTTGCAGCTACTCACGTATATTCAAATCATGTCCAGTCTGAAGCTGATAGGGAAAACAAATTCATTAAACACATTTAGCACATCCTCCAGTAGGTCCATGAAATTTTGGACTGAGCCAATGATAAGTATAAGAAACAACATGATCAACATTAGGTGCCACACAAGCTCTAGGTAGGCAAAATATTTTGGATACATTTGCAGAAGGATTTTCTTGTTGGACCCCACCACAACCTTCAACCACTCTGATATGGGCCATACATAATCACCAAGGCTATAGGGGACAATTACTTCAAGCTCAACATTCCACCATTCGTTGGTCTACACCCAGTATTCAATGTGGACCACCTTCGGCCATACTTTCCACCATTACTAGACACATATGACATTGCAGAACAACTCACACCAAAAAAGTTAAACCTAAAATCCATGGAACATGCCATAATTGATCAAATCATGGACACATAGATCAATAAAACCCTCTAACATATGATTCAACTATATCGAGTTGTAAAAGCAGACCAAATCCTTCACCAAGGCAAGTGGTTCACTAGAGACCAAGTTCATTAGAAATTTCCTCACCTCATGGAGGATCTGCACGCAATGGAGACCATAGCTTCCTAAGGAGGGAGGCCTAATCTAGGTGGATATTGATGGGCACCCACCTATTCCACCTAGACCTCTAGTCGATTTCATCAGTTTGCTTGTTTATAGCAACATTTACTATTTTTAACATTTTTTCGGGTCCTGAACTTCTAGAGAAGTTTTGACCCCCTAAACAATGTTTTTTTAGGTCTGTAGCAGCTTTATAGCCATAGGTGGGGGCTTGAGGAAAATCCTATAGTACTCGGATAGATATTTCCGACAAGGTATTGTACACACCAAACAAAGACAATATGACCATGTTACGACCCAAGGAAGTTGGCTTCCCAACTAACCCCAATGGGGCCCACAAACTCTTGGTGTTCCATCTCATGGGGTTAGGGATTTGGTTTTTCAGAGTTTTCCCTTGTTGTTCAATAATAAAAAGTCCCTTGAGCCTCATTTTAACATAGTTCAGAGGCATATAGCTCCCACATCTCTTCTTGGAGATAAGATAATGTTGTAGCGAGGTCCCTTACGACTGAATTTTGATATATTTTTGTAAATATTTTGTAAGTTTAATCGTGCGCAGCACAAGTAAAGGGGCTTTGCGACGGGTCAAAATCCCTCATGATTTGTAATGGGTCAAAGGGTAGAACTAGGGACCACAAAACATAATTTTTGGACCTTAGTTGAGTGCATACTAAAAGTATAAATGGGAGTCTAGATCGAGTCAATAGAATACATGATGATGTTAAGGATGAATGAGATCTGACCATGTTTTTATATTTTGAGCGAACTTGTCTAGGTTAGAAGGCTCTTGTTGGCTATGTGCATGGAGACCTTAGTCATACTATGTGCAAACCCTGTTGGTTGTGTGTGTGGGTAGAGAGTGAAGGTTTTGTAAGGAAGATATGATTGTGAATGAATAAAGGAATGTTTTGGATGATATTTGAGTATCAAATGCATCTGTTGTTTTCTTTATGATCTTTTTTTTTCATGTTATTTTCGATTGCTGGGTATATGTATTTTGGATCAATTGCACAATTGTAATTTACCTTAAATGAATGATGAATGTATGGATATATTTTTATTGAACACTATTTTTATGTATTAAGGACTATTGGAAGGGATTGTGGATCTGTAACTTTGTGAGTGCGGGATAACCTGTGTAAATTGACCTAAATATATCTAGTTATGGTTCCTGGTTAGGGCTTTTGTTGCGAAGGTCTGATCACTTTTGTTTAGATTTTAAGACACCCATATCATTTAATTCTCTCTCAGGGTGTGGAAACCTAGTTCTAACACCCCCCATAATGCTTCGAGTGAGACTTTGACTTGCGCAAGCAGGTCACTGCTAAAAGGGTCAGTAGTAAGAGGGCTTTGTTGGTTAACCTTAAATCCAAACCTAGGACAGGACCCCTCAAGCCAAAAAATGGTTCTGTTTCTGGGACCATGATCATTTTGAGAGAGATTGGGTGATGTGGCGGCCATTAAAGCCTAAATTAGAGGACTGTTTTGAGAAGAAAATTCAAGAATTTTTCCTTAAAGAAACAACAGTAAGAAGCTATCTACTGAATATTGTAAACAAAAGTATATTTTCCCAGAGGTTCACAATATCTTCTTTGTGACCTTTGCGCACGAATTATAGGAGTGGTTTTCAAGGTTAGCAGAGTTCCAAACCTGTTGGAAGGATGACAAGGTCACACATTAGACACTTGAATTGATCCAAGAGTTGGAACAGACTGATAATTCCATCACCTAGACTGTAGATCACTGGGTTTACAACATCTTGGGTGGGTTTGTGAGAAAATTTACAGTAGATCATTTTGTATCGTATTCTGAAGTTGAAAGGAGATTTTTCAAGGGATTTCAAGGTAAATTTTCCTCTGCTGATTAAGATGTTGTGTGTAAAGGGTGTTTTGTGCAGCCATACTGATTGAATGACCCCTGATAATATAGAAAGTACTACGCACAGTGGAAAATATTATCGGGTCAATTAGAGATGGGACAGATCTATATACAACCCTCTAATAAATTCTCCTAATATAGAGAGTAGTGAAGCTATGTGCACTAAAGGTAGCCCTCTAGCTACACCACAGTCGAACTCATGCAGGGGAAATACATCTCCTACCCCACCGCCACCACCATCTGCAGAAGATATGGTCATGCATATGAAGCTACCCACCTTTAAGGGTGTGGGGGATGAGGATATGTATAGGTTTTGGTTTGTGGCTGATGCGGTGTGGACTTCGCAAAACGTTAATACTAATGTTGTCAAGAGAGCGCAGCTGGATATGGCATTCGAAGGTCATATGTTAGATTGGTTCATGGGATATCTATCCTAGAACGTTGATACCACTGTTTTGCAGATTAAGGATGCTTTGAAACTGCAATTCAGGATGCTTAAGTCCTACTCACAGTGCATGATAGAATTAGAATATATCAAACAAGGACCGACATAATCAGTTTGGGAAGCGAATCAACAATTGAAGTGCACCATCAACAAAGGAGGATGTGTTTATGATGATAAGAAACATAAGTAATGGTTCATTGCTATGCTCTTGCCCCATCTTCATAGGCCTATGGGTCGACAGAAGATTAATTCTCAGGTTGAAGCTCTGAAATTTGCTATGAAAATGAAAGTTGCGCCTAGAGAAGATGCTCAATTCGAAACGTTGCAAATTCAAAATCAATTGGAGGCTATGCACCTAGAAATCTAGAACCTATGTAGGGATCGGGGTAAAGAAGTTGGTGCAGATGACTGGTGCATATGCTATAAGGATTCAGGCCACACCAAAGATCAGTGCACTTTGTTATCGAATTACATGCAAGCAGGGGGACTGAATCCACTGCGCCCCAGGGATGATGTTGGGCCAAGTAGCCCCACACTATGGTGCACATATTGTAGGGTAGCTAGACGAATTGATACAGACCATTTTCCTCGATTAGGAAGCTATGTGACAAAACTGAAGCAACAATGGTGAATATTTTTCTCTTAAGTTGGTCATGATGAGCACCACTGCCAGACATTTGACCTAATGATAGACAGTGCTAACCTCTATAGAGTGCAAGTCGACCCTTCTTCACCAGCATCTCCCTATGGATGTGGAGGATCTCCAACAAGAGGAAGGGGCAGGTGAAGAGGTGGAGGCGCATGTCAGGGAAGAGGGAAATTAATCTGTTATAACTATGGAGACATTGGACACTATGCGCATGACTAACCAAATCCTATGCAAAAATATTGCAAGTAATATAGGAAATTTGATCATGTAATTGAAGATTGTCTTGTATTAATTTCTAGAATGCAGAAAAAGCAACATCGATGCCTACGAAAAACATACAAATTTTTAAATATGAACCGTGTGATGATGGTCCAAGTTATAACGTAATTATGCATAGTGGTGCTGCCACCGAAGGAGCTGACGAAAGGAGGGATGATGCAGAGCCACTAATCAGAAAAACCTACAGAAGGAAAAGGATACTTTCATTGAAGGTAGGAAGGATTTTGCTGCTGCAGGAGCGTCCACATCAAAGTCTATCATGGAAGCAAAGGATGATGATGAAATCAAACCATTCCTACAAGGTTTTATTAAGCTATTGCACACTCAAAAGGTAGTAGATAATCTTCAGGCCTTGATAGAAAACTGCATGAAAAAAGAAGTACCTCGAGCTAAGACTAAGGTTGTGAACAAGATTTATAAAAACAAGAAGAGAACTAGTCGGGAGATGCGCATGACTGTGTAGATTGGAGAGTATGAGATGGATAAAGTCATCCTAGACCTAGGGTCTGATAAAAATGTTCTACCTAAGAAAACCTGACAGAATATGGGAGAACCAAAGCTAGAATGGTCCACCATTCAGTTACGCATGGCCAATCAACAGAAGATCATTCCGCTTGGAAGACTTCCACAAGTTCTAGTAGAACTTGTTGGAGTAAAGGTATGCACATATTTTGAAGTGATACAAATTGTGGATGATGCAGATCCCTACCCTACGCTGTTAGGATTGGATTGGGCCATCGATATTAGATGCATCATTAACCTAAAACATAGAAGCATGATCTTTGATAATGATGGTACGCGGGTAATAGTACCATTATACCCAACAGAGGGAGAAAGATATACATAGCCAATGCATGAAGGAGATGATGTTGACCATATTTACAAGATGACTGTGTGGAATGAGGATTGGATCAAACCCATAGATGATGGAATGTTTAATTTGGAGAAGGATATTTCGTGTTTTTCAAATTCAAATGGAGAGATGGAGAACTGGCAGAATCGGTTGCATAATGTTTTTGCGCTGCGCTGCCTCAAGATCACTAATAACTTTCGATGCATCTCCTCAGAGGTAAGATAACTACCCTATTTTGATGGTTCTGGTAGTGTCATAGTATTTCTGGAATAATTGGAAAAGGTTGCCTCATAAGAATGAAGGTTCTGGGTGCTTGACCTGGCTATGGACGCAACCCCAGTGCATTAGTGGGATACACACAAGGGTGTTTTTAAGGACTGGGAGGAATCCATAAAAATCATGACGTTGCGCTTTGAGCACCTCGATACCCCACCAACTAATATTTTCTATGGTCAGGGAGACCTGCACAAGCACCTAGCCCTGTAGGTAGAAATTTGGAAGGAAAATACTTGGAACGAGTGGGTTCATATGTTTATTCATTTGTTGGGGCTGGTACCTACCACTTGGTATTTGGAAACGAAGCTGCACCGAGGTACTTGCCAATGGATTAAAATGACTGATTATTTCCTATCAACCTTTAGCTTGGTTAGGCGATCAGAATAATTGGATGAATCTCTATAGGATATCGATGATTTGGTCTTTGATGACTCCCGACCTTGAAGGGAATGTGTTGTGCTAGATGCAAGACATTGTCAATTGTAGGAACTTGTAAATAGAGGATAATGAAGACAATCCAAGAAATTTTAACATCGTTGAGTCCGAAGGGGAGCGAGCAATTGTAGGGCCCTCATTAGGAATGGTATATGTACCTAAACCTCTGAATTTAAAGGAAGTCAGAATTTGGATAGAAGAGTAGCCCAAGTTGGCCAAAATTGGGGATTACTGGGATGATGATATAGTAGAGAATATTGCTACTGGCAAACTATCAGGACCTATTTCCTACAAATTTCTCTGATCTAAAAGGAATTGTAGGATACCTAGGTGTTATGAAGATCACTTTGAAACTAGATGCACGCCCTGTCAAGCAGCGACCATACCAATTAAATACCAATTATAAGTAGAAAGTAAAATATGAATTAGAAAATATGGTGGATGTAGACATGATTGAGCCTGTAGAGCAGTGTTATTGGGTGAGCCCAATGGTGGTTCAAGAAAAGAAGACCAAAGGAGAGATAAGGATTTGTGTAGATCTGTGCAAGCTGAATGGTGCCTGTGTGCATGACCCCTTCCCTACTCCATTTTAAGATGAAATCCTGAATAATCTGGGAGGACAAGAGGCTTATTTGTTTACTAATGGATTTTCGAGATGTAATCAGATCAGAATTGCGCCCGAAGACCACAACAATACCACCTTTGCAATGGAATGGAGGTCTTTCTAGTACACTGTCATGCCTTTCAGATTGAAGAATGCCCCTGCGATCTTCTCGCACATAGTAGTGGTTGTGTTCAAATAATTCATGCATAAAGTTTTGGAGGTGTATTTCGATGAATGGAAAGTGTTTGGGTTGGTAAAGAAACATGTGTCAAACCTGCACATGATGCTTGTCACTTGTAGGAAGCACCAAATTTATCTTAACTTGAAGAAATACATATTCTGCGCGCCTTTTGGAATTATGTTGGGGCATATAGTGTGTCAGGAAGGATTTATGGTAGACCCAACCAAGATAGCAGTTATCATAAACCTATAAGTTCCCACTAATTAGAAACAGCTATGCTTCATCCTATGACACACCAAATATTACAGGAAGTTCATTTAGGTCTATGCTCTGATCACTGCACCAATGGAGAAGTTACTAAAGAAGGATGTGTCATTTTTATGAGATGAGGAATGTCAAAATAGCTTTGAGCTGCTCAAGGAGAAAGTGGCCATTGCACCTATTCTGATATTCCCAGACTAGTCTAAGGTTTTTCATGCACATGCATTTGCATCTAGTATAACACTTGGGGTTGCTTTAGCGCAGCCAAGAGAAGGAGACATTGATCACCCTATTGCTTTTGCCAGTAGGAATCTCTCTAGTGCAAAGCACAACTACTCAACCACAGAAAGCGAAGGATTGGCCATGGTCTATGCTTTGCAAAAATACAGGCACTATCTGCTAGGAGGACATTTCAAAATGTTCATTGACCATTCCGCTTTGAAGTACATGGTTAATAAACTTGTGTTGGGGGGAAGATTTGTAGATGGTTGTTGTTATTTCAAGAGTATGGATTTGAAATCATTGTGAAGCCTAGAAGACTAAATGTTGGACCTAATCATTTGTCACACATTGAAAATGGGGGAGAACCAACCAATTTAGAGGAGGGGTTACTTGATGCGCAACTCTTTGCTATCAAGGTGTTTGATGAGCAGTTTGCTGGTATTATTCACTTTCTGACCACTAGAAGCATGCCTGTTGAAAATTATATGCGACAAAAGGAGTTGGTTGTGCATGCTACTGATTTTACCTTGATTACAGACCAATTGTATAATTTGGGAGCAAATGAAGTATTGAGAAGATATGTGTTGGAACATGAGAGATAGGATATATTGGCCAAGGCTTATGTAGGGGTGGTAGGAGGCCACTATGCTGGGAAGGCTACTATGCAGAAGGTGTTGTGTGCTGGGTTATGGTGGCCACACTGCACAATGATGCACATGCATACTATTGAACCTGTGACTCTTGTTAGAGAACAGGGAAGCCCTCGCACAGAGATCAAATGCCCCTGCAACCATAGAAGGCCCTACAGACCTTTGATAAATGGGCTATATATTTTGTTGGACCTATCAATCCTCTAGGGAAGAAGACTGGAGCCTGCTATATCATCATTGCCACATATTATGTAACCAGATGGGTAGAAGCTAAGGCAGTTAAGGATTGTACTGTAGAAACTGTGGTGCATTTCATTTTTTAACATATTTTGACTTGGTTTGGATGCCCAAAGATACTAATGAGTGATAAAGGTACACACTTTTTTAATGAAACCATTGAAGCATTGACAGAGGAATTTCAGATCCATCACCAAAAGAGTACCCCATATCACCCACAAGAAAATGGTGCAGTAGAGGCTTTCAAAAAAAAATTGGAGAATGCACTCAAAAATATCTGTAATTCCAACCGGAATGATTGGGACATGCGCATCCCTTCTTTGTTATGGGATTTTAGGACCATATGCAAGAATTTGACGAGGAAAACACCTTTGAGGATGGTCTATGGGAAAGAAGAAATCATGCCAATGGAGTATATTGTCCCAAGCCTACACATCGGAGAATTCACTATTATAGTTGAGCCTGACATTATGGAGAAACACTTGGTGCAATTGGTTGCCTTAGAAGAGGATCGGTTCATTGCTAATTTCCATCAGAAAGTGCAGAAGGCATGTGAAAAGGCTTGGCATGATAGGCACATCAAAGAAAAGGTTTTCAAGGAGGAAGAGTTGGTCTTGTTATATGAAATTCATTTTGAGCACCACCTAGGGAAGTTTAGGAAGCATTGGTTGGAGCTATACATTGTGAAGGAAATCACTGATGGAGGTGTAGTGCGCTTGGCCACGTTGGGCAGTGAGAATATTTCGAGGTATTTCAATGGTAGTCGTCTAAAGCCATATAAGGACAATCCTGAGATGAAAAAATGACTATATGGCTGGAGCATAAGAATCCAGTGGTCTGCACATGGTATAGAGGAAAGGTGCAGATAGATGCAATAGGAGCGCAGGGGTGATGCGCAGGAAAAGAAACTAGTCGTTGGAACAATGAAAGTGGGTGAAAAAGTGGTTTAACTGTTGGATGGAGATGGTTTTCTGCATTTAATGAGGTGATCTTGGGGGATTTTTTATCGTTTTTATGGAGGTAATTTGAAATTAATGAAAATCAAACCATTTTCACCTTATATTTCCTATAAAAGGAAGGGCACATGTCATATTTGGTTCCTTTACTTTATGAGTATGTTTCTCCCTGAGCTTATCCATAATTTGCGTTGTAAATTTGTTTGTGAGAATTGTATGTCTCGCCGAGAGACCCCATATGATATGAGAAATCTAGAATTCATATTTCACCCAAGAATGAAAAATGCCAATAGGAGAGTGCGGCTGTTGAGGATCACTCTGTGCCACCCACAACATTGACTGAGCAGGGGTTGGACGATGTCCTTGAAGTAATACCTGAGGTTGAAGAAGTCATGTCCATGCTAGCTAGAGGGAAGGGAAAAATATCGAAGTGGGCCTCCTCAAAGCCGCAGACCTCTCCGAGGAATGTGACATCCCCGCGTCAGGCTACTAAGTACAGGTCGCCTATCGGTGACCCTTCGAAGAGACCAATGAGTGCCACTGAGGAGGCTTCGTTCGTCGAGCCCATCTCATGGCGGCCACCATACGTCAAGATGCGCAAACCCTCTATGCACACGCCAAACAATGTAGAATTAGTGTGGGACTACGTTCATATGCCTTTGGTCTCACAGGTTTTTCCCTTTGGTGATGATATGTTTGGCAAGATACCGAGTGTCAAGTTCGATGATCATGATTTGGCGAACGAGGAAACGTTCCCTGAGATCACACCGGAGTACTACCTGGAGCGAGTGCTTTATGATGATATGGTGAAGGTTGAGCCAATGCCATGGACATGTGGGTTAGGCAATGCCGAGATCCTAAATTTTCTGAGGATTCCGTATTTTGGGAGGTACCCTATGTAATATCCCCAAAATAGGGAAATTCTACAACAATGAGAATATCTGAAGATATTCTAAAGTTGGAGCTTCAGAAAACCAAGAACATAGTGGTGTAAATCATCTGATAGGATGTAAAGTAACATATACCCATCAAATGAATGATCAGCAACAAGAGTATGACCTATACACACCTTCCAAAGTGGGGAAATGCAGCAATATAGGGCATAAAATGACTGTCCTCAGAAAATAACACTATATTTGTGGGAAATGGGACTTGGATCCCTTAGAATATATAGTATATGGCTCACATACAGAATTTGAGCAAAAATAAATCCCTCTAGCCAACATAAACAGATCTCCCAAAGCTAATATGACTCAAATAAGCCCAAACCCCATAGCTTAACACATGCAAAAAGGAATGAAGCATGTAAAGTGTTATTTTATTAAGGTTTTATGCAGAAAATAATGAGAAATAACAGATCTAGAGTCTACAAGCATCCAATGGCTGAGAAAATGGAGATTCCTTCCTCTTTATACACAATAAGACTAACCCAACAATGTTTTCAAGAAAGTACAATGTATAAAAGAGCAGATCTGAAGATATAGATCTAGAAAATGCAGTTATACTATAGCTCTATATAAATATAGCTGAAATTTACAAAGAACAGAAGAATAATACTATACAAAGCATTCCGGGAGAAGGGTTGGCCCTCCCTTCAAGGAACTAGCTCAGGATCATGGGTCTTGACCCTGCTACTGCAACACTGGGAAAAATAACGTAGTTTCTGCAAATGACTACATAGTAGATGATGTAGAAATCTTTGGCCACATGCCAAGATGTACAATATGCTTAGAAATATCCTGTACATATATTGCAAAGAAAGGGGAGCTCCCTCCTCTGAAAGATAAGCTCAGAAGTTGGAGTTGTAAGTCTTCCACTGCAACACCCTGCAACACAATGTTCCTTGATACAGGAATAACATTGTAGATGAAGGAGGATGCTTGGCCTCAAGCTTGGATGTGGAAAAATGAAGAAAAATGCTCCTCCAAGAGATCTCTCAAGGTAGGAGAAGGAATCCCTAAGCAGGAATGCCTTGTGCTAAACAACACTGCATACTAAACTCAACAGTTGAAGAATGCTCAATAGTCTAAGCAGACCAAAATCAATAATCCATAAGATAGCCTAAAATTTATGTTATCTTCCTGCTTATAAGGTTTGTGATCCTCCTCACCTTGGGTCCCACCCATTAGGTTTTCCAACACCACATGATCACTTTCCCTCCAAAACTGCGTTGTAGCTCCATCAAGGCTACTCCTCCATACTGTGTTGTTGACTTAGTCAACTTGACTGAATCAACATGATTCTCTTCCTATTCATACATGGAAAGTGAAAAATACAGCTACAATATTGTCCCATTTTCATACCAAGAGGGATTTTATGCTAATACAAGATAAGTATGGGTCTCTTTCCCCCCATTTATTCACCTACTAAGTGCAAGAATCAAAAATTAATATTCCTATTAGCTGCATGCTAATTTTAGGAATATTACAGTACTCCCCTCCCAAATGTTGCTTGTCCTCAAGAAACTGCAAGGATAGAACTGGATAGTCTCCTTCCCTCTTCCTATAGCATCCTCATATGATGAGCTCTCCCAAAGAATAAGATGTTGTCTCAACAATGAAACTCCATAGTGCCTCTCCCAAGCATACAAGTTAGAATTTGGTGTACATCCCAAATGGCTATCATCATGCAAAAGTAAAATACTCAAGGAGACAACTATGTGCTGTCTAGGGGTCCTCTCAAGGCATGGAGTTTGATATGCATGGGAAAATTTCATTCCCAAGTGAAACCTCCACCCCCAAGCTATCATCCATATAAAATGAGTCACCCTCCAACATGGTAACTCATGAAAAATTCCCTCCACCTTTGGCTCATGAAGTGTAGGTGGGCTGAATAGATGAACATGATAGGAAAGAGGGCCTATCCCACACTGTCCACCTCTCCACTTATGATAAGTGTAGAGGGCATGTTGATCTTGGGATGCAACATGGTTGCCCTCAAGTGGCAAGAAGAAGATTGAATCTACAAGGATCCTCTCTCCAATTTCATGAGTCATGCCAACCCAAACCATTCCATACAAGATGAATGGCACATCATCACCATATGACATCCAAATCAGAAAAATGCTGAAGGTTGTGTGCAAGTTTGGATGGTACAAATGGTTTTCCAAGTGGATACTGTGCAGTCTCCCCAACTGTTGTTTGAGAATATCATGTGGCAAGTGGTTCTTCAATAAGTTTCAAGTTGTGCATGTTTGCTCCTCCACCATGGGGTAGTAAGCAGCAATGGATATCAGTTGTACATAATAAAAATAACAATATACTTGCCCAAATTCATGTATAGATGGGCTGCTAGCATTACAAAGATTGGCCCTAAATTGACCATGAGACCCAAAAATATTCCTGCTCTCTTGTGGAACAATGCACCATTCATATATGGTGAGAAGATATAAATACTCAATGCAGTAATCAACAAGTACAGAAATCCATTCCTTACCATACATAGTGAGTAGGCTGAAAGTGAGGTCCATGAATGAGTCCTCCCACGAGAATCTCCTCATAAAAATCTGCAAAAATAATGGATACATACTCTTCTTGGAACACTCCTTTAATAAGAACATACTCCAAAGTGACAACATTGTAGGCCTTAGTGATAAGTCTCTTGTCACTCCATGACTCCCCCCTTTGACATCCCATATGCCAAAGGCATCCACCATCATGCTGCTATGTGAGAAGATCTTCTTCCTATGTGGAAGCTCCTCCTTTTCCTTAAATGTTGAAGGGTAGCCTCTTTGCACCTTGAATGTGCCCTTCCTTCCTCTAGAAATATCATGATGAGCATGGGAAAAGTTCTGCCCATACTCTCCCAAGTGTAACCACAACAACAACAAATCTTGTTGCTCCCTCTTCTCTCCCTCATACAAGCCATAAGGTAATATCATAATGGTTATCCTGTATGATGACCCATACAAACAAATATTCTACTACCATAGAATATGGGTGCCCTGCAATGCCTCCCTTCATAACATACCTTGTGAAAAAGGGTATGTCATATGCTGGCCAAACTCTCCCAGGAGTATTTGTTACATATAAATTTTTCACTGTCCCTGCAATCCCCCATCCCACACATTGGAGGGCTTATTCCATGACCTGTGAGTAGTGACATAACCTGAAACCACTTTCATGGCATCCCCCTTGACAAGGACAACCATTCCCCTGAAGATAGTTTCCTGTGAAAAGCCCTAAAAATAGACCTTTTGGCCTTGGCGCGACTAGCCAGTTCAACCCTCATGCCAATGGGGGAAATCCACCAAAGGGGGCGCACCAACTGGCACTCTGTCCCAGTGTATCACTCTCACCAGGCTTAATAAGGATTTTTTTTAAAAAATAAATGGTGGAATTTTGATTCCAACCATCTCCTGAATGAGTCTCTAAAATGAGTTGGGAGGTTTGGCTCCGGATCTCCATGTAGGGGAAGTAGTTTTCCACCCATCATGGAAGGTTCCTTGAGGATAGGGCCAATCCCACCATTATAGGGATCCCAACTCCCCTTCCACCATCTATATAAGCTTGTAATTTTCCCTTTGCAAGCTAGCCTGAATAGAGCTGAATCAGTAGTAAGGAGATTATCGTCAGACAGACGAAGAGAGAGAGACTTCTCCCATTCCCGATGAGCTTTTTTGAGACGTACTCCGTTGTCGACCCACCGAAAGAAGATCCAGCGTCAGAGATAAGGTTGTATATTTCTTTTTTTTTATTAATAATAAACGACTTTGATTATGGTTCCACTCAGATGTTCATGTTTTATGTTATGAGTTGTATCTTCTCTGACTGATACATAGTTGCATGTATTAGGTTTTACGCTTGTGTGTTTGTTGTTTCTTCATGTGCGTGCAGGTGTTTGAACGTGTTAGGTGGGAGAATTGTGATCTGCCATAGCGCAGGACGGAAGCGCCATCTTCTTTGCAAACAATAGTAGCATGGGAATTAAGGTAGGCCTCTTGTCACATCTTGGTCTTTTGTAACTAGGAACCTCCATCTTAGCATGACTCGGTTGTTGCTAGACTCGATCTGGGCTAGTAGGGATCACCTCTGTCCGTAGAGGGGATTTACCTCTCCAAAAAACTGGTGACTCCATTGGGGAGACATTGATTAGAGTTTTTCTTGTATTTTCGGTTGATTTTGGTCTTTGCCTGCTTGATCAGCTCTTTTGGTTCGCTCTTTTCTAGTGTTAAACTTTTGTTTAGCCTCACCATCCCTGATCTACTCCCTATTTGCTCTTTATCATTTTTTTCAATAGTAAACTCGACTAGCACGGTTTTTTCCCTGACAATCGCGCCAGCTGGCGCATGTTGCTAGTTTATCCTCCGCGCCAATCTTATTCTGGTGCTAGTTACAGCCTGACAGTCGCGCCAATCCTGTGTGGTGCTAGGATTTGCTTCTTTTTGAGCTTTCTAAGCTTGATTTATGGTTTTGGTGTCATTTTTTCGACTGCCTGAGTGTTCTGGAGCCTTGTTTTGCTGAGTGTGACCTTCATCCTCTGGTTGTTTTCCCTCTACTATCGGTTTTACATTCTAGCCCTAGGGCATCTAGGTGCTATAGTGTGTCGAGCCTCCCGTGGGAGTTTTTGGTCTTCGTTTGATCAGTCAATTTCATTATTGCTTCTCTGCATTTTTTTGGTGGTTTTTCATTGTTTTATTGTGTTATTTGAGTGATTGGTCTTTTCCTCATTCGAATTTCACTTTGTCTCGTTTTGGGCCTAGATTACACGGTTCATTTGAGTCTTTGGGATTCCTCTTTGATTTGAGGGACTTCTTTGTCAATTTGAGGTTTGATTGTGTGTTTGGCATTGAGTGAGCTTGCTTGTCTTTGCTCTTTTGCTATCACTTCTCAAATTGCTCTTTTCATTGGTTTTCATCTTGTTTAGTGCACTTTGCTCTTAAACATTGAAAATAGAAAAAAAATTCAAATCTCTTTTGCTTTTGATTAGTTAATGTAAATTGAGAAATTTTCTGTGTTATTAGTGATTTGTAACTCTGAGAGAAAATCTTTTAGTTTTCGTTAGCGTGCATTAGAGACACTAGTGGTTGTTTTCAAATCATTTTGTTATTGTGTGAAAGCTCTCAACCTTCCTGTAGTTAGCTATTCATTGAACGAAATGATACATTGTGGCATGTAGTGTGCATTTAGAGGATTTTAAGACATAACATTCAGTAGGGCCCGGAAATTGAAACATAATTGAAGATCAACACTAAAATTTATTCAATAAACCTAAGGAAGCATTGAAACTTAATGCTCACATTTTAGTGGTCTAGGCTAGAGACGTATTCCAGCGTCTTAAAACCTAGTAGTTGTCGTTCGCCATCTAGTTTCAGACAACGCTAGTATGAACTTGTGCTCCCCGTACCATCGAGTATATAACGGGAGACCCCACTAGGTTGCAATCCTGTTATCCATAAGAAGTCGAGTCTGATGCCTTGTAACCGTGATACACCAAACACGGCATTCAGGGAGACTACCTGCACGTACGGAAAGTCCTTGGTCATTTATTTTTCATTTGATCACCAAGGTGTATATTGAAGTTCACGAAAACTTGGTACACCTCTTACCTAGATTACCAGAGCAGTCAATTTGATCTTTGCTGACTCCCTAAATTTGAAAATATCGTCAAGCGCTTGTCCTTTCACGCTTGTTTCCAAACTGAAAGCGATAGAGTCACCTTTCACCTGTTTCTTGACTCTTAAAATATGAAATGGTAGAGTTTGGTTTCAATGTTTTAAAAATTAACTGCCCACGAAATATTCCTGGTTAAAGTTAGTTTCCTTAGGGTGTTGTTCTAAAGTTGTTTCTAATGGAAAATTTTCTGGAGTTCACCAACCAAGGAATCCCCCTTGATGGGAATCCTGGTCACTTTCCTCCTTTTGGGAATGTTGGTGCTCCTTATATGGAAACATTGTCCCTTCTTGGGTTAACTGTTGGGTTGCATGTTTGGTTGTTTTCAACCTCTGTGGTCCCGAATGTCCTGGCTACTGGTCAATCAGTTCCTCCACCTAAACAACATCATGTTGATTCCAAGGTGGACCTCTCCCCTTCTTTGCCTATTTCTGCGTCCTCCTCTTCTACTTCACTTGGTGAAAGTTTGGACTCTAGTACCCAGGTGGCTAAGAAGAAAAATAAGAAGACAAAGAAGAAGAAGTCAGATAAAGGAGAGGCTAGCTCTGTGGCTATTGCGTCTAAGAAACCATCCATCGATGAACCTTCCAACCCTTTGCAGAAAGTTAATTTCCCTTGCATGTTGTGCACAGGAGACCATATTCTTCGAGATTACCCTAGCATTCACAAGGTGCTCAACGCATGGTCCAACAGTTGTCCGCCATTTCCTTTGGCTTCTGAGAGTTAGGTTGGGGGCACAGCTTCAACTAGTGCTGGTAAAGCTCCTAAGAAGCAGGGTAAGCTCACCAACCCCTGTAAGTTGTGTGAAGGGCACCATGCCATTCACCTTTGTCCATATATGTATGAAGCCAAGGGAGTGTTGGACAACACGACTGTTTCTACACCATGCCTTCCGGTTGGTTACAAACAACTTTTTTGAGTCCTCCACAAGCTAATCCTACAATTGGTCAAGATTCATCCTTGGTCGATCCCGCTCCCTCAGAAATTCAAATCCAGGAATCCATCCCCGACCAAACATTGGTCGTGGGATCAGTTAAGCTGGCTCCGTCTACGGTGCACCAGGTCTTTTCCATTGAGAGTGGACCTCACACCCCTCAAGTTCTTCTTGTTTCTTCAGATTCCTCAGACTTGGAGAAAGATTCTCCTGTCCCTATATCTCAAGAAGCTGCTCCTCTGCCTCCCATGATGGAGGTCTCGGAGGATACTCCTCCTGCCTTCGAGATGGAGGTCATAGAGTATGCTCCTTCTTCTTCCGTAACACCAGGGGAAGACCATCTCAGTTCGATGGTAGCCCCTCCAAGTAGTTTGGTCACTTCCTTTGATTGGAATCGATTTTCAAGATACCGCCTTCCATCTTATGTGCCTTTTGAGATAATGGTACAAACCTTTGGTCTGGTCGTACCTAGCACTATTATAGATGAAGGCACGTATGTTAGTGTTCTATCCTCAACTACTTGGAAAGCTTTCGGTTTGCCGCTGCTTGTGCCTAATATGCAGAATCTGTTGGCATTTAACAGAAGAACTAGTCAACTGTTAGGGATCCTTCCGAGGGTACCTGTTACTTTGGGAGGTAAAACCATCCATATGGACATGATGGTTGTTCTAGGCCCCTTGGATTTTAATTTGCTTTTGGGGCGTGAATACACCTATGCCATGGGAGCACTTGTCTCCTCCATTTTTCGTGTGGTCTGTTTTCCACATGAAGGACGGATTGTGACCATTGATCAGCTTTCATTCTTTGGTCCTGATGTGGCAGCTAGCCCGCCATCATCCCTTCCTGGTTTTTATCCACCCTTTGTATCTGCCCCACCGCAGGTCAAATATGTGGCTACCTACCCCATGCCTGTACTTAGTGATAGTGTCGTTGTGCATCAGGTGCCGGGGGCATTGGGTCCTGATTTCCAAGATGTTGTTCTCCCATATAGTGTAGAACTCTTGGAAGCCATGACTTCTTGTTCCTCATGATGAGTTGTCGTCAGAGCATAGTTCATTTTCTTGTGTCAATCTCCTTAAAAAATGAAACAAGGTCATTGGAGCATGGTTCGTCTCCTTGTGTCAAGCTCCATAAAAAATGAAACAAGATTTTCTAAGGATAGTTCTTTTAATGTGTCAACCTCGTTAAAACAATGAAACACGTTCCCATTCAATTCGAGTCTTTGCTAAGATCTTGTAAAATCCCAGTTGAGTCTTTCTCTTGATCTCGTAAATTGAACCTTCACTCCATCTTCCTTTCATATGGATTGAAGCTTGGGGGGCATGTACCTCGAATTGAGTCACCATGCTGGGGGCATGTTTACTTTTTCAAGCAGAGTTTGTTTTCGTTTCAAGCTTGTGTTAAAATGAAACCGGTTTCAAGCATAGTTTATCTTTGTTTCAAACTTGTGTAAAAATGAAACCAGCTTCAAGCAGAGTTTCCTGATTTCAAGCTTGTGTAAAAATGAAACCATTCCCATTTTACCTCTTGTGATTACCATTTTATCAGCCTGTTTTTCCCAGATGAGCCTTGGTTTTCTCACTCCATCATCACTATTTGCTTGGCCGATCATATGCCTTCACTTGGTTGTTTTACCTGTTCCTAAGGAACTGCTGTGATGAGTGGTCTTGTTAGCCAACCTCTTGACCTTTATTTTTTCTGAGCAGTTCCACCATTACCGGAACCAGTTTCTACCCTTTATACCACTCGTTCCTCCAGGAGGAGTCAACTTTCAGCTCTTTTCTGACTCTTGAAAACTGAAAATATTTTTGAGTCGCTCGTCGTTTTGATCTTGTTAAATTGGCTACGAAACGACATCTACCCAGTATACGTTTACCCCTTTTTCGGGCTGGGATAGATTATTTATGAAAAAGGAATACCCTAGCCTATCATGACTAGGAGGTTTTCTTAGACATAGTTTTCTACCTTTTCGAATCTGAGAAACTATATACGAAAAGGGACTGTTGGAGTTTACTTTTCCGCTATCTTTTCAAACTCTCTAAACAAGAAAAGACGTCGAGTTCTTCCTTTGTCAGACTCATTAAAACCTGATGACATTGAACTCTGTCGTAATGACGTTACTTAAGTTCCTCCTTCCTATGGCTCATTACGTGTACTAGGATGGATTTGTCCGAAGGACGAACTTATATCGCAAGCATATGTCATACCCTTCAAACTTGTTTTCAAAAATAATTGGGGTACTTGCCAAAAATGGTGGGGAAAAATGAAACCAGTATCATCGTCGTGTCGGCAGTATGTCGCTCTTGAACATGGCACTTGTCTACATTCGTGTCGGGTTGGGGACATCTCATCTCGTTCTCTACTTTCCTCCATGGGTTTGGGTAATCCCTTTTGACCACACATCTGCTCTTTGCCTCGTTGTCATGACCTCAGATATTTTGATGTCAAATACTGCCAAATCTAGTGTTGTGCCGCCGATATGTTCAAGAGAAGTTGACCTCTGCAGTTTCAACCCTCCTCTGATTCTCATCTGATCCTGATTCACAAACATTATGTTCCTATGTCTCGCATCGATGATGTGGGAAACACTATGGCCCACCTTCGATCAAGGTCACTTCCTATCGACTTCAGCTCATTATCCAAGAAGCTAATCTAGAGACTCCCTTCTGGTACCTTGGAGCCTGCATGCCTCAATGGCAAGTTCTTCGCATTCGACGCAAGGTTTTCATCATTGACCTTCGATCGGATGATTCTGCGGGTGTTCGATGCCATCTCACTGTTCACATTCTGTGGATTATACCTATAGTACCTTGAGGGCCATTGTCATTATTGGTGGTTCCTCTCGCGTCTGTTAACATCTTTCATCATTGGCTGGTAATCAGACGATTTTCTTGCATGTTCAACTTCAGCTCACTTATTCACATGCTAGAATTTGTACTATGTTCGGGTCGAGATGGAGCACAAGACCCTAGATTTTTTCTGTTAGAATCCAGGCTGCGATTTTGTGGATTATTATGATTGGTTACATGAATCATTGATTGGATGGATGTGACCATACCTGAGTCTATTTATCGATCCTTACTGGATGGCTGCGTCCATGCCTTGGATCTTGATTATTGTATGCTCTATTATGGATGGTTGCACCCATACCACATATATCATGTATTTGAGATATCAGTTGTACTTGTCTATGTAGGTTTTCTGACGGCAGTGTCTTCAGTTGGACAGGTTCTCGTAAAGCATTTCACCCCTCTCTCTCTCTCGGGCCTCATGCTTTAGGGGGCATCTGTTACACAGCAATTTGTCACCATCCCTGCAATCCACCGTCCTACACATTGGAGGGCTTATTCCATGACCTGTGAGCAGTGACATAACTTGAAACCACTTTCATGGCATCCACCTTGACAAGGACAACCATTCCCCTGAAGACAGTTTCTTGTGAAAAGCCCTAAAAATAGACCTTTTGGCCTTGGCGCGAATAGCCAATTCAGCCCTCGCGCGAATGGGGGAAATCCACCAAAGAGGGCGTGCCAACTGGCGCTCTGTCCCAGTGTATCACTCGCGCTAGGATTAATAAGGATTGTTTTTAAAAAATAAATGGTGGAATTTTGATTCCAACCAACTCCTAAATGAGTCTCTAAAATGAGTTGGGAGGTTTGGCTCTGAATCCCCATGTAGGGGAAGTAGTTTTCAACCCATCATGGAAGGTTCCTTAAGGATAGGGCCAATCCTACCATTATAGGGATCTCAACTCCCCTTCCACCATCTATATAAGCTTGTCATTTTCCCTTTGCAAGCTAGCCTGAATAGATCTGAATCAGTAGTAAGGAGATTATCGTCAGGCAACCGAAGAGAGAGAGACTTGTCCCATTCCCGACGAGCTTTGTCGAGACGTACTCCGCTATCGACCCGCCAAAAGAAGATCCAGCGTCAGAGCTCAGGTTATATCTTTCTTTGTTCTGATTAATAATAAATGACTTCGATTATGGTTCCACTCAGATGTTCATGTTTTATGTTATGAGTTGTATCTTCTCTGACTGATACATAGTTGCATGTATTAGGTTTTACGCTTGTGTGTTTGTTGTTTCTTCATGTACGTGCAGGTGTTGGAACGTGCTAGGTGGGAGAATTGTGATCTACCATAGCGAGGGACGGAAGCGCCATCTTCTCTGCAAAAAACAATAGCGTGGGACTTAAGGTAGGCCTCTTGTCACATCTTGGTCTTTTGTAACTAGGAACCTACGTCTTAGTGTGAATCAGTTGTTGCTAGACCCGATCTGGGCTATTAGGGAATGCCTCTGTCCACAGAGGGGATTTACCTCTCCAACAGTAGCCATCACAACTTTTCCTCTTGCTGCCCTGCGTCATATATCTGCAAGTGACTCACCAACCTCTTGCTCTCCATACACCCCCATTCATACAAATGTGGATGCCTCCAATCATGCTTCCCCTTGGTATCTTCCCAATTAAGACTACCAATCTCCCAAAGCAGATCTTCCCCTTTGCACCTCATGGGAAGTTGAGATGCAACTCCTTAGAGATCTTTTAGAAAAGATCTCTCATCAATGATCCTCTTGAATCCATAAGGACCCAAGTGTGCTGAGGGTAGAACATCATCATAAAGTGGCACAATGCTCATCATGCCCTCCAAAATTCCACAACCCAACCCCAAGTGTTGTATGCAACTTAGTAGGGGTGCATTAAGATGATTGTTTACCCCATCATTGATCAAACCCAAGTTGTACAACATAGTGCAAGCTTGCTGCTCTATACTAACAATGTGTTTTGATCCTTGATCATGTAAAGACAAATTTCCAAGGCTTCCCATAAGATTTTCTGAAATGATACAAAAAGGAAATTCATACATACCTTGGTGTGTCTTGGGAACATCTTGTATGGCTGCAAGAGTTCCCCCCTCCAATGTGTTGGCTGATCCAATTATTGATATAGATGGTTGCCCCTCCATAGTTGTGACAGTGCTGATAAAATTCTCCTCAAGTGGGGATGAGGACTCCTTCTTCTCTGATCTCTCACTGTCAAATATTCTGATCACCCTTTGAGTGAAATCTGCAAAATTAGATACTCTTGCATGACTCACATGGCTGAACCACCAAGTGATTGCCTTACCTTCCAAGTGCAGCGCTGAGATCTCCACAACCTCTTTTTCCACTACTGGATGTAGTAGGAAAAATGCTTCTAACTTCATCACCCAAACTCTTGCTGTACATATGGGTGATCCATCGAAATTGAACAATAGAAACTTATTACCCTTCACCATCCTATTTCTATATGGCCTCCTTTCTTATTTCAGTTGGATAAACTGAGGAAGAGCTAGAGTCTCTTTGAAAGCTCTAGGTTGGCACTTGTACTCTGCCAAATATCCACTCAGGATCTCATGTTCTAAGTGGTCTCCTTGCTCTTCACTCCCTCTATGAGAGTAGGAAGTGCATGGGTCTTCTTCTTTCTCTTGAAACCTTCTAGAGGTCTCACTGCAACTTTCTTCTTCTTGATGTTGAGATTTCTTTTAATTATTTTTGGAGAAAATTTCATGTAGGTGAAAACAATAGGATTTGTTTCTAAATTGACTCCATCTATTTCTGATGTGGAGTTAATTCATCATATATTTTTTGTGAGTGCATTTATGATTCTTTTTCTACTCCCAGCTATAAAATGTAAGCACGTAGAGGCAAATGAGCATGATGAGGAATGTGAGGTGAGTGGAAGAGATGAGCAGATGAGAAACTCTGCTATTGTATTTATCCAGTTGATGAATGAGATTTCCGATGCCCTGTTAGGTGGACGTAGCCTAGATTGGTTGGGTGAGCCACATTAAAATCTTTGTTTTTCATGGTTGAATTCCATGTGTGTGTTTTTATTTTTTTTATGTATCCACCGTAATTACTCTAACACTTGGTATCAGAGCTGGTTGTTTGAGCTTCCTTTTTGTTGCGTAAGTGCTGCCAAGAGAACCTAGAACCGCTGAGTGGCCGTGAGGCCAGATTTGATGAGCGCAGTTGGAAAGAGGTTGCATACACAGTCTGCTGTGCGTTGAACCAAGTAGTGACTGCTGTTGTTTTTTGTAAGTCCGCTGAAGAGTAAGGAAGATCATGGCAAGGTGTAAACCATGAGCTGGAGGGCGTATGCCATGGACAGTCATCGTAAACTGGATTGTTGAATGACTATGGAGCTGCGGCGTTATGAGCTGTGGGTTGTGGCAGCGCCGTCGAGATTGAAAAAATGTGGAAGACCGTGAGTCAAATCTGCAGCGTGTAATTACTGTGTATTGGTTTTTCCATCCGATAGCTGGAAGTTGTCACAGCAAATCAGTCTGGAGGATTCATAGCACAGTAAGCGTTCAGAAGCATTGAACATTGGTCGATTTGCTGCTGTCTGTATTGATGAGCCAAGCAGAGCCGTGCCATCTTGTTAAACGGTTTTGAACATTGCATTGAATGGTGAGTTCAATTATTTCTTTAAATCGATTTGCTGCACATGAAGAAGCCATGAAGCTGGAGGTGAATTATTTGTTTAAATCAATTTATGAAAGCTTTAGTGAACCACTGCCATTTAACTGATATCGATTTATTCAAAGGTCGATTTATTTAAAAAGGTGATCAATTATATTGTTTTTGATTTTTTTTTTTTTAAATCGATTTGAAGTTTGTAAAATCGATTTGTATAAATCGATTTGTATTGGTTTTGAATTTAATTGCGATTTAAATCTATTTTATTGATATGCCATGGTCTTTTAATAAATTTATTTTATTATGAAGTCGTTCTACAGAGGTAGCACTTCATAGTTTAACTTTAATGCCATTTTCATATGGTATATATTATCGATTTATTGAATGTAATATCGATTTAAATGTTCACCGTATCAAGTTATTGTAACATGCCAATATATATTGAGGCAAAGCCATTGTATAGGTGAAGGGCATTTTTTTAAGGGAAAGGGATTTTTTAATCAAAACTAATTCCTTTTGAAATTGGAGATTTTTTGTGACATGAGCTACTAAACATGGCAAAAACACAAAGTGCTCGGTTTGAGATCAAGAAGTTCAATGGAAAAAACAACTTCGAGATCTGGAAAGTGAAGATGTATGATATACTCGTGCAACAAGGCATGGCGAAGGCACTGTTGGGAAAAGCCAAACAGCCTTACACCATGACAGATGATGAATGGAGTGACTTGGATGAAAGAGCACTGAGTGGCATTTGACTATGTTTGGGAGATGATGTTTTGTTTAACATTATGTTAGAAAACACTGCTACTGGTTTGTGGACAAAACTTGAAAAGATATACATGAAAAAATCCTTAACCAATAGGATTCTTCTAAAGTGACAGTTGTACATCTTGTGCATGAAGGAAGGTACAACGATAAATGATCAGCTGAATACCTTTAATACTCTCCTGGTGAAATTAGAAAGTATAGAAGTAAAATTTGAATTAGAAGATAAAGTTGTAACTTTATTATGCTCGTTGCCCGAGTCATGGGATCATTTCTTTACTTCTATAAGTCTTAGTTCATCAGAAACCCTTGAATTTGATGATGTTGTTGGAGCTTTGTTGTTTGAATAAACAAGGAAGAGGTCAAATTCAGAAACCTCTACATCAGAAGCAATGATGGTCAGAGGTCATTCTAAAGAAAGATGCTTCAGTAAGCACAACAACTCGTAGTCAAAATCGAAAGGGAAGAAGAGTAAGGTAAAGTGTTGGTTTTGTGGAAAATCAGGACATTTGAAGAAGGACTGTTGGAAGAGACAGAAAACATCCAAAGGAGACTCTTCGACAGAAAAGAAAGAAGAAAACACGACAGATACAGGTTCAACATCCATTTCAGGGATGAGTGATGAAGTGTTATAAATTAGTTTGTCTAATCATGATCAACATTGGTTGTTAGATTCTGGTGCGTCAAATCACATGTGCATTCATAGAGAGCGGTTTAAAACTTATAAATCAACCAATGATGGATTTTTTTACATGGGAAATGATGTCTCGTGTAATATTGTGGGAATTGGAAGCATCCAGATTAAAATGTTTGATGGGACAAATAGAATTCTAATTGATGTAAGACACGTACCTGAACTAAGAAAAAACCTCATTTCACTAGGAGTACTAGATACTAATGGATATAAAACCTTTATTCAAGGTGAAGTAATGAAAGTTTATAAAGGAATTTTACTAGTAATGAAAGCAAAGAAGGTTGGAAATCTTTTTTAGTTAGAAGGAAGAACAAAGTCAGATCATGCTTCTACAGTATCTGAAAATGACAGTAATTCTATTCGTTTATGGCATCAAAGGTTGGGCCATATGAGCGAAAGAGGATTAAAAATTTTATCTGATCGTAAGTTACTTCCTAGTTTAAAATCTTCTAAGTTAGATTTCTGCAAACATTGTCTATTTGGTAAACAAAGTAAGCAGAAGTTTAAAACTAGAAAGCATACTAGTAAGGGAATCCTTGATTATATCCATTCTAATGTTTGGGGTCCATCTCCTACAACCTCATATGGAGGATCGTCATATTTTGTATCTTTTATTGATGATTTCTCTAGAAAAGTGTGGGTCTACATGTTAAAGAAGAAGTATGATGTATTCACAGTTTTCAAACAGTTTAGAGCATTAGTTGAAAACATCACTGGAAGAACCATTAAATTTTTAAGAAATGACAATGGTGGTGAGTTTAATTCAAAGGAATTTGATAATTATTGCAAGGAAGCTGGGATCAAAAGACATAAAACCACTGTATATACTCCTTAGAAAAATGGAGTTGTTGAACGCATGAACAAGACTCTTTTAGAGAGAGCAAGAAGTATGCTTAGTAACGCCAATTTGCAGAAGGAATTGTGGACAGACGCAGTTTCTACAGCTTGTTACTTGGTAAATCAATCACCATCAACTGCGATAGGATGCAAAATTCCTCAAGAGGTATGGAAAGGTTATCCATGTGATTATTCTAAACTGAAATTTTTTGGTTGTGATGCATATGCTCTAGTTCTGAAACATCAGCGTTCTAAATTAGATCCTAAATCAAAAAGATATATCTTTGTTGGATATGGTGATGGGACTAAGGGATACAGGTTGTGGGATCTTACTACTCACAAGATCATCATTAACAGAGATGTTAAATTTAATGAATCTTCACTTGAAAATCCAGATGTAGATGATAAATTGAAACAGGATAATGTACCTAAGTTTCAACACATTCAGTTTGAAACCAGTTCAAATACTGATGATAGTCTAGATGAACAAGTTTCAAATTCAGATCATGAACAAGTTTCAGATACAGATCATGAACGTGTTTCAGATGCTGATCATGAAGAAGTTCCTACAGATAATAATCAGCAAATTGTGGAAGTACCAGAAACATCTTTAAGGAGGTCTACGAGAATCAGACGTCTTCCTAAAAGGTATGATGATTATGTTACTTCAGTTGATTTAACTGTTAACGATGATGAACCTTTGTGCTATCATGAAGCTATAGAATGATCTAACAGTGGTAAGTGGAAAGAGGCTATGAAGGACGAGATGAAGGCATTAGACAAGAATGCCACATGGGATCTGGTAGAACTTCCCAAAGACAGAAAAAATATGGGATGTAAGTGGGCTTACAAATTGAAGGGTGTTGATGATAAAGAAGACAGATACAAAGCGAGGCTGGTCGTGAAAGGTTTTTCTCAGAAAGCCAGCATTGACTTTCATGAGATATTTTCACCAATTGTAAAAATTGTTTCAATTCAGATTGTGTTAGCATTAGTTTCTTTACTTGATTTAGAATTACAGCAACTAGATGATAAAACTGCATTTTTACATGGAGATTTAGATGAGGAGATTTACATGGAACAACTAGAAGGGTTTGTTCAAAATCGCAACAAGAAATTTTTCTGCAGGCTCAAGAAATCATTGTATGGTCTGAAACAGTCGCCTCGACAATGGTACAATAAATTTGATTCTTTCATGATGAGTCAAAATTATATGAGAAGTGAATATGATCATTTTGTTTACTTTAAGAAATTAATTAATGGCATGTTCATTATCTTAGTGTTGTATGTTGATGATATGATTTTAGCAAGAAAAAGCATAAGCGAGATCAACAAGTTAAAGGCTCAGATGGCTAGGACGTTTGATATGAAAGATCTAGGAGCAGCAAGACAGATTTTGGGCATGGAGATTTTCAGAGATAGGAGCAATGGTAAGCTGTGGCTATCATAATAGAAGTATATTGAGAAAATACTCTTGAGGTTTGGTATGAACAATGTGAAGCCTGTTTCAGTCCATTTAGCTTCTCATCTTAAGCTTTCTTCAAGTTTATGTCCTAACACAAATAAGGAAAAGGAATATATGTCTCGAATTCCATATGCCAATGTAGTAGGTTGTTTGATGTATGCGATGGTTTGTACTCGACCAGATATTTCACATGCAGTTGGGGTTGTCAGCAGGTATATGGAAAATCTAGGAAAATAACACTGGTCGGCAGTGAAATGGGTGCTTCGATATCTGAGAGGCACAAGTGATTATTGTATCACTTATAACAGGGGTAGTGAACTTGTTTGTGGATATGTTGATTATGATTTTGCAGGTGATTTGGATAAGATAAGGTCAACTTCAGGATATGTCTTTAGTCTTGCAGGTGGAGCTATTAGCTAGATGTCAAAGCTACATAACATTGTTGCTTTATCCACTACAGAAGCAGAATACATAGCTGCTTCACATGCTTGCAAAGAAGCAGTTTGGTTGAAAGGTTTGTTTGGTGAGTTTGGTAGGTTACAGGACAACATCAAGTTATTTTGTGATTGTCAAAGTGCAATTCATTTGGCTAAAAATACGGCCTATCATAGTAAATCAAAGCATATACCTATCAAGTACCATTTTTTAAGACAGGTTATTACTGAAAGGGGAGTCTCTCTTGAAAAAGTGCATATAAAGGAAAATTGTGCAGACATGTTCACGAAACCAGTTTTTTTAGAGAAGCTACGATGGTGTCTAGCTTCTCTTGGCTTGCAGAAAAGATAAAAATAATAATGGAACAGGGTATCAGGCTAATTGTTGTCAAGGTGGATATTGTTGAGATTTATTTTAATTATTTTTGGATAAAATCTCATGAAGGTGACAACAATAGGATTTGTTGCTAAATTGACTCCATCTATAATGTGGAGTTAATGCATCCCATATTTGTTGTGAGTGAATTTATGATTCTTTTTCTACTCCCAGCTATAAAATGTAAGCCTGTAGAGGCAAATGAGCATGATGAGGAATGTAAGGTGAGTGGAAAAGATGAGCAGATGATAAACTCTGCTATTGTATTTCTCCAGTTGATGAATGAGATTGTCGATGCCCTGTTAGGTGGACGTAGCCCAGATTGGTTGGGTGAACCACGTTAAAATCTCTATTTTTCATGGTTGAATGTTGTTTGTGTGTTTTTATTTGTTTTATGTTTCCGTTTTAATTACTCTAACACTTGAAACCCTCTTGGAGTTTCATTGCATCTTTCTTCTTTCATCTGTTTAACCTCCTTGGAGAGGGTCTTCTTAGATCTTAAAATTGATGAGAGTAATCTCATCCTCTCCATCATTATGATCTCCTCTTCTTCTTATCTTCTGGATTGGATCTGAAATCCACAGGTTGAGCCATGATGGAAGCTTTGATACCACTGTAATATCCCCAAAATAGGGAAATTCTACAACAATGAGAATATCTTAAGATATTATAAATTTGGAGCTTTAGTAAACCAAGCACATAGTGGTGTAAATCAGCTGATAGGATTTAAAGGAACATCTACCCAACAAATGAATGATCAGCAGCAAGAGTATGACCTATACACTCCTTCCAAAGTGGGGAAATGCAGTAATATAGGGCATAGAATGGTTGTCTTCATAAAATAACGCTATATTTGTGGGAAATGGGACTTGGATACCTTAGAATATATAGTATATAGCTCACATCAAAAATTGGAGCAGAAAAAATCCCTCTAGCCAACATAAACAGCTCTCCCAAAGCTAATATGACTCGAATAAGCCCAAACCCCATAGCTTAACTCATGTAGAAAGGACTGAAGCATGTACAATGTTATTTTATTAAGGTTTTATGCAGAAAATAATGAGAAATAACAGATCTGGTGTCTACAAGCATCCAATGGCTAAGAAAATGGAGATTGCTTCCTCTTTATACACAATAAGACTAACCCGGCAAGGGCTTCAAGAAAGTACAATGTATAAAAGAGAAGATCTGCAGATCTAGATCTGGAAAACATATTTATACTACAAATTTGTATAAATATAGCTAAAATGTACAAATAATAGAAGAAGAATGCTATACAAAGCCTTCAGGGAGAAGGGTTGGCCCTCCCTCCAAGGAACTAGCTCAGGATCAAGGGTCTTGACCCTGCTACTGCAACACTGGGAAAAATAATGCAGTTTCTGCAAATCACTGTGTAGTAGATGATGTAGAAAGCTTTGGCCACATTCCAAGATGTAAAATATGCTCAGAAATATTTTGTACAGATCTTGCAAAGAAAGGGGAGCTCCCTCCTCTGAAAGATAAGCTCATAAGTTGGTGTTGTAAGTCTTCCACTGCAACACCTTGCAACACAATGTTCCCTACTACAGAATAAAATTTTAGCTGAAGGAGGATGCTTGGCCTCAATCCTGGATGTGGAAAAATGAAGAAAAATTCTCCTCCAAGAGATCTCTCAAGGGAGGAGAAGGAATCCCTAAGCAGGAATGCCTTGTGCTAAACATCACTGCATACTCAACTCAACAGATGAACAATGCTCAATAGTCTAAGCAGAAAAAAATAAATAATCCATAAGCTAGCCTAAAATGTCTAATATCTTCCTTCTTATAAGGTTTGTGAGCCTCCTCACCTTGTGTCCCACCCATTAGGGTTTCCAATACCACATGATCACTTTCCCTCCAAAACTGCGTTGTAGCTCCATCAAGGCTACTCCTCCATACTGTGTTGTTGACTTAGTCAACTTGACTGAATCAACATGATTCTCTTCCTCTTCATACATGGAAAGTAAAAAATCCAGCTACTAGGTTGTCCCCTTTTCATACCAAGAGGGATTTTATGCTAATAAAAGATAAGTATGGGTCTCTTTCCCCCCATTTATTCACCTACTAAGTGCAAGAATCAAAAATTAATATTCATATTAGTTGCATGCTAATTTTAGGAATATTACACCCTATCACCACTATCTGCGTGCACGAGTTGTTGGTGTTAGCACATCACAAATTTATGTGGATCCAGGGATGCATTCCAATTAACATAGCATTGATCCACCAGCTCTCCTTCTTGCCCAAGAAGGGGCCTCATCCAATGGTAGGTTTTGGAAAAATCAACGAGCTCAAGGTCGTGACAAAAGTAAAGAAATATTACAAGGTTGAACGAGACAAAAGGGGATTCCTAGTGCAAACAATTGCAGACCTGGGTGTGCGCTTAGGAACCTTAGTCCTAGGTTGCAAGTTGATGCACAAGTGTCAGCCAAAGGCAGTCCCTGTGCACATAATTTCCTTAGCAGACCAATGCGAGAAGGGGGTTAGATACAACTGGTCCCAATACCTCTGCGAGGAATTCTTGGAAAATGTGCACGAAGCACAAGAGCAAGGGAAACAATTTTGCTTCTCCTGGTTGTTGTTACTCATTGCGCTGATAGCATGGGAGACTCCAGCGGATGGAGTCCTCCCGGAATTGGAGCCTGTTGTATGCAAGGGGGTGCACTATGTGAATCTGTGGGATTCCTCCAACCTTATGTGGGTGAAGGAAAATAAGCTTTTTGGGTGCTATTTGAAGGTACGTTGGCTATTGCAATCCACTCGCGACTGAGACTATCACCAGTAGTATACGCGAAGTACAAAAGCATCACCGATTTTCAGATAATAATGCACCAGGTGCAGATAAGGGCGTGTATTTGACCCCACGTGGTATAACTTTCCTTTCATGGTGACTGATGCAGAGGTCGAATAGGTCATTGCGACCTGGCCAACAACATGGAAAGTTGGGCTCGGCTCCACCCAACCCATTACAGTCTCTACTTGAGGGAAAGATAAAACTCCAGGAGATAAAGAGAGAGAGGTTGAGCCACACACTGACAAAGATGCAAAAATAGGTGCATAGAATGACAGTGAGAAGGAGCCTAAGCAGGAAGCAGAGAAGGATATAGAGCATGATCTTGGAGGCAAAGCTGATCTCGACCTTAGAGGCCTCGATGGGGTAGATGGCGATGGTGCGACATCTCCTCGTGGCACTAAGAATGGAGAAGAAAATATAGAAATTATACAACAAGCATGTATATCATGTATTCAATCTGATCTATCAATGTGCTAAAGCTATGTACTGAATCACTTCTACAAATCAATTGCAGAATTTCCAATCACATGAAGCAAAGAAGAATCAATCAAACCACAACACAGATAATTTCCCAGGGAAAGCTTGCTGCTCAAAACCCCACTATATTCTATTATATATTCAGCATGGATACATGAAAAAATTACATACAACACTTCTCAGAAGATCCCTCCTGTACTCAGCTAACTGTCTCACGCTGTCCTGGATAAAACTGACCAATAATTAGCTAATTTTCTGCCTCCTGACAGCCTGCCTTGCTTGAGAAATCCCTGATGAATGAAATCCCTATTATTTAGGAATTTTAGCCTTCCTTGACTATGAAAGTATCATGGGCAATCCAATGGGTGTTTTTTTGCATGGGTGCAACCCAATAATCCTACAATTGATAGTCAGCTTCCCTTTCACCTATATCTCAACTAGGTCTCCACTGGAACTAACATGCATGCAGATAATAATAGTAAATCCCTAGTTGCATGTGAGATCACTGGTTGTGAATTAATTAATATTTAATTCACTTGATCTCTCACTAGTGTATCTAACAGTTACAACAATCACAACTGATTTTAACTCACTTAACTAAGTTAAATTGATTACAACCTACATTAACTAATGTGCCATTGCACTTCGAACTCTGTTACAACTAGAATTACTCTGCATGCTTCACCAAATACCCTCAACTCGAAATTCATGATTTAAAAGATTTTATCACACTTAGTTAACTATAACAAGTTATTTTGAGATTAGATTACATTTTATTGTCCATCTTAATTAAGGGATAACTAAAATAGACATGCACCAAATTTATCCCACACCAGTGTAGGTGTTGCTAAAACCCATGGTCCCACACTAGTGTAGGTGTTACTTGGACCTCTTGGTCCCACACTAGCATGGGTGCTGAAATTCATTGTTGAACTTCAATGCTCCCTCTCAACAAGAAATGGATTATCCTTCACCCCGATCCTGCCTCTATGGTATTCAAATTTGCTCCTAGTGAGTGCTTTCGTCAGAATATCTGCATCTTGATCTTCCGTGGGAATGTACTGAAGTAACATTATTAGTCTCTGCACACAATCTCTGAGATGGTTGTACCAAATATCTATGTGCTTGGACCTATCATGAAACACATGATTAATAGAGAGTTTAATGCAACTCTGTTTATCACAATGTATCACAGTCAGCTCCATCTGAGAACCAAACATGCCAACCGAGATCTTTCTCATCTAGATAGCCATGTACTCTACTTCCACTGAACTAAGTGCCACAGATCGCTGCTTCCTTCTATACCAAGAAACTATTATCGATCCTATGCTCAAGATGCCTCATGATGTGCTCTTTTTGTTTGATGGATTGCCTACCCAAACTACATCCATGAAGTCTTGAAGCTTCACTCCCTTTGTCCATCTGTACCATAATCCATACTCTGATGTGCCCCTCAGGTGTCTACAGGCATGCTTCCCTGCCTTCAAAAAGAGCTTGGTGGGCTTAACCATAGCTTGAATCAGCTGGTTAACTGTGTGTCAAATGTCTAGTCTGGTGTTCACTAGATACATCAATGAACCAACTAAGTTCCTGTAGACAGTAGAATCCACTAGCTCTCTAGAAGTAGCATCCTCTTTCCTCCAATTTACTAGAATAGGAGTGTCCATGGGTTTACAGCTCTCCATATGAAACTTACCTAGTATCTCTTTGGCGTACTTTCCTTGAGAAACAAAAATTTCACCATCCCACTGCCATATTTCCAAACCAAGGAAATAATGAAGGAGTCACATGTCCTTCATTTCAAACTCCTTTGCAAGATCCTCCTTGCATGAGTGTATTAGATGCTCACGATCAGTCAAAATTAGATCATCAACATAAAGAAAAATAATCAATAGGTTACCCTCAACCACAATCTGGTACAGGTTTGCATCAACTTCACTTTTGGTGAAGCCCAGTCTGGTGAAATAGACGTCTATCCGAGTGTACCAAGAATGAGTTGCTTGCTTCAGCTCATAAAATTCTCTCTTGAGTTGACACACATGCGAATCAATTTCAAAGATCTCGAAACATTCTGGCTGCTCTATGTACACTTCGTCCTCAATGACTCCATTCAGAAATGTAGTTTTCACATCCATCTGATGAATGTGCCACCCCATCTACGCTGAGAGTGCAAGGATGGATCTAATGGAGGAGTACCTTGCAACTGGTGCAAAAGTATCATAATAATCAATCCCCTCAATCTGTGAGAATCCCCGAGCCACAAATATGGCCTTGTATTTCTGCACACTCCCATCAACAACTTGCTTTACCTTTTAGATCCATCTAGATCCAACCATTGATTTTCCAACCAATCTTGGAACAATCTCCCATGCACTGTTCTTGAAAATAGAGTCATACTCCTCCACCATTGCATCAAACAAATTTGGTTGTTGCACTGCCTCCTAAAAGGAAGGTGGTTCAGTCACAATACATTTTCTCATAAGAGCCATGTATCTAGTAAACTTGTCTAGAAACTGTGTTTGTCTGCGCTGTGAAGTAGGGGCTCCTACATTCTCTGCAGCATCAAGTCTCAATCTATCAGCTTCCATGGTAAGCCTTCTACCATTTCTGATGGATGGCTCTGTATGAATGTTTTCTACCACTCCATGATCCTCTCCATGTGGTTTCTCCACATCTTGACGCTCATCCTTAGGAACCAAGAGTTCCTCCTTTGCATGAAAATTCAACTCCCTCTCAAGGGACAATTTCATCGTTTTCTCCTCATCAAATTTATATCCTGTCGCACAACATTCATTCTTCTGTTTGGAAAATACACCCGATAGTTGTGGGGATTTTTAGTGTACCCCACAAATATCCCAATCTCATTTGTTCGTTCCATCTTCTTCCTAGCATCTTTGGTCACATTCACATAAACATATGAGCCAAAAATCTTAAAATGTGAAACATTAGGCTTCGTAGGAGTGAAAGCCTCTTCTGGTGTGCTCATGTCAAGTATCCTATGAGGACAACGGTTTTTCACAAATATCATAGTTTTGCATGCTTCTGCCCATAGATGAATCGGTAGGCCTTGATCATGAAACATCGCTCTTGCTTCACCCACAATCGTTTGGTTCTTTAGTTCAGCGACCCCATTCTACTATGGGTTATGAGGCACTATCAGTTCTCTTCGATTTCCTTCTTTACTGCAAAAGTTATTGAATTCGTTAGAGATGTAATCACCACCATTATCGCTCCTAAGAGCCTTCACTTGCTTCCCCGTGTATTTCTCCACTAGTTCTTTAAAATCAAGAAACTTTGAGAATGTCTAATCTTTCTTCTAAATTAAATAGATACATCACTTATGAGAAAATTAATCAACAAATATCACATAGTACTTATGTTTTTATTTCGAAGAAACAGAGAATGGTCCACACATGTCTGTGTGAACTCTCTCAAGGATCCTTGAGGCTCGGTTATCCTTCTCATGAAAGGTGGCCTTTACATATTTTCCCATAGTACATCCCTTGCATGTGTCTGAATATGCAAGTGTACCCTTGGGAAGACCCATAGAAATATGATGCATGACTTTCAAGGCTCCATAGTGAAGATGGCCCAATCTCCTCTTGTAGAAATTATACAATATGTATGTATATCTTGGATTCACCTGATCTAACAATGTGCTAAAGTTAAATATTGAATCGCTTCTACAAATCTTTGTGGAATTAAAAACACAATCACTAATCACATGGACATGAAGAAATATCAATCACACACAACACAAATAATTTCCCTGGGAAAGCTTACAGCTAAAAACACCATTATCTTCTATTGTATATTACATCATGGATCATGAAATGATTACATACAAAACTCTTCTCACAAGAGCCCTCAATACATAAGCTAATTTTCTCAAACTTTCATACAAAAATTGGAAAATCCCTTAGCCTATTTGCTGTCTCCAGACATCCTGCCTTCACTACACAATACCTGTTCAAAGAAATCCCTGAATTGATGCCTTCTTTCCCGCCTTGACTGCACAAGTATCATGGGCACATCCAATGTGTGTGTGCTTGCATGTGTGCAAGCAGAGAATGTCACAACTGATAATTTACTTCCCTTTCACTTAGAACTCAACTGGGTCTCCACTGGATCTAACATGAATGCAGTTAAAAATAGTAAATCATTAGTTGCATATGAGATCACTACATGTGAATTAATTAATATTTAATTCACTTGATCTCTCACTAGTGTATCTTCAGTTACAACTAGCGCAACTGAGTTTAACTCACTTTACTGAGTTAAACTATTTAAACCTTGCACAAACTCCATGCACCACTGCACTTCCAACTCTGTTACAAGTACAATCACTCATTTACAACTAGAATCATTCTGCATATCCCACCAACCAGCCTCTAACTCAAAATTCACTTAGATAATTGATTTTCCACTTTAGTTAACTATTTTCAAATCCACATTTAGAATATATTACACTTTAATATCCATCTAAATTAAGGGATAATAAAAATAGACATGCACCTAAAAATAGCCTATGGGCCCCACCCTAGTATAGGTGCTTAATTTTCACTAGGTTCATGGGTGCCAAAAAATTTTCTTTTTGGATCTCAACACTCCCTCTCAACAAGAAAGGGATTATCCTTCACCCCGATCATGTCTCTATGTTATTCGAATTTTCTCCTGGTGAGCGCCTTCGTTAGAATATCTACATCCTGATCTTCCGTGGGAATGTACTGAAGAAACATAATTCTTAACTGCACACAATATCTGAGATGATGGTACCGTATATCTATATTCTTGCACCTATCATGAATCACATGATTAATCGAGAGTTTAATGAAACTCTGATTGAAACTCTGATTATCACAATTAATCATTGTTGGATCTGTTATCACCAAATTGATTCTGATATGATGCTCATCAATCAACTTAATGTAAATCTTTCAAACCACTTTTGGCTGAAGATTAGCCTCTTCAGTTTGAGAGGGCTCTCTCAAGGTAATTTGTGATTTTCAATGGAAATTATAGTAGATGGCTAACTCTATGATAATGACTTGATTGTATATGATTGCAGATTGGATACCATTAGGCTTATGGAGTTAGTGCTAGGGAACTCAATGAAAATGGCTCTCCTTGTGGAAGCTAGCGCATGTAGATATTTAAATGAATGGACAACACACATAGAATTTACTCAATAGATTAATGTTCAAAGGAAATCAGAGCATGAGAAACATGAATTCTGAGTAATTAACATTAAGATATTGAAAGCAGGATATTGAGAAAGATATACAATAGTTTAATGCTTGAAGGAAGTCAGAGCATGAGAAGCACAAATTCTGAGTAATCAAACATTAATACATTGAAAGGAAAGTAGCAAGACACGTAGGACAAGGTTTATGAAAACATCAAATGAATCTCAAGTGAAGAAGAAATCCCACAACCACTTTATATTACTGATCAGAAGAATTTACAATAGTAGTAGTCACAAGTAACATCTTCCAACCACCTCTTGATATTCAATTTTTTGTCTATAAATAGACTCCATTTACATTGCATATTGGTTCATCAAACCTTAACTCTAATAGCTAAGCATAGCCGACAACTCTATTTCTGGAACATAAAAAGACACCTATTCACTTTAAGATTTTATCTCCTAATAGGACTCTACTTACATTTATTTCCTCCACTTCTCTAATGGTGGGATCATTCATAGATAAGGATCAGGTGCCCGAATGGCATTATCCATCATCTAAAAGAATAATTCTCATACTTAACTACAAAAAAAATAATCCTATTTTTAAGGAAACGATGACATGTCATTTGCTGATTGCTAAGTTGAATCGACTCTTTTTTTCCTGTCCTGCATTGTTGCTAATGTGCTGATGTAGTGGGGAAATCTAGGATGTGGGCCACAATTCGTTGATATGCTGAAAGACGAGCTGAGAGCTATGCTGGAAGATCTATTGTGTAAACAGAGTACTGAACGCTTTTATTGCCCAACATCGACCTTTCTATTGTTTTATTACCCAAAATCCTCTTGTTGTGTTAAAACATTTTTATAAGAAAAATAGCATGAAAAACCGATATACTGGACCTAAAAATTTTCAAATTTAAATTCTGAAGCGCATCGCATCCACGCACTTCACAACCTTTAAATTTTAGTTTATAAAGAATATGATCAGTGATGTGATGTGATGGGGACGTGACGTGGAGGGTAAATGATGTGGAGGGTAAGTGGGGCGGAGGGTAAGTGGGGCCAGACTGTAGCACACATTGCAATTCGTAGAATTTAGTTATAAGCACGAAATATGTAAACTTTAAAAATTGCGAAGTGTAATACACAGGGGAGGAGATGAGTGATGTGGTAGGGAATAAGTGGGATTGGACCGCAGTGCATATCGCAGCTTTTAGCTTTATTTATAAGCTACGGGGGTTAACTTTTAAAATTTGCGAAGTGCGGGGAAGAGAGACCCATTAGCTATGTAGCGGAGTTTAATGAATCGACGAAGGTTTAAGCGGTAAGTGTTACAAATTTTATATGGTATATCAATGTATCGCGATGACTGTGCAATGGGGGAGGAGCTACTCAGGTGGGGCTGACTTACCGCATCGCAAATTAAAATAAATAGACTCCGTGCGCTCACAAGGTAAGCTAAAGTATATGTGATGTGATATCGCAAATCGACCAATGCATTATTTACAGTTTAGTTCCTGATGCGAAACATACAAAATCTGCGAAATGCAACAAGGGCCCCACTTTAATCGTGATGAGGGTTTGAAAAGCAATGAAACGGTAAAGGTGGAAGGGTAAGCGGAAAGGTGAAAAAAGGTAAGTTTAATTTTTTTTTAAATATAAAATGAAATGGAAGGGAAGCGTGGTGGGGAATGGGTCCCACTTCATATCACATCGGAAATTTATAAGTCTAGCCTTTGATTGTTGTAATAAAACTTTGCAATGGCGATATGCGATGAAAGTACAAGGGGTCTTACCAATGGTTTAAGCTACTCTTTTTTTATATATATGATATGTATTATATATAACGGTAAGTTATATATAACACAATTGTTAGATGGGTGGCGAAGATTATAACATAAAGTCCAAAACTCTATAATAAATGGGTTTAAAAAGTAATAAGCCCCGAAAGGTTATATGCATGGGTTTTGGGGGTTTGAATGTATGGTATTATTCTCAAAAAATTCATGAAAATGTCTTATGAGACATCATGAACCCTATCAATGGAATTGTTTAAACTAATGAGTGATAAAAGTGGCTCCACTGGGGATGATGTACCATGTGGTACAACAAATAACATGTAGTTCCAGTGCCATCCTTATTGAAAACAAAACTTCTAAAATTCACAAAGCCATCTTCAAACTCTTATAGCCTTCTCCTCGAGCTCAATCTTGATGATTACTGCTGAAAAACCAAATCTGTACATACTGAAAAAATGCTCGGTCTACTTGAGATTATTCACACATACTCCTACCTACCATAATAGCTGCAATCTTCATGTTTGATTCAAGTGACATGAAACCTCCAATAAAGCCAGTCAATGAACAGATCTAATACTTGAACCCCTTTACTGCACTTGAACCAAAAGTAAACTGTATTCTGAAATGATAAAGGTAAGAGAAGATGGGTCTGTTTTTCATCGTGAAAAATAATTGAAAAGTTGGACTGTAAAATTATTCCATGTAATAAGCTATAGGATCATACAAGACACGATTTTTTGATATCCCTTTTAAGCTCTCAATGAAAAATTGATCCTAGATATCCTTTTCATTTTCTTCATCAAGGTTGAACCTTGATTCCAACTCTATAATATCAAGCTCATAACCATATTATTCCCTTATCTGCAAGTCAAATGGTATAACAATTTCCTCCTTTTTTGGACGAGGAAGAATTTCCAAGGACTTTTTAGGATCCTGGAAATCATATGATCCAATTTGAACATCCAAGAGTTCAATTTCATTATCTAATATTTCAGCAACTAAACCAATAAAATAAATTTTATTTTCAGGTGTGAGTCGACTGGATTTCAAACAACAGAAATCTATTGTTGAGAAATGTTCATCTATCTGAAATTCTACTAACTCACCCCTTACACTTTCTAACATTTCACCATATAAAGGGTTTTCCACATACCCTGACATCTTGGATCACCATAAATGTTCTGAAATATGGATTCTTCCCAGTGAAGTTGCTCTGAACTTTGAAGTTGAATAATGGATTCGCCAGGTGAATGATATTGTAGGTTTCAACCCTGAACAAAAATGATCTGCAAATGAATCTTAAGAACAAAAAATAAACAATAGCGAGAGCATAAAACATAAAACAGATATACACAGAGATTTTCCCCTGGGTCCCAAATCGGGAAGACCAGCTTGATTTTTCATTATATTCCTTTTAGTGTTACAACACATATATATACATGCTGAAGCATACATAAACCCTAATCCATTAACCCTCGATTAGAACATAACTGTAGTTCCCTTGACCGGATCTACAAAATACCAAGGGCAAAAACCATCATGCCCCAAAACCATGTGCAAACCCATGCACAAAACCATGGGTGGGTCCGCCCACCGAAGAATAAGGACCAATTTTTTTTTCCTGGGGCAATGCCCCGGACCCCGAACAGGGGGGGTTGCTGCTCCCCTTTCTATGCCCGACGCAACATACAGGAGGGGCTATCGCCACCCCTGTGACCCTCCCGTGTGTGACTAATCATGGAAAGAATATAACACATACCCAACATTCTCCCACTTTTTGTTTTCTTTCCACAGGGGGCCACATGAGAGCGTATTCATTAGTCGAAATTTGTAACACCCATTGTTTCTCTACACCAAGAGAACTTCTGAGTGCTCACAGACTTTCGTCAATGAATCTACAACATTCTTCAAAGTGTCCACCTTTACCAGCAACACCCTTTTAGCCTCAACCATATATCTCACAAAGTGATATTGAACATCAATTTGCTTTGTCTTTGAATGATAAGAGGGTTCTTAGCCAAGAAAATTGCACTTTAGCTATCACAGTCTATCCTTATAGCTTGTTGTACCAACCCCATACTTGAAAACAATCTCTGCAACCAAACTACTTCCTTGCTTGCATGAGTGGCTGCCATGTATTCTACCTCTGTAGTTGAAAGAGCCACTACATAATGTCTTTTACTCATCCAACTGACTCAACCTCCAAATAGGCTAAACACATACCCACTTGTAGATATTCTTTGGTCCAGATCTCCCGCCCAGTCTGCATCAAAAAAACCACGAATGTCCAAAACTCTTTCTAATCTTGGTCTTCCCTGGTAGCAGAAGACATAATCACTATTTCCATGCAAATATTTGAAAACCCGCTCCACTGCTGTCTAATGCTCCTTCCCTGGGTTTGAAATAAACCTGCTCAATACTCCCACTACATGTGCAATGTTTGGTCTAGTACAGACCATTTCATACATCAGGATACCCACTACACTTGCATATGGAACACAACACATATCCTCCTCTTCTTCTTGTGTCTTGGGACACTGTTCAGCAGAGAGATTTACACCTATAGGAATCATAACATTCACCAGTTTACTATCCTGCATATTAAACCTTGCAATATAGTCTCGACATACTTCCTCTAGTTTAATGAGAGCTTCCTCTTTTCCCAATCTCTCTTAATTTCCATGCCCAAAATATAGTTTGCAACACCAAGATCCTTCAAGTTGAATTTGGAGAACAGTTGGGTCTTCAAATCTTGGATAATTTATTTGTCATTTCCAATCAACAACATATCATTCACATACAAGACGAAATAAATAACATGGTCACCAATTAATTTAAAATAAACACAGTGATCCTCCTTACTTCTGGTGAAGCCAAGTCCCCGTATATAGGTATCAAATTTCTGATACCACATCCTTGGTGACTGTTTTAACCCATACAGAGACTTCTTTAACCTACATACTAGTTATTTCTTGCCCTTCACCTTAAAGCCTTCAGGTTGTTTCATCTAAATCTCCACTTCCAGATCCCCGTGAAGAAATGTTGTCTTCACATCCATCTGTTCTACCTCAAAATCAAATGCATCAACAAAAAATAAAAGTAATCTAATAGAAGTAACTTCGGCAACAGGAGAAAAAATATCACCAAAATCAATTCCCGACACCTGGGAATAACATTTCGCTACCAACCGAGCTTTGTATTTCTCCACCTTGCCTTCTACATTCATCTTCTTCTTAAACACCCATTTTCTCCCAATGGGCTTCCTTCCAGCCAGCAACTCCACCAAATCCCATGCCTCATTTTTATGAAAGGATGCCATTTCATCAACCATGGTCTCCTTCCAGAATTTTCCATCCTCTGAATCTGCTACTTCCCTGACAGTTCTGGGATCATCATTAGTTATATTTAAAGAAAAATTTGAAGAGAAAGAATATGTACTATACCTTTCTGGTTGTCTTCTTTCCCAAGCTGATCTTCTCACAGCTGGAGTTTGTGGCTCTTCCTCTTCTGAGTCTTCTTCTGTTATAGAGTCTGATTCATCCTCCTTTAGCTCAAACTCTATCTTCTTAGGTTCCTTTGGTAGGAATTCATGTTTAATAACATCTTTCACCTCTCTAAACACTACATCTCGGCTATACACAACCTTCCTTGTTTCCGGGTTCCAAAGCTTGTAACCCTTTAAACCATCCTTATACCTAATAAAGATGCACCTTTCAGATTTATTATCCAACTTGGTCCTTTTTCGCCTTTGGAACATGTACACATGCATCACATCAAAATACCCTCAGATGTGAAAGAGAGGGTTTCTTACCAGTCCATACCTCATGTGTATTCTTATCCCCCAACACTGATGAAGGTGACCTGTTAACCAAGTAACATGCAGTCTCCACTGCCTCGGCCCAGAGTTCTTGTCCTAACTCGGTACCACTGAGCATGCTTCTTGCCTTTTCCATCAGTGTTCTGTTCATTATTTCTGCAACTCCATTTTGTTGAGGTGTGTATGGAGTAGTCTTCTGCTGTGCTATACCACACTTCTTACATAAATCTTCAAATTCCGTCTTGCATAACTCCCCACCATTATCTATCCTCAATACCTTTATCTTCTTCTATGTCTGGTTTTCCACCAGAGCCTTAAATTCTTTAACTCTGTCAAACACTTCAAATTTCTTCCTCAAGAAGTATATCCATGTATTCCTTGAGAAGTCATCTACGAATAAAACATAGTACACATAATTACGCAGTGATGGAACCAACACAGGTCCAAACACATAAATATGCATAAGTTCTAATATCTTATTCGTCGTCTTAGAACCAAAAGGAAAACTCACCCGATTATGCTTCCCATATACCCAATGTTCACATAAATTGAAATACAGAGAGCTATTGGACATACATTCTACCATACCATTTCCATGTGGTATCTGAAGGCCCTTCTCTCTAATATGTCCAAGCCTTTGATGCCATAGCATGGTCTTTTCTCCAGAGACCACTAGGATTTCCGCTCCACTTTCAAGAACCACAGAACTATTACACCCATCAATAACAATGCTACCTTGTAGCTTGTACAGAGTTCCAATACGAAATCCCCTCATTAATACCAGTGCTCCCTGAACCATCTTGCAGGTATCTTTCTCGAACACTGTTTTTACACCTGCATCATCATCTTGCTTATAGAAATCAGATTTCTGGCCAATGCAGGAATATGCAGAACACCAGGAAGTGTTCTAATACTTCCACCTTGTAGCTTCAACTCGAACTTTCCACGTCCGATGATTCTGGCTTTCCTATCATCCCCTAAGAAGACATCACCACCATCATATTTCTCATACTCACAAAACCACTCCCTATGGGGAGTGAAGTGAAAGGATGCAACTGAGTCAATCAAGCATGACTCATGATATACATGTGTATTTGAAGAAGAAACCAAATACACATCCCCACCTTCATCCAAGGTGGTTTTTGCCTCTACAGAAGGAGCATCATCAGATCCCTTTCCTTTCTCAGGAGCTTTAGATCTGTAGTCCTTTTTGTAGTGCCCTTCCTTTCCGTATTTCCAGCACACCTTTACAAACTTTCCAGGAGATTTAGATCTCCCTCTAGATTTAGATCTCCCACTCGAAACCTTATTCTTGTTTCTATTATGGGACCTTCCTCGTACAGATAAGGCATCTCCATTCTGACCCTCCATATTTCTCCGTCTCATTTCCTCCGACGGCAAGGCTGAGACAATGTCATCAAAATTCAAGGTATTTTTATTTATACCTATTGCAATAACCGGACTATCCCACGAGTCTGGTAGAGAACACAATAAACTGATGCACTTATCTTCATTTGATATTTTAATATCAATAGATGATAGCTAACTTACCATATTATTGAAGGCATTCAGATGCTCTGTCACCAAGTCTCCATCCTTCATCCTCAAGTTATATAGCTTTTTCCATAGGAACAATTTATTCACCAGAGACTTAGATTCATACAAAGTCCCAAGTTTGTCCCAAAAATTCTTCGTCGTATCTTCCCCAGATACATTCAACAATACTGAATCTGAGATGCACAACTGTATTGTTCTCTTCGCCTTTCGATCCAACTTCTTCCAGTCGTCATATGACATTGTCATTGGTTTAGTACTTGGATCTACCGTGATCCACTGGTCTTTATCCACCAACAGATCCTCCATATTGAGCTTCCACAACTCAAAACTCTAACCATTAAATTTCTTAATCTCTATCTTTCCAATGCTCGCCATATTCTTTCGCCACAAGAATCAATCCCGCATATCTCCCACTGAACAAGGTCTACCACAGGCCCGAGCAAAAAACCCTTAGTAGCAAAGGCATCCCCTTGAAGTCGAAACAACTCTGATACCAAATGTAGGTTTTAACCCTGAACATAAATGATCTACAAACGAATCTTAAAAATAGAAAATAAATAATAGCAAGAGCATAAAACATAAAACAGATATACACAGTGATTTTCCCCTGGATCCCAAATTGGGAAGACCAGCTTGATTTTTCATTATATTACTTTTAGTGTTACAACACATATATATACATGTTGAAGCATACATAAACCCTAATCCATTAACCCTGGATTAGAACATAACCGTATTTCCCTTGACCGACTCTAAAAAATACTAGGGGACAAAAACCAGCATACCCCAAAACCATGTGCAAACCCATGCACAAAACCATAGGTGGGTCCACCCATCGAAAAATAAGGACCAAAATGTTTTTCCTGGGGCGATGCCCCGAACCCCGAACAGGGGGGGTTGCCGCCCCCCCTGATGTGCCTGACGCAACGTACAGGAGGGGCTATCGCCCCCCTGTGACCCTATTGTGCGTGACTAATCGTGGAAATAATATAACACATACCCAAAAGATACAACCTTCCTGTGTTTGGCTTGTGTTCACCATCACAATTCAAATCTAAACATTATCGTTCTTCCCAGAGAAAATTTACACCTTCGATGTCCCCAGCAAGGGTGCAAAAATGTTATCACCAAATTGATTCTGATAGGCTGCTCATCAATCAAATTAATGTAACTCTTTCAAACCCATTTTGGCTGAAGATTAGCCTCTTCATTTTGAGAGGGCTCTCTCAAGGTAATTTACGATTTTCAATGGAAATTTTAGTAGATGGCTAACTCTATGATAATGACTTGGTTGTATATGATTGCAGGTGAAAATTGTAGAAAATTTTCTACCATTGGGCTTATGGAGTCAGTGCTAGGGAACTTAATGACAATGTCTCTCCTTGTGGAAGCTAAAGCATGTAGATATTTAAATGAAAGGACAACACACACATAATTTACTCAATAGCTTAATGTTCAAAGTAAATCAGAGAATGAGAAACATGAATTCTGAGTAATGAACATTAAGATATTGAAAGTAGGATATTCATAAAGATATACAATATTTTAATACTTGAAGGAATTCAGATCATGAGAAGCACGAATTCTGAGTAATCAAACATTAATATATTGAAAGGAAAGTAGCAAGATACATAGGACAAGGTTCATGAAAACATCAATTGAATCTCAGGTGAAGAAGAAATCCCATAACCATTCTATATTACTGATCAGAATAATTTACAATAGTAGTAGTCACAAGTAACATCTTCCAACCACCTCTTGATATTCGATTTTCTGTCTATAAATGGACTCCTTTTACATTTCATATTGGATCATCAAACCTTAACTCTAACAGCTACGCATAACTGACAACTCTATTTCTGGAACATAAAAAGACACCTATTCACTTTAAGAGTTTATCTCCTAATAGAACTCTACTTGCATTTATTTCCTCCACTTCTCTAATAGTGGGATCATTACATAGATAAGGATCAGGTGCTCGAATGGCATTATCCATCATCAAAAAATAATAAATGCCCTTACTGAACTACAAAACAGTCATCCTATTTTTAAGGAAATGATGACATGGCATTTGCTGATTACTGAGTTGAATCGACTATTTTTTTCATGTGTTGTGCTATTGCTAATGCGCTGATGTAGTGGGGCAGTTTAGGACGTGGACTTCAATTTGATGATATGCTGACAGATGAGTTGAGATCTATACTGGCATATATACTATGTAAACAGAGTACTAAATGCTTTTGCTGCCCAACATCAACCTTTCTATTGTTTTATTACCCAAAATCCTCTTGTTGTGTTAAAACCTTTTTATAAGAAAAATCGCATGAAAAATCGATATACCGGACCTGAAATTTTTCAAATTTCAATTCTGAAGTGCATCGCATTTGTTCACTTCGCAACCTTTATAGTTTAGTTTATAAATAAAATGATCGGAAATGCGATGCGATAGGGAGGTGACATGGTGGGTAAATGACATGGAGGGTAAGTTGGGCAGAGGCTAAGTGGGGCCAGACCACAACATACATCGCAATTCGTAACATTTAGTTACAAGCGAAAAATATGTAAACTAAATTGAGAAGTGCGATGTGCGGCAGGAGATGAGTGACATGGCAGGGAATAAGTGGGAACGAACCACAACGCAGATCATAGCTTTTAGCTTTTAGTTATAATATACGGGGGTTAAATTTTAAAATTTTCCAAGTGTGGGGAAGAAGGACCCACTGGATATGTGGCGGAGTTTTGTAATATTCCCAAAATTTAGACCTCATCTAAATGGAATATTATAGTTGATTTTTTCTTTAGATAAATGAATAAATGGGTAGGGAGGCCCATTGACAGGAAGAATAACATTCCTCATGTGAAAAGAGGAAGAATAAGCAGCTAAAAAGGAGCACATTTAGGTGTGAAAAAGGAAGATATCATGTTGATTCAGTAATTTTTGACCAAGTTAGCACATGTTGTCTAGATACATTGCATCTCCTTGATGAACAACGCAAATTTGGTGGAGGACAACTTGCATGAGCTTGGAGGCAAATGTGGATGGGACCTAATGAGGAGAGGTTCACTTGCTATATATGAGGAGGATGGAAGCCTTTTCCATTCAGGTTATGTTATATTATTATTTGGTCTATTTAGACTCTTGGCTTCCTCTTGCTGTTTAGCAAGGTTGCAGTGCTATTGAGCATCGGGTGTTCCCGAGCGGGAATCCCAACTCTTCCCTTGAGAGGCCTCTTGGGAGAGTGTTGTACTAATTTTTTCCACATCTAGGCTTGAGGCCAAGCAGCAATATTCAGTCACACCATTATTTCTGTAGTAGTGTAGTGCTGTGTTGCATGGTATTGCAGTGGAAGATTGATCATTCCACTCCCGAGTATGTTTCTCAGTAGAGGGTGCCTTCCTTCTCTTGAGAGATAAAAAAAGGAGATTTATGAGCTCATTTCACATCTTGGAAGTATGCCAAAGCACCTCTTCTCTTCTATAGCATAGTCCCTTGCAGGAACTACGTCATTTTCAAGAGAGTTGTTGCAGCAGGGTTTTAACCCTTGTTTCGGAGCTAGTTTCCTAGGGAAAGGGCCAAACCTTCTCCCAGAAAGCTAGAGGAAGGAATATTTATCCCTATTTGTATTATTCAACTACATTCTTGTCATTTTTCAGTGAAAATGTGTTATTTCTGAGCTGAATAAATCATAAATTCTCTTTTTTGTACATGTGTCTCAAGAAACCCTTGCCGGGTTATCTCTATCATGCAATAAGGAGGCCAGATCTCTGTTTTCTTAGCATATTGTGCCATAAATCTCTAGATCTATGTTTTTCTATTGAAATTTTGTAGGAACCCTCATAATATAATGTTGTACATGCTTTATTATTTCATGCATAATCAAAGTCATGGGATTTGGGTGTTGTTAAGGCATTGTAAGGCCGAGAGACCTATTTAACATATCAAAATGGATTTCTTTCTGATCCCCTTTTGTATGTGAGGTCCTCAATCTATATGATAAGGTACCAAACCATTATTTCTATTTTTTATCATGCATTCACCTGGGAATAACGTTTTTAGGGTCCATTTTACTACTTTTCCCCACAAGGAGATAGTGTATAAAGGCATACTTTTGCTGATATGTCCATAATCTGATGGAAGAGTGTCTAAGACACATTTTATGAGATAATTTTCTACAGTAATTCATTTTTTCTCATGAATTTTTGTAGCTCCACATTTGGAATATCTTAATACATTCCTAATAGTGTAGAATTTACCTACTTTGGGATATTACAGTGGTTTCAAAGCATGATCTTTGGCTCAGCCTATGGATTTCAGCCATTATGCCATCAACGGAAGGGGATATGTATAGAAAAGAGAAGACTCCATTATGTGGAGGAAGAAAGGAAGATAGGCTTACAAAGCTACTTCCAAGATCTATACAGAGCTTTCAAGAAGATTTGAAGAAAATAAGAAGGGAGATGGGATCTCCAGAAGAGTTTGGGTCTAGAGCTAGATCTAGATTTTCAATTGGTGAGTGTGAGCATGCAGCTACACTCCATGATGCACAACGCAATCAAATTCCCAAATATATCATGAGATGGATAGAAGGAGGAAGAATTCCTAAGAGGGAAACTCTTAGTGGTTTGTTACAGGAGTATAAATCTCAAAATGAGAGGTTTAGAGATCATAACACTTTCCAAGAGTTTTGAAAGATCCAGGTGAAGAGAATCAAGCAGCAGAATGTAGATAGATTCCTTCTATCTACCTTTGATGGTTCACCTACATGTTCAGCCAGGGCTTGGGTGGAAGAGCTAGACACCTTTTTGTAGCAACATCAAATTTCTGAAAGTGAAGCCATCAGAGTAGCAGCAATGCATTTGGGAGGTAAGGCCTATGCATGGTGGATTTTTGAATCTTTTTCTTTGAAAAATGCGAATACTTCCTCTTATTCAAGATTCATTAAAACATTGGTGGGAAGGTTTTATGAGAAACTTCCTAAAACAAATGTATTGGAGCAAGGAAAACTTAAGAAAAAAAAACCCTTGCATGTAATGGAGGAAACTATAGACCTCACTCCACTTCAAAAAACCATGGGAGAAGATGACATCTTTCATCATACATTCTTAGAGGCAAGACCTCTCTCTCATATAACTAAACAAGGGGGCATGGGGATCTCTTTTTCACAAAAGGATCCAATTATTGGAGGGTTGCCCATACACATTGATGAAGATGAGGTCAAAAGTGTTGTCACACCTAGAGCACATCCAGTACCTCATGTAGAGGAAGGAGGAGCACATGCTCCAATATGAGGGATTCTTGTATCCTTGCAAGAAGTTCCCCAGGATCACATACATGGAGGTCCAAGCACAATCAATGAGCATCATGATTGTGAAGCATTGCAGATGGAAGGAGAAGGTAGGAAGGAAGAGCAGGATCACTTGATGAGAGGCACACACCCTTCTCTATTTCAGAGAACTTATGCAAATGGGAGGCAGACTGTTCTGCGTTGTGAAGGCAAAGACAAGGTTGCTCAACCATATGTACAATCTACTCTTGACATTGATGTCTCACTACATGGAGGCATTCCACCTGGGAGGCCACTTGATCTAGGATTGATGAAAGACATCTTGTCGTTGGGTTCACCGCTCTTGGATTTTGGAGAGGTGAAGAGTTTGGAGGGAGACTTTGGCATGGGGGATGTCAAATTAGCGGGCAGTATCATGAGGAGAGCTTCACATGCCAGATCACCAGCGTTGTCTCTTGGGAGGATTGATCCATATTGGAGGTATCAACTCTTGGTAGAGTACTCCAAGGATCTTGGTGCTTGCATGATTCTTGATGGCCCTGATGGAGATGATACATATATGGTGGATGATATGGTCATCTATTCTTATGGCAGAGTCTTCTTGACTAGAGCTTCTAAGCTCAAGGAGAAGCTGCTACATGCAACACATGAGGACTTCTTTTCCATGCATTTTGATGCATACCTTTACTTGGCAGAGGAGTTCATTTAGGAGGGCATTCGGCATGACATATTTTAGCATATGGAGAGATGCATAGCCCGGATGATGATACAAAGGATGTCACAACCACTTCCCTACTCTTTGGAGGTGAGGGAGAATTTTCAGTTGAGCCATTTTAGCTCAAGATCTCAAGTACATGATGGAGGATGTACAATTTCATTTTATGTTTTGCACTTCTTTTCTCTATATGAGCAACATATTGTACCAAGGAGGATCATTCATTCTTGCATATTGTATAATAATGTACTTGCAACCTTTTGTAGCATTGAGATTGGCTATCTCACTGGTGGTTTGTGGGGTAAGCCACATGATCTTTGGTGTGCACCATTGACACCACTTTGTACTTTCATGATGCTATCTTGTAAAATGATTGTGGCAGAAACCAAGTGGTTGGAAAAGCACTTGTTTTTTTTTGGTTTGATGCAGGAAAAGGATGCACTGCGCTGGTTCCATGAGAGGAACTATGATCCACTTTCCAGTTGTCATGTGACAACTTGTTTTCAATTGTTTTTGCTTCCGTATATTGCTGATGTTTCTATGTTCATGGGAAGCTTTGTTTGGAGTGTGGGATATGAGATGGAGATACCCATTGGGAGTATTATTCTCCCTATTATTAATGTTGTATGTTTAAGGAGGAGCAATGGGCAAACCGTGATTTCCACATCACAACTCTTTTCTTCATATGGAGTGAGCCATTTGAAGAACTTGAGTACTTGGAGGAGGCACTTCATGGCTGGATTATTTGATGGGGTAGATTGGGCCATCCTTGGAGGCCATATTGTTTCAGCCCAAATACATAAACAACCCCACACTTATCATAAATGGAGAGAGAAACAAATGAAGGAAGGAAAACTAATCTCTCCATGTAGCCCCACTACATTGCACAAACAAGGGGTTGATGATTGTTTCATTTGGATGATAGCATGGGTGATGGAATCACTCATTGGGAATAAGATTCCCCATGTTTCTCATCACTCCTACCTTGAGGAGGCCATTGATCAACAAGGAGATTTCCACTTGCCCCCTCCGCTTTCTCATGTCCTTACACACTTGGGAGGATTTGTTGCTAAGCTATGGTGGGGTCTATTGATGAGGAGGCCACAAGAAAAGGGAGGGAGAAATTTTTCTCTACCTTTTTAGTTGCCTGAGGACAAGCAAAATTTTGGAGGGGGAGGACTGTAATATTGCCAAAATTTAGACCTCATCTAAATGGAATATTATAGTTGATTTTATCTTTAGATAAATGAATAAATGGGTAGGGAGGCCCATTGATAGGAAGAATAACATTCCCCATGTGAAAAGAGGAAGAATAAGAGGCTAAAAAGGAGCACATTTAGGTGTAAACAAGGAATATATCATGTTGATTCAGTAATCTTTGACCAAGTTAACACATGCTATCTAGATACATTGCATCTCCTTGATGAACATCGTAGATTTGGTGGAGGACAACTTGCATGAGCTTGGAGGAAAATGTGGATGGGAACCAATGAGGAGAGGTTCACTTGCTATATATGAAGAGGATGGAAGCCTTTGAAATTTAGGTTATGTTATATTATTATTTGGTCTATTTAGACTCTTGGCTTCCTCTTACTGTTTAGCAGGGTTGTAGTGCTATTGAGCACCGGGTGTTCCCGAGCGGGAATCCCACCTCTTCCCTTGAGAGGCCTCTTGGGAGAGTATTGTACTTATTTTTTCCACATCCAGGCTTGAGGCCAAGTATAAATATTTAGTCACAACATTATTTCTGTAGCAGTGTAGTGCTGTGTTGTAGGGTGTTGCAGTGGAAGATTGATCATTCCAAACCTGGGTCTGTTTCTCAGTAGAGGGTGCCTTCCTTCTCTTGAGAGATCAAAAAAGGATATTTATGAGCTCATTTCACATCTTGGTAGCAAGCCAAAGCACCTATTCTCTTCTACAACACATTCCCTTGCAGGAACTGTGTCATTTTCCAGAGAGTTGTTGCAGCAGGGTTTTAACCCTTGTTTTGGAGCTAGTTTCCTAGGGAAAGGGTCAACCCTTCTCCCGGAAAGCTAGAGGAAGAGATATTTATCCCTATTTATATTATTCATCCACATTCATGTCATTTTTCAGTGAGAATGTGTTATTTCTCAGCTGAATAAGTCATATCTTCTCTTTTTTGTACATGTGTCTCAAGAAACCCTTGTCAGGTTATCTCTATAATGTAGTAAGGAGGCCAGATCTCTGTTTTCTTAGAATATTGTGCCATCAATCTCCATATCTATGTTTTTATATTGAAATTTTGTAGTAACCCTCATAAGATAACGTTGTACATGCTTCATTCTTTCCTGCATAATCAATTTCATGGGATTTGGGTGTTTTTAAGGCATTGTAAGGCCAGGAGACATGTTTAACATATCAAAAGGGATTTATTTCTAACCCCCTTTTGTATGTGAGGTCCTCAATATAAATGCTAAGGGAACAAACTGTTATTTCCCTTTTTTATCATGGAGTCACCTAGGAATAACGTTTTTAGGGTCCATTTTACTGCTTTTCCCCACTAGGAGATAGTGTATAAAGGCATACTTTTTCTTATATGTCCATAATCTGATGGAAGAGTGTCTAAGACACATTTTATGAGATAATTTTCTATAGTATTTAATTGGTGCTCATGTATTGTTGTAGCTCCACATTTGGAATATCTTAAGATATTCCCAATAGTGTAGAATTTCCCTATTTTGGGATATTTCAAGTTTAATGAATCGATGAAGGTTTAAGCGGTAAGTGTTACAAATTTTATATGGCATATCAATGTATCATGACGGCTATGCAATGGGGGTGGAGCTACTAAGGTGGGGCCGACTTACTGCATCAAAAATTAAAATAAATAGACTACGGGTGCTCACAAGGTAAGTTAAATTATATGGGATATGATATCGCAAATCGGCCATCGCATTATTTACATTTTAGTTCCTGATGCGAAACATATAAAATATGCAAAATACGACGAGGGCCCCACTTTAATCGCGATCGGGGTTTGAAAAGTGATGAAATGGTAAAGGTGGAAGGGTAAAGAGGAAAGATGAAAAAGGGTAAGTTTAATGTTTTTTTAATGTAAAATGAAATGGAAGGAAAGCGTGGCGGGGAATGGGTCCCACTTCATATCACATCGAAAATTTATAACTATAGCCTTTGATTGTTGTAACAAAACTTTGCGATGGTGGTATGCGATGAAAGTAAAATGGGTCCTACCAATTATTTAAGTTGCTCTTTTGTTATATATATGATATGTATTATATATAACGGTAAGTTATATATAAAACGGTTGTTCGATGGGTGGCAGAGCTTATAACATAAAGTCTGAAACTTTATAATAAATGGGTTTATAAATTAATAATCCCCGAAAGGTTATATAGGTGGGTTTTGGGGGGTTTAAATGGGGTTTTGAATGTATGGGTGTGTTTGTGTGTTTGCCTCGCAAATGTACCAAATCACACCTGCTTAAGAGGGGTGGCTTTTCTCTCTTAAGTTATTGGCCGCGGGAAGAAAATAGATGGATTCAAGCAAGTTAGTGGAACATGCTAAAACATAAACATACTAGATAGAGAAATAACATGCATATTCAAACATAAAAACTAAACTAACACTAAAACAAATAAAACAAAATCTCTAAATAGAGTCAAACAACTTCAATAATCCAAATGGTGGCGGTTACATCCCCTCTTATTGAGTGCTAGTAGGAAATGAGGATGAAACTTTTACCCACTTTCCAAGGGGCACTTAGAACTAGGGGTTCTATGTCCCAATGTAAGGATGTATTTACTTCTGAGTTGCCTTAGCACAAATTCTTCCTCTCTCTACTGTGGTGGAATGTAGTTTTTGGATGGCCAACAACTGATTCCCCTCTATCTCTACTCCGAATAACACACTATTGGTATTTCTTGGGGAAATTCTAGCCAGCATAACAATGTGCTCTCATATTGTTCATCTCTTGGTGGCATTTTATAGGATAATTCAAATCCTCCTTCCCTCTCTTGGTACATTGTGGATGGTGACCCAAGGGAGGAAGGTGATTCCATTTTTTACCACACTTATTCCATTGTGTGCTCCCTGGAGGTCCTAAGGAGGCTTGGGCGGTTGTCCTTAGGCAGTCTCAACTGTGAAATCAATGTCCTAGAGTGTGCCTTGTGGTCTCAAAAGTGAATTCCGCCATTCTCAGGATTTCTCACCTTTTTTAGAAAAGGGCATGCAAATGCGTGCTAATCGAATAATTCTACACTCAAAGGCGCATTTGACTAGTTATTTCTGTGCGCAATTTGATTTTTCCTTTCAGACCTTAGATATTTTTAAATACTTTAGATTCTCTAATGTATTTCAGCCCTGTAAATCCTTCTTCTTGACATTAAATAATGTCACCTGTGCTTGTCCGATTTTCCATTGATAACAGTTTCCCCCTAATGTGTGAGGTCTAGGAAGAATTATATAGCCATAATACATTATAGGTTCTTTTCTATATATTGTGTGGAGAGAGAGAGAGACCTGTGTGTAGCTCGGAGCTGGAGACGCCCTACACCGGGTCGAAGAGTGACCATGTCCTATGGGATCCCTGCAAGTAAAGGTACAATACAATATATATACAAATTTTCTATGAGGCGGGCATGTCCCATGCTCGTGATGTTTTGGCTAGTTAAACAAATTTATTTGACAACTACAGATTTTGTCTATCTCACTAGTATGGTAGTGAGCTGCTAGTTGATGAAAATGAATGTTGATGCCCTCAGAGGCATTTTTTATTTGAAAATAGATGGAAAGTGGTACCCATATGCGTAAACTAGGTATGGCGTCTAAATTCTCATTGTACGCATATGCGCTGGCTGGGAGCTTCCCGTGTAAGCTTTGCTGAAAGAGATGCTTATAAAGGCATGGGTCTTTGACGAATTTGATCAAAGTGCAATGGTTGTAAGGTATGATACCATCTTGACATGAAATCTTGTGTTGTAGTTGAATGTCAGGAAGATCGATGACATCTGTGGGAAATGATGTCTCCCACAATACCACCTGAGGATTCCCTTTTGAGGAGAGGGGTGATCCAAGGTACCATTTCCTTTTTGGAAAAGAGGCATTGATGTCGAAAAAAAGGAAGCCTCGACCGAATGAGGGGGTCCTAAAATGGAGGATCAAGATCCTGGATGTGATGGGTTTAACATAGGCATGATGGTGAGGGGTGATTGAAAACTAATGATGGGGATTCAGTGGCCCAAGTTCGGAGTATAAAAAGCATCTTGTGGTAGTCATAACTATTTCTGATGGGGAAACCCTTGGAGTCGATAGAACTTCCAGGGTGGGAATAAACTAGTTATGAATTTCATGGCCGATTTTGCGTGGAGGCATGATACTTCGACCAAGGGTGATTAGGGACTACTGCCATGGGAGAAAAAATGAATGAGATGGGTGGGGGACATAGTGCACAGTTTTTGGTCTTTGTACACTTACCAAAAGAATAAAATAATGGGGTTTGGTTTATACAAAACACAGAGACGGGTGACCCAAAACATGAAAGTGTTTGCTCACTAATGGTGCGAGGAGGATGTTTTTCTGAGGGTGGGGCCCCCATTGGTTGGTCTCATGTGCGAGGTTGATGAAGAAGATGAAAAAATAAAGCTGATGAGTTATGTTGATGGAGGTATGGTAGACCAAATGCAAGGTGTGGTAGTGCGCTTTTGATCTACTTTAAAAAACCTGGTCTTCCAGGAAAGGGTTTTTATTTTGATATGGTAAAAATTGACCTGATGCATGACAGGTAAATGGGTATGAGGTGCTTCCCGGACTAAGGTGACATGGTCATGGCATCACTATTGTTGTGAGATATGGTCTAATTTGAGTGAAGAGCGCCATGGAGGGGAGGCTCTACCAACCAACGAGGATGCTTATCATGTGCAAGGTGAGGTGATGATAAACATGGTCGAGTGGATGGAACCTATGGATGATTTCTGATGGATAAATAATGTCAGGATATGTAGAGTTTTTATGGGAATCTATCATGCTAGGGGTAGAATGATACCTGATCTAGAAATTTTAGTGGATGGAGTTGTGGATGGTTTGCACACTACCTACAAAAACAAATAACCCAAGTGAAATCATCTTATTTATTCAAATATTTATTTGAAATTCATGTGCTTTAAAAAAGAGGATGGGAGAGGGCATACCTGCCAACGCTGAAAAATTGTTTTTTCGGGGGTGCGAACGTGTGGCACTGCCCTTGGGCATTACAGAGTGTTGATCAGAGTGTTGCTTTCTATCTGGCGATTGAGCCTTCTGAGCTCTCATTATGGTCCCCCAAAATTTCAAAAAAGGGCGACATATAGGCGAATATGGCTCAATTCAGTTCATTTGTGTCTGTTGAGTGTTGAGAGGTCAGAGGCTTTCGCAGAGCATTTCTTGTCATTGTGGTAAGCTTGAGCACTTGGAATTAACGATTTTTTAGCCAGGTAAAATCCATGATGTCTTGCATTTTAATCTTTTCAGTCTGTGAGTGTCGGTGTCCATACAATACTGGTTTGTATGGATCCTAAGCCATGTTTTTCACTGAGTGCACGGGAAAAATGAAGGTGCACCTTTTGCATGCAAAACGAAGGTTTTGCGTGCCTTTTGCGTGCTTGTCCAATTTTTTTTGCGCCTTTTGCATGTTGGGGAGGAGAATAGGTGCGCCCTCCTTGTGCTTGTCTAAGGGACATGTGCGCGAAGAGCCGAGGCTGTTTTGCCAAAATTTCTAGAAATTTTCTCTATTTTTTGGTGTTTTTTATGCTGCTGATGTGCTCCTGTTTTGATGACAGGATGTTGTGGAGGGAGCGAGACTGGCCTGATGGTCAGGCAAGCCAACAGTTGGCACGATGGAGTCTCCTAAAATTTCTGGAGAATGGCCTTCTTTGATCGTAGGATCGACTTTTGTGCTACTTGGTCTAGTGTTGGAAGAGGAAACGCAAGGTGATGGTGCTGTGTGGGTGCGACCTCACTATCCATCCTGAGACCAATATCTACTTTGTGACCGAGCTGCTGCCTCAGGGTGAGGCGCTTCGGTATACACTTCCTTCTGGGAGGGTGGATCTTGATCGGTTCTGGGTGCGTCATTGCGGTGGGGCACCCCTTATGGAGGGGTGCATAGCCATTTCCACAGTGACATATTTGGCCGAGTGGTGTGTTTTAGTAGCCATTGTGTGATTGGCAGGGTTGTCTACTCCTCATCGGGCATCGGGTCTACAGGTTGGTGTCTTGCATTGGATGACGGCCGAGCACTTCTTTGTCTTTTCTCGTTTTTGTTACGATGGGATGTTAGCACAGATTCCAAGGTCTGAGATGGATTGAAGTTGTTTACGTATGCCAGCATATTATGCAGAATCATGTATGAGAAGGTGGTGATGCTGAGGTCGGTGGTGGCGGTGCCTGCTGGGGGGCCACAGGAGCCTCGCATGAGGAGGTGGGTGCCCCTGATGCCTCGACTAGGTGGGGGTAGGGTGGGGCGTTAATGGAACGCCACCACAGAGGCTTGGTTTGAGGCCAACCCTCAGATGTTCCTGCCACTCCCTTATGCAGGGATGGACTTCCGAGGAGGTCCAGACATGGGTCTTCCTGTTGGATATGCTTGGGGGCCAGCACGTATTTCTTTTTTTTTCTGCATTTATTTGAGTATTTATGTTTATATGTGTATTATGATGACACTGACATAGTTTTTGTTATTCTTGTAGAGGTTGGCGAGGTTGGTTGACCTATGGCTCGGTTATTTGGGCACCAGCCGATTCGATGACCATGAGGAGCTCTCAGGGGGCAGGGATAGCTCCTGCCTAGCCTCTAGGTGGAGCACCAGGTGGTGAGGTTGTCCCTTTGGGTGAGGATAACAACTCATCTACCACCAAGACTGCTACTGAGCGACCTCGTGTTGATGTAGCAGAGGCTTGTGTTGTTGAGCTGACCGAGCGGGTGGTAGTTCTAGAGGATGTCTGGGATCGAGTGGACCGCTTGACCTAGGGGATGCCTACTCAAGGATTTTTGGATGACCTTGAGGATGTATGGCTAGAGACCTTGATGGCCCAGGAGAGTGGCTATCTACCAATTTTACATCGGGTGGCTCCATTAGTGGTACCAGGAGCGACAGTGGGTCCAGGTGCCCCACCTGGGGGAGCACCACCCTAGAGTATTTTTTGTACACAAAGAAATCACCCATTATGAGGATTCTTCCCCTATTTTTGACGACTTATATGTGTATCTTTTGGGATGACTAATGAGTCAGAGACATTATTTTTGTACTCACACACACACACACACACACACACACACACACACACACATATATATGCATATGCGAGAGATATTTTTTGCGGCTCTACATGGTGTGCCCCCTGTTTTTTATTTATGGATTATGTTATGCTGATGGATATCTATGTTTTTTATTTTTATGTATGAAAATTTATCCGAGATGCATTCCAGTTTAGAATATTGTTAGCTATGCAATCAACTATTTGGTTTTGACGCCTTGGTACATGTGTGAATGCAATGTAATCAAATTGTCTGCTTAATCTTTTTTCACATAAATATTTTCTAATTAGATGTGGGTCTCTTGTCTCAAATTTTTGGTTTAACTATGACACTACTAACTGGGAATCTAGGTAGATATGTATATGGCATATGCCGTTATGGAGGGAATCGCACATAAGTCTGATAACGACGTCATATTATGCCTTATTGTTTCTTGTTGAACTGATACAAACACCATTGGTGTAGAGTGGTGATCGGTCAGGGTGATAGATGACCCAGGCGACAGCTGCTAAACTTTGAGACCATCTTGATGCTCCATTAGAAAATCCAAAGTAAGGGTCGGGTTGGTAATCTATTGTGACACTCAAGAAAGTTTTGTAACAAGTCTTTTGGTAAAAAATTTAAAGTGGTTGGGTTTATGTTTGTTGACTCTAGGGTAGGGCCTTCTTGGCCCTTATGGGTATAATTTCTTGAGTCAAAGGCCATTGACGAGGTTGCTTAGGCACGTCCCCTTTGGTTCATTCAAGATGTATTCCCCCTTAAGGAGGAAAATTTTTATGATGTAGGATCCATTCCACAAGGTTTCGAACTTTCCTCGCACTAGGGCTTCTTTCGTGACATCGTAGCGGAGGACTAGATCTCCCTCAGTGAATGAGCAAGGGTTGATGTGGTGGTTTAATGATGCTTTTACACTTTTCTTGTGGGCCTCGTTGTGTTTTAGAGACTATCGTCGACTTTCGTCGACAAGCTCTAGTTGGATTAGACATTGTTCTAGAGGATGGGTGTCATCGAGGAGTTCGATGGCGACATGTAAATTCAAGATCTCTCGTTCTATGGGAATCACGGCTTCGACCTCATATACCAAGTGGAAGGAAGTAAAACCATTGGATGTCTTCACAAACATGTGGTATGCCCACAGGGTGGAGAAGAGCATATGGTGCCAGTTGGGTTTATGGTTATTCACCATGCATTGTAACATAGTTTTAAGGACTTTGTTCACAGCTTCTACCTGTCCATTGGATTGGGGGTAGTATGGTGAAGTGAATTCATGGGTGAATCCAAGGTGGTGGGATAGTTCCTCGAAAACTTCATTCTCGAAATGTTTCCCATAGTCGGAGACTATCTTCTTGGGAAGTCCTAACTGGGAAATCACGTGGTTAAATATAAATCAAGTGGTGGTTTCTGCAGTGTTGTCATATGTGGGCATGGCTTTTTCCCATTTGGTGAAATAATCAACAGCCACTATGATGTATTTATGATTTCTGAATGATGCGGGGTTGCAAGTCATGAAGTCAATTCCCCATTTACAAAAGGGGCCGACAATGATGATAGGGTGCAGAGGAGTGGGAGGGGCTCTTGCTTTATGAGCGAATCATTGGCATCACTTGCATCTGTTGACTAATTTAATGCAATTGAAAAATATGGAGGGCTAGAAATATCCCACTTGTTGGACCTTTTGGGCAGTGGCCATCCCAGAGAGGTGGTCGCCGCAAGCTCCTCCATGGTATTCATTAAGTTCTTGTTCCACTTGTTTGTGAGTGAGGCATCGACGTAAAATGGTGTTGATGCCCCGTCGGTACAAAACATCTCCCATGAGGAGATATCAGGGGGCCTGATGGCAAATGCGCTGACAGTCATCTCAAGTGAGATGAGGTCTAAAATTTTAGGTTCGTAAGAAGAGGAGAATATCTCCGTACCAAGGGTCACTGGTTTCTACAAAGAAGAGATGTTCATCTAGTAGCGAATCATGTACTGGTGATCCCTTGGTATTTCTTGGGAGGTCTATAATGAACTCTGCTAAGATAAGCACCTTTTTGCTTTAAGGGGAGTGAAACTGTAAGTCGTATTCTTGGAGAATGACCATCCAGTAGGTGTACTTTTGGTTCATTAGGCTGTGCGTGAGTAGATATTTGATGGGATTAATATCCGCGATGACCGTAGTGGTATTTAAGATGATGTAGTGTCAAAGCTCTTGGACTGTGTGTATTAATGCTAGGGCAGTCTTTTCTTTGGGATCATATCTTAATGTTGGGCCTGCTAAGGTTTTAATAACATAATATATTACGTGCTCCTTCCCATCTAGGCCTTCCTAGATTAATGCTACGACCAAGGCTGACTCGGACGCTGATAGATACAGGATGTAATCCTTGTCATAGTTTGGGGGACTGATGAAGGGTGCTAAGGACAATGTTTCCTTCAACGCATCGAAATCTTATTGGGCGTGACCATCCCATTTGAATGGGATGTCCTGGTGAAGGAGGCATAGGAACCCTTGAGTGCAAGTGGCATAATCTGGGACGAATCGCCTCAGAAAATTGGCCTTCCCCTACAAGCTTTGCAGTTTTCTGAGGGTTCGAGGTGGATGTACCTCTTTGATTGCTTGGACCTTAAGGGGGTCCACGTGAATCCCCTACTGGGACATGATAAAACCTAAGATTCTTCCTATTGTGACGTAGAAGACACACTTGCGGGGTTATATTGGGTGTGGAGCCCAATTATCTTCTTTCTGTTGTATCACAGCATTGGACCCCTATTATTTACATGGCGGCAATGCCGCCCATAATTGAACGTTGCCTGGGGGGTCCAGGGGGGGCATAATTGAACACTGCCTTGTAAAAGTATAGTAATTTCTAGTCAATCTAGGCCATTCATTTGGTGGTTGATCTGACAGTAGAAGTTATTTTTAGTTTAGTTTTTTTTGCCCTAGAAAGCAACCCCTTGTTTTGTATGAGGGTATTGTATTGCAGTTGTGTATTGAATGTGTATTCTCAGAGCGAGAAACAGATAGGGAGATTGTGAGAGAGAACAAAGGATATTACAGCAGATCTGTTGTAGGTTGTGTCTCTTCATTTTGTTGGATAATAAAAAGGAAAGACTGGTTATTCGGGGTGGATGTAGCCCAAATTGGGTGAACCACATATATCTGTGTCTCTCTTGTTTTATATGTTTCTTGTGTTTGTGTTTCCGCATATATGTTTTATTTGTTCCATTGCTCTATAATATATATTTTTCTAACAGGTTCAAGTGTATTTTGTATTGTCGGCATCATTGGAATACGTACCAACCGCAGATCCTCGAGATGGTCTGAGCGCTTCTTGGAGTAGACAGTTAGTTCATCCAAGTAGGCAAGGATAAGGTGCACCAAGTCATGAAATATATAGTTCATGGCCCTCTCGAAGGTGGATCCAGATTTTTTAGGCCAAATGGAATTACCTTGTATGCAAATGTGCCCGAGGGGGTGGTGAACGCAGTTTTGTACCAGTCTGTATGGTGGATTTGAATTTGGTTGTACCTAGAGAATCTTTCCATAAAGGAGAGAGCCTCATGACCCACACAATCATCAATGACCTAGTCGATGAATGGTGTGGGATAATTGTTCTGGGGACATACTTTTTTCAAATCCCAAAAATATGTGAAAACATGTATTGTGCCCTGTTTTTTCATGACAGGAACAGGGTTGGAAACCCAAGATGTGTAAGCGATGGGGTAGATAAACCCGGCTTTGTGAAGCTTATCGATTTCTCATTTTATTTCTTCTATATTTGATCGGTGCAGTTGACGTTATTTTTGGCGTATTGGACGTACGTCAAGCCAAGTGTGAATATGGTGCTATGTGATAGTGGGACTAAGCCCAAGAATTTCTGAGTAGTCCCATGTGAATATATCTATATACTCTTGTAGCAATTGGGTATAAGGTTTTATTTATTCTGGAGAGCATGCTACCCCCAGTGATGTTTCTTCAACCTTTCCAGGATTTTGGGATATGTTCACCTTAATGGTAGGTGATATGTTTGACATGTTTCCTTCCTCAAACACATCGGGTGCCAGGATAGGATTCTTGAACTAATCGACTTTCCCTGACGGGAGGTAATATTTTGATTCGACTGCATTGATATCTTGTTCTTTTGTCTTGTCAGGACTAAACATTTTCTTGGGGAGAAAAAGGTAACAGTGATGCATTGCATCCCATGGATAATCCAACTCTATCATGGCCTCTAAGATGTCCTCATCTAAATGAAATAGGGACCCTAAGGGGGATTGATCCTGTGCAAGGTTGTTCTGAGGAGGTTCAATCTGAATGGAGCTAGTTGACAGACATGAGAAGTATTCCATCATTAATGTGGTGGAACCAGACGTGGTCAACAGAGTGTGGACCGATTGGGTCTGCACTATCATAGGTACAACTACTCTTGTATTTCTAGCTGACTCGACACCTATGGCAGATGAGCAGACAGATTGAGTTATAGTTCCAATGCATGACGATATGGATCATATGTGGTGTATCATGTCATCGGTGTTTGGTGAGGGGAGAATCTCCGTGATGGGTGCTTTCATGGTTGCAAGGTTGGTTCCCTGGTTATGGTGGTCAATCTCCTCTCGGTGGAAATTATGCCTGGTCTAGAGGTGCTTGAATTTTTCCATTAGCGTGCATGCCCATCATCCTCATTTGGTGGCATGACGGGGTACAAGCATCGTAGCGCTTCTAATCAGGGCAGGTGGCGACCACATGATTGGGTGTTTTACATCATGCACATGTTGGTATTCGCTGAAGAGAGCAGTTGGGGGAAACTAAGGGTTCCTTGATTGGTCGCTTTTAAGCTAATAGAAAGAGGATGTGTCTGCTTGTCACATCTTCTTGGGTTGTCGAGATTCTGGGTCTGAGCCATCTTCTCGGGGGAGGCAGACTATGGTTGAGCACATACAAGCTAGCGCTGTATGGAATCTAGGGATGTAGTGACAATGACGCACTGGGTGATTTCCACTGCATATTTGACATGAACACTCAGTGTCAATGTCAGTGTGATATACTACCTGAACTAGATACCATCGCTGGAACATTTCTAGAATTTGGCAAATGATGATGAAATTAGCACGCTTGTCATGGACCACGCAACGCTTGATGGGAGGGGGGAAATATGGCTAGGAGTATTTCTGACGACTATCATTCCTCCTACAGGTAAAGGATTGTGCGAGGTTTATCTCCAGATGATTGAGTGGAGGGATCCTCTTGATAGGATCACTCGATGGTGTGTAGGGATCGAATCCCTATATCACGATATTTCTGGGAAATGATGGGTGTATTGTCCATAATTGCTGCAGATAGCGCATGCGTGATTGGTGCACAATGCTTTGCCTTGACTTTTGGTGGTAGGTTCCTTTTTATGGGAACTTGGTGCCGCGATGTCTACCTTAGAGCTAAGGATCACCTTTAATTCATCCATCACTGGGAAGATGTGGGTAGGGTGCCCTACTACGTCACATATGGCGCATCCGGGTGATTCCCATTGCATGGAGGGAGTCTCCACCTTGTTTACTCTTCTCACCAGTTTCTTAGTCATAACCATCGGTTTTGCGATGGGAATTTCCTTTAAAGGGATGTTTGCGACAGTCCCCTGAATGGCTAGGGATAGTTCAGGATATATGGGAGTTAACCCTGTAGAGGTGATGTGCACTACTCCCATTATAGTAGGTGTGACTAGGTACCAAACTAATATCGCGAATGATAAGTTTGGTAGTACCACCATGGCCAGGACCTGTTGTGATATGAAATCAGATGGGGAGAAAAGGAAAGTAATTTGGGAGGCAGCGTAGGCTATATAGGTTGTCATGTCCAAGGACTCGGTGCTTGATGTGGACATCATGCACACCGGAGCCCCTGTGACATCAGGTGATGACTCAAGTATAATAGGGGGATCTCCTAGGAATGATCCTATGATGGAAAATGGTTTGAACTGGTCAGGCCAATATTCTTGGTACCATGTAAGCACGTCTGAAACTATGTCTACATAGGGTAGAATGACATCAATATTTTTTAAGGGCTACTTTTTGTTGTGCATCAATCGGTCGACAGTAACGATGCGATCCTCATGGGGAAACATCATAGTTCGGAAGCGGAGGAGGCTATGGCTTACATGGCGTACATATAACTCCGACCAAGGAGTATATTATAATCCAATTGGGAATCCAAGACTTCAATGTATATAAGGATTGTCTTTCCAGCTAAGAAGACTGGGATGTTTTGGTAGAGACCGACGGATGTTGAAGGGCGACCATCGTATGCTCTAAGCGTGATTTCTGATGGCTCCAGTTCGGGAGATCCTAATTTCTGCCATATTTTCTTTGACATGATGCATGTGGATGCACCTTCATCAATGATACATCGGTGAATGGTAATGTTTTGGACCGATACTAGTATATGAAAGGCGACCATTGAAGGAAGCCTAGGGGTGGATTTACCTAAATCAAAATCCATTAGGTGCGAATCGGCAGGGTCGATCACGGTGAGGTTGGAAAGTAAGGCGTTCTGTTGCTTTGGGCATGATTGTAACACCTCCAAAGCTGACATAGTGGTGGGAGATTGAGCTAGATCATCCACAATGATATAGTTATGGGATGCTTTGGAATATTTTCCTGCCCGCCTAGTTGGTCCTTTAGCCATTTTTGGCAAAGGTTAAATAGGCATATTTGATATGGTCAAAGGTGTTGTTGGTGCACTGGTACTAGCCCCTTATGCGTTGGTTTTTGGTGGGGTGTCGTAATTTTGATTCCGTATTTGAAAAAAAAAATCTTCGCCAGTCATGTAGATTTCATGGTTGTTTTTTCCAGATTTGTTGGGAGTTTGTTGATGCATGCTAACTATCCCTTGATGGGGGAAGGGCTTCTGCATGACTCCTGTCTGCTGGGAGGATCCCCCTTGTCCATGGTTACTTTGCAGCTTCTTCACCTCAAGAGGTCGAGATAGTGGTGAGTGTAATAGTCGTACTCACAACAGATCGAAAAACAATGGTTTGTTCGAAGAATTGGCCTTTTGTTCTGCCTCTGGGAGTTGCTTGGTTCCTAATCCTGATTTTGGTTGGAGTTGCCTCTAGTATGAGATCACGGAGGGAGTTTTTGATTGTTGCCCCCTTGTCTAGGGTTTCCTTTAGGCTTATTTTTTCCTTTTTTCTTAACCGCATTGGGAGGATAATTTGGATTCTCTTGGTTATATGGTTGGCACGGTTGGTTTTGGGAGGGTTGCACAAAGTTCACCTATGCATTATTCAGCATGGGTGGGTCTTGTGATGGGGACTTAGCATATTGTGGTCCCTAGTTTGTAAATGGTTGTTGGGGGCAAGCTCTTCCGTCAGTATGTATATCTAAGTATTGGGTCCCCTGAGCTAGAGGGTAATGTCCTCCATTCTGATGGTGATATGATGACGCCCTACTGGTCAAATTTTGCGGAGGCATGTGATGACTTTGGTAGCCGGGTTGTGCTATGTTTTGATTAGAATGATACGTGTAACCAAGGTATTGAACGTTTCTTCTTAGGTGATTTTGGGTCAACGACCTGATTAAACCATCTGTAGAGTTCGACGCGTCTAGAAATTCTTTGTAATTTTGCAGGTGCGGGGCGTTCGACAGGATATTGTAAATATCCCCTGACTGCGTATAGATCAGCTTGAGCTGTTGGGCCTTACTGATAGCGTCCTATTCGGATATGGGATTTTTTTGCGCTATATCCTTTGAAATATCTATGGTGAGATTTTTCAGGAACAGGTCTAATAGGACTCGATCATTAAGTTTGGCTTTGCACAAACTACGACGTCACCGCCATTCGTGGAGATGGTCCGAGATATGGACGACGGGGGTTTGCCTAAAGTGGGTTAGTAACTCCATTCCAAAATCATGGTGGATGGGTAACTGAAAATAGGTCAGGAATGCAGTAGCGAGGGTGCTAAAGGTTCCATGTGTAGTAGATGGTTGCTCCACATACCATTTTGCTGCTAATTTGGTTAGAGTGCGTTGAACCGGTCTTAGTCGAATAATATCATCAACGATGTTGTTCGATGAACACCACAAGTGGAAAGTCATAACATGATTTCTGGGGTCTTTCGCTTGCTTCCCTTCAAATTTTGGAATGTCTGATGGGAGCTTTGTGGGCATGGGAGGCCATTTGGGGTTGTGTGTAATGGGGTCGTTTGTCAACTTGGTTAAATATGGTAGATTTAATGAAGCTAGAAAACGTGACTTCAAGGTTGTAGTCATTTCGACTTGTGAAAACACAATGTTCTGGTTAGGAATATGGTTTTTCTGTGAAGTACCTTGCTCTACGTTCAACTGGCTTCCCGAATGGGTAGCACTCCACTGCCCGCTAGGGGTTGTGGGAGGAGTGGTGTGTGGTGACCCTATGGGGGTGTTCACTAGTGTGGTGTTGGGAGACCGACTAGGGTTCCCAACTAAATATGCCCCAATAAAGGATGAAACAATAAGGGTGGAAGTGTTCCATCTTTGACGCCTAAATGGAAAAATACCTGGAACCCCTATCGGTAATGAGGGGAGGTCCAAAAGATGTCTAGATCCACGAAGTCCTATTGGGTCCATTCTGGTTTCAACTAGGTATGGTTTTGGAAATATTTGAGAGGATAGAGACTATAATCAAAGAAAATTTCTGATCACATACATAAAACAAAGCGAAAATAAAAAATAAATTTTCCCTTTAGATTAATCCTATGTGATCAATCAATCAAAAAATATGGCTTTTTATTGTTTGCATATGATATTCAAATCCTAGAAGACCTAATCTTCCTCACACACTAAAATGTAACTAGGCCTTGAGAAGATATCTTGTTAATGATTGCACAACGTCCCGAAAGAACTGGCAACGCCCCCAGTCAACCGAAGAAAATCCACCAAGGTAAGGGTAGAGGATCTAGTGTTTCCTGCATCATCACCTATAGGGAAAGGATGCCATAATTTTGGCCACTAAGCACCATCGTCCTACGTGAGCATTCAAGTCTTGATATTCTTGGTAGTTCAGCTAACAGGACCGAGTATCATCCAGATCAAGTAGCCCCAATTGATACCGCATGCACTGCGCCTAAGCCTAACCCCCTCTGAATCGGGTCTCTTCCACGCTCGGGTTTTCTTTTCCATGGGATAATAGGTGGATTTGAAAGTTCCCTAAATAGTCAAATTCTATGTTTCAAGATGAAGAATTACCAAGGCGGATTATTGGATGCCTACCCCCTTGGTCCTAACTTAGACTATAAATTCTCTTGTGGCCCCTTTGGGGAGAATTTGGTGAGTTTTGTTAAGTTATTTTTAGGTGTCTTTACTTTGCTTAGGGTGTGTATATGTGTGAGAAAAAGGTGAAAAAGCACATAGTTTGAACTTGTGGATATGCAATGATCCTTTTCAAAATCCCCTATTTAAACTATATTCTATTGTTCCTTTCTCAAAAGAAAAACATGCGTGGATATGGGCCACTTTCAATTTTTCCTAGTTAATATATGTGATCAAATATAGGGAGATGGTGAGTTATGAATAGAGAGTGTTCATATGCTTTCCTAGGATCACCGAAGGGTGAAAAGGAAGCAAATATTACTTGCTCTTCTATCGACAATTCGATCTTGGTCCTGAAATCCTAGTGCAAAAATTGAACTAAACTAATGACTTTTACACTAGAAAAGAAGAACTAGCAAAGCATGTGTGGGCCTGGGCCACTTACTTTGGTTAATTATCTAGGTGTTTTGGTACCTAAATTTTCAAAACATAAATTATTTCGGAATGCAAGTTAATTTTCCTCCTACTTAAACTATGTGTTAACTTTTCAAAAATCAACTTGAAATAAAACTAATACCTGGACTACTAAAAGAAGCTAAGAGTGAGCTTTAGAAAGTTGAGGGGCACCTCAACTAGTGATGGCAGATGTATTATGGATTTCCAGTCACTTTTATAAGCAGGAAAATATGGAAATAGTGGAGAAAATTCCACTTCTAGTTTTTGCGCACAAAAGGTTGAAACATGCATGGTTTCTGCGTGCAAGGTCACCTCTGAACACGCGCACTGGGGCACATCTGTCTATGAGAGATGTGTGCAATTTTCCTGTGAAGTAATTTTTGGGAGCTCTTCTGCTTCAGCCTGTCACTAGGTATGAACTAGGTAGTGAAGGAGAGAAAGGGGGCAATTCTAGCCCAACTCCATAGCAAAGATGGAGTTATCTGCAGAAAGGCACAACCACATAAACTTGGAAATAAAATTTAGTAGAGTCACCAATCATGTGTTTGTGTGTTTGGCTCACGAATGTACCAAATAACACTTGCTTAAGAGGGGTGGTTTTTCCCTCTTAAGTTATTGCTCACAGGTAGAAAATAGATGAAGTCAAGCAAGTTAATGAAACATGCTAAAATATAAACATACTAGATATAGAAATAGCATGCATATTCAAACATAAAAACTAAACTAATAATAAAACAAATAAAAAAAAATCTCTAAAATGAGTCAAACAACTTCAGTAATCCAAACGGTGGCGCTTACGTCCCCTCTTATTGAGTGCTGGTAGGAAATGATGATGAAAATTTTACCCACTTGCCAAGGGGCCCTTAGAACTAGGGGTTCTAAGTCTCGATGCAAGGATGTCTTTACTTTCGAGCTTCCTTGGTGCAAAGTATACCTCTCTCTATTGTGGTGGATTGGAGTTGTTGGATGGAAAATAACTAATTCCCCTCTATCTCTACTCTGAATCACACAATGTTGGCATTGCTTGGGGAAATTCTGGCCAACATAACAATGTGCTCTCATATTTTTCATCTCTTTGTGGCCTTTTATAGGAGAATTCAAATCCTCCTTCCCTCTCTTGGTACATTGTGGATGGTGACCTAATAGAGGAGGGTGATTCCGTTGTGTGCCATATTTATTCCATTGTGTGCTCCCTTGAGTTCCTAAGGAGGCTTGGGCAGCTGTCCTTAGGCAGCCTCAAGTGTGGAATCAATGTCCTGGAGTGTGCCTTGTGGTCCTGGAAAGTGACTTCCACCACTCTCAGGATTGTGTGCCTTTTTGAGCAAAAGGCATGCAAAGGCGCTCTTATCAAAGAATTCTGCGCACAAAGGCAAATTTGACTGGTTCTTTCTGTGCACAATTTGATTTTTTCTTTCAGACCTTAGAGATTTTTAAATACTTTGGATTCCCTAATGTCTTTCAGCCCTGTAAATCCTTCTGCCTGACATTAAATAATGTCACCTTTGCTAGTTTGATTTTCCATTGATAAAAATGGGATTATTCTAAAAAAATTCATGAATGAGTTATGAGACCACAAGAACCCTATCAATGGAATTGTTTAAACTAATGAGTGATAACAGTATCCATCTGAGAACCAAACAAACCAACCAAGATCTTTCTCATCTAGATAGCCTCACATGTAGCTTGACTTGCTGCCATGTATTTCGCTTCCACTGAACTAAGTGCCACGGATCTATACTTCTTGTTGTACCAAGAAAAAACCATAGATCCAATGATAAATATCCCCCCTGATGTGCTCTTTCTATCCGATGGACTTCCATCCCCATCTGCATCTATGAGGCCATGCAACTTCAATCCATCCGTTTGTCTGTACCATAAACCATACTCTAATGTGCCCCTTAGGTATCTCAGGACATGCTTCCTCACCTTCCAAAAGAGCTTGGTAGGCTTAACCATAGCTTGACTCAGTTGGTTAACTGCATAGCAAATGTTTGGTCTTGTGTTCACTAGATACATTAGTGAACTCACTAACTGTCGATAAACAGTAGCATCCACTACCTCACCACAAGTAGCATCCTCTTTCTTACAGTTTCCTAGAAGAGAAGTATCCATGGGTTTGCATCTCTCCATGTTAAAATTACATAGTATCTCCTTTGCATACTTTCCTTTAGACACAAAAATTTCACCATCCCGCTGCCATATTTCCAATCCAAGGAAATAATGAAGGATGCCCATATCCTTCATTTCTAACTCCCTTGCAAGATCCTCCTTGCATGAGTGTATCAGCTGCTCATCACCAATCAATATTAAATCATCAAAATAAATAACAATGATTAAAATCTTACCCTCCACCACAATTTGGTATAGGTTTGCATCTGCTTCACTGTTGGTGAAGCCCAGTCCAGTGAAATAACTCCCTATCCAAGTGTACCAAGCACGGGGTGCTTGCTTTAGCCCATACATCGATATTTTGAGCATGCACACATGAGAATCATTGTTGAGGATCTTGAAACCTTTAGGCTACTCTATGTACACCTATTCCTCAATGATCCCATTGAGAAATGTATTTTTCACATCCATCTGATGAATGCACCAGCCCATTTGTGCTGAGAGTGCAAGGATGGTCCTTATGGAAGAGTAACTTGTGACAGGTGCAAAGGTCTCATCATAATATATCCCCTCAATATGTGAGAAGCCTCGGGCCACAAATTTGGCCTGGTATTTCTCCATACTCCCATCAGCAGCTTGCTTTACCTTGTTGATCCATCTCGAACCTACCACTGATTTATCAACCAATCTTGGGACAATTTCCCATGCACTAGTTTTGATAATGGAGTCATACTCCTCCACCATTGCATCAACTCAAGTAGGTTGTTGCACTTCTTCCTGAAAGGAAGATGGTTTAGTCATAATACATTTTCTCATGAGAGCCATGTATCCATTAAATCAGTCAGGAGATTGTTCTGTCTGCACTATGAAGTAGGGGCTCCTACATTATGTGCAACATCAAGTCTCAGCATATCAACTTCCGTGGTGCGCCTTCTACCATTTCTAATGGATGGATCTGCATGAGTGGCTTCCTCCACTACATGAACCTCCTCATGTGGCTGATCCACATCTTGAGACTCATCTTTGGGAACCAACAGTTCCTCCTCCGCATGCAAGTCCAACTCCCTCTTAAGTGATAACCGCATGGCTTTCCCCTCATCAAATTTTATATCCCGTCACACAATAGTCATTCTGTTGTTTGGAAAATACACACGATAATTATGGGGTGTTTCTTTGTACCCCATAAAAATCCCAACTTTATCAGTCGGCTCCAGCTTCTTCCTAGCGTCCTTGGTCACATGCACATAACAAATGAGCCAAAAATATTAAAGTGTGAAACATCCGTTTTCTTACCAGTGAAAGCCTCTTCAGGTGTACTGATGCTAAGTACTATATGAGGACAACGGTTCTGCACATAAACCGTAATGTTTCATGCTTCCACCCACAAATTCATTAGTAGGCCCTGATCATGCAACATCACTCATGTTGCACCCATGGTCGTTCTGTTCTTCCTCTCTGTTACCCCATTCTACTGTGGGTTATGAGGCACTATGAGTTCTTTTGGAATTCCTTATTTGGTGCAGAAGTTCTTTATTTCATTAGAGATGTATTCTCCACCATTATCTCTCCTATTATCCTTCACTTGCTTCCCCGACTCTTTCTCCACCAATTCCTTAAACTCATGAAACTTAGAGAATTTTTTATCTTTCTTCTGCATGAATAAGATCCAACATTTACGAGAATAGTCATCAAAAAATATTACATAGTATTTATGTTTTTCTATTGAAGCAACTGAGAATGGTCCACACACGTCTGTGTGAACTCTCTCAAGTATCCCTTAAGCACAGTTCTCCTTCTCATGAAAGGTGGACTTTACATACTTCCCCATGGTGCAACCCTTGCACTGATCTAGCTAAGCAAGTGTTCCCATTGGAAGTTCAATAGATATTTGCTACATGACTTTCAAGGCTCCATGATGAAGATGGCCCAATCGTCTGTGCCATAATTCACCCTCATCCCAGTTCACCACATTTTCTGCCTTGCCCATCATGGTAGCACAATCATCTACCTCTATTTTGTAGATTCTTTAACTTGAATCCCTATCCTCTTGGCTTGACCCATTGTTTTATGTCACAAGAAATATTTTCCATCACCAAAAAAACGTCATAGCCTCTATCCTCCAACTTTGCGACTGAGACCAAATTTTTCTTCAGACTTGGTACATGCATAACATATTTTAATTGAAATGGTTTACCTGACTCCCTTCGAAAGGTAATGGTACCAATCCTGGTAGCACTGTATTGTCTGTTGTTTCCCATCTCAATATGCATCTGGATATCTTTCTCCTCCAAGTCACTAAAAAGTTCCTTATCTCCCCTCATGTGAAAGGAAGCACCACTATCCAAATACCACACAGATCCCAATGAACTTGACACCATGCATACAATCAAGGAGAATTCAAGCTCAAATTGCGAGGCACGGGCCTCACCAGCTGCAGATCCAACAACCTTCTTGTTCTTCTTCTTTTGTGGACATTTAGTAGCAAAATGCCCATGTTTGTGACAGTGAAAACACTTCACCTTGGACATGTCCTGCTTCTTGCCTTTAGACTCAGATTTAGAATGGAATTTCTTCCCCTTCCCATTCTCTGCCTTGGAAGCCAAAGAACAATACTCTTCATAATCATTATTTTATGAAGAACCATCTCTAGTGTTCCGCCTAAACTCCTCCTGCACCAGATCCGACCACAATCATTCCCAATTCAACAATATTTCCCGTCCGTTGACAGAGTCTTCATAACTATGAAAAATCTTAGGAAGTCCTAGGAGAGCCAAACTCACCAAATCATCATCAGCAACTGTTATTCCTACACTCCATAGTTCATCCCGACATTGGACAAACTTTGTGAGATACTTTGGAATGGTGTCACCCTTTTCCATCTTGATCTTCTTGATTTTATCTTTCAGCGCCAATTTCCTGTGGTCACTGCTACTTTGGAATAGATCTGTCAAATATTTCCACATAGCATATGGTGTGGCTTTCCCATGGAGGATTGAGACAACATGGTCTTGTACTCCCTCCAATAGGATCCTCCTCACCTTTACCACTTTCTTTTTCCATGCATCAATATTGGAAGGATCTATCACAACGGGTTTAGGAACATAATTGTCAATGAATTCCTTCAAGCCATTGTCTTCAAGCAGTGCCTCCATCCTGTCCTTCCAAGAAATGTAGTTCGATCTATCCTCGAGTGCATACTCTAACCTCAAGCCATTGAAATCCATTTCGATCTTGAATCACCCATAGCACTAAGAAAGTCTTTCTGCAAATTTGAATTCTATCCAGTCACAAACTTAGCTCCTGCTTCACTTCTTAAATTTCTTGTGCTCTCATACCATGTAGAAATTATATGATATGCATGTATATATTGGATTCAACCGATCTAAAAATGTGCTAAAGTTAAATATTGAATCACTTCTACAAATCTTTGCGGAATTAAAAATGCAATCGCTAATCAAATGAACATGAAGAAATAATAATCACACAGAACAAATAATTTCCTGGGGAAATCTTATAGCTAAAAAACCCACTATATTCTATTGTATATTATATCATGGATCATGAAAAAATTACATACAAAAATCTTCTCACAAGAGCCTTAGTGCATCAAATAATTGTCTCACACTGTCATACAAAAATTGGCAAATCCCTTAGCCAATTTACTGTCTCCATACACCCTGCCTTCACTATGCAATCCCTGCTGAAAGAAATCCTTGAATTGATACCTTCTTGCCTGCCTTGACTGCGCAAGTATCATGGGCATATCAAATGTGTGTGTGCTTGCATGTGTGCAAGCGGATAATGTCACAACTGATATTTTACTTCCATTTCACCTAGAACTCAACTGGGTCTCCATTGAATCTGACATGCATGCAGTTAATAATCGTAAATCTTCAGTTGCATGTGAGATCACTACATGCGAATTAATTAATATTTAATTCACTTGATCTATCACTAGTTTATCTTCAGTTACAACTAGCACAACTGAGTTTAACTCACTTAACTGAGTTAAACTATTTACAACTTGCACAAACTCCGTGCACCACTGCACTTTTTACAAGTTGCATGTCCCACTAATCAACTTCTAACTCGAAATTCACTTAGCTAACTGATTTTCCACTTCAGTTAACTATTTTCAAGTCCACATTGAGAATAGATTACAATTTATTGTCCATCTAAATTAAGGGATAATAAAAATATACATGCACCTAAAAATAGCCTGTGGGTCTCACCCTAGTGTAGGTGCTTAATTTTCACTACGATCATGGGTGTTAAAAAAATTTCTTGTTGAATATCAACACCTGTGCCATAATTTTTCCCTCATCCTAGCTCACCACTTTGTATACCTTTCCCATCAATGTTGCGCAACCATATACATCTAGCTCGTAGAGATTCTTAACTCGAATCCCTATCTTCTTGGCTTGTCTTGTTGTTTTGTGTCGCAGGAAATATTTTCCTTCACTGAAAACAACATCCTAGCCTCTGTCCTCCAACATTGCAACTGAGAATAAATTTTTCTTCAAACCTGGTACATGCATTACATATTTTAATTGAAAGGATTTACGTGACTGTCTCTAGAAGGTAATGGTACCAATCCCAGTAGAACTGTACCACTCGTCATCACCCATTTCAATATGCATCTAGAGATCCTTATCCTCCAAGCTACTGAAAAGTTTCTTGTCTCTTTTCATGTGAAAGGAAGCACCACTATCCAAATACCACACAGATCCTAATGCACTTGACACTATGCATGTGATCAATGAGAATTCAATCTCAAATTGCGAAGCCAAAGCCTCACCAGTTGTAGATCCTGAAGCCTTCTTGTTCTTCTTCTTTTGTGGATAGTTAGTAGCATAATTCCCATGCTCGTGACAATGAAAACACTTCACCCTGGACATGTTGCGCTTCTTTCCATATTTGGACTTAGATTTGGAATTGAATTTATTCCCCTTCCCTTTCTTCGCCTTGGCAGCCAAAGAACAATATTCTTCATCTTCATTCTTAGATGAAAATCCATCTTTGGTATTCTGGCTAAACTCCTCCTGCGCTAAATCTAACCACATTCGTTCCCATTCTGGCATCTTTTCCCTTTCATTGAAAGAGTCTTGATAACTATGCCAACTCTTGGTAATTCCTAGGAGAGATTGTAATGTTCCAAAATTTTCCGACAATAATTTGGAACATTAATTTTTGTTGATTTCACCTAGGAGGAGAATAAATGGGTAAGGAGGCCCATGCATAATTAAAATATCAATAAAATCCCTCTAAGCATGAAAGGGGATCATCATTGGATCTAGTTTTCACACCCTCATGTGTGAACAGGGTTATTTGAAAGTGGACAAGGTCAAGTTTGACCAAGTCAACAACGTTGCCATAGGAGGAGTGGCTTACTTAGGAAGCCAGCACAGTGTGAAGGAGGAAGAGGATATTTGGTGGAGGAAACTTTAAAGGAGTGGGACCCATGGAGAGGGGCTTTCATTTGTTTAAAAGGAGGACAAGGCAACCATTGTTTCTCATGTTTATGTTTATTCATCTCAATTGTGCATTCTTTGCTGCTTAGCAAGAATGGCCGGAGGAATTCCTGTAAAGGATTCCTTCTCCTTCTTGAGAGGTCTCTTGAGGGATTGTTCTTCATTTTCCTCACATCCAGGCTTGAGGCCAAGCATCCTCCATCAAGACACATTATTTTTGCAGCAAATTAATGTTGTGTTGCTGGGTGTTGTAGTGAGGGTTCACTACACCATCTCCTTCAGCTATTTTTCAGAGGAAGAGTCTCTCTTCTCTTTGAGATAACAGATTGGAGGCATATCGGAGCTCATTGTAGATTTTTGGCATCAATGCCAACTCATTCCATTGCCCTACAACGCAGTTTCATCCAGTGACTTCGTTATTATAGAGGAGCATTTTCAGTGAGGCTTTGCAGATACATTTGGAGGGGAAGATCTTTGGTGAAGGGATCAACCTTTCACTTGAAAGATCCATTGGAGAAGGCATATTCAGTTTGAGCATCAAATTCATCCATCTCCATCCAGTTCTATTTCTGAGTTGCTACTACTACCCAGCAACTCCGGCATTTTGCAGATTTTGTATTTTATTGCCAATCCTTCCAGGATTGACAAGAGGTAGTCTTTGGGAGCTGATATATTCACTCTCATTGTTGTATTGGGCCATACATTTGTTTATCTATGTATTTGACATATGTAGCATGCATTTTCTCTATAAAACTACGCTGTCATAGCTTGAGATCACATGTATAGTATTATTTCATCATGGGATATGTACTTGTTCTTTGAGGCTGAGCATTGTCTATCTTAAGCATCCTTTATCCTCAAGATCTTGTATTCATTTGTAGCTGCTATTATTTAATAAAATGGCTATGGCTTTCTCTCATTTTTTTATGATTTGAGTGTTGCTGCTGCACCATTATTGTGCTTGCTTATTGCTGGGGCTCCAACTTTAGAATATCTTGAGATATTATCATTGTTGTAGCAATTTCCTGAAAAAGGAATATTATAGAGATAAAATCACCAAATCGTCACGATCAACAGCTATGCCAATGCTCCCTAGCTCATCCTAACATTGGACAAAATTTGTTAAATATTTTGGCATCGAGTCACCTTTCTGGATCTTGATCTTCCTGAGTTTATATTTCAATATCAATTTCCTATGTCACTGCTGCTCTGAAATAGATCCAAAAAATCTTTCCACATCGCATATGGTGTCGCTTTTCCATGGATACTTGAGACAATGTGGTCTCGTACTCCCTCCAGTAGAATCCTCCTCGCCTTTGCCACTTTCTTTTGCCATGCATCAAGATTTGCAGCATATATCACAGCGAGTTTTGGAACATCATTGTCAATGAATTCCTTCAAGCCATTGTCTTCTAGTACTGCCTCCATCTTATACTTCCAAGTAATATAGTTAGAGCTGCCCTCGAGTCCATACTCCAATCTCAAGCCATTGAAAGCGATTTTGATCCTGAATCAATTGTAGCACCAAGAAAGTCTTTCTACGAATTCGAATTCTATCCAGTCACAAACTCAGATCCTCCTTCACTATTGTGATTTCATGTGCTTTGATACCATGTAGAAATTATAAAACAAGCATGTATATCATGGATTCAATCTGATCTAAAAATGTTCTAAAGCTAGATACTAAATCACTTCTACAAATCAATTGTGGAATTTCCAATCACATGAAGCAAAGAAGAATCAATCAAACCATAACACAGATAATTTCCTGGGGAAATATTGCTACTTAAAACCCAACTATATTCTATTGTATATTCAACATGGATACATAAAAAAATTACATACAACTCTTCTCACAAGAGCCCTCTTATACTTAGCTAACTGTCTCACACTGTCCTGGATAAAACTAACCAATACTTAGCCAATTTTCTGCCTCTTGACAGTCTTCCCTGCTTGTGCAATCCCTGATGAATGAAATCCCTATTATTTAGGAATTTCAACCTTCCTTGATTGCACAAGGATCATGGGAAATTAAATGGGTGTTTGGTTGCATGGGTGCTACCCAATAATCCTACAACTGATAGTCAACTTCCCTTTCACCTAGATCTCAACTGGGTCTCCATTGGAACTGACATGCATGCAGTTAATAATAGTAAATCCTTAGTTGCATATGAGATCACTGATCGTGAATTAATTAATATTTAATTCACTTGATCTCTCACTACTATATATAACAGTTACAACTATCACAACTGAGTTAAATTGATTACAACTTGCATTAACTAATGCACCACTACACTTCAAACTCTGTTGTTAGTATGAATTTTAATCGCAAGTGTACGAAAAAAACTCACTTTATCTGTGCTTAACAAACAACCCTAACATCAAAGATGGCTGCCAATTTCCTTAGATCTGCAGTTAGTGATCAAAATGAATTCTATGGAAATCTAGATCTATGCAGTTAAAGACATTAAACAACAAATATAAAGCAAGAGTTCCTCTATGCATCCAATGAAAAATACAATAATTTTTAAAGAATTTTTTTGTTTATAATACCTGGGAAGGGAACATAGAAAGATGTTACCAGTCCCCCTCAATGGGATGGGTTCTTATATGTCCTCAATGCTTCAAATCTAAGATCTCTCTCTCTCTTAATGGTCTAGAAAAACTAGAAAAAAAAATGGAACTCAAAGGGAGCTCACAAGAGAAAAGTAGAAAAATATGACAATGATGGAGGATCAAAGTCAGACCAAAAGTATAGATCTAGAGTGATCTTTAGGCAATTGATGGAGGGAAAAGGAATTTGAATTTGGTCAAATCCTTTTACTAAGAAATAATAAATAATTGAATGATTTATTTATTATTTTAAGAATATGGTTGAGTAATAATTAATAGATAATTATTTATTCAATTATTTATAAATGATTTAGTCAAATTTAACAAGGAATATTATTTAAATAATGTTTTAAATAATTATTCCTAGAAAATAATAAGATAAATAATGATTTATCTAATTAATTTTCTTGTTTTAGGTTAAATATGACTAGGAATATTAATTAAATGTTAGTTTAATTAGTTATCCCTTGAGGAAAATCAAACAAATAAGGATTTATTCAATTATTCCTCATGGGGTTTCCTGTTTAGACCAGAAACAACTTAATAAATTATGGGTTATTAAGTTATTTTTCATAGTGAAAGAAATTTAACTATGGTAAAATTGGTCTTACATGGTATAATTTATTCCATCTAATAGTAAAAGGTTAGATGACCAAAAATCGGTGTAACATATTTCCCCCAAACGTGCGAGCGTTAGGAGCTAATCGTATGATCAAAGTATGTTGTAAGAACTCTCACTAGAAACCAAAGGGGAGTTAGAGAGAGGGAAATATAAGGCAGACTGAAGCGAGAGAGGAAAATACCCTGAGGAGGCGAGACTTACAGGTGTGAAAAGTCTCTTTTATGAGTGAGTACATATTCTACATGAGGTGGGGGAGGCATACCTATGCCCGCTAAGATAAAAAAGTACAAAGAATAATGGTGTGTCCAGTAAACCTGGGACTGAACGACATAGTACATGCTAGCATAAACATGGGCCAGAGACAAAACATGATAATGTATCCCACATACATAGTGTACTTGGGACAATGACCAGGATTTATAAAATAATATCTGAGTACATGAGATATAAGTACAACCAAAGAGGCCCTGTAAAATAGGAGAGGGCTCTAAAAATGTGAATGATACATGAAAACTAAAGAGGTGGTGCAAGAGACTGAGGCCTGAACCATCAAATCTATGGATATGCATCTAAGGCTGTAGTAGAGAGGTCATCCAAGTATGTGGGGGGCTACCTAAATGGCTACCCCCTCATGAGGTCTTAAAAATATCACACACACCCGAGAATCACTGGTACAATTTGATGCATCACTGAACCATCGAGTATACAGATCTTGATCATGCCATAAGGATCTGAAACTAAGAAAAAATCAATTCAAAGGGCAATAAAGGGTCCCTTTTCCTGATTCGAGGCACCAAACAAGGGTGGAAGTTGGAACCAAGGTACATCGCCCTCTAGACTTGTCTTCTGGAATGAATAAGCTGATGCCGAGAGAAGGAGGTCCGCCATAGGTGAGGAAATGAGGAATCCTCAACTAAGGCACAAGGGATAATAGTAGAGTGACTGATAGACTAACACTAGGGATGATGATGGAATGGGGGGTCCTGAGTAGCGAGCTGACGACTTCCCTTGTTAGAGCATAAAGGCATGGATGACCTAGAATCTACTGACTCGACTACGGAGGGGATAGGGGATAGTATGAATGAAAGCTAAAATGGGTGACACAAGAGAGGAAGAAAACAATGAAGGATGGAATACTGTGGCAGGAGACAAAAGGGACCCAGGCAGACTCCATGAATGTGATGATGACTCAACTCAGATGCTCTAAACAAGGGTGAATCGATGATGCTGCCACACAGAACAGGCCCAGTGGGGACCATAAAAACATGAGTACAAGATGGCTACTCATAACAAAAATAGACACGAGCATCAAAAAGTATAAAGGCAAGGTGGTGCCCCAAGTACAAGTGTCTCAAGTGAAGAAATTTGATTTTGAGGAGCAGGAAGTGACCCTTCCTGGAAAAAATGTGTTTGGGTGAAGTATCAAATCACCAAAAACGAAAGGATACCCATTCGATAGCTCGGTGAGAGCTTTCCAATGGTGTTTAAAGAAAAATATGTGGTTTCTCTTTTAATAAGGCATATTCCGTCCAATTTTATTCATTTGCAAGTGTAGTTGTGGTGAATGTAGAGAGGAGAAAAGGCCCTAAATCTTGCAACAATCATAGCAGACAAACCAACCATTGGAATTGAGATCTGTTAGTTGTAGGTAAGAGGCCTAACCATACTATTTCAATTCAGTGGATTAAAATTTCATTTTAGGCACCCAGAGCTTAGGAACAGACCCCTGCTCCTCTTCACAGCCGGGTCACCCTTTTTGGGGCCTTTTCTGCGACCCGGGTAGCAGGTATTGGGCAGAAAACTACGACATGTACCAGGAATGGCCAGAAAAGTGCGACATGTTAGAGAAAGGGTTTTTTAGTGTTGTTTTTGGCTAAGAGCTAGGATTTTGTGGTTATAATGTAGTCTTTCCTATCTATACACTGAAAAACATGATGGTTTTGTGCATATATGCCAGCGTTTAGGATCAATTAGAGAGAGAGAGACTTGGACACATTACATTCTGAGATCTGGGAGGATCAGTTAGTTCATGCTACATTGGCCAGGTTTGTGGTCCTGAAGTTTGTGGAGAACCCTTTGATGAGAGCAAGAGAGCCATTGTTGGCCTATATTTTTAGCTATTGGGATCCGGATCATGAGATCTTTATAGTGCAAGGGCACCGGATTGAGATGACTATCTAGGATATATATTTCTTGACCGATCTCCCGACACATGGGATGGTGGGAAACACACAGGAAGTCTTACCGCGAGGGAAAAACATCATGGAGTTTGTAGAGTGCCACTGTCGACCTGGTGTCCATGTGAAAGGGATACAAATACCGATCAAAGATCTAGAGAGGCTAGAGACTTGTGCTGTGGCCCCAATGGTGTTGTGGATATTGGGCAACCAGGCGCTCCACCACATCACTAGGGGTTAGATTATGATTGTTGAGGGAGTATTGAGTGGGACCTGCAATTGGTGGGCACAGATGATGTTGTCATTATTGAAACGAAAGTTGTCACTATGTAAGCGGTAGGTGAACCATGACTGTGCATATGGCTCAGCGCTATTCTCGCTATTATTTGAGAAGATCTCGACACTTCGGCCTCGTATACAGATCCAGAATGGAGGCCCCCAAGAGCCTAGGATGCACTGTTGGGGGTGGCTACTGTGCAGAGGGGGAGGTGGGACAATTGTATGATTGTTCTGACCCAAGTTCTTTGTGTACTAGGATCAAATGCCAATGTACATAGACAACTATTCTATATTGGGATGAACTATCATGGGGGCTTGGAACTGTTATTTCCGCCAGGTTGAGCATGGGGGCCAGATGGTAAGTGACAAGTTTCTTATCTTTTATGTGAATTTTAAAGTTTCAAAATATTTTATGAGGTTTTGACTCATTCACTTTTGGTATGAAAATATAGCACCGGTGAAATCGACTAGGTATATGGGACGACCTGGAGTATCAGGGGCCGCAACACATAGTGGATCAAGAGGACCGCAAAATGAGGATGTAGTAGACCTCCTGGAGGACATCCACCGTAGATGTGAGAGGATACTGACTGGTGTTTCAGAGCATAGCTGGAAAGACCTTGATAACCATTACATAGATCCATGTATTGGTCTACCCTCGGAGTGGCAAGGAACCATGCGGCACATGGCGATGGCTGGGCAAGGAATGCACGATCTATGGGCTGCTAGAACTGAGCTATTGGCCAGGGATCCTCAAAATAGTGATTATATGTAGGGGCATGAGGTGCCCCCAATTTTGATTTTTTGTAACATTCTATGGGCATGTCATATGTATCAGAATTGAGGGATTCTAACACATTTTGAATGACACATATTATGGATATGCATCGTTTTATGGTTTATTGTTATTGTCTTGTGTTAAATGTGTGTCATAAATGCCAATATAGAATATTGTTTACAATTCTATCTACATAGTGATTTTGTGCTCTAGGTACATGTTGGCTTGAGGGGTCCTAACCCAGGTTAGAAGGTTGAGGTTTGCCAACAAACCCCTATACTAATGGCCCTTTCGGTAATGACCTACTTGCGCAGGCTAAGGTCTCACCCAAAGCAGTATGGGAGGGTGCTGGAACCAGGTTTCTGCACCCTGAGAGAGAGTAGGTAAGTCGAGGAAGATCTGTGTTCGCAGCTTATCAGATTCACACAGAGTAAGTCTATTTGCAGGCTTTTATCAGTACAGTCAGTTATTAACCATAAATTTGCAGGCTTTTATCAGTACAGTCAGTTATTAACCATAAAAGAGCTATTACCATTCACAGATCTAATCAATACCTTCACATCCATGTGCGTATCAGCAATTACCAACACATAATATCTATAGACACATTCGCAGCATAACAGATAGAACAGAAGCATTCGCGGCTTAAACATATACCATCATAGATATACTTATGCAAAACACAGATATTTTCATAGCTAAATAATCATCACAAATACGCTTCAGTAAACTTCACTGATTTAGATAACACACAGATACTTTAGCAATACTTCACATTCATTAACATTCAGATCCACTTACAACCAAAACCAACCCGTGCACACAGCCTAGCGAGGTCCAAACATAGCAGGACTGAGGATCTCTGTGCACACAGCCAGCAGGATTCCTTACCCAAAACAAGCCAAAACAGATCTAATAGTTCGCACATAGCATCAGTCTTAATTCTTTCCTACCTCTAGACTCAAACTATTCATCTATTTATATCGATGTAGCCTACACTATATTGTGATCCGAAAACCATGGTTTACGGACTCTAGGTCTACCCTTTGACCCATTGCAATGCATTCGGGGCTTTGAACCACCCCAAAACCCCTGCGTTAGACTAATTAATACAAAAATATAAAAAATTTGCATCTTAGGGAGCCCTGTTCCAATAGGCCCCCAACACAATCTTGTGACTTGTCCTGAGTCACTGTGGTCGTGGGTTCTCCATCTTCACCTATAGCTACTTGATTGCCTCAACCAATGGGGGCAGCACACCTTCACTTTGCGCAGTAGCATTCTAGGCTATCTCCACCAAATTCTGCGAAGTTGGGCCTTCTGTAGTAGCAGTGACACTCTCCAACATCTGGTTCAGTTGCTTGACTGCGATGTCGACATCCTGAGATAGCCTAAGGGCCTCATCAACCCATGGCTTGAGATGATCACTCAAAGTCTTCTTCAATTGCCGAAGAGCTTCCATGTTGTCCCTGATCACAATGGCTGGTGCGCAGTCAGGCCAATCGCTGAGCAGGGATCAGAGTGGGCAGTGTAGCCTCCATTTGGTCAAACTCTTCTTCTTTTTGGTGTAGTGCTTGGTTGATTTCACGCAGGAGAGGGTTGCGCTGCACCTTGGTCCACAACTGCATAGCTATTTCTAATAGTTCTACACCTTGAGCGATTTGACCTGTAATGACATTTGTGGCCTCTGTAACTAGCGCAACTCGCCAACGATCTTCCTCCAATGCCACAAGCTGTGCTAAATGCTCCTCCATGATATCAGGCTCCGCCATGTTCGTAAAGGCTACGATGCATAGGCTAGGAACAATATACTCCATGGGCATAATGGCCTCCTTGCGGTAGACCATCCTAAACAGTGTCTTCCCCGTCAACTTCTTGCAAGTGGTTCGATAGGCCCAAAGAAATGACAATATGCGCACGTCCCAGTCACTGCGGTCGACATTACAGACCTTCGTTAGTGCCTGCTCCAAGATATTATTAAAATATTCTACAGCTCCATTTTCCTGAGGATGATACGGGGTGATTTTCGCGTGATGGATCCGAAATTATTTAGTCAAGGCCTGTATTGTTTCATTAACAAAATTCATACCTCGATCACTCATTAAGACCTTCGTACAACTAAACCTGGTCAGAATCTGCTCAAAACTGAAGTGCGCAGCGGTGTCTACAGTGAAATCCTTCCTAGCTTGTGCCTCGGCCCATCTGGTTACATAATTAGTTGCAGTGATGATGTAGCATGCACCTTTCTTCTTCCCTGGCGGGTTGATGGGCCCAACGAAGTCAATGGCCCATTTCTTAAATCCTTGCAGGGCCATCTACGGTTGTAGGGGAATTTCATCTCTGCAATGGCCTTCCCATACTTTAGCATGTATCTTAGGCTTTGCAATAGTCATGATATTCACTATGTAGTGTAGGCCACCATAGCCCAGCCCTCAAGGTATTTTGTGACGTCACTTTCCCTGCGTAGTGTCCTCCTACCATGCCCTCATGAGCCTCTGCTAAGATGGTGTGCAGTTCATGCTCCAATACATATCTTTGCAACACTTCTTCAACTCCCAGTTTATACAAATGGCCTGCGATGATGGTAAAATCCACTTCTCAGGTTACCAATTATTTCTTCTGTTGTACCGAATACTCTGCAGGCACCCTCCCTATATTCAGGAACTGAATGAGGTCGGAAAAGTGCGTATCAACCACCTTAATCGAGAACAGATACGCATCAGAAAATCCTTCTTTTAGGTTGGTGGGTTCCTCACCGTTCTCAATTCAAGATAAGTGTTCCGGCCCAGCAATCAACCTTCCCATCTTGACAATGATCTCAAAGTCATATGCTTGGAATAGTAGTAGCCATCGATAGATCCCCCCCCCCAAACACAGGTTTATTCACTAGGTACTTCAAAGCCAAGTGGTCCATAAACATCTTGAAGTTCACTCCTAGCAGATAATGCTAGTATTTTTGTAGTGCGTAGGCCATGGACAACTCCTCACGTTTAGTCGTGGAGTAGTTGTGCTCCACACCAGATAGTTTCCTACTAGAAAATGCAATTGGATGGTCAATGTCTCCGTCTCTAGGCTGCCTAAGGATAGCTCCCAGGGAAATTCCTGATGCATCTACATGAACATGGAAAACCTTCGCCCAGTCAGGAAAAATGAGAATCGACACAGAGACCATCTTCTCCTTGAGTAGCTCAAAGCTCTTCTGACACTCGTCATCCCAAAAAAAAGAAATGTCCATCTTTAGAAAATTTTCCATAGGTGTTTTGATCAACGTATACTTGAATAAAATTCATGTAGTAGCTTGTATGTCTGAGGATAGAGCGCGGTTGTTTCTCAATTGTAGGCACTGCCAGATTGATGATCACTACTATTTTGGTGGGATCAACCTTTAATCCTTGTTGACAAACTATATGACTGAGCAAGATCCCAAAGGGTACGCAAAATATGCACTTCTTGATATTCAAGGAGACCTGGTGCTTTCTACAGGTGTCTAAAATTAGACGCAGGTTTGAGACATGCTTCTTTATCAACCCAAAGATAGTCTAGTCATCAAAATATACCTCCGAAAACCTGTGGATGAACTCTTTGAATACTGCAACCACCACCCACGAAAAGATGGCAGGGAAATTCTTGAGCCCAAATGGAATGAAAATATACTGGAAATATCCCCATTCGGTGGTGAACATATTTTTGCTGCGATCTTCAGGTGCGATTATAATCTGATGATAGCTTGAGAACCCGTTCGCGAATGAGTATGCTTCCTGCCACCCTATGCTATCAAGGATTTCATCTGAGAATGGCGTAGGAAAGGGATCATGTACACAGGCATCATTCAATCTACACATGTCAACACAAATCCAGATCTCTCCCTTAGTCTTCTTCTCCTGAACCACCATAGGACTTACCCAATCTGACTGTATGACCAGTTCAATGATACCTACAATGAGCATTTTGTCAATTTCTTCCTTGACTTTTTTTTTGTACTTGGGGTTCAACCGATAAGGGCACTGCTTCAGAGGGGGCGCATCTAGTTTTAAAGTGATGCACATGACTCCTGGGTCCCCTGTAATCCCTTTGAGTTCCAAAAATTTTGTTTGGAATAGGTCTTGGTATTCTGTGAGGAGTTCTGCAACTTTTCCTACAGTATCATCATCCCAGTAGTCCCCAATTTTAGCTAACTTAGGTTGCTCCTCCATTCCAATGTTGAATTCTTGCAGCTTCAAAGGCTTAGTGACATTGACAGTCTACAGGGGGGTCCAGAAACTGTGCATTCTCCCTCTGAATCTGGGATAGAGACATTTCATGGGTCTTCATCGCACTCCTCTATTGATAAATTGCAGCAGTTTATAATATCCTGCATCTGCATTTCCCATGTTGGTGCCCCATGTGCTACATAAGGGCGTGATTCATCAAATACTAAGGCATCAATATCCTGCAGAGCTTCATCGAGTGCCTCCATTCCTTCTATCAACCTGAATTTCCCTACAAACTCATACTGCAGGGTTTCCCAGTGGCGGGTGCACTAGTGTAATTCTGCATCTAAATACCATGTGGTCGGGATTGGTCCCAAGGCATGAATGAACAGATGGACCCATTCCTCTATATTTTTTTTGCCCCATGCTTCCATCCATGATGACAAGTGCTCGCATGGATCCCCTAGCCCCAAGAATTTTTTTACACGTAGGTGAGTCGGAGGTTCCAACCGTAAGACCATCATGTCGCAAAATTCTTCCCAATCCTGGAATTCCCCCTTATGCGTGTCCCACCACCTCATAGGGGTTGCGCACATGGTTATATTAAGGGCCCATAGCCTTCGTTACCTTAGGAATTCAACTTAGAATGCTCACAAAAACTCCCTAATACTACTAGAACCATCAAATTAGGGCAGTTCTCTTACCTCTAAGGAGATGCATCGGAAGTTCTTTATGATTCTAAGGCATCACAACGTAGATACATCATGTAACATATTTTCCCAATTTTTGATCTCCCCATCAGAGTCAGAGAAGCATTTGATGTCCTTCTCCTAGCAAAGCACACCATTAGCCATAGGATTGATCCAATCTTCATCCCGAGTGGTTAATTTATAGATGTGATCCATACCCTCTTCTTCGCGCATTGGTTTTGAATACCGCTCTCCTTCTGCAGGGTCTAGGGGGATTATCACCCTTGTACCTTCATTTTCAAACACCATGCTTCTTTTCTTGAGGTTGATGATGCCTCCCATATCTATAGCCCAATCCAATCCTAAGATCATAGGATAGGGGTCTGCATCTTCCACAATCTGAATTACCTCAAATCAGGCTCAGACCTTAACTCCTGCAATATCTACCATAATTCTTGATAGCCTCCCTGATGGTATGATCTTCTATTGGTTAGCCATGCGCAGCTGGATAGTGGAAAATTAAAAATTAGGCTCAGCCATCCGCTACCACATTTTCTTGGGCAGTACGTTCACATATGATCCCAAGTCCAAGATAACCTGATCCATTTCATAGTCACCAATCTGCACTGTTAGCCGCATTTCCCAACCAGTGCATTTCTTATGCTTGTATAGTTTGTGCACATGCTTCACTTCTAGGGGTGGGTTAGTTATCTTTGTGCAGCTGTCTATTAGTGCTTGTAGATTCTCTACTACCTTCGTGTTGTGTAGAAGCTTCATACATTCTTGTAGGAATGGTTTAGCTTCATCATCAGTTCTCAGGTTTGCTGGAGCTTTTGAAATAGGCGTCTCATCCTTAGTAAAGTCTTTGCGATTTGCGACAAAGGTTTCCTTTTCCTTCTGTAGGTCTATGATTTCCTGTTTGATAGTTTCTTTCTGGATAAGAGGTTCAGCTTCGGCTTTCGCCTCATCTCCTCCCATAGCCATGTCGTTTTGCATTATGACATTAATACTTGGTCCTTCATCACGCGGTTCCGCTTTAATCCTTTGCACATTCTGTGTAGGCGTCTGTTGTTTTTCCTACATTTTCGCTATCAGAATCGGACAGTCTTCAATCACATGGTCCAATTGTCTACAATAATGACAAGATTGCCGCGTAGGGTTTGGGCAGTCCCTCGCAAAGTTCCCTATCTCCCCATAGTTGTAATAGATCAATTGTCCTCTTCCCCGACCTACGCCTCCACCCCTTCACCCTCCCCTGCCCCTAGCTAGGGAGCCTCCTCTACTTGAGGGAGATAGTGGTGAAGAAGGGTCAGCCTGTACCCTGTATAGGTTTCCTCGATCTATCATCAATTCATAGTTCTGGCAATTATTCTCGTCATGCCCCATAGAGGAGTAGAATCGACACCATTTCTACTTCAATTCTGAAACATAAGCACCTAGATGGGGATAGTGGTTAGTATCGTGTAGCCCAACAACACGACAATCAGCGCACCATAACGTTGGACCACTTGGCCCCGAAGCTTCCTTAGGACGCAATGGGCTGGGTCCCCCAGCCTGCATGTAATCTGCCAGTAGAGGACACTGATCCTTGGTATGACCAGAGACCCTGCATCTTATGCACTATACGTCTAGACTAGCCTCTTTCCTGTGTTCCTTTCGCAGATTCTATATTTCTATGTGCATTGCCTCTAGCTATCCCTATATCTGTTGCACCCCAAACTGGGCATCTTCCCTTGGTGCAACCTCTAGCTTCATAGCAATCTCCAAAGCCTTCTCTTGTGTTGCAATTGACTGCTGACCCATAGGTCCGAACAAGTGAGGTAGCAGCATAGCGATAAACCATTCCTTGTGCTGCCTATCATCGTACTAAAATTACCCATCTATGATAACCTTTTTTAGCTACTGATCAACTTCCCATACTGATTCAATGGGTCCCTATCTAAAGTATTTTAAGTCGACCACTATTTGAGAGTAGGATTTAGGCTTTCAAAATTGTTGTTTTAATGTTGTCTTGATCTCTGGAATAGATGGATCTATGTGTTGTAATATGTACACCATATACCAATCCAAGGCCCTTCCTTCAAAGGCAAGAGATAGCTGCACCCTCTTTACAGCATCGGAAGCCACGTTCTGTGTAGCCCATACTGATTCTACGACAAACCAAAATCGGTTCATATCTTTATCCCCTACACCCTTGAAGGTAGGTAGCTTCATGTGCGAGGCCATGTCATCTTTTGGTGGTGGTGGAGGTATGGGTGAGTTCTTACCCCTATGCTGACTTGAAGGTGGTGTAGCTGGAGGGATATGCACAGCTGATTTTCTTAACGGACTGTAGACAGATCTATCTCCTTCTTGATTAGTTCGGTAGTATTTACCACCTCGTGTTGTCATCTCTCTCAGAGCAGGGGTCATTCACTCGGTGTGGCTGCACAGAATACCCTTTTTGCACAGTAATATTTTGATTAACAAAGGCAATGTTTTCAAGAACTTACCCCCGAAAACCCTTGAAGAACCTCCACTCTGCTTTCGAATAGGATATGAATTGATCGACTACGAATTCTGTCATAAATCCTCCCAGCACGATATCCACCCAGTGATCTACCATACGGGTGATGGTATTTTCAGTCCTTTCCAACTTTTGAATCAACTCTGGAGTCGACTGCGTGACCCGCTCATCCTTCCAACATGCCTGGAAATATACGAGCCTGGCTATCCACTCCTGTAGCTCGTGTGCAAAGGTTACAAAGAAAATTTCATATAATTCAGTAAAAATGTACTTATTTTTCCACTTCTCAGCTGGCAGATTTGCACTACGATTCTCTCTTACAGAATATTCCTAAAGCTGTCTTTGGAACTAATCCTCGATTTCTAGTTTCTCAAGTCTCTAGTGTTCCCTTAGCATTACCTAATCTCTCTAAAAATTCTCCTGGTCCTGAAAACGGAACCATTTGTTGGCTTGAGGGGTCTTGACCCAGGTTCAGAGGTTAAGGTTTGCCAACAAACCCCTATACTAATGGCCCTTTCATGAATGACCTACTTGCGCAAGCCAAGGTCTCACCCGAAGCAGTATGGGAGGGAGTTGGAACCAGGTTTCCGCACCTTGAGAGAGAGTAGGTAAGTCGAGGCAGATCTATGTTCGCAGCTTATAGGATTGGCATAGAGTAATTCTATTCACAGAATTTTATCAATAGATTCACTTATTAACCATAATAGAGCTATTACCATTCACAGATCTAATCAATACCTTCGCATCCATGTGCGTATCATAAATTACCATCACATAATATCTACAAATACATTCACATCATAACATATAGCACAAATTATTCATGGCTTAAACAGATACCATCACAGGTATACTTGTGCAAAACACAGATATGTTCACAGCTAAATAACCATCACAGATACGCTTTAGTAAACTTCACTGATCCAGATAACACACAGATAGCTTAACAATACTTTGCATTCATTAAAATTCAGATCCACTTATAGCCAAAACCAGGCCACGCACACAGTATAGCGGGGTCCACACACAGCACGACTGAGGATCTCTGCGCACACAGCCAGCAGGAGTCCTTACTCAAAACAACCCAAAATAGATCTAATAGTTTGCACGTAGCATCAATCTTAATTCTTGCCTACCTATAGACTCAAACTATTCATCTATTTATATCGATTTAGCCTATGCTATCCTGTGGTATGCAAACCATGGTTTGTGGATTATAGGTCTACCCTGTGACCCATTACAATGCATTTGGGACTTTGACCCACCCCAAAACCCCTGCGTTAGACTAATTAATACAAAAATATACAAAATTCGCGGCTTAGGGAGCCCCGTTCCTATTGGTGTCATGTGATTTAGCATATTGGTAGACCAAATGAACAAGGTAACATTAGACCAGTCTTTGGAGTCCTAGGACCTAGCCTTCCTAGACTCAGAGGGGGCTCTCTCTATTATGTTCGAAGGATATAAACTTGTTCACTTTAAGTGTCTGATTTTAGGCTAGTTGTTAAGTTTAGGTTTATTGTTTGTTTTGGTTGGGGTAAGATGATCAAGTAGGACAGGTGGAGTGAGAGGTTATCAAATCAATTGGACTCTGGATTCTATGAATTCATTGATATCTCAATAATTAATCGAGGTACATCACAGGGAAAATCTAGTGTAGTTAATGGATCTTTAAAGTTTATGTGAGAGGTGAAATGGAAATTAAGTTTGGGAACCAAGGTAGGGCAAAGGATAGTTAAGAATCCTTTGTCAAATACCTATGAACAGAGAGATCTTAAATACTGATAAGTGAAAGATACTAGTCATGAGATAGGGCACACCATTTACTCAATGACAGTACTTTTAAACAAATACATATTCAATATGTACAATCCAGTGGAACAAATGAAGTAAGACAACTTATCTAACTTCAATGATTCTACTTTCAAGATTTGAAAACATATAAGAGACAAATAGCATTAATAAATGAAGAGGGAACACCTAAACATCATTCATTAAACTATAAAGAACTTTGAGGCAAATTGATAAGCATATACAAAGGGCAAGATCGAAACAAGACCTCTTTGGCTTAACCTAATCAATCAATACATCAAAGAGAAATTTAAAGATAGAGTTTAGATACCATAAAAAAAGCAGGGCTTACCATGAATCATGTTTGTAAACTAGCATATTAATCCAAAAATTAAATATACAAGCTTAGGTGGGCCTAAGGAGCAACTAAGAATTCCTTAAAAAAACCCAGTAGAGTAAAACATGAAGACAATAGCAAACAGGAGGGCTGAGGTGCCTCAAACAACATTTCTCATCTATACTCTTCTGAGCTATTTCAATATAGAAACATGGGCATATGAAAAATAAGAAAACATGAACAAATAAGAGATACTTCACCAATAACTAAACTCAGGAATCCTGCAAGCAAGCCTTCATCATTATCAATCAAGGAAAATCATCCACAAGCTCCACAACACTAAATTGTTCTTCAACTTCTAAAAACCATGTATTGCTCTTAAACACATCAAAATCCCACTATTACAATGAATCCTCATGTCTTATATAACAAGAAAGGAGGAGGAAAGCCTAATAGAGAATCTAGAAGTCTATTGGCTAATCAGAAGTATCTATATTATCCTTGAGGCCTTGCAAGGCCCAAGGCACAAAAATATCTAAAATAAATATCTTTCCAGCCATTTTTAGCAATTAAATTGACCTTTACGCTCTGAAAAGCCTAAAAAAACTTTCCAAATGCACATTCTGACTTTTCAACCATAGGAGCGTAGCAATTTGTGTCAAATTTGAATTTGCATGCCAGGAGCATAGCACGGGAACATAAAAAATAGGTCTTCTAACAACAGTGTTTTGAAGGCCTTCCCAATGTCAGATAAGGCTCCATAATGGCTTGTTGGAAATCCCTTGAAGTCTAATTTCCATATCTATCCTTGGTTTTCTGATCTGACCTCTACAACCTTTCTAAAAAGTGAAAATTCCAATACTGGTAGGAGAGCAACACATGAACTGAAAAGCAGGCAGAATGGTGAAAAATTGGGTGTTTTTGACCCTTTTGGAGGACCAAAACAACTCCAATTGATATGAAACTTGGTGAGCATGCTCCTCTCATGATGAGGAATCCAAAAATTCAAGGCTTTTCTCCTAAAGATGCCCTAAAAAAGAGCGTAACACCAGGTGTGCTGCACTCCTAGTCTCAAAATTTGTAAAAAACAAAAAATTGTTCAGTTTCTCCCAAATTTGGTAGATAAGTGCCTCATGGGTCCTGGGAGACCTGTAGAGAAGCTTGAGTCAAAATACCAAGGCTAGCCTGGTCCTTTTCCTCCTTTAGTGCTTGGATCTCAATTTTGGCCCTTTTGAGTTCTTGCCTTGAAAATTGTTTTCTTTGAGCATAATGCTTAGCCATTATTCTTTGTAGATCCAAGTCTCTATTGGCCTTCTCTAGCTTGGTTTCAAGGTGTATGTTAGCCCTCTCAAGCCATGATTCCCTATCATGTTCAATTTCCAGTGCAAGGAGTTCTTGCAAAGAAATTTGTTCTACTTGGGCTGATTCTTCTCCTCTCTGATTTGCCAATGCTTTCCTTAGACCCATAGTTCTAGGTCTCCTTCTAGTTTGACCCTCCTCATCACTACTCTCCTCATAAGTGACCATGAATTCTGCCAACTTCACTTGTGCCCTTTTAGCCTCTTTTCGGTACCTGAGTGTTCTTGTTTCATGGATGGCTTGTTGGGCACTCATTTGCTTGTTTTGCATCTGATAAAAGTGAATGACATCCTTTGCTCTTTCTAATTCAGCCTCCAAGTCCTTGATTTGTGCATTATTGTCTTGTAGGAGGGGGTTTGAAATTCTTGTTTCATTATCATCATCACTGTCTATGTGAATGAGTTCAAACTCTCTTTATTTTTCATGATATTCCTCTTCTTCTTTCACTTTTTTCTTACCATTGTCCAATGGTTGAGCTGAAGTATGGCAAGGTCCCTTGCCTTTTAGAGGCAGCAAACACTTGCCTTGATCCTATTTGGTAAGTGAGAGTACAAGTTTTAACATGTTTCACTTGAATACCTTTATCATTGGTGACCTTAGGGCTATTTTTCTTATCATTGATGATTTATGTATGTGTGTCTTCCTCACTTTTCCCTTGACTTACTTATTGAGAGGCATTTTCATTTTCTGTCATGCTAGTATCACTGTCAACATCTTCATGACTATCATCCTATGTATTTTCAATATTAGAGGTGTCTTCATCATTGCTTTGTACATCTTTATCTTCATGATTGTCCTTCTTTTCATTATTTGGCCCACTTCCTCATTTTCGAATTCTACCTCTTTATCACTGCTTTGTTCATGAGCACTGTCATGATCTTATTCTTCACCATGGCTGTCATTTTCTGCTTCATTATGTGTGCCTATACCCACACTGATTTTCCCATTGTATTCACTTTCAAACTCTGCCTCTTTATTATTTCATGAATTTTCTGTGGGGTCACTATTAGAGGCACTTTCATTAGTCTCTCCTTTACTTTTATTTTCACTTTCTTCCTCATTATGTGAGTTTTCTTCACTTTTCTACTCACTGTCTTCTTTGTCTTGTCTACTGCAATCACCTTCAAACTTTGTCTCTTCTTGACTGCTATCTTCATATTTGTCACTGCTCCTTTTATCACTGCTATTTGGCTCACTGTTTTCTTCTTTACCTTCATCATTCTGCTCATCAAAATCTGCCTCTATACTTGGGTTGTCATTGAATTCATCATCCTCATTTAGCTCACTTCCTTTTCCTTCTTGTTCACATTTTGTTTTACTGCCTTTGTCACTACTTTCTTCTTCATCAACCTCTTTGTCATCACTTTCTTCACTTACATCTTCCTCTTTGTCATCACTTTCTTCACTTACTTCTTCCTCTTTTTCATTACTTTCTTCATGACTGCCATGTTCATCTTGGTCATCAATTTCTTCATGACTCCCATGTTCATCTTGGTCACCAATTTCTTCATTACTGCCATGTTCATCTTGGTCACTGTTTTCTTCCTCTTTGTCATCACTATTTTCTTTGTTACCTTCTTCATCATTTAGCCCACTGCTTTTGTCACTGTATTCTTTCCTTCTTTCATCTACCTCCTCTTCACCGTCCTTGGTATCTTCTCCATCATTTTCACTTTCTTCACTCTCATTTTCCTCCTCTTCATCACTTGTTTCTTCTCATAGAACTGTCATTTTCTTCTTGACTGTCATTTTCCTTCTTTTCACTGCTTTTTTCATGTTCTGAGGCTTTAGGGGAAGGTGAAAGAGAGAGGTTTATTTGGGGAGAGGATTCATATGAAGAGGATGAATCATGGTCGTGAAGGGTGATGGAGGCGTGGGAGGAGGAATTTGAGATGATGATGGTAAAATTCGTAGAGGAAGGGGCTGTGGACTTGTGAAAACACCATAGGCGATGAAAACTTCCCATGGGATGCCTTGTTGCTCCAATTGGTGTAATACAATCATTTTGATGAGGGAATGGTGGACAAGACTTGAAATTTGTTGGGAGGGAGGCCTTTTTTGCACAATGTATGACATTTTATCAATACTTTTACAAAGGTAGGAGGGAAAATGGAGCAGTTTAGCCTTAGTAAAATGCATGAGTAGTCTTATGTGGTAGGAGTAGATCCTAGAAAACCTACCTTCACAGGTGAAGTATTTCATAATGATATTCATCAAAGGAGCATATCTGTCCAAAAAATGAGAAAAGGGGAAAATGTTCTTGCAATCAGCTTGGCAACTTGGTTTTAAGAAGAGCTGATAATGGCTTAAGTCCATATACACCTGTTTGAACCATTTCTCCCCCATGCAAGGTATTCCAGTGGCCATAGAGATTGCATTGGTGGTCAACTCAAAATTCACTCTAGCCAGATGTACATGGTGGTCATGGAGGTTAAGGACAAAACATTTGGTCGATTGAGGGTGACTTTGGACTCTTTGCACTTTCTCAAAGAACTCATAGCATCATACTTCTTGGAAACATGAAAATATAGTAGGAGAGGCTGTTAATTCTTTAGTGTTTATAGGATCAAACCTATTTGTTTTCCCACCCTTCCTCTGATGTTATCTAGGCCTTTGAATTTCCTCACCACTGTCAACACTGACTTCTCTAGGCATTATGTCCTTCACCCTTTCCTTAAGATTCAAAAAAACTTGACACTGCTTGTGGAGTGATGTGAATATGGTGAGTGATATGGTGAGGTTGCAATGGTGTCAAGGCTTAGCAGTGTGGAGGTCAGGTGTGCAAATGGATGGGAGCCTTACAATCATAAATGCTTGCAAATATGGGGACCTAACCTTTATTCCTATAAGGTTTTTTCAAAATCTCTTTAAGCTCACCCTTCACATTTCTTTATATTTCATCTTTAGATAGTATGGAAAGATAGGGAAAAACAAAATACCTTCAAAACGTCTTTCACAATTGAAGCAAGAGGCTCAGAAATGCATCATGGGGCAGTCAGGTGCCTTCTGCACGACCTGTCGGGCAGACCTGAATGGACAGCAGGAGTGCAACGCGACAGACGTTGCACGCATAGTCGGGCGGCCTCTGTACGCAGGGTCGGGTAGCTTGTGCACACCCAAGGGCGTAGCATGGGTGGAAAATGCACGAGGTGTTGGGTGGCTGGCAGCCTCTGAATGCGCAGGAGCACAACACATCTTGCACGTTGTTGGGGGTTTCTTCACGGTCCAGTCAAGTCCCTTTGCATGCCCAGGTGCGTAGCACGACAGACCCTGCACGCGCTACTGGGCAAGCTTGAATAGTTGGGTGCATAGCACAATGCATTGTCGTCTCTCCCGAGAAAAGTCTACATGCACAGAAACGCAGCGCACCGCTTCAGGAGTGTAGCGCCCAATAGAAATTTTCACAAAGAATTTTTACAGGAGCGCATCACGATTCAACAGGTGCGTAGCACAGGTTTCCTGCCCGAAAATTTTCCAGAAAAACACTGATTTTTATTCCTGGAAGCTTTTTCTCTCTTGTTGGCATATGAAAAATAAGTTTGAATGATGACCATATGCTTTTTATACCCTTTGGAAAGAATAATTAAAAAAAAAAACCATATTTTCTAATGTTTGTTTCCTTTCTTTCTTTTTCACTAACGTTTTGGTCTTTTTGTCCTATAGGTGGTAGAACTCTGAGAAAAATTGTTTTTTGCCTTTGTTGGAGCATCTTGATGTTTCCCTTGGATTGAAAAACTTTTTAACAAGCTTAAAATTTTCCTCTTACCCACATTTTGGAAACATGAACCATTTTTTGAAAATCAAAAGGCATTTTGACAAATTTTTGAGGAAAAAGGCATACAGTGAAATTAGTGCTTTTTTTTGAAGGTTTTCTCCACTTTATCCTTTTCATGAATTTCAATACTCTTAAACAGTAAAATTTTGATTATTTTGGCACTATCACCTTGGAATCTTTAGTCCTGCATATTTTATGCCTTTGATTGCTTGGTGGATGAGACTGAAGAGAAGAATTTTGACCTTCTTTCAACTGACATTCTGTCATGTTTTCACTTTGAAGAAGTGAAAACCTCCTGGTGCGAAAACTCTAGAAGTTGGTATCAACATCTCCTTTAGTATTTATATGTGCCATCATCATGAGATACATCAGGTTTGTTTGATCTTATCAATCTTCCTGTAGGTAGCCATCTTTGACAGTCCTGCAGAAGTGTCACTCATGGCTAACTATCTTTTGCAGAATATACTTTTGATAAGGAAATCCTTGTTGGAGGCTTCTCTTCTTTGTTTTAGACCAATTACATGTTTTTTCCTTTGACCTAATTCCAGCTTTATCATTACCTAAAAACAATGCTTCTTGAACATAAAGGCCAACCCTAGCACCTATAAACTCTAGTGACCTAGTGGAGGGGGTTTTTGACTCTTCTATGGACTGAATTTTTGACTTGGGGACTTTTTAGGAAAGAGTAGGGAACTAAGTTCTTTTTGACAAGCTAGATCATTTTGAATATTCACAAACTACTGAAATTGATCTTCCTAAGGAGTTTTCAGAGGCAAATTTTGGTTTTTGAAGGATTTGAGGCATTAGGTCAACATGGTGAAAAGTAGGCAGAGGAAAAACGGAGTGTCCAAATATAGGTGTAAAAAATGGGATGGGGATGAGTGACCTAGGCTTTATGAGGGACTCTTCAGGAGTGGTAGGTTTGCTAAGGCATGGTAGATTAGTAGAAGAGTGAAAAATTTATCCTAAGGATAACGAAGGCAGTGATATTTCTAGAACTCACAAGATCCATGAATTTTGTTTCTAGAAATCTAAGACAAGCATTTAGTCATCTAAACAGGTAAAAATTAATGATGACTAATAGTTCCAACAATACATGAATGAATATAATGATTTCAAATTCACGCATCAAAAGCTTCACTCGTAAATATCTTCTAAAAAGGACAAGATTATGCACACAATAGACACCATTCAATTGCATGACAAGAAGCAAAGAATTTAAATGAACATGAGGGTGAAGGATGCGACGGTAAAGGTAATCAACTAATAAACCTATCACTACATCATATTTGGCATGGTTTTTGGTGGCAATACCAATGCATATTCCATTAGAGAGGACAAGTGAATGCAAGGGGGTGAAAATGTCCCAGGCTTCCGAGGCTAGATTCTGGGAGAAGCGACTTGCACCATCGACATAACTGATATATGGTGTGGACAGGGGTCCATCTGAAAGGTGACACAAGAAAATAAATGGGAGGATGATGAAAAATGCTGGAAACCTGAACGCAAGGTATAAATCAAACAAGCACTACTAGAGATGGTACTATGGGTAGAATTTCTACCTCCCGCACACTGAAAAGGGGAGGGTGTGGGGGAACTACCTTAGGGGAAGTTTGTGCTCAAGTCTTGAAAGTCACCATATACATGGATGGTTCCATTCCTCTTATGGGTGAGACAGATGAAGTCAGGGGTGGAAAATCATTCCATGATGTCATTATCACAGTAGAAGATGGGGTGACTGGTGGAAGAAAGACCACATGACTGGTAAAGCTACCTGACTCATCATCATGAGAAGAAAATTTTACATGTGCATTGTCACAGAGAGTGATGAAAGAACAAGTAGATGAGGGATCCACCGATTTTGAGCCTAGGGTGATCGTTGAAGTGAGTTCAGGTGAAACAGAAGGGGAAGTACCAGAGGGGTCCTCCACCGTGGATCTCATATATGATGACAGGTAGAGGATGGCGATCGAAGGCTCTTCCATCTTGACACCGGGAGGGGGAATGTCAATGGGATTAGATGTATCCTCAATTTTTTCCAAAGCATATTGCGCTAGTAAGGGAGAGGTATACTTGTTCTATTTCAGTCTCATATTCTCGAACTACTTCCAAAGAGGTGCGGTAGTGCTTGAGGTGGGGGAAGAGGTGGGTATAGTGGCCATAGATCTCACACAAAGCACATGGGTGGTTTTTTTATATGGTCTTGGGTTCCTTGGTTGTAGTCGGTAAAGAAATAGGGACCTTAGGGACCCTAGACTCAGGAAACGCTACATGGACCATGGGCTTGATACGAGGTAACTCAGGACAATTTTGGGTGGCATGACCGACAACATCACACAAAGCACATGGGGGGGGTACGCTTTGGAGGCCAAGGAGGAGCAGGGGTTTTCTTCGTAGCCTTTTCCTTAGGTACCCTCTTGCAGGCTTTATCCCCCTCACTTGAGGCTTTCGCAATAGGAGTAGGTTCCTGTTGAGGTGGCGGAGGCACAAAAGCAAAGGGAGGGATCATGGCGACCGGTTGGACCAGGGTCAAAGCTATATACAGTTTGGGTTGACCAAGAAAGATAGTGGTTGGGGGATCAATTTACTAGACTGGGATCCCCAGGGTCATGTTAGGGAGAGACAAGGTAGCCATAACAAGTAGCAAAAATACTCCAGGAGGGGGAGCAATAAAGGGTATCTGACCGGAGGGGTAATGGCCAGGTGGATAGCTCTCAGATGGCTAAGGCAGGGGGAAATATTCCAGGAGGGTAAATAGGGTCATGGACACCAGCTATGGGTGAGGGGCCTTGAGGAGGGGGTCCTGAAGGCTGAGTCGAAGTGCTAGGAGCAGGTTACGGAGGGCGGGGCTACTGACTAGTCAAACCAGACCATTTGAGGTTGAACCGAGATGATTGCATCATGCAAACATTCGATGAGCTAGGGTCGGATATGGGAGGGGGGAAACCATGGAAAGAACCAAGCAAAGAGGAATCTTTAAAGACTTAGGGTGAGATACTAGTTGGAAGTTCGACAATTTTTTTATTGGCCACCGAAGAGATAATGGACTCAGGGGAGGTCTGAGACTTCAGTTCATAATATGTCAAATGATAAATGGTGATGATATTTCCGTTATGGGGAAATAACATCTTACGGTGAACCACAGATGGGATAGCAGACATCGCATAAGTGTAGCTACGACCAAATAGAATGTTGTAGTCTAAGGGGGCATGAATGACTTCAATGTCAACACGAATAATCTTGCACGCAAGAGTAATAGGACAATTGCAGAACATTCCTAGGGGCTGAGAAGAGTGGCCATCCCATGCACGGAGGGTGATAGTGGAAGGGGCTAACTCAGGTGATCCGAGATACTTCCAAATAGAAGCAGAAATCACACAGGTGGATTCTCCCTCGTCAATGATACAACGAGAGACGTTGGCATTCTGGATCTTGATAGGTATTTGGAAGGCGACGGATGCAGGAAGGGGTGGATGTTCTGACCGGTCAACATCAAAGACAATAAAACGATCATCTGAAGGATCCACAGTGCCCGTGGAAGTTAATATATATTTTCATTGTGAAGGGCACGACTGTAGGACTTCCAGTGTTGACATGGCAGCAGGGGATTGCACCAAGTCATCTACTATACTGTAGGATTGGGAAGCTTTACTAGAAGCAATGTTTCGTCGTAATGGTCCCTTGGAGATCTTGGTATGAGTGTCGAATTTAGGCTGAGGGATCTGTAAAGGACCATTGGGTGTCGAAAGAGGCTCTGTGGGACCTGAAGATGGGCGCTTGGTAGCAGACATAGTGGGGGGATTTTTGTATTGATGGGACCGATTCTGAAGGTTGAGGTCAATGGTATTGGGTTGGTCAGAGTTCATCATGAGGATCTGGTAATCAGAGATACCAGATGGAGGAGGTTGAGTGGCCGCTTGACTTTTAGGGGGTTGGGAAGCCACATATCCTTGCTGAGGGAAAGGATTGGTAAACACAGTCATTTTAATGGGTACAACATTAGGAGGAACCGAAGGGGAGGCTTTCTATCCTCAGGATGCTACTTGAGCTTCCCACATCTGATGCATCTGAGGTAAAAGGGGACAATCATGGGTATAGGGACCATAGTCACTGTAACAAGAACAAGGTTTATTCATGCGAATAGGCCTGTCCTGCTTGGGATGAGTGCCCTGTTGCTGGTTTGTAGTGTTAGGTGTATTCCCTTGGGGATTTTTTCCTATATTATCTGGGGCAGATTGGTTTTGGTTGCCTTTCCTCTTCTTTTTGGAAGTAGGAGGATTATTCACTCTCTACTATGCATACACATGACCCTTGGGGGGGGGGTTGCTATTTTGGAGCTTGAGAAGGCAAGGGAGGCTGAGGTGCTAATTTTGGAGGAGATGGAGCACCAGGATGCAGATACGAATAATAAGGAGGTTTGGAAACATTGAGGTAAACATGTTGGGCAAAAGGAGGAGGCATGTCATATCCTGGATACATGCTGCCGGGAGGGGGGAAAGTGTTGGAGGAGCTGGGCCCTCCCTAAGGGAAACCATAACCCATGGGAGGATGAGTGTACGGGTGTGAAAGGGATCCAATGATACCTTCGGTGGCATTGGATGCCCCTAGTGCATTGGCACCACTAGGTCTAGGGAGATCAGGTAAGACGATATAAACATAACCAAAATGTGGAGGGAAGCTTCCTTGGTCTGAGGAAAGTGAGATGCGAGATATTTTACAATTACAGGGAAAAGGGATCTGAGAAAATAGTCCATGTAGACACATTCTTCAAAGGTATGGGCTTGAAGTAGGCTCTTTCTTCTCTGCCATTATTTAATATGGTCAGGTAGGCGGGTAGTATAATTTTGACGGAAAGAGGTCAAGAGTTCAGTACCAGTGTCATAACGAAGGGAAGCTGAAAGTAAGACAAAAAATCCTTGGCAAGGGTCACAAAATTAATATGAGAGGAGGATGCCTAGTCGAAATACCACTTGGAAGCTTCTCCAATAAGCATATGTTGGAATAATTAAAGACGGACATAGTCATCAGTGATGGAGTTAGACGAACACCACATGTGGAAAGAACGAACATGGTTGGTAGGATCCTCTCCTGCATTTCCTTCAAACTTGGGGATGTATGAAGGAAGCTTGGTTGGCATAGCAGGCCAACCAGGATCATGGTGTATGGGGTCATTATTCAACTGAATAAAAATGGGAAGGCTTAGGCCTACCATATAAGGAAGAAAGGGGGAAGCCAGAATACTTCCTTTTACGGCACCACTAGTAGCATTTCCAAAATTAGGGTTGGGGCTGCCACCAAAATTAAGTCCTGAACTAGACATGATGAAGGTGAAAGGTGGAGGAGAGTCGAGGATAGAAACAGAAGGGGAATATGATGAACCCGAAGCAGAGCCAAAATGGGGACTCGGTGGAGGACAAACTTGAACCCTATGCAGAGGAGTAAGTCTTCCTAACCGAAACTGAGGATGAAGGCCTTGGAGTATCTGGATAAACACATTCGGGACGCAATTATGGAAAATAGACACTGATCGCAAAAATTAAGAGAGGCAAACAAGGTCAAGGAGGTGCAGGATCAATTGATTACAATGTTTTAGGAAGAGAGGTAAACAAGGGCAGGGAGGTGCAGGATCAATTGATTACAATGTGTAAGTCTTGGCCTGGCGGTGTAAACCAAGCTCTCTTTGCTTAGGGTGTGTGTGCATCTGATTAGTGTGTTAATTTTAACTAAGCTCAGACGTGTGTAGAGAAAAAAGAAAAAAGATGTTGTATAACTGTAAATAAATATGAAAATGACAATAAAGGAAACTGAATATGACAGTAAAATAAATAGCTAAAGATGCGTCAATTTAAACCTAAGGAGGAGGGCTTCTCAAAAACTAGTCTATGGGTGGGAGAAATCTATTCAAAACACATAAAATGGCCAATGGATCTATTGTCAAGAGGGACAGGGATTTAAAGGTCAGATCTACTAGAAAGAGGTGTAGAAAACAACAAAAAACCAGAGGTAAAAATGCTACAAAAAGGGTGGCGAAAGGCTATAACCTGGAGGGAAATAGAGGGGACCCTAAAGGAGGACCAAAAAAAACTGAAAAGAGGTGTTTTGGATGGATAAATAACTGATCTAAAATGGATATGAAAGTACAGGTTTAGATATGAGAAATGGCTGAAAACACTAAAATCTCAGAGGACATGCTTCAGCTAAAATCCTCCTAATATAGTGGAATCGTATTGAAACCCTAACGGGCTTGGTTCCTACTTAGACGAGTAAAAATAAGCAAGTACAGGTCCACGATGGGTGAATAGGGAGGTCAAACAATGCTGAATAGTGGCCCAGTCAAACCCAGAAAAATCACAGAAAAAATCCCACAAAAAGTACAGGTCGTAGTTTCTGACCTGATTTCCGTTGAGGTCACATATTTCACATTGTTTTCCACTACCTGAGGGCTGAGGTTGCATTTTTTGGCCCAAAAATTATGACCTTCACTTCTAGCTGTTTCGAGAGAAGATTTCAGAAAAAGTGTCATCTCTTCTACGGTTGATACCTGTCACTTGCGCAGAGGGTCCAGAAACACACGGAAGTAAGAATTTTTACTGTTTTATGGTTTTAAAGGTTAAAAACAACATCAAGAAATGAAAAATAAGAATATGAAGAAAATCCCTAGGGGTTGAAGCAGTTGGTCATGCAGGGATCTGAAAAACGACAGTGGTCGTAATTATAACCCTTGTGGAGTCGCCAGTTGTTAGTATGAATTTCAATCGTAAGTGTACGAAAAAAATAACTTTATCTGTGCATAACAAACAACCCTAACATCAAATATGGCTACCAATTTCCTTAGATCTGCAGTTAGTGATCAGAATATATGCTACAAAAATCCAAATCTATGCAGTTAAAGACATTAAACAACAAATATAAAGCAAGAGTTGCTCATGTTAGGGTCCCGTGATTTAGCAGATTGGTAGACCAAATGCGCAGGGTAACATCAGACCAATATTTGGAGTCCTAGGACCTAGCCTTCCTGGGCTCATAGAGGGCTCTCTCTATTTTGTGCAAAGGATGTGAACTTGTTTTCTTTTAGGGTTTGATTTTAGGCTAGTTGTTAAATTTAGGGTTTTATTGTTTGTTCTGGTTGGGTAAGAGATCAAGTAGGATAGGTGGAGTGAGAGGTCATCAAATCATTGGGATATGGAGTCTATGAAAGTCATGGATGTCTCAACAATGATTCAGAGTGCATCACAGGGAAAATCTAGTATGGTCAATGGATCTTTAAGGTTATCTGTGAAGTGAAATGGACATTAAGTTGGTGAAGAAGGTAGGGCAAAGGGAAGTGAAGTATCCTTTTTCAAATACCCATGAACAATAAGGTCTCAAATACTGATAAGAAAAAGATAATAATCATGAGATAGGGTAAACCATTAACTAAATGACAATACTTAAACAAGTAGAAATTCAAGATGAACAAATTAGTGAAACAAAGAAAGCAAGAAAACTTATCTAACTTTAGTGATTTCAACTTCAAGGTTTGAAAAAATATAAGATGACAAATAAATTTAATCAAAGAAGAGGGAACTCCTAAGAATAATTTGATCAAGCTACAAAGAAATATGAGGCAAACTTCTCAAGCATGGATAAATGGCATGATCAAAACATGGCCTCTTTGGCTAAACCCAACAAGTAACACATCAAAGAGATATTCCACAAGCAGAGTTTAGATAGCATAAAGTAAGGATGGATAACCATAAAACATATTTGAAAACTAATTTCTTAAACCATTAATGAAACAAACAAGCTTAGGTGGGTATAAGGAGCAGCTAAGAATTCCTTAAACTAACCCAACAGAGGAAAACATAAAGACAATAGTAAACAGGAAGGACTAAAGTGCCTCAAACAACATTTCTTAGCCTATACTTTTCTGATCTACTACAACATAGAAGGATAGACACAATGATAAACAAGAAAACATGAAAAAATTAGAGACACATCACCATTAACCAAGCTTAGGGATCCTGCAAGCAAGCCTTCATCATCATCAATCAAAGAAAATCATTCAGAAGCTCCATAACACCAAATTGCTCTTCAACCTCAAAAAACCATGTATTTCTCTCAAAACTCATCAAATGCCAACATTAAAAATGAATCCTCAATGATCCATTTAAAAATAAAGGAGGATAAAAACCTAATAGATTCTCTATAAGTCTATTGGCTAATCAGAAATGTCACTATTGTCCTTGAGACCTTGCAAGACCCAAGGCACAAAATATATAAAACAAAATATCTTTTGGGAATTTTTAGGAAATAAATTGACATTTGGGCTCTACCAAACCTCCTAAGACTTTCCAAGCATACATTTTTGACTTTTCCTCTGTTAAGGGTGCATCACTGAGTTTTAGGATGAATTTCCATGCCAAGGGTGTAGCACTAGAGTAGGAAAACTGGGTCAATTTGCAGCAATGTTTTGAGGGCTTTCCTGATGTCGTAATAGGCTCCGTAATGGCTCGTCGGAAAGCCCTTTGAGTCTGATTTCCAGATATACACTTGGTTCTCTAATTGGACCTCTACAACATGTTAAAAAATAAAAAATTCTAAGGTTGGTAAAGGCGCAACACCTGTCTTGAAAACTAGGCAGAAAGGTGAAAAATAGGGTGTTTTTTACCCTTTTGGAGGACCAAAACAACTCCAATTGACCTGAAATTTTGTGAGCATGCCATACTCAAGCTTTGGATTCCAAAAATTTAAGCCTTTCTTCCTGAAGATGCTTTGATAAAAATCGTAGCACCATGGGTGTCACCCCCTTAGCCCTCAAAATTAGCAAAAAACCAAAATTTGTCAAAATTCTCCAAAATTTGGTGGATGTGTGCCTCATGGGTTTTGAAGACCTGTAGAGAAGCTTGTGCCAAGATTCCAAGGTTATCTTGGCCTTTTTCCTCTTTTAGTGCTTGGATCTTGGTTTGGGCCTTTTTTAGTTTAGCCCTTGCAATTTGGTTTCTCCGAGCATAATATTTAGTCATCCTTCTTTGGAGGTCAAGATTCTGATTTTCTTTCTTCAATTTAGCCTCCAAATGTATGTTGGCTCTTTCCAACCAAGGCTCCTGATCATGTGCTATCTCCATGGCCAAAAGCTCATCTAAAGGGAGTTGTTCTTCTAGGGTTGATTATTGTTCCCTTTGCTTTGCTAATGCCTTCTTCAACCCCATGGTTCTAGGTCTCCTCCTAGATTGTCCTTCCTCATATTCAATATCTTCATAAGTTCCCATGAACTCTTCTAGTTTCACATGTGCCCTTTGGGCTTCTTTTCGAGCCTTGATGGTTCTAGCTTTATAAATTGAAATATGTGCTCCTAACTGCCTGTTCTCCATGTCAAGAGCATCATTCACACTCTTGGCCATATCCAAATGTGCTTGGAGGTATTTAATTTGTGTATTTCTATCCTAGAGGAGCAAGTTTTTTATTCTTGCTTCATTCTCCTCATCACTACCCACGTGAATGATTTCAAATTCCCTCTCAACATCATGATCTTCTTCTTCTTCCTTTACCTTTTGTTTCCCTTTGTCTAGTGTGTTAGGGTCCCATGATTTGGCTGATTGGCAAGCCAAGTGACAGGGTAACATCAAACCTATCTTTGGAGCCCAAGGACCTAGCCTTCCTAGACTCAGAGAGGGCTCTCTCTATTTGTGTAAGGGATATCTATGTGTTTTGCTTCTTGTGTTTCTAATTTTAGGCTAGTTATGAAGTAGGCTTTTGGTTTTTCTTTTAGGTTTGTGAGGGATGAACTGAAAAAAGTCTAATATAGATAAAAATATTATCAGATCAACTAGGCTATGGGGTCGAAAAGGTCGAGAAAGCTTCAGATGGTTATACAAGGTATGTTGAAGGGCCGATTTGATCAAGGTAAAATGGATCTTTGGGTAAAATGGAGTGGGATGGACACTAAATTTGTGAAGAACAAAGGATTTCAAACATAAATAGTTCAATAGCTGACATAAACATGGTAGGGCTAACCATTAATCATGAGAAATGTAACTATAAATTGATCAATGCATAGAAATAAACATTCAAGCAATACATAGAGATATATGACTCTCTAACTTTAGGAAATTGCTATCAGACTTTGGGGAAATACAATTAAGACAGACAAATAACTCAAATCACTATGAGGAAATGCCTAAGCATAGTATTTCAAGCTATTGGGCACTTTGAAGCAAGATTTCATAGTTTTAGGCAAAGGGAAAGATCAGTACAAGACCTCCTTGGTTAAACTAAGACCATAAAACAATCAAAGAAAGGTTTCAAAGGTGGAGCTATTACTAGCCATGAGTAAGCAGGGCATACCATGAATCATACTTAGCATGCATAAAACCATAAATGAAACAAGCAAACAATTTCTTTAGTTATCAAAGAGCAATCAAGGATTCTTTGATATGACTAAGAAGGAGGAAAACATAGAAGCTATAAAGAAACAGGAAATCTGAGGTGCTTCCAAGGGCATGTCTCAAATCTATTCTCTACTATCTTATAGAAAGCAAGAACATGGAATATGAATGAAAACTAAGAAGCATAACAAAGAGGGACACTATACCATTTTACCAAGTCAAGGAATCCAACAAGAGTCCTCTTTCATCATCCAAAAACATTCAAGAAACTATCCAATGCATGAGACAAATATTTCTTCCAAGCTTGTATAACCATATATTGCTCTATATCATCAAGTTAAGCCTTATTTACAATGAATTCTCTTGGAATATATAGGCCAAGATGAGGGAAAACCTCCTAGGGCAACTTGCAATTTCATTGACCCATCAAAAATATCTGATTTTGTCCTTGAGGCTTTGCAAAGCCCAAGGCACAAAATATCTATAGAAATATCCTAAAATGATACAAAGGGAAATTATATTGTCTTTTCCTAACCAACCATGGCCAAAAATAGCTAAACGCACATTAGGAAAAGCCACTTAAGAAAAGTGCATTTTTCACAAAAATATTTAAGAAATATATCAGCAAAAAATCCTCTGTCTTGCCGGCAACTTTTGGAGGCCTTCTCGATGTCGAAACGAAGCCCGTAATGGCTCGTTGGAAAGCTCTAGATGACTGGTTTTTGAAAATGTTTTTTTTTTCTCCAAAATGGTCACTAGAATTCTATCAAAAACTGACCTGTGTGTAAAAACCCAAAAAATAGACTTTGCTGATAAACGGGGCAGAATGTGGAAAAAGTGACTGTTTTTCGCCATTTTGGGAGACCAAATCATCTTCAATTGATCTGAAAATCAGTGAGTATATGCTCCTGAAATTATGGCATCCAATGATACCATTTTCATCCTTTGAGGATGTCTCAAACAGAAATGGCAATACCCATGATTTTTAACAAAAAGCCCAAAAATGACGAAAAACCAAAACTTGTTGAATTTCACCCAATTTTTGGCGAGCATGACCCTCAAGGGTTTTCAGAAGCATGATGAGAAGCTGAGGCCAAAATTTGGAGCCTTGATATTCCTTTCTTCAATTTTGGTGCTGGGTGCCTCTTTTGAGCCTCCTTGAGCTTTTCTTGTGTGGCCTTTAATTTCCGTCGGGCGAACTGATTGAGCTTCTTATAGTGCCCGATCATTCTTCTTTGAAGGTCCAAATCTCTATTGGCCTTTTCCAACTTCTTCTCCAAGTGGTCATTCACCCTTTCGAGCCACGCTTCTCGATTGTTTTCTATCTCTTGGGTGAATAAAGTAGTGAGAGGAAAGGATTGGAAAAGGGCAGCCTCTTCTCTTTTTTGTTTCTCCAAGGCTCTTCTGAGTCCCATGGTCCTTGGCCTCTTTCTTCTTGGCTGATCCTCATCTTCATTGTCATTGAACTCGCCCATGAGTTCTTCCAACTTAATTTGTGCCTTGGAGGCCTCTTTTTGATATTTGATGGCCCGTGTCTCATATACCGCCATGTGGACACTCATCTGTTTGTTTTGTGTTTGCAAAAAGTGAATCAGGTTTTTAGACCTCTCTAGATTTGCCCTCAAATCATGAATTTTTTCTTCTCTATTGATCAAGAGAGACTCTAGGATTTTGGCCTCATTGTCGCTATCATCACTGTTTATCTGAATTATGTCAAAGTCCCTCTCTTTCTCATGGCTGCTTTCTTCCTTCTCCTTCCCCTTACTTTGGGAGGCCTTCTTGGTTTTCCTCCTCTTAGGTAATTCGACAATGGATGGCTTGGGAAACTTCCCCTTGCTTCAGAGGGCTCTAGTAACATTTGGAGTTATAGTTTGAGGCACCCTCTTCCTTGATGTCCAGGGATTTGTCACTTTTGGAGAAGAAAGCATGGCCCCTTGCCTAGGAGAGGTAGCTAGCACATGCTCTATTTGATCTTTTCCCTTGCTACTCCCCTCATCATCCTTGCCACTGTTTTGACCTTCTTCATGAATGCTTTGACTGTCATATTACATGTCCTTTTGAGGGCTACCCCTTTCACTCTTGTCCCTGCTTTCTTCAGGACCTTTATGCTCTATCTCCTCAATGTTTTGGGCTTCATCTTCATCATGTTTGTTGCTGAGAGGGCTACCAATATCCTCATCAAACTGTTCCATTTCCTCATCATTTCCCTCTTCACTGTTTTGCTCTTTTTCATGGCGCTCTTCTTGATCACTGTGCTGCCTATCATCACTATGTTTTTCCTCACTGTGCTTCTCTGCTTCATCATGTTGCGCTTCTTCATCATGCTCTTTCATTTCTTCATCATTTCCCTCTTCACTATTTTGGTCTTCTTCATGGCGCTTTTCTTCACCACTGTGCTTCCTTCCCTCGCAGTGTTTTTCTTCCTCATCATGTTGATCTTCCTCACTGTGTTGATCTTCTTCATCATGTTGTTCTTCCTGACTATGCTATTCTTCTTCATCAATCATGGGATATTTTAGCTTCTTAGGAATTGTCTTACTAGAAGAAGGAAAAATACGCTGAGTGGAAAGTGAAGGAGATGCATGGGATGAAGAAATAGTGGCGAAATTGGGATGTGCAATGAAAGTGTCCCAAGAGATTCCCTTCTTCTCAAGTTGATGAAGAATGACAATCTTGATGAGGGAATGATGGAAAAGGCAAGCTGGTTGCTGAGAGGGAGGTCTCTTTTGAACAGTGGAGGCCATCTTTTCAATACTTCTATGGAGGAAAAATGGGAGGTTTAACAATTGGGCTCTTGTAAAGTGCATGAGAAACCGGAAATGGTAAGCATAGACCCGGGAAATACTTCCCTAGCATGTGAAATATTTCATGATTATATTCATGAGGGGAGCATAGCTAGTCAACAGATATGAAAAAGGAAAGATGGATGGGCATGCATCCCGATGCTCCGGCTTCAAAAAGGGTTTGTACTGTTCTGAGTCTAGGTAGCTCTGTTTAAACCATTTTTATCTAACATACGGGATCTTGGTAGCTCTGGAAATGGATCTAGGAGAACACTTGAAATCCAGCTAAAAATGTTTCCCTTGCAATATCAAAGCACATAGATGTGTCAAGGGGAGATAGCTTTTAACCTCCTAAACCCTTTGACAAAAATCTATACATCCAACTTCCTGAAATTTAAACAGAACTGAAGGATGGGCATTTACTTCCTCAGTTGAAATAGGTTCAAACCTCCTGTGAGGGCCACTTCTGCTGTCTTGCCTGGGAGGCATTTTGTTTGGATACTCTTTGCTGGTTGACTAAGACAAGTTGTCTCAAATGGTCTTTGAAATGGTTTCCCAACACCACACCTTGTCCTCCTTATAAGTCACTATGCTTCTTTGATGCCAATCAAACAAGTATTTGTCAAATGACAACAAAAATCAATTTATCACTATGTTTGGGAAAATAACTTTGAAAAGATGTGTTGGTGGTTCTTTGTCAAACAAGGATTTCCTTTGTTTTTGGCACAGAAAATTCTCCCCTCAAGAAATGCCCCTTTATTTTTTACTGCCCTTTGCAAGGTAAACAAAAACACCTTTCAACTGACTTGAAGACCTTGAAAATAGACTCTTCCCTTTTTTGAATTATGGGGCTGCACCAAGTTTACTATTTCACAATACAGAGAGGACCTTTTAAAATGACCAAGCCTTCACCCCTTTACCATTGTCTAGATGATCAGAAATTTTTTGAGACCTCTACAATCACCTGTTTATCTGTCCAGCAACTGTGTATAGTTTTAGCTTTTTAATAACACAAGAAGAGATTTCAATACTGGTCTAACAATCCTCTCTTTTCATTCACTATTTTATCCTCTGAGTTTTTAACAAACTTTGCTCCTTTATAGCCACTGTGGGCTATCACTGTTTTTTAAAGGCAGTTAAGGCTCTTTAACACTGATAAAAACACCCTCACCTATCACTGTACTAATCCCTGGCATTCATAGCAACAAAAATCTTTAATTTTGACCAAAGGCCCTAACTTCTAATCACTGCTTCCCTCTTGTGCTTTTTAAATGACAAAATTCCCTTAAATCCACTGTTAAGACACCTTCAAATTGATTTGAGACCTAAAAACACAAGAAAGATTTCTTCAGTTTTGAAAAAAACTTTGTCTCTTTACCACTGCCTATCTCATTGTTTTTAGATGATGAAATGGTTTCAAAATCATTATTTCTTCTTAGGGAAAAACACCTCAAAACACCCCCTTCAAACTTTGAAATTTACCAAGATGAAATGGAGAATACCTCGAAGAATGTATATGGGCCTTGGTTGATTGTTGGAGGAGCTTTTAGAGATTTTTGGAAAGCAAATGGAGGAGCGGCGCGTTTGAATCAGAGTGCGTCGTGCAATGGAGGATGTCGGGTTGGCTTTCGGGCAGTAGTGAACGCGAGCAGAGGCGCGCCGCGCAGCAGTTAAGTTCCTTTGTATTTGAGCTCACAGGCGCGCTGCGCAAACCTATAAGCGCGTCGCACAGGTTTCAAGCGCTGAAAACTTTGAAATTTTTCCTGAAAACCAATTTTATTCTCTAGTGAGCAGCTAGTGGAGTGTGCTTAGGCTTTTGAAATTGCAAATGGGATTTTGCAACGGTCTCCTCTGCCTTTTAAAGTCGAACAAGCCAAAACACCTTTGTAATTAATTTGTGAGGGTTTGAATGCCATTTGAAAAAGGTTTTTTGTCATATAAAAATACAAATCACTATCTTTGTCATTTCTTTACCTTTAAAACATCATAAAGACCCATATTTGATAAAGTTTTATAACAAAAATGCCATGGTCAACCTCTTTTTGAAGACACTCATATTCATGGCTTTCGTTGAAGTAAAGAGGCCTCCTTAAGAAACAAAACCCCTTTCACTACCTTTTCATTTAGGAAATAACTCTGTCATTGTTTATCCATTTCTATCCTTTAAAGGAAACTGCTTAAGAGCCATATCAAGGACTGTTGATGCATCTTTTGCCATATCTCTTGGAAGGAGACGATTTACAATTCTTAGAACTTACTTTGACAATTCAACTCTCTAGGCGCCCTTTAACATTTTCCTTTGACTATGGATGAAGCTTTATTTGAACTCACCAATGGCTTGATTTACATTTGTTTATCAAGGAGAAAGTTTTTTAAGGACCCTTTCTGTCATTTGATGAGATTGTTCCAAGATTGTACATTTTAACCTCATATTTCCTTTGAAGAAGATATTTTATGGATATGAAAGACAAAGCTTCTTGAACATCATAGTATTATTGCATGTCATCTGTTTAACACCATTTTTCTACTCATAAGCCTTCAATTGCTTTCTACTGATTTCAACTCTGTCTTTCAAACAGTGAACCCATGTAAGCACCCCTTGAAACACTACTGCTGTATCAATAGTCTCATCCATTGGAGAAAATGGTGTAAAGAAGTTTTTCAAGCCATTTGAAGCATTGTTAGCCTTGTACTCTTTGAATGAGTCCATACCTCTGTTCTTGACCCTTTGCTTGTTAAATGAAGGAGGCCTTTATCATAATTCCAAACCATCTGATTTTAAATGAAGGAGGTTTACAAGAAGTGACCTAACCATCTGCTCATGTTTGGATGAGGTTAGCACAGTCGTCCAACCATCTTCTCATGTTTGGGGGAGGTTAACAACAAGCGACATTTCATCCCTTTCTCAAACTATGTCATCTTTCCTTGTTATGTCTATCTCTGCTTGGTGTATCACAGTAAGTAATAAGGCGCAAATTTAGCAATAAGCTATGAGAGGCATTTTCTTTCTTGACTTTGTTTGCAGAGGTTTATTAAATTTTCTCTCTGACTAGCATTCTTATCCCAGGCTCAAGACAACATGAGAAGAAGCTGCCTTCTCATGCTTAGCTTGACAATGTCTTCTGGAATACTTGTACATCTCTACTTTTGAAAAAGACACTGAAACACTGTAAATCAACACAATATTAGTTTGGCTTTTGAAACAGGTACTGCTGAGAGACCAAGAATTTTTAGTGGTGCAACCTATGGGTGTATCAAGCTTTGTTTTGCAGATTAAGATCCAATTCAGGGTTGGCTGGTATTGACTAAAATATTTTGGCTCAGGATGCTTTTGCCAAGGAAGGATTCCCTACAGCACCACTACCTAACTTAGGGGAGATATTTGACAGATTTTGAGTATTATCTTTGGTATGACTAGATATTAAGATGACATATGACCAGAGGTAGGGTGGTTGAATTTTCACCAACAGTTGGTTAATGAATGACCTGGGGATGAAGGTAGAAGACAGCAGATGACTTTAGCTTATGACAGCTCATGGACAGGATCATATCACTGAAACTAGATAGGACTTTGACAACTAATTTTTTTCTCATCATGGTTGACTGAAAAAGGTAGGAGGACAAAGAATTTTTAGGGGTGTTTTCTAGCTGACAAATTTGACAAATTAGAGATCAGCTTCTAGAAAACTTGGCTTTAAAAACTAGTCATCATCAACAGGTGAAAAATACTGATGACTAATAGTGGCTCCATTTGGGGAGGGCAGCTCCTTTTCAGGAGGTGTCCAAAGTTTCAGATCTTTGTCCTTTGAAGACCAGTGCCTTTATCCATTAGCACAAATTTATTTCTTCCTTGATGCTATTTTTGAAAATTGACAACATGATTAGCTTCAAAGTAATTTCTACCTACCCCGCTACATTTCCTAAAAAAATTTCTTATTTTGGGTGCATTTGGACTAGCAACCCTTTGACATAATATTTTTGAAAAATGACACTACCTAATTCTACACTTATATCTGCCGGGAGTTCAGATTAAGCTGATGAACTCCTTTGTTTCTCTACCTATGCTAGATTGAATGTCAAGGTTAAGTTGTTTGACAGGATTTTATTCTCTAATCTAAAACATGAAATTGAAAAATGACTAAATCATGATTAGACAGTCTGATTTGTCATGTACTTGTGACATGAAAGACAAGCTGCACAAAAATATTATTTTGCATAAAATGAAATCTAGGAAATTAGGGCTAGGATACTCATTTTGTTTTTCATCCCTGTTTTCCTCTTTGGTTCTGTTTTGAGCATGTGGAACCAGTATCTTTTCCTAATATATCTTCTTTGAAAAGTCAAACTTACACAATATTGACTATCTCTCCTCTCACTAACTTATCAGCAAATAAATTTAAAACATGTTTCAGTTATGATTAGGCTAGATAACTGAACAAGACATTTTGAGCACTAGTAGCGGCATTTAGACTTGCGCACTTTTAGAATGACTATTTTTTGAACATGGGGATTTCTTTCTATTTTTCAAACTGCCCTCTTTTTCTATTTTTCTATTGTTTTTGAATTTTCTGTTTTTTTGATTTATTTTTCAAACAATGGTATATACAATGATTGAAAATGTTTTAACTCAAAAATCCTGGAAATGGTGAAACTTAAGCATCTTATCTTCATAAGGATCTCCTACCACTCTTGGTCCACTCAGCTCTTGAAAAGAAAAATTTGGAAAATTTTCTCTCTAACCAACCTCGTATCTTCCCGCTATAACTCTTTATACCTTTGATCTCCACTCCTTTTGTTGTACATCTTTTTCAAATAATGCAGATATTCTTTGCCATTTTTGAAGTATATGATGACATAATCAAGGTACATCAGAATGCAGAAATTTAGAACTGGAAACATAGCTTTTAGGAGCATTTTTTTGGTGTCTAGTGATTTTGCAATTCTGGGTTTGAAGGTGGAACTACTTCCAGCATACTTGAAAAATTCTTTGAGTTGTTCGCTTTGCAAAGGAATTATTTGGCGATACCCTGAAACATCATCTTGTAAAGACACGTGATTAAAAGCACTTATCATTGATATATCATGGTCTTGGGCAGGAATGATATAATTTCTGTCACAAAGGTGTGTATTTGTATTTCTAAAATCAAAACAGATCCTATGACCAGATGTTTTATCTTTGATTACTATTGTTTGGTCAAGATTTTTGTATTTTCTTTTGTCGAAGTTGTTTCTTGGAGTAATGGCAGTGTCATAGCACTTTTCATTGTTTTCTCTAGATGTAGTAGTATATTGAACAATCTTACAAATTCTAGCAGTTTTAAGTCTTTGGTGAAGTGGCAGAATGCTAGCTAGTTCAAACAACTCAGGTATATTTTGACTGCAGTTATCATATCTTTTCCTAAGAAGTTTATTAGACACTTTTTCTGGATTTTTAACTTTAGTGGCTACAGTCAAGGTTTTATTTGAAGAGGTAGAGTTATGAGATGGTAAATTCTCAAGGTATGGTAAGAACATTAAGCTTCCCTACCCCTGATTTTCAAAGAGGTTTGTGATATGCAAGTCTTCTAATGCCTCTGTTCTGAAAAAGTCTCCCGATGTTATTGCTGATGTTTGCCTAACGTTTGAGTAATTTTCTTGATGGTATATAATGTTTTGTGCTTCTTGCTCTATTTCTGTTTCAAGAGGAACGAACTCTCTTTCCTCAAGACATAACTTCTCATGATCATGATAATTTTGAGTGTCCAGTTAATCATAGAGAACTTGGGGTAGCTGATGTGGTGGGTCTAAGTTTGTTTCAAATTCTCCTAACTGTTCTTCAATGTCTTCATCAATGTGTAAAATGAAAGGGTTCAGATAAGAATGCAAGGAGCACATCAGGATGTTATCTGGCCTTTCTTGGCTGCTAACCATATATTTCATGTGTGATTCCCGATAGAGTATTCTGGTTTGGTTAAACACAGGAATAGTGGCGTAGGACATATCAAGTTGAATATTTCCCTGAAGCTTAGATCCCCAAGTTCTGGATAAAAGAATTCCATACTCGGGAGGGATGTCTGCTACCACTATGTCCATGATCAGGTGTTTTGCAGGTATTTGGGCCAAACTGAAACAAAGATCTTTGATTAAGCCTAGACACTTGACTCTACTTGAATCAAATGAATATAAGTCTTTATAAGGTTTTGTTATCTCTAGGCCTAATCTTTCCATCACAACCTTTGGCATGAGATTATGCGAGGCCCCAGAGTCTAGCATGGCATTGTGTAGGATTTGGTCATGTATATTCAGACTGATGTAAAAGGGAAGAGTGGTTCCTTCTTGGAATTTCCCTTCTATTTTTGGACCAAACAACACTTCAGGGGTATCATCAGCTAGATTTAGGGTCTTTGCATCATTTCCTATATTCAGGACCTTTAGCACTTGGGATTTGTAAGAGCTTTGGGTGATAAGTTCAGTGAGAGGCATGGTGATCTTTATTTTTGTGATTTATCCTTCAAAACTAAAGGGTGGTTGTAGTTTAGATAGGTTTGCTTCAGTTTTTTCAGCCATGACTTTCTCTATATTCTTAATTTGCTGACTCTGGTTCGGGATTTTGTTCAAAATAGCCATCTCGAGAATCTTGGAAAAGGTACTAGGAAGATCTGGGCCAAGGCTTGTCTGAATAGCTTTATCTTTGTTTTGGTTAGTTTTCTTGACCACAACTTTGTTTCTATCCACTGCTCTTTTAAGGATGGTATCAGGGGTTTTAGCAGTGTCTGAGCTACCTTTCTTGGAATTGTCTTGGTTTTTTCTACTTCTTATATCATACTACCTATGAGATTTTATTATGGCATTCTAAAAATCTATAGCAGGATCTTCGGGGTCCTCATAGTTGGTTTCATTTTGATTCGGAGAGAAGAAAGCTTGTTCTTCTTCCGTGAGGTAAACCTCACTCTCATTATCAGAACCTATTAGGTTCAAATGACTTTCATCAATGGGTTCTGTATCCCTCTCTTCCTCATCAACATAGTTTTCATTGAAGGGTGGCCTGATTTGTTGGTTAGTTTCCCTTGGTTTGTTTTGAGGCTACTCTCTCCTAAAGTTTTGGTTCCGGTTTTTGTTTGGAGGGTTTGGCTGGTTGTCCCTAAGAGGTGTCTTTTCACTTATCTTTTCCCACATTTTCGCCATGGATCTAACCAAGTCATCTATTCTAGGATCTAAGGAAGGGACTAAAGGGGCAACCTCATCCCTGTATGTGACTTTCCTCTCTGATCTGGTCCTAGCTCTCTTTTCTGCTAAGTTGGCTTCTGCACTTATGGCCACTTTTTGCATTTCCTCCAAGGTTGGGGAGTCTTTTTCTCTTAGTTGATAAGTCATGTCTAGGTCAAAGCCTTTGGGAAACTTTGATAAGGCTGAACCAAGTGGAGTTTTGAAGTGAGGTGGGAGGGCGTTATAAACACTGTTGAACCTAGTGCAGTATTCCTGGACACTTTCCCCATTTTCCCTTTTTAGATTTTCATACTCAAACACGATTTGAATGGGGTTTCGCCTGATTTCCCACTTATTTATGAAGGTTTGGTAGAGTTCTGGAAGATCGTGTATGCTGTTTGGAGTTAAGCTTTTAAACCATTTTTTGGGTTCTCTACCCAAGCTTTGGGCGAACATTCTCATTCTTATGGTTGCGTCCTCTATTTCCATGTATTCAAAGGCATCGCTAATTCTATCTACATGTTGTTGGGCGGTAGTAGCCTCAACTCTAGTAAAGTGCGGGATTTTGGATTGATAGTCATTTTTTAAAGGAGCCAAAGGGTGTGGCAACACCAAAGGTGCATACCAAGCTGCCATGGTGGGAGCTAATGGATGATTTACAATATGAGGGCTTGTAGGATGAGATGAGGTGATTTGAACAGTGGTAGTTTGGATGGGTGTGGCGGATGTACTTGGGCTAGTGAACTGATTTTGAGTAGATCTAGGGTGGTAGGAGCCAAAGTGATGGAGAAGCTGAAAGTCGAGAGGTGTAGTGGGTGAGGCTTCTCTACTAGGACTCTGTTGCAAATCTAGGGGCTCAAGATCGTCAAAGTTTATTTTACTTTGTAACTTGCTTATAAAAAGGTTTTTTTCTGATTTTAAGTCAAATGGGGAATCCTGCAAGGATGTGAGGTGTTCAGGTACTAATCTTGCTTTACAGATGGACCTATCAGTAGCTAAGTTTCCAGTTTCAGAAGCTTGCCACAAAATCTTCTCTGGGTTATCTACTATGATAGGGGGATTTGGGTCTGGATGAGATCTAGTATAGATTCTTTGTGAAGCCAGATTTCGAAATCAGAGTTTAGAGAGGATGGTATTTGTGATTGTTTTGGATGGATGGCCTCTCTAGGGGTTTTGATAATGTGAAGGATGGTCAAAACAAAAATGAAGGCTAGTGGAGTCGCCAGGTGGATTTCTTTGAGATCTATGGTCCACCACCGATACTATCAAAGATGTTTTCGGGAAAAAAATTTCTAGAAAACTTTGAGATGAAGACTTGCAAGGAAGAGTTATCACTTAGTTTTAATAGTTTGCTAGACTGTTTGGACAAGTTAATTATTCTAGTTGCAAGTTTATTTCTGTTTAACTCCTATGTTTAGGTGAATTTTTCTGAATCGCTAAGTTATACTTAGTTTGTCACTGATTATAGAGTTTGCACCATGAATTTTAAGTTTTGGAAAGGATGAGTCAACAAAAAGGTATGGTTTATGAAATTTTTTTGTTTTTATGGAGTTTTAGGCCTACTGGAGGCTAGTGGAGTCGCCAGGTGGAACTTGCTTGTTTTTATAAAGATGTAGCTATGGTCCACCACCAATAACTAGGAAAAGAAAATCTGGGGATATTTTTGGGGTTTTCTGAGTTTTTATGTGCAGCCTATGGTTTATTAGAGTATTCTAAAACGGATTCATCACTTTTCTAGGGTGATGAAACAAAAAGATTTTACTCCAAATGATTCTATGGACTGCTTACCTGTTTAAATTTTGAAAGAATAATGAATCTACAAGAGTTTGCTAGACTGTTATGTACTCAGTTAGTCCCATGATGATCGCCATTATGTTAGTGAGTGGTGGGATAAGTCAATCAGATAGTATTCTTAAGGCTACGAAAATGTTTAGGGAATCTAAGTTTGTTTATCACTCAGAGTCCCACCATGATCGCCATTATGTTAGGGTCCCATGATTTGGCTGATTAGCAAGCCAAGTGATAGGGTAACATCAAACCAATCTTTGGAGCCCAAGGACCTAGCCTTTCTGGACTCAGAGAGGGCTCTCTCTATTTGTGTAAGGGATATCTATGTGTTTTGCTTCTTTTGTTTCTTATTTTAGGCTAGTTATGAAGTAGGTTTTTGTTTTTTCCTTTAGGTTTGTGAGGGATGAACTGATCAAAGACTAAGATAAATAAAAATATTGTCAGATCAACTGGGTTATGGGGTCGAAAAGGTCGAGAAAGCTTCAGATGGTGATATAAGGTATGTTGAAGGGCCGATTTGATCAAGGTAAAATGGATCTTTGGGTAAAATGGAGTGGGATGGACACTAAATTTGTGAAGAACAAAGGATTTCAAACATAAATAGTTCAATAGTTGACATAAACATGGTAGGGCTAACCATTAATCATGAGAAATGTAACTATAAACTGATCAATGCATAGAAATAAACATTCAAGCAATACATAGAGATATATGACTCTCTAAATTTAGGAAATTGCTATCAGACTTTGGGGAAAGACAATTAAGACAAACAAATAACTCAAATCACTATGAGGAAATTCCTAAGCATAGTATTTCAAGCTAGTGGGCACTTTGAAGCAAGATTGCATAGTTTTAGGCAAAGGGAAAGATCAGTACAAGACCTCCTTGGTTCAACTAAGACAATCAAACAGTCAAAGAAAGGTTTTAGAGGTGGAGCTATGACTACCCATGAGTAAGCAGGTCATACCGTGAATCATACTTAGCATGCATAAAACCATAAATGAAACAAGCAAAAAATTTCTTTAGTTATCAAAGAGCAATCAAGGATTCTTTGATATGACTAAGAAGGAGGAAAACATAGAAGCTATAAAGAAACAGGAAATATGAGGTGCCTCCAAGGGCATGTCTCAAATATATTCTCTACTGTCTTATAGCAAGCAAGAACATGGAATATGAATGAAAACTAAGAAGCATAACATAAAGGGACACTATACCATTTTACCAAGTCAAGGAATCCAACAACAGTCCTCTTTCATCATCCAAAAACATTCAAGAAACTATCCAATGCATGAGACAAGTATTTCTTCCAAGCTTGTATAACCATATATTGCTCTATATCATCAAGTTCAGCCTTATTTACAATGAAGTCTCTTGGAATATATAGGCCAAGATGAGGGAAAACCTCCTAGTGCAACTTGCAATCTCGTTGGCCCATCAAAAATATATGATTTTGTCCTTGAGGCTTTGCAAAGCCCAAGGCATAAAATATCTATAGAAATATCCTAAAAATGCTAAAAAAGGAAATTATATTGAATTTTCCTAACTAACCATGGCCAAAAATAGCTAAACGCACATTAGGAAAAGCCACTTCAGAAAAGTGCATTTTTCACAAAAATATTTAAGAAATATATCAGCAGAAAATCCTCTATCTTGCCGGCAACTTTTGGAGGCCTTCCTGATGTTGAAACGAGGCCCGTGATGGCTCGTTGGAAAGCTCTGGATGACTAGTTTTTGAAAATGTTTTTTTCCTCCAAACTGATCACTGGAATTCTGTCAAAAACTAACCCGTGTGTAAAAACCCAAAAAATAGACTTTGCTGATAAACGGGGTAGAGTGTGGAAAAAGTGACTGTTTTTTGCCATTTTGGGAGACCAAATCATCTTCAATTGATCTGAAAATCACTGAGTATATGCTCCTAAAATTATGGCATCCAATGATACCATTTTCATCCTTTGAGGATGTCTCAAACAGAAATGGCTATACCCATGAATTTTAACAAAAAGCCCAAAAATGACAAAAAAACAAAAACTTGTTGAATTTCACCCAATTTTCGTGAGCATGACCCTCAAGGGTTTTCAGAAGCATGCTGAGAAGTTGAGGCCAAAATTTGGAGCCTTGATATTTCTTTCTTCACTTTTGGTGTCGGGCGCCTCTTTTGAGCCTCCTTGAGCTTTTCTTGTGTGGCCTTTAATTTCCATCGGGCCAACTGATTGAGCTTCTTATAGTGCCCGGTCATTCTTCTTTGAAGGTCCAAATCTCTATTGGCCTTTTCCAACTTCTTCTCCAAGTGGTCATTCACCCTTTCGAGCCATGCTTCTCGATTTTTTTCTATCTCTTGGGTGAATAAAGTAGTGAGAGGAAAGGATTGGAAAAGGGAAGCCTCTTCCTCTTTTTGTTTCTCCAAGGCTCTTTTGAGTCCCATGGTCCTTGGCCTCTTTCTTCCTGGATGATCCTCATCTTCGCTGTCATTGAACTCGCCCATGAGTTCTTCCAACTTAATTTGTGCCTTGGAGGCCTCTTTTTGATATTTGATGGCCCGTGTCTCATATACCGCCATGTGGACACTCATATGTTTGTTTTGTGTTTGCAAAAAGTGAATCAGGTTTTTAGACCTCTCTAGATCTGCCCTCAAATCATGAATTTTTTCTTCTCTATTGATCAAGAAAGACTCTAGGATTTTTGCCTCATTGTTGCTATCATCACTGTTTATCTGAATTATGTCAAAGTCCCTCTCTTTCTCATGGCTGCTTTCTTCCTTCTCCTTCCCCTTGCTTTGGGAGGCCTTCTTGGTTTTCCTCCTCTTGGGTAATTCAACAATGGATGGCTTGGGAAACTTCCCCTTGCTTCGGAGGACTCTAGTAACATTTGTAGTTATATTTTGAGGCACCCTCTTCCTTGATGTTTGGGGCTTTGTCACTTTTGGAGAAGACCCCTTGCCTAGGAGAGGCAACTAGAAAATGCTCTATTTTTTCTTTGCCCTTGCTACTCCCCTCATCATCCTTGCCACTGTTTTGACCTTCTTCATGAATGCTTTGACTGTCATATTGCATGTCCTTTTGAGGGCTGCCCCTTTCACTCTTGTCCCTAATTTCTTCAGGAAATTTAGGCTCTGTCTCCTCAATTTTTTGGGCTTCATCTTCATCATGTTTGCTACTGAAAGGGCTACCATTATCCTCATAAAACTGTTCCATTTCCTCATCATTTCCCTCTTCACTTTTTTGCTCTTTTTCATGGCGCTCTTCTTCATCACTGTGTTTTTCCTCACTATGCTGCTCTTCTTCATCATGCTCTTTCATTTCTTCATCATTGCCCTCTTCACTGTTTTGGTCTTCTTCATGGCACTTTTCTTCACCACTGTGCTGCCTTCTCTCACTGTGTTTTTCTTCCTCATCATGCTGATCTTCCTCATTGTGTTTCTCTTCTTCATCATGCTCTTCTTCCTGACTGTGCTATTCTTCTTCATCAATCATGGGAGATTTTAGCTTCTTAGGAATTGGATTACTAGAAGAAGGCGAAAGATGATGAGTGGAAGGTGAAGGAGATGCATGGGATGAAGAAACAGTGGCGAAATCGGGATGTGCAATGAAAGTGTCCCAAGAGATTCCCTTCTTCTCAAGCTGATGAAGAATGACAATCTTGATGAGGGAATGATGGAAAAGGAAAGCTAGCTGCTGAGAGGGAGGTCTCTTTTGAATAGTGGAGGCCATATTTTCAATACTTCTATGGAGGAAAAAGGGGAGGTTTAACAATTGGGCTCTTGTAAAGTGCATGAGCAACCGGACATGGTAAGCATAGACCCGGGAAAACCTTCCCTCGCATGTGAAATATTTAATGATTATCTTCATGAGGGGAGCATAGCTAGTCAACATATATGAAAAAGGAAAGATGGATGGGCATGCATCCTGATGCTTCGGCTTCAAAAAGGGTTTGTACTGTTCTGAGTCTAGGTAGCTCTGTTTAAACCATTTTTCTCCAACATACGGGATCTTGGTAGCTATGGAAATGGATCTAGGAGAAAACTTGAAATCCAAGCCTGCCAACTGAAAATGTTTCCCTTGCAATCTCAAAGCACATAGATGTGTCAAGGGGAGATATTTTTTCACCTCCTGAACCCTTTGAAAAAAATCTAGACATCCAACTTCATGAAAGTTAAACAGAACTGAAGGATGGGCATTTACTTCCTCAGTTGAAACAGGTTCAAACCTCCTGTGAGGGCCACTTCTGCTGTCTTTCCTGGGAGGCATTTTTTTTGGATACTCTTTGCTGGTTGACTAAGACAAGTTGTCTCAAATAGTCTTTGAAATGGTTTCCCAACACCACACCTTGTCCTCCTTATAAGTCACTATGCTTCTTTGATGCCAATCAAACAAGTATTTGTCAAATGACAACCAAAATCAATTTATCACTATTTTTGGGCAAATAACTTTGAAAGATGTGTTGGTGGTTTTTTTTCAAACAAGGATTTCCTTTGTTTTTGGCATAGAAAATTCTCCCCTCAAGCAATGCTCCTTTGCTATTTACTGCCATTTACAAGGTAAACAAAAACACCTTTCAACTGACTTGAAGACCTTGAAAACAAACTTTGCCCTTTTTTTAATTCTGGGGCTGCACCAAGTTTACTATTTCACAATACAGAGAGGACCTTTTAAAATGACCAAGCCTTCACCCCTTTACCACTGTCTAGATGATCAAAAATGTTTTGAGACCTCTACAATCACCTGTTTATCTGTCCAGCAACTGTGTATAGTTTTATCTTTTTAATAACACAAGAAGAGCTTTCAATACTAGTCTAACAATCCTCTCTTTTCATTCACTATTTTATCCTCTGAGTTTTTAACAAACTTTGCTCCGTTATAGCAACTGTGGGCTATCACTTTTTTTTAAAGGCAGTTAAGGCTCTTTAAGACTGATAAAAAAACCCTCACCTATCACTGTACTAATCCTTGGCATTCATAGCAACAAAACTCTTTAATTTTGACCAAAGGCCCTAACTTCTAATCACTGCTTCCCTCTTGTGCTTTTTAAATGACAAAATGCCCTTAAAGCCACTGTTAAGACACCTTCCAAATTGATTTGAGACCTCCAAACACAAGAAAAAATTCTTCAGTTTTGAAAAAAACTCTGTCTCTTTACCACTACCTATCTCATTGTTTTTAGATGATGAAATGGTTTCAAAATCATTATTTCTTCCCAGGGAAAAACACCGCAAAACACCCCCTTCAAACTTTGAAATTTACCAAGAGGAAATGGAGAATACCTTGAAGAATGTATATGGGTCTTGGTTGATCATTGGAGGAGCTTTTAGAGCTTTTTGGAAAGAAAATGGAGGAGTGGCGCGTTTGAAGCAGAGGGCGCTGCACAATGGAGGCTTTTGGGTCGGCTTTCGGGTGGTATTGAACGTGGGCAAAGGTGTGCCGCGCAACAGTTAAGTTCCTTTGTATTTGCGCTCACAGGCACACCGCGCAAACCTACAGGCACACCGCTTAGGTTTCAAGCGCTGAAAACTTTGAAATTTTGCCTGAAAACCAATTTTCTTCTCCAGTGAGCAACCATTGGAGTGTGCTTAGGCTTTTGAAATTGCAAATGGGACTTTGCAACGGTCTCCTCCACCTTTTAAAGTAGAACAAGCCAAAACACCTTTGTAATTACTTTTTGAGGGTTTGAATGCCCTTTGAAAAAGTTTTTTTGTCATATAAAAATACAAATCACTGTCTTTGTCATTTCTTTACCTTTAAAACATCATAAAGACCCATATTTGATAAAGTTTTATAACAAAAATGCTGTGGTCAGCCTATTTTTGAAGACACTAATATTCATGGCTTTCATTTAAGTAAAGAGGCCTCCTTAAGAAACAAAACCCCTTTCACTGCCTTTTCATTTAAGAAATAACTTTGTCACTATTTATCCATTTCTGTCCTTTAAAGGAAATTGCTTAAGAGCCATATCAAGGATTGTTGATGCATCTTTTGCCATATCTCTTGGAAGGAGATGATTTAAAATTCTTAGAACTTACTTTGACAATTAAACTCTCTTGGTGTTTGATGATGATTATGCCCATTGTTGAAGTTAATCAAAAACTGTTAGGCGCCCTTTAACATTTTCCTTTGACTATGGATGAAGCTTTGTTTGAACTCACCAATGGCTTTATTTACATTTTTTTATCAAGGAGAAAGCTTTTTAAGGACCCTTTATGTCATTTGATGAGCTTGTTCCAAGCTTGTACATTTTAACCTCAGATTGCCTTTGAAGAAGATATTTTATGGATATGAGAGACAAAGCTTCTTGAACATCATAGTATTACTGCATGTCATCTGGTTAACACCATTTTTCTACTCATAAGCCTTCAATTGCTTTCTACTGATTTCAACTCTGTCTTTCAAACAGTGAACCCATGTAAGCACCGCTTGAAACACTATTGCTATATCAGTAGTCTCATCCATTGGAGAAAATGGTGTAAACAAGTTTTTCAAGCCATTTGAAGCATTGTTAGCTTTTTTCTCTTTGAATGAGGCCATACCTCTTTCCTGACCCTCTGCTTGTTAAATGAAGGAGGCCTTTATCATATTTCCAAACCATCTACTTTTAAATGAAGGAGGTTTACAAGAAGTGACCTAACCATTTTCTCATGTTTGGAGGAGGTTAGCACAGTCACCCAACCATCTGTTCATGTTTGGAGGAGGTTAAAAAAAAGTGACATTTCATCCCTTTCTCAAACTATGTCATCTTTCCTTGTTATGCCTATCTCTACTTGGTCTATCATAGTAAGTAATAAGGTGCAAATTTAGCAATATGCTATGAGAGGCATTTTCTTTCTTGACTGTGTTTGCAAAGGTTTATTAAATTTGCTCTCTGACTAGCATTCTTATCCCAGGCTCAATACAACATGAGAAGCAGTTGTATTCTCATGTTTAGCTTGACAATGTCTTCTGGAATACTTGTACATCTCTGCTTTTGAAAAAGACACTGCAACACTGTAAATCAACACAATATCAGTTTGGCTTTTGAAACAGGTACTGTTGAGATACCAAGACTTTTTAGTGGCACAACATATGGGTGTATCAAGCTTTGTTTTGAAAATTAAGAGCCAATTCAAGGTTGGCTGGTATTGACTAAAAGATTTTGGCTCAGGATGCTTTTTCCAAGGAAGGATTTCCTACAGCGCCACTACCTAACTTAGGGGAGATATTTGACAGATTTTGAGTATTATATTTGGTATGGCTAGATCTTAAGATGACATATGACCAGAGGTAGGGTGGCTGAATTTTCACCAACAGTTGGTTAATGAATGACCTGGGGATGAAGGTAGAAGACAACATATGACTTTAGCTTATGACAGCTCATGGACAGGATCATATGGCTGAGACTAGATAGGAATTTGACAACTAGGTTTTTTCTCATCATGGCTGACTAAAAAAGGTAGGAGGAAAAAAAATGTTTAGGGGTGTTTTCTAGCTGACAAATTTGACAAATTGGAGATCATCTTCTAGAAAACTTGGCTTTAAAAACTAGTCATCATCAACAGGTGAAAAATACTGATGACTAACATAGTGGCTGAGCTGAGGTAGATGGTATAGTCCCTTTCCTTTTGGAGGCAGCAAACATGAGCCTTGACCCCTTTTTATATGTGAGAGGAAAAAACCCAAATTTTTCTACTAGAATGCCTTCATCATTGCTGATATCAAGGCTTCCTTTCTTTTCATCAATGATCTCTGTATTGATGTCTTTTGCACTGTGTTTCTGACTGCCCTCTTGAGACTTACCTTCATCTTCTTTCATGATAACATTACTATCATGATCTTCACTACTGTCATCAACCTCTTCACTACTTTTTTGGTTCATAGTGTCACTGTTGTCATCATTACTAGGGCTATCAGTTATCATGGTTTCATCTTCATCATTGTCCTTTGCGTTTGCAACATTAACATGGCCTTTATCATTTTATGAGTGGTCACTGTTAGAGGTGTCTTAATCAGTTTCTTCATTACTTTTTTGTGCATTTTCATCTTCATTTTCCTCAACCTCTTTATTGTCCTATGCACTGTCCTCACCTTTTTCATTTTCATCTATGCTGGCCTCTTTATCTTATGCACTTTCCTCACTGTCATCATTGTCATCATTTTCCATATCTTCTGCATTGTCATCCTCTTCTTCATTGATGGCCTCTTTTTCAATTTCCTTTTCATCACTGCCTTGTTCATTGCCTTCTTCTTCCTCTTTATCATCATCTGAATCTGCCTCATTGTTTTTCTCACTGCCTTTGTCTTCATAATATACCTCCGTCTCTTTATCTTCATCATCCTTTTCTTCCTCTTCACCATGTAGGTTTTAACCCTGTACATAAATTATTTGCAAACGAATCTTAAAACAGAAAATAAACAATAGCAAGAGAATAAAACATAAAATAGATAAACACAGATATTTTCCCCTGGATCCCAAATCGGGACGACCAGCTTGATTTTTCATTATATTCCTTTTAGTGTTACAACACATATATATGCATGTCGAAGCATACATAAAACCCCAATCCATTAACCCTGGATTAGAACATAACCATAGTTCCCTTGACTGGATCTACAAAATACCAGGGGCTGAAAACCATCGTACCCAAAAACCATGTGCAAACCCATGCACAAAACCATGGGCGGATTCACCCACTGGAAAATAAGGACCGAAAATTTTTTTATGGGGCACTTCCCTAGACCCCAACAGGGGGGGCTACCACCCCCCCGACATTGCACCCAACGCAACGTATAGGGGGGGGATATTGCCCCCCCTGTGACCCCCCCATGCTTGATTAGTCGTGGAAAGAATATAACACATACTCAACATTCTCCCACTTGTTGTTTTCTTTCCTCAAGGGGCCATAGGAGAGTTTAGTCATTAACCCAGTTCTGCAACACCCATTATTTCTCTACACCAAGAGAACTTCTGAGTGCTTATAGACTTCCTCAATGCATCTGCAACATTCGTCAAAGTGTCCACCTTTACCAGCAACTCCCTTTTATCCTCAACCATATCTCTCACAAATTGATATTTAACATCAATGTGCTTTATCTTTGAATTATAAGCAGGGTTCTTAGCCAAGAAAATTTCACTTTGGCTATCACAATCTATCCTTATAGCTTGTTGCACCAACCCCATACTTGAACACAATCTCTGCAACCAAACTACTTCCTTGCTTGCATGAGTGGCTGCTATGTATTCAACCTCTATAGTTGAAAGAGCCACTACAGACTGTCTTTTACTCATCCAACTAACTGCACCTCCAAATAGGCTAAATACATACCCACTTGTAGATCTTCTTTGGTCCAGATCTCCAACCCAATCTGCATCAACAAAACCATGAATGTCCAATACCCTTTCCAATCCTGGTCTTCCCTGGTAGCACAAGCCATAATCACTAGTGCCACGTAAATATCTGAAAACCCGCTTCACTAATGTCCAATGCTCCTTCCCTGGGTTTGAAATAAACCTGCTCAATACTACCACTGCATGTGCAATGTCTGGTCTAGTACAGACCATTGCATACATCAGGCTACCCACTGCACTTGCATATAGAACACGGGACATATCCTCCTCTTCTTCTTGTGTCTTGGGACACTGTTCAGCAGACAGCTTTGTACCTATAGGAATCAGAACATTCACCAGTTTACTATCCTGCATATTGAACCTCTACAATATAGTCTCAACATAATTCCTCTGGTTTAACCAGAGCTTCCTCTTTTCCCGATCTCTCCTAATTTTCATGCCCAAAATATAGTTTTCAGCACCAAGATCCTTCATGTCGAATTTGGAGAACAGTTGGGTCTTCAAATCTTGGATAATTTCTTTTTTATTTCCAATCAATGACATATCATCCACATACAAGAACAAATAAATAACATGATCACCAATTAAATTAAAATAAACACAGTGATCCTCCTTGCTTCCAGTGAAGCCAAGTCCCCGTATGTAGGTATCAAATTTTTGATACCACATCCTTGGTGACTGTTTAAACCCATACAGAGACTTCTTTAACCTACATACTAGTTCTTTCTTCCCCTTCACCATAAAGCCTCCAGGTTGTTTCATGTAGATATCCTCTTCCAGATCCACATGAAGAAATTTTGTCTTCACATCCATCTGTTCTACCTCAAAATCAAATGCAGCAACAACAGATAAAAGTAATCTAATAGAAGTAACTTTCGACACAGGAGAAAAAATATCACCAAAATCAATTCCCGGCACCTAGGAATAACCTTTTGCTACCAAACGAGCTTTGTATTTCTCCACCTTGCCTTCTACATTCATCTTCTTCTTAAACACCCATTTGCTCCCGATGGGCTTCCTTCCAGCCGAAAACTCCACCAGATCCCATGCCTCATTTTTATGCAAGGATGCCATTTCATCAACCATAACCTCCTTCCAGAGTTTTCCATCCTCTGAATCTACTGCCTCCCTGACAGTTCTGGGATCATCATCAATTATAGTTAAAGAAAAATTTTAACAGAAAGAAGATGGACTATACCTTTCTGGTTGCCTTCTTTCCCAAGCTGATCTTCTCATAGATGGAGTTTGTGGCTCTTCCTCTTCTGAGTCTTCTTCTGTTGTAGAGTCTCATTCATCCTCCTTTAGCTCAAACTCTATCTTCTCAGGTTCCTTTGGTAGGACTTCATGTTTAAAAACATCTTTCACCTCTCTAAACACCACATCTTGACTGTACACAACCTTCCTTGTTTCTTGGTTCCAATGCTTGTAACCCTTTAAACCATCCTTATACCCAATAAATATGCACCTTTCAGATTTATTATCCAACTTGGTCCTTTTCTCCTTTGGAACATGTACATATGCATCACATCCAAATACCGTTAGATGTGAAAGAGAGGGTTTCTTACCAGTCCATACCTCATGTGGATTCTTATCCTCAAACACTGATGAAGGTGACCTGTTAACCAAGTAACATGTAGTCTCCACTGCCTCTGCCCAGAATTCTTGTCTTAACTCGGTACCACTGAGCATGCTTCTTTCCTTTTCCATCAGCGTTCTGTTCATTCTTTTTGCAACTCCTTTTTGCTTTGGTGTGTATGGAGTAGTCTTCCATCGTGCTATGCCACACTTCTTACAGAACTCTTCAAATTCCTTCTTGCATAACTCCCCACAATTATCTGTCCTCAACACCTTTATCTTCTTCTCTATCTAGTTTTCCACCAGAGCCTTAAATTCTTTAAATATTTCAAAGACTTCAAATTTCTTCCTCAATAAATATATCCATGTATTCCTTGAGAAGTCATCTATGAATGAAACATAGTACATAGACTTACCCAGTGATGGAACCGACACAGGTCCAAACACATCACTGTGCACAAGCTCTAATGTCTTGTTTTCCCTCCTAGCAGCAGAAGGAAAACTCACCCGATTCTGCTTCCCATATACACAATGTTCACAAAAATCGAAATCTAGAGAGTTATTTTACATACCTTCTACCATACCATTTCCATGTAGTACTCGAAGGCCCTTCTCTCCAATATGTCAAAGCCTTTGATGCCATAGCATGGTCTTTTCTCCAGAGACTGCTAGGCTTTCCGCTCCACTTTCAGGAACCACATAACTATTGCACCCAGCAATAACAGTGTTGCCCTGAATCTTGTACAGAGTTCCCATCCGAACTCCCCGCATTAATACCAGTTCTCCCCAAACCATCTTATAGGAATCTTTCTCGAACACAGTTTTTACACCTGCATCATCCATCTTGCTTACAGAAATTAGATTTCTAGCCAATGCAGGAATGTGCAGAACACCAGGAAGTGTTCTAATCCTTCCACCTTGTAGCTTTAGCTTGAATTTTCCACGTTCAACAATTCTGGCCTTCCTATCATCACCTAAGAAGACATCATTGCCATCATATTTCTCATACTCGCAGAACCACTCCCTATGGGGAGTGAAGTGAAAGGATGCACATGAGTCAATCAACCATGAATCATGATCTACATGTGTATTTGAAGAAGAAGCCAAATAGACATCCCCACCTTCATCCGAGGTGATTTTCACCTCTGCATAAGGAGCATCATCAGACCCTTTCCTTTCTCAAGAGCTTTAGATCTATAGTCCTTTTTGTAGTGCCCTTCCTTTCCACATTTCCATCACACCTTTACAAACTTTCCAAGAGATTTAGATCTCCCTCTAGATTTAGTTCTCCCACTCGAAACCTTATTCTTGTTTCTGTTATGGGACCTTCCTCGTACAGATAAGGAATCTCCATTCTGACCCTCCATATTTCTCCATCTCATTTCCTTTGATAGCAAGGCTAAGACAATGTCATCAAAATTCAAGGTAGTTGTATTTCTACCTATTGCAATAACAAGAATGTCCCATGAATCGGGTAGGGAACACAACAAACTGATGCACTTATCTTCATATGAGATTTTAATATCAACATATGATAGCTGACTTACCATAGTATTTAAGGCGTTCAAATGCTCTGTCATCGAGTCTCCATCCTTCATCCTTAGGTTATATAACTTTTTCCACAGGAACAAATTATTCACCAGAGACTTAGATTGGTACAAAGTCCCTAGCTTTTCCCACAAGGTCTTCGCCGTAGCTTCCCAAGATACATTCAAAAATACTGAATCTGAGACACACAATCGTATTTTGATCTTTTCCTTCCGATCCAGCTTCTTCCAGTCTTCATCTGACATTGTTGTTGGTTTAGTACCCAGATCTACAGCGATCCACTAATCTTTATCCACCAGCAGATCCTCCATCCTGAGCTTCCACAACTCAAAACTATAACCATTAAATTTCTCGAACTCTACCTCCCGTCGCTTGCCATATTCTTTCACCGCAAGAATCGATCCCGCAGATCTCCCACTGAACAGGGTCTACATCAGGCCCGAGCAAAAAACCCCTCAGCAGCAAAGGCGTCCCCTTGAAGCTGAAACTGCTCTGATACCAAATGTAGGTTTTAACCCTGTACAGAAATTATTTACAAACGAATCTTAAAATAGAAAATAAACAATATTGAGAGCATAAAACATAAAATAGATAAACACAAATATTTTCCCCTGGATCCCAAATCGGGACGACTAGCTTGATTTTTCATTATATTCCTTTTAATGTTACAACACATATATATACATGTCGAAGAATACATAAAACTCCAATCCATTAACCCTAGATTAGAACATAACCGTAGTTCCCTTGACCGGATCTACAATATACTAGGGGCAAAAAACCATCGTACCCCAAAACCATGTGCAAACCCATGCACAAAACCATGGGCGGATCCGCCCACCGGAAAACAAGGACCAAAAAAAATTTTCCGGGGCGCTGCCCTGAAATCCAATAGGGGGGGCTACCGCCCCCCTGTGACCCCCCGACACATGATTAGTCGTGGAAAGAATATAACACATACCCAACACACCATTTTTTTCTTCTTCCTCATCATCATTCTATGCCTCTTCTTCACTCTCTTCCTCTTCTTCATTTTCTGTTTCTTCTTCATTGATGGCCTCTTTTTCAATGTCCTTTTCATCACTGCCTTCTTCTTCTTCTTTATCATCATCTGCCTCACTGTTTTTCTCACTGCCTTTGTCTTCTTCCTCATCATTTGTCTCTTGTTCCTCGTCATCATTTTCTTCTTGATTTTATGCTTTAGGAGAAGGTGAGGGAAGGAGGTTCTCTTGAGGATAGGATTCATGTGTGGATGAGGAAACATGATCAGTGGGGGGTGATGGAGGAGTGGAAGGAGGTGGATGAGATGATGAGGGTAAATTTTTATGTTGAGGAGGCTGGGGATTTGTGAAAACTTCATGGGTGATGAACACTTCCCATGGGATACCCTGTTCATCTAATTGATGCAACACAATCATCTTGATAAGAGAATGGTGAAAAAGACTTTGCATTTGTTGTGAAGGAGTGTTACACAACATTTTGTCACCATCCCTGCAATCCCTCGTCCCATACATTAGAGGACTATTTTCGTGACCTGTGAATAGTAAAATGTCTTGAAAACACCTTGATGACATCTTTCTAGATAAGGGCAAGAATTATCCTTGAGAAAATTTCCTCAGAAAAGCCCCAAAAACCCATGTTTTGGCATTGGCATGAGTAGCCAGTTCATCCCTCGTGCCAATGGGGAGAATATACACTAGTGGGCGCGCCAGCTGGCGCTCTGTCCCTATGTTGTGCCTGCGCCAAGCCTATTTGGGAATTTTTTTTAAAAATAAATGGCTGAATTTTGGTTCTAACAACTTTAGAATGAATCATCAGAAATAATTTAGGCTTTTTAACTCCAGATCTCCTTGTTTAGGAAATGTTTTTCCACCTCTCATGGAACCTTCCTAAGAGATAGGACTCTATCCCATGATTATAGGGGTCCCAACTTCCCTTCCTCCCTCTATAAAAGCCTGCCTTCTCCATTTGCAAGCTAGCTAAAATTTTGGGGAAGGAAATTATAGCTGAGTGACAATCAAGAGCAGAGCTAAGGAGAACCCTGTGAGAGAGAGAGTTCTGCCAAACCCCTGACAAGCTTTGTGAGACACGTCCCACTGGAATCCTATCGAAGGAAGATCATGACGTCAGAGCACCAGTTGTAATTGTTCTCTCATATCTTAATATTCATGACTCTACTATTGGTTCCATGATTGTGTTTGTCCATTATATAATGCAATTTCATTCGTTCCTCTCCGACTGATTGATAGTTATAAAGTGTGAAATATTATGTTGCATGTTGTCTCTCTTCTTTGCATGTGTACAGGTATCTGGATGCAGCAAGCTCAGGGATCATGACCTATCCAGCTAGGAACGGAAGTGCCACTTCTTCTTCAACAACAGCACCAAAGGAATCATGGTAAGCAATCTATCACAATTCTATCTTTTGTAACTAGGAATCAATAGCTTTGCATGTTTTGATTGTTGCTAGACCCACTTTAGGGCTCGTGGGATCGCCTCTATCCACAGAGGGGATTTACCTCCACAACAAGGAGGTATATTTTTCACAATGTATGACACCTTATCAATACTTCTATAAAGATAATAGGGCAGATGTAGCAGCTTGGCCCTAGTGAAGTGCATGAGAAGTCTTATATGGTAGGAATAAAGCCTAGAAAACCTAGTCTCATAGGTGAAGTATTTCATGATGATTCTCATTAATGGCACATATCTCTCCAGTAGATGTGAAAATGGGAAAACGGATTTGCAGTCAGCTTGGTATCTGGTTTTCAAGAAGGGTTGATAATGGCTTACGTCCAAATTTTCCTGTTTGAACCACTTTTCTCCCATACTAGGTATCCCGGTGGCCATAGAAATGGTATTAATGGATCGCTCAAAGTTCACTCCTGCTAATTTTACTTGATGGTCATGGAGTTTAAGGATGAAATTCTTGGTCAACCCAGGATGACTCTGGACCTATTTTACCCTTTCACAGAAGTCAAAACAACCTACTTCTTGAAAATATGCAACTGTCATAGGAGAGGCCATCAGTTCCTTGGTATTTAGTGGCTCAAATCTGTTTTCCATCCCACCCTTTTTCTACTGTCTTCTAGGCCCTTTGCCTCCCTCACCACTGCCACTATCATTTTCCCTTGACATTTTTCTCTTTTACTCTTGAAGGCCAAAAACCCTAATTTTTCTTTGTGAAACTAATGGAGAAAACTAGGGTTTTTCCTCTTAATTCAAATGACAAGAACTTAGGAAATGAAGGAGGTGCCACCCCTCAGAGGTGCTATGGAACCTTTGGAGGTGACTTTGAGGAAATTTGTAGCAGTTTGAGTGCTTGGTTTGTTGGAGAAACCTTCTAGCTGAACGCACAACATAGGCGTGTAGCGCTAGGCTAGTCGGGTGGCTGCACGGGTCAGTCGGGCCGCTGCTAAATGTGCAGGCGTGTAGCACCAACTGAAGTTGCATGAGCTGTCAGGCCTATCAAGCCACTCGGGCCACTACTAAATGAGTTTTGGTGCACGGGCAAAGGCTGTCAGGCTGTCGGGCGAAGGGTGAACGAGTTCTAGTGCACAGACCGGTTGGGAAATTTCTAAACGTGCTAAGGCTCTAGGCCTATTAGGCAGTATGTGCGTAGCGCAAGTACATAGCACTCGGGCCTGTCGGGCCTATCTGCGTGCAGCGCCAAACGCGTAGCACCGAATAGAGGTTGCACGTTGGTTTCGGGCATGGGTTTCCACGTCTGCACGAAGGTAAACGCGCAGCACTGGGTCACATGCGCATAGATCTCTGTTAAACTTTCTAAATAAGGCACCTACATGTGCGTATCACGGTGTTCCAGGAGCGTAGCACAAGGTTTTTCCTACCCAAAGTTTTCTAGAACTTAGAAATCTCTCTTGAAGGTTTCTCACTCTCCTTTGCAAGTGACAAATGGAGTTGAGTGATAAACCAAATTGGATTTTATAGTCTTAGGAAGATATATTTATCTCTTACAAACCTACATCCTAATGTTTTTTTGATATTTTTATCACTTTACTGATATTTTGTTAACTTTTTGCATTGGGTGAATTAAAAATATAAAACTAAACCCTTTTTCTCCTTACCACTTCTCTTTGCTGCTTTTTAGGTAGCTGACATGGTGGGACTTGATTCTCTTGGGCTTGTTGATGCTTTCAACACTCTGTTTTTATCTATTCTATCATATCAAAACCTTAAAACTTGCCTCTTATGTTATTTGAAATCTAACACATATCATTAGTTCCTTTAGTAAGGGTAAGTTCTTTTAAAACATTTTTGAGGGACCTGCTCTTACCCTAACAGTGTCAAAACGTTTCTGGCCTGTATTGTGAAGTTTGGAACTCATGTTTTTACCTTCTTTGAGATCTCTGTGTGTGGGTGATCTGAAAAACATGGTTTATTCCCCTCTCACTGATTTTCCAGAGGTATAATAAATCTGTCTTGCACAGTCACCACAGTCTTGACAACCATGTTTGTCATTATCTATGTATGCTAAATTCTTTTGGCCACTTCTGTTTTGTTGCAGGTGCCATGGCATAATGTTTTTGCCCTCTTGTCACTCTTGGAGTTTAACACTTTGATAACAGTAACCTTATGATTAGTTTGGCATTCTTTCTTGAAATTCAACCCTATGCCTTCTTAACCATTTAGAGGGTTATGACTGAAAATGAAGGCTTGATCTCCCTCACACTGTTACTCTTTACATTTCCTCCCTTTGATGCAGTGAAGCATGGTTACCTTGGAAAACCCTAGAGGTCAACTTCAAGAGCTTATTTAAACTATCTTCCTGTTTTCATCATGGAGGCTTCTCATTTTCATTTCTAGTTTCAAACAAATCTTCAATTCATGCTTGGTTGTGCTGATGTACCTCTGTCCTTGTGGTTTTTCTGCATTGGCTTCTTGCTTGGCATAGTGCTAGTCTAATCAATCCTAAAAACCCTAATTTTCTCTGAACATAGGCCGCCTCTTCTTCCATTTGCTTGAGAGTACCATCCAATGAGGGGTATGCCTCTTACCTTACCTATTTCTTTGTATGATAGCTATCTTAATCATTCCTGTAGAAATGTTTAAGATGCACAATTATCCTCTTGCTGAATGTTGTCTTTGACAAAGTAATCCTTATTAAAGGCCTTTCTAATCTAATGTGGACAAACAGTTGCTTGACCTTCTTTCACATTTGATGCAGCCTCTGGCTCATAAAAATGGTACTTTAGAAAATCAAAGACAATCTTACAACCTATGAAACCCTAGTGACCTAGTGGGAGGCTCTTTAGGAAACACAGGAAGGATTAATTTGGTTGGTGAACCTAGGTGGAAAATGGAGGGGTTAGGCAAGGAAAAACTGAGTGCTAAGGTCAAATGTGGAAAAACATAGTGAAAATGAGTGGCATGAGCCCATGATGGGTCTTCTGGGAGTGGTAGGTTGATCATGACATGGTAGAGTAGTAAAAAAGTGAAAAATTTCTCTAAGGATAATGAAGGCAGTGATATTTATAAAACTCACAATGTTCATGGAATTTTTTTTTTAGAAATATAGAGCCAATATTTAGTCATCTACGAATAGTGAAAATTACTGATGAAAAACAGCTCCATGCATCCAATGAACAAGACAAGAATTTTTAAATAATTTTTGTATTATGACACCTGGGAAGGGAACATAAAAAGATGTTACCAGTCCCCCTCAATGGGATGGGTTCTTGTATGTCCTCAACGCTTCAGATCTAATATCTCTCTCTCTTGATGGTGTAGAAAACCCAGACAAAAATGAAACTCAAAGGGAGCTCACAAGAAAAAAGTAGAAAAATATGACAATGATGGAGGATCAAAGTCAGACCAAGGGTATAGATCCAGAGTAATGAATGAATGGAAAATCCCTTCTATTGATAACAAAATATTGAGTTATTCTAGATATTGGTGCATAATTAAAATATTATTAACCAAATCTAGATCCAAATTTTATGGAATATTTTATTATTTTTGTAGGAGGGAAAAGGAATTTGAATTTGGTCAAATCCATTTATTGAGAAACAATAGATAAACAAATGATTTATTCATTATTTTAAGAATATGGTTTAGTAATAATTAAATAAATAATGATTCATTCAATTATTTATAAATGATTTAGTCAAATTTAACAAGGACTATTATTTAAATAATATTTTAAATAATTATTCCTAGAAAATAATAAGATAAATAATGATTTATCTAATTAATTTTCATGTTTTGGGTTAAATATGACCAGGAATATTAAATAAACATTGGTTTAATTAATTATCCCTTGAGGAAAATCAAACAAATAAGGATTTATTCAATTATTCCTCATAGGGTTTCCTATTTAGACCAGAAACAACTTAAAAAATTATGGGTTATTAAGTTATTTTTCATAGTGAAATAAATTTTACTATGGTAAAATTAGTCTTACATGGTGTACTTTAGTCCATCTAATAGTAACAGGTTAGATGACCAAAAATTGGTGTAAAATCTGTTACAACTAGAATTACTCTGCATGCCTCACCAACTACCCTAAACTAGAAATTCATGAGTTAAAAGAGTTTATGACACTCAGTTAACTATTACAAGTTATTTTGAGATTAGATTAAATTTTATTTTCCATCTTAATTAAGGGATAAATAAAATAGACATGCACCAAATTTAGCCCACACCAGTGTAGGTGCTTCTAAGACCTCTGGTCGGACACTAGTGTAGGTGTTGTTTGGACCTCCTGGTCCCACACTAGTGTGGGTGCTGAAATTTCTTGTTGAACTTCAACAGAAACTCCCAAGTGTCTATGAAAGAAGCGGAAAGGATCCAAATATGGAGGCACCGAAGAGGTCACTTTAACTGAAGATGACTTCGACAAAATCATAGATGCAGTCGCATCTACCTGTGAAGACAGTTGGACCTCCATGGAAGAACAATACAAGGTTGCGATCGATGCATTGCAAGCCGGTTTGTAGGTCTTGCAGCTGAAAATCGCTAACATACAAGCGAGCGTGAATCAAGAGAGGTTGATTCAAGCGAGCTTGCCTACAATAATGGTTAGCGCAACGATAGATAGTAGAATTTTCCCCTTCCCCAATACAACAGTTACAGTGGATTAGTCAAAGCTGCGCACACAGGTGCAGACCTATCCAAAGGTCGGGATCGATCTATCTAAATTTCCAAATGGAAAACTAAATGTTATCCAAACTATCATATCTGACGAACTGCAGTGCAGGGAGGCGCACGTGTAGAATCGTTGTAGGCACAGACAACGTAGCAAGCGATTGTGGCTCAACATGCAGAGTTGGACACCTGATCAATAGGATGTGCGGTGATCTTCCTGAAGTGGCCATTCTTGCATCTGCCACACTACAGGTCAAAACTGAAAGCTTGGTTTCTACACAAAAGGCTTCTAGGACAGAAGTGCATATGGTGAAAGAAAATTTTTAACAGCATATTGCAAAATTGCAGGCTAAGCTGCAACCCAAGACTCCCCCAGAGGTGCACGAGCAGCGAACACCCTTGGTGAAAGAAGCATCATAAAGCATTTCTTCTCATGTTGACAAGGGCTTCGTGCTGCTTGAAACAACAATGGGACTGTGGAACTCTGTGCAAACAAACCCACTAGTCAAAAATATCACTCAAGAGTTACATGCCAAGGAGAAGGAATTTGACGACCTCCAGGAGGCCTTGCCCACTTTTGTCCCTGCTCAGCGCATGGCCCACCTACAAACCAATAAATTTCTGCATGATGAAGTTGAGGAGCTCTGTAGGAAGAATAAGATCGTGACCAAGCATATGAAGCTGTGGGAATATGAGGTAATGAAGTTGTCTCAAGATCTAGATATAGCTATTAAGAACTTGAATCAGACGTCGCAAAGTATCAATCTAACCTCAGAAGGGCTGAGATCACAGAAGCTGGTGGATACCATGTAGAGTGTAGCAGATCAGAGTGAAAGTGTCATGGTGCACTTTTTTGCTTCCATTGAAGACCTGCAGAACAAGATTAAGAACCCAACACCACAATGACTCGAGATGAGTCACAATATTGTGTTGGGGGCCTGTTGGAGTGAGGTCCCTTATGACCGAATTTTGATATATTTTTGTAATTTTTTTGTAATTTTAGTCATGCGCAACACAATTCAAGGGGCTTTGGGGTGGGTCAAAGCCCCTCATGAGTTGTAATGGGTCAAAGGGTAGAACTAGGGGCTGCAAACTATAGTTTGCAAATATTAGTTGAGCACAGGCTAAAAGTATAAATAGGAGTCTAGATCGAGTCGATAGAAGACATGATGATGTTAAGGATGAATGAGATCTGACCATGTTTTGATATTTTGAGCAAACTTGTATGGGTTAGGAGGCTCATGTTGGCTATGTGCGCGGAGAACTTAGTCCTGCTATGTGCGGACCCCATTGGCTGTGTGCGTGGGTAGATTGAAGTTGTTGTAAGGAATATCTGTCTTTGAATGAATAAAGGAATGTTTTGGATGATATCTGAGTATCAAATGCATCTATTTTTTTCTTTATGATATGTTTTTGCATGTTATTTTTTATTACTATGTATATGTATTCTGGATCAGTTGCACAAATTTATTTTACCTTAAATGAATGATGAATGTATGGATATATTGTTATTGAACACTATTGTTATGTATTAAGGAATATTGGAAGGGATTTCAGATTTGTAAGTGTACGCACTCAGGATAACCTTTGTAAATTGAACTAAATTTGTTTGGTTATGGTTCCTGGTTAGGACTTCCGTTGCAAAGGTCTGACCACTGTTGTTTAGATCTGAAGACACCCACATCATTTAATACTCTCTTAGGGTGTGGAAAACTAGTTCCAGTACCCCCCCATACTGCTTCGTGTGATACTTTGACTTGTGCAAGAAGGTCACTGCTGAAAGGGCTAGTAGTAAGAGGGTTTTTTTGGTTAACCTTAACTTCGAACTTGGGTCAGGATCCTTCAAGAAAACAACTACCATTGCCCAAGGTAGTTTATTTCCATTCTATATGTAATCATATTTTAGTTATTTGATATTAATGAAATGAAATTTTATTTCTTCTGCACTTCAGTGTTTATGTTTATATATGAATTCTATTGCATTCCTGCATAATTCTAGATCAATGATATCAAAGCGACCTGCTCTTTCACGTTTTTTCTTTGCATGTCCCCAATGAGGTCATGGTATAAGGAGATATGGCTCGATCTGGTTGAACCTTTGCAAGATCAGTCTCACAAACCTCGACGACCTCCCATGGCAGAAGAAAATAAAGAGGAGGGAGCAAGAGATAATTTCGAAATATTGCTCAAGGAATCCCTCAAGAAACAGAGGAATGCGATGATGGATAAATTTTTTTAGATCGTTCGACAACTACTCATAGGTGACACACCTTCATCTGAAAAACACTCTGGAGGTGCCACACATTTTAAGGTACAAGTTAACTTTTACATTCCCATATTTGAAGGCCAGATTGATACCAATATTACCCTAGGCGCATTGCTACCCAATTGAAAAATATATCGACGCTCTGTTCTATAGAACAATGAAATCAAGAGGCAGATTCAGGAGCTGCTACAGAAAGGGCACATCAGGCCAAGTTCATCGTGTCGTGGGAGACCGATCCTGTGGGCTTCACTACAGGAGAAATACCATAGCACTTGGGTTCATATTGGGGCATATATAATGAGGAAAAAATGACATAATTTATTGGGGGATATATAGGGGGTAAAGGGTTTTTATATTGGCAGGTATAAAAAATAGAGCTCAAAGTTAATGAAAAAATATAAAGGGGTATAAAAAATGTTAATGAAAAAATGGATTCCTATAATATATAGTGAATGTAGGGTCTTTTCAAATTGAGAAGGTGTATTGGGTTTATATTGGTAGGGCATTAAATAATGTGATTTTTAGATGTATTTTCCAATATGTACTCAAATTAATGGTATTTTTTAATATGCTATGATCGCACGTGATATGTTAGAGGTTCATTGAGTGAAGCCCCCGTGGACCTATCGTGTTGGTATAGAATAAGGACGGGACCTTGAGACTCTGTATTGAATATCGGGCGCTGAAAATGATCACTATCCTGAATAGGTATCCGATCCCACAAATTTATGACCTTCTTGACCAACTCAGGGGGGCCAAATATTTAAGCAAGATTGACTTGAAGTCCGGTTATCACCAGGTATCAATCGAACCCTCGATGTGTGGAATACAACCTTCAAATCCAAGGAGGGCCTTTTTTAATGGTTGGTCATGCCTTTTAGGTTGATGAATGTCCCTGCAACCTTCATGAGGCTGATGGAAGACATCTTGTGACCCTTCACCAACTCATTTGTGGTGGTGTATTTGGATTACATCTTGATATTCAGCCATAGTTGGGAAGAGAACCTCCACCACATTCAACAGGTCCTCCAAACACTGCGGTAACACACGTTGTGTGCCAATTTGGAGAAATGAATTTTTTGCATGACCAAGTTTCAATATATATGGTACATCATTGATGAGCGGGGTGTACATGTAGACCTAGCCAAGATATAGGTCATTCAGGATTGGCCATCCCCAACCACTCTAACAGAGCTCCGCAACTTTCTGGGTCTTTCCAACTTCTCCCACAGGTTCATTTTGGGTTTCTCTCATATCACTTTGCCTTTGAGTCAATTCACCAAGGGAGGAGTGATAAAAATGTATTTTGGTATGAATCCCAACAAAAGGCATTCGCTAAGTTTAATCATCAACTCTTCTATGCACTAGTGCTCACATTACCAGACATGCAATGACCATTTGAGATCAAGACAAATTCCTTTGACTATGCTATTGGTAAATTTCTTACTAAGCAGGGTCATCTAGTGGCATATCAAGGTGAGACTCTTTCAGACACAGTTCGAAAGTATCCCACCTATGAAAAAGAGATGTATTCCATTATTTAGTCCCGACGACAATGGAAGCATTACATTATGGGGAAGGAAACAATCATCCACACAGACCATAGACCCTTGTAGTTCATATAGACACAAGGGAAGTTGCAAAATGATCGCCATCATAAATGGTCCACATACCTGCAACAATTACATTTAAACATTAAGTACAAGAAAAAAAGCACCCAAAATGTTACAGATTGTCTCATTCGACCGTCGATTGTGGTGCTGACCATTGTGCTCAACTCTTTTGTGCACGAGAATTTGGGGTGGCTGCATCTTTACAAGATAAATCTAGAATTTGGCAACACATATTAGACACCCCTATAAGGCAATCAAGTTGAAAACTTTTACCTCCAGGATGCACTGCTATGCCACTTGGGACACAATTTTGATCCTTCAAGTGAGCATGCCAAGGTGATTTGTGGAGCACACTACAGTCGGGTCACTGGAAAATTTGGGGTGGAGAAAATAGTGGCAGTACTATAGAAGTATTTCTATTGGCCAAACCTTCGACACGATGTCGGGAAGTACATTAGATCCTGCACTGCCTATGTTATTTCCAAACCGACCATCAAGAAGCAAGGCCTATATACTCCGCTTCCTACCCCTAGTTGACCTTGGGAATCCATCTCCATGGATTACATGTTAGGCCCTCCTAATACCAAGCATGGAAATGACTCCTTTTTTGTGGTAGTCGACAAATTCTCTAAGATGGACATTCTAGCGGCTTGCAAGAAGAGTAACACAACATAAACCACTACTAAAATCTTCTTTGAACGAGTGTAGGTTCACTTTGGGATCCCATACTGTGTCATCTTAGTTCAGGAAAATAGGTTCCTAATTACATTTTGGTCAAGTCTCTAGTTGATGCTAGATACCAAGCACACTAAGTCCACAAATTTCAACCCCCAAACTGATGACAAAACAAAGGTCTTCAACAGGATGATTGTATGCATTTTATGCATGTACAACTCGAAGAATCCACGTACATGGTATGAAAGCCTACCCTATGTCCAACACAACTACAACTGAGCTCTCCACAACTCAACTGGCCATACCATTTGTAGCTACTCAAGAATATTCAACTCATGTCCAGTCTGAAGCTGATAGAGAAAAAAACTTCATTGAGTGCATTCAGCAAGTTTGCCAACAGGTCCATGATATATTGGACTGAGCCAATGCTAAGTAAAATAAATGACATAATCATCATCAGATGCCACATAAGTTCTAGGTGGGCGACAAATTTTGGCTATATTTGCAGAAGGAGCGCCTCACTGGACCCCACCGCAAGCTTCGCCTGCTTTGATATGGTCCTGTTGTAGCATTCAACAACCCCCCATTTTTATACTTAGTTTTCAATAATAAATGGGTACCATTTTAACTTTTTATGTTTAATTTCCTTTTAATAATTTTTTTACTTTAGGAAATAAAGAATAAATCTGAGTTAGTTATGATAATTTTCATAAGCTTTAATACTTTCCCATTTATTATAGCTTTTATATCGGAGTTACAATTGAAATGCATTACAAAGGCCCGAGGCTCCGATGGGCCCTACCTATTAAAGAAAAATGATAGCAGAATTTTCAAATATATCAGAAGTCCTTTATATCGTAACTTTCCTTTTGAGTAAATTATGATAAAACATAATCTTGATATTCTTTTCCCTCCTTTTATCAGAACCTTTTTGAATAATTTATGATCGTTATATCAGAGCTTTCCGACATCAGAATATTGAAATATCCTAACTCTTTAACTTAAATTAATCCGATATTCCCCCCCTCGATGAGGTGATATGACTAGCCCACGTGGTTGCAAATTTTTACATTCAATGATTGGGGATACAAGAGTAATGTTTCTTGAAAATATAAAATCTCATATTTAACTCATATCATTTGTGAATATTTGATTAAAGGGGAAGGATCTTTAATGTAAATTACATTTGCAGTAAGGTTTAGCAAGAGGAAGTATCTCATTCATCTCTGGGTTTTTTTTAGAGGCTCATTACGATTCTTGGAATACTGAAGAAATGTTGAAGGAGGAAAAAGGGAAAAATAAAAATCCTACACAACAACAACCTTCTGCTCCCGTTGTTGAATAAAAAGAAGACACGACCCTTTCTCCTAGATTTTTTTCCGATATAGTCTATTCAAGGGATTCTAGACATTCATCATGGGATGAGATGTATTAGTGTTTTGAGGATGAAAAGCCTAGAATTAACTATATAGTAGTGAATGATGATGATTCTATTATTGTTTTAGAGACAAATTTTAGTGATGCAAAAAATTCATTTCTTCATATAATTGCAAGTTGACCCAAAAATTTTCCCTATACCGACATGGTCCGTTGGGTCATTGATAATTTCAATATTGATGATAGGAGGATTGTAGAAAAAAAAATCATGGTCATTGGTTCATTCGCCAGTGAGGATTTACAGAGGATGTATCATCTACCGAAGCCTCAATTGAAATATGATGAAGTATATGTTGAAGCATTCCTCAAGGAACATGGTCACGCATTAGCGAATAAGAGGTTGGAGGAAACTTTCGAATAAGAAAAAAGAAAAGAACGTGGTAAGTATGTTGTTGATTCTCTTGCTAGGCCTTATTATTAAATTGTTGCTATGATGTGTAGAATTTATGAAATTCCTAATGTACAAAATTTCTCAAACCAATGGGTACCTTTAATTGATGGGGCTTCTGAGGGGTTTATATTTGATTAGGGGGGGGGGAATATTTTTGATATTTTAGCTACCCATATCTTGGCTTTTAGAATTGGTCACAATGTTTCTCAAAATATATTTACTCCTTTCTATACGAGTGCATATATTATGGATGCTTTGTGTTTCCCCATGGATTTATCATCTATGGGATGGAAATGGACTCTGTAATATCCAACGCCCATCCATATTTACTATGATATTCTATGGGACTCCAAATACCATCAAAATTTATATAATATTTTCCACAGGGTCATTATGCCAATTTATCAAGTAATATTTGATACCAAAGCATCCTGAATATCTCAAGAGGCTAAGAATGATGTTATGCAAGTAGGGAAATCTTTAGGTGAATAATATTTCACCTTAATCAGAGTATATGGGAGTTTTGATAACCCTCATGTCCTGCCATAATTTTTCCTGGATAAACTACTGTGTAGAGAAAGAGCCTACCAGACTGTGGGTAATGGTATTTCTAAATTTCTTAGAGAAGATAATAAAAATATGTGCCCCACTTTCCCCGCTAATTTCCATTTATGATTTGGATAATTATAAACATGTATTAATTGAGATTCATGCCATTCAAGCTATGAACTTTCCTACTGTACCAAATAGGCAATATGATCCTAATCTTGTTGTCAAGAAGATTACAACAACACATAGTGTTAGATAGTTCATGCATGAACCAAATAAGTTTGATGATTTTTTTGAAAAATATTCATCTTATTCCATGGTGATTCGATATGAAAAGTAACAATTAAATCCTCAAGAAATGAATCAGTTTACTTAGTACGGGGATTCTAGGCTGGTTAATCTCCCTATAGATTCATTACAGGTTTCCCAAGGGAAATTTGTTACTGATGTAACTGATCTTACACACTCTACCGATTATTCTAAGCCAAGAGTAACCGATACCTCTACCTCTTCTCAAATAGACTAAGGTGTGATTGATTCTAAGTTAGAAGATATTTGGAATGAATATAGCTAATCCTTGAAATTTTCAACTGATCCATCTCAATTTGTTCAGACAACTCCACAAGTGAATGTTCAGGAAACCTCAAGGAACCCTGAACAAATTGTTTTAATTTTTTCATAGGGCTACATTAAAATTTTCTTTGATAGTTGAATTTATTCATAAACACATTAAATTTGCCCCATATCATTATATCATTATTCATATTTACACTATTAACCATCATCATGTGAAACTATGTAGACAGAATAATAACGACATCAACATCTATGCAATGAAACATAAAGGAACAAAGGAATAAAATAATGCACACATTTAGAAACTAGGATTGGTCCGAGACCGGGGGAAAACCCACTACGGGGAAAACACCTTGCAAATTCTTCTTCTAGATCCTCATCAAATGATTCGGAAAACAAGAGTATAATGATCCATTGATCCATATCTTCATAATGCAATAAAAAAAATAGCACATCCAAAATATAACATTAAACATACTTCTATTGAAGGATCCTAATTCTGAGAAATGTAACACATTATCATTTACTATGGTTAATTGTTGGATATTGTTGTCACTGCACTGAACATTGCGACATACTGATAAGTCTTCTTTAGGCTTTGGATACATGTAGAGATACTCAGTGCGAGAATCTATGGAAGATATGGACATTACCAGAACATTATTTCCATGCATGTATGGTAAATCTAGCCCAGATCCACTCCAAAACCGCTTAGCCACATACTTGAGCCTTTGTGCCTGCATCTATGGCTCCTTGGATGCTACCGGGACACTATATGCCAACATCTAGGGATGACCGCAACTTGATCTACCTTTGAAGCCCCAGCCACACCCTTCAGCCTCTATGCCTGCAGCTATGGTACCCTGGATGCAGGAATAAGCCTCTTTGCCTGTAGCTATGGACAAAAAATATATGTGGAAATACTGTGGCTAAGATCTAGAAAACCCTAGATCAGAGTGACCCTCATGCTTGTGATATTGGACCCTGCAAGAACTCCTTCCATCAAACCTGTGTGAGCCAAGACAAAATACGAGTGTAGAAGATAGCTAGATCAATGTGTAAGAATGGGCTTGAGGTAGATTCTATATATAGGCTTTCATGAGGTTCCACTTTGGGTTAAGGCCGAATTAACCAATTTCACATGTTCTTAGGCCGACCCATTCCATTATACATTAATAAATAAAATAATTCAAAAATCAACTTCCACTTAACCAAATAGGGTGATATTTAGATCGATTTTGGTCCTATCGGAAAGAGGAATCTACTGAAATTATTATCTTCATCATATGAGCTATCAAAAGTATAATTTTTCCGTAGTTACATAATTTTAACACTCCCTCTCAACTAGGGAGAATTTCGCCTGCCAATATCTGTTCATTTATAAATATGTAATTCTGGTATCTTCAAGCATCATCACGTATTGTCATTGATCATTTGTAATGTTGCGATCTCACATCATTACAAATCATCAATGTAATTCTCATGCTTATTCATTCATATCTCTTGATTTTTTATGCTCATATGTTGAACATTCTCAGATCTAGAAGAAGAAGAATTTTTCACCGGAGGGGAGCTTATGCTACCACCCTTTATCCATCATGCTATCATTCAAAATCTTTGTCAACAAGCTACTACCCGAAATATCATCATCAATCATCATCAGAGATCATATCATTAAGGAGCACATCTCGATCTATAACTGCATCAGGGATCATATCTCGATCTAGAATCTCATGGGGGAGCTATACATATAAAACCCCATATCAAGAAATAGGTTATCCAAACACACAGAGGAGCCCATATCGACCCTGAGATTACATCAGATATATCAATCTCAACCTGAAACCACATAGGGTTTTCTCAATCCATCTTATTTCCTACTGATCTTCCCATTGATGAACCTGAATAGTCATGTGGTAGAACACCTACATCATTATCAACTTGGGTTACACAACCCAAGCACACTCTCAACCTGTTGGAAAAATGAGGAGTGGTATTCCCAACAAGCCCTTATTGTAAGCATGATGCCAACTGGGGTATACTCTGCAAAGAATAGACAAAGGACCAACATTCTCTGATCCTATGAAGATATGGGAGCATCATCTATAATCCTATGGGTAACATAAAGGGGTCATACCATATTTTCCAAAGTTCCCTCAACCCCTGGAGCCCTCTATCTCAATTACTCACCCTGGGAGCTCAGTTAGGGAGGAAGAGTTGGCTCAGTGTCCTCGATCAATGTTGATCTCATCATACTCAAATATGGTATTTTCTTGTTTCAATAGCAGCCAATTTTTGTTCATACAAGACATCAAATCAAGTATTATGTTAGAACATAAATAATCATATTAATCACAAAATGATACAATAATCATCCTCCCTCTTAAGGAGATGTCAATCACAAGCCTAATCTTGTCTTGAACAACTGGAATGTCTCAATATGTGGAGAAATACCAGTCCCAAATATATATATGGGATTATCCGTCATCACAATGTATCCATGTTCTGTCCAAATCATGCTCAGACAACTCTCTAAAGAGCTTCCCACCTTACATCTAGCCATGCTTGTGTTTGTGCTTATGTTTTACCTGATAATGTTCTTGTGTTTTTCCTTACACTAGAATTGTTTTACCTTTGTTTCTAGAAGAAACATAAGAATTGTAGAGTAAAAAAATACAGTGTCAGGAAAAACACAAGAGCATTGTCGGGTAATGCTTGTGTTTGTGCTAGAAACAAATCTAACACACGTTAGATTTGTTTTTACCTTGCAATGTTTTTATTTGTGCTAGAACGAATCTATCATGCACTAGGTTTTATTTAACATAAAATGTTTGTGATTGTGCTACAAAAAAATCTAGCATGTCGTAGATTTGTTTTACCTCGCAATGTCTCTTTTTGTGCTAAAAAAAAATCTAGCGCATGCTACATTTGTTTCACTTTACAATGCTTGTGTTTGTGTTGGAAACAAATCTAGCATGCACTAGATTTGTGTTAACTTGAAATTCATGTGTTTCTGCTAGATGGAGATATAACACATGTTTACTTTGCAATGTTGGTGTTTGTGTTGGAAACAAACCTAACACATGTTAGATTTGTTCTACCCTGCAATGTTTTTTTGTGCTAGAAACAAATTGATCACATGCTAGATTTGTCTCTAGCCCTGCAATGATTTTGATTTTACTAGAAACAAATCTAACACATGCTAGATTTATTTTACCCTACAATGATTGTGTTTTTTCTTTTGGTTTACCCTACAATAATTGTTTTTTTGATAGAAACATATCTAGCGGGTGCTAGATTTGTTTGGGCCTGAAATATTTGTGTTTGTGCTAGAAACAAATCCAGCACATGCTAGATTTATTTTACCATGCAATGTTTTTTTGTGATAAAAAAAAATATAGCATGTGTTAGCTTTATTTTAACCTGCAATGCTTGTGATTATGCTACACAAAAACTAATGCCACTAAACTAACAAAGGGAAGTCTAAAATAATTACATCTATTACAAAGTAAAACTTTCTCCCTTTATCACACCTTCTTTTAGGGTGGTTCACGGACACCGCGTGGCTACTACATCCATGGGAAAATCTAGGTAGATCAACCTAAAGGGATCTACTCGTCGACCAAACTAGAAAGGCCTAACCCCAAGGGCATCAAGGAGATTTGACCCCGTGACCCCCCAATAGGCGAGGTACTTAGAAACAAGAATTCAACCAATGGAGTTATCCATTTTGGCTCCTCTATCACGCCTAATACTCACTCCATCAACCTGCATGTACAACAACCCTTAATCTGTTGTGCCCTTGAGATACCTCAACATGTGCTTGGCAGCAACGCAATGCCCTCTAGTCAACTCAACCATAAACTGGTTGACTACAAAGCAAATATTTGTTTGTGTGTTCACCAAATACATCAATGACCCTATGACTTTCTTGTAAAGAGTGACATCCACTCACTCACGTCTAGTAGCGTCCACCTTCCTCCAGTTTGTGACTGGAGGCATGGTCATGGGCCTGCAATCTTGTATGTGGAATCTCTTGAGAATCTCTTGCGTGTACCTTCCTTGTCCCAAGATTATCTACCCATCACCCTACCATACCTCCAATCAAATGAAATAGTGTATAAGACCTATATCCTTCATCTCAAACTCTTCTACAAGATCTCTTGTAGTCACGGATGAGCTCCTCGTCTGTGGTCAATATAAAATTATCAACATATAACACAAGAATGAGAGGTTGGCTCTCAACCACAATATAGCACAGGTTAGAGTCAATTCACTCTTGGGGAAGCCCAATCCGAGAAGGTAGTTTTCTGTCTAGGCATACCATGCCCTTGATGCCCGCTTGAGCCCATAAAGAGCTCCCTTTAGCCTGCAAACATGCACATATTTGTTGAAAGTCTCAAATCCCTTAGGTTGCTCAACATAAATCTCTTCCTCAACAACTTCATTAAGGAAGGATTTCTTAACGTCCATTTGGTGGATCTTCCATCCCATCTACACCACAATTTCCAAAATAGTCTTGATGGAAAAATATCGGGCCACTAGTGCGAAACCTGAGAGAAACCTTTGGCCACAATTCTAGCCTTACATTTCTCTACACTCCCATCAACTTTGTGCTTGATCTTGTACACCAAACATGATCCCACAACTAATTTTTCAAGTGGTCTTGGCACAATATCCCATAATTCATTCAGCATGATAAAGGGATACTCCTCCAATGATGCCATTTTTCCATGCTTTTTGAGAAATTGCCTCTTATAGTAAGAAGGCTTTCAGTCTATCACCTTAGTCATAAGTGCCATGTACCCCATATATCTTTGTGGTTGTTTAATTTTTCTGAATGTGGAGTTGGGGGATCAAAATCTCTCCTGAGCCTCCCTAATCAACTAATCTGCCCACTAAGCTCGTCCTCTACCTGCATTGGGAGTCACTAGTTGAGTGGGCTCCTCTAGCTATACTTTCTCCTCTTGTTCCTATGCTTTCTCCTCATCTACATGCCAATCAGCATGCCCAATAACTTGCTATGATGAATTCTGAAGAGTTGGCTCAACCTTCTGCTTAGGATCTTGTTCCTCCTCCTCCTCTGTCGCACCCTACTCATGCTCCAAGGACTTCCTAAAATCCCTTACTTCCTCAAACTTCACATAATGCATAATCATTGTCTTCCTGAGTGTTGGAATTTACACCCTGTATGAATTAGATATCTCGTTGTAGCCCATGAAAATTCCCTTATTTATTGTGGGCTCCATCTTCTTCCGATTATATGAAGACACATGGTAGTAAACAAGGTTGCCAAAGATCTGAAATTGACACACGTCAAGATTCTTGTATGTGAAATCCTCTCTAGTGTGGCTCTGCTCAACACCTTTTGTGGGATTCTATTCTGAAAATAGAATACAGTGTCACATGCCTCTACCCAAAGAAACATAGGTAGCCCCTGGTCATGCAACATAGCCCCAGTCGCTCCAAAAATGATCTGGTTCTTGCACTCAACCACTCCATTATTTTGAGGGTTATGAGTTGTGGTGACCTCTCTCCTGATACCCTCCTTGGCACACAAGTCTCTGAAGGCATTGGAGATGTACTTCCCACCATTTTCTGACCTTAGGGTCTTGATCCTCCTACCCATCTGGTTCTCCACCAAGGCTTTTAACTCCATGAACTTCAAGACGCCTTCATCTTGTTGATTTTTCCAAATTTCCTTAATTGATAATTACTTCCAATGATTCTTAAATAAAATAATATTACACCACATTCATCATTGAGTAATTCTATAGGAAAATCATCAACAATAAAACAATAATGATAGTAGAGATAGCCAAACACAAGAGACACAAAATTTATCCTAGGACAAACCCAACAACCTTTTCTTAAATAAATTTATCCAATTCAACAAGGAATACAATCTGAATTCAATAAACTCAAACTGACCAATAACCAAACTCGGGTCAACCCTAGTAAAATTTCCCTCAATTTTCCTCATAGATTCATTTTTTTGTGCCTCAAAAATTTCAGTCTTCCTCAAAGAATCAAGTCAGCCTTAGATTTTTGTCATTCCTCAAATTCTTCCTTTTAGAGCCCCAGATTTTTCCTTCAAATAGCCTCAAAAGATTTCCTTTTTGTGATCTGAATTATGCCCAATGGATAAGGTCAAATGGCCTTTATATAATGATCAAAAGAGCCCTAATGGACACATCCCTTGGGTTGGATCGACTTGGAGCCGACCTTACATTTTGGAGGTAAAATTTAAGTTCCAATTTTTTTTTTTCCCTCTTTTAAAGCCGACTTGAAATACAATTTATATTTGTCATTTTCTTTTATTTTATAGGGCTAAAAATAGTTATGAAGATCAACCATAGCTAAAAAAATTCAACACATCTTTCTTCATGCAGAAGATCCAAGTATTTCTCGATTGGTTGTTAATGAAGGTGACATAATATCTCTATCCCATCAGGAATGGAGAGAAAAATGGTCCGCATAATTTTGAATGTACCATCTCCAAGATGCTTTTGGCCTTGTTTTCTTTGTTGGGAAATGATGTATTCGCATAGTTTCCAAGTGTGTAGCCCTTACACATGTTATGTTGTTCTATGTCGCACTCTGGAAGCCCTATGGTAATCTCCCTCAAAATATTTAGCGCTCCATGGTGTAGGTGACCCATATGCCTATGCCAAAGCTCCCCAAGGTCACATCTATGCACATTGATCTCTTTTTTGCTCAAGGTCACAATTGTCACAAACTGTAACATATAGAAGTTCACCACCCTAACTCCATTAAAACTACTTGCTATAGAATCAAAAGGCTCAAGAAAGGCCTTTCCTCTACTAAAGATAACCCCATAACCTTTGTTCCCAATCATATGACAGGATGCTCCACTATCAATATACCACATATTTCTACCACTGAGATTTTCATGCAAGGTATGAGAAAAAAATCCCATTAAAACTAAGAAGTGAACTCCTCCACCTCTACTGATGTTGCCACACAATCCTTCTTGGACCCCTTCTTCATGTTTGGACACTTGGGGGAGTAATGCCCAAACTAATGACAGGAGAAGCATTTTGTTGAGATATTTGAATCTTTCTTCTTCTTTCCTCCTGAACTGAACTCAAACCCTCATAGATTTTTCTTGCTCTTGGCATTGCCCCTTTTTCCAACTAGGGAAAAATTATCCTCTTGCTCAGCCTTCGCATGAGACCCAGATTTTTCTTGCTTATGAATCTCCTCTTGTATGCAATCACTCTATAGCCTCTCCCATCCTAGTAGGTTTTCTCTTCCACTAAAATCATCAGTAAATTTTCCCAAGATTTCAAAAAACCCAACAATCCAAAATTAAAAAGGTATTTATCTGAGACTATCTTCCCAACCTTAGATGACTTATCCTTCACTTGGGTGAATATAATTAGGTAAGAGATCACAGACTTAGACTTAGCCATCTTGATATTTTTTAATTTATATTTGAGTACCATCTTCCTGGCCTCACTCGTACCTTGGTAAAACCCTAACACAGTTGTCCACATAGGCTAAGTTGTCTTCTTCTCGGAAAGGTGAGGTATGATGTGATCCTTGACTCCTTCAGGGATTATTATTCTAGCCTTTGTGTCCTTCTTGTTATGCTAGTCTAGTTGTTGAGGATCTGCTAGTGCGGCTAGTGGACTCTCCACAAACTGCCAAACTCCCTACTCCTCCAAAACTACATTGTTCCTCTCCTTCCAAGAATAGATATTTGAGACCCCATCAAGGCGATCCTCAAATATTAGCCCCAAATATGCCATCCAACTTGTTTGATCTACTCATAAACCCTTGCGCAAATCCTGCTAGCAGAAAACCCTCGCACAGATTTTCCCTATGTCACATAGAAAGAAACCCTAGTGCAACTCTAAAGTGAATTACGTCCCCTTTCTTTCATATTTCACCTGCTCCTAAGGAAAATAACACACTTTCTATTCTTCAATCACAGACCCACTCTGATACCATGTTAGCTTTCTAATACCCAACTACTAATTTAATAATAATTATGCAATGAAGAGACTGAAAACTAAACTCCAAACACTTTTATGAAATACGTTGAGTGTTCTGACAAATAATAGCAACAGAAAATAAATTCACAAATACACAAGCAATCAATAAAAACAATACAGAAGAAATTACCCAGGAAACTCCAACTAGGGAAAACATGCCAACATGTGTTTTATTAATTTGCTCAACAAAAATCTGAAATAATTATTACAAATCAGAGGGAAAAATTTACCTTCAATTTGCTATCCCTCAACACATTGAACTGTGCACTTCTAAACAACTCGGCCTCCTTTCATTCGCAGTTGTATGGACTCATACAAGCTAATTTGGCCCTCCTGTGCAAGCTAACTTGGCCCTGGAAGAGACGTACGTTGGCTGAAGGAATTCATTGAGGCTATTTGGCCTTTCTTTTTTCCCTAGTGCACTAATCTAATAAACCCTTCTCTACAAAGTTGAACATGCAAGTCATTTAGTGCATAATGAGCCAATTTTGTGCCCTTTCTCTCCTTATAAAGGCGACTTGGCCTTCCATCTTCCACAAATTACTGTGATTAAATCTTAATGGATGGTTGAGATCACTTCACTTTTTTACTATAGGAAAATTATAATTTTCCTAAGTCAAAATTAAGATACATTAAAATTGCGCCTTAACTTCACTTGTGGGTCCCCCTACCAAATTTAATGCACTTCTAAATTTAGTAGAACCCTTCCTTCTCTAACTCCATCTGACATATATCACATGCACTTTTGGATTGATGTGTCACCTAGAAAATTATATTCTTCCCCTTAGGGTTGGAAGCACCTAATAGGCCATTTCCATAGCCATCCCAAAGATAAATGTGGTAAATTGTTAACAAATCCTCAGTTAGAAAGATATTTGAAGACGATACTTGTGTGAAATACTTGTGTGCCTCTGGCATTAGATGTGGAACTCTATGATACTTTATGTTTTCTTTACCTAATGACATTAATCTCACTTGATCTTAAGGGTGTGCCTTGGATGTTTAATCTTAGGTACATTGGATATGCCTTGGGATGGCTTGACACTTCTCCAAAACCTGGAAGAAGGCATCTAGCCCAACATAAGAGAACTTATCACCTTACAACCTAATATTTCCCCACAGATATGAGTTTTTACTACTAACACTTGAGGAAGCCTCACATTGATGTCTGACACCTTCCACACTTCCAGCCATTGAACAACGAAGCACAAAAACTAGGGCATTGTTGAGATTGATGTACCCCAAAGGGCCCAAGCTGTACTTTCTTGCACCTTCTTTATTACTGTTTCCTTGTTCCAAATCCCTGATGATGATGATGGCTTCAAATTATTTTCACAGATAGTACACTCTTTAATGATGATGTCATGCCCTAGGCTTGTAACATCACCATTACAAGCCTTAGATTGATGATGTGGGGCTTCCAAATGATGACATAAGGATAAGAAGTTGTGGCTTGGAGATGCATCCTTTCATATTGCTAAGATGACTTTGAGTGAGGATCACTCCTAGAACCTTCTTGGCACATTTATTGACTGAGATACTCAATTTATGAGGTTGACGTCATGTTCGAGCTCTTTTTTCCCACGCATGTGGAGAAAAAGGATAAATTTCTTTATGTTTTATCATTATGAAAACTATCCTATAGATTGGCTTGTGACCTATAGACCTTGTGGACACTTAAAGTCATGTTTTAGTGTTTTTACTTGTAAATTAACCCAACTCGACTTGTTTACCCTCCTATAAATAGAGGGGAGTCAAATTGAGTGAATCATTGTAATACACACTCAAATATTTTTCTTAGAAATTGTGTGCACTAGTTTTTATTCTTTCTCTTGGATGTAATGGCTTATTACGGTACTGAATTATCTTGGGGTGAATATGTTTTGCATGGAGAGAATTTCTTGAATTGATGAAGTAATGCTTTGGATAAATGGTGTAAGTTTAATGCTATTTTATTCTATTTTGTTGTAATTATTGGAATTAAGGTTTACCTTGTGCCATATTAATAAAATTTATATCTTTTAATAAATCTTATTTCTTCATATGTGAAATTTGTTAGCAAGTATCCATCAAGGGAACTAGATTGCATCCCTTGACCTTAAATTTCTTTAAATTGAAAGTCTCTAGTGTTTGGCAGAGAGCTAGTTTCTCTCACCCCTCTCTATCCAAGGTCCTCTTCCTTTAACCCCATCCTCTTGACTGCATATGCCCAATTGATTGAAGGCATTAGTCCTTGTGCATCGATCAAAATAAAAATTTCCACCGTTTTTAATTTTATGGTAAACATGGGTTACGTTTTGGAAAATTCTGCATTTATAGCTTTATTTTACCTATATTTCATTGCCCTAAATTTGGCATTTCATTTATTAATTTTGAAAAGGAAAAATACATCATATCATGCATTTTTCGCCCCTAATTTTAGGGTTGCCGTCTAGGGTTTGTTTGTTGCTTAGTGCATTTTCCGCTATTAGATACCTTGTGCTAACCTTCCTCTTGTTTACCCCTCAATAGACTTGATGTTTTGTCAATAATACCCTTAATTGGCTATTTTAAAGTTATTTCTGCAAGTTTTGTATGCTCCAAGAAGTGTATTATCATAAAAACCTCATTTGTAACTGCAATAAGTAAATTCATGGCAGCTAGAGGGAAAAATAACTTGAAAACCTATATTACTTATGTCAGGCTTCTAGGCTTAAGCTGATAGTTTCCCTTGATCCATCATCTCTCTCTCTCACCACGAACCTTACCTTCCCAGCATGTCTAAATTAACAGGCTCCTTATAAAGCCATTTGGCTTAGAATTCCTTAGTCATCTAACCTCCAAGTCATGTTGGAGAAGCTTCCCTTGTAGAGATAGTATCCAACCACAAAATAGCAAGGGAAAATAACTATGGTGACAGTGATGGCTGATCTCATTCTTTCCCTAGACCTAGAGTGCCTACTGAGGCTTTGCATTAGGCTGCTAGATTTTATGGTAACAGGAACCAACCCTTATCCCAAAAAAACCATATATGTATATCTCTCTAAACTGCCAGCGTGATGAAATGTGCTAGTCATTAATCCTCTAAATTTTCAAAGAGGAAAAATCTAGCGGTTAACAGGCCCTAAGTCTTACAAAATAAACATTACATTGTTTAACATTGTTTAGATCCATGAATCTGACGAGTTCAAAATCAAAAAATAGTATAGTGATCCTGAAACAACACAAGATTACCTATGTAGCAACAACAACAAATCTACCTTCATATAGTCTGTTGTGAAACCAACTCCAAAAATAGAAGAAAATAGATATCAACACCTTATAAATAAGCCACTTTGAGGGGGAAACTTCCAATACATTACATGAATGAACAATTCTTGGATGATACAAATGAAAAAACCTCATTTCTATATATAGAAGTCCATGGGGCCACAATGTAATCCTAGCCGACCTAACAATAATAATGTAAGGGCACAATAATAAAAATATGGGGGTTACAGGGTTACAAAAATAACAATAAGGGGGGCTACACTAAAATAATAAGGGACTACACTATTAATATAGGGACTTAACATGCCCCTCTCCTTCAAACAAGTATTGTCCTCAATGCTTGATTATTTCTTGATGCTTCTTTATAAAATTCTCATCCTCCCATGTGGAATCTTCTACAGGAAAGTTCTTCCACTTACTGAGATAGTCCAAAATTAATCATACTTTTTGAGTTCTTGTTTCAATGACTACTTCAGAGCTTCTTTCGATGTGATGTTGATCTTCCTGTTGTTTCATTAGATTCTGCACCAAAGTTAGGTTATCCTTTGAGAGTCAGAGAACTTGTTGCTGATGCTTGATGTGATATTCCACTAATTTATCATCCATATTAGGTATTATTTGATCCTTCAAACCATCCAAATTAACCTCCATTTCTGATTTTAAACCATCTATGTCATCTTCGGTTGCTCTTCATAAGATCGAAATTTTCTGCACTTGGTACCATAATTTTGATATCTCATACTGCAATTCTTCCTCTTCATGCGTCATAGTATAGCTTTTTGAGGGATTAATGGGTATGGAATTATTTTTTGGAGGCATTATAGAACCCAATACTAATAAAAATTTCTAAAATATGCCCTTCGATTCACTTCAAACTGCATTTTCAAACAAACGTTATGCAATTTTAAAAACCAAATACACACCTTTTTCTTTCTTTTGAGAAGCTCTATATTGAAACTGAACTATCTATGTGCTTTCAGATCCTCAATAGCCGAATTTCGGCTGAATTTTATTTCTAATGCCACAGGTCTGACCTGATTTTTATTCTTCAAGGCAAAGTTATGTCCAATCTCCCAAAATGACCTAATTATGGACTAGTTCAGTAGAGCGAACTTGTACGACTTGCCACATGTCATTGTTTACTCCTTCGGCTTTGAAATTTATAGATAGGAAATTAAAGTCCGTGTTATTCCAATCACTTTTTACAGAATTCAAATCCGATGCTCAAAGAGAGAGTTATGAATATTTTCTCACGATCACCTCTTTGAGATGAAATTCAGGAGCCTGAAAAAGACCTAACTTCCACAGATCATATCTCCAAAAATATTGTGAACCAAGCTCTCAAATTTTGCAAAGATTTTCCTCAGGAATTTGGCTTCGCACTCTAAAAATTTAAGCTTCTAAACCTTCTTAGAAAAAAAAGTTATAGCGAAAATTCCACGATGACCTGTTTGGAGCAGCGAAACCCTAGAATCCAAAGCTCTGATACCAAATGTTGTGAAACCAGCACCAAAAATAGAAGAAAAGAGATATCAACGCCTTAGAAATAATCCACTTTGAGGGGGAAACCTCCAATACATTACATGAATGAACAATTCTTGGATGATACAAATGAAAAAACCTCATTTCTATATATAGGAGTCCATGGGGCCACAATGTAATCCTAGTGGGGCCACAATGTAATCCTAGCCGACCTAACAATAATAATGTAAGGGCACAATAATAAAAATATGGGGGTTACAGGGGTACAACAATAATAATAAGGGGGGCTAAAATAACATAATAAGGGACTACACTATTAATATAGGGACTTAACATAGTCTTCCTGTGGTTTCAATGTACAATAGGGTAAGTAATTGATCATTGTTTGCAAAACACACATCACCAATTACACCTTTTTAAGCATATTTATAAAATATTTATTTTTTAAAGGTGTGTCCTTTAAACTCAAGAGAAACATTAAAACAAGCCTGAAGGCTTGACAAAAACCCTGAAGAGGTTGGCCACCACAAGCAGCCCACTTGAATGGGAAAGACAGCTCTGAAGGCATGAACCAGTGGTCACAAGCACATCCATTTGGCTAAGCTACCATGACAGGTGGGTACTATTGTTAAATTTGGAAAATAGGGCCAAAATCCACCTTTGACATCTCATATGATGGAGATGACATTTTTATTGGATTCCTCTTTCCGAGAGGTGCAAAATAAATATAAATATTGTCAAATTTGGAGAAGTAAAAGTAAGTTTTTGAATTTATTCTTTCTCATGATCATCAAGGTCGGCCCTATCTTCATGTCGGCTCAATAGGTTCAAAATACATGTCCCTTAGTCCTCTTCTGATTTTTATAAATAGGAGTGCCTCCACTCCCATTTGTACTCATCTTTTGAACAACTCGTTGGAGAGAAAAGGTCTTTGTTTTGCCGCAAGAGAGGAAGGTCCATTTGTGCCACGCTCTCAAGGAAGCTAGCTCATTGGGTTTCTATTTAGGCCGCATCAAGGTAAGGTGTTCTGTGCAGATGCATTAGGGCAGTTCTGGAGCCTATCTTAGAGGACCAAAGGCTGGGTTGCAGGCAGAGAAGCTATGCTTAAGGACCGTGGAGAAGTGGGATTGTTTTGTTGTTCTATGAGGGTTGATCGAAGCCTAGGTGAGGCTGTTGCAGAGGAATGTTGGGTACCGTAGTGGAAAATTGTAGGCCGCAGGACTTGCCACTCCTTTCAGGGCTGTGTAGAGGTCTTGAAGGTCTGATTCATGAGCCTATGTTGGCAACATATTACCATACCTAGGTCGTAGCATATGAAAGTCATTAGATAATTGTCTAAGGGTTATTACAACAGCATAAGCTCTAATCTAGCAATGAACTATAAGCAGTAGAAGCATCCCTTATTTAGAATGTTTTTGTCCCTTGTTCATTGATCTGATTAGATTGTATAGAGGTCCTATAAGAACTATGTTTTTTCCATCCTCGTCATCAGTTTAGAGGGCTTCATATATGCTCAGATCTAGGAGTGCAGACATGATTCAAATATGTTATTTCTCATCATATTGAGAGTCAATATGTCCTTATGTGTACTCTCTCTCTCTCTCTCATTCTTTGCTAAACATTTGATCCATAATAATAAGAAGAATTGATCCAGAGTTTTCCCCTTCTTGGGGTTTTTCCCTGGCTTAAGCCATATCCATGTGTCCTCCTGTCTTTTCTTGTCTTTCAAATCCTTTGTCTATGTTATTCCTTCAGTTACTGTCATGATGATTATGTATTATGTGTTTTATAAAAGAAATATGAGCTAATATAGATCTCTGAATTAATTTTCCTTCCAAAGAACATGTTAACATGAAAAATTAACATGGAATCAGAGCTAGGTCAAGGAAAAGCCCAGGCAGGAGCATAAGAGTAAGCAACCTGAACACTATATTTTTTCCACTTCAAAAGTTTGTCTTGTGCATCTATGGACCTAGAGATCAAATCATAAATTGATTTATGGCACATCTATATTTGAAAGAAAATTCAAATTGGGCATAATGTCTAGAAGAGCTAATCTGAGTTCTATAAGTAGCCAATACCTCTGACTTGGGCACATTTGAAATGAATCTAGGTCTCATTTTGGATCATACATAAAAGTCGTGTTTGATTAGAAACTATGGAAATTTGGGGTCATTGTTTGTCTTGTCCAGACCTTGGTATTAAATTTTGGAGAATACCGAGTCTCTTTCATACTCACATATTTGCAACAAATATATCTGAATATAGGGTCTGCATTTTTTCTTAGAAGTTTGGGATCCATTGATCCAGTCTCTTGTCATCCAATTGCAATCAAATTGAAATAATTTCATAGCTCTCATAGGTCCAAGATTTCTCTGCTGATTGGACAACATTATGGCCTCCATATCCTTGGAGGATTGGCTTATCTAAAACTTTCTCTAAATAAATTTAGGACTGAAATTAATTATCCAAAATGTTGCAAGACTATAGTCTGTTCACGAAGTCTACATGAATCTCAGAAGATAACTTTCTCCAAGATGGTCTGTTTAAGGAGTTGTTTGATCTTGTCTTCTTTCACAAATCTGAAGCCATGGACTTGTTCCTAAGCAGTTTCGGATCCTCTATTGATACACACCTAAGACATTAATGATGGTATTATGATATATATAACCCTGCATGTATTTTCCAACGAGGTTTTTCTTGGGGTTTTATTTGTCAAAAATTTCATTGGCATTCACCGAGCTATGGTATATTGAAGACAAGACAGCCCAATCTACTGCATAAATCAAACATATGTTATGTTATATTCCAAGGTGATGTTTGTGCCATACTTCCTCGGACTGAGTTTAATATGTGTATAAGAATTCTTACCTAGCAGTTTGAATTGTCCACTCTCAAGGCATCCTCAAGTGGCACTCATTTGGCATCTGTTCTATTAGTGATCAAGGCTCCCTATAGGTGAAAATATATATCAAAATCTGAAGATGTTGAAGAATTTCGGTCACTTTTATTGTTACAGGCCTGAGGTATCTTATCTGGAAAGTTTCAACTTAATATACATGATGGTATTGTAGATTCCAGGTGTTATTTTGTTAAAGAAGATTCGACTATTGTACTCCAAGGTACTTCCTATGATAACATCCATGATATGCTTTGATCCCTGTAATCAAAGCCTTCAACTATGACCCATTATCAAGAAGTGTTTATATAAAGTCTCAACCTTGCACATTGATCAGTCATCATTGGAATTTACTTTGATATAAGAAATATGAGTAAGTGATATTGCCTCTTGTTCTCACATATTTTTAATCTTAAAGCAAACGAGATTCACATTATGAACAAAGGGATAATCTCAGTAAAGAAAAATCCCCAGTATCTATGGCATAATCAATGTCAGAACTAAGTATGTCCTCCTCTATTAGAATGCTATTCCTCATCTTCTATAAATTTCGTTGTTACTAGGGTATGCTACTTGAATTATACTTTAAGAAGCCAAAGAACCAAATGATATTTGTTGGAAAAATTAGATTCATTCCATTAGGTGCCTAATAACCTTTGGAGAAATGAAAATTTTCTGGAGCTAAAGGGGTCATAGTCATTTTGAAGTCTGAGTGGTTTCCTATCCTTAAGTACCAGGAATCTGAGGTACCTTATTGGAAGATTTAGATGCTTGCATAAGTGATCTTGAATTAAGTATCATGATGATTCAAGGCTAAATGGGAAATGGAAGGAAGGCCTCAGGGAAATCAGTCAGTTATAATCGCTCTCTCCTCCAAAGGATAGACATATTGACATGAAAATATACAATGTTTAATAATCTTCATATCTATCAAAGTAATAGACTCTTAAAATTCAAGGTGGAAGACCTTACCATTACAACATAAAGATATATCCCAGTTCTGGTTGTAACAACATCTAATCTTTCTTATCTGAACAATATTATCTATCTCCGTTATGAAAAGAAATAGAGGAAAGGTCATGAATGTCTTTGATATAACAACTCTATTTATTTTGCATATAACAGTTTATGTTATACTTCCTCTGACTTGGGAATTCGAAAGAAGACAATAAAATTTAGAAGTTTGTTTTTGTAAAATATCAACTAGTTTCATGCTTATAGCCAAAATCATCTGCAAGCTACTTTGAAAGTTAAATTGCCATCTGACAAAAGGTCTCAGAGGGAGCTACAATTTATTCTAATAAAGTCATCTATATCAAAGGACATTGACTCATGACATCTGATTATAATAGTCTAATGACTCCTAAGATAAATTGGCTGACTTTGGTGCACGTACGAAAGGATGAATATCTAGCTTCATATAGCTTGATGGATATGCTTCATATCAACATACCTTTTCCCATGCTCAGAAGTAGATATAAATTTTTATTAATAAAATATGTCAGACGTTGATCCTCCCTTTCTTCATCATTATTTGAGTGAGAAGACCTATATTATCTTGATAAGATCAATATCACCTTTCTTCTGTAAGAAGCTATAAGTCATGGACAAACCCTACTATTAGGGTCTGGGTGAGACACTGGTCAAAGGTTCGACTATTTTTTTGTTGGCCATTGAAGAGATGATGGACTCAGGGGAGGTCTAAGACTTCGATTCGTAATATGTCAACTATTCAATGGTGACTATATTTCCGTTATGAGGAAAGGAAATCTTATGGTGAACCGCAGATGGGACAACATACATCGCATAAGTGTAGCTACGACCGAATAGAATGTTTTAATCTAAGGGGGCATCAATGAATTCTACGTCAACACAAATAGTGCTGCCCGTAAGAGTAATAAGATAATTGTGGAACATGCCAATGGGTTGGGAAGAGTGGCTATCCCATGCTTGGAGGGTGATAGTGGAAGGGGCCAACTCAGGGGATCTGAGTTGCTTCCAAACCGAAGTGTACATCACATAGGTGGATGCCCCCTCATCAATGATACAATGGGATACATTGGCATTCCGGATCTTGACGGGGATTTGGAAGGTGACAGAAGCAGGAAGGGGAGGATGTTCTAACTAGTCAACATCGAAGACGATCAAAAAATCATCTGAAGGATCCACAACGCCCATAGCAGTTAGTAGAGATTTTCATCATCAAGGGCATGACTAGAGGAGTTCTAGCATTGAGATGGCAAGAGGAGATTGCACCAAATCATCTACTATACTATACGAATGGGAAGCTTTTCCAGAAGCAGTGTTTCGGCGTAATGGTCCCTTGGGGATCTTGGTATGAACCTCTACCTTAGGCTGCGGGATATGTAAAGGACCATTGGTTTTCAAAAGAGGCTCTGTGGAACCTAAATAAGGGGGCTCAAGGGCAGACGTAGCGACAGGTTTGTTGTACTGACGGGACCGAGTCTGAAGGTTGAGGTCAATGGTAATGGGTTGGTAAAAATTCATCATGAGAATCTGGTAATTGGGAGTTCCAGATGGAGGCGTTTGAGTGGCCACCTGACCTTCAGGTGGTTGGGTAGCCATGAATCCTTGTTGAGGGAAAGGATTGGTAAACACAACCAGTTGGATGGGTGCAGCATTGGGAGGGACCGAAGGGGAGGCTTGTTGTCCACGTGATGTTGCTTGAGTCTCCCAAATATAATGCATATGAGGTGAAAGAGGACAATCATAGGTGTAATGACCATACACACCGCAACAAGAACAAGGCTTATTGGTGCAAACAATCCTATATAGCTTGGGTTGAGGGCCCTGTTTCTGGTTTGCAGTGTTAGGTGCATTCCCTTAGGGATTAGGTCCTAGATTACAGGGGGCAGATTGATTTTGGGTGCCTTTCCTCTTCTTTTTGGAAGTAGGAGGATTAGTCGCACCTTGCTATGCATACACCAGCCCCTGGGGGGGCGGTGGCTGCTGTTACAGGGGTTGATAAGGAAAGGGAGGCGGGGGTTCTAATGTTGGAGGAGTTGGAGCACCAGGTTGGGAAACATTGTGGTAAATAGGTTGGGAAAAAGGAGGAGGCATGCTGTATCTTGGATACATGCTACCAGGAGGGGGAAAAGTGTTGGAGGAGTTGTCCCCTCCTTGAGGAAAATTGTAACCCATGGGAGGATGAACGTATGGATGAGAGAGGGCTCCAATGATACTTTCGGTGGCATGGGATGACCCCGGTGCATTAGCACCACCAGGTCTAGGGAGATCAGGTAAAACGGTATAAACATAACCAGACTGTGCATAGATCAGGTCATATTTTAATGCAATCTAGAGAGAAACTTATTCGGTCTAAGGGAATGCGATGCGACATCTTTGCTAAAAGCAGGCAAAAGGGATCTAAGGAACCAGTCCATGTAGACACGGTCTTCGAAGGTAGGGGCTCGACATAGGCTCTTTCTTCTCTGCCATTCTAGAGATGATCGAATAGGCAGGTCGCAGACGATTGACAGAAAGAGGTCAAAAGTTCAGTACCAGTGTCGTAACGAAGGGGAAGCTAGAAGTAAGACAAAAAAGATCGGGCAAGGGTCGCAAAAGTAGTATGAGAAGAGGAGGCTTGTTCAACATACCACTTAGAAGCTTCTCCAGTAAGCGTAAATTGAAACAACCAAAGACAGACAGAGTTATCAGTGATGAAGTTAGATGAGCACCACATGTGGAAAGATCAAACATGGTTTGTAAGATCTTCTCCAGCAAGAAATTAAAACTTGGGGATGTCAGAAGGGAGCTTGGTTGGCATAGTAGGCCAACCAGGGTCATGGTGTATGGGACCATTGATCAAATGGTTAAAATCGAGAAGAATGAGGCCTGCCATATAGGGGAGCAAGGGAGTAGCCAGGATAGTTCCTGTTGCGGCCCCACTAGTAGTATTCCCAGCATTAGGGCTGGGGCTACCACCAGCATTAGGTCCTGAACGAGACATGGTGAAGGTGACAGGGGGAGAACCGGGGATGGAACCAGAAGCGGAGTCGGAATGCGGACTTAGTGGAGGACTAACTCGAATCCTACGCGAAGGAGTAAGTCTTCCTAACAGAAAGTGAGGATGAAGGCCAAGAAGTTTTCGGGACAAATTCCTTGGGGGTACAATGATGAAAGAACAAACACGGATCACAAAGGGAAGAGAGACCAATAAGGGCAAGGAGGTGCAAGATCAAAATATTACAATTTCGAAATAAGGGTAGAGAGGTTCAAGATCAATTGATTACAATGATATAGTCTTTTCCTGGTAGTGTTAACTAGGTGCTTCTTCACTTAGGGTGTGTGTGTTAAGTATGTTAATTTTAATTTTTAAACCCAGAAATTTGTAGAGAAAAAGAAAAAGAAAAAGTGTGTTGTATAACTGTAAATAAATCTACAGATAACAGTAAAGTAAATTGAATATAACAGAAAATAAATAGCTAAATATGCATTAATCTAAACCCAAGGAGGCGGGCCTCTCAACAACTAGTCTGTGGGTGGGTAAAAATCTAGTCAAAACACACCAAAATAGCCAATGGATCTAAAGTCGGGAGGGACAATGATCTAAAGGTCAAATGTACTTGAAATAGGTGCAGAAAAACAACAAAAAACCAAAGGGAAAAGTGTTGTAAATGAGGTGGCGAAAGGCTAAAACCTGAAGGAAAGTGGAGGGGACCCTAGAGGAGGACCAAAAAAAACTGAAAAGAGGTGTTTTGGATGGATGAATAACCAATCTGAAATGGATCTGAAGGTAAGGCATCAGATCTGAAAAATGGCTAAACACACTGAAATTTCAGACGACCTGCTTCATCTAAACTCCTCCTAGAAAGGTGGAAGGGTATTGAATCCCTAAGGGGCTAGGTTCCCACTTCGATGAGTAAAACAGAGCAATTCTAGGTCCAAAACAGGCAGAGACGGAGGTCAGACAACCCTGAATAGAGGCCCATACAAACCCAGAAAAATCTCAGAAAAAATCTCGTAAAAAGTTTAGGTCGCAGTTTCTGACTTGATTTGTACAGAGCTCGTAGGTTTGGGGTTGTTTTCTGTGCACTGAAGTTCTAGGTCACAAGTTTTGGCCCAAAAAGTGTGACATGCACTTCTGGCACTCCTGCAGATGATGCCTGTCACGTGTGCAATAGGTCCGAAAACACACGGAATTTACACTTTTTTATGTTTTAGGGTTTTATAAGTTAAAAACAACATCAAGAAAAGTAAAACAAGAAGCTAAATAAAAATCCTATGGTTTGAAGCAACTGGTCATGCAGGGATCTGAAAAATGACAGAGTTCGCAATCGTAAACCCTTATGGAGTCGCTAGTTTTTAGGATGAGTTCTAATCACAAGCGTACGAAAAAATTCCACTTTAGTTGTGCATAACAAAAAACCCTAATATCAAATATGGCTGCCAATTTCTTTAGATCTGCAGTTAGTTGACCAAGATAAATGCTACAAAATCCATATCTATGCAGTAAAAGACATTAAGCAGTAAATAAAAGCAAGAATTTCTCCATGCATCCAATATACAAGACAAGAATGTTTTTTAAAGAATTTTTGTATTTTTGACACCTGGGATGGTGTAGAAAACCCAAAAAAAAATGGAACTCAAAGGGAGCTCACAAGTAAAAAGATAAAAAAATATGACAATGATGGAGGATCAATGTCAAACCAAAAGTATAGATCCAGAGTGATCTTTAGGCAACAAAAGGTAGTGAGTGAATGAAAAAACCCTTCTATTTATAACAAAATATTGAGTTAGTCTAGATATTGGTGCATAATTAAAATATTATTAACCAAATCTAGATCCAACTTTTATGGAATATTTTATTATATTTGTTGGAGGGAAAAAGAATTTGAATTTGGTCAAATCCCTTTATTTGTAAATAATAAATAAATAAATGATTTATTTATTATTTTAAGGATGTGGTTGAGTAATAATTAAATAAATAGTGATTTATAAATGATTTAGTCAAATTTAACAAGGAATATTATTTAAATAAGGTTTAAATAATTATTCCTAGAAAATAATAAGATAAATAATGATTTATCTAATTAATTTTCATGTTTTGGGATAAATATGACCAGGAATATTAATTAAATTGTTGTTTAACTAATGATTCCTTGAGGAAAATCAAACAAATATGGATTTATTCAATATTTCCTCATGGGGTTTCTTGTTTAGACCATAAAAAAATTAATAAATTAAGGATTACTAAGTTATTTTTCACATTGAAAGCAACTTTACTTAGGGTAAAATTGGTCCTACATGGTGTACTTTGGTCCATCTAATAGTAACAGGTTAGATGACCAAAAATTGGTGTAACACATGATATTCGAAAGGCAAGGATGGAGAAGTACTTCTATGGTTTCTGTTGAAAATTATAAGTCCATAAAAAGTTGTGGATTCATCCATGCACTGTTGGATGGATCTATAACGCTCTTATTGTCTATCCAGATATCATCACCAAGATCTATACTTGTTTTCCAGGTAGGAACTTGGCATTATTCTTTATATGAAGGGATTCGTGGTTAAGATTTAACATTGAGCTCTGGGAGCTCTTGGGGGCTTGGGGTACTTATTGAGCTATAAGCAACCATAGGGTGAGTGGTTCACCTTCCCCTAGTGGTGCGTTGTATATAGGGTGATTGGTTCACCTTCCCCTACGTTTGTAGACACATGTATGTATGGTGAGTGGTTCAACTTCCCCTATTGTTGATGACATATGGATAGGATGAGTGGTTCACCTTCTCCAATGGCATATGAGCAAGATGAGTGGTTCACCTTCTCCTGCAGGTACCCCAGTGAAAGATGCATATAGGCATCTATTGACATGTCGGTGGGATGTGGTTCATCCTTTCCCCACATGTAGGATGCTTGTTCTGTTGAGAATTTAGAGGGTTAGTGATTAATTCAAATTCTCTTCTTGATAATTACTTGTGAGGTTACTTGAGTTACTTATGTCTTTCATTTGTTAGCTTATTTAATCCTTCATCAAGTCAATTATCAGAATACACGAGACACAAGAATCAAGCTCCTAGAGCCAGGGCAAAACCTCTCCCTCTTGGAGAGGAAAACCCACGAGAAATTATTCTTATATATTTTCAGATGACAAGTACCATGACCAAGAATTATACCCTTGACCTATATATGCATCCAAGACCTTGACCTTACTTCTTTGATGTCCTTCAATGTTGATCCTTCTTCTCTTCACCAAGTTGCACTGTTCTGCACTAACACTTCCTTTGAAACTCCACTTACTTGAGATGTATATAAGTTGTAGTTAGGAAAGTAAATCACAGATTTACTTTCCTAATTTCTGTCACTTTCTCACTTCTCCTGTTTGGAATATCTACAAGATTTTCCTAGACCACTATTACAATTTTTTCATGAACTGGAAATGAATACCAATGTTAGATCAACTCTTTCACTTCTGGACAATCTGCAAAACTTTCTCAAATTTGATCTGCACTTTAACATAAGAACACTTCCCTTGAACGTTGCATGTATCCAGACCCTATATGTTGTAACCACATTAGAATTATACGCAGAAGCTTTGATGAACAGTCAGAGACAATCCGTACTTATGTTCTAGAAAACTGCAACACTTATTACACTAAGAATATACCACAAGGATGTATGTATCTTAAGCAGTCCTGAAACTCATCAAAAATATGCACTGAACCTCATCCAAAAATCTGCACTTATGTTTCAGAGATGACCGAAATTTCTTGTCTTCAAATGACCGCAGAACAAGTGAATATATAGATACAGTATTACTGTCTTTCGACCGACCTTCCATTTAGCTTGTAGGCTGACTTATCTAAATGTTGGAAGGCTAACTTTAACACATCATTTTAGCTGATATTACAACATTGTTGGAGGGTTGAATTTAAGCCATTCATTCATGATTTATTTGGCAAGGTCTTGGATCATTTCTTTAGACTAGATCCTTCATATATAAGACACTTAATTACAATTATACCTAGAAGACAAAACCCTAATAGACATCAAGAAGAAGTATATTAACCTAAAATAAAATCTTTCTCATGAAACTCATGAATCATGTACAACAAATATACATTTTATTGTCTTTGTCTTCTTCTTTACATAAATACATAATCACATAGTCAATATGAAGACCGGTCCTAGTTACAATTTTCAACACTCCCTCTTAACGAGGGAGGTATTCATACAGGTACATGGTCACTTTCAAACTAAATAATCTCATAAGAATAATCATATTGGTAATCGCATCTGTATAGCATCATATCAACCAGCATTTTCCTAGTGAAATGCCTTGACTAACAGCCCCATCTCTCAACAAGACAATGGGATACAGTGCTAGCGAGACACATGACTTATAGACACCATAGTAATTGTCTCTCCAAGGTACATACTCCACCCAGGTGTTCCCATAGTATGACCTTCTTGGACTATCCTTCTCTTGGGTAGCCAACCCTCAAAGAATATATGTCCTTGACTACTCTTATCTTGAATGCCATATCTCACTCTCAAAGAGTATCGAATGCCATATGATTACCCAATCCTCCATTTTTTCTTCCAGATGAAGACCATAATGATGTTTCTATCCATTCTCTCCACATTTCCTTCACTAAGACGTACGGTTGTTAGCCCTTGTCTAGTGCATGACACATGCATTAGAGAATCACATGTGTCACTCTCTCTTAACTCAGGAAGGACATACTTCAAGTTTATCTCCCATTGGCTTCTTGGGATCTTTATACCTTGGAAGACAAAGGAGTGTTGGGACTTGCATATGTTCACACACGGGGATTGGTTATAGCTGCTAAATGAATTGTTAGAGGGTTGCAAGATGATGCTTATGAAAATTTATCTGAAACTAACAAATCATGGCAGCCTCACATATGTTTTTCTTTAATGCTTACTTCACATTGGATGACGTAGTTTACAGTGCCTCATATTTTATATTGAGAGCTCTCCTATGCTTAAAATAATCTTAAAGGCATTTGAAAATGGTCTCGCAAAACCTCTCCTAGAATTATCATGGGCTTAACAAGCAGAGATCTTGGTTCCAGGCTCCAGAAAAATATGGTGTTTAAATCACCAACATAGGCATTGGGCTCACTCTTGAGGCTGACAGGAAATTCTTTGCCAAAAATGCATAATCACTTGGTCAAATATTTGGTATGAGGACAGTGATGATTTTCCTTTTGTGGAGGAACCGTGATAGGAATTGTATAATTAATAGCTTATAAGAAATGTAAAAAAGACATTGTGAACATTATTTAAGTAATTGACCCAAGGGACACATTCAAAGTGAACTTAAACTTACTAGAACTTTGTTGGAAGTGGAAAAATGACAAGCCCATATATAGGTATGAACCCATGATATGTATGGTTGGACTAGACAAAGGTCAACAATTATTCATATGAAAAATCAAACATGGATCATAAATGAATCAGTAGACAAAAGATAAAATGAGTGGACACTCTCTAGAGGGATCCTTGGGCCTTTGAGCCTAGGGTTACAAGTTGGTTCATTCCCTTGCATGGTATTCCAGGCAAACATACATTAATTAGAACATGTTTTAACTTTTATTGATGGATGTTATGTGCACTATGGGAAAAAGAAAGATTTGAAGCATAATATTTGGGGTTGTGGCTTTCCCAAACCTATTTAAAAGGTCATCTACTATGATTTCTTTGTTTTTTTCTCTTGCCCTCTACACTAGAGGGTAGCTTTTCTTGGTGATTATACTTTTGTGTAGATTTTTATCAACCTTTTTGGTCATTTCTTAGGTTACCCACTCCCTCCAATGTTTGGAACTAAGTTGTGTGGTTTTCATTCAAATTCTGTGAATTTGGAAAAAAATATTGCTGGTGAAAAAAAATATGATAAAATCCCTCATATGTTCAACAAAGAGAATTAAGTAGATTTTGTTAGAAATTCCTAAAAACATGTTAGAATTTAATATGTTGTTTAAAAAAAATGTTGACGTGTGTGTGTGTGTGTGTATTTATTTTCTAAGAGCTTAACCAAAAATAAATGAACCTAATTTTTATCATCATGTAGAGACTTGAGAATTAGGTTTGTTGCTCATATCCCTTACTTATTCTCTTGATTTTTACATAATCGATGGGAATTAAGACTGGGAAACATCCTCCTCTCTTGCTTGTACTAGAAAGAGTCTCCTCTAATAATGTGCAATCCCAAATCCCTGCATCGACCCACAGGAAGAAGTTGCATGTTACTAGGGATTATTATATCATCACCAAGGCTTCTATAAACACACTTGAATAGTAAACACAAGGTGGACCCACTCCTAATGGCCTTTCAAAGCCTATGCAAAATGAGAAAATAAATACCAACACTTCTTTAAAAGACTTTTTGCTTAAATTTGACATGAGCAACTTTGCTTCTAGTGTTGCACCATGGACCCCATCCTCACCCACTTCCATAACCGCCTATATGGAAAATGCAACTTTAGTCCCTAATGTGGCTCTGGAGGTCAAATAGATTATGAAAAAGATTGAACATTTCAAGGCCTGTGACATGATCTGCAAATTTAATGCATCGTGGCCTTTGTTGGCATAGTTATAGGCCTGGATTGAATTGTCATGTAGTCCCTTTCTCTTTAAATCTAAGGCCATTAATCTAGCTACAAAAGGTTTCTTCATCCTTGATTGAGTCCAATTCCTATGAGCACTGGCTAAAAGTGGTTATGTGTGGCCCATGGTGTGTGGAAATTTCAAGCTTCTCCGTGCAGACATGAAGCCCCAATTTCAATCCAATTGTTAAATCCTTAACAATGATTCAACTTTAAGTTCAATGGTCAAATTTGAATTTCGAATTATAAAAATACAAGTCCTTGAACTCCATTAGTGATGTTTTGGATGAATATTTCTATCTTAGTGACGCCATTGGAGTTAAACCTCCTACTAACTTTTCCCACTTGTGTATTGGGGCAAAGGGTTGCCAAATAAAATAGTTTTGATGTATGGTGACCACCACGACTCCCAGGTTCTGGACTACCATCACATCACATTCCGCGCAAGCTGAAGTTCAAAAAAATGCATATACATAACTGCAACATCATTAACTCAGAAAACATGTGAACACAATAATCTCTTTGTTCTTTGACAGAGAATCATGTCAATTTCAATTGAAAGATTTTCCATGTGGGGATTTAATAGATTTTAATTTTGCGTTTAGGATATGGAAGCATGCAGGTTTCCCGCCTTTATTAGAGTGCCCATTGCCAATTTTCCGTTACCCAACACCCTAAAACCTCATGTACCCAAAAAAAAAAACTCTGTAACAACTTGAAGTGTTGATCAAACTGTATATTGACCATTTTAAAAGTTCCAAAGAGGCCTAACAGTGACCCAAAAGATAGGCATTGTGATGAAGAGGGTTTTATATGACAGTCAATTAAGTGCAATTGTGAAATAGAGATCAGGAGTTTGAATCCCATCTAGTGATTTGAGAGAGCATTCAAATCGGAAACTACATTACCGTACCTGCCCCACTGAAAATTCCTGAAAAGCTCTTGTCGTCGATTCATTGAAAATTCAATTCGCCCACACCAGAAGAATTGGAAAGCCAAAGGCTATTCAAAATCGATAGCATGGGCATACGAAAATTTCTAATGATGCAACGTGAATGTAACTAGAATATCTGGAGCTCTCTTTGCTTTGTGCTTGCATCTATTTAAATGCTTCAAACCTATATATATTATACACAAGTTATTTTTTAGTATCAGTGATGGTTTATTTGCGATGCAAGTGTTTTAGTTGGACGAGAAGAGCGTGATTGGAATTCAATTTTGGTCGAAGTTAATGGGAAAAAGTTACTATTGTTTTCATCGGTTGGCTTTATCGATTGTTTTTAATTGTAAATGTTTTTTAACATTTTGTTATGCAAGGGAAAATTTATTATTTATTTCACTTGTATTCTATATTTTAATGACAAATATGTTATTATGCCAATGTTACTTGCTATTATTATAAAATAATAATAATAAATATTTTTTTCAGTGTGAAAAAAATTTGTCTTATATAATGTGCCAGTGCATATGTCATAGCATTTAAACATATTACCAAATTCACTGCTGAAAGCAACACACATCATAAATAGAAAAGTATTATGTCAGCCAAGTGCAATCATGTGTCATGACCAATATGCAGAAGCAACACACATCAGGCATCAACATAAGTCAGAGAAATATGTACACCCATGTAAAAGAACAAATAAAAAAGAAACAGTGGATGAGAAACATATCAAAATTTGTCCCCATCCCTGACCCCCTGTGTGTCACATAGGCCGGAAAAAACTCCGGGACCAGTTACATAACACAAAAACAGAAAATACAATAAAAGGACTGTAAATAGGTCTAAGTCAAGATAGTGCCAAAGTCGTAGTTCCAAAAACCAAAAGGTTTTCTAGTTGGAGAAAGTAGTGTGTGATAGACATATATTTACAATATCGTAGAAAGAACAGTAAGTTGATAGGCGCGTATCTTCACAATTACTATAAGTGTTTTATATTCACTTCCCATGGGTGATACTTACAGGCACTCAACTTCGAGAGGGTCAAAGATAAATCTTTTTACACTTTTACTAACCCCAAGGTTGCGGGCACCTCGACACTACCCCTTTCTACAGGATCTGATAAAGGCTGAGCATTGGGGAATGTTATTTTCCCTATATTCACATATTTTCATTAAAATTGAGCATCATCATTCCTCCATCCTTCGCCAATTTGCATTGGACCTAACCACATACATTTATGGCACATATCAACGAATACCTGGCATCATTGGACGTGGACATCACTGGACAGGAGGCCATGCTAGAGACCTTTCAATCGGTGGTGGATGTCAGAAAGGAGGGGATAGCTGGAACACATGCGAGACGTTGTGGGTCTAGGACCCTGGGATCTCCTTCGCAATACAACCCTCGCACAAAAAATGGTTTTCAAGACCAGATACCAGTTGCACATCACACGAGCACTCGAGATAAACCTCATCATCCTTCCACTGTGACAAAATTGTTGATATTTTTCTATGATATCATGTGGGATAGGGTGGTAAGCCTTCGTAAGAGGGTGTTGATCAGGCGATGGCACTTTGACCTGGAGCACGACAGGGATATACAGAATTAGATAAACACTAACTAGTGTCGCATTCTAGGATATTTGCCTAAGGTGTACCAATTACTAAACGACTGGTACAATTTTCACTTCCTGACTATGGAGGATGCTACGTAGATTCTAAAAATACCATGGGTATGTGTTAGATGCTTCTTATCATTACATACATGATATATTGGTTTTAATCCAACATCGGAGGTTCCACACAATCATCTAGTATGGGTTAAACTCCCAGGATTACTGCTGGAATTCTAGACTCTAAAGGTCATTTCTGCCATTGTGGATTCCATTGGAAGATTTGTATACATAGATCCTAGGGGACTTGGAATGTCTGATAAATGGGTTGCATGGATTCTAGTTGAGTTGGGGTTTGTTGGTGGTCTTCCTGATTAGATTGATCTGTCGTGGGACTATGCAATTCACCACCAGTGGGTTGACTATTGGAGCATCCTCTTTCGGTGCCTATTGTATCACGACACAGGCCACCTAGTTTGAAACCACCCAAGGCGTCACTCTAAGAGGCGATAATATAATACCAATGATGTTTCGACGAAAAAAAATCCTACTCAGACGGCATCACCACCTGCGACAAGCGAAAAATCAGGTATGGAACAATATCACACAACCCCCCCTCCTACTCATTTCCTTTATATGTCTCTATATTCTACATTATCCCCCTTGTCACTGGCACCAGATAACCCGAAGGTTTTGACCATTCCCCTACCCCCTATCCATCGATCAGTGTACATTGGGAACCTCACGTGTCTAACTGGACACCCTCATCCATCAGCTGATGCTCATGGACCATGCACCCCTTGTGAATCAACTTCTCCTATAATCCCATCCCATATTTTTTTCCCTCTCCCAGATGACCCGACTGAGGACATTGGACCATTCTCGTCCTCAAAATATCCCCCTCTGGCCACCTGTGGGTAATCACATCTTGGGGTACAGTCCCCATCGGATCCTGTCTTTGCCACTTCACCCCACATCTCATTTGATAGTGACATTGAGTTTCTATTATAGAACCCCTTGCTTTATTTATCTGAGATTAATTTTAGTCAAACAATTCGATGAGAGCACACCTCCTTTCCGTATTAGCCCTACCTCAATACTGAATGTCACGGCGCGCCGCAAGGGGGACTGTCAGGGGAAGGGAAAAAAACCTATTCGATACATTATATCATCGGGGAACCTTGGAATGTATGAGGTTCCAATTTCTACCACATTCAACAGGGACCTAGAGCACTGTCCCCCGAGAAAGGTGGCTCGTGATGAATTTCATTTCATTCAATATTTGTGTCCTGGTAGACCACTATAAATATCTCTCTATTAGGAATTTTTTAAAATTTTTCAATACATTTATGGTCTTGTGCCAGGAGACCATGATTTCTTCTGATAAGGTGTATACCTATTTTCAGAATATGTATCCAAGTTGAGACATGGTGGTGGTCGATTCTGGGGGTCTATCCGGGGGCATGGTGGCTATGTGGAATCCTATTCTAGCTATTTTCCGTGCATATTATCTCTTTGGAGGTATACTACTACCTGGACACATCCAGGGTTACAAGGATTGTATACATTTTATAAATTTATCTGCACCTTACTCAGATTGAAATGTTTTCTGGAAGAGAATGGAAGACAGTGATATACTCAAAATAGTATCTCTTGTTACTACAGGAGATTTTAATGCCACCCTTTCCTCAAAGGAACATTGGGGGAATCGATGCAGGATGGAACCTATATCTACATATCTTACAAAAATTTTCATGGAGAATAATTTTCAGGACATACAACCCCACAAGTTGTGCCCGACGTGGTACAACGGAAAGACCGGTGATGCATACATTGGAAAGAGGCTTGATGGATTTATTTTACATGAGAAATTATTGGAGAGCCTGGGGAAGGTGCACTCGAGGGTGCCAGATACTGCAATATCAGACCATCACCCCATTATTATTAACTAGTGCGAGGTTAATTTTCCACGTGGTTTTCCTTTCAAATTCAAGCGGACTTCGCTTGAAGATCCAAAATTTTCAGAAACTTGTCACTGAACACTGGGAGGCCATGGAGGACCAAATATTTCACACTCACATGACTTGGATGGGATTGGTACTTAAAGGGCTGAAGGTTAAGGTAATTATTTGTGAGAGGTAAAAGAATAAATGCCTCATTACTAAACTTCTACAAATACTGAAATCAGAGATATGATACATACTCTAAATTTACTGAGCGATAATGTGATGCTCTGGAGGCATCTAAAGGAATTGGAGGATCGTAAGAGGAAGAGTTTACTATATAGGAACAAAGCTGGTGTTTGAAGAGTAGGGCGATATGGCTTCAGGCTGGCGAAAAAAATATAAAATACATCCATAACAATGCCAACCTTTGACAACAACGAAATAGTATATGGAAGATCATTAATGATACTGGTGAGGAGTTTCACTCCATGGAGGAGATACAATTTGAGGCTGTCAGACATTTCCAAAACTTTTTTAAAGCTCAGGAAGGTGATCATGTGGACGATCAATTATGGAAGACCCATGATTACTTCACCGTGTTCGATGAGGGTCAGAATGCAGCACTATCAAGGTAGGTCTTCAAGGAAGAAACTCTTTCTATTCTAATGACATTTTCTCATGAAAAAAGCCTGGGTCTAGAAGGAAGGACCATAGAATTTTTACTGACATTTTTTCAACTAATGCGGAGAGATATTAATCAAATGGTGGAGGATTCTTGGTTACATGGCCACATCATAGGTTCTATAAATTCTACGTTTATTGCCTTAATTCCTAAGGGACCAGCTCCAAAAAAATTTAATGATTTTCAGCCCATATATTTATGCAACATTCTATATAATATCATATCAAAGGTCATCGTTGTGCAGATTAAGAAGTGTCTCTCTACTCATATCTCAAAGGAACAGTTCGAGTTCTTACAAAACATGCTTATTCATGATTTTGTGGCCATCTCATAATAAATTTTGCATAATATCCACACATAGAACATAAAATCTATTGTGATGAAGGTTGACTTATCAAAGGCATACAACTGTGTGGATTGGGAATACCTCTAGATCATCCTAACTAAAATTGGCATGTCACAGAGGAATGTGGAATGGATTATGAATTGTGTTAACTCTGCCTCTTTTGTTGTCATCATAAATGGATTACCTTCAGGTTTCTTCAGGGTGGGGAGGGGACTCAAATAGGGGTCCTCACTATCCCCACTACTGTTTATATTAGCCAGACTCGGCCATAAGATTTCGCAGGCTACTAGGGAGGGAAAATTTGTGGGAGTTTGGGTTTGTAGGTCAGTGTCTGTTTCACATAACTTTTTCATGAACGACATCATGGTCTTCGGGCGGGATTTTCTCTCACAATGGGCACACATGTTTACCATATTTTCTCAATTTGGTAATTCTATTGGTTTGATGGCAAATAAATTAAAGTCCCTAATATTACATTCGGACTCCGCGGATGAAAATGCTTCTCAAATTGAAAATATGTTTCAATACCCCACAAATAATATCAAGGAGGGTCTCAAGTATTTGGGTTTTAGGCTGAAACCATCGGGATACAGGGTAGAGAAATCGATAGGGTTATTGGACAAATACAAGAAGAACTAGTTAAAGTGATTTTAAATCAAATAAATTAATTTAATTAATTACAACTCAAAATAAACTCAACGAGGACCCCTAAAAAGTAGGAGACACTATGCATGCCTCTAGTTTGACCCTCAACTTGAATTAACTGAACTAACTAAGTAATTCTAACTTATTTAACTCATACAAACTGTCATGTGATGTGGAATTACAATTTTCTTCTAATTTAATTCAAGGGAAATTAAAATTAAAATCTTTCTTAGATTTCGTGTTGTCATTTTCAACACTTACTATGAAGGTGATGTGTAATTATGTCCCTATATATATATAATAATAATATGTGAGTTATATCAAAAAAAAAATGAATATGTTATGCATGTTTAGTTAATCATCCATATGAGGTAATATAATTTCATGTAAAGTAATTAGAAGTAAAAAAATGTGTGAGTAATATGTTTAAAACTTATACTTTTCTAAATTATTTCAACACGCCATCGATTAGGGTGAGATCCGACGAAAGGGCATCGATGGGATCTGTGTCATGGTCAGAGGAGTTATGGGAAAGGACGTTGGGTGGCTGAATGGTGGCCCTTGCACATTCTCCCTCATGCGTAAGGTGGCAAGACATGTTATTATAATTAAAGTGTGGCGCTGGCATCGAAAATACGAGACACCTTCAGGGTTTTATGAAAAGACTCAAGTCTCGCCTCTATATATTGAAAGCAGACTTCTGAAAACCTCCAAGGCGATAGCAAAGGTGACTTACCAGGCCATAAAATCAGGTGCAAATGACATCACCTCTCACTTTGTAAGCAGTTGTTGTGGGCATGTTCAATTTGTTTGCTTCAAGCGTACCCTTATCCCTAGTTTCATATACTAGTTCATAATTCTATGGAAGGTTTTTTATGAGATGGTGTCATGTGTCAGTAATGGAACCTCCCAGGAAGTATCAGTGGCAAGAAACATTTGTCTCGGTGGGTTTCCTGAGTATTTTCAAACTCTCTCTATCTATTATGGAATTTTTCTTTCCTTGATCTGCATGCATTCTGGGATTAAGCATTGGATTTTGGTTTGTATCTCTTGCATGGGAGATTTTGTTTAATATTTGGTATCTTTGATGAACCATTTTCCTGCCATGATATGGGGTATTTTTTGGAAGAAAAAATTTGAATTGGTAACATTTCCTATCTCAAGAAATTTTTTTGACCTATGGGATGATGTTGATGGCTTGTTTCATCGATTCCAAGTCAATGCAGTGAGGAAAAAATTTGTTTCTAGGATTTATGCTTATTTTCCTATTGTATTTTGGTGTTTCACTTCTATAGGACTGAATCTTCCTCAGATTTGTTGGGACCCTACGTTAGGTCATCTTCCTGTGCACTAGTCTCCAGTGCGGACGATGTCCTTTGCAGTAGTGGTCTTGGCATTTGAGTATTGGTTTATATTTTACCTTTGTGGTTTTCAGCATAACCTTATGGCACGACCCTCCTTGAGCATAGGAAACACATCACGGGGAGGTCGTGGTCAAAGTCCGGGTAGTGGATAAATGCATCTATAATAAGGGATTCTAACTATTAAGGGGATAAGTTTCCATTTAGTAAATTAAATTCCAAAGCTAAAGATGCTAGAAAAATAATTTTCTACTAAACTAAATACACAAAATTTTGCACCCTCCAAACCTAAAGGCCTTGACATTGCACCCTTGTCTCTACCCTTGGGAAAGCCTTGAAATATAAACATTCATGATTTGTCAAGAAATTGGACGATATCCCTAAGGATCCTTTCCTAAGGTCTCCTATTATCCAGACATGGCTCTCACTTTTAGAAGAGGTTTGGTAAGTGGATCGTTGAGATTTGGTTCTTACCCAAATCAATGGCCATTTGGGTTTAAATTGTCATAATCAAAGGTAAGCTCACCCACTACTTCTACAATTGAGAGTTTTATGGCTTTCTATGTGAAACAAAGGAGGATAGGGACCTAATATCCATAAATGGACCTACTTCTTCAGCATCAAAGGAATGTACTTGAATAGATGGAATTCTAACTTCAACTTGAAGCTAGTTTTCCATCTATTATTTTTTTAGGTCCATTTACCACACTTACCTCTCCATTATTGGAAATAAGATCCACTTCAGAGTACTCACAATACTTTTGGGAGATGCATATAAAATTTTGGACCCAAAGATAATGTTCAGTGGCGCTAAGATGTACATTGAGGTTGATTTAGAGGAAGGACTATCAAAGATAATCCTCGACAATTGGAAACATATTAAAATATAAGATTATGAACCATTTCCTTTCATGTGAAAAACCTAACACAAGTGCAAACACTTGAAAATAATTACAAGAAAAATATTTCGTAGACTTAAATAACCTCCTAACAAGGAAGATCAAAGGAAAGTGGTACATATCAAACTTGCACCTACCAAGTATGATTTTTTACCTATGATAACTCCCCTTGTCTAGATGTTGGATTACAGTGATCCCAAGTAGATAACTTTCTTTATGTGGGCTTTATATATGTAAATTTATTATGGTAGGACTAGCATACCTAGGTAAACCTTTGATATTCCCTTGGTTTTGTATTGTAATTGCACACAGTGATAAATAAAACAACCATGGGGAAATACTATACATGAGGAGTAGCATACAAATTTTAGGCACTCGTAACCCTTATCTTAGCCACATTACTATATACTCTTCCCAAAATATGTTTGATATCTCCTCCTAGTAGTAGTTCTTAATTAAAAGGATCCATAAAACCTTATCTTAGTTTCACATTTGTCTTCTCAATTCTAAATGTACAATTACCTTAAGAAGGGTGATGCTAAAAAATGAGACAAAAATTATAGGAAAGACCAGTGGTCAAATCCTTGTCTTAATTTATTGTCATTTGCCCATACCTAACCAATGAGGGCACAAGAACACCTATTTCTATAAAAGCACCTATAACTTCTCTTACTTTATTGTCATTTGCCCATACCTAACCAATGAGAACACAAGAACACATATTTATATAAAATCACCTATAATACTTTTTTGGGTTTCACTAATATCCCTTTAGTTAGTGTGTGCACAATATCCTAGATCCTAAAGTGATTCCCCTACAATGATAATCCACTAGGTGTATTTGTTCTTTAAAAAATGCGCATGGATAGATGTCCCATTTATGGCCAAGCTCCACCAAAATAGTTCCCCCTACCTACCTAGTAATTACATTACATTTATTTCATGAAAAGACTACCCTACAACCTACCAAATTTCTATCATATCCATGAAGTCAACAACAATTTGTTTTTCAAGATATAGCTAATTTGGAACAAACTTAGCTCTAGAGCTTATGATATTTTTCCACCTCTAATGTTTATAAAACAATAGATATACAATTTCTAAAACATGTGGGAGCCAAAGTATCACCTTTCCTATATTGAATCTGTCTTAAAAATCATGGAAAATTTCCATATATGAGTTATCCTTACTAAACCAAGCATTTCATTAAAAAATAATCATCCATAACATTACTACTTCCCTTTTAACCACTGTTAGGATGAATCTTTAGTGTAAGTGTACGAAAAAATACCCTTTTAAATTGCAGAAAATAAACAGCCTCTATAAGAAAATATTTTATCATGATATCTTCTGGGGATTTTATAAAGGAGTTTAATAAGACAATGTTGCAACCTGCATCAGTCCAGAAACATTGAAGGTAGTGTTAAGGGTTTTCCATGGGATCAACAGAAGACAACATATTTTGAATAACTAGTATTAATGGACTGAGAAAACATGAAAGGTGTTTCCAATTCTCCTTAATGGGATGGGTTATTGAAAGTCCTCAGCACTTCAGATCTAGAATTTCTCTCTCTTGTTGGTGTAGAAAACCCAGACAAACATAAAACTCAAAGGGAGTTTACAAAGTGAAATAATGGAAAATTTGACAATGATAATGGCTCAAAGTCAGACCAAGAGCATAGATCCAGAGTGATCTAAGAGGCAACAAAAGGTGACAAATGAATGGGAAAACCCTTCTATTTATAACAAAATATTAGGTCATTCTAGATCTTGGTGTATGATTAAAATAATATTAACCAAATCTAGATCCACATTTTATGGAATATTTTATTATATTTGTTGGAGGGGAAAGGAATTTGACTTGGGTCAAATCCCTTTATTTGTAAATAATAAATAAATAAATGATTTATTTATCATTTTGTGGTTGAATGATAATTAAATAAATAATGATTTATTCACTTATTTATAAATGATTTAGTCAAATTTAACAAGGAATATTATTTAAATAAGGTTTAAATAATTATTTCTAGAAAATAATAAGATAAATAAGGATTTATTTAATTAATTTCCTTGTTTTGGGTTAAATATGACCGGGAATAATAATTAAATTACTGTTTAATTAATTATTCCATTAGGAAAACCAAACAGATATAGATTTATTTAATATTTCCCCTTGGGGGTTTCCTGTTTAGACCATAAACAACCTAATAAATGTGTTTTATTAAGTTATTTTACATAGTGAAAGCAATTTTACTTCAGGTAAAATTGGTCTTAAATACTGTACTTGGGTCCATCTAATGATAATAGGTTAGATGATCAAAAAATGGTGTAACGGATTGCCCCCCAGTGTGCGAGTGTTAGGAGAAAATTGTATGACCGAAGTACGTTGTAAGAACTCAATCACCAGACATCAAAAGGGAAGTCGGAGAGAGGAATGTAAGGTAGACTAATGTGCTGAAGAACTAGACCCTGAGGAGAGGAGACTTACAGGTGCGACAAGTCTCTTTTTATGACTGGGTACCTGTGCTAAAGGCGGCAGGGGAGGCATACCTATGCCCGCCGAGACAAAGTACAAAATAATAGTGTGACCAGTAAACAGGGGACCAAACTATAAAGTACATGCTGGCATAAACAGGAGCCAGATAAAAGATATAATGATGAATCCCACATACATGTTGTGCCTAGGATAACAACCAGGACTTATACAATAATATCTAAGTACATGAGATACAAATACAACCCCCATGCCCCTATAAACAGGGAAGGGCTCGCAAAATCTGACTGATACATGCAAATCAAACAGGCGCTGCAAGCGGCTAAGGCCGACATCATCAAATCTTTGGAGCTGCATCGAAGGTTGAAGTGAAGAAGTCATCCGGGTATGTGGGGGGCTACCTGTAGGACCACCCCCTCATGAGGGTTGGGACATCTCACACGCACCCAAGAATCACTGATATCAGCTGCTGCATCATTGAACCATCAAGTATACGGATCTCGATCATGCTGAAAGGATCTGGAGCTGAGAAAAAATCAATTCAAAGGGAAATAAGGAATCCCTTTGCCTAATCTGGGGCACCAAACAAGAGTGGAAGTTGGAACCAAGGTACACCGCCCTCTAGACCTATCTTCTGGAATGAATGAGCTGATGTCGACAAAAGGAGGTCTGCCATAGGTGAGGCAATAAGGGATCCTCAACTAAGGCACGAGAGAAAATAATAGAGTGACTAACAGACTGACACCAATGATGATGATGAAATGGGGGGTACTGAGTAGCGAATGGATGACTTCCCTTGTTAAAGCATAAAGGGCATGGATGACCTAGCAGCGACTGACACAATATCATGAGGGATAGGGGACAGTGGGACTGAAGGCCATAATGTGCGACACGAGAGAGGGACCAAGCAATGAAGGATGGAGAACTATAGAGGGATACAAAGGGACTCAGGATAGACTCCATGAATGCGATTATGACTCAACTCGGATGCTCTAAACAAGGGCGACTCGATGGTGCTGCCACACAGTAAAGGTCCAATGGGGGACCATAAAAATATGAGTACAATATGGTAACTCATGATGAACATCAACACGAGCATGGACATGTATGGAGGCCAAGTGGTGCCCCTAGTATGAGTGTTGCAAGTGAAGAAATTCGATTTTGAGGAGGGGTGAAGTGATGCTTCCTGGATAAAATGTGTCATGGTGAAGTATCAAGTCACCAAAAACTAACAAATACCCATTTGAGGGCTCGGTGAGAGATTTCTAACGGTACAGACGGTTCATCAAACTGAGCTACAGTTTGGCCGCAGTAGGCGAAAGAAAAATTAGGGGTGTTCCTTAAATAAGGCATCTTCCCTCCAAATTCACTCATTTGCAGGTGGAGCTATGGTGAATGTAGTGAGGAGAGAAGGGCCTAAATCATGTGGCGATTGTAGTAGACAAATCGATTGTTGGAATTGAGATCTGTCAGTTGTAGGTAAGAGGCCTAATCCTACTCTTTCATTTCCATGGATTGAAAGTTCAGTTTAGGTACCCAGAGCTCATGAACAGGTCAGGTCACACTTTTTGGGGTCTGTTCTGCGGCCTGGGTAGCAGGTATTGGGCAGAAAACTGCAACCTGTCCCAGGAAATGACCTGAAAAGTGTGACCTGTCAGAGAAAGGGGGTTTCAGTGCTGTTTTTGGCTGATATTTGGGATTTTTATGGTTGAGGGGCGTAGGTGCCCCCAAGCATGTTGTGGTTATGCAAAAATATATTTAGAAAAAGGGGAATATAAACACATTTTAATGATGTGGTGTGCCATTTGTTTCCATTATGGTTATGCAGTTTGAGAAAGGAAATGGAGGATTACCAATCTCTTTTAGTACTGCATATATGAATCAAATGGACTTTAAGTTTCCGGGTTGGCATATCTGGTGTCACTATACCAAAGAGAGGATTTGGAGATAATGAACTGATGCTCTCTTAGAAAACCCATAGGTTGGTCAACAACAATGTCTAAGAGACTGGGTTGCTGATGTAAGATGAAGGAATAATAAGGGGTATCATCCCTAGAGTGATCTGAAGTGGTATGGGACTCGAGAGGTTCTTCTAAATGTGGAACAATAATGGTACTAAAGTTGACACAACCAGATACACTAGGAGAGTTGTGGAGAATTTCTTCTCCTGGTCTCTCAAATATGGGTGCCCCCTTACCCAAACATTGGGTTTCAATGTAATGGCCACAAGGTGTATGTGGTTTGAACACATGGGTTTGATGTAAGGGGGAATAGGTAAAGTCAGGGGTGGTGATTTCTTCCATAATGTCATCATCATGATAGAAGATGGGGTGACTAGTGGAAGAAAGACCACCTGACGTGGCGAAGCTACTTGACTAATCATCATGAGAAGAGAGGTTCACATGCGCATCATCACAAGGGGTGACAGAAGAGTAAGCAAATAAAGGATCTACCAATGTTGAGCCCAGGGTGATCGCTGAAGGGAGGTCAGGTGAAACATTAGGGGAAGTCTCCAAGGGGACTTCAACCGAGGGTCTCATGGATGATGATAGGTAGAAAATGGTGGACAAAGGCTCTGTCATCTCAACATCAGTAGGGGGAATGTTGATGGGAGCATTCGTGTCCTCTGGTTTTTCCAAAGAAAAATGCACAAATAAGAGAGTGGTGGACTCGTTGCGCTTGGCCTCGAATTGGCGAACCGCTTCCAAAGATGAGCGGTACTCTTTAAGGCGAGGACAGAGGTGAGTATAGTGGCCATGGAAATCGCACAAAGCACAAGGGTGATTTGTGCAGAAGGTTTTGAGTTTCAGGATTGAATCGGGTATAGTGACATAGACCTCAGGGATATCATATTCCGGAAATGTCTCATTGACCATGGTCTTGAGATGTGGCAATTCAGGACATGTATGGGTGGCATGACTGAAAATATCACACAAGTCACACTGGATAGCGCACTTTGGTGGCCGAAGAGGGGTAGGGTTTGTTGGGGCAGCTTTGTCCTTAGTTGATGTTGTGTGAGCTTTTCCCCCTTTTCCTGATACTGTCGCAACAGGAGATGGTTCTTGTTGAGGTGTGTGAGGCACTGTGGTATCAGGAGAAGTGATGGGGACTGGTTGAACTAGGGTAAAAGAAAGGTAAGGTTTGGGATGATCAAGCAGGGTGGTGGATGGGGGATCAAGGTACTAGACGGGAATCCCCAGGGTTAGGTTAGGAAGAGATAGGGTAGCCATGATAGGTACTGAGTACACTCTAGGAGGTGGAATGAATAATGGTATCTGATCGGAGGGGTAATGGCCAGGCGGAACGGCTCCAAGGTGGATAAGGCCTGGAGGAACCAATCTAGGACGGTAAATAGGCTCATGGATACCAGTTGTAGGCAAAGGGTCAGAAGGCTGACACGAAGCGCTAGGAGCAGGCGGCGGAGGGCGAGGTTGCTAACTAGCTGAAGCAGGCCGCTTGAGAGCAGCCTAAGACGATTGCATCATGCAAACATTCGATAAGCTGGGATCAAGGACAAGAGGAGGAGGAAGACCAAGGAGGGTTCCAAGAAAAGAGGAGTCTTCGTAGATGCCAGGAGAGGCACTAGTCAAAAATCGACGGTTTGCAGATTGGCTACAGAAGAGATGGTCGTCTCAGGGGAGGTCTGATATTTTGGCTCATGATATTTCAACTAGTCAATGGTGACTATCTTTCCATTATGAGGGAAAGACATCTTGTGGAAAAATACGGATGGGATATCAGACATGGCATAGGTGTAGCTCCGCCCCAAGAGAATGTTGTAATCAAGAGGGGCGTCTATGACTTCAACGTCAAGGCAAACAGTCTTGCCCACAAGAGTGATAGGAAAATTACATAATAGGCCAATGGGCTGGGAGGCGTGGTCGTCCCACGCTCAAAGGGTGATCGTGGAAGGGGCAAACTCAGGAGATCCGAGTTGTTTCCAAACCAAAGCGGACATCACACAGGTGGATGTCCCCTCATCAATGATACACCGAGAAATGTTAGCGTTCCGGATTTTGACTAGGATTTGGAAAGCTACGGAAGTAGGAAGAGGAGGATGTTCTGATTGATGGGCATCAAAAACAATCAATTGGTCATCAACAGGATCTACAGCACCCATGGAAAATAGTAGATCCTTCTTTTGAGAAGGGCACAACTAGAGGAGTTCCAGTGTGGAAATGGCAGCAGAAGATTGTGCCAAATCGTCTACTATGTTATACAAATGAGCAGCTCGACCAGAAGTAGCATTTTTGCATAATGGTCCCTTAGGAATCTTGGTATGAACCTCAACTTTGGGCTGAGGGATATGCAAGGGACCATTGGATGTCGAAAGAGGCTCTATGGAACCTGAAGAAGGTAATTCGGGGACAGACGGAGCAGGAGGCTTGGGGTACTTACGGGATCGAGTTTGAAGGTTAAGTTTGACGGTTATAGGTTGATCAGATTTAATCAAGAGGATCTGGTAATCGGAGGGACCAGAGGATGAAGGTTGAGTGGCCACCTATCCATCAGGTGGTTGGGTAGCCACGAATCCTTGCTGGGGGAAAGGATTGGTAAACACAACTGATTGAGTAGTGGCCACATTGGGGGGAGCAGTAGGGGAGGCATTCTATCCTCTCAATGTGGCTTGAGACTCCCACATTTGCCGCATCTATGGTAAAAGGGGACAATCGTGAGTGTAATGACCGTAAACACCGCAACACGAACAAGGCTTATTTGTATGAATAGGCCTGTCCGGCTTGGGCTGAGTGCCCTGTTGCTGGTTAGCAGCATTAGAGTCAATACCTTTGGGATTAGGTCCACGAGTACCAGGGGCAGATTTGTTTTGATTGCCTTTCCTCTTCCTTTGAGAAGAATTAGGATTATTCGTGCCCTGCTATGCAAATAATTACCCTGGAGGGTGTGGTAGTTACCGTTGCTAGGGTTGAGAAGGCAAGGGAGGCAGAGGTGCAAATGCCAGAGGAGCTGGAGCACCAGGCTGTGGATAAGGATAATGGTTAGCTTGGGCAACATTGAGGTAAGCAGGAGGTTGGGCAAAAGGATGAGGCATGCCATATCCTAGATACATGCTACCTAGAGGGGGAAAAGTGCTGGAGGTGTTGGCCCCTCCCGGAGGGAGGTCATAGCCCATAGGAGGTTGAGCATATGGATGAGAAAGAGCTATAACAATTTCATCGGCAGAATGAGATGCCCCCGGGGCATTAGCGCCACTGGGTTTCGGGAGGTCAGGAATGACGATTTAAACATAACTAGACTAAGCATAGATCAAGTCATATTTCAAGGCTATTTGGAGGGAAGCTTCTTCAGTTTGAGGAAAATGCGATGCAGCATCTTTGCCGATGGCGGGTAAGAGAGATCTAAGGAACTAGTCCATGTAGACCCGATCTTAGAAGGTAGGAGCTCGACATAGGCTCTTTCTTCTCTGCCATTCCTGAACATGATTGGATATGTGGGTTGCAAATGATTGACGGAAAGAATTCAAGAGTTCAGTACCAGTGTCGTATCGGAGAGGGAGCTAGAAATAAGATAAGAAGGCTCGGGCAATGGTCTCAAAGGTGGTATGTGTTTGGTCAATTTAGTGTGTCCTAAATTGCTACATTAATTTATCAATCTAGGATTCGTAAGCTGATGAAGTGTGGCGCACTATATGTGCAAGATAACCTATTTCTTACCTTTTTGTCATTTTTGGTTTTCTAATGTGAGATGGAAATTCTAAAATAAAAACAAGTATGGTTATGATTGTTCAAGGTAATGATATCCTTTATAATGATTTACCAACTTCAAACTTCAAAAGGAATTTGAAACATACAATGAAAAAACTTGAAAGGAAATGAAAATGTGCTGCTAGCCTAATAAATCAAACAGTGAACTATTGAGCATGAAAACCAAACTATCATTGCTACTGTCTAAACACAAAAGAAACTATGCTTAAAGAAATCCAAGAATTGCAACAAAGTAAATCTAAATCAAATTACATCAACTTATATTCTGATCCCTCGCCATTAGTCCAACTATGGCTTTCGGAGGTAACCATAAACAACTTGAGCAATCTGATATCTAATTTGCAGAAAGTAAACTAATATCAAAATACACACTCATACTTCAATCCCTCACCATTAGTCCAGCTATGGTTTTCGGAGGTAACTAAAAATGACATGAGAAATTTAATATATCTAACTTGCAGAAAGTAAACTAATATCAAACTACACACTCATACTTTAATCCCTCACCATTAGTCCAGCTATGGTTTTCGGAGGTAACTGAAAATGACATGAGAAATTTAATATATCTAACTTGCAGAAAGTAAACTAATATCAAACTACACAATCATACTTCAATCCCTCACCATTAGTCCAGCTATGGTTTTCGGAGGTAACTGAAAATGACATGAGCAATTTAATATATCTAAATCTAACTACTGAAGAAAATGGGAAAGACTAAAATAAACAAAGCAGTACTGGAATTAAACAAAAACTAAGAAAAATAAATTAGCAGCAGAACAATATTGATTCCATGTCATTATTCAAAAGATATGCAAATGCCCGGGCTGCCTATTTGTAATCTGAAACAAGAACACTGATCAGTTAACAATAACATAAAACATGAAAGATTATGGACAGAAGTAAAATGTAAAGCATGAAAGATTATGAACAGAGATGCAACATAAATATCATGAAAGATGCAATGTATAAACACGTGAATGACTTATGGCACAATGAACTTAAAGAAATAAAATAAGAAACTATACAGTAATGCACAAAACCTCAGCGTGTGCAGGGGCCCTCTGCACAGACCTCGGGCAACAGCCTTCAAATACGAATTACGCTTGGAAACAGAGTCTTCTTATATATTAAAATGCAGTCATAACAGAGAAATGATATTACAGCACAGTGGCAACGCAATTACATTACAGAGCTATATGGAGGTTAACTATTATGCGTATGAAAACGCGTTATTTATAACAAAGGTGATATAACTAATTCCCTAAAGTTTGTGCTGATAGAGACACGTGAACCATCACGTCCAAAGATCCAGCATCATGGCCACGGTGAGGAGTAAATCTATGAAGAGTGGATGTTGGATTCGGCTTATGGAGCCGTGTACAGGTGTTGATGTGTCTCCCGTAAATTAGAAACGGTCATACAAATCTTCACGTGATGAGAAACAAAGTCCTGTCACCGTGGGACTCTACGGTTGACTTCCACTTGGCCACCTTTGACCACAACCTCCTTAGGTGAATTTTCCCGAGCCAATAGGACACGATCCATGTCCACATCATTTATGACTTGCCCATGTGGCTCGAATTGCCTGAAGACACCTGTAACATAGACTTTCACAAAATGGCTGCGGAAAGTTGCAGCAGCTGCGGAAAGTGGCAAGATTCCGCAGCTAAATGAGCAAAAATCTAAATCAAACAACAGACACAAAACATAGTTAAAAACCATTTTAGATGCTCTTTTACAATTAATATGCAATGATATTGACAACTTAGAAGGTTCAGGTGAATGAAAAAGGTCTAGAAAAGTGTATAGGAAAGATGCAGATTTGAGACTCAACATACCCCCACTGTGAAGGTGTTGCATGTCCTCATGCAACCAAAATTTTGATAATCCTTCTTCAATTCATATGCCTTGACACTTCAGCTAGTACATCCAGTCCTCTCCTCCTCTTCCTTGGTGCTGCTAACATCCTGGGCTTTTTCATCAAGCATCTGAATTTGATATTAATCAGTGCTCTGCTTAACTTCTGGCATTTATTCTTCAATTTCCTGTTCTTCTTCTGCCATAGTCCCAGATGTAGCATGGTATTATCATGAATGATTTTGTCCAATTTGCTTTGTTCCTTAAATGTCTCATTTTCATTTTTAATGTGTCTATTTAAAAGTTCTAGCACAAAGACTTCTTGTTTCAGTGATTGGACTAGATCATCTTGTGCTGTGTGAGGCTGAGTGGATGAAGTACTGGGACCCATAGTTGCTTTTTCTAAAGATTCTATATAATCATATACTTCTTGTTGCTTTGGGTCTATCTCAGGTGTCATTTTTATTGGGTTGTCCCCAAAATTCCGTGGAGGAGAGTTGTCTTCAAAATCTGGCTGAGAATGGGATGGACTATGTTCAATGTCTGACTGAGAATGAAATGAACTAGGTTCACTGTCTGACTGAGAGTGAGATGGACTATGGCCAGCTGGGGTTGTTCAGATGTTTCTTCTCCCAAATCAATAAAATGGGGTCCTTTCATTTGCGTTTTCCTCAACTTCCCCTTAAGCCTGGAACTTCTTCTCACACGCTGTGGACCACTATCTTTTTGCTTTTGTTTTCCTTTCCCTCTCTTATGGGCCATAGATAACTATTCTTGAAGGTGAACTAGTCTCTCAGATAACACTTGATGATCTTCTTCGGAAGAAGGGGTTTGATGCATAGCCTTAATAATTTTTCTCTCTTTTGATGTTATTGGCTTTTTACCCTTGGTTTCTTTCTTCTTCCTTTTTGACAGTCTCTCTTCCCTACTATTTCTTTCAATTGTAGTAGTAGGATTACTTTGAGTTTCATCATTTTTTCTTTTTCTCCTACTCCTTCTTGATGTGCTACCTTCAAGAATTTCTTGAGGTTCCTCAAAGAAATTTCTAATCAAAAATTGTTCCCATGTGTCCTTCTTCTCTTTTAACTATTTTTCAATCAAAATTTTCACAAGACCATGGTGATATAGATGTGGTTCTACATCCCCTAAATGCTTCTGAACAGTCACAGACATCTTCTTCAAACTATTTAATAAAAATTATGGCAAATTGAGGGTCTAGTTATCTAGAAAATTCATCAGCAATCGGGTATGGTACATATACATTGACCCAAAACGGCCCTCATAGGTGATAAATTTTTGAACAACTAGCAGCAAAGTAGCCCATTCCTCTTTCAAAGCATGAACATGAATTCCTCTTTTAAAAATATTTATGTCCATACCTGGGTTATGTAGAATCACTCTCCAGGCTTCATCATTAATGCTTTTATTCTTAAACCAACGTTCACCCTCTTGAAGAAGTTCTGTGGCAGATGCTATAGATGCCTCATTCACCGTAAACTTAAGGTCTCAAATCTCTACCTCCAGGCCACTGAAAGACCTTGCAAAAGCTTTTGTCACCTCTTTATGGTAGCCTCTAAACTTTTGGATAAACCGCAGCCACTTTGCCTTCTTCAATATATCCCTGACTTGCGAGTATCCTTCCATGAATTTAGGTCCCTCTGGTTCTGATCTCAATAATTTACCCATCCTTCTTTCTGCTCTTTAAAAACTTGCCTGCGTGGGGAGGGTTCAATGGAAGTAGGACGGCTGAATGAACGGAAATGAGCACGATGACTGTAGGTAGATATCAGAGAGTGGGTATACAGACTATAGCGTAACAGAGAATGAAATGGGGTGAAGCGGAACAGAGAAGGGTTACGTGAGCACGACGGAAATGCGGCTGTGAGATTAATAGAACAATAGGAGGAGTATAACACATCCGGCAGTGTTTTAAAATTTGGTGGCTGCAAAATAAATGTAAGCACGTTTATACAATGGCTACGGATTTTATGCGGCTGAAAGAAGCCGTAGTCAAATCAACTACGTTTCATTGTCACAAGTGGAATATCGGAGTATGAGTGAAGATCGAAGGTTTAATTATGGGACCGTTTGAGAATGAATGCAAGGATTGTGGGAGGATTGTACAGATATCATGGAGTGGTTATGGAGTTTTTCAATACAATCATTGCACATAATGGAGCTTATGGTTTATAACTATATAAAAATGTGTTTTAAATGCTATTTGAAATAAATTTTTACTCATACCTTGGAATTCTTGCCATTTTTCCTTGGTCTTCAATTAGTTGCTCCTCATTGATATCTTGAATGTCCCATGTCTTCATAATTGGTTCTCATACCTGCATTTGATTTCATGATTATGGAAATAACAGCTGGCTGTACATTCTTTTGAAAAATAGAGTGGTAGCTGCGGAATCTGCTTCTGGCTGCGGAAACAGATGTCAGCTGCGGAAACTGACACAACTATTATTTTGGTGAATGGAAATGAACAGATGACAATTAACTAAATGGAAATGGTCATGAAAGAGAATTTTATTGGTGAAATAGAATGAAATAGATAAAATGAAGTGAAATGGAATTAAGTGGAGTGAAATGTAGTGGAATGAAATGGAATGGAATGGAGTGGGCGGTCACAAAACTTGTGAAATGAAAGAGATATTTTTTTTTTGGAAAATATAGGGTGTCAGGTGTTCCTGATTTTCACCCAATATTTTCTGTATAAGACTGCCAATCAGTGATTGGTTTTTAGGCTTATACAAATTTTTTTATTTTTATTTTATTTTTTTATTTTTTTATGTCCTACTCTACTTGAAAAAGAAAATTTTGTTCAAGTATATGAGTACTTCCAATGGAAACATGTCTGTAACAAGCTGATAGATAAACTCATATGCAGGTTTGAAAGACACTCTTTGATATGTACCTGTATATGAGATGCCAACTGTCTTGATTTAGATGATGTCAGAAGATATTGAATAATTGAGCATTGGAATCCGATGACTGAATTGAACCAAGATTCAATGTAATCTTGTCTTCCTTGTCTTTCCTCTATCATGAAATGCAAGTCTTTGGAGATGTGATCTTCATTCATAGAATCTGGTGATAGGCATGCATGAGACTTTTCAATCTCTGGTTCCAATATCTTCTCTTTATCAATAGACATCCATGATTCTTGGACCTCATCTAAGTCTTCTTCTTCTTCTGGTTGTTGTTCTTCAATGACAGCTGGTGAATCATTTTTCAATACCTCAAAATTGTAAGTTGATTGAGGTTTTTTATTGTTGGGGATATGAAATGGTTGTGGAGGTATTGGAGTGGGGAATCTTTGGGGTGTCTGTGTGGATGGTAATGGGAAAGGTTGAATTGAGGTCAAATGAGGGTGATTTTGATGATTTAGTGGAGGCGAATGGTATGAATAACATTGATGATGGTATTGAGGATAGAGAGGGAAAGATTGAGGATATGATGGATTTCCTTGATAGGGCCTCTGCCAACTTTGTTGCCAAGATTGGTTTTGAGGTTGGGATTGATATGGCCAAGGTTGCCAAGGCAAGGGTGTTTTCCAATTACCTTTAGGTTTTTGTGCATAACCTTGAAACTATGCATAAGGATATTGCATCATATTGGGTTGATGAGGCTGCCATAGTCCTCTTGGAGCTACATAAAAAAGTTGCTCTTGTGCTTGATTTGCTCCATTATCCTTCTGGTAAATTGCCTTCAACCTTGGTAATGATGGGAAATATTCAGTAGTATGTGATCCTACACAAATTTTACACATTTTAATGTTATCAAGTGGACATTCATGCAAAGCATGTTTCTTTCTACATTAGGGAAAAATATAAATGAAGCAACTTTTTTCTTGTTTTGCATTCTTAGCATGTCAGTTTGTTCACTTAAATTACCAGGAATGTTTAGAAAATTGTTAGGTTCAATTTGACTTACCAATCCTGATGTTGACTTACTTACTTTTGCCATAAATGGATCTTGAGGGGACCTTACACACTTTGCTTTTCCTCTTGATATGTTCTTGCATAGTTCACAAATTTCTTGAAATGACAATCGATAAACATCTCCTTTTCCCACAAGATTAAGAAGATAAATCCATTCATCCTTTATAGCATTTAGTAGGAGAGTTTTTAATGCATCTGATCCTAAATTATGCAATTTAGATCTTTTAATATTATAAGTAAATATCTCTACTAAATCTTCTAGGCTTTCATCCTCTTTTTGGTTCATGTTAAAGACTTCATTTCTAAGGTCATGGTGCATGCAATAGCCTTTATATTTTTCCAAAAATACTCTTTTCATATCATCCCATGTCCTTATAGAATTTGTTCCTAAAGTCATGAACCATCTAAGAGCTCTATCCTTCAATGTTGCCGGAAACAAATTCAATTTTTGCATGTGCAATGAGTAGCCATAAGAACTACAAATTATTTCAAATTCAAAAAGAAAGGTTTCCGGGTCTTCTGATCTCATACCTTTGAAGTTAGGAAGCACAGATGGATGGATGTTCTTCATTTGAACGTTGATATCAGTTTCTTGAATAGGAAATCCAAAAGGATCTTCCTCATTGTCATCATCTCCATCCATTTCTTCAACCTCCTTTGTCACCTCTTCTTCTACCTGCAAAAATATGAATTCATGATGTGGATGTGTGGCTCTTACTGCACCACATGATATAGTGGGTGTGGTAGGTGATTGAAGTTTTTGTTTTTGTTTTTTTTTTTTTTTAAGAAATTGGCTACCTAGTTACACTTCCCCGGCAACGGCGCCAAAATGTTTGGTCAATTTAGTGTGTCCTAAATTGCTACATTAATTTATCAATCCGGGATTCGTAAGCTGATGAAGTGTGGCGCACTATATGTGCAAGATAACCTATTTCTTTCCTTTTTGTCGTTTTTGGTTTTCTAATGTGAGATGAAAAAAATAAAAACAAGTATGGTTATGATTGTTCAAGGCAATGATATCCTTTATAATGATTTACCAACTTCAAACTTAAAAAGGAATTTGAAACATACAATGACAAAACTTGAAAGGAAATGAAAATGTGTTGCTAGCCTAATAAATCAAACAATGAACTATTGAGCATGAAAACCAAACTATCCTTGTTGCTGTCTAAACACAAAAGAAACTATGCTTAAAGAAATCCAAGAATTGCAACAAAGTAAATCTAAATCAAATTACATCAATTTATATTCTGATCCCTCGCCATTAGTCCAGCTATGGCTTTCGGAGGTAACCATAAACAACTTGAGCAATCTGATATCTAATTTGCAGAAAAAGAAACTAATATCAAACTACACACTCATACTTCAATCCCTCACCATTAGTCCAACTATGGCTTTCGGAGGTAACTGAAAATGACATGAGCAATTTAATATATCTAACTTGCAGAAAGTAAACTAATATCAAACTACACATTCATACTTCAATCCCTCACCATTAGTCCAGCTGTGGCTTTCGGAGGTAACTGAAAATGACATGAGCAATTAAATATATCTAACTTGCAGAAAGTAAACTAATATCAAACTACACATTCATACTTCAATCCCTCACCATCAGTCCAGCTGTGGCTTTCGGAGGTAACTGAAAATGACATGAGCAATTTAATATATCTAAATCTAACTACTGAAGCAAATGTGCAAGACTGAAATAAACAAAGCAGTACTGAAAACTAAGAAAAATAAATTAGCAGCAGAACAATATTGATTCCATGTCATTAGTCAAAATATATGCAAATGCCCGGGCTGCCTATTTGTAATCTAAAACAAGAACACTGATCAGTTAACAATAACATAAAACATGAAATATTATGGACAGAAGTAAAATGTAAAGCATGAAAGATTATGAACAATGATGAAGCATAAATATCATGAAAGATGCAATGTATAAACACGTGAATGACTTATGGCACAATGAACTTAAAGAAATAAAACAAGAAACTATACAGTAATGCACAAAACCTCAGCGTGTGCAGGGGCCCTCTGCACCAGCCTCGGGCAACAGCCTTCAAATACGAATTACGCTTGGAAACAGAGTCTTCTCATATATTAAAATGCAGTCATAATAGAGAAATGATATTACAGCACAGTGGCAACGCAATTACATTACAGAGCTATATGGAGGCTAACTATTATGCGTATGCAAACACGTTATTTATAACAAAGGTGATATAACTAATTCCCTAAAGTTTGTGCTGATAGAGACACGTGAACCATCACGTCCAGAGATCCAACATCATGGCCGCGGTGAGGAGTAAATCTATGAAGAGTGGATGTTGGATTCAGCTTATGGAGCCGTGTACAGGTGTTGATGTGTCTCCCGTAAATTAGAAACGGTCATACAATCTTCACGTGATGAGAAACAGAGTCTTGTCACCGTGGGACTCTACGGTTGACTTCCACTTGGCCACCTTTGACCACAGCCTCCTTAGGTGAATTTTCCCAAGCCAATAGGACACGATCCATGTCCACATCATTTCTGACTTGCCCATGTGGCTCGAATTGCCTGAAGACACCTGTAACATAGAATTTCACAAAATGGCTGCGGAAAGTTGCAGCAGCTGCGGAAAGTGGCAAGATTCCGTAGCTGAATGAGAAAAAATCTAAATCAAACAGCATACACAAAACATAGTTAAAAACCATTTTAGATGCTCTTTTACAATTGATATGCAATGATATTGACAACTTAGAAGGTTCAGGTGAATGAAAAAGGTCTAGAAAGGTGTATAGGAAAGATGCAGATTTGAGACTCAACAGTATGGTAAGAGGAGGTCTGATCAACATACCACTTAGAAGCTTCGCCTATAAGCGTGCATTGGAACAACCGAAGACGGATGGAATCATCGGTAATGGAATTGGAAGAACACCACATGTGAAAAGATCAGATATGGCTGGAGGGATCTTCTCCAACAAGGCCTTCGAACTCGGGAATGTTGGAGGGGAGCTTGGTTGGCATAGTAGGCCAACCAACATCGTGGCGGATAGGGTCATTAATCAACTGATTGAAATCGGGGAGACTGAGGCCTGCCATGTAAGGGAGAAATGGGACAGCCTAGGTAGTTCCTGTGGTGGTTCTGCTAGTATTATTACCGACAGTAGGGCTGGGATTACCTCTAGCATTAGGCCCTGGACCAGACATAGTGAAGGTAACAGGGGGATAACCAGAAGTAAAAGGAGAACCCAATGAATCAGAAGAGAATTCGGAGTGCAGACTCAGAGGAAGACTAACTCGACGACGACAGGAAGGAGTAGGTCGACCAACCGGAAACTAAGGATGAAGGCCAAGAAGTCTCTGGGATATACGCCTTGGGGGCACAATGGTGACAACACAAACACAGCACAAAGGGAAGAAGAATGACCAACAAGGGAAAGGAGTTGCAGAAGCAAGTGATTACAATGTCAAAACAAGGGAAGAGAGGTGTAGTGTCAAATTATTTTACAATGTTTTAAATTCTTTTCCTGGTGGTGTTAACCAGGCTCTTCTTCACTTAGGGTGACTGTGTGGCATGCGTTAATTTTAATTTTTAAACCCAGACATTTTGAGAGTAAAAGAAAAAGTGTGCTGCGTAACTAAAAATAAACCTACAGAGAACATTATATACTACTGAAATAACAAAAAAATAATAGCTAACAATGCATCAATCTAACCCAAGGAGGCGGGTCTCTCAAAAACTATTCTAACAGAGGGAAAAAATCTAGTAAAAACACACTGAAAATAAGCCAATATATCTAAGGTCGGGAAGGACAGGGATCTAAAGGATAAATCTGCTGAAAAGAGGAGCATAAAACAGCAAAGAGACGGAGGCAAGGTTGCTGTAAAAGAGGAGGTAAACAGCTAAAGGCAATAGGGGAAAGGAGGTGACCCTAAAGGCAAACCCAAAAAAAAACTATATGAGGTGATTTGGATGGAAAAATAGCTGATCTAAAAGGGATCTGAAGATGAGGTATCAGATCTGCAAAAGAAATGGTTGAAACTCTGAAAATTTAAACACCTGCAATAGCTAAAACTCTTCCACAAAAAGTGGAGGGTACTGAATCCCTAGGGGGCTAGATTCCCACTTAGTTGAGTAAAACATAACAAGATCAGGTCTAAACGAGTGGAGATGGAGGTTGGACAACCTTGAAAAAATCCTCAGACAAACCCAGAAAACATTTAGAAAATCTGCAGAAAAAAGTACAGGTCGCAGGTTCAGACCTGTTTTCTGTCCAGGTTGCAGTTTTGAGGCTGAAAAGTGCGTCCTGCAGTCCAGGTCGCAGGTTTGGGGCTGAAAAGTGGGACCTGCACATCTAGGCCACTCGGCGGAAGATTTCAGAAAAAATTGTCTTCTCAGTTGCGGCTGATGTCTGTTACCTACGCAATAGAGCCAGAAACACACAGAAGTTAGAAATTTTAATGTTTTTGGGTTTTATAGGTAAAAAAAAACATAAAAATAGGAAAAACAAAAAGCTTAAGAGAAACCCTAGGGTTTGAAGCAGCTGGATATGCAAAAATATGAAAAACGATAGCGGTCGTAATTGAAAACCCGTGTGGAGTCACCAATTGTTAGGATGAATCTTTAGTGTAAGTGTACAAAAAAAGACCCTTTTAGCTGTGCATAACAAACAACCCTAACAACAAAAGATAGCTACTAATATCTTCAGATCTATAGTTAGTTGATCAAGACAAATGCTGCAAAAATCCAGATCTATGCATAAAAAGACATTAAGCAGTAAAAATATGGTTTTGCTCCATGTATCCAATAGACAAGACACGAACAATATTTTTTGAAGAATTTTGTATTAATGGCTCTTGGGAGGAAAACAAGAAAGGTGTTTCCAATCCTCCTCAATGGGATGAGTTCTTGGAAGTCCTTAGAAGTTCAGATCTAGAATTTCTCTCTCTTGTTGGTGTAGAAAACCCAGACAAACATAGAACTCAAAGGGAGCTCACAAAGCAAATAATAGAAAATATGACAATGATAATGGCTCAAAGTCAGACCAAGAGTATAGATTCAGAGTGATCTAAGAGGCAACAAAAGGTGATGAATGGTAGGAAAAACCTTTCTATTTATAACAAAATATTAGGTCATTCTAGATCTTGGTGTATGATTAAAATAATATTAACCAAATCTAGATCCACCTTTTATGGAATATTTTATTATATTTTTTGGAGGGGAAGGAATTTGACTTGGGTCAAATCCCTCTATTTGTAAATAATAAATAAATAAATGATTTATTTATCATTTTAAGGAAGTGGTTGAATGATAATTAAATAAATAATGATTTATTCAATTATTTATAAATGATTTAGTCAAATTTAACAAGGAATATTATTTAAATAAGGTTTAAATAATTATTCCTAGAAAATAGTAAGATAAACAAGGATTTATCTAATTAATTTCCTTGTTTTGGGTTAAATATGACCAGGAATAATAATTAAATTACTATTTAATTAATTATTCCATGATGAAAACCAAACAAATATAGATTTGTTTAATATTTCCCCTGGGGTTTTCCTGTTTAGACCATAAACAACCTAATAAATGTGTTATATTAAGTTATTTTACATAGTGAAAGAAATTTTACTTAGGGTAAAATTGGTCTTACATGGTGTACTTGGGTCCATCTAATGATAATAGGTTAGATGACCAAAAATTGGTGTAACAACCGCATAAAACTTATTTTTAAGTTACCATAATTCATCTTTAATATCATATAATTAGATTAAAAAAAAACCAAAATCCTCTCAAATAATAGTTTATGAAATAGAAACTCAACAATTTTATATAATTAATAATTTAGATAAATGTCTTAGATCTAACCTGATTAACAATTATTTATAATTAACAATACCACTTATTAACCCAAAGAAAAAACTTACACATTTCATTTAATGGAATTTAAGTGGCCTTAAAAAACACACGTATTTCATTTCAAAATGTCAAAAAATTTCAAATATCAAAAGTTTTAATTTCCCTCGTTCATTTCCCTCCGGTTGCATGGTTTGTCCAGGGAAGTTAGAAGGAGGTGGCCATACTATCGCAGGTTTGGAGGAAGGATGCGAGAAATCAAGAAATTGATCCCGAGTGCCTATTACAGGTTTGCTCTGATACATTTGGTTGAATTCCGGTGATTTATTTCCTTCTACAGAAAGAATATTCTCATGATTCCCCACATTGTTGGGCGACGGCCCATAACAAGCCCTCCACCTCTCTTCACAACTTCAAAATACATATCGACAAGTGCAATGAGGTACTCAAGAGCCTGTATGTTTAGGATTCCACGAGGTCATACAAAGCCAGAGGCGTGGGCGATAATGGCTACACCAATGAAGACGACAAGTGCCTTTTCGACCCCAAAATCAATGACGAAAATAAGCAAAAAAGGGAGAAGAAATGAGTTGACTTCCACAAGAAAATCAAATGTCATAAAACCATAGGGGGTCACTAGCCAGATGCTCTGGCACAGATGGATTGTGTTGATCCAGTTGTACCTAAAAATGCCAGAAACCAAAAAAAATACTTCGGATTGGCATGGAATCCAGGCTTCCGAGAGTCCCAAAATAAGGAAATTGGATGCAGAGGAAATTGATGTGGACTCAGACCAACAGGATTAAGGCTTCGTGCCAGAGGATAAGCTTTCAGAAGCTACTAAACCCACTCAAGAGGTAGCTAATTGCATTTCATTTTTATTGTTTAATTATATATTTATTAGTTAATAATAAGAATCACTGCAAAAAACATGCCCATGAGGGACATCCATTGGTTTAGGTGCTAGGTCTGAATGACAAATATAGATAATTTTTTCTCGGTAAGCATTTGATTTCTAATGTGAGTTAGACCATAGGACTAATCTTTCTCTTTTAATGTGAGTTATATCATTTGCAGTACTCTGTAACCATGCTTATTTACAATCCAAAGGTTCTAATAAAACTATAAATAACTGATTATCGAGTATTGTAATGATTAATAAATAATATTTTGAATGAAAAAGCCATCAATTTTCACTATGTACTCATTGCGAGCAATCTTGGTGTTTATTATCATGAATAATCATGCGAGTTCTCAAAAACATTTATGTTGTAAGAGCGGAGAAAATTTAGTAACAAATGATAAAAACGTCAACATTGCAGACCTTTCTACTTGGCCAAAACAAATGATACCATAGATAGCAAAAATTAAAAATATCACAATGGGAATCCCTATGATTATTCTGAACAATTTCAGCAAGCATACACTACAAATAACAAATTAGTAAGAAAAAATATACTCAAGTATCACTCGATGCAAAATGTTTTGAACTGGACAATCTCCACAACAGAACTAGTGAGTCAAATGCAGCTCATTTCCAAAGAGTTGTAGCAATTAAAGAAGAAAGGTATTTTTGTGGACCTAGATTCTATCCTCTTCATGAATGATGTATCCTGCATCTACATGGCTCACTTACTTCTATTCTGCATGCATGTCTTGATGTAGCATAGACCAAAATCATGTTCCCTATGAACACATCATTGCATGATAACTCTGCTGGCCATTTATCAATGAAAGCTTAGTTGACAGGGACCTAAGTTCTTTTCAAATATCTTTTCGATTATTTCAGAGGCTAGATTACTATCATCAACCCTCAAGAATGCACCAACGAGAGCACAGTAACTCACAATGCTTGGCTAGTTCTTTAACTGTTTATTTTGAATAATTTAAATGAGTGACTGTTAATTTTCCCATGAATTCAAAATTACATAAATCAGTATATAAACCAAGAAATCTCATTTTTAGAAGCCTCAACTCAATAAATTTTACCTCCTTAGACTCATTTTCAGAAGCCTCAACTCAATAAATTTTACCTCCTTAGAAATAATATTATCATTTTTTTGTACCGTCTTTAAAATTTTAAACAGTTGATAAAGCATTATTCGAATAATGTTTGATTTGCAAAAAACCCATATTGAAGAAGTCTCTATTCTAGGAAAGAAAAATAAATTATAAGATGCATCTTACATGAACATATACCCGGATAGAATATCTTTCATTGAACTTATACCTGGATAGAATATCACCTCGTTCAACACAAACTTGTAGCTGATTACAATATCTTCTCCATACGCAGTCTCTAGGACCTATTCTTGGTGGCCACTCAGTTGGTTCATCATCACTTACATTTCAAAGTGAAATGCACATCATGATGTTTGGGCTGTAAACTTACTTACACAACTATCATTTAACATCCCCTTAAAAGTTCATCTAAGTCAAGAAATCACTTGTTTATTCACCCAAAATTTTATCTAAAATATTGGATATGGGTTAACTCCCATTCATGAAGCCATATGGGTAATTAGTTTTTATGCTTTTTGGTTCATTAGGAGAGTAACCTGGATACAGGTTGTGTCATCCAAATTTATTTGCATCAAAATTGTCAGTTTCTTAGCTTTTTTTTCATATCTTAAAGGCTGGTGATTTAATCTATCTCTACTTTTCCTGTTATGAGTGTAGAAAGTTGTTGTCTGTTGTCCTTATTTACAACTATTGAGTTGGCACCAGGTCCAATACCAAGATACTTGGCCAAATAAACATTTTTCAACACTTGTGATCACCGGGCAAGCTTCGAGGTTTAATTTTTTACTTCTACCTAAATAGTCACATTAACTAGTTTTGGCTACCATTGAAAATTAATATAATATTTTCTTTCTTTCAACTTTTTTTCACGAAACATTGACACTGCAACTTAAATTGAAAGGTTTCATAATTTTCAAGAGTAGGGGTTATTAGGGGTGGGGTTCATAGAAAAGTGTATGGGCATTGTAGTGCAAAATGTTAGGTACTGGAGATGGCATGATGTTTGTTCCTCTAACATCTCCCTTCAAATATGAATTAATTAATAAGGAGTTGTTTATCACCTCGTTCAACACAAAATTGTATCTAATTACAATATCCTCTCCATCCCCAGTCTCTGGGACCCATTCTTGGTGGCCACTCTGATAGTTTAACATCACTTACATTTCAAAGTGAACTGCACAACATGGTATTGTGGCTGTAAACTTACTTTTTGTTTATTCCTCCAACATCTCCCTTCAAATATGAGCTACTCAATAAAGAGTAGTTTATCACTTAGTTCAACAAAAACTTGTAGCTGATTACAATATCTTCTCTATTTACAGTCTTTGGGACCCTTTCTTGGTGGCCACTCTACTGGATCATCATCAGTTCCATTTCAAAGTGAACTGCACAGCATGGTATTGTGGCTGTAAACTTACACAACTATCATTTAACATCCCCTTAAATGTTCATCCAGGTCAAGAAATCACGTGTTTATTCACCCAAAAATTTATCTAAAAGATTGGATATGGGTTAACTCCCATCCATGAAGCCATCTGGGTAACCATTTGTTATGCTTGTTGGTTCATTAGCAGAGGAACCTGGATAAAGGTTGTGTCATCAAAATTTATTTGCATCAAAATTGTCAGGTTCTTAGTTTTTTTTTCATATCTTAAAGGTTGGTGATTTCTATCTCTGCTTTCCTGTTAGGAGTGTAGAAAGTTGTTGTTTGTTGTCCTTATTTAAAACTATTGAGTTGGAACAAGGTCCAATACCAAGATATTTCGCCAGATAAACATTTTTCAGCACTTGTGATCACTGTGCAAACTTTGAGGTTCAATCGTTTACTTCTACTTAATTAGTCACATTAACTGGTTTTGACTACCATTGAAAATTAATACAACCTTTTCTTTCTTTCAACTCTTTTTCAAGAAACATTAACACTGCAAATTAAATTGAAAATTATTCAAGAGCAAGGGTTAGTACGGGTGGATTTCATAGCAAAGTGTATAGGAATTGTAGTGCAAAATGTTAGGTACTGGAGATGGCATCAGGCTCAGGAATGGCTGCTCAGGCAAGGTGGGTTTCTCTTTAGAGAAACATGGTGAGGAAAATTTCTGAATGGTCATAACATTTTATCCAGTCAACACTGAAGATGTAACTATTTGGATCATTATCGTGTGTAGGTGGTGCCAAAGAATGATCTAGTTGTCTTGTTTGTGGTTGCACAATTTCTCATACAAAAATAGATCATGAATATGAAAATTTTAAAGTAGAGTACATTGTTATTTAAGAATTTGAATTGATTCTTCAACAATACATCAAGACAAGGACTTTACTCACCCATGAAGGCTTCCACAAGTGCTAAGTATTCACAACTGAATTTCCAACAAAGATCACCAAGGAAAGGTTGATCCTCTCATCACGCCACAAGGAAACAAGATTGAATACACCTTTTCTTAAGCTCGGACTTCAAACAATGAATAGATATTGGAATGATATGATGATAAAAATTCAGATTAGAGATAGATATAGGTTTCAGACCTCCTTGACATACCTTGGATAGATGGTATAGATCTCGGACCAATATGACAGACTTAGAATAAGACCACAGATTTGGATCTATGCTACAAAATTTGATCAACTGTCATAGGACTTCGGTCTAGTCTTCACTGATCTCTGATATATATACCACATACCTAGATCAAGCCACAACACTTCGGTATAGTCACTAATGAACTTGGATCAAGCCACAAATGAACTCTTAGGTTCCACAAACTTCACTCAAGCCATAGAAGAACTCGGATATGTTGTCACAAGGTCACAAGCTATAGAAGAAACATGTTGTCACAAGGTCTCAAGTGCTCCAAAGAATAAAGCCACTTAATTATGGAGTTGAGGTCTAACAAATCAAGAGAAAGCTACCTCCACATGTGCATGTCCATCATGGACCAACCAAGGGTTCATGCATACACCATGTACATCATATCACATGGTCCCGAACTCTAGAGATCAAATTTCCTCCTCCAAGTGTCTAGTGCTTCTTCTAGGTAGGTACTTTTCCTAGCCAAGCAAGTGTGTTATCTCTTTAGCTGGTTTTCCCATTTTGGGTTTCCATGGTAAATATTGTGTAAATTGTGAATATGCCACTGTTTTCTTTTTGTTTTTATTAAAAAATAGCTTTCTCTGCTCCTCTTTCATAGGTTTACAAGTCCCTGGAAAAAAACACGAAAGATAACCTGCAGAAGATCCTGCCAAAAATCTGAGCAGAATGGGTATTTTATGTTTGATTTTTATAATGGCATGAACCAAACATGTAGTTCTTCAGACTCATGAGTCAATCTCACCAAAAAATTAAAAAAAAACTTAGCACTTGCTTTCCAGTCAGCGTTCAAGCTAACAAGTAACAAGTGCTTGCAAGTGAAATTTATTGTTAATGAGTTAGACTCACAGGAAGCAAATTCGGCTCACACACAAGTTAAAACAACTCATTTTCTGAGCTGCCAAAATTTTGAGACGAGTCCAAATTAAACAAGTGAGCTTCGTTACTATGATCAGAAATACACTTGCTACTATGGTCTGTATTTGTGGATGCATTCTCAACGCATGGAAAAAAAATTCTGCAAGCAAACTAAACAACCAAGAAGAAGTCGACATCTGATCCAGCTTACTCTAATCACCTTCTGAGCTATGCAAAGAAGGTAATTTATTTTGTTGTGTGGAATACTCTGATCCAGCTTACTCTAATCCAGCTTCTGAGCCATGTAAAGAAGATAATTTTCTATGGTTCTCAAACTTCTGTGGTTTTCGTTATTTGTAGAAACCGAATTATCCATAGTATCATAGAACAATTGTCGACGTTTCGATTCCCAACGGGGATCCATATTCAGGGCGAGAAATGAATATAGAATTTACGAAGGTCGCAAGAGGTCAAGGCATAAATAGTGAAGGCTAATGATGATGAGAGGAGCTGACAATAAATTATGCTAATTAATTTAAAATAAATTTTATTTTATTAAAATTTTATTAAATTTTTTTCCTTTTAAGCTTTTTATTATAATGTAATTTAAATAATAAATATTTAAAAAGTTTTTAATAAATATTTAAAATTTTTTATTTTGAATCATCTATATTAATTGAATTAATTCTAATCTAAAATAATAACCCTAAAATAAATTCTAATTTATTATAAATATATTATTTAATGTCTAAAATTAATTTTAATGTCTAAATTTTTATTTAACTTCTAGAGTAACTAAAATTGCTAAATTATAACCTAAAATAGTGTAATTAAATTATTAATGTAAGGGAATATATTAAATAACACTAATATGATATGTTTTTTAATCTTAAATAATATACCTAAATATATGTTAATAAATGAATTTTAATTAATTTTCATTAATTAAACCCTAATGAATTTTTAAATTTTAAATTTCATATTAATTAATTCCTAATAAATTTTAATTCTAAAACCTTTTTAAATAAGTTAGATTTGAATTTTTAATTAGCTTCCATTTACTCATAATAAATATTAATTAATTAATTTTTATTAATAGAATAAATATTAATTAATGAAAATAATGTAGAAATTTGAATAATTTGCTGAATTATTCACCGAGATTATCCTGATTATACACTATTTAAGCTTCATGCATAATACATAACCTCTTCTACAATTGATCGTCAATATGCGGAAATAGAAACAGTCGCATGCGCTCATAAAACAATAATCAAGCACACATATCAACACAGTATGTAATGGGGAAAGCAATAGCTGAAAACCCCCAACTATCTGTATAATATAATGATAGAGAACATGCAACAATACATAGCACAATACTCCTCACAAGTACTCAGTACTATCTCCGAAAAGTTACACACAAACTAACTGAGATTTGAACAAGTCATGGGTTCAAATCTTCTCCACAAGTCTGCCTGCCTCTACTGCGCAATCCAAGTGAGTAATGAATGAGATCCAAGTTTGAATCCCACTAGCTCCAACTGCGCAATCCTCATTGGCAATATCCATCAATGTGTGTGCAAATCTCATGCACAGCCAATAGTCACAACTGATAGTAGACTCACCCTTTCACCCACCTCTAACACTGGTCTCCACTGAACTGTCCATGCATTGCAGTTAACTGATGTATTCTTTAGTTGATTTATGAGTTAATAATTAGGGAATTAATTAATAATTAATTCACACCACTCATCACTAGTGTATTTATCAGTTAGACTAAATACAACTAGTTCAACTAAGTTAAACCAAACACAACTCCATCAACTGCCTCATCAACTCCACCAAACTCTGCCACATGAGTTCTAACTGAATTCAACCATGCAATAGCTCAACTAACCCATAGGAAAAGCGTATTTCCTTCTGTCAGCTGCATGTGCCACATCCAAGCATCAAACTAAAGTGCTCCAAGAGGAAAAGATAATGTTTATAGTCTAAATATTATTAAGGGTTAATAATATTTGACTGTTCTATTTTTAGCCCGGCAGTCTAAAAATAGAAACCGCCCAATGTCTAAAAATAGAGGTCCATCTATTTTTACCAACTCGACCAATCATCCATAAATATCATCCCGCAACTCATAGACCATGATCCATATGTCTAAAAATAGACATAGTCTAAAAATAGACTTTGCGCCAAAAATAGCCTGCGGGCCCACTTAGTGAAGGCGACTTCTTTTCACTAAGCTCCATCATCTTGTTTCATTTTCAACACTCCCTCTCAAAAAGATATGGATTATCTACAACCCCTATCCTGCCTCTGTGGTATTCGAATTTTCTCCTGGTGAGCGCCTTCGTCAAGATATCAGCATCCTGATCCTCCGTGGGAATGTATGAAAGTAACATGATTCTCCGCCGCACACAATCTCTGATATGATGGTACCTGATGTCGATGTGTTTGGATCTATCATGAAATACTGGATTAGCCGAGAGTTTAATGCAACTCTGGTTATCACAATAAATCACAGTAGGCTCCAAATGCGACCCGAACAACCCGACCAGAATCTTCCTCATCCAAATAGCCTCGCATGTAGCCAAGCTTGCTGCCATATACTCGGCCTCCGCGGAACTGAGTGCCACGGATCTCTGCTTCCTGCTGTACCAGTAAACTGCTGTCGACTCAATACTGAAGATCCCTCCAGATGTGCTCTTTCGGTCCGTTGGGCTCCCTGCCCAATCTGCATCCGTGAAGCCACACAACTTCACCTCATCCTCCTGTCTGTACCACAAGCCATATCCCGATGTGCCTCTAAGATAACACAATACATGCTTGCCTGCCTTCCAGAAGAGCTTGGTAGGCTTAACCATAGCTTGTGAAAGCTGGTTAACAGCATAGCATATATCGGGTCGTGTATTGACCAGATACATAAGCGACCCCACCAACTGTCGAAAAACAGTGGCATCCACTACCTCTGCCGAAGTAGCATCCTCCTTCCTCCAACCACCAGGAAGAGGAGTATCAACAGGCTTGCAGTCATGCATGTTGAACTTCTCCAGTATCTCCCGGGCATACTTACCCTAAGAAACAAACAGTCCATCACTGCGCTGCCAAATTTCCAATCCCAGGAAATAATGAAGGAGGCCCAAGTCCTTCATCTCAAACTCTCTAGCAAGATCCTCCTTGCATGAAAGTATCAACAACTCATCACCCGTCAAAATCAGATCATCTACATATAGTACAATGATCAGCAACTTCCCCTCCACCACAATCTGGTACAGGTTAGGATCTGCCTCACTCTTGGAGAATCCAAGTCCGGTGAAATAACTGTCTATCCGTGTGTACCAAGCACGAGGTGCTTATTTCAACCCATACAGTGCTCTCTTGAGTCTGCACACATGCGACTCACTGCTGAAGATCTCGAAACCTTTGGGTTGCTCTATGTACACCTCCTCCTCAATGACTCCATTGAGGAACGCAGTCTTCACATCCATCTGATGGATGTGCCACCCCATCTGCGCTGAGAGAGCAAGGATTGTCCGTATGGAAGAGTACCTTGCGACAGGTGCAAAGGTCTCCTCATAATCGATCCCCTCGATCTGTGAGAAGCCACGGGCAACAAATCTTGACTTGTACTTCTCCACACTCCCATCAGCCACCTGCTTCACTTTGTAGATCCATCGAGAACCCACCACTGATTTCCCCTCCAGTCGCGGGACAATCTCCCATGCACTGTTTCTGACAAACGAATCATACTCTTCCACCATGGCATCTACCCATGCGGGATCCTCCACAGCTTCCTCGAAAGATGATGGCTCTGTCATGACACATTTTCTCATAAGAGCCATGTATCCAGTGTACCGGTTCGGTGATTGTCTCTGTCTTCACTGTGCTATAGGTGGTCCTACAACCTTCTCTGCATCTCGAGCCAGTCGCTCAGCTTCTGTAGTGCGCTTGCGCCCTCTGATGGTTGGCGCTGCATGAGTGGTATCTTCCACTCCATGAACTTCCTCTTGTGGCTGATCCACATCCAGAAGCTCATCCTTAGGAACTAATAGCTCCTCATCTGCATGCAAGTGTGGCTCCCTCTCAAGCGAACACTTCATGGCTTTCTCCTCCTGAAATTTGATATCCTATCGCACAACAGTCTTGCGACTGTCTGGCAAATACACACGATATTTGTGGGGCGTATCAGTGTACCCCATAAATATTCCAACCTCTGCGGTCGGATCCAGCTTCTTTCTGGCATCCTTCGTCACATGCATGTAGATAGGTGAGCCAAAAATCATCAAATGGGAAATATCAGGCCTCTTGCCAGAAAATGCCTCCTCCGGTGTACTCATGCCAAGTGTCTTGTGAGGACAACGGTTCTGCACATACACTGCAGTATTGCATGCCTCACCCAAATGAAGAAATGACCACCCAGTCCTTAACATACGCCGTACGGCACCCACGATCGTTACGTTCTTATTCAGCTGTGTGGCCAATTCTGTAGGTTATGAGTCTGACTGAGACTCTCTCAGAATCCCTTCTGCAAGTCTTGGACAGCGAGATTAATTCACCACCATTTTCACTCCTAAGAGCCTTCACCTGCTTCCCCGATTCTTTCTCAACCAGTGCCTTGAACTCACAGAACTTTGAGTATGTCTCGCTCTTCTTCTGCATGAAGAAGATCCAACACTTACGAGAAAAATCATCAACAAATATCACATAATACCTGTGCTTTGTTGTCGAAGCTGCTGAGAAAGGTCCACACACGTCTGTGTGAATTCTCTCAAGGATTGTCGTGGCGCGACTATCCTTCTCGTGAAAGGTGGCTTTCACAAATTTTCCCAAGGTACACCCCTTGCACTGATCTGACTGCGCAAGAGTGCCCTTAGGAAGCCCAGTAGAAATTTGCTGCAGTATCTTCAAAGCGCCATGGTGAAGGTGGCCCAATCTCCGGTGCCATAGCTCGCCATCATCCCGACTCACCACTCCTTCCGCCTTGCATGCCATTCTTGTCGCTCTTGCCTCTTTACAGCTTGTCAAAGGTTCTTGGCTCGAACCCTATCTTGAGTTTCTCCGGTTGTCTTCTTGCGAGAAGCTTTCCTTGATGAAGACCACATCATACCCCTTGTCTTCCAACATCGCCACAGAGATCAGATTCTTCATCAATCCTGGAACATGCAATACTTCCTTCAATATGAAAGGTTTGCCAGACTCCCTCTCAAAGGAAATGGTACCGATACTGGTCGCACTGTATCTACCATCATCGCCCATCTCGATGTGCACTCCAAGATCTTTCTCCTCCAGATTTGAAAACAAATCCCGATCTCCAGTCATGTGAAATGACACACCACTGTCCAAGAACCATACTAATCCCATCACACTTGAAACCAAGCATGCGATCAGCAAAAAATCTAGCTCGAACTTGGAGGCCAATGCCTCTCCCGCTGCAGATCCAGCAGCATGCTTATTTTTCTTCTTCTGCGGACAATTTGTGGCATAATGTCCGTGCTGGTGACAGTGAAAGCACTTCACCTTGGACATGTCTTGCTTCTTTCCTTTCGCACCATACTAAGAAGCTTTCTTGATCTTCCCCTTCTTTTCTTTGGCAGCCAAAGCGCAATTTTCTTCATCAGATGCCTTTGATGAAGATCTGTCCCTGGTAGTCCGCCTTATCTCCTCTTGCATGAGATCCGACCAAAGTCGCTCCCATCCCGGCAACTTCTCCTGACCATTGACAGAGTCCCGATAGGAATGCCAACTCTTCAGAATACCAAGGAGAGCCAGGTCCACCAAGTCCTCATCATCGACAGTCACCCCCACACTTCCCAGCTCATCTCTTCATTGAGTGAACTTCGTGAGGTACTTGGCGATACTGTCGCCTTTCTCCATCTTAATGTTTATGAGTTTATCCTTGAGCGCCAACTTCCTCTGGTCACTCTTGCTCTGGAATAGATCTGTCAACGCTTTCCACATCAATTATGGAGAAGCTTTTCCATGCAGGCTGGATACAATGTGATCCTTCACGCCCTCCAACAGAATCCTTCAACATTTCGCCATCTTCTTTTGCCAAGCCTCAACTTGAGAAGCATCAATAGGCTTTGGGATCTCAGCATCTATGAACTCCTTCAGCCTGTTATCATCTAATACCACCTCCATTCTGTCCTTCCATGCAACATAATTCAAACTACCCTCAAGGGAATATTCCAGTCGCAAATCGTTGAAAGACATTTCAACTCCGACACCAAGAAACAAACTGCTGCAAAATTCGAATTCCAAGCTCAAAACTCAATTGGTTCTGGATCTTTGAGAACAAATTATTTCTAGCACAGAGATCGACTGTAGGGGTGTTTACTAGATATATCACCTTTCAAACAAAGGATGGATCCAGAGGCTACCTGGCCCGTTACAGACTCTGTCTACCAAAATAAATTGTAATCACTGTAATAGATCCCAATGATCAATTTCACTTTGATACCATGTAGAAATTTGAATAATTTGCTGAATTATTCACTGATATTATCCTGATTATACACTATTTAAGCTTCATGCATAATACATAACCTCTTCTACAATTGAGCATCAATATGCGGAAATAGAAACAGTCGCATGCGCTCATAAAACAATAATCAAGCACAGATATCAACACAGTATGTAATGGGGAAAGAAATAGCTGAAAACCCCCAACTATCTGTATAATATAATGATAGAGAACATGTAACAATACATAGCACAATACTCCTCACAAGTACTCAGTACTATCTCTGAAAAGTTACACACAAACTAACTGAGATTTGAACAAGTCATGGGTTCAAATCTTCTCCACAAGTCTGCCTGCCTCTACTGCGCAATCCAAGTGAGTAATGAATAATATCCAAGTTCGAATCCCACTAGCTCCAACTGCGCAATCCTCATTGGCAATCTCCATCAATGTGTGTGCAAATCTCATGCACAGCCAATAGTCACAACTGATAGCAAACTCACCCTTTCACCCGCCTCTAACACTGGTCTCCACTGAACCGTCCATGCATTGCAGTTAACTGATGTGTTCTTTAGTTGAATTATGAGTTAATAATTAGTGAATTAATTAATAATTAATTCACACCACTCATCACTAGTGTATTTTTTAGTTAGACTAAATACAACTAGTTCAACTAAGTTAAACCGAACACAACTCCACCAACTGTCTCATCAACTCCACCAAACTCTGCCACATGAGTTCTAACTGAAGTCAACCATGCAATAGCTCAACTAACCCCTAGGAATAGCATAATTCCTTCTGTTAGCTGCATGTGCCACATCCAAACATCAAACTGAAGTGCTCCAAGAGGATAAGATAATGTTTATAGTCTAAATATTATTAAGGGTTAATAATATTTGACTGTTCTATTTTTAGCCCGGAAGTCTAAAAATAGAAACCGCCCAATGTCTAAAAGTAGAGGTCCATATATTTTTACCAACTCGACCAATCATCCATAAATAGCATCCTGCAACTCATAGACCATGATCCATATTTCTAAAAATAGACATAGTCTAAAAATAGACTTTGCGCCAAAAATAGCCTGCGGACCCACTTAGTGAAGGCGACTTCATTTCACTAAGCTCCATCATCTTGTTGCATTTTTAACAAATAATTATTATGAGTGACTGGAATAATAAGAGTTTTTGTACTGACGCGACCCTAAACTATTTTACTAAAAAGGAAGAGAAGCAAACCTGCAAAATTATACCTTGGATGAGGACGAACCTAAGGAGAAAATTTGTCTAATAAGAGGTTGTCAATTGTCACTAATCTTGTATCCTCCATCCCTGTTGATGTTATGCAAGTGTTTTATAATCTCCAGTGCTTATCTAATATTACATCTTTGATAGTGTTCCTCCCTCGCAATGATTCTAGAACCCTCAAGACGTAAGTGATGCTTTGTTTTCGAGGAGTGATCAGCAAGAGTCAAGGTTTTTGATCGCTCATGTTTAATATTGGCACCATGCTCTTTCAGACGCTTCTAAAGAGAGCGCCTAGTTTCGCCAATATAAATCTTCCCACAAGAGTAGTCAATCTTATAAACACCTTTAAGTTGCCCCTCACTAATGCTATCTTTAACTGAGTGCATATTTTTTCTAATGGTTCCTGCTGCTGAGAATTGTGCAAAAATGTTACTCCTCCCCAAAACCCTGGCAATATTATCTATCACACCTTTAATGTATGGCAGAAAAACACTTCCACCACTCACTTGAGGATCCTAGCGTCTCTTGGATATGACAACACTTTTCGCTCTATTTATGGATTTCCTGATTTCACTTTCCATATACCCTATACCCAAGAAAACAAATGTTAGGTGAGAGATTTCTTCTTCCAAATGCTCCTCATATGATATTCTCAGGGCTCTTATAGCAAGAGTGTTAAGGACACCAAATTTTTTAGCAGGGTGATGGTAAGACTCAGCATGAAGGTAGCTGTTAGTACGGGTTTTCTTCCTAAAAATTTGATGCCCTAATGTTCCATCTTCTTTTCTGGTAACCAATACATATAAGAAAGGAATTCTCCTGTTGTTGAACCCTTGGTTAAACTGAGAGGGGAGGGTGAATCAGTTTAATGCAGTCATGTTCTTATTAAACTTTCTTTTATACTCATTCACATCATCATTTTTTTATCAACTTATTATACAATGGAACAACAACCTTAATAAGTGAGCAGCAAGTATTAAGCAGAATAAATATAGAGTATCAACACATAATCATCATGCATATAGACAACAGATATAAGTGGAAACCCATAAGGGATAAAACCACATTTTATTATTGTTGTGATGCAAAGGCAAGCTCCAACTCCCTCTCACCACTGATTTTCTATAGGCTCCTACCTACATGAGGCTACAACCTCAATTCAGCAAGCTACAACTTGCAAGGAAGCTCCAACTCCCATCTATTTTTTGCAGGCTACAACCTACAGGAGGATCCTACCTCAGCCAGCTACTATCAATCTACAACTTGATATGGAAGCACCAACTTCCTCATTCCTTCATAAAAAACACATGCTGATTTACCTGGATATCGGCTCTGTTCTATTCCTTCTTCACTGTTGTCCACCAGCCTTCATATCTGCCTTAAATCAACTCTGAATCTTCACAGCTTCTCTATCTGCTCCTCCTTCTTCTTACCCTCTCTTCCTCATTTCTCCATTCTCTAGCCTCTCTATGTATATCTTTGTAATATTATTTATAGAGAGTACCTCATAACTGTTTTCATTTCACAAGGAATTCGAAATGAACAGCCATGACTCTTTGACTTTTGCCTTCTCATTTCTTTGTCCAGATTATTCAGAGGAATATATTTCAGTATTTCAGTGGAGTTTTGTTTTGCCTTCAGAGACTTGCCATTGCATCACAAACAATATAAAAATAAATAAAACTTTACATTTTCAGTTACAATAAGCATTTCAATTCAACCCATTCAGTTCTTGGCTCGCTATGCGTTTGTCTTTTTTGTTGCTGTAATGTAACAATTCTGCATACTCTCCTGCTTTCTATGCATGTACCCCTGTTTTTTTTTTTCTCAAATCTGGTAGTTTAAATTAATGCTGAAGCTTTTCCATCAAAGATTAAAATCTCTATTATAACTCAATAATGCAATTTCATTTAATTGGAAATGCTCAAATTGGCAAACTTAGTTTCAGAAGCCCACCTTTAATACACTATGAAAAAGCAATCAACACAGTTTCAACCCAGCAACTCTAATGTGGAAGTAGCTCTTCATCTTATGCACTATGGTCAAAAATCCACTTTATGAATTTTCGAATCAACTATTCGAATATCTCAACTTTGACCAAGTTTACAAACTTCATTTTATGACGTTGTTCCTCCTAAAATCGTTTTCGGTCTTAACCAAGCTTTGAAACCTTCTTATCATTTTCAATCTGAGTATAAAGGAACACTATAACAGGCCACGTTATTTTTGACACGCTGACTTCAAAATCTGTTTTAAAACCCCCAAAGTAAACCTCCGGTCACGACATTCCAATCCATCATATATATTATATGATCCTTATTAAATGTGCTCACGAAACATGTCATAAATCTTCGACTTTGGATTTAAATCATTTGATCAAATGCATCAACGCATATATGAATAATGTTTATATGCGTGCCCCTTCAAATAAATTCGGCCACCATTCCAAAAACCTCAATTGTCAACATAATACAAGTTCGGGTCCCACATATCCGGACTTCATGAAAATCAAATCAATAATCGAACCTTTCATTAAACCAAGGTATAAACTTCATTTAATGGTTGAGCCAATCAATATAATATTAAATCTCTCAGCCTTAGCTCTATTATTATATTTATTTAAATTCCCATCCTACAACAATTAAGACTTACCAAAGTTCGACTTTGGTTTAAGCAACACGCCCATGCATATGGATGTTAATCAACCCAACATCAAATCTTCACGGCATTAATTAAAATGTCAGCGCCAACATAAAATAACATTCGGGCCCACAATATGCACAACTTACCTCTACATTATCGACCATGCAACTTGACTTATAATCCCAGGGTCAATCTCCTCTCGTGCTCCAACAATACTTTGGGCGCACATCCGATGGATATCGCGCAATTTAACTGCAATCTCTTTAACCCCTCAAAATCACGCGATAAAAGTGGTTTTACTCTTACCACTTTTGCCATGCGTCCCTCACTGAGCCATATCACGTTCTAAAACCCAAATCCACTTACCACTTGATAGGTTGCATGAGACCACTCTTGGTTTCTTCAAAACCGCTTTCACTGTTTAATGTTCTGGTTCCATTTATCGACTCAAGGTTCTGCTTCAGTCAACCATGTCTTTCTCTATGTTAATGATTTGTTCACAATTTTGTTTCAGTCTTTCAACACGAGATCTCCACTCTTAATTTTTCGAGTATTTCACCGCACCATGACTCCTACTTTCTGGGTTAAGCTATCAATCAGTCTTCAAACCTCTGCACCTCCAATTCACAGGTTTATTTGTGTCATTACTTTGTAAATTCCACCTCTGTTCAATCTATGACTCCAAACAAGCCAGGTTTCTAGCCTCCAACCCTCTTTGGCACACAGACAGTGCATGATTGTTTCTCTATATTCAGTTACTGTGGTACAAATCCATCGTTATAAAATCCTCATATGTGGCTTCAAAGCCCAGACTTCTATTCACTGTATATACACAACAGGGTGTATGACCCTCCTTTGAGATCAAATATCCTTACATATTTCAAGACCAAACCCTCGTTACATAGATTCAAGAGGTTATCTCTCTTCCATATTATCGATTCAATCTATGATCGATGTATACAGAATTACCATCAGTGTTCAATATTAACACACAAATTCAATAGGTGAATGTTCCCCTTCGCACCACACAGCTTCTTTACAAATGTGGCTTGCACGTAGAATGACAGATTTCTCGGTCCAACTCAATTCGTTTGTACATTTACTTAGTCTTTCCAAGGCTATATAAACAAACCCTTCAACTTAAATCTGTCCCAAACAATTATATGCAGAAAACCATTTAAAACCCCAATTACAGACTTTGTCCATGCATTATTCAATCAATCAATGTACATATATTTTTAGAACAGATTCTTTCATATATACAATGAACTTACTTACAAAACCTCCTTGTCTTTGGCTAGATCTTCAAATCAAATGGCCCTTTCAACTGCCCATAGGCTTACAGGAACAACCCCTATTTGCTAAAACCTAAAGCACTCACACACTCTGCAGCTCTCTAAAGACCCTATTTCTTCTTTGTGATAGTTCAGGTGTTGCTCCTTTCTTCTCCTTTTCCATCAATGACAACATTTCCAACAGTATCCCCCTTTAGCATTCATGGCAATACTTTAATACTCTTCTTTTTCTTGCTTTTCCTCCCCCTTTGACATCAATGGCAAAGGGTTGCACATTTCCTAGTGTGGTTTCCAAATCTTTTCCATAATAATCTGATCTTGAGGACCTTTTCCATGCACTGCTCCATTGCTTTAGCTCTTTTGTGACAATTTGTTGACTGCTCTCCCCCTAGAATGATGCTTTCTTTTCTAGTCTCCCCCTGGAATGATGCTTTCTTTTCATGTCAAAGAGTAACATCTGCAGACACTACCCCTAGTTTGTCTCTTAGATATTCGAATGGCTCTTTAGCAAGAGGTTTTGTGAATATGTCTGCTATTTGTTCCTTTGTTGGTACATATTCCAACTTCACTACTTTCTGTGCTACTTGTTCTATGAGGAAATGGTACTTAATTGGGATGTGCTTTGTTTTTGAATGAAATACAGGATTTTTTGATATACTCATTGCACTTGTATTGTCACATTTGATTGAAATGGGATCATCCATGCTTACCTTCATGTCTTGGAGAGTTTGTTTCATTCACATTACTTGTGTGCAACATGTTGCTGCTGCTATGTATTCCGCTTCTGTTGTAGATAGAGAGATAGAAGTTTGCTTCTTTCTTAGCCATGCCACCAGAATTTTTCCCAAATAAAATGCACCTCCACTTGTGCTTTTCCTGTCATCCATGCAGCTGGCCCAATCTGTATCTGTATATGCTGTCAAAGTGAAGCTTTTGCTTTTTGGACACCATAGCCCATAATGTGCAGTTCCTTGTAGATATCTGAATATTCTCTTGATTGCCAGCAAGTGATTTTGTTTTGGTGTTGCTTGATATCTTGCCACAAGTCCTACTGCCAACATAATGTCTGGTCTAGAGGCAGTTAGGTATAGCAGACTTCCTACCATGGATCTGTACAGTCTTTGGTCTATATCTGCAGATCCATCATTATCACATAGTTTGCATCCAGTGATCATGGGAGTTGACACAGGTTTGCAGTCTTCCATTTGGATCCTTTTCAACATCTCTCTTAAGTATTTTTCTTGTGAGATGAATGTTCTTGTGTTATTTTGTTGAATTTGAAGTCCTAAATAGAAGGTGAGCTCTCCAATAATAGACATCTCAAATTCTGATTTCATTTATTCAGCAAATTCTTTTGTTAACTTCTCTTTTTTGCTACCAAACATGATGTCATCTACATATACTACTACAATTAGGAGTTCATTTTCATTAGCCTTTATGTATAAATTTCTGTCTACTCCTCCTTTCTTAAAACCTTGTTTTTGCAAGTATTTTTCTAGCCTTAAATACCATGCACGAGGAGCTTGTTTCAGCCCATATAAGGCTTTCTTTAATCTGCACACATAGACATGCTCATCTGTTAATGAGAATCCTTTAGGTTGTCCCATGTAGACTTCTTCCTCTAAGTCTCCATTCAGGAAGGCAGACTTCACATCCATTTGATATACCTTGAAATAATGGTAGCATGCAAAGGCCAAAAGCATTCTGATTGCTTCCATTCTGGCTACAGGGGAAAATGTTTCATCATAATCAAGACCTTCGATTTGAGTGTACCCATTGCATACAAGTTTGGCTTTATTTCTGACTACCTATCCTTGTTCATTCATCTTATTATTGTATATCCATTTTGTGCCAATGACATTTTTCCTAGTGGGTCTTGGCATTAACTCCCAAGTATTATTCTTCTTAATCTGGTCTAGTTCTTCATTCATAGCTTTTACCCACCATTTGTCTTTGCTAGCTTTTTCGAACTTCTTTGGCTCTATTTGAGATAACATGGCTAGGTATGCTTCTTCTTTCTGTTTAGCTAGTTGTCTTCTAGTCTGGACTCCCACACTTTTTTCCCCAACGATTTGGTCTTCTGGATGATTCTTTTGAGTGTGTCTTGAGGGACCTTTTGAGTTTAATTCAGTACCTTCTGTTTTCTTTCTCAGTTCATCATAATCTTGGTTCTCTTCTTCATGATCTTCTAGAGGATTGTTGTATCTTGCACTTCTTGTTCTGTTTGGTAGATTTTCATCAAATCTTACATCAATGCTTTCCACAATTTTGTGTAGTGTTTTGTTGTAGCACCTGTAACCCTTACTCTTGGATGCATATTCTAAAAATATTCCTTCATTAGCTCTTGCATCAAACTTTCCCAGGTTTTCATCATTATTTTTTATGAAACACTTACTTCCAAAGACTCTAATGTGCTTGATTGATGCTGGTTTACCATGCCATAGTTTGTAAGGAGTCTTGTCATAGTTTGGTCTTAAATGAGCTTTGTTAAGAATGTGCACTGCTGTGTGTACTACTTCTGCCCAGAAGGTTTGGGGAATGTTACTTTCTCGCATCATTTCTCTGGCAATATGTTGTACTGACCTATTTTGTCTCTCTGCCACTCCATTCTGCTGAGGTGTACCAGCAATTGTAAACTGTTGTTTTATCCCATGATCATTGCATAGGTCTATAAAATCATACTTTGTGAATTCACCTCCTGTGTCTGATCTGATGCACTTTAGCTTGCATCCTGTTTGATTTTTTCCAATGCCTTGAATATTTTGAATTTATCAAGTGCTTCAGATTTATATTTGAGAAATTCCACCCACGTCATTCTGGAAAAATCATCTATTATCAGCATGAAATAAGATTCTCCAATTGGTGCTTTAGTTCTTGAAGGTCCACACAGGTCCATGTGAACAAGCTGAAGAGGTCTACTTGCAGACAGTTTCTCTTTGGTCTTGAAAGATGTGCGGGTCTGCTTGCCTAGTTGGCAGGATTTACATATGATATTTTAAGGCTTCTTTGTGACTAGCATATCTCTGACTGCATTCTTCTTGCTTAGACTTATGATGTGGTCAAATTTTAGGTGTCCCAATCTTCTATGCCATAACCATGATTCATCAAGTTTGCTTAGGTGACATGCTTCGTCCTCTTCTTTCACTATGTAGACATTACTTTCTGTTCGAACACCTTTGATCAAGGACTTTCCGGTGGTGCTTGATCTTACTTCACAATATTGGGCTCTAAAAATGACTTCACAGCCTTTATCACACATTTGACTGACACTTAGCAGATTTTCTTTCAGCCCATCCACAAATAGTACATCTTGGGCCTTTCCTCTTCCATTATCCAGACTAACTGGGCATTTTCCTTTGATTTTCCCTGCTTTATCATTACCGAATGTTACATTCCCAGATTTCTTTTCATCAAAGGTTAAAAACTTGTTGTTAACTCCAGTCATATGCTTTGAGCATCCACTGTCCAAATACCATTGGTTTTTCTGATCTTGAGCTATTAGAGCCAGGTCACACTTATTCAACTTCTTTTTCCACTACATGCATCCTTTTGTTTGGTAACTTTCCTGAAAGGATGGACCACATTCTCTGAGAGGAAATTTGTGACACTTGGGCCCAATTTGATGGCAGTCAAAGCATTTGATTATGTTTCTGAATGAATTATGTACATGAGTGAATTCTCCATTGTTCATCCATCTCCTTGAGTTTCCATTCATTCTGCACTCCTTGGCTTTATGGCCAAACTCCTTACAGTAAAAACAATACCCATAAAAACAATTAGCGTACCTGATGAAGGGTTGTCTTCTCCATTTGTTAGCTTGAGGTAGTCTTTTCACTTTTTGCATCCTTTGCTGGTTGGAATCAATTCTCCTTTTATGAAAATATGCAGCAAAATGTCTTAGTTTGTGGCAAGCATAACAAGTGACATTTTTCATAGGGGCGAAGAATCTCCTTTGATAGCTTCCAAATTTTATATATTCAGGAGTATATGAGCCTTTTTCAGTTGACTGTTTATTAATTTTGTTCTTTGTCATTTGAGGTTCCTTCTTGTTTCTGTTTACTTCATTGCAGGCTTCTACTTCTGTAGGAACCTTCTGAGCTGCTTCATTATCCTTGACAACTTTTACAAAAATGATATTCATGTTATCTTTTTCTTTAACTTTACTTGTTTCTCCTTCATAACCTATTCCAGTTTTTATCAGAGGAGATCTTTGAGCATCTAGTATTTTATTAAACTTATCAGAGCTTGTCATTTGAGGAGTGTTTATTGACAATTTCCTTTGGGTGTTTTCTAATTTCTTCCTCAAGCATACTACTTCTTCTTCCAATTTCTCTTGCTTCTAAATTTTATCTTCAATTTTCTTAAGTAGAGTGTCTTCTATATTCTTGGCTTATTCAAGCTCTACTTTCAACTGAATGAGGTCTTCTAAATTTTTTTCTTCTCTTACATATTTGAGGAGAATGTCTTTTTGTTTTCTGCACTTTAGCTTAAGTCTGTCTATTTCCTCCATGGCACTTCTTAGCTCCCCCTCAAGATCAACTTCACCTTCTTCCTCATCTTCTAGAAGGAATCCTTCAAGCTCTTCCTTGGCCATTAATACAAATTTAGAGGTTCCTTCTTCTTTTGAGGTTTCATCTAAGTTTTCAGATGCACTGCTATCTTGCTGAGCATAAAACAATTTTATCCTGTATCTATTCCCTTTCTGCCAGTTCTTTGATATGGTTTTTCCTGTCTCTTGAGTTTGATTCTTTGTCTTCTTATGAGGACACTTAGATGCATAGTGTCCAAATCTTCCACAGTTAAATCATTTAAATGGAATTTTAACTTTATACTTGCCCGAGCCTCTATCCAATCTTCTGAAAAATTTGGCCTCTTCTTCATCAGAGCAGGAGCATGTATCTTCTTTTTCTTCTTTGTTATTCTCTGTCTTAAAGGTTGCCTCCCTCACATTTGACTTCCTCTGTAGCAGTCTCATCTCATAGGCTATTAAGTTTCCAAGTAATTGGTTCATGGTCAGAGTTTCCTAATCAGCAGTTTCTTCTATGGAAGAAAACTTGGGGTTAAAGATGGATGGTAAAGATCTTAGAATCTTTTGAACAATTACACACTCTTTTATGGTTTCTCCTAGAGCTTTCATGTTATTCACAATTTCTACAACCCTTAAGAAGAAGCTGGCAATGTCTTCATCATCATTCATTTTTATATTTTCAAACTGAGCTCTATAGAATTTTAGTTTGGCTATCTTCACCTTTTTGTCTCCCTCATGGATGCTTTCTAATGTATCCCATATTTATTTGGCAGTATTTTTGTGCATTAATTTGATAAATTCTGCCTCACATAGTCCACTTAAGAGAGCATTCATGGATTTTTCATTAGCTAAAAAATCTATTTTGGCATCTTTCTCTGAGTCAGACTCCTTTGGGGCATATCCCAATTCCATAGCAGCCCAAACTTCTATTCCTAGAGACATTATGTATGTCCTCATTCGTATTTTCCAGAAGGCATAATTTGTACCGGTGAACAAAGGGGTTTTATTTGTTGAGCATCCTTCTAGACTAGCCATCCTGGGGACCTAGGATCTCCTTCCAGTTGTTAAACCGATACATAAGGAACCCGCTCTGATACCAATTGTTGAACCCTTGGTTAAACTTAGAGGGGGGGGTGAATCAGTTTAATGCAGTCATGTTCCTATTAAACTTTCTTTTATACTCATTCACATCATCATTTTGTGATCAAATTAATATACAGTGGAACAAAAATCTTAATAAGTGAGCAGCAGGTATTAAGTAGAAAAAATACAGAGTATCAACACATAATCATCATGCATATAGAAAACAGATATAAGTGGAAACCCATAAGGGAGAAAACCACTTCTTATTATTGTTGTGATGCAAAGGCAAGCTCCAACTCCCTCTCACCACTGATTTTCTGTAGGCTTCTACCTACAGGAGGCTACAACCTCAATTCAACAAGCTACAACTTGCAAGGAAGCTCCAACTCCCATCTATTTTCTACGGGCTACAACCTACAAGAGGCTTCTACCTTAGCCAGCTACAACTGACATCTATCAATCTACAAATTGATATGGAAGCACCAACTTCCTCACTCTTTCATAAAAAGCACATGCCGATTTACCTAGATATCAGCTCTGTTCTGTTCCTTCTTCACTGTTGTCCACCAACCTTCATATCTGCCTTAAATCATCTTTGAATCTTCATAGCTTCTCTATCTGCTCCTCCTTCTTCTTACCTTCTCCGCCTCATTTCTCCATTCTTTAACCTCTCTATGTATATCTTTGTAATATTATTTATATAGATTACCTCATAACTGTTTGCATTCCACAGGTAATTCAAATTGAACAACCATGAATCTTTGACTTCCGCCTTCTCATTTCTTTGTCTAGCTTATTCAGAGGAATATAGCAGTATATACATATTTCAGTATTTCAGTGCAGTTTTGTTTTTCCTTCGGAGACTTTCCATTGCATCACAAATAATATAAAAATAAATAAAACTTTACATTTTCAGTTACAATAAGTATTTCAATTCAACCCATTCAGTTCTTAGCTCGCTGTGCGTTTGTCTTTTCTGCTGCTGTAATGTAACAGTTTTGCATACTCTGCTGCTTTCTATGCATGTACCCCTGTTTTTTTTTTCTCAAACCCGGTAGTTTAAATTAATGCTGAAGCTTTTCCATCAAAGATTAAAATCTCTGTTATAACTCAATAATGCAATTTCATTTAATTGGAAATGCTCAAATTGGCAAACTCGGTTTCAGAAGCCCACCTTTAATACACTATGAAAAAGCAATCAACATAGTTTCAACCCAGCAACTCTAATGTGGAAGTAGCTCTTCATATTATGCGCTATGGTAAAAAATCCACTTTACGAATTGTCGAATCAACTATTCGAATATTTCAACTTTGACCAAGTTTACAAACTTCATTTTATGAAGTTGTTCCTCCTAAAATCGTTTTCGGTCTTAACCAAGCTTTGAAACCTTCTTATCATTTTCAATCTGATTATAAAGGAACATTATAATAGGCCATGTTATATTTCACATGCTGACTTAAAACTCTATTTTAAAACACCCAAAGTAAACCTTTGGTCACGACATTCCAATCCATCATATATATTATATCATCCTTATTAAATGTGCTCACGGAACATGTCATAAATCTTTGACTTTGGATTTAAATAATTTGTTCAAATGCATCAACGCATATATGAATAATTTTTATATGCGTTCCCCTTCAAATAACTTCGGCCAACATTCCAAAAATCTCAATTGTCAACATAATACAAGTTCGGGTCCCACATATCCGGACTTCATGAAAATCGAATCAATATTCGAACCTTTCATTAAACCAAGGTATAAACTTCATTTAATGTTTGAGCCAATAAATATAATATTAAAGCTCTCGACCTTAGTTCTATTATCATATTTATTTAAATTCCCATCCTACAGCAATTAAGACTTACCAAAGTTCAACTTTGGTTTAAGCAACGCGCCCATGCATATGGATGTTAATCAACCCAACATTAAATATTCATGGCATTAATTAAAACGTCAGCGCCAACATAAAATAACATTTGGGGCCCACAATATGCACAACTTACCTCTGCATTATCGACCATGCCACTTGACTTATAATCCCACGGTCAATATCCTCTCACGCTCCAACAATACTTTGGGCACACATCCGATGGATATCGCGCAATTTAATGCACTCTCTTTAACCCCTCAAAATCACGCGATAAAAGTGGTTTTACTCTTACCACTTTTGCCATGCATCCCTCACTAAGCCATATCGCGTTCTAAAACCCAAATCTGCTTACCACTTGAGAGGTTGCATTAGACCACTCTTGGTTTCTTCAAAACCGCTTTCACTGTTTAATGTTCTAGTTCCATTTATTGACTCAAGGTCCTGCTTCAATCAACCCCGTCTTTCTCTACGTTAATGCTTTGTTCAAAATTTCGTTTCAGTCTTTCAACACGAGATCTTCACCCTTAATTTATCGAGTATTTCTCAGCACTGTGACTCCTACTTTATGGGTTAAGCTATCAATCGGTCTTCAAACCTCTGCGCCTCCAATTCACGGGTTTATTTGTGCCATTACTTTGTAAATTCCACCTCTGTTCAATCTATGACTCCAAACAGGCCAATTTTCTAGCCTCCAACCCTCTTCGGCACACAGACAGTGCATGATTGTTTCTCTATATTCAGTTGTTGTGTTACAAATCCATCGTTATGAAATCCTCATATGTGGCTTCAAAGCCCAGACTTCTATTCACTGTATATACACAACCAAGTGTATGACCCTCCTTTGAGATCGGATCTCCTTACATCTTTCAAGACCAAACCCTCGTTACATAGATTCAAGAGGTTATCTCTCTTCCATATTATCGATTCAATCTATGATCGATGTATACAGAATTACCATCAGTGTTCAATATTAACACACAAATTCAATAGGTGAATGTTCCCCTTCGCACCACACAGATTCTTTACAAATGTGGCTTTCACGTAGAATGACAGAGTTCTCGGTCCCACTCAATTCGTTTGTACATTTACTTATTCTTTCCAAGGCTATATAAACAAACCCTTCAACTTAAATCTGTCCCAAACAATTATATGGATTTTCTTCAATTATATGCAGAACACCATTTAAAACCCCAATTACAGACTTTGTCCACGCATTATTCAATTAATCAATGTACATATATTTTTAGAACAGATTCTTTCATATATACAATGAATTTACTTACAAAACCTCCTTGTCTTTGGCCAGATCTTCAAATCAAATGGCCCTTTCAACTTCCCGTAGGCTTATAGGAACAACGCCTGTTTGCTAAAACCTAAAGCACTCACACACTCTGTAGCTCTCTAATGACCCTGTTTCTTCTTTGTGATAGTTCAGGTGCTGCTCCTTTCTTCTCCTTTGCCATCAATGACAATATTTCCAACACCTGTTTTCTTCCATCTCCTTGGTGAACTTGATTTCTGAGGAAATTGAGCTGAGGTGATCAAAGAATTTCTAGAGGTTCTCCCTACCATGCGACCACTTTATGTTAGTGTCGTCTACAAATATTTTCCACCAAGATGGACTTAAGGGAAAGGAAGCAAGGACTTTCTTTTCAAATTTTTCCATAAATAAGTTAGCCACAATAGGTGAGAGTGGCGATCCCATTGCGACACCAGATACTTGCTCATAGAATTCTCCTTGGAAGCTGAAGAGGGTGGATTGTAAACAAATCTCAGCAAGCTTGGCTGTTTCAGGATCTGTGACCTCATTAATAACCTGCATTGCTTCATCTAAATGGATTTTGGTAAACAATGAAACCACATCAAAGCTTACCAGGATGATGCTCTCCTCCACCCTCTCTTTTTCAATAAGCTTGACGAAGTCACTTGAGTCCTTGATAAAGGAATCAGTGTTCCCAACAAGAGGTTTGAGAATTTTTACAACATATTTCACCAGTTCATAGGTGGGGTATCCAATGGTATTGAAAATTGGTCTAAGATGAACCCTATCTTTATGAATCTTAGGAAGCCCATAAATTCTCAGAGTCACCTCACAGGAGGGTGTCAATTTCTTCTTCAACTTATCATCGAGATGAGAGTTCAAGATTTCCTTCTTAACTTCTCTTAAGATCTTTGGCAAGGGGTTGGACTTCAACTTCTTATTGCTACCGCAATCAAGATGCTCATTCATTTTCCTAATATTATCCTCCTTATCTAAAATGATAGCAGCCCCTGCCTTGTCTGCCTTAAGGACCACAATTTCGTCATTATTGTGAAGGGCTCTAAGAGCGCCTATCTCCTCCTTGCTAAGGTTTTTTTGTTCTATAGAATTGACAAAGAAAGTACATTAGTGTAGAATTTTTTCCATAATCGTTTCCTTAGGCATACACTAGGTGTAGACTTTGAGATTCCTAGATACAAAGGGAAAAAATGGGTGTTAAGATTACAATTGAAGTGTTGGATTAACAATGTGATAAAAACCTTTAAAAAGAAATTATATTTACATAAAACAACGAATAAAAGCTTATTTTAGAGATCAACTGCAAAAAGGTTTATTCATTGTTTGAGAAGAAACAATGTTAAGAAATTAGAGGAACATCTAGAATATCAAATGTATGAACTTTGTACCACCCTTGTAAGAAATCAACTAGTATGAATTCATTGGGAGAAGTAAACCCTCCTTTCATAATATATCAGTAATCATGTCGTGTTCTCTATATATGTGGAGGAAATCCAGTTGGTCAAAACCACACGAAATTTATCTAACAAGATGGAAAATACCCATTAGATTAATATTTATCAGGGGAGCTTCATCCTTCATACTCCTTATCACCAAAGATTATTCGCCCATAATGGGAAACAAATGAATGTTCCTACAACTAGCAAATTTCAAGAGATAAAATAGATATAAACATTCAATGATTTATTGAATTCAAGTTGGATTATGTACATATGTAGTTAATTATCTTTTATTTGGTTTGTTTATTTATTTATTTATATTTTTTGGACACCTAATCCATTACGGTTGGTGTGGAGCAACATGAACCATCACTTTGACTCAATCCCAAGGGACATTGGAAGGATAATCCAAATGTCACATGTAATTGTCTTTATATGTATATATGGTTAATATTATGCAATCTCATGTTTATCCTAAACATCTCTTGCATTCTCGTGAGCCCAATAGTGGTATTGGAGCCATGAATTTGTAGCAATGGCCATTTCCTTGAGCATCGTATAGAGCCTATTAGATATGCCTTGTTAGGTCTAACATTCCATGTTGATCATTATCCATTGCATCACCTCTTTGTGGTAGTATTATTTTTTCAGTTCTAACATTCCCTTACCTCTATTTGTAACCATTTATCTATGTGTGCACAGTTTTGAGTTACATATCTCTATGGTATCCAGGCTTATGCACTCTACAACATGTGTCAACTTTGTCATTCTACAACGAGCAGATTTTCTCCTTGTCTCTTCTCTGGCTGAAATGATATTACTCCTCCAACACTTCAATTGTAACCTTAACACCCAAATTTTTCCTTTGTACCTAGGAATCTCAAATTCTACACCTAGTGTATGCCTAAGGAAATGATTATGGAACAAATTCTACACTAATGTACTTTTTTTGTCAGTTCTATGGAACAAAGAAAATGACCTACTTTTCATGGCTCCTAAGCTTATTAGAGTAAACTGGATCAACATTTTCTTTGTGTAATATTCCTACTTAGCCTAACCTAAGAGGAATATTCATTTTCATTTTACTCTCTGTTGCATGAATAAATGAATAAAGGAGGACATGTAAAACTTCTGAAAAGACTAAATAAATCAATGCCTATGTGAACCAAGATAAATCAGGGCCATGTAAATAAATCACTTGTAGGTGTGAAAGGGGTTTGAGCTATGAGACTGGGTCAACCTTGACCAAATCTGCAACGTTGTCTAGGTTCAATGTATCTCCTAAAGGGACAACGCAGTTCTAGAAGGAGGCCCCTCATGTCAAAGGAGCTAACTCATCAAGGTGGTTTAGGGTTTGGAAAGGCTTTCATATTATAAAAGGAAGGGGAGGGCAGAAAGAGAAGGTTGTTGATTGATTATATTTCTGAGTATCTTGTCTACTTAGACAAATACTATTCTCTATTTTTTAGTAGAGAATTGTGCTGCTTAGCACTTGGAGTTCCTATGCAGGGATTTCACCTCTTCCTTTGAGGATTCTTGGAGGAGTATTTTCTGATTTGATCCACTATCAGGCTTGAGGCCAAGCTCTACCTCCAATTGCAGTGCAGATCCAGTGAGGGTTTGGCTACTTTTGCAAGCTGCAGCAAGTGGGATTCTAGATCTGCATAGATCTAGCTTGTTTTGGGAGCCTCTTCTCATGGAGTGTGTCTTTTAACCTCCTGGAAGAGTGCCTCTCCTGTTTTCACTTCAGATCGGTAACTTGGCAGTGGGTCATCTATGTCATTTTAGCTACAACATTGTTTACATTAAGGAACTGCGTTATTTTGATATGAGATTCTTCATGGTGTTTTGATCACAATTTTGATGAGAGATCTTTAGTGTTGGGCTTTGCCTTCCACTTTGGTGATCCATGGATTAGCTTGCTGATCCATGTTCTGTTTAGATCTAATCTATTGTCATGTAATTTTATATTCAGAAATTACTGCAGCATTTTACAAATCTGCAACTTGAAACTCAGATCTACCCTTTTTTAGGCATGATTTGGTCAAAACCCCAAGGGGATCTTGTAAATAAGACTATCTAGTTTCCAGATTTGAAATAGATATTATGTTTTGTCCACATATCTATCCTAGATTTGAGTTGTAACATGCAACTGCTACATCTCCTTTAAATAACGTTGTTGAGCCATTTCTGCAGATATATATGTGTTTTATCTTTCTTTTCTGAGGATTTCTTACTCTATTGCCTCATGTATTCTACTGTATACTAAAAGAGTTTCATTATAATTCTAATTTTATGTTGTACATTCATAATTTAATCATATTTGATGCCCTCATTCTCATACTTTCCAAGACTACATTATTTCTGAAGCAGTTTGTTGTGCATAGCTGCAACCCCTCTTGTAGGGTGTTTTCAACTAGACTAGGTGGTGGGAGATCTGTTTACCACACCTAGTTTGATTTGTTTTTTCTCCCCTTTTGGATATAGACTCCAGATCTGCTGATCTAAGGGATCCAAGGGTTGTAAACTCATTTCTGTACATCAATCTCCCAGGAGTGCGTTATTTTAGCAGGCTTGATGTGCTATTCCAGATCTGGGATATTACAGTGGTATCGAAGCTCCTTTCTTGGCACAGCCTGTGATTTCCTTAGAGCATCACATCCATGTTGCATTCAGAATAAGATAAACCTCTTACTGAGAGGGAGAAGAGGTATCAGAATAGAAGTCACAGGAAGTATGATTATACTACTGAATATCAATACAAGGGTAAATCCCCTGAGACTGCAAGTGACAAAGAAGGGGAAGAGTTTCCAAGAACTCTTTTGGTGGCCATGCAAGATCTTGCCAGATAGATCAAGGAGATGAGGGTGGACATAATGAGGGAATATCTTGGGAGATTTCATCCAGGAGAAATCTCTGACATGTCTCATCATGGGACTGGTCAACCAGTGAATTTTCCACAGGCCCCACAAGCCTCACAACACTCCACTATGCCTACTTTCTTGGATGTGGAGAATGAAGTACCACAAGAACAAGCTTACCTTGAAGATTAATTTGTGGAGTATGATTCTCACATTCAGAGATTCAAGGAAAACTTGAGTTTCCAAGACTTTTGTCACATCAAGGACAGAAGAAGACCAAGGCAGCAATATAGAGATGGTGGGTTCTTGCATCATCAAGATAGACACCACTCTATGGGCATATTATTCTTGCCCAATTTTGATGGATCATCCTCCAGTTCTGCCAAGGCATGGGTAGAAAATCTGGATATCTAATTCCAGTTGAACAAAGTCCCTGAGACTGAAGCCATCAAGATTGCAGCACTGCACTTTGAAGGTGAAGCACACAATTGGTGGTGCCATGGGTTTTCTACATTGGGACATAACAATGTGACTACCTATTCTGAGTTTACTAGAAGACTGGTGGAGATGTTTGACATGAAGGATCCTGAAGCACCCTTCATAATCCTTGCAAAGCTGAAGCAATTAGGGGATGCAGAGACTTATATCTCTGAGTTTATGAGATTATCAGTCATGGTCCCTGATCTATCTGTAGCAAGGAGAGTCTATATGTTCATCGATGGCCTGGAGGAACCTTTGAATGGGTTGGTTAAATCTACCAAGCCCATCACTTTGCATGATGCCAATGAGAGGGCTAGAGACCTCAAGATGCCTTGCCAAAAGCAAAGGCAACTTTCCAAAGCAAGCCCCCTCACTTTTCTAAGGGGAAGGAAGGAAAAGTTGCTCCTCCCAAGGAGAGCTCTTTGAAGAAGCCTTTTGATATTGATCTCAGGAGGGAATTGAGGAAAAATAAATTGTGGTTCACTTGCCAAGAGTCATGGGCACCGGGACATAGATGTGCTGCAGGGAAAGCACACTGCATAGAAGTCTTCTCATATCTTGAGGAGGAAGATGAAGATGATGAACCTAGGAGGGGTCACAGCGCTGATGATGATGAGGAAGATCAAACACCCTCCAGAGATGGGAAGGGAGCCTTTGCTCCAATAAGTGGGACTCTTGCATCTTTGAGAGGAGTGCCCAAGTACTTGAACCTAAGAGTACAAGGGTCAGTCATGAATCAGAGAGTATCTATCCTGATTGACAGTGGGGCCACCCACAACTTTATTGATGCTCATCTTCTGCAAAAGAGAGAAATCCCTACTGATACTTTTGAGGGATTTTATGTTTTGGTCCCAGGAGATAGGACCATGCAATGCATGCAATATGTTCCATCACTCTCTGTCACTATGGGATCCTACACTTTGGTGGATCACTTTTTTGTAGTTGACATACCAGACACCAACATCATCTTGGGTGTCCAATGGTTGATTACCTTGGGGAAGGTTACCACTGATTGGAAATCTTTGCAAATGGAGTGGGTGGAATTTAAGAGTGGGAAACCACAATTGATTAAAGGCATGCATACTTATCCTTCACCTAGTACTTCCAGACAAACAACAGAGATGGATTTGCATAGTGGAAGTAAGGATCTCACAGTTCCTTCTCTCATCTTCATGAGGATGCTGCAAGGGACATTCTTATCTCATGGAAAGACACTTGGAATGCCATCAAACTCAGATCTTGTGGGGAAGGCTCCACAAAGTGCTGCTCCAAATCTAGATCCAGGAAGGATTGGAGCAATGAGAGACCAATTTATAGCACTGCGAGGCTTGGGACAGCCCAAGAATGAGGAGGATCTTCTTCTTGCATCACTATCACCCTCTCAGTTTTCTGAATCTGCACTGTGGGAGGAGAATAATGGGAGGATCAGCCTTCCAACAAACAATTTTGGCATGTGTAATGTCAAAAGGGAAATCAGCATCATGAAAATCACTTCCATGGATGTATCAACAACGCTGTCATTGTTGAGCAGTGTGGATCTTTATTGGAAATCTCAACTACTTGTAGAGTATTCCAAAGATCTCCACACATGTATGATATTAGATGGCATGTAGTAAGAAGAGGGCTACTTATTCCAAGGGGGAGTCATCTATTATCATGGCAAGGTCTTCTCCACTAGAGCTTCCAAGCTCAAGCAGAAGATCCTACAAGGAGCATATGAAGATTTATTCCTCAGCCATATGTATTCAATGAAGATCTATACCCCGATCATGAAGAGTTTTGATTGGGAAGGCATGAGAGAGGACTTACATCAGAACTTTCAAGAGTGCAATAGCTATGGAGGATTGGGGTAGCCAATGGACTCTTTGCAAGAGTCATCTCAGCCAGCCCTTCCTTTTCTTGAGAGGAGGGGAATGCTCATGCACAACTCCATGTGTATGAAGGACTATGATGGTAAAGGATTTGACCATGTCAAGTAAGTTGTATTTTCTGATATATTACATTCCTTTGCCATGTTTTTGCAGGATATGATGCCTAAAGGGAGTGAGAGATCATGTGGATCTCATAGCTTGTTGGGGGTCAATAGAAATTCTGAACTTGGCCACTCCCTTGTTGTGCAAAGGGAGATTCCTTTTCATGATGGGTGCTTCCCAAAGGAACCAAAATTATGTAATATCTTCAACCATGTTAAGGTGACTCATGCAGAAAATGTGTGGTGGGAATGCCACTTGCCACACCTGGATCTAATGAAGACAAGAGGTGCACTGTGTTGGCACCACATGTGGGATTTTGACCCACCTCCTCAAGTGCAGATTTCAGTTTTCATATATGTAGTCCTGCTTCCATACTTGGATGATATAGTTGTATTGTTTATGGGATTATATGGACAGAAGGTGGGCAGCTTGTATGTACCACATGGCCTGGAACTTCTACCTGTACTTCATGATACATGTTTTAGATGTAGCATTGCTTCAACCATGTTTATTTCTGTTGAGTTTTTCACTCCTGAAGGGATGGATTATGCACATATTATGTTGGCCTTGGAGGAACAATTCATGATGTATTGGCTTGTTGAGCACTTGGCCTATGATGAGGGCTTGATCCTTGATGATGCCATCAATGGAGGAGGAGAATAACTACAACTCTTACCCTATCAGTTTCTTGAGGACAAGCAACATTTTGGAGGGGAGGACTATAATATTCCTACTTAGCCTAAGCTAAGAGGAATATTAATTTTTGTTTTACTTTCTATTACATGAATAAATGAATAAAGGAGGACATATAAAACTCCTAAAAAGACTAAATAAATCAATGCCCATTTGAACAAAGATAAATCAGGGCCATGTAAATAAATCACTTGTAGGTGTGAAAGGGGTTTGAGCTGTGAGACTGGGTCAACCTTGACCAAATCTACGGCATTGTCTAGGTTCAATGTATCTCCTAAAGGGACATCGTTGTTCTAGAAGGACGCCCCTCATGTAAAAGGAGCTAACTCATCAAGGTGGTTTAGGGTTTGTAAAGGCTTTCATCTTATAAAAGGAAGGGAAGGGAAGCAAGAGAAGGTTTTCGATTGATTATATTTCTGAGTATCTTGTCTGCTTAGACAAATACTATTCTCTGTTGTTTAGTAGAGAATTTTGCTTCTTAGCACTTGGAGTTCCTATGCAGGGTTTTCACCTCTTCCTTTGAGGATTCTTGGAGGAGTATTTGCTGATTTGATCCACTATCAGGCTTGAGGCCAAGCTCTACTTCCAATTGCAGCATAGATCCAGTGAGGTTTTGGCTGCTTTTGCAAGCTGCAGCAAGTGGGATTCTATATCTGCAGAGATCTAGCTTGTTTTGGGAGCCTCTTCTCATGGAGTGTGTCTTCTAACCTCCTGGAAGAGTGCCTCTCCTATTTTCACTTCAGATCAGTAACTTGGCAGTGGGCATCTATGTCATTTGAGCTACAACATTTTTCCCATTGAGGAACTGTGTTATTTTGATATGAGATTCTTCATGGTGTTTTGATCACAGTTTTGATGAGAGATCTCTGGTGCTGGGATTTTCCTTCCACTTTGCTGATCCATGGATTAGCTTGCTGATCCATGTTCTGTTTAGATATTATCTATTGTCATGTAATGTTATATTCAGAAATTACTGTAGCATTTTACATATCTGCAACTTGAAACTCAGATCTACTCTTGTTTATGCATGATTTGGTCAAAACCCCAAGGGGATCTTGTAAATAAGACTATCTAGTTTCCAGATCTGAAATAGATCTGATGTTTTGTCCACAGATCTGTCCTAGATCTGAGTTGTAATATGCAGCTGCTATAGCTCCTTTAAATAATGTTGTTGAGCCATTTCTGCATATATATATATATATATATATATATATATATATATATATATATTATCTCTCTTTTCTGAGGATTTATTACCCTATTGCCTCATGTATTCTATTGTATACTGAAAGAGTTTAATTATAATTCTGATTTGATGCTGCACATTCATAACTTAATCATATTTGATGCCCTCCTACTCATACTGTCCAAGACTGCATTATTTCAAAAGCAGTTTGTTGTGCATAGTTGCAGCCCCTCTTGTAGGGTGTTTTCAACTAGACTAGGTGGTGGGAGATCTGTTTACCACACCTAGTTTGATTTTTTTTTTCTACCCTTTTGGATCTAGACTCCAAATATGTTGATCTAAGTGATCCAAGGGTTGTAAACTCATTTCTGTACATCAATCTCCCAGGAGTGCGTTATTTCAACAGGCTTGCTATGTTATTCCAGATCTGGGATATTACACTTTGTTCCATATAATTGACAAAGAAAGTACATTAGTCCTCCTTACCTTCCAACAATTCATTAGTGTAATTAAGTAAATAAGCTTACTAACTAGGGCCAAAATTGGACACTTCATAGTCCAAATGGGCTTTAAAATGTACAAGTGTTACCAAGCTCAACAAGAGAGGTTAATAAATGACCCTATTAGGTGGTTTCAACCTCTAAGGGGGTGACAAGTCCATGGTACATCCATCAAATGGCAGGTGTCGTGTGAAATGATGATGGAACAGAGTGGGAGCAAAGGGAATTCTCCAAGCCACATTCCATGGCACTAGGGTAGCTATTATGAAGGAAGCCCACAGATTGGGTATATGGATGTAATATGTAGATTTATAAAAACAATTTTAAGTCTAGTTTAGACATCCAAACAAAGACATTACTAGAATCTCTAGGACATATTGATAGACTGCTGCAATTTTGAGACTCATAGAGAAAAAGAACAAAATAGTTTTAATGGTGGGTGTAAGGTGGCATCAGTGCCTCCCAAAGCAAATGGGTTTATGGGGTCAGAAAAGACACTCAAGAGGAAAAAGTCAATGAGATAATGATGGTGGTAACACTCCAACTTGTAGGTTTACTCAAACCTTTTCCTTTTGTCCTATACTTCAGAAATTCATCAAATGGGAGATCACAAGTGAAGACAATCTCCAAGATTATAGTTTTTGTATTGATCATGGAAAATTTACTCTTGCATTCAACCAAATGTAAAGAGACATCCAGTCATGTAAAATAATCAATGGAAAATACCAATAAAGAGAAATTGTGTTAGCTGATTTACCATCCCATAATCACCATCAAGGCCAATGGAAAAACCCAAAGGCAATGAAAAATAGATATAAGAAAGTCTACCATTCTTCTACAGTGTATTAAAAGTTACGATGTGAAATGATAAGTAGTTCCCTGAATATTTTCATCAAACTTTAATGATCTCAAACAAGTATGCTGGAAAAAATGGAAAAACTATAAACATGAACCTCATCATAAATACAAGTGACAAGGTTATGGTAATGGAACAAATCTGGTTTTCAGAGACAAAGGAAGTTTGAGACCATGTCCTGACAAAAATAATAAGGGATGCACTCAAGGAGATTTTAATCAGGAAAGCATGAAAATGGTTATGCTAACCTACACGTCAACTTTATTGGTGGTCAGATGAGTGTAATATTCCTAATTAGAGACAACTAATTAGAATATTAATGTTTCCCAATTTTTCTTTTCTAAAGTTCAATGGGAGAATAAAGGGGTGAAGGGACCCATAAACCCAAAATTTAGAATAAAACCACTTTCTTAGAGTTAAAGTGGACATTGCAACTCATGTGGGTCCAAGAGGCCAAGTGGACAGCGTAGCTTATGTGGAGCCCAAGGGGCCAAGTGGAAAACGAAGTTCATGTGGACCCAAGGGATTATTAGGGTTTCAAGGATTTTTAGAGTTTCACAAGAATAAAAAGGGGATGAGGGCAGCCATAGATATCATTCATTCATTCAGAAAATTTCTTCTTGTCATTTTGACTAGAGCACGCTTGAGCTATTTAGCCAAGTCTGCAATGTTGTTCAGCACATGGGTGTCTCCGAGAGAAGATCCCAACCTCATCCTTGGGGGACTTAGAGTGCTCGCTCAGGAGAGGAGTTTCACCCTTTAGTGAGGGATTGAAGCACCAGTAGCAGCAGGAGTGCATAGTCCCTTCAGGACTGCATAAACGCAACAGATAGTGTAGACCCTTCAGGACTGCGTAGAGGCAACAAAGATTGCACATTACAATGGAGAGGAAGTGTCAGAAGTGTGGGAGAGAAGAGGAGTTCAAACAGAGGATTTTGAGGGGAGGTTGGCCACCTCTTACCACATATTTTGGCAGAATTTTGGAGATATCTACCGACAGTTCCAGCCAAGATTTCGAATTTTCGAGCTGTTGGGTGAGCCAAGCCCAAGAGGGCCAATTTTCCGAAGTCAAAACTAGGACAAACCCTTTCTGGGTTTCTTGAGTAGATTCTGTGGTTAAAATCCCAAAATTTTTGAGCAGGAAATCAGCTCACTTACATAGCCCCTACTCTGCCAGTAGCTACAGGCACTAAGGGAAAAAGGGTCAGATTTTGAAGGTTGGAATTAGAGGAAACCTTTTCTGGGTTTTTCTGGGTTTTAGGCAAGGATCACCTTCCCAAATTCCTAGAATGTTTCGAACACGGGAGTAGGCCAACTAGCAGCCTAAAGTTAGCTAGAAAAAACATTTCTAGATAGAGAAACGCAGTCATTGAGCCATGAAAAACAGTTTCCGGCAAGAGTTTTTGTTTGGGTTTGAGTTTTCCTCTAGCCTGCTTTGAGTAGGCCCAGTTGCAATCTTTTTAGCACCTCATTTGTACTCTTTCCCAGCATATTAATAAAATGGCTCAGTAGTTATTGTGGCTCCAAATTCTACGTTTTAATGGTGTTTTCATTATTGTTATAATTTTAGTCTATCATTTCTTGTATTACTATCATTCCCATTTGGGATATTACAGTGGTATCAGAGCATAATCTTGGCTCGGCTTGTGGGAAACCCTCATTCTATGACAAGACCAGAATAAAGGTTAAAATCAGACGTCATGGCAGTAACCTTGAATGAGCTAATTAGGGTTCAACAAATTATCATTAATTCGGAGAAGAAACTTATTCATGCAACAATTGTGAATCAGGACATTATTGCAGTTGATGTGGAGTTATTGGCAACAAATTGGCGGGTGTACTAATCATTGGGAAATGAAACTCAAGCGACCCTCTCTTTTTGGGAGTTCCGTGAACTAAAAGACAGGCACATATCAGGGGGAATTCAGTGGAATAATGCAGGGATGGTGAGATAGATTAAGGAATAATATGAAATAGTAGTTGACGGGGCCATAGTTGGCAAGGAGACAACTGAGCATAAAATCGTTGGTGAGACACCACCCATTGTTGAGGTATCCATTGATGGGGTATCTGGGGTTGTGACGGAGTTCTCTTATGATAGCAATGCATCACTTGTTGATGAGGTGTCGTGAGACAACTCTATTTATGTTGAGGAGCCGATAGGTACAAATGCCTCCAAGTCTATGACAATTGTCGGATAACAATCACATGCAGCTAACTAGTGAGCATGTCTTGCATGTTGGAGTGTCTATGGAGGAGGGTGTGCAGCCATCCTTTGGGCTAGCCCTTGAGGAGGCGCTATGAGATACAGAGGTATTGGACGATGGTCGCACACAGTAGTGCCATCAACTTCAAGCCTACCTTCTAGATTTTAAAGGGAAGGCCACATTAGTACGAGAGGCTATTTTGTTGCAGAATGAAGAACTGGAGGGCATGAGAGTGGTTTGTGTCGAGTCAGTGGCCAAGTTGGCCTACATTGGGGAACGATTGGATTCCTTAATGATACAACTAGAGAGCACAGGGGAGTGTCAGAGTAACCCCCTTCAGGCATACATAGACAGGGCTAGCAGCATTGTTGGGTCACCTCTTCCCATTGGAAAGAGAGAGACTGAGCCACCTAGTCAGATCTCATATGTTGACTAGGATGGTGATATGAGGCAACATGAGTTGCGCAGGGTGCAACACTCACAGGATGGAGGGATTGTTCTATGTGAGGGGATTCTTGCATTCGATTCCTCTATCTAGGTTGGATGGCGAGAGGTACTGAGATGGTACCCCAAGGAGTAGGCTAGGTAGCTGGATACATCCATGGACACATTTCAACAGATTCCATGGATTACCATAGGGACACAAGGGCCAGATTACTATTGGGATCCAGGTGGGATTTCCCATCACATCATAGAGTCAGTAGGTGATGGTAGTTGTTGCGCGATGGGTTTGATGTTTGGGCATACACACATTTTTAGATCTCTACCAGAGCCCCATACATCCCTAGTGACAGGATGGTTTGACAGGAGGGTACACCCTTTTCAGGAGTTATCTCAGCATATTGATCGTGCATGGAGTCATAGGGTGATTAGCCTACTTCAGCAGGAGCTGGTTGGAGGAGGTGGCATCGGTAAGCCACCAGACAGGGTAGTACATACAGACGGTGCTCTCTCATGGGTATATGGTACACTTAAGCTATGGAGGATAGGAGTAGTGATGTCATTGTAATTGTCATGTGAGGAGTCAGGCCACTCTGATCCTTTAGAGTAGATGGGGAGATGTAGCCCACCTCATGGGGGGTTACTAGTAGAGTGGTGGATATTTTGGCCATGCAGGATACTATACGTTACAAGGTGGCACGATAGTAGGCACCGATACGCAAGACTACACAAAGTCATGTCATAGGGTCTAGTGTTATGTAGAGGGATGCAAACTGATTCGTACAAGCCCGATGTTAGACCATAACAACCAGGGGTGTGCAGGGCTATGAAACAAGGAGCAGTGACTTGCAGAGGAGGATGGAGATTCATGGGGGTGTGTTGTAGTATGTTAGTCTGCGTTGTGGAGTAGGAGTGCCTCACATCGTGTTGGGTACATGTGGGGAGCGGCAAGTGCAGTGACAAAGGAAGGAAACATGATGATACAAGATGGTATAGCCGTAGTCGGCGGTATATGGTGGTGTACAGGGGCAGGTTGCAACATATAGTGGCATGATGAGGAGTGCAGAGACACTTGGTGGTATGCAGTGACCCATGACACGCCGCAGCAGGCACTTGGAGCATTGCCTCCAAGGGGACTTATGGACATAAGCAATAGGTGTACCCTGGGATGCAGCTCACCTAGGATTGACGAGGATATTGTTGAGCATCTGGAGACACCATGTTTAGTAGAGATATGGCTATGAGGGTGTTATCGATAGATCTGAGGCAGAGAGAGTGTCATCTGGAGGATTACTCTTGAGCATTTAGGTATACTCTTGAGCACACCCTTTGGGACATACCCACCCCTGATCCTCTAGTGTGGTTTTCAGAAGTGAAGTTTTTGATTGTTGCCCCTTGACACCCTCCAATTAGACAACAGGGCATGGGAGGCTCGGCCTAGGCAGTCAGATGAGATATCATGTGTCATGATCCAGAAGGAGACTCTCCAATTGAGTCACTTGGTAGGTGCACGAGTTGATGGATATCGGCTTAGGGATGGCATGGTTGATTTCCAAGGTCGCATATGTTCCACCCCTAGGCTCACATTTGAGGGACAGTGGATGGTAGACTTCATCTACAGGAGGGTACCCAGACTCTGAGCAGTGTTCAGATGTATCATTAGGAGTTGGGACAGCATATTTTACTACAAGGTTTGGCAGGAGTAGGGTAGGTACGCATGTGTCAGATAGACTCCTGATACTTGGAGTCAACCCAGAAGATACATACAGGGGTCAGAGCTAAGGGTCAGATGGGTTCTAGTAGGTAGAAGCGTTACGCAACGACATCCTGAGAGGAGTTGGAGTTGGGAGATCCCACTATGGTTGGGGGATCTAGGGATCTGTTGGGAAGGGGGATCACTCCACTTTGTGATGAGCAAGGACAGATCAGATGATGATCAAGTCCACTTTGGGTTTGACACATGGGGGAGCACTAAGATTTCCACTACATGGCGAGGCAGACTTATCATGTTGTTACTCAGGGTCATGATCGATAGTGGGCGGGTAGATATTAGCATCATGGGGATGCTCAGGCATGATGAGCTTGGCCTACACATATTTTTCGCCATAAGGCCCCAGGAGAAAGGGATATAGTCTGCACCTAATTGGGGGTATATCACAGTCAGAGTGGCGCAGCATCAGCATGGTGGAACCTATACAAGACTAGCGGGGGACTCGAGCATTCCAACTCTACACAACTCAATAAACTGTAGGGGTGAACTGCATACTACATGGGGGGATCATGTAGATCTTCCATTGGACTTTAGCGAGTCACTAATGGAGTGGGGGACTTCATTAGTATGGCAGGTTGGTCAGCGGGATGATAGCAGGAGGAGCTCATGTGAGAGAGATGCTACCTCTGCAGGGATTAGGTGGTATCATCGAGGTTTTTCTCTTGGAGTGCGCAAGATGGACTACTTGGATGGTGAGCGGAGCAGGTGGAGCTTCATATTGGACATGATGGCTTGGGAACCTGGCATTGAGGGATCCCTTCATATTAGAGCGATGCAGAGGACAGGGAAGATCCAGTGGTGTGTTTGGGACCCAGGAACATTTTGAAAAGATAGTGGGGAAGTGTCAACTAGAGATGAGGCTTGTTCAGGCGTTGCTTGAGGACAAGCAATGTTTTGGTAGGGAGGACTGTAATATTCCTAATTAGCGGACAACTAATTAGAATATTAAAGTTTTCCAATTTTGCATTTCTAAAGTTCAATGGGAGAGTAAAGGGGTGAAGAGACCCATAAACCCAAAATTTAGAATAAACCCACTTTATTAGAGTTAAAGTGGACAAGGCAGCTCATGTGGGTCCAAGAGGCCAAGTGGACAACACGACTTATGTGGAGCCTAATGGGCCAAGTGGACAACACAGCTCATGTGGACCCAAGGGATTATTAGAGTTTCAAGGAATGTTAGGGTTTCATAAGAATAACAATGGGATGAGGGAAACCATATAAATCATTCATTCATTCAGCAAATTTCTTCTTATCATTTTTACTAGAGCATGCTTGAGCTGTTTAGCCAAGTTTGCAGTGTTGTTCTCCGAGCGGAGATCCCAACCTCATCTTCGGGGGACTTTGAGTGCTCTCTCAGAAGAGGAGTTCCACCCTTTGGTGAGGGATTGAAACACCAACAATAGTAGGAGTTTTTATTCCCTTCAGGACTACATAAAAGCAACATAGAGCGTAGTCCATTCAAGATTGTGTAGAGGCAACAAAGACTGCGTAGTGATTGCACAGTACAGTGGAGAGGAACTGCCGGAAGTGTAGGAGAGAAGAGGAGTTCAACCGAAGGATTTGGAGGGGAGGCTAGCCACCTCTTACCATGTATTTTGGAAGAATTTTGGAGACATATAACATTAGTGCCAGCCAGGAATTCGAATTTCCCAGCAGTTGGGTGAGCCAAGCCCAAGAGGGCCAATTTTCCGAAGTCAAAACTAGGATGAACCCTTTCTGGGTTTTCTGGGTTTCTTGAGTAGAGTCTGCGATTAAAATCACAAAAAATTTTGAGCAACAGATCAACTCATTTACACAACCCCTACTCAGCTAGCAACTAGAGGCATTAGGGGAAAAACGGTCAGATTTTGAAGGCTGGAATTAGAGGAAACCTTTTCTGGGTTTTTATGGGTTTTGAGTAAGGATCACCTTCCCAAATTCCTAAAAATTTTCGAGCACGGGAGCTAGGCCAACTAGCACTCTGAAGTAATCTAGCAGCAACATTTATGAGCAAACAACGCTATCATTGAGCCATGTAGAGTAGTTTCTAGTAGGAGTTTTTGTTTGGGTTTGAGTTGTCCTCCAACCTGCTTTGAGCAGGCCCAGGTGCAATCTTTTCAGCACGTCATTTGTACTCTTTCCCAGCATATTAATAAAATGGATTAAAATTGATTGTGGCTAAGAGACACCTTCATCAAAGAGCCTCAGATACACCTTCATCAAAGAGCCTAGGAGACACCTTCATCAAATGATTAAATGATAACATACTTCAAGCATCCTTTTAGTTGACAATAGAGTGCATTCATGACGACATTAATTGAGCATTCTTCAAGCCTTTGTTGAAACAATAATCACTCTTGAAGCATAGTTGAAGACCAGCACTTGAAGACTTGTTTTGTTGAAGCAGTCATCCTTGGAGTATATTTGAAGACCAACAATTAAAGAATTGTTTTGTTGGAGCATTCATCCATGGAGAATAGTTGAAGATCAACAATTGAAGACGTGTTTTGTTGGCGCAACCATAAAATTTTTGTTGAAGCAGACCTGAAGTTTTTGTAGAGGTAGATTTAAGAGCACTTTGTAGACCTATCTTGGATACATTTTTTAGAATAATTTTAAGATTGTGATGGAGGCTTGAAGCAGCATTGAATTCAACTTAAGGGATTGAAGCAAACTGAGAGGGTTGGATCCCTAGAGGGTTGGAGTCGTCATACAAGGTTGGAGCCTGGATTAATATGTGAGGATTGGAGTCCTCATACAAGGTTGGACTCTTAGGAGAGACTACGTTGGAGCTTGGATTTGTAGTTGAATATTAGAGTTTATATTGTACTCTAGCAATATCTTATAATAAAATTTTCCCATTTTGGTGTGTTTGGAGCATTTTTGTTTTATGGGCGTTTGCTGAAAAATATTTGTGTTGGGTTTATTGCATGCTTTTTTTATCAATTTTAACTTTTCCATTAGGAATATTACACCTTGAGAGGATTGATCAACATATCAAGTCAGACTTGAAACAAAAGTAGAGTAATTTTTGCATATCGAAGGACATTCTTTAAAGCACACATGAAGATCCTAGGAGACACCTTCGTCTAATGATAAAATGATAACATACCTTGAGCATATTTTGAGTTGACAGTAGAGTGAATTCATGATGACACTAATTGAGCATTCTTCAAGCCTTTGTTGAAACAACAGTAACTCTTGAATCATAGTTGAAGACCAACACTTGAAGAGTTGTTTTGTTAAAGCAATCAATGTTGGAGTATAGTTGAAGACCAGTACTCGAAGACATGTTTTGTTGGTGCAACCATAAAAGTTTGGCTGAAGCAGACATGAAGTTTTTGTAGAGGTAGATTTGAGAGCACTTTGCAGACCTATCTTGGATACATTTTTTAGAAGTTTTTGAAGTTTTTGATGGAGGCTTGAAGCAATATTTAATTCACCTTAAGGGATTGAAGAAAACCGAGAGAGTTGGATCCATAGAGGATTGGAGTCGTCATACAAGGTTGGAGCTTGGATTTGTAGTTGAATATTAGAGTACTCATTCAGGGTTGAAGCCTTGAAGGAGTTAAAGACATTTTTGTACAAGTTGGAGCTTGGGGTTTTAGAGTCCTCAAATTCATTAATAAAATTATTTGCTTATTGCACATCTTGTGTTTTGGTTTAACTGATGATTTTAACTATCATAATTTAACAATTGTAAAGAAATATTGATTCAAACCCCCTCTCAATATTTCCAACACTAGCACACCTTACATTTTTTTCACCTTGCAATATTTTTATTGACATGCTAGAAGGAACTTTCACAATGCAATTTTATTGTTGGTAATCTGGTTGTTTATGATAGAAGGAAATCTAACATGTGTTAGAGTTCCTTCACCTTGGATTGTTCTTACTAGAAATGTGCTTGTGTTTGTGTTAAAATGAAATATAGCATGCACTAGATTTCTTTTGGCGTGCAATGTTGTTGTTGGTAATATGCTTGTATTTGTGCTACATGTAAAGCTAACACTCATTAAATTTCATTCACCTTGCAATGTTGTTATTGGAAATATGCTTGTGTTTGGGCTAGAAACTATGATAGATTTCTTTTGCTCTGCAATATTGTTGTTGTCTATTTGGTTGTTTATGATAGAAGGAAATCTAGCACGTGTTAGATTTCCTTCACCTTGGAATGTGGAAATGTGCTTGTGTTTGGGCTAGAAGTTGTGCTAGATTACTTTTTCTCTACAATATTGTTGTTTTCAATTTGGTTGTTTATTATAGAATGAAATCTAGAACGTGTTAGATTTCCTTCACCTTGGCAATGTGCTTTTGTTTGTGTTAGAAGGAAATATAGCACGTGCTAGGTTTCTTTTGGCATGAAATGTTGTTGTTGGTAGTATGCTTTCATTTGTGCTACATGTAAAGCTAACATCCATTAAATTTATTTTACCTTGCGATGTTGTTATTGGAAATGTGCTTGTGTTTGTGATAGAACTTGTTCTAGATATCTTTCTCCATGCAATGTTATTGTTGGTAATATTTTTTTGCTTATGCTGGAAGCAAATCTAACATGCTAGATTTCTTTCACCCTACAATGTTGTTGTGTGCTTGCGTTTGTGCTATGCATAAATCTAGCACATGTTAGATTTATTTTTCTCTACAATATTGTTGTTGTCTATTTGGTTGTTTATGATAGAAGGAAATCTAGCACGTGTTAGATTTCCTTCACCTTAGAAATGATATTGGAAATGTTCTTGTGTTTGGGCTAGAAGTTGTGCTAGATTTATTTTGCTCTACAATATTGTTGCTTTCAATTTGGTTGTTTATTATAGAAGGAAATCTAGCATGTGTTAGATTTCCTTCACCTTGGCAATGTGCTTTTGTTTGTGTTAGAAGGAAATATAACATGCGCTAGGTTTATTTTGGCATGAAATGTTGTTGTTGGTAGTGTTAGAAAATTATATATTATAGAGAAATGCAACACATAAAATATGCAGAAAACACAAACACACAAAACACATAAAACCAGAGATACATAGATATACGTGGTTCACCCAGTTTGGGCTCCATCCACCCCGAATAGCCAGTCCTTCCTTTCTATTATCCAGCAAAATGAAGAGACACAACCTACAACAGATCCGTTGTAATATCCTCTATTCTCTCTCAGTCTCCCTGTCCTTTTCTCGCTCTGAGAATACACATACAATACACAGCCACAATAAAATACCCTCATACAAAGCGAGGGGTTGCCTTCTAGGGAAAATACCCCTAAATTAAACATAACTTCTACCGTAATATCATCCACCTAATGAATGACCCAAATTGACTAGAATTTACAATACTTTTACAAGGAAATTTTACATCTATTTTTAGCTTCGGGCACTACCCCCGAAACCCCCCACCAGGGGGGGTGGGGGGGAATCCATAAAGTCGTAGCCGCCCCCCCCTTCGACTCCCCAAACAACATTTAATTACGGGTGACATTGTTGCCCTATTAAGAACATGGGTCCAACGTTGTCATACAAAATAAAGAAGATAATCAGGCTCCACACCCAACGAGTAGTATGCTTGTATTTGTGCTACATGTAAAGCTAACATGGATTAAAATTCTTTTACCTTGTGATGTTGTTATTGGAAATGTGCTTGTGTTTGTGACAGAAGTTGTTCTAGATATCTTTTTCCATGCAATGTTGTTGTTGGAAATATGCTTTTGTTTATGTTGGAAGAAAATCTAACACGCTAGATTTCTTTCACCCTACAATGTTGTTGTGTGCTTGTGTTTGTGTATGCATAAATCTAGCACATCTTAGATTTATTTTGCTCTACAATTTTGTTGTTTTCTATTTGGTTGTTTATGATAGAATGAAATCTAGCACATGTTAGATTTCCTTCACCTTGGCAATGTGGAAATGTGCTTGTGTTTGGGCTAGAAGTTGTGCTATATTTCTTTTGCTCTACAATATTGTTGTTGTCAATTAGGTTGTTTATTATAGAGGGAAATCTAGCACGTGTTAGATTTCCTTCACCTTGGAAATTTGTTTGTGTTTGTGTTAGAAGGAAACATAGCATGCACTAGGTTCTTTTGGCATTAAATGTTATTGTTGGTAGTATGCTTGAATTTGTGCTACATGTAAAGCTAACATGCATTAAGTTTCATTTGCCTTGCGATGTTGTTATTGGAAATGTGCTCGTGTTTGTGATAGTAGTTGTTCTAGATATCTTTTTCCTTGCATTGTTGTTGTTGGAAATATGCTTTTGTTTATGCTGGGAGAAAATCTAACACGCTATATTTCTTTCACCCTATAATGTTGTTGTGTGTTTGTGTTTGTGATATGCGTAAATCTAGCACGTGTTAGCTTTTCTTCAACTTGCAATATTGTTCTTGGCAAGATGCTTCAATTTTGTCTAGAAAGAAATCTAGCATGCACTAGATTTCTTTTTAACTATAATGTGGTTGTTGACAATATGCTTTTGTTTGTGGCAGAAGTAAATCTACCAGGTGCTTGATTTATTTTATCTAGAAATGTTGTAATGTGTTTGTGTTTGCGCTAGAAGGAAATCTAGCATTCATTAGATTTCTTTCACCCTTCTATGATTTTATTGACAATGTGATTGTATATGTGTTAGAATGAAATCTAGTGTGCACTAGATTTCTTTCACATTGCTATGTTGTTGTTGGAAATTCAATTGTTTGTGTTAGAATGAAATCTAGTATGCACCATATTTCCTTCACCACAATGATGTTATTGGCAATGTGCTAAAAGGAAATCTAGCATGTGCTATATTTCTTTTGCCCTAGATTTTTGTTGGTAATATGTTTGTGTTCATGCTATAACAAAATCTGGCATGCGCTAGATTCTTAACCCCTACAACGTTATGTGTTTGTGTTTGTGCTAGAAGGAAATCTACCACACACCAGGTTTATTTTGTCTTGCATAAGGTGTTTTTGACAATATGCTTGTTTGTGCTAGAAGCAAATCTAATATGCAGTATGTTTCTTTCACCCTATAATATTGTTATGTCCTTGTGTTTGCGAGAGAAGGAAATTTAGCATGTGTTAGATTTCATTCACCTTGCAATGTTGTTATTGGTGACATGTTTGTGTTTCAGATATAAGTACAAATAGCATGTTAGATATAATTCACCTTGCAATATTGTGATTGGAAATATGCTTATGTTTGTGATACAAGAAAATCTAGCATGATATAGATTTCTTTTACCCTATAATATTGATGTTGCCAATATTTTTTTGTATGGTGGGAGGAATTCTAGCATGCACTAAATTTATTTTGCAATGCAATATTGGTGTTACCAACATGCTTTTGTTTGTACTAGAATAAAATCTAATATGCAATAGATTTGTTTCACAATGCAATATTGTTGTTGGCAATGTGCTTGTATTTGAGCTAGAATGAAATATAACCTACATTGGATTTCTTTTGCAATGCAATATTGTTGGAAATGTACTTGTGTTTGTGATAGAAGGAATTCTATCATGAATTGGATTTCATTTTCCCTATAATGTTATTGCTGGAAATGTGTTAGAAGTAAATAAATCATAGGTTATATATCTGCCACCCCGCAATGTTGTTTCTGGCAATGCGATTGTGTTTGTGCTAGAAGAAACTCTAGAATGTGTAAGATTTCTTTTACTTTGCAATGTTTTTGTGAGTAACATGTTTCTATTTACGCTAGAAGGAGATTTATCATGTGGTGGATTTCGTTTGCCTTAGAATATTGTTGTTGGCAATGTGCTTGTGTTTGTGCTAGAAGGAAATCTAGCATGTGCTAGATTTATTTCACCATGTAATGTTGCTTCTAGCAATATGCTTATGTTTTTAGTAGAATGAATGATATTGATTGTTAGCTTTCATTTTAGGTGCAATGTTGTTGTTCAAAATGGGCTTCTACTTGTGATAGAAGGAAAGCTAGCACACATTATATTTCCTTCATAATGTAATGTTGTTATTATAAATATGTTTGTTGTTATGCTAGAAGGAAGGTTACAATGTGTTAAATTTCCTTCATCTTGCAATGTTATTGTTGAAAATGTGTTTGTGTTTTTGATAGAAATAAATCTTTCATTTGTTATATTTTTTTTTGCAATGCAACATTATTGTTGGAAATGTCCTTGTATTTGTGTTAGAAGGAATTATAGAATGCACTATATTTCTTTGTTCTTGTTCCAAAAGTAAAACTATCAAGATTTCACCCTCACCAAGGTAAGTGCTATGATATTATTCTTGGCAGTGCATTTGTGATTATACTAGAAGGATACCTAGTGATTACTAGATTTCTTCTAGACACCATTACGCTTATGCAACCAATGCTCTAGGGGTGACATTGTCTCAATAATCACAATGGTTAGAGTTATAGATTTTGATGTTCCCTTTTATTAAATTTGGAGCAATTTATGGAGATCAATGATAGTGCAAAAGAATTGTATATAGATATATGTTGTTGTTGGCACTACATTTGTGCTTGAGTTGGAAGGAAAGATAATGGTATAGCTTTCCTTTTGGCACAAACACAATAATCCAATCATAATTATTTGATCCATGGAGAATAATGTGATATTTGTATAGTTTTGAAGTTTATGAATAAATGTATTATTGAGGTATACTATATTTTGCTTCCAATGCACATGTATGCAACTTTAAAGTATCAAGCACAATTTTTTAAACAATTTCACTAATGTTTGGATGCATAAGATAAGGCTCCTCCTCATCAACATAAAAATGTAGGAAAACTCACATCTACACTTTTCGAGGACCTAAAGTTAACATCCCTTTGTATCCATCCTAAATAGTATGTCCTTAAATGTTTATAGGTAGGGAGTGCTAACATTGGAACTAAAGATTTGTAAAATGAAATTTCGTTTCTGTTGAACTAAAGAAAAATTTTAGTTTGGCTTTTGATTATCAAGTTCAAACTTAAAACATCCTCACTAAGTGAAAATATAATTTCTCCTTTTCATGGGGCTTTTAGACATCTTATGTAGCATCAATCTTGGAATTTCTTAGATTTTCCAGAGGACCATGTTTTGGTTCTTCAACTTCTACAAATTTCTTTTGATAATTATTCAGACACACGCATTAAGACTACAAATGTCATTTCTGACGTTAAATAGGAACTTGGCAGTTTGATATGAGCTGATATTCATCATTCAAAACTTTTATTTCAAATAAAAATTGTAGTTTGGATTTTGATTATCAAGTTCAAACATCAAACATCCTCACTAAGTGAAAATATAATTTCTCCTTTTGATGGGGCTTTTAGACATCTTATGTAGCATCATCTTGGAATTTCTTAGATTTTCCAATGGACCATGTTTTGTTTCTTCAACTTCTACAAATTTCTTATGACAATTATTCATACACATGCATTAAGACTACAAGTGTCATTTCTGAAGTTAAATAGGAACTTGGTTGTTTGATATGAGCTTATATGTGCCATTCTATGATACTATCTACATCTATAATTGCATGGTCTTCATATATGTTTTTTTGTGTAATTTCCATGTATAGTATTGTTTGGTAGTAGGCACAAGATGGCGGGGAACAATGTTTCATTACATACAATATGACTTCAATACTATTTAAATTATTGCATCTATATTACTTTTTTGAAAGTTGTGTTTTTGCGAAAACATAAAATCAAATTTTACATGGTTCAACCTTTTAATTACAATTTATGATTGTTGTTACATAATTGGTACAAGCTAGAATGGAAAATAAAATTTTGGAAAAAGGGGATTATGTTGATCTCCTTATTAATAATCAAGTCGTTGGGCTAGGAAGGGTCGAATCTACAGAGTCTGGAACTTATTATGCCGAAGAAAGGCTTAATGCATGTTATGTTGCAATTTTGATAATTGATGTCACTCAACCACGTTTGATTGAGGATGTTGATGAAGGGGACATACGTTCATGGCATAACATGGATTTGAGTCACAACATAGGTAAATCAAAATATTGAAGCATGTGTTCAAATGTATAATACTTTTTTTTTTGAGTAAATACTAACCTTATTTGTGTTTGTTTATAGGTGCAAATGTTTCTTCTACATTTTCTATTGGAGACAAGGTAGATCTTCTACAACATGGAGTGAAGGTGAGTGAGGGCTCCATATTCAACACAAAGCTTGAACATAAAGTGCATGGAAAGATGGTAAATAAAGGATGCATAATGGTTAAAATTGAGAAGGGGATAAAACATGATGCCGCTCTACCACATCCAACACGATTTGAGCATACACTAGGGGGTGCATTGGAATCTTATGAGATTTGGCCAGAATCAGATTTGCAACCTCACTGTCATGATCATGCCATAAATATTACTCAAGATAGGGTTAGATTCATATCTACATCAAATATCCTCACTAAGTGAAAATATAATTTCTCCTTTTCATGGGGCTTTTAGACAACTTATGTAGCATCAATCTTGGAATTTCTTAGATTTTCCAATGGGCCATGTTTTGGTTCTTGAACTTCTACAAATTTTTTATGATCATCAGTCATACACATGCATTAAGACTACAAGTGTCATTTCTGAAGTTAAATAAGAACTTGGTGGTTTTATATGAATTGATATTTTCCATTCTATGATACTATCTACATCTCTAATTGCATGGTCTTCATATATGTTTTTTTGTGTAGTTTGCATGTAAAGTACTTTTTGGTAGTAGGCACTAGATGGTGGGGAACAATGTTTTAGTACATACAATATGACTACCATACTATTTAAATTATTGCATCTATATTACTTTTTTGAAAGTTGTGTGTGTTTTGCGAAAATATAAAATCACATTTTACATGGTTCAACCTCTTAATTACAATTTATGATTTAATTGTTGTTACAGAATTCGTACAAGCTAGAATGGAAAATATAATTTTGGAAAAAGGGGTCTATGTTGGTCTCCTTATTAATGATCAAGTCGTTGGGCTAGGAAGGTTTGAATCTACACAGTCTGTAACTTATTATGCTAAAGAAAGGGTTAATGCATGTTATGTTGCAATTTTGATAATTGATGTCACTCAACCAAATTTGATTGCATATGTTGATGAAAGGTACATACATCCATGGAAGATCATGGATTTGAGGCACAACATAGGTAAATCTAAATATTGAAGCATGCATTCAAATATTATTGATAGTATAATACTTTTTTTTTTGAGTAAATACTAACCTTATTTACATTCGTTTATAGGTGCAAATGTTTCTTCTACATTTTCTATTGGAGACAAGGTAGATCTTCTACAACATGGAGTGAAGGTGGGTGAGGGCTCCATATTCAATATCGAGCTTGGAAATAAATTTCATGGAAAGATGGTAAATAAATGATGTATAGTGGTTAAAATTGAGGTGTTAAAACATGATGCTGCTCAACCACATCCAACAGGATTTGAGCATACACTAGGGGGTGCATTGGAATCTTATGAGATTTGGTCAAAATCAGAATTGCAACCTCACTATCATGATCATGCCATAAATATTCCCCAATATAGGGTTAGATTCATGTGTACAAAGGTTTCTCTTACACCTGAATGCATGGTAACAAGCATGTGCATTTCCAGAGGAGTGCTAGTTAATGTCCGCGAGGATGACATTGTTGAAGGTGAAGCACTAGGTGAAATGGAATTTGGTATTTTTTTGGTAGAGATATATGGAAATTGTGAAATATGTTGTATTTGGGATAATTCTATACATTTTATGGTTAGATGGCCAATAAATAAGTTGGTGGACAACAAAGGTGTGATATTATGGGTTAAGGAAAAGTTGAAGGATCCACCCAAGGAAATGGTGATATGGTTGTTATAGAAGACACAAATCCCTTAAACAAATGGTACAAGTCTCTTTGTAATGAAAAATATAGAAACTCAATTGATATGCATGTAAAAATGCCATATAAAAAGATTAAACGAGTTATGGATACAAAAAAATTTGCAAAATGTCAAACAAAAATAGATGAAGAGAAATAAATTCGACTTTTGGCAGCAGATGTATGTTGTAGAAAAGATTGTCTTCAACATGTGGATAGGAAGGCCATTGCAGGTGCTAGAAGAGGTAGGAGACAAATAAATAAAAATGGTATTAGCGATTTTTTTTAATTCACTAATGTCAAACACATACATGTAAGGAACCATGGCCATGGCCTACCACCTATTGCTAGAAATGTAAAGGACATGAGATTTAATGGGAATATTATTTGTAATAAAGCATGGTATAATATACATAAGATTCCTCAAAGCAAATTCTATAACTACCAGCGTTATTTTCAACATGGAAATATCAAAGCTATTCATGGTAACACCAACACATGCAAAGCACGAGCACACACTGTGACAGCCATAGAAATATTGCAAAAAATTGTAATGGATAATTCAGATTTTTCACCAAAACAAACACATCAAGTTGAAGAAGATGGAACATCTTCTCCTTTAATACTGATTCCTTCGACTTACATACAAAATACTTTGTTAAAATAGATCAATGTGTCTCTTCAAAAGCTCAATTACCCATCAATATCACAACTCAACAATGAGCAAGATCTGGAATACTAAGTTTTGAGATGTGGCATTTTCAAAGAACACCAACTTCAATAAATGCAGTGAATGTATTGTGTTGAAAGCACAGATGAAGTCAGCGACTACAAAATAGTTGGAAGAAAAGGCACGAACTAGGCTGAACAAACATAACAATATTGTTATGTGTGGAAGATATTGCTACTATGCCCATAGAATTATTTTAGAGTGGTTTCTAAAGGAGTATTTGAGCATTATCCATGATAAAATGGATAAAACAAAGACTTCAATACCAAGGCTACGTGTCAAATCAAAATCTATTGTAGGAACAAATTTTAGAGGCGAATTTTAGCCCAAGGGAAAAATTTAAAGGGTTTTAGATTTTAGAGGGGCGAATTTTTTATATAAAACCTGTTTTGTATAGTTTTGTATAGTTAGCCCCAAAATTTGGGTTATTTGTAGCAACCCCTACCTCGACATCCAAGAGGTTCAATTTTCTCAAGGATTTCCTAATTGTCATGGCACCAAGGTAAGAATTTGTGAACATGAAGAAGGACCAAGTCAAGTGAACGCAGTTGAAACCCATTTCTCGGATATTTGTGGTTATGTCATCGACTAGTTTTTTGTTCAGGCCCTCTACCACCATTATGTCGACATGCGCAGCCCAATTAACATAGGCAAGATTTAACCTGCAGCCATACTGGATATTGTATGCTTCATCTCTAGTCCCAAAAAATCCACCCAAAACCCTCCATTTCCCTCATCATCAGCATAAATTGCGGGCAAATGTCGTTCCAAAACCCTGCAACCTAGTAAATCGAGGGCGAATACACAACCGAAAATCGTCCAGACCAGTAAATCGGGAGGCGAATCCAACATTTCATGTTTTATACGCCCTTATTTTTTTTGGGCTAAAGCATAATAATTCATTATTTTTAATATAAATTTGGGGATAACTATATAAAACAGGTTTATATAAAAAAATTGCCCCTCTAAAATCTAAAACCCCTTAAATTTCTCCCTTGGGCTAAAATTCGCCCCTAAAATTTTCCATGAATCCCACCTTCATCCTCAGGGTACTTCGAGTGCCTACTCAGGAGAAGTTCATTGAGCATTATTTCCACATTTCGGTATTTGGCCAAGCTACAACTTCTTCTACATCGCATATTCTATTTAGATATGTGCTGAGGTGCAGGGTGCAACAATGGAGGGTTTCTTTTAACCATTTCTGAGCTTGTCTTCAGTGGAGCAAGTTTTCTTTTCATTGGGAGATCAATAAGGAAGTTCCTTTTGCTTCATATCATATTTTGTCATCAGGCCAAGTCACCATCATCCCCTACAACACAGTTTTAGTCCATGACTACATTATTTTATTGAGCAGTTATAAGGGTCTTTTCAGTGCTCCATTTGGAGTGTTTGATTTTCAATGGAGGGATCAGCCCTACACTTGAAGAGTCCATTGTAGGATTTCCTTTCAGATCTACATTAGTTTCATCCACCTCCTTTCAGGTGCTTAGTTGCAAATTTTATTCAGCACTAGGGCCGCATTCCAGCATTCTTATATTTGGTGTATTTCCGGAAACCCTTCTTGGGCTATCTAGGAAAAGTGCGTGGGAACCTAGATCCCCATTTTTTAGCCTTGTTTGAGCATGTATTATCAGATCCATTTATATGAATTTTCTAGTTGCCGTCTAACTCACTAAAACTATGTTATACTTGCTTCACTGTTTTGTGTAGCAGTTGTATCACATGTTTTGGTGCTTTTAGGCATTGGAGGCTTCTTTTGCCTAGCTTGAGGGACTTGATCCCCAAGATATTGTATACATTTGTTGTTGATACACTTAATACAGTGGATATATCTTTGGCTCATGTGTAATGAGTTGAAATTTTCTACTATTTCCATTATTGTGTACTATATTTCTTCTTTTCCTATTTTGGGATATTACACCAAGAACTTTCCTTTCGGTAAAGGATTGGTAAGAAGTTCACCTATCTGATCATCAATGGAGATGTGATGGAGCCTTACTTCTCCTCTCTACACCATATCCCATATATAGTGATACTTAATCTCAATATGCATGGACTTATCCCAATCTTATTGTAACAATATATAATTTTTGTGTCTGGAACGTGCTCAAATAGTTCCCCAAAACGCTTTCTCCACCAAACTGCCTCACATATAGCCATGCTAGAAGCAATGTGCTCAACTTCAAATGTACTCAGTGGAAGTGATTTCTGTTTTTTTCTCATCCAATAGATCATGTATATTCCAAGCTAAAGAAACACCCATAATTTCTCTTTCTATCAGCAAAGTTACCAACCCAATCAACATCAATATATCCATGAAGTCTTACATTTTTAGCAGTGTATTTCAATCCTAGATTGATATTTCCATGCAAGTATCTGAGTACATGTTTTGCACCAATCTAGTGGGAATGAAAGAAATCAATCATATGTTGAATTGAAGTGTTTACAACAAAGCATATGTCAAGCCTAGTGTTTACCAAAAACATTAAAGCACTAATGAGTTGTCTATAATTTGTAGGATTTTCTAGACTAGGTCCTGCAGCTTATCCAATAATTTATTAAAGTTCATTTCCATAAGATTATGCATGGACTTACATCCTACCATATAAAATCTTGGCAAGAATATTAACAACATATTTTACTTGAGAAAGATAAATTTCACGAGGTCTTTTCCAAACCTCTAGATCTATAAAGTAATGCATCAAACCAAGGTCTTTCATTTCAAATTTAGAAGTTAGCTCCCTCTTACACTAGAGGATAATAGGTTCTCCTCTTGTTAAGAATAATTCATCAACATACAATACCAAAATCAAGGATATACCTTGGATTGTCTTGAAGTAGAGGTTTGAGCCTGCACTGCTTCTTGTGAAACCAATATTTATCAAGTAGTTGTTAATGCGAGCATACTAAGATCTTGGAGATTACTACAGACCATATAAGGCTTTCTTCAATATACATACATGAGTTTCCCTATCATTCTATTCAAATCCTTGTGGTTGTTATATAAATACCTCTTCCTTGAGGAAGCCATGCAAGAAAGAATTTTTCACATCCATTTGGTGAAGAGTTGTTGTGAAACTAGCTCCAAAAATAGAAGAAAAGAGATATCAACGCCTTAGAAATAAGCCACTTCGAGGGGAAACCTCCAATACATTACATTAATGAACAATTCTTGGATGATACAAATTACAAAACCTCCTTTCTATATATAGGAGTCCATGGGGCCATAATGTAATCCTAGCTGACCTAACAATAATAATGTAAGGGCACAATAATAACAATATGGGGGTTATAGGGGTACAATAATAACAATAAGGGGGTTACACTAACAACAATAACAGACTATATTAGTAATATAGGGACTTAACATTCCCCTCTCCTTGAAAAAAGTATTGTCCTCAACGCTTGAGTAGCTTTGGGTGCTTCTGTATAAAATTCTCATCCTCCCATGTATAATCTTCAGTGGGTAATTTCTTCCATTTGATGAGATACTCTGAAATTGATCGATTCCGTAGCTGTCGAGTTCTTGTTTTCGTGACCGCTTCAAGTTCTAATATGATTTTTCCTTCCTCATCAAGTTTTGGCAATATTGTTTGAACTAGAAGATTTTCACCTATAACCTTCTTTAAGCATGAAACATGGAAAACTGGATGCACTCGTGAAGAAGCAGGAAGCTCCAATTTGAATGCCATAGTATCAATATTTTGCAACACCCTGTAAGGACCATATTAATTTGGCGATAATTTATTATCCTTCTTAGCTTGCTTGAGGGACATTTTTTTGTATGGTTGTAGCCGTAAAAATACCCAGTCTCCAACATCAAAACTTCTCTCGCTACGATGTTGATCTTCTTGTTGTTTCATTCGATTTTGTGCCAAATTCAGGTTATCCTTTAAGAGTTGGAGAACTTCTTGTTGATGCTCGATGTGATCTTCCACTACTTGAACCTTCGAATTTTCTCTTAAAGATGATGTGATGGATGTTGGATGATATCCATAAAGTGCCATAAATGGGGTCATTTTTGTTGTAGTATGGAAGGAAGTGTTACACCACCATTCAGCGAGAGGTAACCACTTGACCCATTGTGTTTGTTTATCAAATAAAAAACAACGAAGATATCCTTCCAAACATTTATTTACTATCTCAGTTTGACCATCAGATTGAGGATGATAAGATGAGCTATGAGCTAATTGAGTACCCAAACAAGAAAATAACTCCGTCCAAAAATTTCCGGTAAAAATGGGATCTCTGTCGCTCACAATAACCCTTGGGCTTCCATGTAGCTTTTGAATTCTGTCCACAAATGTAGTAGCAACTGTACTTGCTTTAAATGGATGAGATAATGCACAAAAGTGTGCATACTTGGTAAGTCTATCAACTACCACCATGATGACATTCTTTCCTTCAGACTTAGGTAAACCTGTGATAAAAACCATTGAAATCTCCTCCCAACGCTGACTTGGAATGGATAAAGGTTGTAGAAGTCCCGGGGTCTTAATTGTCTCCACTTTATTCTGCTGGCAAACCAAACATTCCGCCACACACTTTTGAATATCAGATTTAAGGCCATCCCAAAAAAATTCTTTCTTCACCCTGTGGTAAGTTTTTAAAAATCCTGAGTGTCCTCCTAAAGGAGAAGTGTGCAATTCCAACAAAATATTTTGTTTTAGTTGGGAATTCTTACAAAGATATAAGCAATCTTTGTACCATAAAGAATCATTTTTCCAATTAAATGTATCAGATGTACTAGGATCTTGCTGCAACTTTTGAATGAGTTTCCATACTTCTTTGTCCTTCTTCCATTCATCTCTTGCTTCGGTTATCCAATCTAGTTGGATAATATAAATGACACAAAGCAATGCTTCCACCTCTTCATTCTTTCTTGAGAGTGCATCTGCAACAACATTAAGCTTCCCTTTTTTGTAGATTATTTCAAATTCATAACCCAACATCTTTGTGACCCATTTTTGCTACTCTTCTGAAGATAGTCTTTGTTCCAAAAAATGTTTAAGACTATCATGATCATTTTTTACCTTGAAGTGTCTTCCCATTAGGTAAGTTCACCATTTCTTTAGTGCATGCAGTATTGCTAACATTTCCTTCTCATAAATAGGTTTACGCAGTGCATTATATTAGATATCATTTTTGGGATTCAACTGCGTTAATTTAGTCATTCATCTATGACCATTTTCATGAGAGGTAGTCGTAACTAACTAATTTCTCATGATTTTTTGAATAGTCCACTTAGCACACATTGCATCAGGTGAGTGTTAAGTGGACTATTCAAAAAATCATGAGTGCTAAGTGGACTATGAGTGCTAAGTGGACTATTCAAAAAATCATGAGAAATTAGTTAGTTACGACTACCTCTCATGAAAATGGTCATAGATGAATGACTAAATTAACGCAGTTGAATCCCAAAAATGATATCTAATATAATGCACTGCGAAAACCCCTCATACTTAAATACTAAGAGTAAAGGGATCTCTTCTTGAATGGTTCATGAGGCACAATAGTTGCTAAGGTTTTGCAAATGGGGTAGCAAGCTAAGTGGGCTTGATTGTGGGGAAAACTTCATAATTGGCAGCGAGCCGGAGGAGTTACGGGATGGGTGACCTTCGGGGAAGTCCTGATTACCGGGTGCAAGCCCCAGAAGTGATGATTGACGCTATGTGATTCATTTCACTAGTTTCAATCCCACTTCTTCACCCCTGTGAGCATCACCCGATGCAATGAGTGCTAAGTGGACTATTCAAAAATCATGAGAAATTAGTCAGTTAGTACTACCTCTCATGAAAATGGTCATAGATGAATGACTAAATTAACGCAGTTGAATCCCAAAAATGATATCTAATATAATGCACTGCGTAAACCCCTCATACTTAAAATACTAAGAGTAAAGGGATCTCTTCTTGAATGGTTCATGAGGCACAATAGTTGCTAAGGTTTTGCAAATGGGGTAGCAAGCTAAGTGGGCTTGATTGTGGGGAAAACTCCACAGTTAAGTGCGCTTGAGCCAGAGGAGTTCTAGGATGGGTGACCTCCCGGGAAGTCCTGGTTACCGGGTGCAAGCCCCGGAAGTGATGATTGACGCTATGTGATTCATTTCACTAGTTTCAATCCCACTTCTTCACCCCTATGAGCATCACCCGATGCAATGAGTGCTAAGTGGACTATTCAAAAATCATGATAAATTAGTCAGTTACAACTACCTCTCATGGAAATGGTCATAGATGAATGACTAAATTAATGCAGTTGAATCCCAAAAATGATATCTAATATAATGCACTGCGAAAACCCCTCATACTTAAAATACTAAGAGTAAAGGGATCTCTTCTTGAATGGTTCATGAGGCACAATAGTTGCTAAGGTTTTGCAAATGGGGTAGCAAGCTAAGTGGGCTTGATTGTGGGAAAACTCCACAGTTAAGCGCGCTTGAGCCAGAGGAGTTCTGGGATGGGTGACCTCCCGGGAAGTCCTGGTTACCGGGTGCAAGCCCCGGAAGTGATGATTGACACTATGTGATTCATTTCACTAGTTTCAATCCCACTTCTTCACCCCTGTGAGCATCACCTGATGCAATGAGTGCTAAGTGGACTATTCAAAAAATCATGAGAAATTAGTTAGTTACGACTACCTCTCATGAAAATGGTCATAGATGAATGACTAAATTAACGCAGTTGAATCCCAAAAATGATATCTAATATAATGCACTGCGTAAACCCCTCATGTCTTAAAATACTAAGAGTAAAGGGATCTCTTCTTGAATGGTTCATGAGGCACAATAGTTGCTAAGGTTTTGCAAATGGGGTAGCAAGCTAAGTGGGCTTGATTGTGGAAAACTCCATAGTTAAAGCGCGCTTGAGCGAGGATGCAGGATGGGTGATCTCCGGGAAGTCACAGTTGCAGTGCTAATACAGAGTGATGATTGACACTATGTGATTCATTTCACTAGTTTCCAATCCACTTCTTCACCCCTGTGAGCATCACACGATGCAATGAGTACCAAGTGGACTATTCAAAAATCATGAAGGGGTAGTTAGTTACGACTACCTCTCATGAAAATGGTCATAGATGAATGACTAAATTAACGCAGTTGAATCCCAAAAATGATATCTAATAAATAGGCTTCTGTAAATATTTTCCCTTGATTGGACGACTTTCAAAAGAAATGGGTCTTCCTTCTTGCATTAAAACAACACCAATTCCATTTCCTGAGGCATCACATTCCACAATAAAGGTTTTTGTGAAGTCTAGCGTAGCTAAGGCCAGTGCTAGGCACATTGCCTCTTTAAGATTTTCAAAGGCCTTAGTTGCTTCAGGAGTCCATGAAAATGCATCTTTCTTCAATAATGTTGTTAGAGGTGCTGCTATTCTCCCATAATTCTTAACAAACTTGCGATAATACCCTGTTAACCCGAGAAATCCTCGCAACTTCTTTATGGTTGTGGGGACTTTCCATTCCTTAATGGCTTTAATTTTGTTAGGGTCTACTTTAACACCCTCGTGAGATACAATATGACCCGGATATTCCACCTCTTGTACTCCAAAGAAACATTTGGATTTTTTTGCATATAATTGTTTCTCCTGCAATAGTTTGAGCACCCTGTCAACATGTTCAACATGATCCTTCCAAGACCTGCTGTAGATTAGTATATCATCAAAAAATACTAGCACAAAGTTTCTAAGGAAGGGTTTGAAAATGGAATTCATCAACCCTTGAAATGTAGAAGGTGCATTGGTAAGGCCAAAAGGCATGACCAAAAATTCATAATGACCCTCATTAGTTCGAAATGTTGTTTTTGGAATATCTTTAGCCTTCATTCTAATTTGATGATATCCTGAACGAAGATCCAACTTGGTAAAATAAATTGCTCAATGTAATTCATCCAATAATTCATCAATCACAGGAATGGGAAATTTATCTTTAATGGTGAGCTTATTGAGCTCCCTATAATCCGGACACATTCTCCATGATCCATCCTTCTTGTGTACCAATACTACGGGAGCAGAGAAAGAACTTTGACTAGGTTGAATTATACCTGCCTCTAACATTTCTGCAATCATACGTTCAATTTCGCTCTTTTGGAAGTAAGGATATCTATAAGGCCTGATGTTTGGAGGAACACTTCCTGGAATCAAATGAATAGCGTGATCATGATCACGAATAGGTGGGAGTCATTTGGGAGTTTCAAACACCTTGGAATGATTGTCCAAGACTTGTTGGAGATCTGCAGAAATAGATGATTTTGATGTTGGAACTTTTAGTGAGCATAATTGTGCAATTACGCCTCGTTGTTCTTTCTTTAGAAGATTTTTCATGAAATTAAAGCTTATTATCTTTCCTAGCTTCCATGCAATACCCCATAATTTGACTTCCTTTCCTTCTGAAAAAAAAATTCAAGAAAAGTTCTTGAAAATTAAAAGCTACCGTCCCCAAAGATTGTAACCATTGTACTCCTGGTATAACATCAGCACCTTCCATAGGAATGGAAAGCATTGGACTATTCAATGCATATTCCCCCATGGTTAGCTTGATATTATGGCATTTTCCAGAGTAATTTTTAGTTCCTCCATTTGCAACCATCACTTGACATTCTGGTGCTGGGTATAGGAAACAATTCAATTCCTTGGTTACCTTACAATGAATAAAATTATGGGTGCTACCTGAATCAATCAACACTATTACCTTTTTCTTCATGATATGTCCTTCTATATTGAGAGTTTTAGGAGTGGTAGTTCCTGCCAATGCATTACATGATATGGTCGGACTCATTTCTTCCTCTTCTAGGGCTGTTTCTTGGTGTATATCCTCTTCTTGTTCATTTTCTTCTTCCTCTTCACAATCTATGTAAAAAAATTTCTTCTCAGCACACTTATGACCTTTAGTGTATTTTCTATCACAACTGTAGTAAAGACCTTTTGCTCTTTTTTCTTCCAATTTTTGTGGTGTCAACCCTGTAGGTTGTGGAAATCTAGGTGTAGCAACACTTCCTTCTTTATAGAAGTGAGTGGTAGGCTTCCTTGTCGCCATAATTTTACATTCAATTTTTCTTGCCAACCTGAATGCCTTCTCCAATGAATCAGGTTCAAAAACATGAACTTCATGTTGGATGTTATCCTTTAAAGTACCTATGAAGAGATCAATCCTGTGTTCCTCTGGAATATCAATTACACTTATATTCAATTTTTGGAAGTCCTCAATGTGCTCCCCCACTAAGCCCTTTTGTTTGAGATTTATCAAATGGCTAAAGAAGGTGTTTCTCTTTGTATCCTCATAATGTGCTATAATTTCCTCCATAAAAAATGACCAAGTGACAATTTTTTTACGAGAACAAAACCATCGATGCTATACAAACGTATTTTGTTCTAAATGTAAAGTTGAAATGCGTACTTTTTGTGTTTTGCACATTATTGAGATCAAAATATTGCTCCATCTATAGTATCCATGTTACGGGATCCTTGCCATCAAACTTCCTCATATCCATTTTGGAATATGGTGGTTCTTCCCTCCAACAATAGAGTTTATGAAATCACGATTAACATTTATTTTGTTCTCATCATGAGTTTCCTCTACTATATTTTCACCATTAGGAAACATTTTTTGTATCAACTTTTTCAAACCTTCATGTACAGCACTAGATCATTCTTCATGTTTTGCATGTTGTCTTTCATTTTTTCTATCAATCTTAGCTTCCATGTCATCCATCTTAGATTCCATGCCATCTATCTTAGATTCCATGCCTTTCTTCAAACCATCCATCTTGGCTACACCTTTCTTCAAAGCTTGTCATTTCATTTTTTTCTCTTTGCGAGAGCGAAATTTGGTGCACTTTCTCTTGTAATTTTGATAGATCATGTTGCAATTATTCATCTTCATGAGTCATAGTAGAGCCTTCTGAAGGCTTAATGGGTGTTGAATTATTTTTACGGGGCATTTTTTTTAACCCAATACTGATATATATTTTACAATATGCCCTTGGAATCAATTCAAATTGATTCTTCAAACAAGACTTATGCGATTTGTAAAAACAAAATACACACCTTTTTCTTGCTTTTGAGGAGCTTGATATTGAAATTGGATTATATTTGTGATTGCGGCTCTTCAATATCTAAAATTGGGCACTGAGGTAGAATTCTGAATTATATTTCGAATGCCACAGGTTTGACTTGATTTGGATTCTCCAAGGCAACGTATGTCCAATCTCCCACAATGACCTAATTATGGACTGGTTCAGTAGAGCGAACTTGTACTACTTTCCATGTGTCACTGTTTCATCTTTTAGCTCTGAAATTGATAGAAAAGAAACTACAGTCCGTTTATTTGCGACCAATTTTTATGGCACTCCAATCTGATGCTTAGAGAGAGAGTTATGAAGATTTTCCCATGATCACCTCTTTGAGATGAAATTCAGGAGCCTAAAAAAGCACTACCTTCCACAGATCATATCTCCGAAAATATTGTGAACCAAGCTTTGAAATTTTTTGACAAGTTTCCTTAGGATTTCAGCTTCGCGCCCTAAAAATTTTAGATTCTTAACCTTCGTAGAAAAAAAGTTATAGCGCAAATTCCACGATGACGTGTTTGTATTAAATTGAGGAGCCTACAAAAATACCTAACTTCCACAGATCATATCTCTGAAAATATTGTGAAAAAAGATCTGAAATGTTTTGAAGATGTTCCTCAGGATTTCAGCTTCGCACCCTAAAAATTTCAGCTTCTGAAACTTCGTAGAAAAAAATTTATAGCGAAAATGCCACGATGAACTATTTGGAGCAACAAAACCCTAGAATCCAAAGCCTCTGATACCAAATGTTGTGAAACCAGCTCCAAAAATAGAAGAAAAGAGATATAAACACCTTAGAAATAAGACACTTCAAGGGGGAAACCTCCAATAAATTATATTAATGAACAATTCTTGGATGATACAAATTACAAAACCTCCTTTCTATATATAGGAGTCCATGAGGCCATAATGTAATCCTAGTGGGCCACAATGTAATCCTAGCTGACCTAACAATAACAATGCAAGGGCACAATAATAAAAATATGGGGGTTACATGGGTACAATAATAACAATAAGGGGGTTACACTAACAATAAGGGACTATATTAGTAATATAGGGACCTAACAAGAGTCCATCCATTGATAGCATCCAAGGCAACAACAGATTGAATAATAGTATATCGAGCTATAGCTGAAAAAATATCATCATAATCTATTCCCTCTTTTAGAGAGAATACTCTAGCTACAAATCTAGCCTTATATTTTTCAATACTACCATATGCACCATGTTTAGTCTTAAACAACCATATGGAAGTGACAACATATTTACCTTGAGGTCTAGGAACCACTTCCTAGACATTATTCTGGATGATGGACTCATATTCTTCAGTCATGGAATCTTTCCAGACTTGTTATTTTGCAACTTCTTCAAAGGTGCATGGTTTTTCTTGAATGATGTTTCTCATGGAAACAACATACCATTGAAACCAACTTGGCTTCTTACTTTCTCTGAATGTTCCTCTTAGGGTAGCATGTTGTTCAACATCTTGCAAGGTATCTCACAACCATAGTGGTATCTTTCTGCTATTAGGATAATGAGTTGGAGGATCTATAAGATCCATGGAACCCATTGGATTATTATCAAGTTCATTCTCAAGTTCCTGTTCAGACTCAAATGTAGACTCTTTTTCATTAACAACTTGTCTTTCAGCAATGGCAGGAGGAGGATAGTCTCTTGCTTTTCTAAGAGTTTCATCTTCATCAAATTTTATGTCTCTGCTAAACTCTATAGTTCTTTGATCTGGTACATAAATTCAATAATATTTTGAATTATCACAATAACCAACGTACTTTTCTTACCTGAAGCTTCCATTTTATTCCTTTTCTCTTTTGGCACATGGAAGTACACAGGACAACTAAATATTCTCAAATGACTCATTTCATACCTTTTACCAGTGAAGACTTATTCATGAGTCTTATTGTCTAAGGCCCAATGAGGTGTATTGTTTTGCACATAAATAAAATTATTTGCAATTTCTCCCACAAAAAATTTGGTAGATTTTGATCATGCAACATGACTCTAACCGCTTCCATGATGGTTCTATTTTTCCTCTCATCCACACCATTTTTTTGTGGATTGTAAGATACAATGTTTCATTTCTTTGTTCCAAAATATTTTCAAATATAATTAAAATCATTGGAGGTGAACTCTCCCCCATTATCATATCTAAATTTTTTTATCAACTTTCCAGTTTGATTTTCAATCATAGCCTTGAAATATTTGAACATGTCAAATGCCTCCCATTTATTTTTCAAAAATAATATCCATGTCTTGTGAGAAAAATAATCAACGATAATCATGAAATATAGGTAGCCACCAGGAGGAGAAACATAAATAGGTCCACATAAATCAAAATAAATGAGCTAAAGTACCTAACTATTTTTTGTTTTGCTTGAAGGGAATGGTCGCTTTATATTATTTCCACTTGCACATCATGGGAAAACTCCTTCATGATCCATTCTGATCTTAGGAGTTCCATAAACCATATTCCTTACATGAGGTAAGGCTTTGTATTGTAGGTGATCGAATCTTTTATGTCATAACTCACACTAAAGTTCGATATCATGGATCAATGCATGAATGGGTTTACCATTGACTTTGTAAATCCCTTCACATATTGATGAAACAATGAAGTATTCTCTCATACTTGAGTTCAAAGGTCGGATTAGAAGTTTTCCATTAATAAAAAAAACTTTAATTACTTTATCTTGATAGAGTAGATATGGATACACGAATGTTTTTCAAAACAGGTACATATAAAAATTCTTGCAAAAAAATAGATTTGCCATCATCTAAAGGAAATGAAACTGAACCATAACCTTTAACTTGGTGAGTAGAATTATCTCTAAGGATAACATTTAAATTAGTCACCCTCTCAAATAGACTAGAGAGTGCTTATTCATAACCATTAAAATATTTGGAAGCACCACTATCAACTAAACAACTATCAAATGAATTTGCAGAAGAAGAACTGGAAATAACATAAATAAGAAAATATGTTGATTGCGTTTCCATTGCGTTATTTCTATATACTAAATTTCTTGTTTTCTTAGGATGTCCTTTTCTTTTATTTTCAGAAGAGTCTTTTCTATAATAAAATTTGTTTTTGAATCTAGGTTCTCTTCTTTTTTACAATTATGAGAAAAGTGACCATGATTTTGACAGTTAAAGCATCTAACTTTTGACATGTCTAAATTTCATTTATTTAATTTGAAAGAAAAAATATTTTTATTACCTTTATTTCTCTTGGCATATGCTGAAAATGTAGTAGGTTTTCCTTCTTCATGATGTGAAATTCTCCCTCTGCATATCATTATGTCCTCCTCTTGGATACAATTTCCTAGGAGCTCATTAAATGTGGGAATAGTGTTGATATTGCTGATGGTGGTGATAAAAGTCTCCCAAATAGGAGAAAGTCCTCCAAGTGCAATCAACACCATTTCATTGTCGGGTACAAATTCACCAATTGTTGGCATTTTATTCATGATTTTGGTCATTCTCAGGAAGTATGCTTGAACCGTCCCTCCTCTATTCATATTGATGTCTTTCAGCTCATTCTTCAAGGAAATAATCTAGTTGAAGTTATTAATTGCAAACATGCCAATTATTTTGTCATACATTTCTTCAGCTTTCTTCAAACCAGAAACATAAGTAATGAGATGATCACTAAGAGAGTCAAGTATAATTTTTCTAGCTTTGATTTCACCTTTTTTATGTGTGGATTTGACAACAACACTTGAATTCTCTGGTGGATCAGCTATTGTGCCTTCAACATACTCCAAAACTTTGTGTTCTTAAAGTGTAATATCTAGTATTTATTTCCATGGACCAAATATTGAAGCATAATTCAAATTTTCCTCTACCTTAAAGTAGGACGAAGCCATCTTGATTAAAAAACACTTTGGTAGCAAATGGGGTCTCTTCAAGTGATCTCTGGTATCCTTGGAATTTCCTTCACCAAGCCTCTGATACCAAGCTAAAATCTGAAAGTTCTATGCATAAATTTAAAAATTCTTTGCAGAAACTTGAAAGTTCTTTACAAAAAATTGAATGTTATATGTTGCAATTACTTAGAATTCATATTTTTTCTCCAAAAAATTCCAGATCAACAATTGTAGATAGAACATAAACTTAAGGAACATATGAAGAGAGCCAAACAAAAATATGAGACACTGATATTTTGGTCCAAAGACCAGGGAAAAACCCTCAAGGGGGAAAACCCAAATGATTCTTCTTCTATTACATTTCTTAAATTGTTCAACAAAGTACATAGAGAGAGAGAGAGAGAGAGAGAGAGAGAGAGAGAGAGAGAATAAATTCAACAATGTTAGACCAACTTGCAACTGAAGTGCACTTGTTTTTTGCTTGAATATGTCCTCCTTCTCTTGATCAGATCATGTCCTTCACACTTGCTCCAACCCTTCTCTTGATTTTTCTTTTCACTAGTTCTCACACTTCTCTTGCACACACTCAACACTTTCTATCCTTCTTCACTATGAACATGCTACACTCAACTCTCACTTGCTCTTTCTTAAATAGATGAGAAAGGAGATGAGTTACAAAATGAAGAGCCAATAATAGGAGAATCGAATTACATGAGGGAGGAGTTACTTAAGGAGAAGTGTAACTCATCCCAATAATAAAGAGAGATGTACACTTGTCTTTAGGAGTTACAATTTGAATTAGTGAGAGAGAGAGCTATACTTAGACATGAGAGAATATTTGGTGAGAGTTACAATTCGATTTGAATGAGGGAGTTACAAGTGTATTTAATGAGGAGAAGTTACACTTTTTCCATACATTGAATTAGTGAGGAAGAGTTACATCTCTTGAGTGAGGAATACTATTTTATTCCAAGAGAGACATTTGATTTTCCAAGTAAGATTTCCTCAATTTAATTTTACCTATTCTATGAGAGAATTCGTTTTTATTAATTCATTAAAGGCGAATGAAATTAGACTATTTTATAAATAATAATAATAATAATAATACTAGTAAGGATAAAAATATTAATTCTTGACTTGTATAATCATGATTGATTTTATTTTAAAGTGGAATACTTATGTTGATATCATCCTTGATCATTTAGATATGACTTTCATTTTTTGGAAAATCACTTACAAATTGAGATGTGACTTACTATTTTTGGAAAGTCATATTAGAATTCTTAGAAATGAAATTTTGTTATAGGTGATTCAAACAAAACTGAAAGATATGATTTCTTATAGGAGAATTTCATCCTTGAGCTCTGAAATTTTAACACCTTTCAATATGGAGAGTGTAGAGATGAGGAACCCACTAGAAATTGCATTCAATAGGGGAATTTTGAGTTAAAAAATGGGCCTAAAAAAATGTACTAACAAAATTAACTTTAAAAGAACCTATAGGATTCAAGATGGTGATGTTATCCCCAGGGGAAAATATTTTGGAGGGAAAAGAGTAAAGCTACAATTTATTAATTGTATTTTCAGCTTATCTCCTTATAGATTCGCTCAAATGTATAGTGTAGACACCCATTGGATAAAAAATACAATTTCACATCCAAAAAGTACCCACTCTTCATTTCTCAGTAGACCCATATCCAAAAATATTGAAAACACATGAAAAGGCATGATGAATCAAATATTTTTCATGTATTTTCATTTTTTTCGATGTGGGTCTAATCATAAGTATGCATAGTGGGTATGCGTTGGATGTGGAATTCAATTCCGCATCCATCAGATGTCTACACTTGACATTTGAGTAAACCTATAGACATATAAGCCAAAAATAGAATAAAAAATTTAGTTTGCGTCATTTTTCCTTAAAATTCATAAATCTTATATTCTTATTCTACATATTATTTTATTATTTTCCTTAGGAGGCCCATTTTAGACCTCAAAATTCCCCTAATGGGATTGACCCCACCTATGATCCACGTGTATATTGGTGTCTACCCACCTATTCCATTTGGACCCCCACCATCGGTTCTTTCAGTTTTTCAGTTTCAGCACAACTTACTATTTTTAGAAGTTTTTTGGGTCCTAAACTTTTAGAGCTATTTTGAGGCCCTAAACGAAATTTTTGGGAAAATCGTGAGTGCATCAAACAGAGATCGTATGCCAAAGTTACGTCTTCAAGAAGATTGATGTACCAATTTACCCAAACGAGGCCCATAGTTTTGGCACTTAGTGTTCTAGGGTTAGGTTTTTAGATGTTTAGGATTTTCCATTCTTGCTCAACAATAAATAGGCCTTCGAGCCTCATTGTAACAAATTTCAAAGGCATGTAGCTGTGACATCTCTTCGAAGAGATAAGATACCATCACCCTAGCTATTTTATTTCCATTCTATCTGTAAACATATTACAATCATTTGATTTTAATGAAACGAAGTTTTATTTCCACTGCATCTCTTTGCTTATGTTTATTTATGTGTATTAATGCGTTCTTGCATAAATCAGGATCAGTGGTTTCAGAGCTGTCTACTCTTTCTCTGTTTTTCTTTGCATGTCCCCAACAAGGTCAGGGTACAAGTAGTTAGGGCTCGATCTAGTTGAACCCTTCCAAGATTAGCCTCGCAAACCCTGACAACCTCCCATGGCAGAAAAAAGAAAGACGAGGGAACAAGAGATCCTATAAAATTATTGCTTGAGGAGGCCCTCGAGAAACAAAGGAACGTGATGATGGATAACTTTTCCCAAATCCTTCAATGGCCGCCCACCAGCGGTGCATCTACATCCAAGAGCTGCTCTGGAGGCACCTCTCGTTTTAAGGTACAGGTCAACTTCGATAATCCTATATTTGAAGGCCAGATAGATGTAGATGTTGTAGATAGATGGTTGAATTTTCTAGAAGGGTATTTCTCGGTCCATGATTTCTTTGACTGATAAAATATTATTTCTGCCCTCTTCAAAGCCGCCCCCATGTCAAAGACTAGTGGGAAACCTATTATGAGCAGAAGGATGAGAGGGAACCCTCTCTGTTCTTGACTGCACCCACCTGGAATTCGTTTCGAGACAGAATAAAGGAATAATATTACCTTTTGGAGAGCTATGAGGACAAATACATCCAATTGACCACATTAAGGAAACAAAGGGATCAAGATGTGCACGAACTGTCGAATTTGTTCCATACCATGTGCACAAAGTTGGGTATTAAGGTTTCAGAGAGACATTTTGTGCTCAAGTACCATAGTTGTTTGCATAGATAAATTCAGGAAGAAATGGATTTCATCGACATTACCTCACTTGGCATGGCATATCGCTATGCCGCCAAGATCGATCAGAAATTTAAGCAGAAGAAGCGAGACTTTGGATCTGTGAATATGAAGCCAAGGAAAGGCACACCCGAACCAAAGAACAAGGGGCCAAGCTAAAGCGGCGTGACTTATAACAACACCAAAAATCCAAATTAGGACACGGGGAATTGGTGTGAATTTCATAACAACCCCACTCACAACACAAACGAGTTTCGGGCCAAACAGTCGTTGGTGGCTGAACTGAAGGCACCCAAATCAAATGCATGTCCTAATCCTGAGTCAAAACTAGAAAAGGGTGATGAAAAAGGGAAGAATACATTGATGCGGATCCCAGTGCCATTCATGCGACCACCAAGCTCCAAAGGGAGGATCTAGAGGATCTAGAGGAGGGGGAGCGCCTCGTATATTTGAAAATTCCTTGTCAATAGCAGAAGCCAAAAGAACCTAATTTCAACAGATGGTGTGAAGCAGCTCGGCCTACCAACCATAGGACACTCGCAGGCGTATACCATTAGGTAGCTTCACGAAGGAAGAGATCTTTGCGTCTTCCAGTGTCACCTTTTGTACAATATCAAGCCATTCACGGATGATGTACTATGTGATGTCGCTCCTCTTGAAGTGTCTGATGTATTATTGGGCCAACCATACTTGTGGAAGCGACATGCTATCTATGAGTCTAGGTGTTGTGTTGTTGTTATTACTTTGGGAAATAAATTGTATAGGATACCGGAGGTAGTACCACCTCCTGCCATCTATTTGGCTACTGCAAAAAAAATGTAGTAAGTTTGTTTCCCATACTAGGAAATATATTTTCATTACTATTCGCCCACAAATAAAGAAGATTATTGTGGCCACAACGTCAAAATAGGGCTCCCCTACATAGTAGCAGTATATGGACAAAGTCATGGAGGAATACAAGGATATTTTCTCCTCACCCACAGAGGTTCCTCTACACTGTAAGGTCAAGCACTCCATTGATCTGACCCCAGGTGCACTGTCACCTGATATTGACATACCTCATGCGACCACATAGACATAATCCACACATGCACTGCCTGAGGCTGATAAAGAAACCAAACTTACTGAACGCATCCAACACATCTGCCCGCGGGTCCATGACATTTTCAACAAATTCAATACCAAGTTCAGCAGAATTTGCCTCATCCCATGAAGGAACTCAACGCAATGGGGAACATTGCTTCCTAAGGAGGGAGGAATGATTCAAGTGGATATCAGAGGCCAAATACCTATTCCATTTGGACCCCCACCATCAGTTCTTTCAGTTTTTCAGTTTCAACACAACTTACTATTTTTAGCAGTTTTTCGAGTCTTGAAATTCCAAAGCCATTTTTAGGCCTTAAATGATGTTTTTAGGGAAACAAGAGAGAAAAATGGGACATAGACTGATGTTTCTCACTCAAAATTTTTATTCCTTGAATACATATTTCTAACGAGGTATTGAGCACGTCAAACGAAGATCGTATGCAAAAGTTATGTCTCTCAGAAGATTGCTGTACCAATTTACCCAAACGTGGCCCATAGTTTTGGTGCTTCATTTTCTAGGGTTAGGTTTTTGGATGTTTAGGATTTTCCATTGTTTCTCAACAATAAATAGGCCTTCAAGCCTCATTTTAACATAGTTCAGAAGAATGCAGCTGCCACATCTCTTCTCAGAGATAAGCTACCATCACCATAGCTAGTTTATTTCCATTCTGTCTGTAAACATATTTCAGTCATTTGATTTTAATGAAATGGAGTTTTATTTCTGTTGCATCTCTGTGTTTATGTTTATTTCTATATATTATTGCATTCCTGCATAAATCCAAATTAGTGGTTTCAGAGTGGTTTTCTCTTTCTCTATTTTTCTTTGCATGTCCCCACCGAGGTCAGTGGACAAGGAGTTAGGGCTTGATCTAGTTGAACCCTTGCAATATCATCCTTGCAAACCCCGACGACCTCCCATGGCGGAAGAAAAGAAAGACTAGGGAGAAGGAAATCCTATCAAATTATTTCTCAAGGAGGCGCTCGAGAAACATAGGAATGTGATGATGGATAACGTTTCCTAGATCCTTTAATGACTACCCACTGGCGGTGCATCTACATCCAGTAGCCACTCTGAAGGCGCCTCTCCTTTCAAGGTACAGGTCAAGTTATAAATTCCTGTATTTGAAGGCCATATATATGCAGATGTTGTAGATAGATAGATTAATTTTATAGAAGGGTATTTCTCGGTCCATGATTTCTCCCACCGAGAAAATATTATTTTTTCACTCCTCAAAGCTGCCCCCTATGTCAAAAACTGGTCGGAAACCTATTGTGAGCAGAAGGACGAGAGGGAAACCTCTCTGTTCTCAGCCACACCCACTTGGAATTTATTTTGAGATGGCATCAAGGAACAATATTACCCTGTGGGGAGCTATGAGGATAAATACATCCAATGGACCACATTGGTGCAACAAAGGGATCAAGATGTGCATGAACTAATGAATTTGTTCTATACCCTCTACACAAAGTTGGATATTAAATATTCAGAGAGACATTTGGTGCTCAAGTAACATATCTATTTGCACAGATACATTCAAGAATAAATGGAGTTCCACGACATTACCTCGCTTGGCACGGCATATCGCTATGTCGCTAAGATTGAGAATAAATTTAAGAAGAAGGAGCGAGACTTTGGATCTGCGAATCCGAAGCAAGGGAAAGGCGCCCCAAAACTATAGAACAAGGGACCAAGACAAAGTGGGGTGACTCAGAAAAACACCAAAAATCCAAAGAAGGACACGAGGAAGTGGTGTGAATTTCATAACAGCCCCACTCAAAACACAAACGAGTTTTGGGCCAAACAGTCGCTGGTGGCCGAACTGAAGGCACCCGAATCAGATGCATGTCCTGATCGTGAGTCAAAACCAAACAAGGGAAATGAAAAATGGAATTAGATCATTGAATTGGATCCGAATTCCATTGTTTCCACCACCAAGCTCCAGAGGGAGGATCTCGAGGATCTAGAGGAGAGGGAGCACCTCTTCCATTCGCATATGTGGGTGAAGGGTTCTCCACTACAATTCCTTGTCGATAGCGGAAGCCAAAATAATCTCATCTCAGAGAAAGTTGTAAAGTGGCTCAACCTATTGACCATAGCACACATGCAGCCGTATAACATTGGGTGGCTTCATGAAAGAAGAGATCTTTGCGTCCGCCAGCAATGTCACCTTCCGTACAGCATAAAGCCATTCACGGATGAGGTATTGTGTGATGTTGCTCCTCTTGATTTGTTTGATGTATTATTGGGCCAACCATACTTGAGGAAGCAACATGTTGTGTATTATTCTAGTCCTCATGTTATTGTTATTACTTTGGGAAATAAATTATATAGGATATCGAAGGTAGTAACACCTCTTGCCATTTCTTTTACTACTGCAAAACAATGCAGTAAGCTTGTTTCCCAAACCGGGAAATTTATTTGCATTACCATTCGCCCACAAGGAAAGAAGAATATTGTGGCCACAACCTCAAAACAGGGCTCCCCTGCATGGGAGCAGCATATGGAAAAATTCATGGAGGAATACGAGGACATTTTCTCCTCACCCACAGAGGTTCCCTTACATAGTAAGGTCAAGCACTCCATTGATCTGACCCCAGGTGCACCGCAACCTGATGTTACCATACCTGATGCAACCACAAAGACATAATCCACACATGTATTATATTATGTTGATAAAGAAACCAAATTTATTGAACGCATCTAGCACGTCTGCTCATGGGTCCATGACATTTTTGACAAATCGAATACCAAGTTTAGCTGAATTTTCCTCATCCCATGGAGGAACTCAACGCAATGGGGACCATTACTTCCTAAGGGGGTAGGAATGAACAAGATGGATATTTCTAGCCACCCACCTATTCCATTTGGACCCCCACCATCGATTCTTTCAGTTTTTCAATTTCAGCACAACTTACTGTTTTTAGCAGTTTTCGGGTCCTGAACTTCCGGAGCAATTTTGAGGCCCTAAACGACGTTTTTTGGGAAACACGGGAGAAACATGGGTTATAGACCAATTTTTCTTACTCAAAATTTTTAACCCTGTTATAGATATTTACAATGTATTGAGCATGTCAAACAGAGATCGTATGCCAAAGTTACATCTCCAAGAAGATTGATGCACCAATTTACCAAAATGAGGCCGATAGTTTTGGCGTTTCGTCTTCTAAGGTTAGGTTTTTGGATGTTTAGGATTTTCCATTGTTTCTCAACAATAAATAGGCCTTTACGCCTCATTTAAATACATTTCAGAAGACTGTATCCACCACATCTCTTCTCAGAGATAAGCTACCATCTCCCTAGATAGTTTATTTCCATTATGTTTGTAAACATATTTCAATGATTTGATTTTAAATAAATGGAGTTTTATTTCTGTTGCATCTATGCGTTTATATTTTTTCCCTTATATTATTGTGTTCCTACATAAATCCATATCAGTTGTTTCAGAGCGGTCTACTCTTTCTCTATTTTTCTTTGCATGTCCCCAATGAGGTCAGGATACAAGGTGTTAGTGCTCGATTTGGTTGAACCCTTGCAATATCAGCCTCGCAAACCCTGACGACCTCCCATGGTGGAAGAAAGGAAAGATGAGGGAACAGGAGATCCTATCAAATTATTTCTCAAGGAGGCCCTCGAGAAACATAGGAACGGGATGATGGATAACTTTTCCCATATCCTTTAAAGACTACCCACCGAGGACGCATCTACATCCAGCAGTCGCTCTGGAGGTGCCTCTCCTTTCAAGGTACAGGTTAACTTCAACATTTCTATATTTTAAGGCCAGATAGATGCAAATGTTGTAGACAGATGGTTGTATTTGATAGAAGGGTATTTCTCGGTCCATGATTTTTCTGACCGAGAAAATATTATTTTTGCACTCCTCAAATCCGCTCCCCATGTCAAAGACTGGTGGGAAACCTATTGTGAGCAGAAGGACAAGAGGCTACCCTCTTTATTCTCAGTCGCACCCAATTGGAATTCATTCTGAGATGGAATCAAGGAATAATATTACCCTCTAGGGAACTATGAGGACAAATACATCCAATGGACCACGTTGCGGCAACAAAGGGATCAATATGTGCACAAATTGAATAATTTGATCGATACCCTGCACACAAAGTTGGGTATTAAATATTCAGAGATACATTTGGTGCTCAAGTACCACAATTTTTTGCACAGATACATTCATGAAGAAATTTATTTCCTTGACATTACCTCGCATGGCACGGCATATAGTTTTTCCGCCAAGATCGAGCAGAAATTTAAGCAGAACAAGCAAGACTTTGGATCTGCGAATTCGAAGCCAGGGAAAGGTACCCCCAAACCGTCGAACATGGGGCCAAAACAAAGCGGGGTGACTCACAAAAACACCACAAATAAAAACAAGGACATGAGGAAGTGGTCTAAATTTCATAATAGCTCCGCTCACAACACAAACGAGTGTTGAGCCAAACAGTCACTGGTGGCCAAATTGAAGGAACTCGAGTCAAATGCATGTCCTAATCCTGAGTCAGAACCAGAAAAGGGAGATGACAAAGGGGAGAATATCATTGATGGGATCCAGAGGGAGGATCCCGAAGATCCAGAGGAGGGGGAGCACCTCTTCCATTCGCAGATGTGGGTTAAGGGTTCTCCACTACAATTCCTTGTCGATAGTGGAAGCCAAAAGAACCTCATTTCAATAGACATTATGAAGTGGCTCGACCTACTGACCATAGCACACCCGTTGTCATATACCATTGGGTGGATTCATGAAGGAAGAGATCTCTGCGTTTTCCAGTAGTTCCACCTTCCATACAGCATCAAGTCATTCATGGATGAGGTACTATGTGATGTTGCTCCTCTTGATGTGTCTGATGTATTATTGGGCCAACCATACTTGTGGAAGAAAAATGATGTGTATGAGTCTAGTTCTTGTGCTATTATTATTACTTTGGGAAATAAATTGTACGGGATACCGGAGGTAGTACTTCCTCCTACCATCTCTTTGACTACTGCAAAACAAGCTTGTTTCCCAAACCAGGAAATTTATTTTCATTACCATTTTCCCACAAGGAAAGAAAAATATTGTGGCCACAACCTCAAAACATGGCTCACCTGCATGGAAAAAACAGATGGAAAAATTCATGGAGGAATACGATGACATTTTCTCCTCACCCACACAGGTTCCTCTACACTGTAAGGTCAAGCACTCTATTTGATCTAACCACAAGTGCACTGCCACTTGATATTTCCATACCTTATATGAACACACTTATATAATCCACACATGTACTGTCTTAGCTAATAAAGAAACCAAATTTACTGAATGCATCCATCATGACCACCCACAAGTCCATGACATTTTCGACAAATCCAATACCAAGTTCAGTAGAATTTGGCTCGTCCCATTAGGGAACTCAACGCAATGGGGACCATTGCTTCCTAAGGGGGGAGGAATGATCTAGGTTTATATTGGTGGCCACCCACCTATTCCATTTGAACTCCCACCATCAGTTCTTTCAGTTTTTCAGTTTCAGCACTACTTACTATATTTAGCAGTTTTTCGAGTCCTCAACTTCTGGAGCTATTTTGAGGCCCTAAACGAAGTTTTTTTGGAAACCCGGGAAAAAAATGGGTCGTGATATGATGTTTCTCACTCAAAATTTTTAGTCCTCAGATAAATATATCTAACAAGGTATTGAGCGCATCAAACAGAGATCGTATTCCAAAGTTACGTCTCCGGGAAGATTGGTGTACCAATTTACCCAAACGGGGCCCATAGTTTTGGTGCTTCATCTTCTAGGGTTAGGTTTGTGGATGTTTAGTATTTTCCATTGCTTCTCAACAATAAATAGTCCTTTGATCCTCATTGTAACACAGTTCATATGAATGTAACCACCACATCTCTTCTCAGAGATAAGCTACCATCGCCCTAGCTAGTTTATTTCCATTCTCTCTCTAAACATATTTCAGTCATTTGATTTTAATGAAATGGATTTTTATTTTTGCTGCATCTCTGTGTTTATGTTTATTTTTGTATATTATTTTGTTCCCCCATAAATCTGGATCAATGGTTTTAGATTTGTCTGCTCTTTCTCTGTTTTTCTTTGCATGTCCCCAACGAGGTTAGGGTACAAGGAGTTAGGGCTCGATCTGGTTGAACCCTTGAAATGTCAGCCTCACAAACCTTGATGACCTCTCATGGAGGAAGAAAAGAATGATGAGGGAGCAGGATATCCTATCAAATTATTGCTCGAGGAGGCCCTCGAGAAACAAAGGAACGCGATGATGGATAACTTTTCCCATTTCCTTCAACAAATGCCCACTGGCAGCTCATCTACATCTAGCAGCCACTCTGTAGGAACCTCTTCTTTCAAGGTACATGTCAATTTTGACATTCCTGTATTTTAAGGCCATATAGATTCAGACATTGTAGATAGATGGTTGAATTTGACAGAAGGGTATTTCTCGATCCATGATTTCTCCAATCGAGAAAATATTATTTTTACACTCCTTAAAGAAGCCCCCAATGTCAAATACTAGTGGGAAACCTATTGTGAGAAGAAGGATGAGAGGTAACCCTCTATGTTCTCAGGCGCACCCTCTTGGAATTCATTGCGAGATGACATCAAGGAACAATATTACCCTATGGGGAGCTATGAGGACAAATACATCCAATGGACCACGTTGTGGCAAAAAAGGGATGAAGATGTACACGAACTGATGAATTTGTTTCATACCCTGCACAAAAATTTGGGTATTCAAGAGTCAGAGAGACATTTGGTGCTCAATTACCGCAGCTATTTTCACAGATACATTCAGGAAGAAATGGAGTTCCTTGAAATTACCTCTCCTAGCACGACATATTTCTATTTCGCCAAGATCAAGCATAAATTTAAGCAGAAGAAGCGAGACTTTGGATCCACAAATTCGAAGCGAGGGAAAGGCGCCCCCAAACCGCAGAACAAGGGGCCAGGCCAAAGTGGGGGTGACTAAGAAAAACACCACAAATCAAACGAAGAACATAGAGAAGTGGTGTGAATTTCATAACAGCCCCACTCATAGCATAAACGAGTGTCGGGCCAAAGAGTTGATGGTGGCCAAACTGGAGGCACCTGAATCAAATGCATGTCCTAATCCCAAGTAAGAACTAGACAAGGGTGATCACAAAGGGAAGAAGATCATTGATGCAGATCCCAGTGCCATTGTTGCCACCACCATGCTCCGAAGGGAGGATCTCGAGGATCCAGAGGATTTCAACAGAAGTTGTCAAGCGGCCCGGCCTACCAACCATATTACACCTACAACGATATACCATTGGGTGGCTTCACAAAGTAAGATATCTCCACGTCTACCAGCAGTGTCACCTTCCGTACAGCATCAAGCCATTCATGGATGAGGTATTATGTGATTTTGATCCTCTTTATGTGTCTGATGTATTATTGGGCCAACCATAAGTCTTGTGTAAGCAACATGTTGTGTATGAGTCTAGGCCTCGTGTTGTTGTTATTACTTTGAGAAACAAATTGTACAAGATACCGGAGGTAGTACCACCTCCTGCCATCTCTTTGACTACTGCAAAACAACGCAGTAAGCTTGTTTCCCAAACCAGGAAATTTATTTTCATTACCATTCGTCCACAAGGAAAGAAGAATATTTTCGCCACAACCTCAAAACAGGTCTCCCCTACATGGCAGCAACAGATGGACAAATTCATGGAGGAATACGAGGACATTTTCTCCTCATCCACAGAGGTTCCTCTACACTGTAAGGTCAAGCACTCCATTGATCTAACTCCAAGAGCACCATCGCCTTATATTTCCATACCTCATGCAACCACACAGACAAAATCCACACATGTACTATATGAGGCTGATAAAGAAACCAAATTGATTGAACACATCTAGCACGTCTACCCGCAGGTCCATGACATTTTCGACAAATCCAATACCAAGTTCAGCATAATTTGCCTCATCCCATGGAGGAACTCAATGCAATGGAGACCATTGCTTCCTATTGGGAGAGGAATGATGCAGGTGGATATTGGTGGCCACCCACCTATTCCATTTGGACCCCCACCATCGGTTCTTTCAGTTTTTTAGTTTCAGCACAACTTACTATTTTTAGCAGTTTTTCAAGTCCTCAACTTCCGTATCCCTTTTTAGGCCCTAGACGATGTTTTTTGGGAAAATCAAGAGTAACATAGACCGTGGACCTATTTTTTTCCCTCAAAAGTTGTAGTCCTTGGATAGATATTCTAACATGGTATTGAGTGTGTCAAACGGTGATCGTATGCAAAAGTTATGTCTCCGGGAAGATTGATGTACCAATTTACCCAAACGGGGCCCATAGTTTTGGCGCTTAGTCTTCTAGGGTTAGGTTTTTGGATGTTTAGGATTTTCCATTGTTTCTCAACAATAAATAGGCCTTTGAGCCTCATTGTAACATAGTTCAGAATAATTCTTCTGCCACATCTCTTCTTAGAGATAAGATACCATCGGCCTAGCTAGTTTATTTCCATTCTATCTATAAACATATTTTATTCATTTGATTTTAATGAAATGGAGTTTTATTTCCACTACATCTCTGTGTTTATGTTTATTTATGTATATTATTGCATTCCTTCATAAATCTGGATCAATGGTTTAAGAGTGGTATGTTATTTCTATGTTTTTCTTTGCATGCCCCCAACGAGGTCAAGGTACAAGGAGTTAGGATTCGATCTGGTTGAACCCTTGCAAGATCAGCCTCGCAAACCCAGATGACCTCCCATGGAGGAAGAAAATAAAGACAAGGGAGCAATAGATCCTATCAAATTATTGATCAAGGAGGCCCTCGAGAAACAAAGGAACGCGATGATGGATAATTTTTCCCAGATCCTTCAGCGGTTGCCCACCAACAGCACATCTACATCCATCAACCACTCTAGAGGCACCTCTCCTTTCAAGGTACAGGTCAACTTCAACATTTCGTTATTTGAAGGCGAAATAGATGCAAACATTGTAGATAGATGGTTGAATTTTCTATAAGGGTATTTCTCAGTCCATGATTTCTCTGACCGAGAAAATATTATTTTTCCACTCCTCAAAGCCACCCCCCATGTCAAAGACTGGTAGGAAACCTATTGTGAGCAGAAGGATGAGAGGGAACCCTCTCTATTCTCGGCCACACCCACTTGGAATTCATTCCGAGACGACATCAAGAAACAAATTACCCTATGGGGAGCTATGAGGACAAATACATCCAAGTACCACTATGCGGCAACAAAGGGATAAAGATGTGCATGAACTGGCGAATTTGTTACATACCCTGTGCACAAAGTCGGGTATTAAATATTCAAAGAGACATTTGGTGCTCAAGTACCGTATTTGTTTTCAAAAATACATTCAGGAATAAATGGAGTTCCTCAATATTACCTCGCTTGGCACGACATATTACTATGCCACAAAGATCGAGAAGAAATTTAAGGAGAATAAGTGAAACTTTGGATCTGTGAATCCGAAGCCAGGGAAAGGCGCCCTGGAACCACAAAAAAGGAATCCAAGCCAAAGTGGGGTGACTCAGATTAACACCATAAATCCAAAGAAGGACATGGGGAAGTGGTGTGAATTTCATAACAACCCCAGTCACAGCAAAAACCAGTGTCGGGCCAAAGTGTCGTTGGTGGCCGAACTGAATGCACCCAAATCAAAAGCATGTCCTGATCCAAAGTCAGAACCAGACAAGGGGGAGTGCCTCTTTCATTCACAGATGTGGGTGAAGGGTTCTCCACTAAATTCCTTTTCAATAGTGGAAGCCAAAAGAACATCATTGCAGAGGACGTTGTGAAGCGGCTCGACCTATCGACCATAGCACACCCACAACTATATACCATTGGGTGGCTTCATGAAGGAAGAGATCTTCATGTCTGCCAGCAGCGCCGCCTTCCGTACAACATCAAGCCTTTCACGGATGAAATATTGTGTGATGTTGCTCCTCTTGACGTGTCTTATGTATTATTGGTTCAACCATACTTGTGGAAGCGACATGTTTTATATGATTCTAGGCCTCATGCTATTGTTATAACTTTTGGAAATAAATTGTACAGGATACTGGAGGTATTACCGCCTCCTGCCATCTCTTTGACTATTGCAAAACAACATAGTAAGCTTGTTTCCCAAACCAGGAAATTTATTTGCATTACTATTCCCCCACAAGGAAAGAAGAAGATTGGGGCCACAACCTCGAAATAGGGCTCCCCTACATGGCAGTAGAAAATGGACAAAGTCATGGAGGAATACAAGGACATTTTATCCTCACCCACAGAGATTCCTCTACACTATAAGGTAAAGTATTCCATTGATTTGGCCCCTGTGCATCACCGCCTGATATTTCCATACCTCATGAAACCACACAAACATAATCCACACATGTACTATATGATTCTGATAAAGAAATCAAATTTATTGAATGCATCCAGCACATCTGCCCGGGGGTCCATGACATTTTCGAAAAATCCAATACCAAATTTAGTAGAATTTGCCTCATCCCATGGAGGAACTTAATGAAATGGGGACCATTTCTTCCTGAAGGGGGAGGAATGATCTAGGTGGATATTTGTGGCCACCCACCTATTCCATTTGGACCTCCACCATCAGTTCTTTTAGTTTTTCAATTTCAGCACAACTTACTATTTTTAGCAGTTTTAGGGTCTTGAACTTCCGGAGCTATTTTGAGGCCCTAAACAACGTTTTTTGGGAAACCTGGGGGAAAAATGGGTCATAGATTGATGTTTTTCACTCCAAAGTTGCATTTCTCAGATATATATTTCTAATGAGGTATTGAGTGTGTCAAACGGTGATTGTATGCCAAAGTTACATCTCCGGGAAGATTGATGTACCAATTTACCCAAACAGAGCCCATAGTTTTTGCGCTTCATGTTATAGGGATAGGCTTTTGGATGTTTAGTATTTTCCATTATTTCTCAACAATAAATAGGCCTTCAAGCCTCATTCTAACACAATTCAAAATAATGTAGCCGCCACATCTCTTCTTAGAGATAAGCTACCATCGCCCTAGCTAGTTTATTTCCATTCTATCTATAAACATATTTTAGTCATTTGATTTTAATGAAATGGAGTTTTATTTCCATTGCATCTATGTGTTTATGTTTATTTCTGTGCATTATTGTGTTCCTTCATAAATTTGGATCAGTGGCTTCATAGAAATATGCTCTTTCTTTATTTTTCTTTGCATGTCCCTAACGAGGTCAGGGTACAAGGAGTTAGGGCTCGACGTGGTTGAACCCTTGCAAGATCAACCTCGCAAACCTCGACAACCTCCCATGGCAGAAGAAAAGAAATACGAGGGAGCAAGAGATCCTATCAAATTATTTCTCGAGGAGGCCCTTCATAAATAGAGGAACGCGATCATGGATAACTTTTTCCAGATCTTTTAACGACTACCCACCGACGAGGCATCCACATATAGCAACCACTCTAGAGGCACCTCTCCTTTCAAGGTATAGGTCAACTTTGACATTCCTATATTTTAAGACCAGATAGATGCAGATTTTGTAGACATATGGTTGAATTTTCTAGAAGGTTATTTCTCGGTCCATGATTTCTCTAACCGAGAAAGGGTTATTTTTGCACTCCTCAAAGCCACCCCCCATGTCAAAGACTAGTGGGAAACATGTTGTGAGAAAAAGGATGAGAGGGAACCCTCTCTGTTCTCGTCCGCTCACGCACTTGGAATTCATTCCGAGATAGAATCAAGGAACAATATACCCTATGGGGATCTATGAGAACAAATACATCCAATGGATCACGTTGCGCCAATAAAGGGATCAATATGTGCACGAACTAATGAATTTTTTCCATACCCTGTGCACAAAGTTGGATATTAGATATTCAGAAAGAAATTTGGTGATTAAGTACTACAAATTTTTTCATAGATACATTGAGGAAGAAATGGAGTTCCTCAACATTACCTCGCTTCAGATCTAGTACGTCCGCCCGTGGGTCCATGACATTTTCGACAAATCCAATACCAAGTTCAGCAAAATTTGCCTCATCCCACAGAGGAACTCAACGCAATGGGTACCATTACTTCCTAAGGGGGGAGAAATGATCTAGGTGGATATGGTGGCCATCCACCTATTCCATTTGGACCCCCACCATCGGTTCTTTCAGTTTTTCAGTTTCAGCACAACTTTCTATTTTTATGAGTTTTTTTGGGTCCTAAACTTCCCGAGTAGTTTTGAGGCCCTAAATGACGTTTTTTGCGAAACCCGAGAGCAACATGGGTCACAGACCAATATTTTTTGCTCAAAATTTTTAGTCCATGGATATATATTTCTAACGAGGTATTGATTGAGTCAAATGGAGACCGTATTCCAAAGTTACATCTTGGGGAAGATTGACGTGCCAATTTACCCAAACGGGGACCATAGTTTTGGTGATTCGTCTTATAGGGTTAGGTTTTTAGATGTTTAGGATTTTCCATTGTTTCTAAACAATAAATAGGCCTTCAAGCCTCATTGTAACATAGTTCAGAAGAATGTATCTGCCACATCTCTTCTCAAAGATAAGCTGCCATCACCCTAACTAGTTTATTTCCATTATGTCTGTAAACATATTTCAGTCATTTGATTTTAATGAAATGGAGTTTTATTTTTGTTGCATCTATGTTTATTTATTTATTTCTGTATATTATTGTATTCCCGCATAAATCTGGATCAATGGTTTCAGAGCAGTCTTCTCTTTCTTTGTTTTTTCTTTACATGTCCCCAACAAGGTCAGGGCACAAGGAATTAGGGCTCTATCTGGTTGAACCCTTGCAAGATAAGCCTCACAAACCCCAATGACCTCCCATGGCGGAAGAAAATAAAGAAAAGGAAGCAGGAGATCCTATCAAATTATTGCTCGAAGAGGGCCTCAAGAAACAGAGGAACACAATGATGGACAACTTTGCCCAGATCCTTCAACAATTGCCCACCGATGGCGCATCTACATCCAACAACCACTCTCGAGGCGCCTCTCCTTTCAAGTTACAAGTCAACTTCGACATTCCTATATTTGAAGGCTAGATAGATGCAGATGTTGTAGATAGATGGTTAAATTTTCTAGAAGGGTATTTCTCGGTCCATGATATCTCCAACCGAGAAAAAATTATTTTTGGACTCCTCAAAGTCGCCCCCCATGTCAAAGACTGGTGGGAAACCTATTGTGAGCAGAAGGACGAGAGGGAACCCTCTCTATTCTTGGCTGCACCCACTTGAAATTAGTTCTGAGATCGCGTCAAGGAAAAATATTACCCTGTGGGGAGCTATGAGGACAAATACATCCAATGGACCACGTTGCGACAACAAAAAAAACAAGATGTGCACGAACTGACGAATTTGTTCCATACCCAATGTTGTGAATCATTTGCAATATCACTTTATTTTGATTTTCAAAAATACAAAAAAATAGAAAACTACTAAAAATATATGTTATAGTATTACAGTTCATATAATTTAGCATAAAAATATATCTGCTCGTTATATTAAAGTTAAAATTTTAAATACTTTTAGGCTTTATGAAAGCGGGTCCCAGTTCAAAGTTTAAATATCGATCACTTTATCGAGCGGGATTCGATTATTTATCAAGCAATGAGCAAAGGGCTCAACCCACAGGCACTTTTAGTGCATGGGTTAACATGGAGGGTGCCTTCACAGTTGACCGTGTTGACTACAGAAATAAACCAGATGAACGGTCGAGATTGACTGCAGGGGCATAAGCCAAATGAATTCTTCGTACCCCGAGGCCTCCCACAGTGATGTATGCTACCAAGTTGGTTACAGTTGTCTTCCACGTCAAGATTTATTAATGGTATTTTGGTGCGTCTTATCAACATTTAAGTCCAAAGTCACACCACCTATTTAAGGGAAATTCTCATTCTTTCTAAAAATATTATTGATTAGTTGGTGTTTAAAGTTTGTATGTGCTGCGTATTTTTCAGTCTTCTGTCACCCTATCAATTATTGGTCACCATGTAAATTGTCTATCATCCCAAAGTTAAAATATGGCTAAATTCTCATCCCTGTCAGGTTCTTCCAGTCACATCCCTCTCATGGATATCGAGAGGGATATCCAGGATACATATTGTTCCCTTGACCACCTTTATTTTTATCAGCAAGTCCTCCTAAATGATAAGACTTCTCCAATTTACACCGCCATGGAAAAAAATGGTGTGTTGTCTGCATGTATCCCGAAAACTAATCTTTTTCCCGAATTTATCTATTGGCTAGTGTCTGTTATGTACCTTGGGAAATTTTTCGTAATGAATTGTCAAGGGGAAAACATTTTACAAGTTTCAGCTCAGTTAATTTTCCAAGCTCTATGTTACCCTGATTCAGAGTCATATGTCTAATTCTCTGATGATTCCTTGATAGTGTATTATGACAGTTTTGCAGGTCAAGAGTTTAATCAATTCATTCATTTTCTGAAGCCAAATATACAACAGTTTGTACATGACAGTGTTGAGCCATATCAATTCATTTTTTGATATTGAATTCAAACCAGTGCTGAGCTGCATTGCAAAGATTTTGGGAAAGGACGACGACAGTACAATGGACAAGTCAATTCTGGGAATGTTTGCCATGATGATGAAGCCAGGAGTGGTGTTGGATATTGCATCTTATTGGCAAGAATTTTTTAACTCTCAGCTCATGAGCTTATCATTAAGGGGTTCATTCAAGTTTCCCTTAGTTATTGTTTACCTATTTTTATATCAAAATGTAGAATAATTCATGCATCTGGGGTTAAAAATTATGGATATGAATAAGAGGAGACAATCAGTAATATTTTGGACAGATATAGTAAGAAAAGAACAGAATGACAGTGGTTTGTTTGATTTTTCTGGTCATTTTATGTCTTCTGCATATAAATTTTTGAATGGAAGTTCTCCTCCCTGTTTTTTTCCCAAAGCTCAAGAGTTCATTCATTTGGGGGAAAATTGTAAATTTGGTGATTGGTTTGTCTTTGAAGATTATTCTGAAATTAGACTTTATGGAGCTAGTGTAGAACATTATAGGCTTCCTGTATTTGTTCCTATGAGATTATTTTCTCTGGAGTTCATTAGGAAAAGTTTAAATGTTGACAAAATTCACTTTGTGCCTATGAAGAAGGGTCATATGTTCAAATTTCCAATGACTGTGGGTCCCTTTATAGTTAATATGAGACAAGAATCTGATGAATTCACTAAGATGTTAGATGGAATGCACTTATTGTTAGGAGAGAAGTGGGCTTATGACCCTCATAGTGTCATTTATAGTAGAAGAATTGATAATGGATATTCAACCTTCATTCATGAGAGCAGACTAGATCTAGAAAAAGTGGCAAGTAAGGGTTTTGTGGGTTCAGTAAGTTCAAATTTCAGACTCATGTTATATCAGAAAAATCAAATAAAAGAGGTAAAGAGGTAGTGGTTGATTCATAGGACGAAGAATAGAGGGCTAAAAAGAGAGCAAAATTCAATGAAGAGTCTGTATATACTCAACCTAATTTTTCATTATAATTGGGAGATGAAAAAAATGTCCCTGCTTCACCCAGGAAGCATGAGAGCACTCAGGAACAAGTGCCTCTAATTAAACAAATGTTTGCCCAGACTGCAGAGATAAATCAGAAGATGAAGGCAAGCATGGAGGCTCAAGCTGAGTACCAGGTAGCTCCAGACCAAACAAGACTTCTAACTGCAATAGATCTTGAAAAATATAAATTCAAAATTTCCCTTTCACATCCTTATGATATGTCAATTGGTTCTTCTAACAATTTTAATACTGTGAATTTGACTGTAGATGTGAAGAAAATCCCATTGTTAGACAAAGTGAATCTACACATGCAAACAGGTCAGCTGATTGTGAATGACCTAACAAAAACTAATGAAATGGAAATGAAGGCAGAGAATATGCTTGGAAAAGTGATAAAGAAGTTGAAGTTAGAGAAATCCAATTCCAGGTCATTGACAATCCAGAACGAAGAGCTTAAAAATATCATAGTGAAGATTGGAGTAGATCCAAATGACAGGTCTGTTGTGCAGAAGATTTTGTAAAGTGCTGAATCAGAAATATCTGTACTGAATAAAAAATTTGAAATTGCCTATAGGAGAACACTCCATGGTAGTAGAAGTTGCAGAGGTGGAAAATGAGAAAGAAAAACTTCTTCAGCAGCTCATGAAAAAAGAAGAATAAATCACTAAATTAAAGCAAACTTCACTATCATTACAAAACCATATTGAATCTCATACTTGCACTTTTGTTTTTCCATCAGGTAGTGAAGATCCATCAACACAAATTTCTCAATTAACCACTTAATTGCATATGGCAGAGAGAGATCGAAAAAGGGCACAAGTTGATTTAGAAATAGAAACAAAGATTATAAAGGCCACTGAAGGAGGAGTGAATAAATATAAAATGGACTGCCAAACTACTGAGGCTGAGATTAAAAATCTCAAAGAAAAATTGAAGGGAAATATATCCTTAATACAAGATAAGGATATCATCTGGAATGATATTATTGAAGAAATGAAAATAATATGGGATTTTCTGACTATTATTGCAGAAGAAAAAAGCATTATCAGGGAATTTGAAGAGAAAGTCATGACAGAAAAACATAAGACAGTCAATAGGGCTATTTGGGCAAGAAAGTTCATTAATTTCATTGATTCTAAAAGAGATCAGGAGTTGGAAGAAAATGAAATTAAAGACAGGATTTTATATGCTGTGGAAATTAACAAAATGATTGTCAAAATTGATTGCAGGAAGTCTACAGAAAAGAAGTTGATTGAGCTAAAGGAAGCAGTGACTCAGTTTGATAAATTATTTGATAAAATAGCAAGAGCAGGTTTGCCATCATGTTGGGGTCTTGGAGGTGGTCTTATGTCATGGAATTCTTATGAACCCTTGCTAGTGTTGGCAAAAAGTAAGGTAGACAGCACTCATGAGAAGACTCAGGTTCTTAAAGGAGCAACAGTGGTCAATTTCCTTCAGAGACACTTTCAACTGTTGTGGTTAGTGAAAAATTTGTTTGTGGAAAAACCATCTTTCAACATAATCACTTCTTTCAAATTGGAATATCACAAGCCGGTTCATTCACCAAAGACAAACATTGAAATATAGAAGAAGTGCAGAGCCTGGATGACAGATTTACTAAAGGATTCCTCGACTTCAAAGAAGGATAAATCAACCAATCAAGGAAATGTAGCAGCATCGTCATTAATTCATATTCAACATATAGATTAGGATTTTAATTTCATGTTATTTCCTCTTTTAAAAGAGAGAATTTAATTGTAATAAGACATTTTGAGGACATGTAATAGATAGTGTACGAAGTCCTAAGTAGTTGAAGTAGTTAAGATCAGTTATAGCAGTTACAAACTGATTTCTATTGTATTTAATGAGATAGAGAAGAAAGAAAAAGGTTCAAAGTTTTGGACCTTCGGACTACAATTTTTGTACTCAGATTTCAAATGATTAATGAATGAAAAGAAAGTTTCTGGCATTTGTTGATGTTTATGTGTCTTCTAGTTTGCATTGTGTACTTTCCATCTTTGAATAAAATGAAGTAATGAAGTTGCGTGTCTCTTTTTACTTGTGTAAATAAGAGCTAAAATCCTTCATAGGTGCTCCTTCATTTTAACTACTTCTTTCGTTATAATTCTTTTGGAGTTTGAGGTGATATATTTTGTACAACAACATATCAGTTTGGGCTTCTTTATTACATATCCTTCTGATCATTCCATTCTATATCAGCAGATAATAGCATTGTGGAACATTTATTATATTTGATCTTTGAGGGTTTAATGATAAATATTTGAAGGTGATTAAACAAAGACCAATATTTCTTTGGCATAACTATATAAATGTCTTAAGCATGGATTCCTTATCACAACTAAGGGATTGTCGCTTAAGGTACAACACCCAACGCACAAAGTTGGGTATTAAATATTCAGAGATACATTTGGTGCTCAATTACCGCAACTTTCTGCAAAGATAAATATAGGAAAAAATGGATTTCCTCAACATTACCTCGCTTGGCACGGCATATATTTATGCCGCCAATATCGAGCAGAAATTTAAGCAGAAGAAGCAAAACTTTGGATCCGCAAATCTGAAGCCAGGGAAAGGCACCCCTAAACCCAGAACAAGGGGCCAAGCCAAAGAGGGGTGACTCAGAACAACACCACAAATCCAAAGAAGGACATGGGGAAGTGGTGTGAATTTCATAATAGCCCCACTCACAACACAAACGAGTGTTGGGCCAAACAGTCGCTGGTGGCCGAACTGAAGGCACCTAGATTAGATGCATGTCCTCATCCTGAGTCAGAAACAGACAAGGGAGATGACAAAGGGAAGCAGATCATTGATGTGGATCCCTATGCCATCACTGCCACCACCAAGCTCCAGAGGGAGGATCCTGAGGATCCATAGGAGGGGGAGCTCCTCTTCCATTCGCAGATGTGGGTGAAGGGTTCTCCACTACATTGCCTTGTCGATAGCGAAATCCAAAAGAACCTCATTTCAGCAAAATTTGTGAAGCGTCTTGGCCTACTGACCATAGCACACCCGCAGCCGTATACCATTGGGTGGCTTCACAAAGGAAGAGATATTTGCGTCCGCCAATAGTGCCACCTTCCGTACAGCATCAATCCTTTCATAGATGAGGTACTGTGTGATGTTGCTCCTCTTGATGTGTCTAATGTATTATTTGGTCAACCGCACTTGTGGAAGTGACATGTTGTGTATGATTCTAGGCCTCGTGATGTTGTTATTACTTTGAAAAATAAATTGTACAAGATTCTGGAGGTAGTACCTCCACCTACCATCTCTTTGAGTACTACAAAACAACACAGTAATCTTGTTTCCCAAACCAGGAAATTTATTTGCATAAACATTCTCCCACAAGGCAATAAGAAGATTGTCACAACAGCCTCGAAATAGGGCTCCCCTACATGGTGGCAGCAGATGGAGAAAGTCATGGAGGAATACAAGGACATTTTCTCCTCACCAACAGAGGTTCCTCTACACTGTAAGGTCAAGCACTCCATTGATCTGACCCCAGGTGCATCGCCATCTGATATTGCCATACCTCATGCGACCACATAGACATAATCCACACATGTATCATCTAAGGCTAATAAAGAAACAAAATTTATTGAACACATCCAGCACATCTGCCCATGGGTCCATGACAGTTTCGACAAATCCAATACCAATTTCAGCAGAATTTGCCTCATCCCATGGAGGAACTCAACGCAATGGGGACCATTGCTTCCTAAGGGGGGAGGAATGATCCAGGTGGATATAGGCAGCTCCCCACCTATTTAATTTGGACCCCCACCATCATTTCTTTCAGTTTTTTAGTTTCAGCAAACACCTTAATATTTTTAGCAGTTTTTCAGGTCCTGAACTTCCAGAGCCATTTTGAGGCCCTAAACAACGTTTTTTGGGAAAACTGGGAGAAAAATGGGCTTTTGACTTATATTTCTTACTCAAAATTTGTAGTGCATGGATAGATCTTTCTAACAAGATATTGAGTGCATCAAACAAAGATCGTATGCCAAACTTACGTCTCTGGAAAGATTGATGTACCAATTTACCCAAACGGGGCCCATAGTTTTGGCACTTCGTCTTCTAGGGTTAGGTTTTTGGATGTTTAGGATTTTCCATTGTTTCTCAACAATAAATAGACCTTCAAGCCTCATTGCAATACAGTTCAGAATAATGTATCCGCCACATCTCTTCTCAGATATAAGCTACCATCGCCCTAGCTAGGTTATTTCCATTTTTTCTGTTAACATATTTCATTCATTTGATTTTAATGAAATGGAGTCTTATTTTCACTGCATCTCTGTGTTTATGTTTATTTTTGAATATTATTGCGTTCCTGCATAAATTTAGATCAGTAGTTTTATAGTTGTGAGCTCTCTCTCTATTTTTCTTTGCATGTCCCCAACGAGGTCAGGGTATAACATGCTAGGGCTCGATCTAGTTGAACCCTTGCAAGATCAGCCACGCAAACCCCGACAACCTCCCATGGCAGAAGAAAATAAAGGCAAGGGAGCAGGAGATCCTATCAAATTATTGCTCAAGGAGACCCTCGAGAAACAAAGGAACACAATGATGGATAACTTTTCCCAGATCCTTCAACGACTGCCCATTGGCGACGCATATACATCTAGCAAACACTCTGGAGGTGACTCTCCTTTCATGGTACAGGTCAACTTTGACATTCATGTATTTTAAGGCCAGATAGAAGCTAATGTTGTAGATAGATGGCTGAATTTGATAGAAGGGTACTTCTCGGTCCATGGTTTCTCCAACCGAGAAAATATTATTTTTTCACTCCTCAAAGCCACCCCCCATGTCAAAGACTGGTGGGAAACCTATTGTGAGCAGAAGGACAAGAGGGAACCCTCTCTTTTCTTGGCCGCACCCACTTGGAATTCATTCTGAGACGGTATCAATGAACAATATTACCCTGTGGGGAGCTATGAGGATAAATACATCCAATGGACCACGTTGCAGCAAGAAAGGGATCAAGATATGCATGAACTAACAAATTTTTTCCATACCCTGTGCACAAAGTTGGATATTAAAGATTCAGAGAGACATTTGGTGCTCAAGTACCGTAGCTTTTTGCACAAATAAATTTATGAATAAATGGAGTTCCTCAACATTACCTCGCTTGGCACGACATGTCGCTATGCTGCCAAGATCAAGCATAAATTTAAGCAGAAGAAGCAAGACTATGGATCCGCGAATCTAAAGCTAGGGAAAGGAGCCCCCGAACTGCAGAAAAAGCAGACAAGCCAAAGTGGGGTGACTTAGAAAAACACCACAAATCCAAAGAAGGACACGGGCAAGTGGTGTGATTTTAAGAACAACCCGACTCACAACACAAATGAGTGTCGGGCCAAACAGTTACTGGTGGCCGAACCAAAGACACCTGAATCAGATGCATGTCCTAATCCCGAGTCAGGACCAGATAAAGGTGATGACAAATGGAAGCATATCATTTATGCAGATCTCAGTGCCATTTTTTCCACCACCAAGCTCTAGAGGTAGGATGCTGAGGATCCATAGGAGGGGGAGTGCCTCTTCCATTCACAGATGTGGGTGAAGGGTTCTCCACTACAATTCCTTGTTGATAGTAGAAGCCAAAAGAAACTCATTTAAGTATAATTTTTGAAGCATCTCGGCCTACCAACCATAGCACAACTGCAACCATATACCATTGGGTGGCTTCACGAAGGAAGAGATCTCCGCTTCCACTAGCAGTGCCACCTTCTGTACAACATCAAGCCATTCACGTATGAGGTATTGTGTGATGTTGCTCCTCTTGATGTGTCTGATGTATTATTGGGCCAACCATACTTGTGGAAGCGACATGTCATGTATGAGTCTAGGCCTCGTGCTATTTTTATTACTTTGAGAAATAAATTGTACATGATACCGAAGGTAGTACCGCCTCCTGCCATCTCTTTGACTACTACAAAACAACTTAGTAGACTTATTTCCAAAACCAGGAAATTTATTTGCATAAAAATTCGCCCACAAGGCAAGAATAATATTGTGGCCACAACCTTGAAACAAGGCTCCCCTACATGGAAAAAGTAGATGGAAAAAGTCATGGAGGAATACGAGGACATTTTCTCTTCACCCACAAAGGTTCCTCTACACTGTAAGGTCAAGCACTGCATTGATATGACCCTAGGTGCATCGCTGCCTGATATTTCCATACCTCATGTGACCACACAGATAGAATCCACACATGTACCATCTAAGGCTGATAAAGAAACCAAATTTACTGAACACATCTAGCACATCCGCCCGCAGGTCCATGACAGTTTCGACAAATCCAATACCAAGTTCAGCATAATTTGCCTCATCCCATGGAGGAACTCAATGCAATGGGTACCATTGCTTCCTAAGGGGGGAGAAATGATTCTGGTGGATATATGTGGCCACCCACCTATTGCATTTGGATCCCCACCATCGGTTCTTTCAGTTTTTTAGTTTCAACAAAACATATTATTTTTAGCAGTGTTTCGGGTCCTCAACTTCTAGAGCCGTTTTGAGGCCCTAAACGACGTTTTTTGAGAAACTTGAGAGAAAAATGGTTCATAAACTAATGTTTCTCACTCAAAATTTGTAGCCCTCAAATATATTTTTCTAACGAGGTATTGAGTGCGTCAAACGGAGATCGTATGCCAAAGTTATGTCTCCAAGAAGATTGATGTACCAATTTACCCAAATGAGGCCTGTTGAGCCCTGAAATTGTCTTCTCTTTTGCCAAACTTCACTTCATTTCATCATTCCTTTATCATTTCATAAACCTAAAACTCAATGAGAATGACTAAGATTACTTAAAGGTTGCATACAATGATTAACTTATTGTACTTTTGTGATTTTTGTTGTTTTAATGATTTTTGAACAGTTTAGCTACATAATGCAGTCATTCTGTAGCCAGTCAAGCATTCCGTAGCTGTTTTGGTGTTTAAGTATGTTACAGGTGTCATCTAGAGAAAATGCACACATATATGGATTCCAAATCTTTCCTACATCATTTGTTCCCTTCCACGAAGACTGGATCGATAGCTGGAGGTACCTATGCACGTGGTCAAAGCAAAAATCAAGCAAACTGTCTTCTACAGGAATCAGGGCTCCTGATTTTGCTTTACAGCAAACTAGGAATCCTAAAAGAGTTGCAATTTGTATTTGACTTTAAAACTACACCTGTACCTACTTTTGTTCAATGCTATTTATGTAATTGCATATAAATTCAGCTCGGTAATTCTGAGAGAAACAATTGATACATATTTTATCATTACTGTGATACTCTGTTTTCAAGCTTTTTTATAATAAAAGGAGTATAACTTTGATGCTATTCTTAATACAGCCTTGAGGAGTTAAATATTTAATGTCGAATTGATAGCAGAGTGCCCCTACTATTCGAGGAGGTTTTACATGCTTTCTAGATAAGTAGTTTCAATTTTGTTTTGTCATATTTCCTTACTTAGACTGCTTTCTGAAATTATATCTTTTAGCATTATGTTTCATGTCATTTGATTAAATAAAATATCCTCATGATATTATAGTTAGTCTTTTTCTCAAGCTCTTCCAATATATCTCTATTAAATGAATGGGATTTAATTGTAATATTCTGAGTTACTAGCATTTCAGTTTCTGTTATTTAGATTAAGAAGATCCTCATTATCTTATAGCTATTCTCTTTCTCAAGCTCTTACAATATATCACTACTAGATGAATGAGAATTAGTTGTACTATTTTGAGTTATTATCATTTTATTTTCTTCAATTAGATAGAAGATCATCATCTTATTGCAAACATTATTTTTCAAAATCTCTTCCAATAAACCTCTAACTCACGAATAAGACTTAGTTGTAATACTGTGGGTTACTAATTGTCTGTTTTATAGAACATCCTTATCACATTATGCTTAATCTCTTTCAAAAGCTCTTCCAATAAACCTCTAACTCGTGAATGAGATCTAGTTGTAATGTCATAAGTTGTTTCAACATTTCATAGGAGATCCTAACTACATTATAGTAATCTTCTTCTCAAGCTATTCCAATAAACCTCTAATAAATGAATGAGATTCCACTATAATGTTTTGAGTTATTGTTTGTTTCAATTTTAGGATATCCTCATTACATTAGAATTAATCTTTTTCACAAGCTATTCCAACAAATCTCTAACTAAATGAATCATATTAATTTATAGTGTTTTGAGTTACTTTTTATTTCATGAATGTTCATTTAGCAGCTGTAATGTCCATGGATTAGGATTCTCTGTTTTTATCACTTCCTAGTTAGGAATAGATCTTGCAATCAAATTCTGTTTTAATGCATTTCTCTTTGACATAAATTTAATTTCATTTTCTTAGCATAGAGTAACATATTAGAAATCAAACATAAAAAACCCCAAAACATCAATAAAACACTGAAAACAACCAAGTAAGTAAAAGGATACTTAGGCACATATCGTGCATTACCCTTCATCATTTTACTAACCTTGGCCGATAATTTATGCTATCAATTTAGGACACTAAATTGACTAAACATTTTGGTGCCGTTGCCAGGGAAGTGTAACTAGGTAGCCTTATTTCCTATTTCCCAAAAACAATGATATGCGTAGAGAAAGAGATTCTAGGGGTAGATTTATAAGAGGTAGAAGCTTAATTCCCACAACTCCACTCACTCCACCAAGACCAAGAAGAAGCACACCTCCAACTCAAACCCACATTCCATACTATACTGGTCATAGGCTTCCAGAAGTCTCAAGATCAAATATCCCATCAGGAAGATCCCCCACTTCATCCACTAAAGAAATTCTAGAGGAAGAAGATCGAAGGACTCCTACAGAAGGGATAACATTTTTCACTTCCACAGGGGAATATATTCTAGCAGAATAATTACAAATCCCTAGTGAAGAGGAAGAAGAGGACTATTTCTTCAATATACCCTTGATAGAAGAACCAGTAGAACAACTAGCTCTTCCAACTGAACCCTCTATCAGTTCAGAGGAATCTATCATAGCAGAAGAAGGGGAAGGAAAAGTCTTTAAAGGATAACATACACTATTTTGAGGAGGTAGAGGAAGAGGAGGAGATAGAGGAAGAGGTAGAGGTACAGAAGAAGGTATAGGAAGAGGAAATGCAGAAGGAAGAAGAGGTAGAAGGGAAACTAGAAGTCCTTTTGGATTCCCTATAATAGATGAAGAGACTAATGTAACTATGAAAAATATCTCACCCTCTGTTCTTCCAAACATTCATGGACTAAAAAGTGAAGATCCTGAGACCTTCTTATTTTAATTTGAAGTTTTATATAGAACCTATGATTACCTACAAGATGCTCAGAAGCTTAAACTGTTCCCTTCAACATTGAAAGAAGCAGCATTAAAATGGTTTATGAGTTTAATCACTAGGTCTATTAGGACATGGGATGAAATGAGAAAATCATTTCTAGACAGATATTTGGATTATTATATACCAGTAAACCATAAGGAAGAAGTGTTCAAGATGATGCAAAAAGAGGATGAAAATCTGGAAGATTTGTTGGGAAGATTTAACTATAACATCAAGAGGGAAAAAATGGAAAACTTAGACCAAGATACTTTGAAAGCTCTTTTGTTGAAGACAATTAGGGATGAATGGATAGATATCCTTAATATGATGGGGAAATGAGACATATATCATCTTTCATTACCTGATATAACAGAACTATGTATTAATATTTCAAGAGGAAAATATAAGATTCTAAAAGGACCAAGAGACCCTGCTCTTGCAAGGGTAAGAAAATCTGCAGCTAGAACAGTAAGTAGGTTAGAAATAGGAAATATGCTTGATGAATTCAAAACTGACATTTTAGGGAGTCTTAGTGAGCAAATAGACACCCTTAAGTTACAAAACAAGCAGAAAGTTGAAACTGATGCCTTAGAAATATTTTGTCCCAAATGTAGGAAGAAGCATGATTTAAGAGAGTGTCCTTTGGATGCAAAATTAATAAAGACTTGTGCAATTTGTTCAGAAAAACATGAGACCAAGAATTGTCCCTCAATCCCTGGCCTTAAAACTGTCTTTCAAGAAGAAGCAACCACAAATTCCACATAATCTCTTAATTTTGTCTCTATAAGACCTTGGTAGGGACCTCAAACACAAGGGTTTAGTAATCAAATGTATAATCAACCCCCACCTAATTGGAATTCTTGGCAGCAACCCTGGCCCCAATTTCAAAATCAATCTCAACCTTGGGCTCAAGGAGCACAAAATCCTTATGGAAGGTTCTCCCAGTATTATCAATATCCACCCTCTTATCCATCATATCCATCATATTCAAAATTTCCTCCTCAACAAAAGCCTCAAAAGAATCCACAACATCAAAATCAAAATCAAAATCCACCACTTCCATTACCATTTCCTAAAAAAGAAAATCAGTTACCTGCCCAGCCAATACCAAACCCCAACAATAAAAACCCTTAGAATACATATATGATAGAAGGTCAACAATTTCCAACCTATTTGATTACTCCTTTAGACCTTAATGATGTTCAACTTAGGTCTGGAAGAATACTTGAAAGAAAGAAACCTTCTGTAGTTATACAAGAACAAAACAATTTTGAGGAAGATTCTCTACAGGTAAATAAAAGTTTTGAAGAAAACACATCTCTTCTAGACCAAAACATTGGAAAAGAAAAATAGAAAGAACCAATAATTTCAACTCCTATGTTAGAACAACCATCAACATCTACTACTACAACTCACTTTCCTGAAAGATTACAAATTGATAGGGGTGTAGAGAAACAAATTATGATGCCTAACTATGATTTCCTAGATGAGTTAAGAAATTTTTGTATTAAGATTCCATTATTATAGGCCATCAAGGAAATCCCAATTCTAGCAAAGACAATAACAGAGTTAGTATGAAAAAATCAGGAAAAAGAATAAAAGAGATAAGGAAAATATAATTGGTAGGAAAAATAGCAAACATAATGATGGGAAAGATTGCCATTCCAAAATATCTAGATCCCGGAAATCCAGTTTTTAAGATACATATCAATGGAATAGAAATTCCAAACACACTTATTGATCTAGGAGCAACAATCAATATCATGAGTAGGAAAATCATGGAAAAACTAAAACTTCCTAATCTTCTTTTTACACCCACACTATTACAATTAGCAGATAGATCTATAATCAAACCAGATGGGGTATTAGAAGACATTCCAGTGTCCTTATATTCTTGGGAGTATCCTATGGATTTCATGATCCTAACTCCTAAAAATGATCTAGGAGGACATCCTATTATATTAGGAAGACCTTGGTTAGCTACAGCTGATGCTTTCATTAGCTGTAGATCTGGTGATATGTACATCTCTGATGGAATTTCAACCAAGAAATTCACCTTGTATCCTCCAGCAAGAACAATCATAGAATTATATGATACTCAATGGATTGATGATGAAGAATATATACAACCTCTCTTCACTATTTCAGAAATTAGTGAAGATAGTCAGATTCTGAATACCTTAGAAAATAATGAATCTTCTTCAGAATACAAACGTGAAAAATTTCAAGAAGAATCCAATATTGAGTTTTTGTCATCAGGATAGATGTCTCTTTACTCCATGGAAGAATTTGGCCGCTCTACAATTGAAATATTCCCAGGAAAACCTTAAACATAAACAAAAACCTAGAGAAATTTGAACAAGAAAATCTAGTCAAAATATTACAAAGACACTTTTCTGCATATGCATGGGAGTACACTGATATGAAAGGGATAAACCATAATACTTGCACTCATCATATATACATAGAGGAAAATTGTAAACCAATCAGACAGCCTCAGAGAAGGATGAATCCAAACCTTAGGGAGATTGTTAAAGAAGAGTTGCAGAAATTGTTAAATGTCAACTTTATTTATCCCATTTCAGATAGTCAGTGAGTTTCTCCTTTGGTGATTGTACCCAAGAAAAATGGTAAATGGAGGGTATGCATTGACTACCGAAAATTAAACAAAGCTACTCTTAAAGACCATTTTCCCTTACCCTTCATATATCAGGTGTTAGATACAATAGCAGGAAAAAGTACTTTTCATTTTTGGATGGTTTCAGTGGTTACAACAAAATACAAGTTGCACTTGCGGATCAAGATAAAACCACATTTACCTGTCCTTGGGGTAGCTATGTCTACTGAGTATTACCTTTTGGATTGTGCAATGCACCTGCAATATTCCAAAGGGCAGTATTAGGAATATTTTCAGATCTAATACATGACTGTGTAGAGGTATACATGGATGACTTCACAGTCTATGGAAACACATTTGAAGAAGCTTTAGAAAACTTGGAAAAAGTTATAAAAATATGTAAAGAGGCAAACCTTTCAATAAGTCATGAAACATTTTTCATGATGTTCACTGAAGGTATTGTCTTAGGACATCATATTTCAGGAGATGGGATTAGATTTGATGAGTCAAAAGTTGAAGTCATCTCCAGACTATTAGTTCCAAGTTGTCAGAAAGATGTTAGGAGTTTTCTAGGATTTACAGGATATTATAGAAGATTTATAAAAAAATTCACTAAGATAGCATCTCCATTTTTCAAACTACTTACCAAGGACTGTGAATTCAATTGGAATCATGACTGCCAGTTAGCCTTTGAAACCCTGAAAACAAAAATCTCTGAAGCACATATTTTAAGGGGACATAACTGGAAATTACCTTTTCACATTTCGACAGATGCCTCAGATACAGCTTTAGGATCTGTGTTGGGACAAAAAGACCTGATTCCTTATGCCATATACTATACAAGTAAAAATTTGACTCCTTCAGAGTTGAATTATACTGTAACTGAAAAAGAGTTCTTAGTTTTTGTTCATGCCATAGATAAATTCAGACACTATATAATAGGCTATGAAACATTTTTCCACACAGATCACTCTGCAATTAGGTATTTAATGAACAAATCAATTACTAATGGAAAAGTCACAAGATGGTTATTGCTTTTACAAGAATTTAACATCACCATTCTAGATAGGACTGGAAAACAAAATACAGTAGCTGATTTCCTATCTAGACTCCAAAACATTAAAGACAATACTCCTTTTGAAGATCAATTCCTGGATGAATATCTCTTTGCAATTACTACTCAAACTCCCTGGTTTGCTGATATTTCCAATTATCTAGTTTCAGGAAAATTTCCTTCAATTATGAATGCAAGAGAAAAAAGGAAAATCATTTTTGACAGTGCAAAATATTCATGGATTGCTAATGAGTTATACAAAACAGGTCCAGACTTTATTATCAGAAGATGTGTTCGAGAAGACAAGATGCCTGAGATTATCAAGGCATGTCATGATGAACCTTGTGGTGGAGACTTTGCTAATAAGAGGACAACTTATAAGATCCTTCACCTAGGATATTATTGGCCATCCCTCTTTAAATATGCTAAAGAGTATGTCAAAAGGTGTGACAGTTGCCAAAGGGAAGGAAAACCTTCCCCTTCAGGTGAGATGCCATTGCAACCTCAGGTACATATTGAACCTTTTGAGAAATGGGCTTTGGATTTTGTAGGACCTATTAATCCTCCATCAAAGCAAAAGAAATATATATTAGTTTGCATTGATTATGTTACCAAATGGGTAGAGGCCAAACCATTACTTTCTGCTATTGAAGCATCTGTAGTTAATTTTCCTTTTGAGGATATTTTTACTTATTTTTGTGTCCCAAGAGAAATTGTTACAGATCAAGGAGCTCAATTCACATAAAAAATGGTGGAACAAATGGTAGAGAAGTACAAAATCAGACACAAGAAATCCACTCCTTACCATCCATAAGAAAATGGTCAAGTAGAATCTACCAATAAGGTCATTGAAGGGATCCTAACAAAGACTGTTCATTTACATAGAAGAGATTGGGCAGAAAGGCTTCCTGAAGCCTTATGGGCCTACAGAACTACATGGAGAAACACAACAGGTCACACCCCTTATGAAATTGTTTATGGAAAACAAGTCTTGTTTCCCATAGAGTTTCAAATCGAAACTTTCAAAATGGCAGTCCAGTTAGGACTTGATCTAACAGAAGCACAAAAGCACAAACTGGAGCAGATTAATGAATTGGATGAGATCAGACAAGATGCAATCCAGAACAAGCATAGTCCAACAGCAAAGGACTAGATGGCATGATAAGTACATCAAAGAAAATAAATTTAAATAAGGCGACTGGGCCCTCATATTTGATTCAAAGTTCAAGGATTTTCAAGGTAAATTCCAAAATCATTGGCTTGGGCCATATAAAATTGTGAAAATATTTGGAAATGGAGCAATAAAAATCAGGACAATAGATGAAGGAAAGGTAGTTTTTCTTGTAAATGGACATAAACTGAAATTGTATCATAAGCCACTTTCAAGAGAAGAATTTGTCAAGAAATTCCAAGATAACATTGATATGAATTTAGTGAAGAAGAATTCTTCTTCTTCACTAACTTAATTGTATTTTTCTTCAATCATTTGTTCTAAAAATAAATAAATAAAAATAAAAGTATAAATATGAAAACCAATCATTGATTGGCATGTTTATACAGAAAGTATAAGGTGAAAATCAGAATTCTTCTAACTCTTTAGACTTTCGAAATTGATTCTTTTTCTGCAATTAAGTATCATAAAATCATACTTCATCCATATTTCATTCCATTCCATACTCATAATCCATTTCATTCCATATTTCAGAGTTTTAACAGGTACATTCTGCAGCTATCTGTTTTATAGGCAAGCCTGTTCTGCAGCCAATTGACTCTGCAAGCCTGCTTCAATAAACAAAGGATGAGTCAAAGAAGATTAAGGAGCTTAAAAGATCAATATTTTTTGGATGAAGGACAAGCACAACAAAGCATCAAAATAAAAAAGGCTAAGGTAAACTATGTGAAATTATTTTTGATAGAAAAACATGAAAGATATAATATGGTTAAATCATATGTTTCCTAAAGTTATTTTATCATTCGAATTGATCCTTGCCTATCATAAAAACTCCTCGACCAAATCCCTTACATCCCGCTCCATAACAATTCATCATTAATTAAAATATTAATGGACAAAACTTAGATGTGACCTATTAGGTCACGTCCTTAGATCGTATCATTTATTGATGAATTTTGAAAATCATCATAAGATCTCTTCGCGGTATTTTATCCATATCAAACTCTTAACCCGATAATTTTCATGATTTACCATTACCTTATTCATTCATCCATATCCATTCACCGCCATTACATTCCGTAGCTAGTTTTCATCTGCAGAAATAGAGAAGTCATTTTTTGGGCAAAACAACCTTCCACGGCTACTCTTTCTTCAGACAGAAGATCAGAAACAGAGCAGTGGATATAAGCCAAAGAAAGGAAGCAATTTGTATCAAGGAGAAATGGGGCTTATTGTGATATCAGAGCCAATTGGGACCAAATATTTAGAAGGATACCCTCAAGTTAAGGGATTATTACAGCAAATTGGATGGCTAAGCTTTATAGAGAAGTTCAATGGATTCCACAAAAAAATCATGAATTCATTTTCTAGGTCATTCGATGGTTCAGAAGTAGAAATTGGGGATATCAAGTTCACCATCACAGAATCATTCATAGCAGAAGCAACAGAATTTCCAAGACATAGAGAATGTTGGTTTAAAAACAAAGAGTTTCATAATGAAACCTGGAAACAAATGCTAAAAAACCCAGGTATGGACATTTCAGTGTTTAGAAAAGGTATTCCTAGTACAAATTTGAAAAATAAATGGAGGAATATGTTGTTGATTTTACAAAAAACCATAACCTGTGAGGGTATATTTGGCACTTTGTATGTCTATCATATTAGACTGATGATGAATTTATTAGATGATGAAATAAATCTACCCTTCTTCCTGCTTAATAGTTTGAAAATGATGGCCTCTAATGTTTAGAAAAGACTTCAGTTCCTAGAAACTACTTTTTATCATCATGGCCTAATTAAAATATTAATTGAGTTTCATTTGAAGAAAGTAGGAGATAACTGGGATGAATTCCTCCTAAGAAACCATTTTGAAGAACCAGAAGAAACACTATCTAAAGAAGAACCTGTAAGAAGTAGGAGGGGAAAAATTGTTAAATCTGTTGAGATCAAACATGATACATCAACACAGGAAGATAGTGAAGAAGTAATCTCTGAAAAATTGGTAAAGATCAGGAAACAACTCAGGAATAAAAGAAAGGAGAAATTAACAAGTGAATGTGTTGAAGAAAAAGATCAAAATCCACCTAAATTGAGAAGAAGCTCTAGGCTTAAAGGCATGGTGAAAAAGACATGGATTAAGGAAACAAGAGTTATAAATATTGAAGAAGAAGAAACTACAATCCAATATCCAGTTGATAGATCTCCTTTACACCAGTATGAAGAAGACCCTAATAGAAGAACCCCAGATATAGATCCAGCTCAACAACAGATTTATGACTATGTGGAATCACTAGAAAAAAAGGCCTCAGAAAATCGAGAAAGATCTCTCAGTCCACAAGAACCTCCAATAGAAATTTTGAGAAGAGACAATTATGAATTGGAGATACTGAATAACCATATCAAGAATGAAAATGAAATCTTAAGAGAGCAGGTCAAATTGAAGAGTAGCATGAACAACACTCTCTCTCAACAAATGAAAACACTGTATAAAGCAAATAGAAAGCTAAATAAGAGAAGTAAGAAACTGAACAGGGAAATCATTGATTTTAGGTTCAAATTATTTATGAGGAAAGCCAGAATGGAATTGACTACCAAAAGAAGTAGAAAGAGGAGGCTGGATGTTCTTGCAGAAGTATCAGTACAAATGGAATAAAGTTTTGATGAAATTGCATGAGGACATGCAAGAGTTTTGCAGTGGGGTTATTTTGAGCCCTGAAATTGTCTTCTCTTTTGCCAAACTTCACTTCATTTCATCATTCCTTTATCATTTCATAAACCTAAAACTCAATGAGAATGACTAAGATTACTTAAAGGTTGCATACAATGATTAACTTATTGTAATTTTTTTATTTTTGTTGTCTTAATGATTTTTGAATAGTTTATCTATAGAATGCAGTCATTCTGTAGCCAGTCAAGTGTTATGTAGATGTTTTGGTGTTTAATTATGTTATAGGTGTCATCTGGATAAAAGGCACACATAGATGGATTCCAAATCTTTCCTACATCATTCGTTCCCTTCCACGAATACTGGATCGATAGATGGAGGTACCTATGCACGTGGTCAAAGAAAAATTCAAGCAAACTGTCTTCTACAAGGATTAGGACTCCTAATTTTTCTTTACAGCAAATCAGGAATCCTAAAAGAGTTTCAATTTGATTTCACTTTAAAAATACACCTTTACCTAATTTTTCTCAATGTTAGTTATGTAATTTCATATAAATTCAGCTCGGTAATTCTGAGAGAAACAGTTGATACATATTTTATCATTACTATGATACTCTGTTTTCAAGCATTTTGATAAGAAAAGGAGTATAACTTTGATGTTGTTCTGAATACAACCTTGAGGAGTTAAATATTTAATGTCGAATTGATAGCAGAGGGCCCCTGCTATTCGAGGAGGTTTTACATGCTTTCTAGATAAGTAGTTTTCAATTCTGTTTTGTCATATTTCCTTAGACTGCTTTCTGAAATTATATCTTTTAGCATTATGTTTCATGTCATTTGCTTAGATAAAAGATCCTCATGATATTACAGTTAGTATTTTTCTCAAGCTCTTCCAATATATCTCTATTAAATGAATGGGATTTAATTGTAATATTCTGAGTTACTAGCATTTCAATTTCTGTTATTTAGATTAAGAAGATCCTCATTATCTTATAGCTATTCTCTTTCTCAAGCTCTTCCAATATATCACTACTATATGAATGAGATTTAGTTGTATTATTTTGAGTTATTAGCATTTTATGTTCTTCAATTAGATAGAAGATCCACATCTTATTGCAAACAGTCTTTTTCAAAAGCTCTTCCAATAAACCTCTAACTCACGAATAAGACTTAGTTGTAATACTGTGGGTTACTGATTGTCTGTTTTATAGAAGATCCTTATCACATTATGCTTAATCTCTTTCAAAATCTCTTCCAATAAACCTCTAACTCATGAATGAGATCTAGTTGTAATGTCATAATTTGTTTCAGCATTTCATAGAAGATCCTTACTACATTATAGTAATCTTCTTCTCAAGCTATTCCAATAAACCTCTAATAAATGAATGAGATTCCACTGATATATTCTGAGTTATTTTTTGTTTCAATTTTAGGATATCCTCATTGCATTAGAATTAATATTTTTCACTAGCTCTTCCAAAAAATATCAAAACTAAATGAATCAGATTAAGTTATAGTGTTTTGAGTTACTTTTTATTTCATGAATGTTCATTTAGCAGCTGTAATGTCCATGGATTAGGATTCTATGTTTTTATCACTTCCTAGTTAGGAATAGATCTTGCAATCAAATTCTATTTTAATGCATTTCTATTTGACATAGATTTAATTTCATTTTCTTAGCATAGAGTAACATATTAATAATCAAACATAAAAAACCCCAAAACATCAATAAAACATTGAAAACAACGAAGTAAGAAAAAGGATACTTAGGCACATATAGTGCATTACCCTTCATCAGTTTACTAGCCATGTTCGATAATTTATGCTATCAATTTAGGGCACTAAATTGACTAAATAGGGCCCATAGTTTTGGCGATTCATCTTCTAGGTTAGGTTTTTGGATGTTTAGGATTTTCCATTGTTTCTAAAAAATAAATAGGCCTTCGAGCCTCATTGTAACATAGTTCAAAATAATGTAGATGTTGGGTCTCAATCTAGCCTCCTAAACTGAGCTCATTTAATTGTCAACCAGGATTTGTAAACTGTTGAAGTGAAGTGTACCATATGTACCTAGGTGCTTGTTTCCTAATGCGTTGTGTGTAGTGTTTTGTGATGTTTTTGGTATTTTGTGATGATTTATGATGTTTTTGGTCTTTTGTGATGATTTTTATGTTCACAATGGAAATGTCTAGAAAACTAATAGAAAGGGGTTGGTGGTCAAAACAGAGTTAAGCCTAATGTATGGAATGGCAAATGCAATTGGAAACACTGAAGCAGAATCTGAACTATGACTAAATAAAAGAAAAAGCTTGATAATGACTTTTTAGGCAAATAACACAAACTAAACTTGAGAAATGATCACTAAATATGCAAATCCTCTAACTAAACAGTTAAACACCAATCTTACCATGATGCAACATTTTGTTCTAAGCTCTTCTATTCTATGACTAATTCCTAGTTCTATTCTGCAATTTAATTGAATATCACAGAACCTTTACTCAAAGAGTTATTGATTTCTTTCTAAAGTAGTCTTTTGAGGAAGAGCTCTGTTTATAAAATGATGAGGAAATTGCAGAGACACTTCAGGCCTTAGAATGGTGTTATCTTCTGTTCATATGGTTATAGATCAATTAGGAATTTTAGAACAGGAAGAGGTTTGTGAATAATGAAGGTTGTCTTGTTAATCCTAACAACTGAAGTAATTTATTGTGCAATGGAAGACAATTTGAATATGAAGTGCAAGTGCAATGAGTCAATCTAAGAATGAACCTAAGATGCCACTAATCTAGAAAAATGTTGAAATATAAGTCATCATCAAACTTGAAACAAAGTAACTGAACATGAATTAAATGCAATGAAACTCCGGAGCATTCTAACTATACTAACATGAATTATTCTATGAAGTTACACAATCTGTTTGTTCATCATTAGTGATATTTTGGAAGAGTTCCTTCTTTTGGAAGGGGTAGAACAATTCTGACTGTGTAATTGAGTGCAATTGTAAGAAAATGGACTGAAAGCAAATGAAAAACTAAGTTATCACATCCATACCCTACTCGTCATTATGATGTCTTGGGCAAGCGTTTAAGAGCAAGAACAGAGATGATACTTAGTACAAACACACAACTAAATTATTCATTATCACGGTCATGTCTTGAACTTCTTAAGAATTTCTTGGAAGAGTTTATTCTTGTGGAAGAGTGATTAGAACAAGTGTAACTGTGATAGTGAACAGCAAAAACTACAACTAAATCCTACAGTACCATAGCTATTCATCATTCATCATTATAATCTTTTGGAAGAGTGTCTTCTTGTGGAAGAGTTAGAATGAATATAACTACAGTAGCTAGTTAAAAAAACTATAAATTCAACTCCTAATCCTACAATACTATAGTCATTCAACATTCATCATTATAGTCTTTTGGAAGAGCATCTTCTTGTGGAAGAGTTAGAATGAGTACGACTACAGTAGCTAATTAAAACAACTATTAATTCAAATGCAAAACATAAAGGCAGCTAGGAAACTTATCTAATTTACGCAAAATAAATCCGTGCAAGAGGCAGGGGCCCTCTACCACTTGACGGAATTCAACTCCAAATTAAATCACGCCTTCAAAAAAACACGGTCTACTCCATTAAAGATGAAATAGTTTGAACATAACACTCTGCGTCTTCAGGAATGTAGCACAGAGTCTAAACAAAATCTAGCAGCAAATCTAACATAAAATATCTAACATAGCTCTCGGTCTCCCAAGCGTTTATAAAGCAAATGCACATAACAATAATTGCAATAATTCAGGAACACTGTCTTTCCTTATCGGAATCAAGTTAGGACTCTTTGAAGTGGCCGCGTGAAGAGGAAAAGACATCTGGACTGAGACAGTCCTAATAGAAGTCTTCCTTCCTAAATGTGTTCCCCACGTTCAAAACCATACCCAGAATTCGTTTCTTCCTCCATGATGAGCAACGAACCATGTAGACATGACGTGGATCATGCTCATATGCGGTTTTTCTCAAGAGGCCACCTGGAACATACTCAAACATGAAGGCAACTGCAGAATCGCCGGTTAGCTACGGAATGTCTGCATTCTGCAGCTAGTTCCGGTCAAAATGCTTAACAATGGCAAAAATCACAAAATTCAACAAGTCAGTCATGTAAATAATTCTAGAAGTAATGTTAACTATATTTATTGATCAATTGGGTCTAAGACAGAAATGGACAAGGGAAAATGAGGTAAAATGAGGTGAAGGAAAGCACAAATTTGAGGCTCAACATACCCCCATTGCTGCCTCTTTGCATGTCCTCATGCAAATTATCCTATGAATTCAGAGGCTTCTGCAAGGACATCTAATCCCCTTCTTCTCCTTTGTCTGAAAGCTAGAGGCCCTCTGGGTTTCCTGATCACAAGTTTGAACCTGAGGTTGGTGAGTGCCCTGATTAGCTTTTTGTTCTTTGTCTTCAACTTCTCATTGGTCCTCTCCACTTTTTCTATATGCAGGGATAAGGTTGAGTTCATATCAGTTTTGAGCTTGATTTGATCTTTGAGAATTTCATTCTCATTTTTGATGTGTCTATTCAACAATTCCAACTCATACCTATCCCTTCTTAATATATCAATTTCAGACAGTGGAGGACTGGGGGTTCTCTCTCTGCTTTCTGAAGCTGTCCTCTCTAAAGTTTCCACATAGTCATAAATTTCCTGTTGAGCAGGATCAATTTCAGGGGTTCCTTCATAAAAATCCTCTTCATCATCCTCTTCAATGGGTGTTTCTTCATCTTCTATGTTGATTACCCCTGTTTGTTTGATTGGTGTTTTCTTCAGTTTTCCCTTTAATATGTGGCTTCTCCTAGGCTGAGAGGATCCCTCTCCTTTCTCTGTGGCAGATTCCTTGATTATCTTTTCTTCCTTAAGTTGCCTCTTGATTCTAGTCAACTTCTCCAAAATGATTTCCTCACTGCTCTCTTGGGCTGGTTTGTCAATTTCAACTTTTGAAGCCCTCCATTTCCTACTTCTCTTTGTAGGCTGTGGTTCAGGTGATGGTTCTTTTGCTTCTTCAAAATGATTTCTTATTAAGAAATCATCCCGTGTATCATTTGTTTTAGCTAGATGATTCTCAATCAAAATTTTGACCAAACCATGATGATACAGGGTTGTCTCTAAAAATTGAACTCTTCTCTGAACACAGGAAGCCATCTTCTTCAGACTTTGATGCAAGAAATATGGTAGGTTTAAGTCTTCTCCCAAAAAATGCATCATTAGTCTAATGTGGTAGACATAAAATGTCCCATATCTACCCTCACATGTAACAAATTTTTGTAAAAGAAGTAGTATGTTTCTCCATTTGTTTTTCAATGCAGAGCTGGGAATTCCTTTCTTGAATACACTAACATCCATATTTGGTGATTTTAAAATTTGTTTCCAGGAGTCATTGTGGAATTTCCTATTTTTAAACCATCTCTCTCCAGTTCTGAGCAATCCTGTAGCCTCTGCAATAAAAAATTCAGTGACAATGAACTTGACATCCCCTACTTCAACTTCGGTTCCTTGAAATGATCTTGCAAATGTTTTAGTGACTTCCTTATGGAAGCCATTAAATTTTTCCAAAAATTGAAGCCATCCTATTTGTTGTAACATTTCTTTGCATTGTGGGTATCCTTCTAAATATTTTGAACCCACAGGTTCAGTCCTTACGATGAAACCCATGATTTTTTTCAATATCAAATTAACACTTTTCTACCCACAAAACAATGACTTTCACTTTCGGATTGAAATGGCTTCAAGCTCTAAATGAAAATGGCTTCAATTTTGGAATGACATACCTCTGATTGATAATGACAAATGCCTTCAAAACCTCAGACTGATATGCTTCTGTTGACAATTGAACTTTGGAGTGATATGCTTCTGTTTGATAATGAAAGCAGTTTCAAATTTCGAGTTGATATGTCTCTGATAGACAGTGGCAGATGGCTTCAAATTTCTTTTTGTGCAATACCTCTGGCTCTTAGTAGCAAAAGACTTCAAACTCAACACTGCAACACCTCTGTCTCTGGTAACAAAAGACTTCAAACTCAATCACTGCAACACCTCTGTCTCTGGTAGCAAATGGTTTCAATTTTAACACCTCTGTCTTTTGGTAACAAAAGACTTCAAACTCCACACTGCTACAATTCTGTGTTTATAGTGAAAATGCTTCAAACTCCGTCCACAGTGATATTTTATCTGCCCACGGTGATATTTTATCTTCCCACGGGATCAAGTGGCTTCAAGTCCTCACATTGTTATACTTCCAAATTTACCCTTCTGCTCTGCTCTGCATTTACAATGCTCAATGCTATTCAAACTGATATCCTTTAGCTCTACTCCTGGTGATAGTAATATCTATGTCTTCGGAATGGAATGCCGGCTACGGAATGAAGTTATGGAAGTGGTCACGGAATGGAGTAGTGGAGTGAGGTGGAGGGATTGTATTAATGATTGAAGAGACGGTGGAGGATTTTACAACGGCAGAGGGAATCATCATTGAATGATTTGGTTAAGAGACGTGGAGAATTCAAACACCTCGGCCATTTAACCGCTTAAATGCTATCGGATATGAAATTTGAAATGGAAGATTTTAATCCAAAGTCTGTAGAGGGTTTGTTGGTGTTGAACAATAAAAACAATTAAAACAACCTTTTCGAACAATCCATAACTAAACTATGCTAAACTTTTATGAAATGCTATTGTAATTTAAACTTGTTACCTCTGCCCTTTATTTGATTTTTGTAGCCTTTGTCTTCTTGTTCACCTTTGGAGGAGTCTTCATAATTTTCTTGATGATTTTGATTCATGAATACACTGGGTCACTTTGTTGTAATTCTGATGTCTGCTGGTTGATGCCTTCAGGGTTTATAGCTGCGGAAAGACTGTCGGGCTGCAGAAAGGCTGATCAGCTGCAGAATGTCCACTGAGCTGCAGAATGTTCCTGTAGAGTACTTTAATCATGAAAATGGAATGTTTTTGGAGTATGGGTGAAATGTTAAATGGTATGAATGAAAATGGATGATGGATTATGATGTGTATGAAGTGGATGATGAAATGGAATGGATTCAGTTCATGAAATGGAGTGAAAGAACATAAGGACTGTACTGCAATTCATGACATGTTTTATTCACTTACAGGAAGATATCAAATTTTGTATTTTGATATGAAAATGAGATGGATGGAAGATGGAATGAGATGAATGAAATGTGGAATGGAGTGAAATATGAGTGATGGAATGAAATGGAGTATGGATGGATAAGTGAATGGAGTGAGATGAAATGAATCATAAGCACTATGGAACTGAACTTATGAGTTTTATAACAGCTGCTTATAAAAACAAAAATGGGAAAAGTTAGAGTGGCAGAGAGACTCTGATTTTCACCCTATCTTTTCTGTATAAACATGCCAATCAATGATTGGTTTTCATGTTTATACCTTTTTTTATTTTTTATTTTATTTTTTTTTTTAGAAGAGAAATGCTTCAGAAAATTTAATCAAGTTGATGAAGAAGAGAGACTCTTCTTCATTAACTTCACATCATTGTCTTCTTGGAACTTCTTGACAAACTCTTCTCTTGAGAGTGGCTTATGGTATAGCTTCAGTCTATGACCATTCACAAGAAAAGTGACCTCTTCTTCATCTATAGTTCTGATTTTTACTTTACTGCCCCATTATCAAAAATTCAAACAATTTCATATGGCCCAAGCCAATGTGTCTGAAATTTCCCTTGAAAATCCTTGAATTTTGAATCAAACAAGAGAGCCCAGTCACCCTCTTTGAATTTCTTCTCCTTGATGTACTTGTCATGCCATCTAGCCCTTTGCTATTGGACTAGACTTGTTTTCTGAACTGCATCTTGTCTGATCTCATCCAATTCATTAATTTTCTCCAGTCTATGCTTTTGTGCCTCCGTTAGATCAAGTCCTAGCTGAACTGCCATATTGAATGTTTGAATTTGGAACTCTATGGGAAACAAAACTTGCTTTCCATAAACAAGCTCATAAGGAGTATGGCCTGTTGTGTTTCTCCATGTAGTTCTATAGGCCCACAAGGCTTCAGGAAGCCTATCTACCCAATCTCTTCTATGTAGATGAACAGTCTTTGTTAAGATTCCTTCAATGACTTTATTAGTGGATTCCACTTGACCATTTGCTTGTGGATGATAAGGAGTAGATGTTCTATGTCTGATTTTGTACTTCTCCATCATTTGCTCCACTAGCCTTGATGTAAATTGAGCTCCTTGATCTGTAAAAATTTCCCTTGGGACACCAAAACGAGTAAAAATATCCTCAAAAGAAAAGTAACTACAGATGATTCATTAGCAACAAGTAATGGTTTAGCTTCTACCCACTTAGTAACATAATCAGTGCAAACTAATATATATTTCTTTTGTCTTGAAGGAGGACTAATAGGTCCTACAAAATCCAAAGCCCATTTTTCAAAAGGTTCAATGTGTACCTGAGGTTGTAATGGCATCTCACCTGAAGGAGAAGGTTTCCCTACCCTTTGGCAACTGTCACACCTTTTTACATATTCCCTTGCATATTTAAACAAAGATGGCCAATAATATCCTAAATTAAGGATCTTATAGGCTGTCCTCTTGTCTGCAAAGTGTCCGCCACAAGGTTCATCATGACATGCCTTGAGAATTTCAGGCATCTCATCTTCACGAACACACCTTCTAATGATCAAATCTGGACCTGTCTTGTACAACTCATTAGCGACCCATGAATATCTTGCACTATCATTAATGACTTTTCTTTTATCCCTTGCATTCATAATTGAAGGAAATTTTCCTGAAACTAAATAATTGGCAATATCAGCAAACCATGGAGTTTGAGTAGAGATTGCAAAAATTGATCTTCAACCGGAGTGTCATCTTTGATATTTTGAATTCTAGACAGGAAATCAGCCACAGTGTTTTGTTTTCCAGGCCTATCTAGAATAGTAATGTTGAATTCTTGCAATAATAACAACCATCTTATAACTCTGCCATTAGTGATTGATTTGTTCATTAAGTATCTAATGGCAGAATGATCAGTGTGAACAAAAGTTTCATAGCCCGTTATATAGTGTCTAAACTTGTTTATGGCATGAACAACAGCTAAAAACTCTTTTTCAGTTACAGTATAGTTTAACTCTGCAGGAGTCAAATTTTTACTGATATAATAGATGGCATAGGGAATCAAATCTTTCTGTCCCAATACTGCTCCTAGAGCTGTATCGGAAGCATCTGTCGAGATATGAAAAGGTAATTTCCAGTTAGGTCCCCTTAATATAGGTGCTTCAGAAATTTTGGTTTTCAGGGTTTCAAAAGCTAACTGGCAATCAGAAGTCCACTTAAATTCACAATCTTTGGTGAGTAATTTGAAGAGAGGAGATGCCATTTTGGTGAAGTTTTCTATAAATCTCCGATAGTACCCCGTAAATCCTAGAAAACTTCTTACATCTCTTTGACAACTTGGAATGGATAGGTTAGAAATAACTTCAACTTTCGCTTCATCAACTCTAATCCCATCCCCCGAAATGTGGTGCCCTAAAACAATACCTTCAGTGAACATCATAAAACATTTTTCATGACTAAGAGAAAGGTTTGCTTCTTGACATATTTTTAAGACTTTTTCCAAGTTTTCTAAAGCCTCTTCAAATGTGTCCCCATAAACTGTGAAATCATCCATATACACCTCTACACAGTCATGTATCAGATCAGAAAAAATTCCTAATACTGCCCTTTGGAATGTTGCAGGTGCATTGCATAACCCAAATGGCAATACTCGGTAGGCATAGGTACCCCAAGGACAAGTAAATGTGGTTTTATCTTGGTCTTCAAGTGCTACTTGGACTTGATTGTAACCACTAAATCCATCCAGGAATGAAAAGTACTTTTTACCTGCTAATGTATCTAATACTTGATCTATGAAAGGTAAGGGAAAATGGTCTTTAAGAGTAGCTTTATTCAGTTCTAGGTAGTCAACACACACCCTCCATTTTCCATTTTTCTTAGGCACAATCACCAAAGGAGAAACCCACTGACTATCTGAAATAGGATAGATGAAATTAACATTTAATAATTTTTGCAGTTCTTCCTTGACAATTTCCCTAAGATTTGGATTCATTCGTCTTTGAGGTTGTCTGATTGGTTTGCAATTTGCCTCTATATAGATGTGATGAGTACAAGTCTTGGGACTTATCCCTTTCATGTCAGTGTATTCCCATGCATATGCATAAGAATGTCTCTGTAATACTTTGACTAACTCTTCTTGTTGAGATTTTTCTAGGTTTTTGTTTATGTTCAAGGTTTTGCCTGGAAAAATTTCACTTGTAGAGCTGCCAAATTTGTCCATAGAATGAAGAGACATATGCCTAGATGACAAAAACTCAATATTGGATCCCTCTTGAAATGATTCATGTTTGTGTTCTGGAGAGGATTCAAAGTTTTCTAGAGTATTCAGAATTTGATTATCTTCACTAATTTCTGAAATTGTAAAGAGTGGTTGTAAATATTCTTCATCCTCTATCCATTGAGTGTCATCTAGATCTGTAATTGTCCTAGCTGGAGGATATAAAGTGAATTTCTTTGTTGAACTACCATCAGAAATATACATATCACCGGACCTACAACTAATAAAAGCATCAGCTGTAGCCAACCAAGGTCTTCCTAGTATAACAAGATGGCCTCCTAGATTATTCTTGGGTGTTAGGATCATGAAATCCACAGGGTACTCCCAAGAGTCTAGGGACACTGGAATGTCTTCTATTACCCCATCTGGTCTGATCACAGATCTATCTGCTAATTGTAATAATGTGGGTGTAAAGAGAAGATTAGAAAGTTTCAGTTTGTCCATGATCTGTCTACTCATGATATTTATTGCTGCTCCTAAGTCAATGAGTGTGTTTTTAATTTCAATTCCGTTGATGTGAATTTTGACAACTGGATTTCCTGGGTCAAGGTACTTTGGAATAGTAATCTTACCCATCATAATGTCTGCTATTTGTCCTACCAGTTGAATTTTCTTGGTTTCTCTTATTCTTTTTCTTTTTGTCTTCATACTCAACTCCTTTATTGTTTTGGCTAAAATTGGGATTTCCTTGATGGCTTGCAATAATGGAATTTTAATGCAAACATTTCTCAATTCATCCAAGAAATCATAATTAGGAACCATTATTTGTTTTTCTACACCTTTGTCAATTTGTAATCTTTCCGGAAAGGGAGGTATAGAAGTAGATGTGGATGGTTGCTCTAATACTGGAGTTGGGCTTATTGGATCTTTTTGTTTTAGTTTTTCAATGTTTTGGCCTTGAAAGGATGTTTCTTCCTCAAGACTTTTATTAACCCGTAGGGAGTCTTCCTCAGAATTATCTTGTTCTTGTATGATCACAGAAGGTTTCCTCTTCTCAAGTATCCTTCCAGATCTAAGTTGAACATCACTAAGGTCTAGAGGAGTAATTAAATAAGTTGGAAATTGTTGTCCTTCTATCATGTATGTATTCTGAGGGTTTTTATTATTGGGGTTTGGTATAGGCTGAGCTGGCAATTGGTTGGATTTTTGAGGGAATGGTAATGGAAGTGGTTGATTTTGATGAGGTTGGTTCGGATGATGTTGTTGAGGATTTTGTTGAAAATTTTGTTGAAGATTTTGAGGAAAATTTTGTTGGGAATTTTGAGGATAAAAATTTGGATATGGTGGATAGGATGGTGGATAATGATAATATGGAGAGTATCTTCCATAGGGACCTTGTGATCCTTGTGCCCAAGCTTGAGATTGATTTTGAAATTGGGGCCAAGGCTGCTGCCAAGAATTCCAAGGTGGAGGTTGATTATACATTTGATCATGGAATCCTTGTGTCTGAGATCCCTGCCAAGGTCTTCTAGATACAAAATTAAGAGACTCTGTGGAATCTGTAGGAATTTCCTCCTGAAAAACAGCCTTGAGACCAGGAAGAGCAGGACAATTCTTGGTCTCATGCTTCTCAGAACAAATAACACAGGTTTCTACAACTTTTACATCTAGAGGACACTCTCTCAAGGCATGTTTCTTCCTACATTTGGGACAAAAGATTGCCAAGGCATCAGATTCAGCCTTTTGTTTGTTTTGTATCTTGAGGGTGTCTATTTGTTCACTAAGACTCCCTAAGATGTCAGATTTAAAATCATCAAGCATGTGTCCTATTTCTGATCTACTTACTGTCCCAGAAGCAGATTTACTTGCTCTTGCAAGAGCAAGATCTCTTGGACCTTTGACAGTTTTGGATTTCCCTCTGGAAAGGTTGATACATAACTCAGATATTTCAGGTAATGTGAGTTGTGATATATCCCCTTTCCCCATCATGTTAAGGATATCCAACCATTCATCCCTAATGGTTTTCAACAAAAGAGATTTTAAAGTGTCTTGATCTAGGTTTTCCATTTGTGCCCTTTTTATGTTGTATTTAAATCTTTCCAACAAATCTTCTAAGTTTTCATCTTCTTTTTGTAACATCTTGAACACTTCTTCTTTATGATTAACCGGCATACAATAATCCAAGTATCTCTCTAGAAATGCTTGTTTCATGTCTTCCCATGTTCTAATAGAACTACTGTTTAAACTCATAAACCACTTCAATGCTGCTCCCTTCAAAGTTGAAGGAAATAATTTTAGTTTTTGAGCATCTTGTAAGTAGTCATAAGTCCTACACAGCACTTCAAATTCGAATAAGAAAGTTTCAGGATCCTCAGTTTTAAGTCCATAGAAGTTCGGAAGGACAGAAGGTGAAATGTTTTTCATGGTTGTATTGGTTTCTCCATCAAGTATAGGGAACCCAAAAGAGCTTCCTATTCTACCTCTTTCTCCATCTGCACCTCTACCTCCTCTTCCTCCTTCTCCTCTACCTCTACCTCTACCTCCTCCAAATAATGTGTGTTCTCCATTAACAACTCCTCCTCCTCCTTCTTCTGCCATGGTTGACTCTCCTGTGGAAGTAGAAAGGTTTGTGTCCCTAACAGGAGTCTTTAGATCTTCTTCTATAGCAGGTTCAGTGGATGAAGTGGAAGGTTTCTCTAATGGAATAGGTGACCTTAAATCTTCTAGAAGTCCAGGATCAGTAAAGGATGGAAGATGGGTTTGAGTTGAAGGTGTACTAGTTCTAGGTCTAGATGAAACAAGTGGTGTTCTAGAAATCAAACTTCTGCCTCTGCTGCTTATAAATCTTCCCCTTGAATCTCTCTCCCTACGCATAAAATTTTTTTTGGATGCTAAGAAACAAAGGTTACCTAGTTTTCACTTCCCCAGCAACGACGCCAAAATGTTGGGTCTCAATCTAGCCTCCTAAACTGAGCTCATTTAATTGTCAACCAGGATTTGTAAACTGCTGAAGTGAAGTGTACCATATGTACCTAGGTGCTTGTTTCCTAATGCATTGTGTGTAGTGTTTTGTGATGTTTTTGGTCTTTTGTGATGATTTATGATGTTTTTGGTCTTTTGTGATGATTTTTATGTTCACAATGGAAATTTCTAGAAAACTAATAGAAAGGGGTTGGTGGTCAAAACAGAGTTAAGCCTAATGTATGGAATGGAAAATGCAATTGGAAACACTGAAGCAGAATCTGAACTATGACTAAATAAAATAAAAAGCTTGATAATGACTTTTTAGGCAAATGACACAAACTAAACTTGAGAAATGATCACTAAATATGCAAATACTCTAACTAAACAGTTAAACACTAATCTTACCATGATGCAACATTTTGTTCTAAGCTCTTCTATTCTATGACTAATTCCTAGTTCTATTCTGCAATTTAATTGAATATCACAGAACCTTTACTCAAAGAGTTATTTATTTCTTTCTAAAGTAGTCTTTTGAGGAAGAGCTCTGTTTATAAAATGATGAGGAAATTGCAGAGACACTTCAGGCCTTAGAATGGTGTTATCTTCTGTTCATATGGTTATAGATCAATTAGGAATTTTAGAACAGGAAGAGGTTTGTGAATAATGAAGGCTGTCTTGTTAATCCTAACAACTGAAGTAATTTATTGTGCAATGGAAGACAATTTGAATATGAAGTGCAAGTGCAATGAGTCAATCTAAGAATGAACCTAAGATGCCACTAATCTAGAACAATGTTGAACTATAAGTCATCATCAAACTTGAAACAAAGTAACTGAACATGAATTAAATGCAATGAAACTCCGGAGCATTCTAACTATACTAACATGCATTATTCTATGAAGTTACACAATCTGTTTGTTCATCATTAGTGATATTTTGGAAGATTTCCTTCTTTTGGAAGAGGTAGAACAATTCTGACTGTGTAATTGAGTGCAATTGTAAGCAAATGGACTGAAAGCAAATGAAAAACTAAGTTATCACATCCATATCCTACTCGTCATTATGATGTCTTGGGCAAGCGTTAAGAGCAAGAACAGAGATGATACTTAGTACAAACACACAACTAAATCATTCATTATCACGGTCATGTCTTGAACTTCTTAAGAATTTCTTGGAAGAGTTTCTTCTTGTGGAAGAGTGATTAGAACAAGTGTAACTGTGATAGTGAATAGCAAAAATTACAACTAAATCCTACAGTACTATAGCTATTCATCATTCATCATTATAATCTGTTGGGAGAGTGTCTTCTTGTGGAAGAGCTAGAATGAATATAACTACAGTAGCTAGTTAAAACAACTATAAATTCAACTCCTAATCCTACAATACTATAGTCATTCAACATTCATCATTATAGTCTTTTGGAAGAGCATCTTCTTGTGGAAGAGTTAGAATGAGTACGACTACAGTAGCTAATTAAAAAAACTATTAATTCAAATGCAAAACGTAAAGGCAGCTAGGAAACTTATCTAATTTACGCAAAATAAATCCGTGCAAGAGGTAGGGGCCCTCTACCACCTGACGGAATTCAACTCCAAATTAAATCACGCTTTCAAAACAACACGGTCTGCTCCATTAAAGATGAAATAGTTTGAACATAACACTCTACGTCCTCAGAAATGTAGCACAGAGTCTAAACAAAATCTAGCATCAAATCTAACATAAAATATCTAACATAGCTCTCGGTCTCCCAATCGTTTATAAAGAAAATGCACATAACAATACTTGCAACAATTCAGGAACACTGTCTTTCCTTATCGGAATCACGTTAGGACTCTTTGAAGTGGCTGCGTGAAGAGGAAAAGACATCTGGACTGAGACAGTCCTAATAGAAGTCTTCCTTCCTAAATGTGTTCCCACGTTCCATAACCGTACCCAGAATCCATTTCTTCCTCCATGATGAGCAACGAACCATGTAGACATGACGTGGATCATGCCCATATGCGGTTTTTCTCAAGAGGCCACCTGGAACATACTCAAACATGAAGGCAGCTGCAGAATCGTCGGTTAGCTACGGAATGTCTGCATTCTGCAGCTAGTTCCGGTCAAAATGCTTTACAATGGAAAAAATCACAAAATTCAACAAGTCAGTCATGTAAATCATTCTAGAAGTAATTTTAACTATATTCATTGATCAATTGGGTCTAAGATAGAAATGGACAAGGGAAAATGAGGTAAAATGAGGTGAAGGAAAGCACAATTTTGAGGCTCAACAGTAGCCACCACATCTCTTCTCAGAGATAAGCTACCATTTCCTTAGCTATTTTATTTCCATTCTATCTATAAACATATTTCAGTCATTTGATTTTAATGAAATAAAATTTTATTTCCGCTGCATCTTTGTGTTTATATTTATTTCTATATATTATTTCATTCCTCCATAAATCCAAATGAGTGGTTTCAGAGATGTCTTCTCTTTCTCTGTTTTTCTTTGCATGTCCCGAATGACGTCAGGGTACAATGAGTTAGGGATCGATCTGATTGAACCCTTGTAAGATCAGCCTCACAAACCCCGACGACCTCCCATGGAAGAAGACAATAAAGACAAGGGAGGAGGAGATCATATCAATTTATTGCTTGAGGAGGCCCTCGAGAAACAGAGGAACGCAATTATGGATAAATTTTCCCAGATCCTTCAACAATTTCCCACCGGCGGCGCATCTACATCCAACAGCCACTCTGGAGGGGCCTCTCCTTTCAAGGTATAGGTAAACTTCGACATTATTGTATTTGAAGGAAAGATATATGTATATGCTATAGATAGATGGTTGAATTTGGTAGAAGGGTATTTCTCAGTCCATGGTTTCTCCGATCGAGAAAATATTATTTTTTCACTCCTCAAATCTGCCCCCCATGTCAAAGACTGGTTGTAAACCTATTGTGAGAAAAAGGATGAGAGGTAACCCTCTCTGTTCTCGGCCGCACCCAATTTGAATTCGTTCTGAGATGGTATCGGAGCTATGAGGACAAATACATCCAATGGAAGACGCTGCAGAAACAAAGGGATCAAGATGTGCATGAACTGACGAATTTGTTCCATACCGTGCGCACAAACTTGGGTATTAAAGATTCATAGAGACATTTGGTGCTCAGGTACAATAGATTTTTGTACAGATACATTCAGGAATAAATGGAGTTCCTCGACATTACCTTGCTTGGCACGACATATCGCTATGCCGCCAAGATCGGGCAGAAATTTTAGTAGAAGAAGCGAGACTTTGGATCCATGAATCCAAAGCCAAGGAAAGGCGCCCCCGAACCGCAGAACAAGTAGCCAAGCCAAAGTGGGGTGAATTATAACAACACCACAAATCAAAAGAAGGACATGGGGAAGTGGTGTGATTTTCAGAACAACCCAACTCACAGCACAAATCACTGTCGGGCCAAACAGTCGCTAGTAGCCAAACTAAAGACACCTGAAACAGATGCATATCTTGATCCTGAGTCAGAACAAGACAAAAGTGATGAAAAATGGAAGTAGATCATTGATGCATATCTCAGTTCCATTGTTTCCACCACCAAGCTCTAGAGGGAGGATCCGTAGGATCCAGAGGAGGGGGAGCACCTCTTCCAGTCACAGATGTGGGTGAAGGGTTCTCTACTACAATTCCTTGTCGATAGCGGAAGACAAAAGAATCTCATTTGAACAGACGTTGTGAAGCAGCTCAGCCTATCGACCATAGTACACCTGAAACCATATATAATTGTGTGGCTTCATGAAGGAAAAGAACTCTGCGTCCGTCGGCAGTGCTGCATTTTGTACAAATTCAAGCCATTCATGGATGAGGTACTATGTGATGTTTCTCCTATTGATGTGTCTGATGTTTTATTGGGCCAACCATACTTGTGGAAGAAACATGATGTGTATGAGTCTAGGGCTCGTGATGTTGTTATTACTTTGAGAAATAAATTGTACAGTATACCGGAGGTAGTACCGCCTCCTTCCATCTCTTTGACTATTGCAAAACAACGCAGTAAGCTTGTTTCCAAAACCAGGAAATTTATTTTCATTACCATTCACCCACAAGGCAAGAGGAAGATTATGGCCACAACCTCAGAAAAAAAATCCCCGGCATGGCAACAATAGATGAAAAAATTCATGGAATAATACGAGGACATTTTCTCCTCACCCACAGAGGTTCCTCTACACTGTAAGGTCAAGCACTCTATTGATCTAACCCTAGGTGCATGACCACCTGATATTTCCATACCTCATATGACCACAGAGACAAAATCCACACATGTACTATCTAAGTCTAATAAAGAAACCAAATTTACTGAACGAATCCAGCACATCTTCCCGTGGATCCATGAAATTTTTGACGAATTCAATACCTAGTTCAGTAGAATTTGCCTCATCCCATGGAGGAACTCAACGCAATGGGGACCATTGCTTCCTAAGGGGGAAGTAATTATACAGGTGGATATTGGTGGCCACCCACCTATTCCATTTCGACACCCACCATCGATTCTTTCACTTTTTTAGTTTCAGCACAGCTTACTATTTTTAGCATTTTTTCGAGTCCTAAACATCTGGAGACATTTTGAGGCCCTAAACGACCTTTTTCGAGAAACCCGGGAGTAACATGGGTCATGGACCAATGTTTCTCACTCAAAAGGTTTATTCCACGGATAGATATTTCTAAGGAGGTATTGAGCGTGTCAAACGAAGATTGTATGCCAAAGTTACGTCTCTCGGAAGATTGATGTAAAAATTTACCCAAACAGGGCCCATAGTTTTGGTGCTTCGTCTTCTAGTGTAATATTCCAAAACAGGAAAATCAACAATGTTGAACATAAAACTAGAAATTTCAGTGAATATCATTACGTCAAAACATGAGACAATCATAGAGTCATTCCATTATGTTTAATAGCAGAAATAAGTACAATGTCTTGAGGAAACGATCACACAAGCTAGGCAAACAACCTCGCATGATCCAATACATCAAAATATGAAATGTTCCTAATACATAAAATGTCGGAATGTTATAATTGTGTAGTTCCAAAGGGAATAAATACAGTTGGAAAATAGAAATATATAGTTCTTCTGATATAATGCTCAAAAAGTGTCAGGAATAGAGATCTAAGCTCCCAAGCATAATTCCAAGACAACCCATAAAGGGTTTCTGGAAATATACACTGTGAAAAATGCAGCCCTAGGGTTGAATAATGCTATGCAACTCCATGACTGCAGGGAGGTGGCTGATATGACAAGAAAATATCTTAAACTCATCCCAATATATCCTCCCAATGAAACGTTGCTCCCTCCACTAGGAAACTAGCTCACAAAATGGTTCTTTCAACCCTCCACTGCAACTGCCCTGCAAAATAATGCACTTTCTGAAGGAGACTATCCTGTGGTAGATGGTTGAAGCTTGGCCTAATGCCGGATGGTGAAATGAAGCTCAATTTACCTCTCCTTAGTGGGCACTCGAAGTCCCCCAAGGATGAGAGTGGGATTTCCACCCGGAAACACTCTTGTGCTAAACAACACAGCAAACTCTACTAAATAGCTAAAGCATGCAGAAATTCATAAAAGACCAAGACATAAACAATAATCAGAATGCCTTCTATGGCTTGCATCCCCTTCCTTATATGCTTGGTGAGCTTCCTCACCCTTGGTCCCACTCGTTAAATATCCTACTCCCATGCATACACTCCTCTACCATAGCTGCATTGTCCTCCACTATTTCCACTCTCTCCATGGTAGCGTTATTGATTTGGTCAACCTTGACCCCATCCACATGCATTGACCCCATTCACACTAAGGGTTGCTTTATTTCAGCTAGCTACCTAATCCACCTTCGCACTAGAAGTGGTTTTATTCCTACTAAAGAGATTTAAGGGTCTCTCTACCCACTTATTCATCTAAGTTATGGATGAAAGAAAAATTTAATATTCCAACTAGCTAAAATCTAATTAGGAATATTACATTCCTCCCCTCCTGAATGTTGCTTGTCCTCAAGCAACTGCAAAGATAGATGTTGCAAAATTTTCTCTCCTTCCAATGTGGAATCCTCATTTGGTAGATTCCTCCATCGAATCAGATATCCTTTAATCACCCTGCTCCTTAGTTGCCTCTCCCAAGTGTCCAAGATAGATTCCGGTTGTAAAACCATATGGCCCTTATCATTAATAGGTGGGAGATCCATGGTGGCAACCACATGTTGTCAAATGGCCTTCTTGAGGCATGAGACATGAAAAATTTTATGGATATTGTCGTAACATATTTTTGCACACCTAAATTTTTTAATTTTCGTTGAAAAATTGTCAATTTCTTACTAAGCTGACAATGCAACAAACAGAAGGTTCTCCAGATAGTAAAATTCGTACAACAAAGATGGAAACTTGATGTTTTATTCAGTGATATGCCAGTCTAAAACGTGATTGAAGTTAAAATATGTTAAGTTGAATCCGAAAATATTTTCTGTAACAATGTCGAGCTTCCATGAAACCTACAGGGTAAAAGTGTTGTGTGATTACTTTGTATGCTTTCCTAAAGCCAACAAGTCTCAGGAAATAAAACAATTCTAGAGAAAGGACTGCCTTGGAAAGGAAATCCATCAAATCGATTCATTCATGAGCCCATAATTTCAAGAGGAAAATCCACTCCATCTTCTGAGCAAGTGATTATAAAGGATAAATGTAATGTTCCTAAATTAGCTAAGCTAATTGGAACATTAGAATTTTGTTTTATTTTTCATGTTTATGAATAATAGACTAATGGAGGACATGCAACACTCCTTAGATCAAAAAATAAATACATGCTCAATGTGAACATATTAAATATGAGCAGGTTGCATAAAAACCACTTGTGTGTGAACAGGGCTGAGCTATTTGACTGGGTCAACAGGACCAAATCACAAGACATTCCAGGTGCATTGAACCTCCTAAGTGATCTGCGCAGTTCTAGAAGGAAGACCTCAGTGTGAAAGGGGCTAATTCAAGTGAAGTGGTTTAGGGTTTTGCACATCCTCATTTTATAAAAAGGAGGGAGAGGACTCAAGGAAGTGTTGTTGATGATTTGTTGTTGCTTGAGCAACTCGAGTTCTCTTGGCTGGTTAGCCAAAGAGAAGAGGGTTTCCTGTTTAGGAATCCTCTCTCCTTCCATGGAGTAGCTCTTTGGAGAAGGATGTGCTGCATTGATCCACTGTCCGGCATTTGGCCAAGCTTCTACTTCCAATTGCAATGCAGATCCTGTTCAGGGTTTTATTTCCTTTGTAAGCTGCAGTAAGTGGAGTTTAGATCTTTTCAGATCTAGAGCATTTCAGTACTTCTTTTCAGTGGAGAAGGGTTCTAATCCATTGGAGAGATGTATTGGATGATTTGAGCTTCATTTCAGATCTTGGCATTAGGCCAATATGTTCTTCATGGTATACTGCGCAGTTCCTTCCCCAGATCTACGTTATTGCTGAAGGAGCAATGTTGCAGGGTTTTTGGCATCATTTTGGAGCTAGATCTCTGATGTGAAGGAAGCCTTCTTGCATCAAGGGTGATCCTTGGATTGGCCAACCAATCCAAGTCTATTTCTGATCTGATTCATTCACTGAAGTTTTTTCTTTAGAAATTCTGAATCATTCTGCAGATCTGTTGTAGTAAAACTCATATCTACTCCGGCATTTTCATGTATTGCTGAAATCCCCAAGGGGAATGTAATAAAGAGCCCGTTGGGCATTTTGATTCATTATATATCTCTATTTTGATGTAATCATCAGTTTCAGATCTGTAATTTAATAAAAAGAAGCTTCAGCCTCCTATAACTAACGCTCAAGGGTTTCTGGGTCATTCTCTTGTATTGCAGCACCTCAATCTTGAGGGATTTTCTATGTAAAACTGTTGTTTAACCTTCCTTAATGCTTATGCCATGTTCCTAAACTCATTATTTTATTTTTCATACTATTTTAAATCTTACACCTTCATAAAATACACTGATCTTTCTTTAGTAAATTTCTGCATCTTCCAAGTCATGGGAAATCAGGGTTTCTCTTGACTAGTCGGGAAGGAGGAAATGTTTAACTTAGAAAAACGAATTTTTTTAAACTAAAATTTGGCATGTAGATCCCTCTTGACCTAATATAACATATACCAGAGCCATGAACCTTAATTTTACGCATATTTTCTTATACACCTATTTTAGGGCCAAAATTCTCCCTTTTCCCCACCTTTTTGCCCATAAAAGCTGAGTAAAGGTTTCTGCAGCACTTAGAATTGGATTTTGAGTGTTTTTTAAACACTTTTTATGATATCTGAAGCACACATTCCTGAAAAATGTTTTTTTCAGGCATGTCTTGCTGAGAAATCCATTTTGGGAACATTACAGTGGTATTAGAGCATGATCTTTGGCTCAACCTGCAAGCCAAAGTGTTGAATCCTTGAAGCAGGAATCTTTCAAGATCTATAGACAGAGTCTACAGATGGCCAGGTATCCTCTGGATCTCATCCTTTTCTCAAATGTGACATATCCAGTAAATGCCCCTGCAGTCAATCTCTGGAATAGAATCTTGATACTCCTGAAGAGGAAAATTTACAGCAGTATCAGAGAAGAGAAGAGATAGAGATCAGTAATATGAAGGAGATGAGTTTTACCTCATCATATTTCAGATCCAGGAAGAGCCTCTTCAAAGAGGTTAGACAGAAGAAATAAGGAGGAAGAAAATGAAACTCCTAGAGGGTTTCAAGAAGCAGAAAGGTTCAGTGAGACCTGCAAAAGGTTTCAAGAAGGAGAGGAAGATACATGCACTTCCTATCCTCACAAATAAGGAGAGCTATACAGAGAAAAACCAGAGCATGTCTCCACCACTTGAAATAATTATGGGTGAGAAGATCTCCTTGCTCCCTTTTCAGATCATGAAGGGCATTGAAGAAGATCTCAAGGAGATTGAAAAGGTGGAGACTTGTACCAGCGTTGTCACAACCTTGGAGGAGCAGCCTTCATGTTCAGTAATAGAGGAATGCCACAAAAGTTGCAGAAGAAGTTTTGCTTCTATTCACCAAGGTATGATTAAAGATTCATTTATGCTCATTTCAACACATTATATGAGGAGATCTACATCTTTGCATGTTGTTGATTTAGAGCAACAGAGTTGCATTGCACTATACAAAGGTGGTGATGAAGAGAAGCTTGCATTTCAAGATCCCATGAAGTGCAGGAATCTGATTTGGGATGATGGTATCCCTCATGGGAGGTGTACCAAGATGGGGTATGGAGAGCAAGAGGCTAGATAGCCACTTGCAGATTTTTGATACCAGGCAACAGAAGGCTTGGCTGCACTGGCTACTCTTGGAAGAGTTTGATCATCACACTCTTCCTAAGGGTATGTGGCAGGATACTTGCATCATGGAGCAACAAAGAGTATGGGCACATTGTGTTGGCATAACATTTTTCATGTCAAGCACCATCTTGTCACTACATGGATGGGATGATGGAAGTATGAGAAAACAACAAATGATTTTGTTGCTTGGGATGTTCTCGAGAGAGCAAGGGAAAATTTGCTCTCACAGTTTTCATGATGTTGCAGGAGTAGAAGATGGCACTATCATAGTGCAAATGGGTTACTCCTTGACCTTAGATGTTCAAGAAGGACTTTCTTCATGAGAAGTACTTCTCATATATAGCAGCATTATGGGAGATGCCTTTGACATTCTACATGTCAAAGAATTGGAGCTATGAGTTGATGGGAGCCTACTTTCATAGGCCAACAACGTTGTCACTTTGGAGCTGAGATTTATTGATGGATTATTCCCAGGATCACTTCTCATTCAATGCACTTGGTGAGCAAAGAGGAGGTGAAGAAGATGAAGTGGTAAATGGAGACATCTATTACTGTGGTGTGCTTTTCTTGACTTGGGTTTCCAAGCAGGAGGATAAGGACTTTCATGCAGCACTTGGTTCATCCCCCTTCATGGGAGTGTGCCAAACTATTATTGTGGATTCATTCATGAGTCCATGTATCTTCTTGCTTCCAACATATGGTGAGAGATTTTGCTTGCATCCTCTTACCATCTTTTGGCAATGCATTGCTCCACAAGAGGGAAAGCTATTCATTGAGCTCTGTGATCTACATTGGGCCAAGTTATATGATGGAGACAGCCATCACTTATGTGGCCTTGGGCAAAGATGTTTTTCTTACATGTATTTTCATTTTATTCATATGATTAACCATGTCACAGGAAGCATTTTACCATACAATTTTCTGAAGCAGCAGTTTGAAAAATTGCGCTGTGAGGATTTGGAAGACTATTGGTACTCTCTTGCATTTGCATAGAACCTTCAATATTTCCTTCATTATGGTGGTGATCATGTTTTCAGTTGCTGATATTGTTTCTATCTTGATGGGAGACATGATGTTGAGTAAGGCACATGGTTTGGATGTGTCCTTTGGGAAGAAGATTCCCACATTTTTTTGCAGCACATGTTCTAATGGGAACATGAGAGGGGTTGTGGCCACCATAGCCAAACACTTGCTTCTCTTGGAGGTGAGCCATGTATGTGATAAGGATGCCATGTGATGACTATCTCATATCCCTCACATGTGGAGTGTATTGGGCCATTTGGTTTTGCAGCGTTGGAGGAAGCATTTTTGCAGATCTAATCTCCATGATGCCACTTGAGGGCAATATCCTTACAACCCAAGATCAGGTTTTACTCTACACTTATCCCAAGTGGAGAGGAGAACAGCGTGGGGTATACCATCTTGTCTACCATGTGCAGATTTTCAGCCCACCTATTTTGCAGGAGCTCAAGGTGAAGGAACATTTTCATAGAGTTTCCATGTCATGAGGTGACTCATTTTTGGTGGATGATTGCTTGAGGATGGAGAACTCACATGGGGGATGTTATTTCCCAATACACTTCAGATTCCATGCCTCAAGGGAGCCTCTAGGCAGCACCTTATTGCCTTCTTGATTATTTGACTGTTTCATGTTGATAGCTATTCAGCTAACTTGCATGCTTGGGAGGGGCAATATGGAGATTCATTGTTGATACAACATCTCATTATTTGGAGGAGTTCATCATATGGGGATGCTACAGTAGGAGGAGGAGACATCTTTCAGTTCTATCCTTGCAGTTGCTTGAGGACAAGCAACATTTGGGAGGGGAGGACTATAATGTTCCTAAATTAGCTAAGCTAATTGGAACTTTAGAATTTTGTTTTATTTTTCATGTTTATGAATAATAGACTAATGGATGACATGCAACACTCCTTAGATAAAAAAATAAATACATGCTCAATGTGAACAGGATTAAATATGAGTTGGTTGCATAAAAACCACTTGTGTGTGAACAGGGCTGAGCTATTTGACTGGGTCAACAGGACCAAATCACAAGACAGTCTAGGTGCATTGAACCTCCTAAGTGATCTGCGCAGTTCTAGAAGAAGGACCTCAGTTTGAAAGGGGCTAATTCAAGTGAAGTGGTTTAGGGTTTTGCACATCCTCATTTTATAAAAAGGAGGGAGAGGACTCAAGGAAGGGTTTTTGATGATTTGTGGATGCTTGAGCAACTCAAGTTCTCTTGGCTGGTTAAACAAAGGGAAGAGGGTTTCCTGTTTAGGAATCCTCTCTCCTTCCATGGAGTAGCTCTTTGGAGGAGGATGTGCTGCATTGATCCACTATCCGGCATTTGGCCAAGCTTCTACTTCCAACTACAATGCAGATCCTATTCAAGATTTGATTGCGTTTGTAAGCTGCAGCAAGTGGAGTTTAGATCTTTTCAGATCTAGAGCATTTCAGTACTTATTTTCCGTGGAGGAGGGTTCTAATCCATTGGAGAGCTGTATTGGATGATTTGAGCTTCATTTCAGATCTTGGCATTAGGCCAATATGTTCTTCATGGTATACTGCGTAGTTCCTTTCCCAGATCTTCGTTATTGCTGAAGGAGCAGTGTTGCAGGGTTTTTGGCATCATTTTGGAGTTAGATCTTTGATGTGAAGGAAGCCTCCTTGCATCAAGGGTGATCCTTGGATTGGCCAACCAATCCAAGTCTATTTCTAATTTGATTCATTCACTAAAGTTTTTGCTTTAGAAATTCTGAATCATTCTGCAGATCTGCTGCAGTAAAATTCAGATCTACTGCAGTAAAACTCAGATCTGCTCCGGTATTTTCATGTATTGTTGAAATCCCCAAGGGGAATGTAATAAAGAGCCCTTTGGGAATTTTGATTCATTATAGATCTCTGTTTTCATGTAATTATCAGTTGCAGATCTGTAATTTAATTAAAATAAGCTTTAGCCTCCTGTAACTAACGATGAAGGGTTTCTGGGTCATTCTCTTGTATTGCAGCACCTCAATCTTGATGGATTTTCTGTGTAAAAATGTTGTTTAACCTTACTTAATGCTTATGCCATGTTCCTAAACTCATTATATGATTTTTCATACTGTTTTAGATCTTACACCTTCAGAAAATACGCTGCCCTTGCTTCAGTAAATTTCTGCATCTTCCAAGTCATGGGAAATCAGGGTTTTTCTTGACTAGTCGGGAAGGAGGAACTGTTTAACTTAGTAAAACGCATTTTTCTTCTTCTGAAATTTGGCATGTAGATCCCTATTGACCTAATATAACATATCCCAGAGCCATGACCCTTATTTTTACACATATTTTCTTATACACCTATTTTGGGGCCAAAATCCTCACTTTTCCCCACCTTTTTGCCCATAAAAGCTGATTAAAGGTTTCTTCAGCACTTGGAATTTTTTCCTGAGTGTTTTTTAAACACTTTTTATGATATCTGAAGCACACATTCCTGAAAAATCCATTTTTTAGGCATGTATTGCTGAGAAATCCATTTTGGGAACATTACAATAAAAGAGCACATCCGGAGAAGGCCGATTGGCATTGCGAACTAAAAGGACACAGCGGGACCATTAGATCTGTCAAAGATCAATGATGGAGTTTAAAATCACAACTATTTATATTTCGCACATCGCAGAGTTTAATGTTAAGACATCGCATGATAAGAGATTAAAGTTGCGACATGCGATAGGTATTTCGCTGCAAGTTGCGAAATATCAAAATCACAATATTGCAAAAATTTTTGAAGTTAAGAAGTTTCGGGGAGTTAATTTGGTTAATTTGTGAACCTTCGGGGTTGGTCAATGGTTTGTGTGGGCCCATAACCCACAGGTTCGTGCAAATTTGGGTAAATATGCAGTAATGTTGCATCAAAGTCACTTCCCTCACATTTCATATTTCCCGATACTTTATAAATCCCAACCCCACCATTCCACGTCACCCTTTCCCCGATTCACATCGCATCACAACTTTAGTTTTTTAAACCATATTCCAAACTTATATCTGGTCCTGATTGCGATTTGCGATGTGGTTGACCCACCATAACTGTCTGAAAGTGCTCCCCTCATCTTTCGGCATCCGATGGTTTTCACAGCCTTCAGCCCCCCTTCACGATTTAAATCTTATCACCGGAAGAGGGGAGGGGGGGGGGGTCTGAATTCGGTAGTAAATCAAAACCACAGGCCAACACGTGTCATTACCTCAGCTTTTCGTACCCCCCATGCACGAAACCTGAAACCGCTCAACCCCCCCTCCGAAAGAAAATTCCCACAACCGCTTACCATTTAATTGACGTTGCACGATTACCCGTCCACTACTCTGCCGCTGCCAATTCATCTGCTGATTAATCAAATCCCATGGCATTCATTCCCTCCATAATCCCATTAAGCATTTAATCTTCCTAACCATTAACCCATGCCACTGTTCAACAATTCAAAGACACAACAAATCAACGATTTAATTGGTAGATTCTGAGGATCGTCTTCATATTTCCAAATAGTAAATCCAACAGTCAAATATCCATTTCCAGAATTGGAGGCGGAATATTTTCCAACAACTCAAAATACTCTGCAGTTTTCTAGAGATACTCTTTATTTTTAGTTTTGTGTTCAGGATTTTGTTCCTAAAAAGTTTCTATTAAAGTATTTTGGCTCTGGCTTTGACATAATTTGTTTTTCTCATACTTTTTTCCAGTATTTCCATATTTGTTTTCTTCATATGATTCAATTCATGTACAGTTATCCAATTGAAAATTTAATTGAATCTTAGTTTCATTTTCAATTCGTTGTGAAGTTGTAATTTGATTAAGAGATTAATTTACAGGGCTATCTGTTATTGTAAATTCCTCTTGAAATATGAATTACACCAGGTTTCTGTAATGAATTGATTATATTTTGGTTATTCTAAAAACATAGTATTCGTAATTTCTGAAAACTATAATTGTTTAAAGAGATTAGTATACCAGATTGCCTGTCTGATCAAGATCCTCTTTGAAACTGGTTATTGTTTTTCCTTCTATCTTCTCCTGAATATGTTTTGTTAGGCTATAGAAATATTCTACACTCATCCAAATATCCCTAGTTGTTAAGTATTCAGTCTGACTACTACATTATTAGGGATCTCCTTACATTCTTTTGTCAAATTCTTATACAAATCAAGTTGTTCTGTCAGGCTGGACACTGACACTTTGAGAAATGAATCTGTGAAGGAGGGATTTATTCATGAATAGGGATTGCCATTAATAGCCAACCACCCCAAATTAAAACCATAAATCTGGCCATTGTGCTTCAAAGGTTGTTGTTTGGTGACAGTGAACAACATTAAACAAGGCCTCGTAATTATTGAGGGAGCCCCCTCTGGTTCAAGGGCCAACTTGAACCTAAAGACTGGTTGAGTTGGTTTCCTAGTGTATTTTGTGCAGTCAAGGACTTCCTACGAGAAACAGGTACAACATTTGGTGTTGTTGCCAGGGAGCAAAGTGATGAAAATATTTTCCCCGGAGAACGATAAAGGTTAGATCTATTCCTTGCTGGTGAACAAGGAATTGGCATTTGTATTGGTTGCATTATTTTCACCTGGTGACTCCACTTTGTCGAAGGGAAATTCCACTGGGAAACGAATTCCACTCTTTTCATATTTCAGCTGCCTTTACTACTATGCAAGGTTAGTTGATACTTGCAATCATCAGTATATGTATTTTCCTCTCAACCACGCTCAGAAATCTAAAATGTCAGTAGAGGATGCAACTTTTAAAGTACTCCTATGAGTATAAGTTTTCCATGGGGCTTTATGTTCATATTGTATATATTCTTCAAATTTTCAGCTATTGGCAACGTGGTTTGTCAATAAATCCACTCCACACTTGGTTACACTGGAAAACATATTTCACCTAACAGTGCAACGTTTCCAGTTTAGTTAGATAGTGGTGTGGGGATTGAATATTAGATATTCAAAGTTTCATTATCTAGTAGATCAGTGTGTTCATTTTTTATGAATGGTGTGATAGATCTGCTTATATTTCCAGTCTAGAATTTTTAAGTTTTTAGATTTCAATATGAAAGAGTATCCAGATTAGTGCTGGCATATGGTTGCATTTCACAATAGCAGGCTATTCAAATGACATGATTGATTCGTGAGAGTTGGTTACGGCAGATGATGGTTGATGATGAGTTTTACAATATGACTCCATGCCCAATGCTAAAGGCAACAGATCTACTTGTTCTCTGCATCCCACAGGGGGAAGCAGTCCCCATTGGAGCCAATGTTGTAACATATCTTACTAAGATGACAACACAACAAACAGAAGGTTCTCCATAATGTAAAATTCGTATAGCATAGATGTAAACTTGATGTTTGGTTCAAAGGTATGCTAGTCTAAAACGTGATCGCAGTTAAAATATGTTAGAGTTGCAATCCAAAAATATTTTCCGTAACAATGTCGAGCTTCCATGCAACCTACAGGGTAAAAGTGATGTGCGATTACTTTGTAGGATTTCCTCAAGCCAAAAAGTCTTAGTAAATAAAACAATTCCAGAGGAAGGACTGTCTTGGAAAGGACATCCATCAAATCGATGAGTTGATGAGCCCAGAATTTCAAGAGAAGCATCCACTCCATCTTCTGAGCAAGTGATTCTAAAGGATAAAAGAGCACATCCGGAGAAGGCTGATTGGAGGTGTGAACAACAAGGACACATCGGGACCATTAGATCTGTCAAAGATCAATGGTGGAGTTTAAAATCACAACTAGTGAGATTTCACACATCATAGATTTTAGTGTTAATACATCGCAAGATAAGCGATTAAATTTGCGACGTGCGATAGGGATTTCACTGCGAGTTGTGAAATTTCAAAATCGCAATATTGCGAAAATTGTTAAAGTTAAGAAGATGCAGGGACTTAATTTGGTTAAGTTGCGAACTTCCGGGATTGGTCAATGGTTTGTGTGGTCCCACAACCCACAGGTCCATGCAAATTTGAGTAAATATGCAGTAATGCTGCATCAAAGTCACTTCCCTCACATTTCATATTTCCTGATACTTTATAAATCCCGACCCCACCATTCCACGTCACCCTTTCCCACTTCGCATCGCCTCACAACTTTATTTGTTTAAATCATATTCCAAATGTATATCCAGTCCCGATTGCAATTTTCAATGCAGTTGGCCCACCATAACTGTCTGATAGTACTTCCCTCATCTTTCGGTATCCAACAACTTTCATAGCCTTTCGGCCCCCCTTCACGGTCCAAACCTTATCACCAGGGGGGGGTCCAAACTCAGTAGTAAAGAAAAACCACCCGCCAACACATGTCATTACCTCATCTTTTCGGACTCCCCATGTGCAAAACCTAAAACAGTTCAACCCCCCCTTCGAGAGCAGATTTACGCAACCGCTTACCATTTAATTGACATTGCATGATTACCTATCTATGACTCCGTCGCTACCACTTCATCCGTCGATTAATCAAATCCTATCGCATTCATTCCCTCCATAATCCCATTAAGAATTTAATTTTCCTAACCATTAACCCACGCCATTGTTCAAAAATTCAAAGCAGCATCAAATCAATGGTTTAATTGGCAGATTCCAATGATCATCTTTAGATTTCCAAAGAGTAAATCCAACAGTCAAAGATCCATTTCTAGAATTGGAGGCAGAAGATTTTCCAACAACTCAAAATATTCTACAGTTTTCTAGAGATACTCTTTATTTTTACTTTTTTGTTCAGGATTTTGTTCCTGAAAAGTTTGTATTAGTTTAAAAATTTGTACTATATATATATATATATATATATATATATATGATTAATTGTAATAAGAAAGGGTGGGCTTTTGAGGCCAAGACCTTTCATCTTTGTAAAAAATTTCTCCAGAAATTATAATTAAAGTATTTCAGCTCTGGCTTTGACATAATTTGTGTTTCTCATACGTTTTTCCAGTATTTCCATATTTGTTTTCTTCATATGATTTAATTCATGTACAGTTATCCAATTGAAAATTTAATTGAATCTCAGTTTCATTTTCAATTCGTTGTGAAGTTGTAATTTGATTAAGAGATTAATTTATAGGGCTATTTGTTATTGTAAATTCCTCTTGAAATCTAAATTATTGAAGGTTTCTATAATGAATTGATTATATTTTTTTATTATGAAAACATAGTTTTCATAATTTATGAAAACTATAATTGTTTAAAGAGATTAGTATATCAGACTGCATATCTGATCAAGCTCCTCTTTGAAACTGGTTATTCTTTGTCCTTCTATCTTCTCCTGAATATGTTTTGTTAGGCTTTAGAAATATTCTACACACATCCAAATCTCCCTAGTTTTTAAGTATTCAGTCTGGCTGCTACATTATTAGGGATCTCCTTACATTCTTATGTCAAATTCTTATACAAATCAATTTGTTCTGTCAGGCTGGAAGTTCACACTTTGAGAAAGGACTCTGTGAAGGAGGGATTTATTCATGAATATGGATTGTCATTAATAGCCAACCACCCCTAATTAAAACTATAAATCTAGCCATTGTGCTTAAAAGGTTGTTGTTCGGTGACAGTGAACAGTGTTAAACAAGGCCTCGTAATTATTGAGGGAGCCCCCTCTGGTTCAAGGCCCAGCTTGAACCTAAAGACTGGTTGAGTTTGTTTCCTAGCGTAGTTTTTGCAACCAATGACTACCTACGAGAAACAGGTATGAAAAATCTTACTCCCAATGGGGAGCTCCAACTCATATGCTACCTCTCTGACACAACGAATCACCCTGTATGGTCCATAGAACGGGGGCTTAGGATTCCAAGCCCCCTTCTCCTTCAGTGTAGATTTTCTATAAGGTTGAATATGGAGATAGAATAAATCATCAACCTCAAACTGCCTCTCTATCCGACCACAGTTTGCATACAACTTCTATTGATTCTGGGTTGTAGTAATGTTGTCCTTGAGAGCATAGAGTATGTCCTGACTCTCTTGGATCCACTCCTTGGCTCTAGGAGCCTTGTTTGATCCAAACATCACATCAACAAATGATAGAGCATCATACCCATAAAGAGCCCGAAACAGAGACATGCCGATGGACATATCAAATTTTTTTTTGTAGCAATATTCTCCCAAGTGGAGCCAGCACAACCATGCTCTTTACTGCCCTGAAACATAGTTTCGCAATTAGCCTTCTAGCCACTTGTTTACTCCCTTTGTCTATCCATCAGTCTAAGGGTGATAACTAGTACTCGGTGTCAACTTGGTACCCAGTAACCGAAAAAGCTCCTGCCAAAAGCCACCCATGAAGCGGCTATCTTGATCACTAACTATGGTCTTTGGAAGACCAGGGAGTCTAAAGATATCTCTAAAGAATAGCTCAACCACCTATGAAGCACTATATCGTGCTGAAATAGCAAAGAAATGTGAATACTTTGTTATTCGATCAACAAATACAAATATACAATCCTTATCCTGTATTGTAGGTAGACCAATGATGAAATCCATCGAGATACTTTCCCATTTTCCTTACAGAATAGGGAGTGGCTGCAACAATCCTATAGGATGGTTGTTCTCTCCTTTGTTCTACTGGAAAACTACGCACTCCTTGATGTGTTGGAGCACATCCTCCTTGAGACCCTTCCATGAGAATCTCTCCTTAATGGCCTGATATGTTTTGGTGAATCCTTGATGGCAAAAAAGTGGTGAAGCATGTGTTGCATGCAAATATTCTCCTTGAGTATAAAATATCTAGTCAAGAAGATCAGGTCTCAGTAATATATGATCTCATCCATCTCTCTAAACCTCTCATCCATCACCTATCCATCTAGGATCTCACATGCAAAGCGATATTGAGAATACTCCACCAATAGTTGGGCCTTCCAATCTGTATCCACACTCATCAATGACAACGCTACTGGTCTCCATGATAGGGCATATGCTACCACATTTCTCTTCCCTTTGACATATTCAATGTCAAAGAAATATTCTTGGATCTTACTCACCCATTTCTACTGCCTCTCTTGCAGCTGCTTCTGCTCAAGGAAAAACCGCAGACTATTTTGATCAGCCTTCACTCGGAATCTTTTTCCCACCAAATACTGCCAGAATTTGGCTAATCCATGCATGATAGCCAACATTTCCTTATCATATATAGAGTACAACCTATCATGAGGCAGCAACTTCTGACTCTCAAAATCTATGGGGTGACCCCCCTGCATCAAGACTACTCCAATGCCCTCCCCTAAAGCGTCACTTTCCAGCACAAAGCGCTGGGTGAAATCTAGTAATACCAACAGCAGGCAGCTTCTCATCACCTCCTTGAGCCTATCAAAGGCCCTATGCATTGTGGTTGTCCAACTAAAGGCTCCCTTCTTGGTCAAATTTGTAAGTGGTGCTGGTAGTTGAGAGAACCCTTTGACAAACTTCCGGTAGTAAGTAAAGATGCCTACAAACCCCCGAAGTTCGGTTACATTCTTTAGCTCAAGCCAATATCGAATAGCACAGATCTTCTCCTCATGAACCCCCACTCCATATACTCCAATTATGTGACCCAAATAGAGCATATCTGTGAGCCCAAACTCACACTTGGAGAGCTTAGCATAGAACTGTCGCTCCTTAAGAATCTTTAATACTGTCTCAATATTCTGCAAAATGCTCCTCTCATGTGCGGTTGTAAATAAGAATGTCATCAAATAAAACCAACACAAACTTCCTCAGTTGAACATAGAAGATGTGGTTCATGCAAGACTAAAAAGTAGCTGGAGCATCCGTTAACCCAAGTGGCATCACCAAACACTCAAAGTGGCCATAGTGGCATCTAAATGCAGTCTTCGGGATATATTGATCCCTCACCGTGATCTGATGGTACCCTGACCTCAAATCAATCTTTGAAAAGTAATTTTATCCCCTTAGCTCATCCATCAGCTCATCAATCTTAGGAATTAGATACATGTTCTTCATTGTTTTATTGTTCAAAGCTCTATAGTCAATGCACATCCTCAATGTGCCATCCTTCTTCTTTACCAATACCACAGAAGAAGTAAAAGGACTAGTGTTGGGTCAGATATGTCATAAATCCAAGATCTCCTGAATGGCCTTTTCAATCTCATCCTTGTAGGCTTTGGGATTCCTATAGGGTGTGGTGATCACTACTTGGATCCCCTGATCCAACTCAATAGTGTACTCAAATCCTCGGTCAGGTTGCCTCCCCGGTGGTATATCTCCAAATATTGTATAATAACGATCTAGAATAGACTACACATCTAGGTGTATTGGTGCACCCTTGCCTTCTGCCTCTGACATACACAATTCCACTGCTCACTCTATGTCTTCTCTGCGCAAATCAGCCTTCATCCTGTGTGTTGAGACAATCTAGGGTGGATAGGTGTGCATGCCCTTGATCTTCTAGTGCTTACCGCTCCCCTTCTATGTCCATTCCATCTCCAAGGTCTCCCAATCCATGGTGACCTTCCACAAGGTGATCAACCACTGAATACCCAATATCACATTGGTGTTTGGAATATCAACCACAGATAAGTGGTCTGCCAATGTGTAAGTTCCCAAAGTGATAGTTAGTGTCGATACATACTTGACACGTTGCATGGTTCTAGCTTCTGGAACCAAGACTGAGAATCCCTCAAAATAATCTATGGGAATGCCTCTCCTCTGCACTAACTGAGTATCAATAAATTTGTGGGTATCCCAACTATCTATCAACATCGACACTCTCTGCCCCTAAATAGTGCCTCTAACCCTCAATGTTATATACTTGGGAACTCCCCGCAAAGCTGCAAGAGTCCCTCTAGTTGGAGCAAATGTTCCCTTCACACCTCTTGGTGGTGGTGCAACTCCTCCTGATGATACAACATTGGTATCCTCCTTTAATTCTTCTGCTTCCTCTTCTTCATCATCAGAGAACACCTCAATATAATGTGCCTTCCCGGTAGCACACCGGTGCCCTAGTGCCCATGGCTCTTGGCAAGTGAAGCAAAGTTTTATCCTCCTTAGATCTCCCCGAACATCATCACCAAGAGATCCCCTTTAGTGGTTATCCTTTGAGGGAGGAAACTTCACATCTTTTCCCTTTGCTTGAGAAAAGAAATTTTGTTTTAATGGGCCTTTTTCCCTTGGCAACTCATGCTGAAAATATCTAGCCCTCTTAATAGCCTCTTGGAGTGTAGTTGGTCTAGTGGATTTCACCAACCCATCCAAAGGCTATGTTATCCCATCAATAAACATATATACTCTCCTAGCTATAGATAGATTGATCACCATAACTGAGAGTTTTATAAATTCAGAGATATAAGTCTTTGGATCTCCTGTTTTCTTGAGCTTAGCTAGATCAAAAAAATGTGCTTCTATATTTCTGCGATCAAATCTTTCCACCAACCTCTAGGTAAATTATGCATAGGCAGTGACACTAGCATGCCCTAGTGTAGATAGACCATGAAAACACCACTCATGTGATTCACCTTCAAGGTGCAGTGCTACTATCTTAATGGCCTCCATATCTAAAACTCGGTTCAGTTGAAAATAGGTATCCAACTTCTCTACCCAAGCCTTGGTTGTGCACTTGGGTGACCCATCAAAAGAGGGAAGAAATAATATACCCATATTACACTGCAGATCATTGTTCGGCATGTACCCTCCACCTCTATTGTGATTATTGGGTCTTCTATTATCCTTGATCCGACATAACTCTTAGAAGTTCAGGTGCTCCTTGAACCTCTAAGATTGAGATTCATACTCTAAAAAATAATCACCAAGAGTTTCCTCATTTTTTGGTCCTCCCACCTCATTTCCTATTGCTAGGAATGTAGGCATGGTGGAGCGTTGTGAAGAAGGTTGTAATTCTAGTTGCTCACACCAATCATGTGAGGTGTCAGAACTCTATCCATGTTGAAACCCTCTAGGGGATTCCTTCTGTCTTTCTAACCTCATCTCCTTGACTTCTTTGGAAATATTCTGCATGGTATGTAGAATAATTTTTGGAAATTATATTTCCTCCATTTCTTTAGATATTATATATGCAGTGCCCCACAGACTGAGCCAAGATTGTGCTCTCATACCACTGTAATATTCCAAAATAGGCAAAGCAACAATATTGAACATAAAACTATAAATTGCAGTGAATATCAATATATCAAAACATTGGACAATCATAGAGCCATTCCATTATGTTAAATAGCATAAAATAAGTACAATGTCTTGAGGAAAAGGTCACTCAAGCTAGGCAAACAAGCCTCCCATGATCCAATACATCAAAATATGAAATGTTGCTAATACATAAAAAGCTAGAAAGTTATTACTCCGTAGTCCAGGAGGGAATAAGTGCAGCTGGAAAATATAAATATATATATTTGTTGATATAATGCTCAACAAGTGTCGGGAATAGAGATCTAAGCTCCCAAGCACAATTTCAATACAACCCAAAAAGGGTTTCTGAAAATACACACTGTGAAAGATGCAGCCCTAGGGTTGAATAACGCTCTGCAACTCCACGATTGTAGGGAGGTGGATGATATGACAAGAAAATAGTTGAAACTCCTCCCAATAGATCCTCCCAATGAAAGGTTGCTCCCTCCACTAGGAAACTAGCTCACAAAATGGGTCTTTCAACCCTCCACTGCAATTTCCCTGCAAAATAACGTAGTTTTTGGAGACTGCATTGTGGTAGATGGATGAAGCTTCGCTTGATGTAGGATGGTGGAATGATGCTCAATCTACCTCTCTTGAGTGGGCACTCGAAATCCCCCGAGGATGAGGGTGGGATTTCTTCCCAGAAACACCGTTGTGCTAAACAACATAACAGACTCCGCTAAACCGCTGAAGCATGCAGAAATTCATAAAATACCAAGACATAACAACAATCAGAATACCTTTTATGGCTGTCATCCCCTTCCTTATATTCTTGGTGAGCTTCCTAACTTTTGGTCCCACTCATTAAAGATGCTACTCACATGCATACACTCCTCCACCACAACTGGGTTGTCCTCCACTATCTCCACTCTCTCCATAGCAGCATTGTTCATTTGGTCAACCTTGACCCCATCCATATGAATTGACCCCTTCACACTAATGGTTTCTTTATTTCAGCTAGCTAACTGATCCACCTTCACACTAGAAGTGGTTTTATTCCTACTAAAGAGATTTAAGGGTCTATCTACCCACTTATTCATCTAACTTATGAATGAAAGAAAAATTTAATATTCCAACTAGCTAAAAGCTAATTAGGAATATTACATATAGGGTCAGGTTTTTGGATTTTTAGGATTTTCCCTTTTTTCTCAACAATAAATAGGCCTTCGAGCCTCATTGTAACACAGTTTAGAAGAATGTAGCTGCCACATCTCTTCTCAATGATAAGCTACCATCGCCCTAGCTAGTTTATTTCCATTCTTTCTATAAACATATTTCAGTAATTTTATTTTAATGAAATGGAATTTTATTTCCACTGCATCTCTGTGTTTATGTTTATTTCTATATATTATCGTGTTCCTGCATAAATTTGGATCAGTAGTTTCAGAGTGGTCTACTCTTTCTCTATTTTTCTTGCATGTCCCCAACGAGGTTAGGGTACAAGGAGTTAGGGATTGATCTGGTTCAACCCTTGCAAGATCAGCCTCGAAAACCCCGATGAAATCCCATGGCGAAAGAAAATAAAGACGATGGAGTAGGAGATCCTATCAAATTATTGCTCGAGGAGACCCTCGAGAAACTGAGGAACACAATGATGGATAACTTTTCCCAGATCCTTCAACAGCTACCTACCAGTGATGCATCTACATCCAGCAACCACTCTAGAGGTGCCTCTACTTTCAAGGTATAGGTAATCTTCGACATTCCTGTATTTGAAGGCCAGATAGATGTAGACGTTGTAGATAGATGGTTGAATTTTCTAGAAGGGTATTTCTTGGTTCATGATTTTTCTGACCAAGAAAAGTTTATTTTTTCACTCCTTAAAGTCCCCCCCCCATGTCAAAGACTAGTGGGAAACCTATTAAGATCAAAAGGATGAGAGGGAACCCTCTCTGTTCTCAGCTGCACCCACTTGGAATTCGTTTTGAGACTGCATCAAGGAACAATATTACCCTACGGAGAGCTATGAAGAAAAATACATCCAATGGCCCACACTGTGGAAATAAAGGGATCAATATGTGCACGAACTGATGAATTTGTTCCGTACCCTATGCACAAAGTTGGGTATTAAATATTCAAAGAGACATTTGGTGCTCAAGTACCACACCTATTTGCACAGATACATTCAGGAAGAAATGGATTTCCTCGACATTACCTTGCTTGGCACGACATATCATTATGCTTCCAACATTGAGAAAAAAATTAAGCAGAAGAAGCAAGACTTTGGATTCGCAAATCTGAAGCGAGGTAAAGGCGCCCCCGAACCGCAGAACAAGGGGCCAAAAAAAAGTGGGGTGACTCAGAAAAACACCACAAATCCAAAGAAGGACATAGGGAAGTAGTGTGAATTTCATAACAGCCCCACTCGCAACACAAATGAGTGTCGGGCCAAACAGTCACTCGTGGCCAAACTAAAGGCACCCGAATCAAATGCATGTCCTGATGATGAGTCAAAACTAGACAAGGGTGATGACAAAGGGAAGTGGATCATTGATGTGGATCCCAGTACCATTGTTGCTACCACTAAGATCCAAAGGGAGGATTAGGATCCAAAGGAGGGGGGCGCCTCTTCCATTCGCAGATGTGGGTGAAGGGTTCTCCACTACAATTACTTGTCGATAGCGAAATCCAAAAGAACCTCATTTCAGCAAAATTTATGAAGAATCTCGGCCTACCGACCGTAGCACACCCGCAGTCGTATACCATTGGGTGGCCCGCAGTCGTATACCATTGGGTGGCTTCACGAAGGAAGAGATCTATGCGTCTTCCAGTACTGTCGCATTCCGTAGAGCATCAAGGCATTCATGGATAAGGTATTGTATGATGTTGCTCCTCTTGATGTGTCTGATGTATTATTGGGCCAACCATACTTGTGGAAGAGACATGTTGTGTATGAGTCTAGGTATCATGTTTTTTTTATTACTTTGAAAAATAAATTGTACAGGATACCGGAGGTAGTACCGCCTCCTTCCATCTCTTTCACTACTGCAAAACAATGCAGTAAGCTTATTTCCCAAAACAGGAAATTTATTTGCATTACCACTCGCCCATAAAGCAAGAAGAAGATTGTGGCCACAACTTCGAAACAAGGCTTCCCTGCATGGCAGTAGAATATGGACAAAGTCATGGAGGAATGCGAGGACATTTTCTCCTCACCCTAAGAGGTTCCTCTAAATTGTAAGGTCAAGCACTCCATTGATCTGACCCCAGGTGCACCGTCGCCTGATATTTCCATACCTCATGCGACCACATAGAAAAAATCCACACATGTATTGTCTGAGGCTGATAAAGAAACCAAATTTACTGAATGCATCCATCACGTCTGCCCGCGGGTCTATGACATTTTAGAAAAATCCAATATCAAGTTCAATAGAATTTGCCTCGTCCCATGGAGGAACTCAACGCAATGGATACCATTACTTCCTAAGGGGGGAGGAATGATCCAGGTGGATATTGGTGGCCACCCACCTATTCCATTTGGACCCCCACCATCGGTTCTTTCAGTTTTCATTTTCAACACAACTTATTATTTTTAGTATTTTTTCGGGTCCTAAACTTTCAGAGCCGTTTTGAGGCCATAAACGACATTTTTTGGGAAACCCAGGAGAAACATGGGTCACTAAACAATGGTCATGAACCAATGTTTCTCACTCAAAATTTTTAGTCCTCAAATAGATTTTTATAATGAGGTATTGAGCGCATTAATCGGAGATTGTATGCCAAAGTTACGTCTCTGGGAATATTGATGTACCAATTTACCCAAACTGGGCCCATAGTTTTGGTGCTTCGTCTTCTAGGGTTATGTTTTTGGATGTTTAGGATTTTCCATTGTTTCTCAACAATAAATAGGCCTTCAAGCCTCATTGTAACATAGTTCAGAAGAATGTAGCCACCACATCTCTTCTCAGAGATAAGCTACCATCTCCCTAGCTATTTTATTTCCATTCCATCTGTAAACATATTTCAGTCATTTGATTTTAATGAAATGGAGTTTTATTTCCGCTACATCTCTATGTTTATGTTTATTTTTTTATATTATTGTGTTCCTACATAAAACCGAATCAGTGGTTTTAAAGCGGTTTTCTCTTTCTCTGTTTTTCATTGCATGTCCCCTACGAGGTCAAGGTACAAGGATATAGGGCTCAATCTGGTTGAACCTTTGCAAGATCAACCTTGAAAACCCCGAGCGACCTCTCATGGTGAAAGAAAATAAAGTCAAGGGAGCAAGAGCTCCTATCAAATTATTGCTCAAGGATGCCCTCGAGAAACAAAGGAACACTATGATGGATAAATTTTCCTAGATCCTTCAATGGTTGCCCATCGGCGGCGCATCTACATCTAGTAGCCACTCTGGAGGCGCCTCTCCTTTCAAGCTACAGGTCAATTTCGAAATTCTTGTATTTAAAGGCCATATAGATGCAGAAGTTGTAGATATATGGTTGAATTTGCTAGAAGGGTATTTCTCGGTCAATTATTTCTTTGACCGAGAAAAGATTATTTTTTCACTCCTCAAAGCTGCCCCACATGTCAAAGACTGGTGGGAAACCTATTGTGAGCAGAAGGATGAGAGGGAACCCTATTTGTTCTCGGTCATACCCACTTGGAATTCATTCCAAGATGGCATCAAGGAACAATATTACCCTATGGGGAGCTATGAGGACAAATACGTCCAATGGACCACGATGTGGTAACAACAGGATCAAGATGTGCACGGACTGATGAATTTGTTCCATAGCATGTGCACAAAGTTGGGTATTAATTATTTAGAGAGACATTTGGTCTTCAAGTACCGTTGTTGTTTGCACAAATAAATTCATGAAGAAATGGAGTTCCTTGACACTACTTCACTTGGCACATCATATCTCTATGCCGCCAAGATCGAGAAGAAATTTAAGCAGAAGAAGCGAGACTTTGGATACACGAATCCGAAGCCAGGGAAAGTTTCCCCCAAACCGTAGAATAAGGGGCCAAGCCAAAGTGGGGTGACTCAGAACAACACCACAAATATAAAGAAGGACACAGGGAAGTGGTGTGAATTTCATAACGGCCCCACTCACAGCACAAACGAGTGTCTGGCCAAACAGTCGTTGGTGGCTAAACTGAAGGAACTCGAATCAGATGCATGTCCTAATTTTGAATCAGAACTAGACAAGGGTGATAACAAAGGGAATCAGATCATTGATGTGGATCCGAATGCTATTGCTACCACCACCAAGCTCTAGAGGGAGGATCCCAAGGATCTAAAGGAGGGGGATTTCCTCTTCCATTCGCAGATGTGGGTGAATTTTCTCCACTACAATTCCTTGTCGATAATAGAAGCCAAAAGAACCTCATTTCAGCAAAAGTTGTGAAGCAGCTAAGCCTAATGAACATAGTACACCTGCAGTCGTATACCATTGGGTGGCTTCACGAAGGAAGAGATCTCGACATCCGCCATTAGTGTCACCTTCCATACAGCATCAAGCCATTCACAGATGAGGTACTATGTGATGTAGCTCCTCTTGATGTGTCTAATGTGTTATTGGGCCAACCATAATTGTGGAAGCAACATGTTGTGTATGATTCTAGGCCTTGTTTTGTTTTTATTACTTTGGGAAATAAATTTTACAGGATACCAGAGGTAGTACCGCCTCCTACCATATCTTTGACTACTACAAAACAACGCAGTAAGCTTGTTTCCCAAACCAGAAATTTATTTGCATTACCATTCACCCACAAGGAAAGAAGAAGATTGTGGCCACAACCTTGAAACAGGGTTCCCCTGCATGGAAGCAGTAGATGGAAAAAGTCATGGAGGAATACGAGGACATTTTCTCCTCACCCATAGAGTTTCCTCTACACTGTAAGGTCAAGCACTCCATTAATATGACCCCAGGTGCACCTCCGCCTGATATTTCCATACCTCATGCGACCACAGAGATAGAATCCACACATGTACTATCTGAGGCTAATAAAAAAACCAAATTTATTGAACCTCACGCGACCACAAAGTTTCCTCTACATTGTAAGGTCAAGCACTCCATTGATATGACCCCAGGTGCACCTCCACCTGATATTTACATACCTCATGCAACCACAGAGATAGAATCCACACATGTACTATCTGAGGCTAATAAAGAAACCAAATTTATTGAATGCTTCCAACATGTCCGCCCACAGTTCCATGACATTTTCGACAAATCCAATACTAAGTTCAGCATAATTTGCCTCATCCCATGGAGGAACTCAACGCAATGGGACCACTGCTTCCTAAGGGGAGAGGAATGATCCAGGTGGATATTGTTAACCACCCACCTATTCCATTTGGACCCCCACCATCGGTTCTTTCAGTTTTTCATTTTCAGCACAACTTACTATTTTTAGAAGGTTTTTTATAGACTCAAAGGCGCAGATCAACCTTAACAAAGTCTAGACTCAATACTCCCTAAGCGTCCCGCCAATTTAGGTTCACATATGCATCAAGTGCACATGCGCAGGCTTGTCGAACTCTAACTTAGAGGCATAATGACAAAAATATTCAGAGAGAGCGAAAGCTTAGAATAAACACACAGACTTGAATGCCTCTAATGGAAATACATCTTCCTTATTTATATAATTTCGAGAGGGGAGGGAGAGAGCCTCAAGAATATTCTAGAAATATGACATGTTTGCATAAAATGTACAAAATCTAGATCTTGAATATAACTTTTTCGTAGATTCTCTGAAATGTGGGTCAAATCTCACCAAAAGTCGGAGAAGTGCTTCGATTTTTAGATATTCATCCAGAAAGTTAACCTAAGATTTTAATTTGGAGGACGGACCCCTCCACTTAGTCATTGTAAACTCTACTAAAATTTACACAGTGGAGATTTTATTGGAATCCCACGATACCGGTCACACTCACTGTTAGGTGACTAGACATGACTTTACAAATATCACGTCATTTGCTTGGATACCCATAATTATCATTGTCACTTGAGTAATACATATGTTGCAGACTTGGTGACAAATGTCCTTCCTCATGAGGTGGCATGATAATATAGCACAAAAATAAAGGAGATCCATACATGTTAGGTACTCTTTCATTTACAGGATCACAAAGTGATCCAAAGAATTTAGATATTTCCTTATAGATGGGTTTTCCTTGTGGCTTAATATTATTTACTTTAAGTGTGTTGAACACGTGTTCTATCTGGAAGAAAAACCACACCTCAAACTGAGTTTTTGTTCTAATGTATTCTCGGAGGTAGTCAATAAATTCATTTTTTCTAATGGTCCAAAATATTCCTTCCCTTGGGCACCAGTCATGTAGTAGTATTTTGAACCAAGGTGATCAGGGGTTGTAGGGATTACTCATAGAGCTACACTCGAACATTAGCCAAAATCTTTTGGCATATTTGGTGTACATCATGATATTACAATAGTATTCATAGCTTAACCTGGCTCATAAAGAAAAATATATCTTTGTCCTGCAAGTGGTGCAAATCTAATGGCCCCTTGAAACATTTTGGATGACTCTATAAAAGACATAAGATTACTAGCATTATTATGGCTATTATTAATCCCTTTTTCCATAATCAATTCATATGAAGGACTCTCCTTGACCCTATCTATGTGACATTGAAAAAAAAATGACATATAAAAATATTTACATATTAAAACCCATTGAAAACCCTCTGACGCGAGGGAAGGTGATGATTAAGTTGAAGATGATGGACAACTGAACATCTTGATTTATTTTGGAGTTACTTCTCTTGTAAGAAAATATTCTAAGAAATTACATTTTCCCTTTTTATATTCAATTTCAAAGTCAAATCCATCCAACAATAGGCTCCATCTTAGTGTCCTATTGTTGCCTTGTTCTAACAATATTCTATTTCTAAGCATCCCAGCCATATGTTTCAGGTATGTTCTTATAATGAATCTTACTGGCTTTAGGAATAACCTTGATCTTTTGATTCCATTTTTTACAGCAAGAATTTATTTATGAGAAGATGGATACCTGAGTTCAGTGTCATTGAAACATCCTTATGCATATTAGAAAAATTCTTCCATTCTTGCATGTTTTTGCATCAAAATTCCTGCCCATACTTCATTGGATGCATCTATTTCTAAAATGTAAGGCGATTCATGTCTTGGAAGAACTAGACTTGGCAAATTTTGGACCATTTTCTTGATAATTTGAACTGCAGTAGTCATATATGGGGGACATTCTATTCCTTTGAGCCTCTTCTGTAGTACCTTGAAATCTTTGGCTTGATTTTCATAAAAATTTCCAATGTAATTGAGGCTTCCCAAGAACCTCTGCAAATTCCTATGATCATAAATGGCATCTGGATATTATGTTAAGGCTTTCAACACATGTTCTTATAATTCAACTTTTCCTTGGAATAGGATTAGTCCTAAATATTCAATTCTATTTTTTGCAAACTCAAGCTTAGGCTTACTGAGGACTAGCCCATGTTTAAATACCTTGTGGTGAATTGTCTCTAAGTGATTTCTGTGTCCTTTTAAATCAAAAGAACATATTAATAAATCATCAATATAAACAATAGAAAATTTCAAATATCCAAAAATGTCCTCCATCCTTTTCTGAAATTCATAGCGTGCATTCTTAAAATCCAAATGGCATTACTCGCCATTGGAACGGTTCATGTGGCACCACAAAACTAGTCTTGTATCTGTCAGATGGTTTGATCCCTATCTTCCAGAATCCGCTCTTAAGGTCAAATTTTTTGAACACATTATTATTGTTTATTTTTTGAAATAAAGCTTCTTTAGATGGCAGTGGATACCTGATAGGCAACACGGCATCATTTAATGCTCTATAGTTGATCACCATCCGAGATTTACCTCTCTTTTGTTTTGAATTCTTGTTGATGTAAAATGTTGGGAAAGCCCAAGGGCTTCTTCTTTGTTAGATCAAATTTTGTTATAATAGTTCAAAAATCTCTTTTTTACAGAGTTCAAGCTCTGGTGGGGACATATGGTTTTCCGATGACTTCTGAGGTGTTCTAGAGTAGTTTTCCTTGTAGAGAAGATCCACAAATTATTGTTCCCTTTTCCAAAATGCATTGGGTGCATCTGTTGTACATTCCACTTCAATTTTCTCTTTTATTTCTCTGATGTATTCTGGCCCCTACATTTCAGCATTTCTGATTACTTTGTTGATTTTTTATAGTTTTTCAAGAGAACATTCAACTATATCTAGGACAGGGTCTACAATTCTATTTACATAGCTGGACTTGCTTGGAATTTTTATATTTCTTCCTTGGATGTTGAGGAAAATGTGATTTTCTTCTACAACAAGAGGAATATGTCTTCTTACAAAATCTTGACCCAACAAAATATCACTTCTTGTATAAAAACTGTATAAATTTACAGAAGTAGGAATTCCATTAAGAATAACTGGGAAATCAAGAGCCATAGCTCTGATAGTCATTAACATATTATTTACAGCTCTAAACTACAAGCTTGTGGGTTGCCAATAATATTCAGCAATGAAACTATGCTTTTCATAGGAATTCATAGCTCTCATGTCCAGTTATGCATCCATAGAATATTGTTTATAACCACTAACCTTGACATCTATTCTAATAATAATCCTATCTTCAAATCCCTTCATCTAGAGAATAGATGTACCTGGTTCTAGCTATTGATTTTCTGGTATGCATTGTAATTCTTGCTGCTCCCGATCATGATCTTCTTCTCCTATGAGCACATCTTCAAATTCTCCTATCATCATTAAATCTTTTAGTTCTGTAATTTGTTTTTGTTTTTCAGCTAATTCCTTCTGGTCAGCTCTCATACTAGTTAGAATTATTTAACCAGACCTCTTTTTTCTTCAATGGTGGTTTCTAAGTGCAATATTTCTTCTTTTAGTTTGTTGGCCTAGTCTGTTACTTCTTCTTTGTATGAGAGATTCTCAATGATGGGAGTAGATTTATTAAACCCATAGGATTTTCTATGATGAATAAAGCTTACTTCTTCTCTACTTACAGTAGATCTGTAGGAAAACTGCTTCCTAGGTGGAATGATAGATGAGGGAATATTGGAAATTTATGAAAATGTGGTAGGAGTGTCACTTGGATAATAGGCGCCAAGATTTACCATGCTTCACTGTGTGATTTTGGAAAGTTGACGTTGGAGGGTTGAGAGGCATTCTGCGAGACAGTGTCGTATGGAGAAATATCTTGGTGTGAGGGAAGAAATACGAGATTGTAAAGATGCAATTTCAGAGCGTAGGTCTGTAGGATTTTCTAAATGAAACATCTTGACATCTAAAATGAAGTCAATATCCGAGGTGGATTCAGAGAAGGATGACTCTTCATGATGTGGATATGGTGGGTTTGACTCATCTGAATCTATGAATGAAAAATATTCCTCATTTTGTGGGGGCTGATCTACTTGCTACCATTCAATCGGATCATAAATATTAGAAAAAATGTCAAACAAATTATTTTGGAAACGAGTTTTACACTTCAAAGGATATTTTCTAGCCTAATGACCTCGCTTCTTGCAAATTAAATAGGTTCTTGATTTTTCTCTTTGGGTGCCTTCTTGTCTTCTCCTTAAGTATCCTTTTCTTGGTCTTTGAAACCTTTGTCTTCTAGGGTAAAACCTTCTCAGCTGGCCTTTCTTTGTGCATTTTTGACATTGGCAATCACTTCCACATTGTCCTTTGCTAGCATTCTTCTTCTTTTTTTGCAGCCAAAATGATAAGTTTCAACATAGATATCACATACACTTGCATTGAGACCAAGTTGTTTCTTCACTGATTTGGCTATCTTTTTTGGAGGCATTCTTTCTGCAAAGTAAATACAATTTTTTCATGGAGTCCTGCAAGAGAAATATTTTTAATATCTATATTTTCAACTTCAAATATAGACCTGGAAAGATCTAGGATTTTGCCAGGCATTGTAGAAAAATATTTTCTTAAATAAGTTGTATTATGTGGGTCTCTTGCCTTATAAAGAAGATGATGCATTGTGCAGAAAAAAAATCAGGAAGTTCTTTTATATCACAAAGTCTTTGGCTCATGAACATATCTGCATAATGATGGCCATCAACCTTAATTTCTCCATAAAACTCATGGAGAACTTCCCTGACAATTTCAGCGACTGGCTTATCACTATTTATAATATCGAGTTTTTCATATTCATTCATTATAGACTTCCCTAATTCCAAGTTACCTTGGAAACCCCAAGCTATCCTTAAAGCGAATTCTGACCATGAGACTTTGTTTCTATGTATGGAATTTTCAGTGCTTGTCCATGCACTCCATGTATGGATTGCCATGAGGATTTAATTTTTAAATTTGCAGTTCATATTTTTCATTATAGAATGATCGATGTTAGCTTGGCTAAGAGTAGGAAACTCATCAATATTTGAAGGATCATATGGAGTTTTTTCGGGAGAACCATACTTGGCATTACACCATTTTTCCCATGCATATTTGAAAGTTCAGTTTGGTTTATCACCATATGCACCCCTAGGTATTTTGTTGGATCCTTCTCCTTCTTATTTTACCATTTTTATTTCTACTTTGTTCTATGGCGAAAGATCAAATATTGGGATCTGTGATTGAACTAGAGCCAATTTTTCTCTAGCAAATGAAATACCATTTTCAAATTGGAAAATTATAGGATTATGCACAGAGAACTGTTTGAGTAGTAGTGGAGTATTTTTCTCCTCTGGGTTTCTTTATTCTAGCTGGAATGTCTAGCTATAAACTTCTGTTATAGTAAGTGTTTCTTCTAAATCAGGATTTTATTTTTACAGACTCCACTTTAAATCTACTACTACTTCCGTAATTTTCTCTAGCTTCATATTTACATCTTTTAACTTATCAAAATGCTCAGAAGATTTTTGACTCAAATCGTCTAAACTAGAATGGAGTCCTGACACATGGGATTGTACTTTAAGCAATTCTTGTGATAGGTCATCTAGATTCTGTGCTACACATGTTAGATGATAATTGTTATATTTATGAAGCCGTATAATCTCTTGGGCCTTCTCATCCAGCAATTTCTTATATCCACATAAGCTACAACATTCCATCTTTAAATTTTTGTACAAAATTTCCAGGAGCAAGTCTCCTTTCTGGGAGTATATGCTTCTCTAGATCATCCCCTGCCTTTTCTATAGGTAGTGTATATCTCATTAACTTAATCTCTCTAGCAGAGGCAATACATAGACATTCCTTACATTCTGCATGTTGGCCTAAATGTTCCTCTTTCAAGATAAACTGAGGTCTGTGAAATACTTGAATTTTTTTATCAGCACTTGGACTTCTAGAGGCAATACATAATTTGCATTGAGAGGAGGATCAGTACTTGTTTTTTTCAGATGCCTACTGAGGTCTAAAGTATCATGGCTTCTGAGAGAGTGACTTCTAACAGGGATTTTAGGGTACTGCAATTTCATTTCTTAGTCTAATAACTAGTCCTCTACTTGACTCAGAAATAGAAAATCTTTTAGGTTCAGGAATCAGAAAATACCTTTGAGACAATGGATGGTATTCTGCAGTCCACTCATCAATAATTGTCAATTTGGAAAACCCTATTGCGATAAGGGTGACATTACCAGGTCCAACCACCACTCCTTCTGTTGTTTCTCTCTGAGTAAGATGAGGATTGAGAGCTGGGAGAGTTGTGGAGACAAATATTAAACAAATAGTGGAATGTAACTGGGCAATATTGGACTTCCCAGACATATCAATGCCAGAAAAATGGATGTAGGCTTGAAGTATTTCATTAATATGGGGGTCAGTTAATGAAACTTGGTATCGTGGGATGATAGATGACCAAACTGGACCATTGTGAAAAGGGGCCTCAAAACCACCTAGTAGAGCATCAATGAATTGATTATGGCGTGAGTCAGTTACACAAGCTAAGCAAGACACATTTCAACAATGTATGATAAGAGGATTAACACCAAATTTTATTAGTCCAAGATGCAAATACTTATAACCTTGTTCTAGTGCCCATTGGATATCTTCTAGTTTTATGAGAGCTATCTAATACATAGGCTAAGTAATATTTATAGGTACATTTACAGAGGCATGTCTAATAAGATTTGTTTCACGAAACTTAAACACTGGAAGGTCGTAGATTTTACTGCAAGATATTTGAGAAAGCTTCCAATTAGGATTGTGGGAAATTCCTAGATTACCACCCTGGTATCATACAAGGGTTCAGACTGTGACTTGTTTAATATCCTTCCAATCCAATTAGTTTTATTTGGGGATTTCATATCAACATAGAAATCAAAACTAATTGAGGCCATTTCTTAGTACAATTCACTACTCAGTATTGCGTGAGTAGGTAAGGAAAAGAAATATGTGAAGGTAAAATACTATGCACCTGATGAATGGGAATCCTTCGGATTTACAATGCCATCCTTTGGCTTCAATTCTCTGGAAAAATGGTCCACCATCAAATATTGCTGCAACAAGCTCTTATATTACGTCTTCGCACTACTAACCACATCTTGCTTGCTATACTGATAGTTAATATGACTCAGAATGCTTACTCAAATGATAGAGACAACACATAGAATGATAAAGCACATTTTTATTGACTAGTAACACTTATTACATCACATAAATTATAAATATAGAGTTTGACTGTATGAGCATTTATCAACCAAACTAAAACGGGAAAGCAGAAGCTAACACTGTTCAAAGGTCAAAGGCTTCCTAGCTCATTACAAACTCTGTCTATTACAATGTGTGCTCTTTGGCTATGATACCAAATACATACTTTTATAGACTCAAAGGCATGGATACAAACTTGTACAAACTCAAAGGTGTGAATCGACCTTAACAAAGTCTAGACTCAATACTCCTTAAGAGTCCTACCACTTTAGGTTCACATATGCATCAAGTGCACATGTGCAGGCTTGTCGAACTCAGACTTAGAGAAATAATGACACAGAGCTTCAGAGAGAGCGAAAGATCATAATAAACACACATACTCGAATGCCCCTAATGGAAATACATCTTCCTTATTTATAGAATTTCGAGAGGAGAGGTTGAGAGCCTCAAGAATCTTCTCGAAATATGATCCGTCTGCATAAAATGTACAAACTCTAGATCTCAAATCTAACCTTTCCATAGATTCTCTGAAATGTGGGTCAATTCACACAAAAATTCATAGAAATTCTCTAAGTTTCAGATATTCATCCGGAAAGTTAACCTAAGATTTCAATTTGGAGGACAAACCCATCCACTTAGTCATTTTAAACTCTCCTAAAATTTACACAGTGGATATTTTATCAAAATCCCACGATACCAGTCACACTCACTATCAGGTGACTAGACATGACTTTACAAATATCCTATCAGTCGCTTGGATACCCATAATTATCATTGCCACTTGAGTAATACATATGTCGCGGTCTTGGTGAAAAATGTGTTTATGCATGAGGTAGCATGATATTATAGCACGGAAAGAAAGGAGATCCATACATGCTAAGTACTCTTTCATCTACATGATTACAAAGTGATACAAAGAATTGAGATATTTACTTATAAATGGGTTTTGAACAAGTGTTCTATCTGGAAGAAAAACCGTGCCTCAGAATGAGCTGTTGTTCTGATGTCTTCTCGAAGGTAATCAATAAATTATTTTTTACTAATGATCCAAAATATTCCTTCCCTTGGGCACCAGTCATGTAGCGTTATTTTTAACCAAGGTGGCCAGTGGATGTAGGGATTAATCATAGAGCTACACTCAAACATTAGCCAAACTATTTTGGCATATTTTGTGTACATCAAGATATTACAATAGTCTTCATAGTTTAACCATGGCTTATAAAGACAAATATATCTTTTTCCTGCAAAAGCTACAAATCTAATGTACCCTTGAAACATTTTGGGAGACTCTATAAAATACATAAGATTACTTGCATTATTGTGGCTACTATTAATCCATTTTTCAAGAATCAATTCATATGCAAGACTCTCCTTGACCCTATCTATGAGACACTGAAAAAAAAAATGACATATGACAATATTTACATATTAAAACCAAATAAAAACCCTCTGGAGAAGGGGAGGTGATGATGACGTTGAAGATGACGGACAACTGAACATCTTGATTTCTTTTGGAGCTGCTTCTCTTGTAATAAAACCTTCTAAGAAATTATATTTTCCCTTTTTATATTCAATTTCAAAGTCGAATCCATCCAACCATAGGTTGCATATTAGTATCCTATTGTTGCCTTGTTCTAAAAATATTATCTTTCCAAGCATCCTAGCCATATGTTTCAAGTATGTTCTTATAATTAATCTTACTGGCTTTAGGAATAACCTAATAAATCTTTTGATTCCATTTTTTACAACAATAAATTCTTTATGAGAAGATGGATACCTGAGTTCAGTGTCATTGAAACATCCTGATGCATATGAGGAAACTTATTCTCTTCTTGCTTGTTTTTGCATCAAAACTCCTGCCCATACTTCATTAGATGCATTTGTTTCTAAAATGTAAGGCAATTCATGTCTTTGAAGAACTAGACTTGGAAAATTTTGGACCTTTCGCTTTATAATTTTAGCTGCAGTATTCATAGATGGGGACCATTCTATTCCTTTGAGCCTCTTCTGTAGGACCTTGACATCTTTGGCTTGATTTTCATAAAATTGTCAAATGTAATTGAGGCTTCCCAAGAACCTCTGAAACTGCCTGCAATCATAAATGGCATCTAGAAATTCTCTTAAGGATTTCAACACACATTCTTGTAATTCAACTTTTCCTTGGAATAGGTTTAGTCCTAAATATTCAATTCTAGTTTTTTCAAACTCAATCTTAGGCTTACTGAGGACTAGCCCATTTTTAAATATCCTATGGTGAACTATCTCCAAGTGATTTATGTGTTCTTTTAAATCAAAAGAACATATTAGTAAATCATCAATATAAAAAATAACAAATTTAAAATCTCCAAAAATGTCTTCCATCCTTTTCTAAAATTGAGAGGGTGAATTCTTCAATCCAAATGGCATTACTCACCATTGGAATTGTCCGTGTGGCACCACAAAACTAGTCTTGTATCTGTCATATGGTTTCATCCCTATCTGCCAAAATCCTCTCTTAAGGTCAAATTTGTTGAACACATTATTATTGTTGATTTTTTGAAATAAATCTTCTTTAGATGGTAGTGGATACCTGATAGGAAACAAGGCATCATTTCATTCTCTATATTTGATCACCATCCAAGGTTTACCTCTCTTTTGTTTTGAATTCTTGTTGACGTAAAATTATGGGCAAACCCAAGGGCTTCTACTTTGTTCGATAAACTTCATTCTAATAGTTCAACAATCTATTTTTTACAGAGTTCGAGCCTTGGTGGGGATATATGGTTTGTTGATGACTCATGAGGTGTTCTAGAGTATTTTTCTTTGTAGGAAAGGTCCACAAAGTATTTTTCCCTTTTCAAAAATGAAATGGGTGCATCTTTTGTACATTCTGCTTCAATTTCCTCTTTTATTTCTCTGATGTATTATGGCCCCTTAGATTTTAGCATTTCTGATTACTTTGTTTATTTTTAATAGTTTTTCAAGGGAACATTCAACTATATCTGGGACAGGTTCTACAATTCTATTTACATAGCTGGACTTGCTTGGAATTTTTATATTTCTTCCTTGGATGTTGAGGCAAACGTGGTTTGCTTCTACAACAAGAGGAAGATTTATTCTTACACAATCTTGACCCAAAAAAATATCGCTTCTTGTATCAAAACTATACAAATTTACAGAAGTAGGAACTCCATTAAGAATAATTGGAAAATCAGGAGCCATAGCTCTGATAGTCATTAACATTTTATTTACAACTCTGAACTGCAAGCTTGTGGGTTGCCAATAATATTCAGGAATGGAATTATGCTTTGCACAGGAATCCATAGTTCCTATGTCTAGTTTTGCATACATAGAATATTGTTTATAACCACTAACCTTGATATCTATTCTAATAATAATTCTATCTTCAAATCCCTTCATCTGGAGAATAGATGTACGTGGTTATGGCTGGTGATATTTTGGTATGCATTGTAATGCTAGCTGCTCTCAGTCATGATCTTCTTCTCCTATGAGCACATCTTCAAATTCTTCTATCATTATTGAATCTTTTAGTTCTGCAAGTTGTTTTTGTTTTTTAGCTAATTCCATCTAGAAAGCTCTCATTTTGGTTAGAATTTCTTTGAGCGGGCCTTTTTTTTCTTCAATGGTAGTTTCTAAGTGCAATATTTCTTCTTGTATTTGGTTGGCCTGGTTTGTTTCTTCTTCTTCGTCTGAGAGATTATAAATGATTAGAGTAGCTTTCTTTAACCCATAGGATTTTCTATGATGAAGAAAAAATACTTATTCTCTACTTATGGTAGATCTGTGGGAAAACTACTTCCTGGGTGGAATGATAGACGAGGGCACATTGGAAATTTGTGCAGATGTGGTAGGAGTTTCACTTGGATAATAGGTGCCAAGATTTACAACACTTGGCTACGTGATTTTGACATGTTGATGCTAAAGGGTTGAGAGGCATTCTGCGAGACGGTGTCGGATGGTGAAATCTCCTGGTGTGAGGGAAGAAATACGAGATTGTAAAGATGCAAATTCAGAGCGTAGGTCAGTAGGATTTTCTAAATTAAACATCTTTACATCTGAAATGAAGTCAAGATCCAAGGTGGATTCAGAGCAGGATGAGTTTTCATGATGTGGATATGGTGGGTTTGACTCATCTGAATCCGTGACTGAAAAATATTCTTCATTTTGTGGGGGTTCATCTACTTTCTCCCATTCAGTTGGATCACAAATATTACAAAAAATTTCAAACAATTTATTTTGGAAACAAGTTTTACTCCTAAAAGTACATTTGCTAGCCTGATGACCTGGCTTCTTGCAAATGAAATAGGTTACTGATTGTGCTCTTTAGGTGCCTTCTTGTATTCTCTTGAAGTATCCTTTTCTTGGTCTTTGAAACGTTTGTCTTCTAGGGTGAAACCTTCTATGCTGGCCTTTCTTCGTGCATTTTTTACATTGGCAATAACTTCCACATTGTCCTTTGCTAGCATTCTTATTTTTGTTTTTGCAACCAAAATGATAAGTTTAGGCATAGATATCACATACACTTGCATTAAAACCAGGTTGTTTCTTTACTAATTTGGTTGTATTTTTTCGGAGGCATTCTTTCTGCAAATACAATTTTTTCATGGAGTCCTGCAAGAGAAAGATTTTCAATATCTATATTTTCAGCTTCAAATCTAGCCCTGAAAAGATATTGGATTCTGCCAGGCATTGCAGACAAATATTTTCTTGAATAAGCTGTATTATGTGGGTCTACTGTCTTATAAAGAAGATCCTGCATTGTGCAGAAAAAATGAGGAAGTTCTTTTATATCACAAAGTCTTTGTCTCATGGAGATATATGCATAACGATGGCCATCAACCTTAATTACTCCATAAAACTCATGGAGAACTTCCCTGACAAGTTCAGTGACTCGCTTATCACTATTCATAATATCGATTTTTTCATATTCATTCATTCTAGACCACCATAATTCTAAGTTACCTTGGAAACCCCAAGTTATCCTTAAAGCTAATTCTGACCATGAGACTCTGTTTCTGTGAATGGACTTTTGAGTGCTTGCCCATGCACTCCAAGTATGGAGTTCAATGAGGATTTCATTTTTAGATTTCCAGTTCATATTTTTCACTGGAGCTTGATTAATGTTACCTCATCTAATAGTAGGGAACTCATCAATATTTGAAGGATCATATAGAGTTTTTCAGGGTGAACCATACTTGGCATTACACTGTTTTTCCCACGCAGATTCGAAAGGGATATTGAGTCTCAATTTTTTTACAGTCAATCCGCGCCAATGTTTCTCACTCAAATGTTGTATTCCTCGGATAGATCTTTCTAACAAGGCATTGAGCGCGTCAAACGGAGATCGTATGCCAAAGTTATGTCTCCATGAATATTGATGTACCAATTTACCCAAACAAGGCCCATAGTTTTGGCGCTTCATCTTCTAGGGTTAGGTTTTTGGATGTTTATGATTTTCCATTGTTTCTCAACAATAAATAGGCCTTCAAGCCTCATTGTAACACAGTTCATAGGCATGTAGCCGCCACATCTCTTCTTAGAGATAAGCTACCATCACCCTAGATAGTTTATTTCCATTCTGTCTGTAAACATATTTTAGTTAGTTGATTTTATTGAAATGGAGATTTATTTTCGTTGCATGTCCGTGTTTATGTTTATTTATGTATATTATTGTGTTCCTGCATAAATCTAGATCAACCTACTAGTAAGGAGAGTACATAGAGGAGTAGACCTATCCAAGAAGAGAATGATGCCACCTACTTATCCAAGAAGGGATCAACCCCACAATTGTTGGATTCACAATTATATTGAAAGGGGAAGGTGAGGGGAAGGGGGAAGTTTGAATCAATATAATGACTATTTTTACTTATATAAACATTATGATATCATAAAACATCAATCTCATAAACTGAACAAGTACCATTAGATATATGTGGAAACCCTTAGAGGAGAAAACCACAAAACTTCCTTATATGAAATATATTATAGGAAGCAACCTACAAGAGACTACAACTTGCAGTAGAAACTAATCCTATCTATTGTTTTGTAGGCACCAAACTACAAAAGACACCAATCCTCTATGTTTCTTTGTAGGCGCCAACCCATATGAGACACCAATCCCCTCCACTGTTTATTTTTGGATAGCATTGAATGTGCTATAACTCTGAAATTTTGTGGAGGGGCTAGTACACATGAGATATCCAAGACCCAGAAATCGTTTGGAGAAATTCCGCCCGAAGTACATTTTATTCAAATAATTAATTATATGGAGCCTAAGTTAAAACTTAAGAAATTAAAATAATTAAAGTGAATTAATGTAATTGTGGGTGAGAATCTTCTAAGTGACAAGGATCGAGTATGTTTTAATACTATTCGTTGATTAAATATTTGATCAGGACCATTGATATCTCAAAAGGAAATGTATAAAGGAAGGCTTGAGGGTCAGTTGGAGAACACACACACACAGCAACACTTGAGCTAAATCAATATTTTGTGGTGCGGTTTGCTGAGAATTTCGGAGTGAGTTCTAATGTAGAGAGGGGCAGTTCGGTAGTGGGACTTCATTCCAAGGCCAAGAGTACATTGCAGAGAGGCAGTGCAACACCAAGGAGAGACAACACAACACCTAGGAGGGTGACGCAGATCCTGAGAAAGGTGACACAGTCACTGAAGAGGCAACGCTGGGGTTTCTGTGAGGCGGATCGGGCATCGGTTCAACATGTTGATTTATGAGCCGGGAAGGCTCACGAGAAGGGTGACGCATCTCCTATAGGGGGTGACGTAGTCTCGGTACATAGCTGGGAGCAGTTGCTGCTGCACAACACTAGGGACAATGCAGTCACCTATGGGGTTTGATCATTTTGTTGCTGGATCAACCAAAATATCTATCTTTTGGGATATTTTTTCTCTGTTGGGTGAGCCGGATTTGGCACCCTAGTTGTATTTAGAAATCTACTTAATAGTAAAACCCTCATATCTGTTGCACTAGTTTCCCGCACTTGATTTTTCTGGGGACATTTAGTCCAAAAATAAGTGTGTCTTTTGTGTGGTTGTCTCATCTTATTTTTTAGTACTTGATTTGTATATTGGTGTAGGATGCAGTGTATTTTCATTAATGTTTACTGAAGGATTCTGGAAATAACTTTTTAATTGAAGAACACAAGTAGGAAATGCAAATCAGTTAACTGTAGTAGCATTTATCGTTGTTAGATTCAAAAATTTTCACATGGTATCAGAGGAATTGCATATCAAGGAGGAATGAAGCCATCAACGAAAGGGCAGAGGAAAATATATTGGGGGAAAGCAGTTGTCCTAAGAGATAGCGCAGTTCTGGGCTAGAGAGGCAGAGGAAGGGTGACGCAGTCACCAAGGAAGGCTCACGCAGAGCATGCGTCAAACTGCTAGGGTGACGATTTAGTTGTAGAAGGCAACACAGTGATTGTTGGGCTAGTGCAAAGGCTATTGAGTCTCATTTTTCCAGTTGTTGTGGCTAGAGGTACAATACGTATTCTATCTAGAGTTTTAGGTGGACGTTGATTCTGATGGTGAAAAACAATGTCTAGTGGGGCAGAAGCAAAGTAGAGGGAATTAGTTCCTCAAAATATTTCTTTCCAAGAAGTCTAGATCTAGTGTTGAGCAGCAACAAAGAGATATCAGAGAGGGGTGCTTTGACATTTGTTGGTAGAAGGATTTCCACGAAGGAAATCAATATTTAGAGGGAGCTTGTTTCGTAGAGGATTTCTAGTGCCAAATAAATCCATATCTAAGTTTTGTTGGGGTAGCAGCGAAGGAGGGAGAAAGGAACTTGTTCGACATTTAATTGAGCAGAGATGGCCACAAGTGGACTGAGGGATCGGGACAGGTTGGATGGAGCATCCAAATTTGTCATGGAAGGCCAGGATCCTAACGGTTTTGGATGAACACCACATCAAGGATTATTCCTTAAGGATGGTTGTTGTTACAGTTGATGCTGATCCTCTCAAAAAGTACGAGGAGGCTCAAGAAAAATCTAAGTGCATGATCAGAGACAAATTCAAGGATCTTGTGATCCCACATATTGTTGAGAAGAACACAGCAAGGGAAATGTGGGTGGCCTTGACCACATTGTACGATGGATCTTCTATCCAGTGGAAGATGTTTCTTGAAAGTCAGCTGAGATTGTTTCAGATGCAGAAGGGAGAAGAAATCAATCCCTTTCTTATCAGATTGCAAGGGATCCGAGATCAGCTAGCTTCCGTAGGGGCTACACAAGAACCTGGATTTATGGTCAGGACTGCCCTGAATGCAGTCACTAAAGACTGGGAAACTTTTGTCCAAATATTTTTGGGTAGGGCTTCTCTTCCTAGATAGGAGGAGATGTGGGTAGCTCTTCGACAAGAAGAGATCATACGACGGACCAAGGTGGGAAGCAGCAAAAAAGGGATCAAATTCAAGGAGGAAGAGGAGGATGCAGCTCTCGCATCAAAGGGACATCAAGGGAAAAAAAGATGGAAGAAAAAGGATATTTCAAAAGTCAGATGCTTCAGATGTGCCCTCTAAAGAAGAAGGGAAAAGAAGATAATCCTGACTTGAAGGTTGCCCCAGCACAAGCTGATGAGGAGGATGATGATGACTGTGCCATGAGTGCTCATGCACCTCTAGAGAAGAGGTGGGGTGATATGGAGTTGTAGTTGGAACTACAGAGAGAACTGGGGCATGATCCTTGAGGTGCCAAAACTCTTGGATCACATACGGCTATGAGAGCTGTAGAATGATGGGAGTCAGTTGGTACGAGGCATGATGGAGTGACAATGGCAGAGCTAGAGTGCCAAAGTCTGAGCAGCGCAGTAGAGTGTTGCAACAGTGCGGGAGGCATAGAGCAGATACAACAACAACGTAGTAGCATCAGAGGGTCATCGCAGATTAGCAACAGAGGAAGCTTCAACATCAAGGTGCATCTAGACTAACTAGTATGTCAAGATTTGGGATGTCTTTCAGTTTCTTAATTCTCAGCATCTGAGTTGCAGTGCAGCAGTTAGCAGTGGCAGTGTTATTGGCAGCATGATGCAGCATATTGAGATGGATCTGCAGTACATATGCAACAGTGACAATGGTAGTCTCATGGGAAATAGTACAGATTGCAACAACGCAGTGGATGAGGGGCAGTAGGTCGAGCATCAATAGTGCAGAGGATCAGTGCCATGGATCAGGGCAATCCTTCTAGTGAGAAGTATTGCTAGAGAACATTCCTCGCTAAGAGGGAGTGTTGATTTTTGGATAGCATCGGATGTTCTATAGCTCTGAAATTTTGTGGAGGGGCTAGAACACATGAGATCTCCAAGACCTAGAAATCGTTTGGAGAGATTCCGCCCGGAGTGCATTTTGTTCAAATTATTAATTATTTTTAATGGAGCCTAAGTTAAAACTTAGGAAATTAAAATAATTAAAGTGAATTGATGTAAATGTGGATTAGAAGCTTCTAAGTGACAAAGATCAAGTATTTTTTAATATTAGTCATTGATTAAATATTGATCGCGATAGTTGATATCTTAACATGAAAATTATATAGGAAGGCTTGAGGTTCAGTTAGAGAACACACACACACACACAGCAACACTTGAGCTAAATAAAATTTTGGGGTGCGGTTTGCTGAGAATTTCGGAGTGATTTCTAGTATAGAGAGGGGCATTTCAATATTGGGACTTTATTCCAAGGTCGAGGATACATTGCAGAGAGGCAGCAAAATACCAAGGAGAGACAACACAACACTTGGGAGGGTGATTCAGAACCTGAGAGATGTGACACAATCACTGAAGAGGAAATGCTAGGGTTTTTGTGAGGAATATCGGGCCAGGAAGGCTCGCGAGGAGGGTGACACAGTCTCAACATAGAGCTGGGAGCAGCTGTTATTGCACAACACTGGGGACAACACATTCACTTATGGGGTTTGATCATTTTGTTGCTAGGTCAACCAAAATATTTGTCTCCGGACACAGGTACTTCTGCCAGGATATTTTTTCTTTGTTGGGTGAGTTAGATTTGGTACCCTAGTTGTATTCATAAATCTGCTTAATAATTTTTGCACTAAAAATTGTCACCTTGACATTTTGCTGACTGTATGAGCTCGTTGTCACTCATACTTACCTCCTCTACAAGTCTTACAACCTCTACTCCTCATGTCAAGCCCTAAAACAGGAGAAAAAACCCTACAAGCTCCAAAACCCTGGGTACACAGGTAATGTGAAGCTTACCTGCGTTCCTGGCTAGGGTACGCAGGTAATGTGAAGAAAAAATGTGTTCCAGAATGCAGTTTCTCTATGTAATGCCTGCGTACCCCCTGTCAAAGTCAAAAGGGTGAGAATTAAAGTTAAAAAGCTGATTTTTGGTCAATTCTAGAAGCTTTTGGATGATATTTTTTGGGGATGAGTACGCTCTAGTAAGGTTCATGCATCCCACACCTTAAGGAGCTAACCCCTTGATGTGAGGAGCCTATCCCTTTGAAGGAGGATTCTATCCCTTCATAGGTGGAACCCTAACCTCCTCATCTACTCTATAAAAAGAGGCATTGGGTAGCCTCAAAGGGAGTTCAAGCTTTAGTGTGTGATTGAGGTGAAGTGCTGTTGAGATTTAGACTTCTTTCTGCTGAGCTTTTGTGAGGAAAGCTCACATACCTCTATGTGCTCCTAGAGGAAGAGTGCAAGACTTATAAAAGTAGAGGAGACTCCTGCTTCGGACCCCGGGAAGGCCTGTTCAACATCAAGGCTAAGGTTATAAGGTTCTTCTGTTATTTTAAGATTAATACAATCAAGTTTTATTTTTCTCAATAAATTTTCTTTCGATTGTTTATTTCAATAAGTTGTCGTTTGATCGTTTATTTCATAGATTCCTTGATCACTATGATAGGTATGTTTTATAATTATTTGTTATACAGGTGCTATTTAATATTTTCTTGTTTGTGATTGCAAGTCTTTTAAGACGACACTTTGTTGCGACAAAAGACGACATCTTGTTGCGATGAAATATGATATCTTGTTGCGACAGAAGAACTATTGTTGCGACAGAAGAACTATTGTTGTGACGGAAGAACTACTGATGCGACAGAAGAATTATGGTTGCAAATAAGCATTTGGATCTAAGGTAGGATCGACACCTTCATAGCATTTACTTGTAAAATGAATATATTTAGAGAAATATAAACTTAGTTGTTCTTTTGTTGCTAGATTGTCTTCTGACACTAGTGAGATCGATCTTGTCTGCAAGATCGATTTATCCGGTCAACAAATTGGCGACTCCACTGGGGAAAGAAATTGTTTTGATTTTCCTTTGTTTTGATTTTAGAAAATGTTTTTTTTTTCGATTTTTGATTGATTTGTACAGACTTGGGTAACTTAGATTTACTTTTCTTTGAAAATTTTTGAAGTCTTTTTTGTTTTTCTTGAACTTTTCTGGGGACCGCACATTGTTGCAGACCTTGTTAAAAGTCTTGAATAACTTAGATTTATTCTTTCAGTTTAGTTTATATTTGATTTAGAATTCCTAGTATCTGCCCAAATCTGTATGTTTTCTGTCGAAAATATCTTGTGAATGAGTTTCATAGCACTTTTGTTTTGAATGATTTTCTAGAAGTTTTACATTTTGAGAGTGGTTTTCGCTTTGTCTCTGTAGTGACCCAAATATTAGAAGCTTAAAAGTGCCTTAGATCACCTTGGTATCTTTTATCTTCTTGATGAGTCTAACTTGGTTGTGAAATTCATTCTTTTTGAGAAATAGATCTAGTTTTCTCTTTGCAAATCTTTGAACAAACTTCGTTATAAGTTCTAAATTTCATTTTTACAAAAGAAAAAATATCTGGATGTTTTTTGATTTATTTGTTATTGTGGGCAAATGAATCTTTAGTTTACTGAACAACTAAGAAAAACATTCTCAAAAAAAAATTAAAGCTTTTATTCAATTAGATTTTCAAAGTTTGTAGATCTCAAAATTAGTTTTTCGTAGTTTTGAGTGCTTTTTAGAACTTGTAATTTTTTTTTGAAAGAAAACTTGTTTTTTGTAGTTTCTAGTTTTGAAAGAGAAAGGGATTTATTGTGAGCATTGATTATTTGTCTCGTTTTGAGTTATTATTGAAAAAACAAAAAGATTTCTTTTCATTTATTCTTCATGTTCAAAGAAAGAATTGTCTTTTAAAGGAATTGCATTCTTGAACTCTTTCTTTAGCTAGAATTTCATTGAAAGAAAAACGAATTGTTTATCATTTTAGGTGCATTTTTTAGTGTATTTGGAAGTCGAGTCTTCACACCATCAACGTTTCATTTCCATACCTATTGAATTAAAGAACAGACCATAAAAAAAACGCTTAATTAAAATTGATCTAGTAATCTTTTCTATTTCTAGGGCTCTTATCACCAATATAGCTTAGGCTAGTATCTTGGAGTAGGGAGTAATTAACTCTCCAAGATAGTAAAAACAAAGAAGTAGATAAATCTTGCGGTAGGAAATAAATCCAATTGTAATTGGTACAATCTGGGAAGCTTCTCTTAAAGGAGTTAATCACGAGATCATGTCCGAACCTTTGAGACAATCAATTCTGTTTCATTGGAAAAGATAGAAGATCTGCGTGCGTACAAGCGGTAAACCTCGGATTAACCATTGTCGAGCACAGGGTCACTTGTTGGTAAACCTCGGATTGACCATATTAGAGGAGCCTTCAAAGGGATTGAGCTTTGTTACTCTGCCCTTGCGCGTGGAATCGGATCGTGAAACTGTTCCCCAGAGTTAATATTACCTACTTATTGGTAACCTTAGTGTCCATAAACTTAGATTATATCCTAAGGTGACAGTTGTTGAGATTGCAACAAGATGAGGAGCTTAGTGGAAAGAAGTCGCCTTCACTAAGTGGGCCCGCATGCTATTTTTGGCGCAAAGTCTATTTTTATACATATGGATCATGTTCTATGAGTTGCAGGATGCTATTTTTGGATGGTTGGTCGAGTTAGAGAAAATAGATGGACTTCTATTTTTAGACATACTGGGCGAAATCTATTTTTAGATTTCCAATCTAAAAATAGATATGTCGAATATTATTAGCTCTTAATAATATTTGGACTCTAAACATTTATCTTATCCTCTTGGAGCACTTCAGTTTGATGCCTGAATGTGGCACATGCAGCTGACAGAAGGAATTATGCTATTCCCTAGGGTTTAGTGAAGCTATTGCATGTTGACTTCAGTTAGAACTCATGTGACAAAGTTTGGTGGAGTTATTGAAGTAGTTGGTGGAGTTGTGTTCAGTTTAACTGAGTTAAACATAGTTGAACTAGTTGTATCTAGTCTAGCTTATTGATACACTAGTGAGAGTGATGTGAATTAATTATTAATTAATTCACTAATTATTAACTCATTAATAAACTAAATAATACATCAGCTAACTATAGTGCATGGACAGTTTCAGTGGAGACCAGTGAAGAGGTAGGTGAAGGAGCAAGTGTGACTATCAGTTGTGACTATATTGGTGCATGAGATTTGCACACACATTGATAGAGAAGCCAATGACGATTGCGCAATACATACTGTTGGGATTTGAACCTTGATCTCATGCTTATCCATATTGGATTGCACAGTAGAGGCTGGCTAACAGGTGGAGCAGATTGGAGCATGTGTTTTGTATGATCTGAGCTTGATAGTGTGTAGCAATTTGAGGTAGTGTTGAGAGCTTGTGAGGAGCTTTGTACTATGATTGTTACATGATCTCCATGACATATAATATACAGATAGTTGGGGTTTCAGCTTTAAGCTTTCCCATTAAATATTGTGTTCATATGTGTGATTGTTTGTGGTTTTAATGTATGCATGCAATTGATTTTATTTCCGCATGTGATGATCAATGGTAGAAGAGATTCTGTATTATGCATGAAGGTAAAATAGTGTGTGATCAGGAGAATCTCGGTGAATAATATATCAGTTATTCAAATTTCTACATGAGTATCGAGATATCGAGCAATATTGATCATTCATCATTGGAGCAATTTACCAAAAACATTAGAGCGAAAAACATTGAAGCGGTTGAGTTTTGTGCTAGTGGAATTCGAATTTGCAGCAGTGTTTTCCTGGTGTCGAAGTTGAGATGTGTTTCAACGGATTGAGATTGGAGTATGCCCTTGAGGGAAGCTCAAATTATATTGCATGGAAGGACAGGATGGAGGAAGTGCTAGATGACAATGGGTTGAAGGAGTTCATAGATGCTGAAGTCCCAAAGCCTACTTCTAGCGATGCTGCCGTAATTGAGGCTTGGCAAAAGAAGACAACAAAGTGTCGAAGGATTCTGTTGGAGGGCGTGAAGGATCACTTAGTGTCTAGCCTACATGGTAAGGCTTCTCCGTTCTTGATTTGGAAATCCTTGACAGATTTATTCCAAAGCAAGAGCGACCAGAGGAAGTTGGCGCTCAAGGATAAACTCAGAAACATAAGGATGGAGAAAGGCGACAGTATGCCCATGTACCTCACGAAGTTCACCCAATGCAGGGATGAGCTGGGAAGTGTGGGGGTGACTGTAGATGATGAGGACTTGGTGAGATTGGCTCTCCTTGGGCTTCCGAAGAGTTGGCATTCCTATCAGGTCTCTGTCAATGGTCGGGAGAAATTTCCAGGATGGGAGCGACTTTGGTCGGATCTTTTTCAAGAAGAGATAAGGCGGAGTACCAGGGACGGATCATCATCAAAGAACTCTGATGAAGAGAATTGCGCTTTGGCTGCCAAAGCAAAGAAGGGGAAGAGCAAGAAATCTTCTCATTCCGGTGCGAAAGGAAAGAAGCAGGACATGTCCAAGGTGAGAAGTGCTCACTTTATCACCAGCACGGACATTATGCCACAAATTGTCCGCGAAGAAGAAAAATAGCGGCTGGCTGGATGCGTAGGCTGGAGAGGCCTTCGCCTCGCCGGTTGAGCTGGGATTTTCAACGGTCTCTCATGCTTGGTCTCAAGTGTGGCCGGGATTCGAGTGTGGATTCCTAGATAGTGGTGCGTCTTTTCACATGACGGGAGATCGAGATTTGTTTGCGATCTGGATGAAAGATCTTGGGGTGCACATCGAGATGGGCGATGATGGTAGATACAGTGCGACCGGTATCGGTACCATTTCCTTTGAGAGGGAATATGGTAAACCCTTCGTATTAAAGGAAGTGATGCATGTTCCAGGATTGAAGAAGAATCTTATCTCTGTGGAGATGTTAGAAGACAAGGGATATGATTTTGTATTTAGCGAGGGAAAGGCTTTCCTGCGCAGTAAGGAAACTGGTGAGACCCGGAGGATAGGGGTTCGGGTTAAGAACCTTTATCAATTGCAGGTAGATGGCTGTGTAGCAATGGCAGGCAAGGCAGAAGGAGTGGTGAGGCGGGATGATGGCGAGTTGTGGCACCGGGGATTGGGCCACCTTCACCATGGAGCCTTGAAGATACTGCAGCAGATTTCTATTGGGCTTCCTAAGGGTACTCTTGCGCAGTCAGATCAGTGCAAAGGATGTACCTTGGGAAAATTTGTGAAAGCCACCTTTCACGAGAAGGATGGTCGCGCCACGATGATCCTTGAGAGAATTCACACAGACGTGTGTGGACCTTTCTCAGTAGCTTCGACAGCAAAGCACAGGCACTATGTGATCTTTGTTGATGATTTTTCTCGTAAGTGCTAGATCTTCTTAATGCAGAAGAAGAGTGAGACATACTCAAAGTTCTGTGAGTTCAAGGCGCTGGTGGAGAAAGAATCGGGGAAGCAGGTGAAGGCTCTTAGGAGCGACAATGGTGGTGAATTCATCTCTGGCGAATTCAAGGACTTTAACGCTATGAAGGATTGAAGAGCTCCGCAACACCTCATAACCCACGACGGAAGCGGGGTTGGGGCGGAAAGGCAGAGAACAATCGTGGGTCTTGCATAGGCGATGTTGCATGATGGGGCCTACCCATTCACTTGTGGGCGGAGGCATGCAATACTTAGGTTTATGTGTTGAAGCCAGATTTGACCTCCACAAGATACTTGGCATGAGTACACCCGAGGAGGCATTTTCTGGTAAGAGGCCTGATATTTCCCATTTGAGGATTTTTGGTTCACCTGTTTACATTCATGTGATGAAGGATGCTAGGAAGAAGCTGGAGCCGACCGCAGAGGTTGGGATATTTTTGGGGTACACTAATACGCCCCACAACTATCGTGTGTATTTGTCAGACAGTCGCAATACTTTTGTGAGACGGGATATCAAATTTCAGGAAGAGAAAGCCATGAAGTGTTCGCTTGAGAGGGAGCCACACTTGCATGCAGAGGAGGAGCTATTAGTTCCTAAGGATGAGATTCAGGATGTGGATCAGCCACAAGAGGAAGTTGATGGAGTGGAAGAGACCACTCATGCAGCGCCAACCATCAGAGGGAGGAAGCGCACTACAGAAGCTGAGCGACTAGCTCAAGATGTAGAGAAGGTTGAAGGACCACCTACAGCACAGCGCAGACAGAGACAGTCACCTGACCGGTGTACTGGATACATGGCTCTTATGAGCAAGTGTATCGTGACAGATCCATCCTCTTTCGAGGAAGCTGTGGAGGATCCTGCATGGGTAGATGCCATGGTGGAAGAGTGTGATTCGATTGTCAGAAACAGTGCATGGGAGATTGTCCCGAGACCGGAATGGAAATCAGTGGTGGGTTCGAGATGGATCTACAAAGTGAAGCAGGCAGCTGACAGGAGTGTGGAGAAGTACAAGGCAAGATTTGTTGCCCGAGGCTTTTCACAGATAGAGGGGATCGATTATGAGGAGACCTTTGCACAGCCATGAAGGTATTCTTCCATACGGACGATTTTTTCTCTCTCGGCACGGATGGGGTGGCACATTCATGGATGGATGTGAAGACTGCGTTCCTCAACGGAGTCATTGAGGAGGAGGTGTACATAGAGCAGCCCGAAGGTTTCAAGATCTTCAGCAGCGAGTCGCATGTGTGCAGACTCAAGAGAGCGATGTATGGGTTGAAACAAGCACCTCGTGCTTGGTACACACGAATAGACAGTTATTTCACCAGACTTGGATTCTCCAAGAGTGAGGCGGATCCTAACCTATACCAGATTGTGGTGGAGGGTAAGTTGCTGATCATTGTACTTTATGTAGATGATTTGATTTTGGCAGGTGATGAACTGTTGATACACTCATGCAAGGCTGATCTTGCAAAGGAGTTTGAGATGAAGGACTTGGGCCTCCTTCATTATTTCCTGGGATTGGAAATTTGGCAGCGCAGTGGTGGAATGTTTGTTTCTCAGGGTAAGTATGCCCGGGAGATACTGGAGAAGTTCAACATGCATGGCTGCAAGCCTGTTGATACTCCTCTTCCTGGAGGTTGGAGGGAGGAGGATGCTACTTCAGCGGAGGTAGTGGATGCCACTGTTTATCGACAGTTGGTGGGGTCGCTTATGGTTCTGGTCAATACGGTGATATATGCTATCTTGTGAGACAGCTTTCACAGAAGCTATGGTTAAGCCTACCAAGCTCTACTGGAAGGCAGGGAAGCATGTATTGAGATATCTCAGAGGCACATATCTCAGAGGCACATCGGGATATGGATCATGGTACAGACAGGAGGATGAGTTGAGGCGGCATGGCTTCATGGATCGGTATCATCATATCAGAGATTGTGTGCAGCGGAAGATCATGTTACTTTCATACATTCCCACGGAGGATCAGGATGTTGATATCTTGACGAAGGCGCTCACCAGGAGAAAATTCGAATACCACAGAGGCAGGATAGGGGTGGCAGATAATCCTTATCTTGTTGAGAGAGAGTGTTGAGATTGCAACAAGATGATGAGCTTAGTGGAAAGAAGTCGCCTTCACTAAGTGGGCCCGCAGGCTATTTTTGGCGCAAAGTCTATTTTTAGACTATGTCTATTTTTAGACATATGGATCATGTTATATGAGTTGCAGGATGCTATTTGTGGATGGTTGGTCAAGTCGGAAAAAATAGATGGACTTCTATTTTTAGACATACTGGGCGGAATCTATTTTTAGATTGCCAGTCTAAAAATAGATATGTAGAATATTATTAGCTCTTAATAATATTTGGACTCTAAACATTATCTTATCCTCTTGGAGCACTTCAGTTTGATGCCTGGATGTGGCACATGTAGCTGACAGAAGGAATTACGCTATTCCTAGGGTTTAGTGGAGCTATTGCATGATTGACTTCAGTTAGAACTCATGTGACAGAGTTTGGTGGAGTTGATGAGACAGTTAATGGAGTTGTGTTCAGTTTAACTTAGTTGAGCTAGTTGTATCTAGTCTAACTGATTGATACAATTAGTGAGAGTGGTGTGAATTAATTATTAATTAATTCACTAATTATTATCTCATAAATCAACTAAAGAATACATCAATTAGCTAACGATTACATGGAGCGATTGATGGAGACGATGAAGAGAGTAGGTGAAAGAAGCGATGTGATATCAGTTGTGACTATCTTTGGTGTCTGTAGAGATTTGGTGATCAAGCCAATGAAAATTACGATACATACTAATTAGGTTGAAAATGAATCAACGTTATCTATTGGATTAGATGAGGCGGTTAACGGGTGGAACATATTGGAGCATGTGTTTTCGCATGATCGAGCTTGTGGCAGTGTGCCAACGATTGGAGATATGTAGGGAAGCTTGTAGAGGTTGTACTAGATTGTTACATGATCTATCATTATAACATCTGAGATAGTTTAGAGGGGTTTTTCAGCTTTAAGCTTTTCCCATAAATACTGTGTTTATATGTGTGATTGTTTATGGTTTTAATGTGCGCATGCGATTGTTTTAATTCCGCAAATTGATGATCAATAGTAGAAGAGGTTATGTATTATGCATGAAGCTCAAATAGTGTGTGATCAGGATAATCTCAGTGAATAATTTATCTATTATTCAAATTTCTACAACGGTGAAAGAAATATCTCACTGTACCTCGAGCAGACGTCGACTAGACTCACTTGGACTCTCTGGTGGGTTTTCTTCACGCGAGATGGTTTTGTGAAGAAACTTTTGCCAGTCTGTTTCATTAAGCAGGTTGTCGGGGTAACTGTTCCAACCGCCCTTTCTGTATTAAACTTCTACTAAGTTGGATTTCATCACCAACTAGTGTTTTGAGTACGGGAAGTTACTGTTTGTGCATGATTTGAAATCTTAGATTTTTTAGGCGTGTGCTTCAGCTGCTTGTTTCTTTAGAGACTTTAGGTGTTTTTATTGAAATTTTCTTTGTTTGCATGTGATTGATTAATATTTAATCGTCGTAGAATTACCGAGACAGTCCTGGAGACTTCAGGGGAAGCTCCCTCAGTATACACCAAGTCAGCTTGAAGGGCTGCGTGCTCTAGTATCATCTAGTAGCGGTAGAATTAGATCAACAGAAGTCATAAGTTCATATATATTTGTTCATCCTGATTATCACATACCCACGACAGAACGTATTCAAGAGCTGATTTCAGTTTCTGAAGTTAATGGTAGTATTTCTCCTTCCAGTGAACTAGCTGAAGAACCTGAAATTTCCGAACCTGACACTGAACCTTGTGTTTTGGAAACATCCTCAGGATTTATTAATCCAACTTCTAGCGATCTTGGTTCACCTAGGGTAAGAAATATTGTTACTAAAGATCTTCCATCTGGCCTCATTTCTATTGAAGAAGTTGTCAGTCCAGACAAAGAGGTATCTCTTCCCGAATCCCCTCAGTCTTTGAATCTTAGGGAGCGTGAATCCATTTTCTACAGCCCTATTAAAAGTGGCACTTGGTATTTATCTTTGACAAAATTTTTAGAAAACCCGGGTCTTTCTTTTTCTCCACCTCGAATTCCATTTCATCCTACACCCATAGGTTACTATCCTTCATCTATCATGTCAGGAGAGTCATCGATGTTTTCCCAAACACCGAAAGCATTTTTACACGATGGTCCTTCTGTTCCTTCGGGGTATCAGGCTCTCTCTGGTAAGGCTCCTCGACCCATTGAACAAGTATTATCACCTGGTCTTAATGGAATTAAAACTGAAACGTCGAACGTAGAGCAAATCTTTATGATGTCTGGTAATATTCCAAATCCTCAACCTCAAGGTAGTCAGTTACCGTCTGGGGGACAACCTCAAGGAAATCAGTTACCGCCTAGGGGAAAACCTCAAGGTAGTCAGTTACCGCCTGGGGGGCAACCTCAAGGCAGTCAGTTACCACCTGGGGGGCAACCTCAAGGTAATTTTTTCCCAGGAAAAACTGTGGCACAATATTGTTTTGGAGAACAACCTCAAGGACAGTACATACCTCAAGGTTATCAACCTCAAGGACAGTACATACCCCAGGGTCAACCCCAGACTCAATATATCCCTCAGGGTCCTTATCAACCCCAAATTCAGTACGCACCTCAGGGTTATCAACCTCAAGGTCAGTACCCAAATCAAGGTTTCCAACCACCTTCTAGTCAATCATTTGTACAAGGAGCTGGAAATTTACCTCTTAATTATCAACCCTACGTTCAACCATGCTATGGTCCTTACATTCAACATTCTACGGGACAATACCCCAAAATGAACATGGTGTGGGATCCATCCAAAATTCAACAGACTATGCAACCTAATGTGCAGTTACCTAGTCAACCTGGACATCATTTGGTTTCTGGTCCAACCTAGCAACCTATCCAACCTACTGTTCAAATCCCTGCACCTAGTTTTGTTCAGCAGCCTGGGCCTAGCACACCTCATACTCCGCCTCAAACTGCTGCAACTACTACAATGTCTGTTCAACCTATAATACTTGTTTCTGGAGTATTTGTAGCTCCGGTTTCTTCTATCCCTGCATCTGTGCAAATTCCTCAAGTCTCTGTACCCCAGTCAGGACCTACAGTTCAGACTTTGGTCCAGATACCTACAAGACAAGCTGGTACAAGTATGATTGTCACAAGTTAACTGCAATTCACATATCAACCGTACCAGGGACAGTATCAATTCGGTCCCATTACACAAAACCCAGTTTATCAGTATCAACCATACCTTGGCTATACTTATCAATAGCCTCAACAACCACAGTTTGGTCTGGTTAATCCTGGTTTCCCGAGGGGTTATACCATTCCTAATGCAAATCTGATTCCCAGTTATCTTGGGTATCCTCCTCCCAGAACTGCTCTTGTTACTCAAGGTTTTTGCGACCCTAACCGTCAGTTACCATTTATTGCAATTTTGGATTTACTTGATTTGTCACGCCTTACGAATGATCCAATTTTCTATCATCCGTATTGGCCGCCAATGCCACATAAGTTGCCTAGTGATATACCGAAATTCGAGGGTAATTTAGGAGAGGATCCGTCAAATCACATTATGACTTATCACCTCTGGTGTGCGTCTAATTTGATAATTGATGATTCAATTCGCTTACGTCTTTTTCAACGAACTCTTATTGGTCTTGCCGCCAAATGGTACATTGAGTTACCACGAGGCTCTTTTAATAATTTCAGTCAGTTAGCAACTGCTTTATTAACTCATTTTCAGTTGCTTTTCAGATACGACAATGGCACGGAACTATTGACTTCGCTAAAACAATCCACGTCCACGTATATTTCTGATCATATTCACGAATGGCGACGTAGAAGGCGTTTAGTGAAAGTTTTCATTCCGGATCAAATTTTGGCGGAATGGTTTATTTAGATCATTATTACCCAAAATCACTGAAGATGTAGCTAAGTCAGGAGTTGTTACTGAGGAGCAAGTCATTGCTCAAGCTCAGTACCTTGACCTCGTCTATACGCAGTCAGGTACTTTACATGAAAAAATCCCTGATCTTTCAAAACAAGGTCAAATAACTACATCTCCTTCAGGGTCTCATGTCGCTGATGGTATGATTGGTTCAATTAGTACTAAAAGTAAGAATAAATCTTCAAAGAATTCTTCTCCTATAATAACTTTACCTGATTCCCCGACAGGAGAATCTTCCGCTGAAGTTTCTACCGACATCCATGTCGTAGAGTCATCTACGACCAAATCTAAATCTGGCAGTAAAAAGAAGGGGACGAATAAAAACAAACAAAATTCAAAAGATAAAAATGAATCTAATGACGAAAAACGCAAACCTCGCTATCCTTGTCTCATTTGCGATGAGGATCATTTTACCAAAGAATGCCCACATCGAGCGGAGGTTTCGAAGTTCGTTAAAGGTTCTCAACAACCTGTTGTCTTGAAGGATCCTTTTCCTACTCAAGATAGTAATATGATTGGTTCTACCTCGAACACCTCAGAAGAACCCATTCTGATGATGTCTCATGTTAGGATTGCGACGCGATCGCAAGATTATGGTAGTAAAAATCTTGTTGATGGTAAAGAAGCAGAATCTTCTAATTTGAACACATCAACTACACCTCCTCCATTTTCTGATCCACTCCAGATCGAGAAACCCAATCCAGACCTAGTAATCAAACCCCTTGCTAAAGGTGTACTTCGTAAATCAGCTTTCAATCCACATGCAAGAGCTGCTCAGAATTACAACATTGTTGAGGACTTAGCTATTTCCCCTTTAGCAATGTCGTCTTTGGAAGTGTTGCAATCATGTCCAGCACAGCGTAAATTACTTTTGTCTGCCATAGGACCTGTTGATATTCAGGATTTGAACCTAATAATCTTCGATTTAGAGAATAGTACACCCCGCCTACCCCTTCAAATGGCTTTCCAGATTCCAGTATTAGTAAAAAACAGACCCATTTTTCGGACTGTGATTGATGAAGGGGTTTATACGTGTATTATGTCGATCTAGTGTTGGAAATCGCTTGGTTCTCCTACACTCAATCAGTCTCCGACAATTCTAAAGGCTTTTGATGACCAAGGGTTCCATCCTTTTGGTATTTTGCAGGATTTACCTATAGGGGTCGAAGGAAAAACTGTAAATCTAGATGTGGAGGTGGTTCATGCCCCTCTAGATTGCAACCTTCTTCTGGGTCGCAGATGGTCTTATGCTATGACTGCTATTGTTTCATCGGTATTTCGGCTTATCAAGTTTCCACATCAAGGAAAGATCGTTACAATAGACTAGCTCACTTATTTCTCATCCGATTCAACTTCTACAGAAACTATCCAACACATCTATAAAATGGTTATCCCTTACAAGGATGTTGGGGTAGGTTTGATTAAAGATTTTGGTTTACTAGGAACTTTTTCCTTTCCTGCTCCTAACGTATCACCTTTTATCGCAAATATTCATATGATTTCATCGAATACTATTACTTTGATGATCCTTGGATCGTACCTTCCGATTCCGAGTTGGATTCATTTGATGGCACGATGCCTTTGAGTCCATTTGAAATTGCATATCAGGTTGTACAGTCGCTTTCCAATCTTTCTTCAACTGAAATTGATCCAATTAATGTGGTCCATGAGGAATCACTTTCTATATCTAGTTCAACCACAACGAAATTTCCCGATCTTGTTCATTCTGATGAGCAGATTCGTGAACTTTTGTCTGTTGACAATTTACCATGGGAAGATCTACATCATCGATCTTCATTTTTACCTGAGCTGGATCATTTTGACAATGATTTATCTTCTATTTTTACTGCTGATTATGTCAAATAACCACAGAATCCATTGCAAAATCCTGATTCTGAGTTAAATTTGGAAAATATCTCTCGAACTATTCCTATTGACATTTCAGTTAAGCCTGGAATAATTGAAAACATTCATATAGGTGCTTCTTGTACGGACAATCAAATCAGAACTTATAAAGCCCTATTTCAAGAATTTCATGATGTGTTTGCCTGGTCATATGAAGAAATGCCAGGAATCGATCCTTCGATTGTTGTACATGAAATCAAGACTTACCCGGATGCCAAACCTATCTGTCAATACTTACGTCAGATACATCCGAGAAAATTTGCTGCTATCAAAGCCGAAGTTGAAAAATTACTTCGTGCAAGTTTCATTTATCCAATTCCTTTAACCGATTGGGTATCGAATATTGTTCCTGTTAACAAAAAACAAGGAACGATAAGAGTATGTATCGACTATAGGTATATTAATCGAGCTTGTCCTAAAGACAATTATCCAACCCCCTATATCGATCAAATCATTGATGATTGTGCTGGCAGTGAAATGTTTTCCTTTATGGAGTTTTTTGGTTACAATCAAATAAACATACTCCCTACTGATAAGCCTAAAACAGCTTTCATTTTTCCATGGGGAACATTTGCTTATTGCAAACTACCCTTTGGATTGAAGAACACTGGGGAAAATTTTCAAAGGGCTATGTCTTACACATTTCATGACATTAAGCACATTGTGCAGCCTTATCTTGATGATTTACCTGCTCATTCATCGCGTAGGGCCGACCATCTCACTCATTTACGAGTGATCTTTATGAGATGTAGGCATTATCGAATTCGGCTGAATCCACACAAATGTGTTTTTAGTGTAGAATCGAATCATTTACTGGGATTATTGTTTCAAAAAGAGGCATTCGCATTGATCCATCGAAGGTTGAAGCTATTGTCAATCTACCTCCTCCTTCGACTTTACGCCAACTCCAAAGTTTGCAAGGGAAGGCAAACTTTTTACGTCGTTTCATTCCTAACTATGCCGAGTTAACAAAGGGTTTTACCATGTTGTTAAAACAGAACGTTCCATTCTTTTGGGATGAGATCGTTGATCGATCTTTTGATGCACTCAAACACGCGTTGACCCATGCACCATTACTGCATCCTCCCAATTACAACCAGGACTATTTTTTGTACCTCGCCGCCTATCATTCCACCATTGGGATGGTTTTAGTTCAGGAAGATGAATTCAAGAATGAACATGTGATTTACTATCTTAGTCGAAATATGCATCCGACTGAGATCAAATACACGCATGTGGAGAAATTAGCCTTGGCAGCTGTTCAAGCTGTCCAAATATTTCGTCACTACATCTTATTACGCAAAACCACGGTAATTTCTGACTATAACCCTATGATGTACATTTCGACCAAACAAATGCTATGGGGCAAGTATTCCAAATGGATAGTTATCCTGCAGGAATTTGACTTGGAATTTGAAAAATCCAAGGCAAATAAATCTTTGGTTTTTGCAGAACTGATGTGTGATTCCCGTCTACTGATACTGAAACTGTGGCGGAGAAGCCCATTGCGGACAAATCCTTGTTTCTTATCAGCACTCTTGATCCTTGGTATGGGGATATTATTGTTTATCTCCAAACCCAATTTTTTCGGTCTGACATCTCACGATCTCAACGATGGAAAATACGTTTCCAATCCCAACAATACAATATTATCGGTGATACACTCTATCGTCATGGAGCGGATTCTGTTTTCCGACGCTGTCTTACTCATGAAGAAGCTGAAAAGGTTTTAAATGACTACCATTCTGGAGAAATTGGCGGTCATATGTCTGGGTATTCCATAGCCCAAAATATATTGCGCATTGGTTATTTATGGTCGTCCTTATTCAAAGATTGTATCTATGCAGTCCGGAAATGCCACAATTGTCAGGTCTTTGATCGTAAAATGCGTGCACCACCCGCTCCTCTTCACCCTATAATTATTGTCGGTCCTTTCGCAAAGTGGGTTATTGACTTTATTACATGTAACCCTCACTCGGCTGGGGGACATGCGTATATTATCTTAGCGGTAGATTATTTACAAAGTGGGCCGAGGCGATGCCTACATTTTCGGCAGACAGCAAGACTGTTGCAACTTTCGTGTTAAATCATATAATTGCTAGATTCGGTGTTCCTCAAGCCATTATTACAGATCATGGAAGTCATTTTCTAAATTTCATGATGACTGAACTGATAGATCAACTTGGCCTGCGCCACGATAGTTCTACTCCATATTACTCGTAGGCTAATGGTCTGGTTGAAGCTATCAACAAATTTTTAGTCACTATGATTAAATGAATCATTGGTATTCATAAGTCGAATTGGAATTCCATGTTATTTTCAGCACTTTGGGCATATTGAACCTCAGTAAAAACATCAAGTGGTTTCACTCCCTTTCAACTGGTTTACGATTTGGAAGCTGTGTTGCTTATTGAATGCGAAATTCCGTCATTACAATTAGCCATAATTACTCCCAGCTACGTCTGAAGAGGAGAAGCGTTTTTTGTACTTGGCTCAGCTAGATGAGAATCGACGAAATGCTGCATTAGCAAACGAAGCTCATGTCAAACGAATAAAAGCTCAGAACGATAGAAATGTTACACCTCGTAATTTTTCAGAAGGAGACCTAGTTTTAGTGTACAATCAAGCCAAAGATAAGCTAGGGGCTGGAAAATTCGTGCCTATGTGGCATGGTCCTTTCATTGTTAAGCGAAAGCTGGGAAAAGGGGCCTATGAGCTGATAAATTTTGACGGTGTCCCTTTAGATAAACCCAGAAATGGGCTTTATCTGAAGAGATATTATGCTTAAATTTGGTGTGGAGATTCTTGATTAGATTAATTTCTTTACTGTTGGTGTGTTTTAGATTAGAAAAGCGTGCCTAGTTTAGAGTGTGCTCTTATCACTATTCCTACTTATCTGAGTTTTACTCTTGATATTTTCAGATGTCGACATCTCTTCAGACATACATTGGTTTTGCTGATGGTGCTTGTCGTAGTACACGAAACATTTCTTCCGCATCTTGGGTTATCTATTCACCCTCTGACGAGTTAGTGTCCATGCATTGGGTAAGCCTCGGTCAAACAATGAATAACATTGCAGATTATAGTGTAGTGATTGAGTTATTATCTGAATCCATCTCATTTGGGATTCAGAACTTGATTGTTAGGTTGGACTCTGAACTCGTTGTATTACATCTTAACAGGTTGTATGCCATTAGGAATCCAGTGTTATTAAGGTTATTTTTGAGATTTCGTCTCTTGGAACATGAATTTGTTACATTTAATATCAGCATATTCCAAGACATTTAAATACATTAGCAGATGCAGTTGCTTCTAGTATAATAAATAGACATTTTCAATAATCAAAACAGTAAATTAAATAACATTCGATAACATGTACACAGATAGCCAGTAATAGTGATATATCATAGCATAGAAGTGTGTTTCAAACTATACATCGTCTTGTGTTGGACGGTTTAAAATACAAAAAAAAATAGGACTTAGAAAGTGTTGAAAATGATATTTACTTAATTCATCTCATTACTCTCCTGGAGGAAAAGCCATGTCTTTGTCGCCGCGGTAGTCCATCCCGGCGTATGAAAGTCGTTAATGACAAAGAGTTGGTTATTCAACCAACGAAAATATGTCGACAGAAATTTAACAATCTCAATGCCCTCAGCATGATATTGGCAACACGTAATGTTGCACTCTTGTACAGTCTAGTAACATTGAAGACAATAACTTTGAACTCAGGATGGATGATAGTTTCGATATCTATCAGTTTATCCTTGGGGTCTACTCAACCATTGCAAAAATATTCTTTGAGACTAGCAACAGACTGGCCACCTGGTCTTCTCCCGAATAGAGATAAGTGTCTGCCCCTCTTGGACAAACCAGTCAAAAAATATATTTCCTCCAGCTCGACTTTGAGCCGATGGCCGAAAAACAAGAAACACTGGTCCTGTGTGTCCCACCTGTTCACTAGCCATATCAAGAGATCAACTTGGGCCCTCATATGGTCCAGAATTTATACAAATTACTTGGAGCTGATGGTTCCTGATTCCGACGAACAGATTTTCCAGAATCTTCACAGGAAATTTTTTTTTCCAAAAGCTCTCACTTTTTCACTCTGAATTCAAATAGTAAAAATGAAGTTAGAAAAGTCCTTTTTATAATTTTTTTCAAATAAATGAATTTTTAATTTGTTTATTTTTCACTTTAAAAAGGTAATTTTTGAAAACATTTTTATTTATCTTAAAACAGGTATGTGTAATTGTTTCGAGTTTTTGTGCAGAATATTGGATTTTTCGGTAAAACTGATCATTTTTTCAACAAAGAGCATATTTTTATCACTTTTCCGGACTCTTTCAAAAATTTACGAAAAAGTGAAACCCTGGAGTCCTCTTTTTAGCTCTTTTTAGACTCTCGAAAATTGAAAAGATTGTCGAGCACTTGATTATTCGAACTCGTTAAAGTAAATGAATGATCGTCCCTTCAGTATAAGTTTATCCCTTTTACGGACTGAAATGGACTATTTACGAAAAAGGTATACATTGACTAATTACGGTCAATAGAGTTCTCTCTCGCATTATTTTATCCTTTTTCGGGCTCGAGAGACTAAATTTACGAAAAAAGTACACCCACGGAGTTTTCTTAAGTTTTCTTAGGCTCCTAAAATTGAAAAACAGGAGTTTCTCCTATGCTGACTAGGGTTAAAATTTAACGATGAGACTTGTTCAATTTTTAAGCGAGAACAGAACCACTCCTTCTTAAGGGTTAGAATTTGAAACTAAGTTGGACTCATTCGGAAAGGATGACTTATAAACAAGCAAATGTTATCCTCCTCGAGCTCAAAAATAAAGAGGTACTTGCCAGAAATGGTGGGGGAAAAGAGAGAGAGACGAACTTGTTTGTGACATTTTGATTATTCGGAAAACCGTTAACCACTCTTGAATATGACACTTTTATTCACCTGGGTTGGGAAAATCCTTTACCTAACAGTTAATCAAACCATATTGAAAGTCTTCAGCCAGTTTCTGGGTATTAGCTTTGGGTTAATTGTCACCAAACCATCTTCAATGTCGTTATGTGTTCAAGAGGACAATTTCAAACAAACCATTCATTTGTGAAATATTTGTCTTCCATTTTGACCATCCCTAAGTCAGTCCTTGCCAATATATTTCTTCAAAACTTGATCTATGATTTCGTGTTGTGGGCTTGCCTACGACGGATCACTTTCTATCAACGAAAACTCATTAGCTCAATGGCAGGTTTCTCGCCTTCGACGATAGGTTGCATCATTGACCTTCGATCGAATGATTCCGTGACATGTTCGACTTCAGATCATTCATTCACATTTCATGGATTGTACTGAGTACTTTGAGAGCCATTGACATGACTGGTGGTTACTCTCACACTTGTTAACATTTTACATTATTGACTGGTAATCAAGTGGTTTCTACCATGTTCGACTTTGACACATTTATTCACATGGATAGAATTTTACTGGTTCGAGAAACGAAAATCAAGACCCTGGATCTAGTTTCTACCATACAGGCCCAGAGGAATTTTTTTATTCATTTATACAGTGGACTATTCATAAACAGATGGCTGCATCCATACTGTGTCCACATGTCTATACTATTGATGTATTGAAAATCATTCCTGTATCAGAATAATTTAAATCAGTTTTCTAGTTAGTTTTGATCTGAGTATGGGAATGCCTATCTCAGCGATGATATGTTTACATATATATATATTTTGCATTGAATGTTTTTACAGGTTCCGACTGGGGTGTCCACAGGATTATCCTTGAAATGATAAAGTACTTCACTCTTCATATATGACAGACTTCATCTTCATCTATTCTAGACTTTTCACTTTAGGGGGAAATTTGTTGTACTAAAAACTGTCACCTTGACATTCTGCTGACTGTATGAGCTCATTGTCACTCATACTTACCTCCTCTGCAAGTCTTACAACCTCTACTCCTCATGTCAAGCCCTAAAACAGGAGAAAAAACCCTAAAAAGCTCCAAAACCCTGGGTACGTAGGTAATGTGAGCACTTGCCGTTCTGGCTACACAGAATCGCCGGGTAATGTGAAGCAAAGCTGCGTTCCAGAACGCAGTTTTCCCTTGTAATGCCTGCGTACCCTTCTCAAAGTCAAAAAAGCGAGAAAGTAAAGTTAAAAAGTTGATTTGAGGTCAATTCTAGAAGCTTCTAGATGAGAATTTTTGGGGATGAGTACGCTTTAATAAGGTGCATGTATCCCACACCTTAAGGAACTAATCCCTTGATGTGAGAAGCCTATCCCTTTGAAGGAGGATTCTATCCCTTCATAGGTGGAACCCTAACCTCCTCATTTTCTCTATAAAAGGAGGCATTGGGTAGCCTCAAAGGGACTTCAAGATTTAGTGTGTGATTGAGGTGAAGTGTTGTTGAGATTTAGACTCATGTCTGCTAAGCTTTTGTGAGGAAAGATCACATACCTCTATGTGCTCCTGGAGGAAGAGTGCAAGGCTTATCAAAGTAGAGGAAACTCCTGCTTCGGACCCCGGGAAGGCCTGTTGAACATCAAGGCTAAGGTTGTAAGGTTCTTCTATTATTTCAAAGTTAATACAATCAAGTTTGTTTTTCTCAATAAATTGTCGTTCGATTGTTTATTTCAATAAGTTGTCGTTTGATCGTTTATTTCATAGATTCCTTGATCACTATGATAGTTATGTTTTATAATTATTTGTTATACAGGTGCTATTTAATTTTTTCTTGTTTATGATTGCAGGTCTTTTAAGACGACACTTTTTTGCGACGAAATATGACATCTTGTTGCGACGGAAGAACTACGGTTGCAAATAAGCATTTGGATCTAAGGTAGGATCGACACCTTCATAGCATTTACTTGTAAAAAGAATATATTTAGAGAAAAATAAACTTAGTTGTTCGTTTGTTGCTAGATTGTCTTCTGACACTAGGGAGATCGATCTTGTCCGCAAGATCTATTTATCCGACCAACAATAATAAAACCCTCATATTTTTTGCATCGATTTTCCCACATTGGTTTTTTTCGGGGACTTTTAGTCCAAAAATAACTGTCCTTTGTGTGATTTTCTCATCTTATTTTTCAGTACTTGATCTGTATATTGTTGTAGGATGCAGTGTATTTGCATTAATGTTTACTGAAGAATTCTATAAATAACTTTTTAATTGAAGAAGACAAGTAGGAAATGCAAATCAGTTAACTACAGTAGGATTTCTGGTTGTTAGATTCAGAAAATTTCACATCCACTACTTTATAGACACCAACCTACAAGGGGAACCAATCCCATATGTTTTTTTCTAAGAACCAATCCACAAGAGACACTAATCAACTCTGTTGCAAAATTTGTAGACAACAACCTACTTCACTAAATCTGCTTGCTTCTTCACAATGTTTATTAGTTGTTTCTGCTTTCACCAAGTTTTCTTGTTAATTTTTCCTTCACCAAGACTATTAATCAATTCTTCCTTCATTGGGTCTACTTGTTGCTTCTTCCTTTACCAAGTCCACTCCCAAAACTTGTGACTTTTGGATTCTTCCCGAGAATGAACTTGCACAATATGCCACGTATCAAAATTTTCAAATTTGGTTCTAAAATTTCTACCACAAGTACATAGAGATATCTTCTATGTTTCCTCTATATTTCACAACCAGAAACATCTCAAAAGGAAATTTATAGAAAAAAATTCAAGTTAACATATTTGGAGCATGTTTCAAGAGCATTTAAGAACACTAACTTCCTTAGATCATATCTCTGAAATTATAGCTAAACAAACTCTAAAATTTCTACTACAGGTATCTTGAGATTTCTTCTCTATCTCTAGACTTCACAATCTGAAACACCTCAAAAAAAAAATTATAGAAAAAAATCCAAACTGACTTGTTTGAAGCATGTCTCAGGAACATTCAGGACCACTAACTTCCTCAAATCACATTTTCAAATTTATAGAGAATTAATCTATAAAATTTTTACTACAAATATCTTGAGATCTCTTCTCTGAATCCTGTAGGTTTCATAGTTTGAAACATTTTAGAAATAAAGTTGTAACAAAATTCCCAACCTGACCTATATGAAGCATGTCTGAGGAGCATTCAGGAACACTAAATTCCTCAATGCATATCCCCAAAATTATAGTGAAATAAGGTTTTAAATTCCTATCGCAAGTAACTTCAAATTTCTTCTCTGTCTCATCCATATTTCACAATTTGAAACATCTCAGAAATAAATTTATAGCAAAAATGCTAAGTTTCCCTATTTGAAGCAGATTTCAAGAGCATTCAGGAAGCTTAACTTATTTAGAGTGTATCTCCAAAATTATAGTGAACCAAGGTCTAAAATTTGAAGCACAAGTACATGATGATCTTCTATTTGTATCCTCTGAGTTTCATGGTTTGAAAAATCCCAAAAAACAATTATACCAAAAATGCCAAGCTAACCTATTTGAAGCAGATTACAAGAGAATTAAGAAATCCTAACTTCATTAGAGCATATCTCCAAAATTATGGTGAACCAAGATATGAAATTTGAATCAAAGGTACATGCCAATTTTATATCTTTATCCTCCAAATTCAGGGCCTAAAAAATCCTAGAAGAAAATTTATATTGAAACTTCCAAGATGATTCGCTCACCCCTTAAATCACATTTTTTCTTCCACCTTTAATCTCTAAGAATCACTCCAAAAATACTCCTCATCTCCTTTTGTGAATCTCGTGTATCTTCTTTTCTTGGATACACATCAAATGAACTCATGTATCCTTTATGTATAGTGTTCCTATGTTCACTTATGGGGTCAACTTGTAAAAATGGTTCGGTCCACCTACTTGTACTTTGGTTAGGCCATCCTGATGAAACACTTCATATCTCCTCATTCCTATGGAGTTAAGAGTGTCATATACCATTTTAAATATCTTGGAATATAATTTCCTACAATACATCCTATGCTCCCATTAGGGCTAGGTAATTGGAGTAAAAATGCATTCAAAGATAGGGTATCCAAAATGGGTATCAAAAACCCAAAAACAATATTTCTAATAATCTTCATTTTCCAATATTTATCTTGGAAATTTGTAGTCTCCCATTCTTTGACATCAATGACAACACTATTTCCAACAATCCAACCCTTTGTCATTGATAACAACTATTAATCAATTATGTAATAATATTGAATAACTCCTTCTATGTATAATTCTCCTTGTGCTTGCAACTTCTCTCCCTTTGACATCAATGGCAAAGGGATGCTCTCCCTATACCAATTTAAAGAGAATAAAAAAAGAAAAAAGAAACTAACAATTACTAAAAAATAATAAAACACACTTACAATGAAAATTTTCTAATATTTTTTAAAACTTGAAAAGGCAACCTCCTTGTGAATTTTCCATGAATGCAATAAACTGGGGTTTAATCTTCTATCTACCACAGATTATTTTTCTTCTGAATTATTATTCAATAAATAACGATTAAACCCCTAATGCATTCTTCACAATTAAATCATCATGGAATATAAAAAATGGAATTGAGAAAATATGCACAAACACACAAAAAATGATAGTTATTTTTGGACAAATGTCCCTGGAAAACCCCGAAGGGAAAACTAATGTACCAAATGAGGGTTTTATATTATTTTAAAATTTAGGAGAAATAACAACTTAATGCCTTTCAGTATCAATCCTATGGAAAATACTAATCTCTAATGGAAAAACATATTGGAGATTAACTATATCCCTCTACAACTGGATCCTACCTCTCTCCCAAGCCACTCACACAACCTGCCAGAAATGTTAGGTCCCTATATTACTAGTGTAGTCCCTTATTGTTGTTAGTGTATCCACCTTATTTTTATTTTTGTACCCTTGTAGCCCCCATATTGTTATTAATGTTCTCCATAAAACCCACTATTGTTATTATTGCACCCTTACATTATTATTGTTAGGTCGACTAGGATTATATTGTGACCCCATGGACTCCTATATATAGAAAGGAGGTTTTTTCATTTGTATCATCCAAGAATTTTTCATTTATGTAATGTAAAGGAGGTTTCCCCCTCGAAGTGGCTGATTTCTAAGGCGTTGATCTCTATTTTCTTCTATTTTTGTAGTTGGTTTCATAACATTTGGTATCAGAGCATTGGATTCTAGGGTTTTGCTGCTTCAAACAGGTCATCATGGAATTTTGGCTATAACATTTTTTCTATGAATGTTCGGAAGCTAAAAAAACCATTTTGGAAGAAATCCTGAGGAACGTCGTGTAAAAAATTCAAATCTTGGTTCGCAATATTTTCGGAGATATGATCTGTGGAAGTTAGGGTTTTTGCAAGCTCCTGAATTTCATCTTAAGGAGGTGACCACCTTGGGAAAATCATCATAACTCTATCTCTGAGCATCGGAGTGGAATTTTGTAAAAAGTGGTCGAAAGCACATGGATTGTAGTTTTATGTGTATCAATTTCAAAGCCGAAGGAGAAAAGAGTGATATGTGGCAAGTCGTACAAGTTCGCTTTACTGAACCAGTGCATAATTAGGTCAATACGGGAGATTGGGCATAAATTTTTCTTGAAGAATCCAAATCAGGTCATACCTATGGCATTGGAAAGAATATTCAGAGGGATAATGAAGGGATGAAGATAAAATATTAGGGATCTGAAATTACAGAGATACATAAGCTTCATTAGAGCTCCTCAAAAGCAAGAAAAATGTGTGCATTTTTTTTCCAAATTGCATAAGTCTTGTTTGAAAAATCAGTTTGAAGTGATTCTAGGGGCATATTGAAGCATAAATATCAGTACTGGGTTCTAAAATTCCCCATGTTGTCTAACCAGCCCTTACACTAAGGAATAGAAGTAGCCCAAGGAAGAAAAAAAAAAATAGATCCACCAGGATGGCAGGGTAACGAAGTTGAAAGATGCTCTGACAAGAAATTTCCCGAAGGCACGGGCGCAGAATGGAAATTTAAGATATAACACAGTCCAATGAGGAAGCCACATGGCGGAGGCACAAAAGGAAAGAGCGTGAGCGGGGTATTCCGGGGGCAACAAAGGAAAGCAGAAGGATGGGAAGGTTACCCCCCAGAATAGGTGACGTCACCCAGTGGCAGACCAATCACAACCATTCCGCGGGGTGGTAGAGTATAGTAGGAGGCCCTCACGAACCCTGCCGGAAACTTAAGTGGGCCCATCAAGAAGGATATTTGGTGTCGTGTAAGTATAGGGAAGGCAGTACAAGACCAGTACATGCCTGAACCCGGTGCGTGGCATCCACCTACCTGGCTCCTGGTAGCCAATGACCTATCGCCATGCGTCCCACTGTCAACGTCCTTATGACGTATGCCCTACAGTTGTCATCCTCGCCTCGTATTCTGCAAATCCCGGTCTAAGTTAATCTCGTTTTACTCCTGGACTTGGTAAAATATTTCTTTTTCATGAATCTGTCGTGCAACGAAGGTTGAACTCTAGTACCAGGTGGTTTTCAACCCCCGCATTGTTTTCCCCTTAGGCTTCCTCACTGTTCGCAGGTATTTAGTCATTCCTCAACCTCACCATTTTCCTTCTGTTTTTATTTTCAGATGGTCATGGGGAAAACGAAGTCTCGTAAGTCTGAACCCAAAACCCCACAAGCCCGCAAGGTCACGGCTGTCCCTGGGCCTAAACCCCTTATCGATGCCCATGTGCGAATTCATGACCCAGTTAACCCTTTCAACGTATCCTGTGTCAAACTCGAGCTATTTGAAAGTCATTTAAAGGGTCAAGACAGATTCAGAGTTGTTGAGTCGGGCCTATACTACCAAATCACCCCAACCATCTACCCAATTCTCGAATTCATCAGTTGGCTGGGCGAAGCTTATGATGAGCGCAGGGACGTATTTTTTTCTGCTCAGGGTAATAAGATTTTTCACATATCGCTCGAACTCATAAAGAAAGCCCTCTGCTTTCCTCACAGTCAAAATTATGTCGAGTTCTCTGATTTTTCCCTTTCTTGTCAGTTCTTAAAGTTACCCTGGGAGCAATAAAGAAACTTTCTCAGCTTCCTCTCAGATTCCTGCCTAAAAGCTCTTCCACCTTCGAACGTTGTTGCTTTGTCCACTTTCAAAGACAATGTACAGTTGGTCTTAGCCCTTATTTTTGGATTGTTAGGACTTAGAGAAGTCGAGTGAGTGTCAAAATAATGTATAGCTCTCCTATGGCTCATGATGCAAAAGGGTATGCTTCTAAATATCCCTGTTTTCCTAGCTTCGGCTATAAAAACCCAGTTCCGGGAATTTCCCTCTACTGGGTCTTTCAGGTTTTGTTCTTTAGTGTTTTCCTGTTCTTATTTGAACATGCTGATAGGTTTGAAAGCCTAGGCCTGGAGAAAATCTCTAGGACAAATGCCCAGCCAAGAACTGTCTTTGAGTGGAACATTTCCGTTCATCAACAACCTGGGGGAAGGGGCTATACAAGGTTCTTAAATGAATTCATGTCCATAGCCTATGCCATAATATATGAAAATCCTCCGCCCATAATATTTCCTGAGCGAAAGGACTGGCTGCAATTCGATGAGGAAGATAGCACAAGGGATTGGTATATATATGATGATTACACCGAAATCAGGGTCTATGGCGTGAAAGTACCTCCCTAATTTTTGTCGGTGTTTCCGACAATGCGAATCTTTTCCCTTGAGTTCATCCATCAAACCCTGAAAGCTGACTAGATCCACTTCATCCCTGCGAAGAAAGGATATATTCTCAAACTCCCAACTTCTGTTGGCCCCTTCACCATAAATTCGAGGCACGTCCTCCCCATAATAGAGATGTTGCTTCAAGGGATGGACTTGCTGCAAGGAAAATTTTGGCCCTATGACCCAAAAGGAGTCCTTTCCAATAGGAAAAGGAAAATAAATTCCACTGCTTATGTACATGAGACTAGGCCCTTCATTGAGTGGAGAGCTAACCTTGATACATGGCCTTTGGATACACAGATGGAGGTCGAGTCTTCAACTGCAGAAGGGAGGGGTGACAATGCATCTACAGAGACATGAAAGAAGGGACAAGCAGACGAGTTAGGTGCTTCAGGAAGCCAAGAGGGCACAAACATAGATGAGGGATCCTATCCCTATAAGAAACAGAAGACGGAAGAACCAGAGATGGTATGGGAAGAGTCACCACAGAAAGAGTTTTCTCGATATGGGTTGCTTAACAGAAATAAGGCAGGTTGCATGGTTACTTTCGATAGTGCCTCATCGTTGGATCCTTCTGGGCTATCACAAGCAGTCTCAATTGACAGAGTAGAGGTGAGGGAGGAAATTCACACCAGAAATAGAACCACCCAAGAGAAGCTAAAGGTGGAATTAGCCGAGTTTATAGATAAATATCATACCCGACTTACCACTGAGCTCAACATGGATAAGGAGCAGCTTATATTTGCCATTTCACAAGCTGTGTTGTAGCCCTCGGTAGATGGGAAACATTACCGAGCCCTAGAGATTTCCTTGGACTTGGAAAATATCCCGCTAACAGATAAGCTTGGCCTCCACAAGTATGTCGGGGATATGTTGTGAGATGAGGTAGTGAAACTCGCACTGGCCTTGAGGAATCTTGAGGAGAAGCATGCCTCAGTATTAGAATATCATAAGAGCGAAAGAGCTAGCGCCAGAGCGATAAAAAATAAGCTAGAAACCTTGAGGAAAGCATTAAAGGATAAAGGGGCTGACAAGGATGCAGTTCGGCAGAAGCTCATCACTGATCTGGAAAAGGAGAATTCTGAGCTTAACAAGAAATTAAATATACCCAGAGGGGAGCATGTGCAAACGGAAGAATTGGTCCAAGTGGAAAAGGAGAAATTTGCTCTTGCCGATTCACTGGCCAAAGAGTAGGAATAAAATGCTCAAAAGACCATAGAGATCTCAAGTCTGAAACAAGGATTGTCTGACCTATAGGAAAAATGGGACCAGCATGTCTGCGTAGCCCTGACATCCAATGAGCCTGGAACCACCCCAGAACAACTGACTAAGGCCCTGTCAGACTTAAAGGTTTCGGAAGGTAAAGTGCGTATGGCTCGACAAAGAGTAAAAGAGATGGAAGCTACACTGGCTACGAATCAGAAGGTGGTATCAACCTTGCAGACTGAGGTCTAAAAATTGCAAAGAGAAAAATAGGTACAAGACAAGACCATCAAAGACATGACCACTCGGATGAAGGGCAACATGACACTTCTGGAAGCCAGACGCCTAATTTGGACCGATATAATGGCATAGATCAGACAACATTGGAACTATCTTACCCTGGTGGATGATAAGAAACTCGCAGTTCGCTTATTTGAAGAACGATTACAGGAAGGGCGAGCGGAGGGAGAAGCGAAGGCTGCAATGGCTAACAGGTATATTCGGCATCTAACTGAACTGGGTCCAGAAGAATTGCAAGCACAAGGAATTGTTGATCAATTCCAAAGGGTAATGGAGATCAGAAGGGCAATTGAGATGGAAACCACTCGTGCAAATGCGTTAGGTTGTTTGAAATTTCTTTCAATTGGAGTCAAGAAGTTCGACCATGGGTGGAATAGGTTAGTGGAGGCAGATTTCCCATCATGCTGGCACCCACAAACCTCCTCATTCTCCAAGTTAATGGATTATGAATAGAAAGTGTTAGAGCTCATGAACGCAACTTGCCTCTGGAAAAAAATACTCGCCTGAAGGCAAATACCATCATAGCTACGCTAAGCAAGGAATTCTTCCTCCTCTGCCAGGTTAGACAATTTTTAGCGATTTGAGTAGACTATATTGAACTCATAGATATGCAAGCATTGGTTGAGACGTTTGTCACTATGCCAGCTCTAGGCGAGACAACGTGGCATAAATTCAGTGAATACGCCAGCACTTTGGTATCGTCATCTAATCCTCAGTCTCTACCTCCCTCTCGTTGCAAAGCAGGTTCATCTTCTTCATCAGCTCGGCCACCTCAGCAACCTTCAATCACCCCTTAGCGCCATCACAAATGACACTCATGATTTGGCCCACGTCACCTATTTACTTTTATTTTTATGAATTGTAAAACTAGGTGAAATCTTGATTTGACCCTATGCACTCTCTATTTTCTTCATTTACTGTTATGTTTTAGTTAGGGTCTTTGTCAGGCCAGGTTGTATACAATGAGAGGTTGTTTTTTCTCATCATCAATTTTTGGTTTTGTTTTGATGGAGACCACAAACAGAAAAGATCCTTAGAGAATATTTTGTTTTGAAAATATCTTCTCTCAAAACTGACCTATGTAGTTATAAAAGATGAAATGAGAGAGGGATACAGGTTCCAGATTTTCAGAGAAGAAACTGTTAATTGTGAACTGTCTCTTTTTGTAAGGTTAAGAGATCTTATCATAGTGTATGTCAGAAGACCCCTTCAGGGAGAAGAAATGAAGCTAATTTTGTTGTTGTTGTGGATTCCAAATGAGATGAGTAACAATATGTATTTTCTCAGCAGTATTTAAATATAAATGTTCATTGTGTTTTCATCATTATCCTATTATTGTAGCTTTCGGAATGCGAATGTTCGAATTGGTTAGATGTGAATTTATCGTGAATGATACTCATATCTTCTTGTCTGTAACATTTTAAATATGGCTCGAGGCGCGGTTTTTGTTCCAAGTTCTATTCACATGCCATTATTCTTCTAGTATTAGTGGAGGGTGGATTCTTATGTTATGTAAGCCTACCTTGCTCTGATATTTTCTTCAATTTCTTTCATTGTTTCTCATATCCATTTATCTTGGTCGTTGTTCGCTAGTCTCATGTTCGTCCCATCTCACAACAGTTCATTTTCATGTCTGCTTCTGATTTATGCTTATAGACCCTTATGTTGCACAACTGGATGTCATTATTGTTAGTGTTTTGCCTCTGAGGTCTTGGAACCATATCCAAAACTTTTAATAATCATTTCTTAACAAGAGACGGCTTCCTATCTGCTTGCAAAACTATCTTTGAATCCTCTTGTCTTAAGATGTCCTAGGCTCTAGTCTTTAACAACTCAAGGCTGTCTCTAGGAGTTACAACACCCCCTAAAAATAATTCAACACCCATTAAGACCTCAGAAGGCTATACTATGACTCATGAAGAGGAATAATTGCAACATGATATATCAAAATTACAAGAGCAAGTGCAACAATTTTTTCTCTCGCAAAAAGTAACCAAAACTGAAATGGATGATTTGAAGAAAGGCATGGAAGCTAAGATGAATGGAATGGAAGCTAAAATGGAAGGTTTGAAGAAAAGCATGGAAGCTAAGATGAATGGAGTGGACGCTAAGATGGATGGTTTACAGACTAGCATGGATGTCATGGAAGCTAAGATCGATGGTATAGAAGAAAAAATGAAAGACAACATGGAAGACTTGAAGAATGATCTAAAAGAAGACATGGAAGGTTTGAAGGAAGGTTTGAAAAACTTGATACAATAAATTATTCCTAATGGAGAAGATCTTAGAGGAAACTCATGATGGGAATAAAATAAATGTTAATCGAATGAAACAACAGGCGGATCAACATCGTAGCGAGAGAAGTTTTGATGTAGGAGATTGGGTATTTTTACGACTACAACCATACAAACAAATATCCCTCAAGCAAGCTAAGAACGATAATAAATTATCGCCAAAGTACTATGGTCCTTACAAGGTGTTGCAAAAGATTAGTACTATGGCATACAAATTGGAGTTTCTTGTTTCTTCTCGAGTGCACCCAGTTTTCCATTTTTCATGCTTAAAGAAGGTTATAGGTGACAAACTTCCAGTTCAAACAATATTGCCAGAAGTTGATGCGGAAGGAAAAATCATATTGGAACCTGAAGCAGTCACGGAAACAAGAACTCGAAAACTACAAATCGATCAATTTCAGAGTATCTCATCAAGTGGAAGAACTTACCCACTGAAGATTCCACATGGGAGGATAAGAATTTTATAAACATTAGGGGAATTTTGAGGTCTGAAATGAGCCTCCTAAGAAAAATGTACAACCAAAAATCAACTTTATAAGACCCAATAGGATTCAAGATGATGATGTCAACCATGGGGGATGATTCACCATTTTTTAAGTAAAAGGGTGAAAATATCAAAAAATGATAAAATAATAAAACTATTTTTTCAACTCATATTTTCAATTCCTCTCCCAAATTTTTTACTAAAATTTCGAACAGGAGTACTCATTGGATGTAAAATTTAATTATTTATCCAAGGATTACCCATGTTGCATACCTTCGATGGACCCTGCTACACGAAAAATGAGAAATACATCAAAAAATGTGATTGAAATCACGTTTTTCATGTATTTCTCATTTTCTATGTAGCAGGATCCATCAAAAGTATGCAACATGGGTACTCATTTGATGAGGAATTAAATTTTTCATCCAACGAGTACTCCCACTCAAAATTTGATTAAAAGCTTTGGGAGATAAGTTGAAAATACGAATTGAAAAAGTAGTTTTTCATTTTTTCCCTCTAAATTTAGATGATGTAATCAAATCTTATTTTATTATTTCCACTATTATTTTATAATTTTCTTAGGAGGCCCATTTTAGACCTCAAAATTCCCCTAATGGAAGCATCTAGAGCTACTCAAGTGTTGAGGACAACACTTTTTTTGAAGGAGAGGGGCATGTTAAGTCCCTGTATTACTAGTGTAGTCCCTTATTGTTGTTAGTGTAGCCCCCTGATTGTTATTGTTGTACCCCTGTAGCCCCCATATTGTTATTATTGTGCCCCATAAAAGCCACTATTGTTATTATTTTTCCCTTACATTATTATTGTTAGGTCGGCCAGGATTATACTGTGACCCCATGGACTCCTATATATAGAAAGGAGGTTTTGTCATTTGTATCATCCAATAATTGTTCATTTATGTAATGTAAAGGAGGTTTCCCCCTCGAAGTGGCTGATTCTAAGGCATTGATCTCTATTTTCTTCTATTTTTGGAGTTGGTTTCATAACAATAAATGTGCACTACAACTCATAATATATTCACACAACCTCTGGAATGCCTCCCTACAAATCGTTCTTCCTCTAGTACTGATCTTGCCCCAGTCACTCCACCCCTGGGTGACAGATCTGGCTCGGGCTTACTGAAACGAGCTCCACCGCCACTTGCACTGCCAAAATGGCTACTCGCACTACCTGAATATGACCTCCTCTGTAAATAATTTATCCTCCTCATCTTGTCACTGAGACACTCAAAAAACTGAGGAAATCTTCCCTGGAATCCTTCTCCCAAATCTCTGTTGAAACCCCTTTGTCGATGTTTCCCTCTTCTTCAGCTATGCCCAAGCTAAATCATTACAACTAGGTAAGTCGAGTTGCTAAGCTCTATTGTGTCTATTATTCAAACCCCATCGGCTTTCTCTTATAATCTCTCATTGGAGTTTCAATCGCCACGATCACATCTCAACCGATGGATAAGATCATATTGACCTCATCAATAGAAGTCTCTATAGAAAAATCGAACTCCCTTAATTAATGCACTTTAATTAACCAATTTTCCTAAGTTAGACTTAGGAAATATTTAATTATTGGAAAATCAATTTAATTAAGGTGTCTCCAAGTCTATTCTCACAAAATCTTTTCTGGGTTTTGGAGATCTTGCGTTCCTTACCCTCTTAAATATCATAGAGACTAGAACACATGTCCATTGCTACCATAATCTAACACTCCCTCTTATCGTGGAAGATGTTCTCCACTATACCCATCTGCTCCCTAAAGTAGACAAACTTTGCCTCCCCAAGGCCTTTGCGAGAATATCAACTACCTGTTAATATGGGAACATGTTGTAGGCGGATTGATCTACGTTGTTGGTGTCTGGCATATGTGATGCTCCTTCCTTCACATATTCTAGTTGATCTGACTTCCTGTCACTGTAAATCACTATGAAAAATACTATGAAAATCACTGCCCACCGTGCTATTGCGCTACTATGATTCACTTGCTACATGTTGTAGTTGAACCAATCTATGCTACCTCTGCACTACTTTGATCTCACATTGCTAATGCCTCTATACTTCTATTATCATTGCAATGATGAGTCTTGACCTCCCACTAAAAATAATTGGGAAATCTCATTTCCTTCCAGCAAATCAACTCAGATAGCTCCCTGCTACCCGCACTCATGCCTGCAACTGCACTAGCTAATTGGATTGCGCATCACTACTCTGGGAAACTAGTTCTACCTCCAGAACTGCTATTAGACCACTCGCTCTCCCTCTGATTGATAGATCCAACTATGGCTTGCTAAAACGAGCTCTACTTCCACTCGCACTGTCAAACTGGCTACTCACTAGCTGAGTATGACCTCCTCTACAAATAATTTGGCCTCATCTTCTTATCACTGAGATATTGGAAAATATGAGGAAATCTTCTATGGAATCCTTCTCCCAAATATCTATTGAAACCCCTCTGTCAGTGTCTCCCTCTGCTTCAATTGCATCCTTACTTAATCAATGCAACTAGGTAAGTCAAACTGGTCAACTTTGTTGTATCTATTCTCCAAACCCCATCGAATTTCTCTTATAATCTCTCGTTCGGTCTCAACGGCCACGAGCACATCTCAATCGATGGTTAAGATCATCTTGACCTCGTCAATAGAAGTCTCTAGAGAAAAATCGAACTTTCTTAATTAATTCACCTTAATTAACCAATTTTCTTAAGTTAGACTTAGGAAATATTTAATTATTGGCTAATTAATTTAAATAAGTTGTCTCCAAGCCTATTCTCGCGAAACCTTTTTTGGGTTTTAGAGATCTTGTGTTCGTTAACCTCTTAAACATCATAGAGACTAGAACACTTGTCTGTTATATATATATATATATATATATATATATATATATATAGAAAAAATGAATTTAAAATCTATATAATAAAATAAAATAAAATATTTAAAAAACAATTTAAAAGTAAAAAAAATAACAATTTTAAAACAAAAAACTAGAGCAAGAAAGGGAGGAGAGTGATTATTAGAATCATGTGACCACTGCTGCTCCCCCACATTATCCTACCACCTCCTTCCCACTACCCCTCCCCCCTCTTTCTATGTATAATTCTCCTTGTGCCTGCAATTATTCCCCCTTTTACATTAATGGCAAAGGGATGTTCTCCTTGTACCAATTTAAATATAATATAAAAATAAAAAAACTAGAAATTACTAAAAATAAAAAAACACACTTATATTGCAAATTTTCTGATATTTTTTAATACTTTGAAAAGCAAACTGCCTCACCCCACCATCTAAAAAAAGGGATATATATATAGTAAAACACTTTAAAAGTAAAAATAAATAACAATTTAAAAACAAAAAAATGATCAAGTGAGGGAGGAGGGTGATTCTTAGAATCATGTGACCCTTGATGCCCCCCCACATTGTCCTACCACCTCCTTCCCACTTCTTGTCCCCCTTCCTACCCCTATCTCTCACGCTGCCCACAGACCATTGTCAAGTGGTGCCGCTCTAGAGCCTTTTTCATTCATCACTCAACAATGATCTATGTGCAACGTTGGAGACAAGTGATGGTGTTGTACTTATTTCTCGTAGGCAGTCCTTGGCTGCAAAAACTATGTCAGGAAACCAAATCAATCGGCTTTAGGTTCAAGCTGGCTCTCGAACCAGAGGGGGCTCCCTTCATTTTTACGAGGCTTTGTTTAACATTGTTCACTGTCACTGAACAACCGCCTTTGAAGCACAATAGGCAGGTTTATGGTTTTAATTGGGGGTGGTTGGCGATCAATGCACAATTCCTATTCATGAATAAATCCCTCCTTTGGAGAGTTAATTCTCAAAGTGTCAACTTCCAAACTGAGAGAACAACTTAGCTTTTAAATAATTTGAAAGAAGAATGTATGGAGATACCTGATGATTAAGGAGTCAAACAAAATACTTAATAAATCAAGCAGAATTGGATGCGTGTAGAAAGCTTCTACATCCAAACAAAGCACGTGCAGGAGAAGATATAAGTGGCAAACAATAACCAGTTTAAAGAGGAGCTAACTCAAAAAAAAGTCTGATATACTAATCTCTTTAAACAATTATAAATTTGCAAGGGATTCCAGAGAGACTAAACTCAATCTATTTTGACCCAACTCTTCTATGTAACTTTGAACATGTGTGGAAATAGATTACGAAAATACTTGAAAAGCATACAAGAAACACAAATTCTGTCAAAGCCAGAGCTGAAATACTTTAATTAGAATTTTTGGAAAAAGAGTTTTACAAAGTTGAAGCAGTCTTGGCCTCAAAAGCCCACACATTTACTTTACAATTCAAACAATATATAGACTAAATCTCCCCTAATCTATTACAATAATCCTGAAATGAAATTTTGAACAATATACTAAAAATAAATAATATTTCATGATTAGTTGCAGGAAATCTCTCAAAGTGTCAACTTCCAGCATGACAGAAGAACTTAGCTTTTAAAGAATTTGAAAGAAGAATGTATGGAGATACCTGATGATTAAGGAGTCAAACAGAATACTTAATAAATCAGGCAGAATTGGATGCGTGTAGAAAGCTTCTACAACCAAACAAAGCACGTCCAGGAGAAGATAAAAGTGGAAAACAATAACCAGTTTAAAGAGGAGCTAACTCAAACAAAAGTCCGATATACTAATCTCTTTAAACAATTATAAATTTGCAGGGGATTCTAGAGACATTGAAACTCAATATATTCTGACCCAACTCTTCTATGTAACTCTGAACATGTGCGGAAATAGATTACGAAAATACTTGAAAAACATACCAGAAACACAAATTCTGTCAAAGCCAGAACTAAAATACTTTAATTAGAATTTCTGAAAAAAAAGATTTTACAAAGCTAAAGTGGTCTTGGCCTCAAAATCCCACACCTTCACATTACAAATCAAACAATATATAGACTAAATCTCCCCTAATCTGTTTCAATAATCCTGGAATGAAATTCTGAACAATATACTAAAAATAAATATCATTTCATGATTAGTTGCAAGAAATCTGGAACTGTTGCAAGTATCTTGTCTTGAAACCTAAAAATCTAATCTGCAGGTGTCTTCATACTAAATACAGAGCTAATATCAAGCATCGAAAAACTCAACTTCCGCCCCTTATATTTGGAAACTGTTAAGCTGTCCCCTGCAAATTCGTTAACTGTCCAGCAAATTTAGGTCTTGTAAGCATCGTTGGCTTGCTACTTGGGGAGGCAATAACTTCATTTATGAATGGAAAATACTGACGTAACAAAACTGGGGTACCAAGCTCTCTCCTGACGTGTAATTTTTCTATCCTGAATTTTCTTCCATTTCATCCATCACATTATCTCTTCGATGCGACAAATAGCTAATAGGATCCTTCCCCCTTTGAGTGGTTTTAAACCAATGAAACCAAGCATCAAGTCTTGGAAGAACCCTTTCGAGAAAGGTAGAAATAACTTCTTTCTCCAAACTTGTCGATGTATCTTTTGTTAATTCAACAGCTTTTTGTGATCCAGATGTTTGATGAGGAAAGACAAGATAAAATCATCATTTCCTATATTTTTCGTTAAGTATGACATGTCACAGAGAATAGAAACATCCAATCCATCTTCATATTTTCGTTTTATTGGCTCTCCCTCACAAAAAAAATTCAGTATTTGGAGAAACAACACAATACTCACTAGGATCGGTCTCAATGATTTTAACTTCTACACTTCTCATTCCTCTTTGTACTAGAAAAAGGTCTCCTTTTCTTACTGGGCGATAGGCTTCCAAGAAGTAAGGCTTCAAGTACACATCGAACAAGTTTCCTGTAACACCTTCGATTGTGTCATCTATAGGAAGAATATGCACATGCTTCCCATACTTAACATCCGGGCATTGATGAACAAATACTACATCTCCTAATCTTATTAGGAGACTTCTTACGCTCACTTCTTCTGGACATGGAGCATACAAGGAGATGTTTGAATGAGTCAACCTTCTCTTCCTCGATCAACCCCTGACATACGAATTCATTCAAACTGCTTTCTAGCGCTTCCTAGCAGAAGGAAACAAAACCCTGATCACTTGGATCTCGAGTTGTTCGACCTATTAACACCAAAAGCATCCGACCTCCTTCAAATAGCTCCTCTGCCCGGGCTCTCATAAACGTGTTGAAATCTCTCTGAAATTGATGAAAATACACTTCCCCAACAGCCCGAGATCCTCCGCAGAAGATTTTTCCTTTGTTCCATGCCAATGGGCCAATGTTATAACAACACCCATAACATTATATGCGATGTACGGTGCGATGCGAGGCTCAGTAAAAACACTGTGATATTATTGTGCATAATGCGAGTGTGGAATTACTATGCATACAAATAAGCAATGCCTCACTGTGCGAAGCCACTATGGATATGTGGATATGTATATATGAGATTACGATGACTGTATATGGAGCTATTTATAATTCCATCGTAAAAATCCACTGAGCGAAGAGTGTGATCCTGAAGGTAAAGATACGAGCCAACCTTTTAAAGTAACATCATGATTCAGTGTTTTTCCAGAGACTGTCACACTCATTCATATATAATTACTGAAAGAATTCCTCCTCTTTACCACAATACAATCACATGTGGGGAAACCCTGCTTTTTGCCCCTGCGCTGTCATGAAAACCACGAACATAATTTCGGAGGGGTTCTTCCCTGGTTTGCAGTTTTGCTGCCTGGGGTCTGAAACCATGTGAAGCTGCCACGCGCCCCAATCGTGGTTTTGAAATACAACTTAGTTCGGAGGCCCCCCTCAATTTGATGTCGAAAACCTTGAGGGGGTCCGAAATCAATATATGCCATCGATTTTCTTTTGGCAATCTCAGCTATTCAAAAATAATGAGACTGTGCTTCAATGCTAGAACTTAGATTCATGAGAAGGAACCCTCATTATAATTCTATATGAAACAAATTCGATCTAATCTTCCACATAGATGGCATTACATAAACACATCATTATGCATTAAAACAATATGCACCTAGCCCTAAAGGGTGTGTGAGAGGGCTTCAGAGTGTTCATACCATTGTTGAGTCTTGAGATAAATATGGGGTTTAAAGCTGGAACTATAATGATGTATAATATGGATGAGTGTGTAATACAATGAAAATAAATTATTCAATTTGTATTGCTTAGTGAAATATTCAATTATATGAGATGAAATATCACAAAAATTAAGTCTACAATGACTTATAACAAATAGCATATAGCTTATCTCCTTATAAGTTTATTTAAATTTCAAGTGCAAACACTTGTTGGATGCAATAAGTACACATTCAATCACATTTTTTTTGTTTTTTCAAATTTTCTCGATGTCAGTCTACTCAAAAGTATGAAGAGTGAGTACATGTTGGATATGGTATCTAATTCGGCATCTAACAAGTGCCACACTTGAAATATAAATTTAAGTAAACCTATAAAGAGATAAGTCGAAAATGCAATTAATTTTTTTTTTTTTTCCTTTAAAATTTCATAGCTCTTATTTTCTTATTTTTACTATTATTTTATTTAGGGAACCCATTTTAGATAACTTCTACTAATGGACATGCACATAACATAACCAATAAGTGCAATGTGCTAATCACATATTTCTTTAACTCATGGTCCTTCTTAGTTTTAGACAACAACCCACCATATACAAGGTTAGAAACAACACATGAACATGCATTGGAAAGGGAAACACTTATTTGGATCAATTTTATCACAAATATACAAAGTAATACATTATAAGTCAAGAAAAGAACTATTAAGCGTTTAAGAGTTTAAAGTAATGAATTTTGAGAAAGATGGGAACTCTTTCAGAGCAAGCTTTAAGGAATTTTGTGAAAAATGAATTATTTTTATAAGAGAGACTGGAGAATTGTCATCAATGAGATAGTGCTTTTAATATTTTTTTTCTTCAAAATATAGTTGAAACCTTGTCAGAATATTCTGATCAAGAAGGTATATTGAAGAATCTCATAATAAAATAATATTTTTATTCTTGGCTCACGTGTTCTAGACCACCCTAAAATGGAATAAGGGGGTCTTAGGGCATTTGTATATGTGTGTGATTGTGCATAATTCCTTGGATAGTTAATTTGTTTCATGTCTAGTTCTTTTTACATTCAATTCTACTTCGATACCAAAGAAAACAAAAACACCAAGCACACAAATTCAAATGCTTATGTGCTCATAAATATTTATAGTTCCATTGGCAATTAAAAGCATGTGATGAGAAAGCAAATTATTGGTTACTCCTCTTATCATTTGAATTATTCAATTCACAATTGCATTGTAAAATTTGATTGATAAATCATTGAATCTGATTGTTCAGTTTGGAAAAAGAGTAAATACCAAACCCTTTCTAGTTAATAAGTTGTCTTCCAATCTCAAATCAAAAGTTGATTGTACAACTGAGTCATCAAAGTCAATTCATTGTAATCAAATTGTAAGGGTGCATGATCAATAGTGCCTAACACTCTAAAGTGACATAAAGTCAAGTGAGTCCAAAATAAAAGAATATGTGCAAACAAATGTGATAAGTGAGCAAGCAAAATCACAAATGAATAAAGTAGTAAAGCATTTACAAAACACATCTTAGAAAATTAGGAAATTACAAGAACATATATATGAATTGCATAATTGACTTATGGATCTTCAAAATCAAATAGACATTAAGGATCAACTAATTGATTCACATCAAATAAAATTAAGAGAAAGGAAGAATCAAATCGGTGACATGATTGATGCAACATCTGTAGTAAATAACCCCACACAAAAGGATGATGCAATTTGTGACACACAAAAGGATGATGCAATTTGTGACACAAATGAACTCATCCAAAAAGTTGATTCAAATTGTAATATAGAGGAGCTTATTCAAAAAATTGATGCAACATATGATACAAACGTGTTTATCCAAACATTTGATGCAATGTGTAATACATGTAAGATAATGCAAAACGTTGATGTGACTTACGATACACAAAACACAATGCAAATGGTTAATGCTAACTGTGATATAGAGGACTTGATAACTAAAATAGAGACAATAGAAGCTATGATTGAGATGTAATCATACAACCAATTGATGAATGAAAAACTTATTGAAATGAGTCAGAAACACATAATGGCAAAAGCTTATGCTTGTGCTCAATTCATAACAATATTTTACATTTTAAATATTTCTTCGATCCAATGTTGAGAACTTTATTAACTCCTTTGACATCAATAAAAATATTGTTGAGAACTTTGTCCCCCTTAGACATTCATAAAAATTAGGCATTCTCTATGACAACCCTAAAACTTTGAAGAGAATTCCCAGAGAAGCATGTCGATCTTCTTGTAACTTGGTGAGACATTGGTTTTCATTTCATCACTAATTTCTAAGCTTTTTTGAGTTTTTAAATTATTAAAAAAATGTTTATAAGTTGAGATAAACTAAAAAAATCATTCTTAATAAAGAATTTTAAATATACGAATCTAAACTTTAATTATTAAATCTATATCTATCTGGAATTGTGATGATTATATTATATTATATTTTAGTTTTAAGAGTTATTATTTTGTTTTCATTTCAAAGCTGTTTTGTTTCTTAATATTAAATTTAACTTAATTTTAACCCAACCTACTCGGAAACCACTCTTGGAAAGAGTATCAACAAAGTTTCTGTTAAAATATTCATACCCAAAATACTGTATGTTGGCAACCACTCTCCAGCGTACAAAATACTGACAAATCAAAGTTTAATTGTGTCAAAGCTTTATTAAAATTGGAGGAAATACTTTGAATACTAATTCCATTTCAGCAGTGGGGTAATTAAGCCAATGGAGTTTAGCAGTTAATCAAGCTGTTGCCACATTAAAGAAAGTGATCCAAAATGTAAACGTGCTTGTGTTAAGAGGCCATCAACAATAAGAAAGTTATGGTTATGACTGGTTGGTTTGTTGTCATCATATAGTGGGTCTAATGGTTAAAAGCAAGTGTTTCCTCTTAAGAGGTTAAAGGTTCAAAACCAAAGAGGTAGAGTATGTATGTCTTTATAGATTTAGCAGTCAAATCGCTGCATAGAAATAAGTCTGGATCTCATACACCAATCTGGTGTCTAGCTTGACCATGACCTTAAAATTGGATTATTATTATTATTATTATAGCTATTAGATAGTAAGTTGAACTTCACAAAATTATTTGTTCCCGTGATTTTGTAGTGTTATTATTTGAGACAAGCAAAAATTTTAAAAATAGAACTGCTGATTAGTAGGAAGAGAGTAAAGTCAAATGGAATCAAGAATGTAGAAAGACAATATAACGAGATGAATCTAATGAATTATCATAGGAAATTCTCATATTAAGTCTTCGATGGGAGGATTTAATACGCTCCCCGTGTGAAGCCAAATGGAATCAAGAATGTAGAAAGACTGTTTAACGAGATGAATATAATGAATTATCATAGGAAATTCTCATATAAAGTCTTCGATGGGAGTACGCTCCCCGTGTGTGGGAAATTGCTGAAAGCTTAAAGGCAGGGCAAAATATATTAGTAAAGTTCCTAGCCATACAAATGCAAAGAATCAGATATCCTGGGCTTTGACATTTTAATTACGAGTCTAGATATGCAATGCCACGCTGATGTCGAAGCGAAAGACATGGGGGTAAAGAGTGGTTCAAGGATCAGCTTCTAAATAAACACTGGACTGAAATGGAACCCTTTGTTATGATTCTTTTGCAGGAACACCTTTTACAGTCAGACCCTTCTTCCTCATTGTCCAGAAGGAAGCAAAGTATCGATTCTGCAATAAAAATGTCACATGATGGATAAAAATATCAGCAGTCATCAATATCTCTGACAATGACTTTTCCTATAGTTTTCTTGCTTCTGCCGATAAATAGTAGGGAAAATTGGGCTTAACCAAATGAACTTTGAATCAACATGAGGCTTCCAGATAGATAGTCCCCAGTCACTAGTGCAAGGAAATTTACTGCACAGTTCTGTAGATGGATACGAAAAAGAAAACGCCTGAAGAATAATGTTAAGACTGATCTTACTTGCATCATGGAAGTCGGGTTTGCAGTGTAAGTTGTTTCAATAGTTCTCTCTGTCTGTATCAAAAAAGATGCAGGAAAACACACCTTAGTAAAATTTTATAAGTATTGATATATATCTGGACCTGATAGCTTCATCTGAAAAGAACGAAATAGGTTATTACCTCCAGCTCAAATCCATAATGAAATGCTATTCTTTTCACATCTTCCAAACTGATTTCAATCGACATTTCCTGAAGAAGCCAAGTACAAATTAATTTCAGAATGATTACACAGATATCCAAAGAGTTTACATCCAGATTTATCATCTGAAAACAAACTACATTACACTAATGGAAAATACTTACATCTTCAGGTGCATACGTGTCTGCGAAATGGTACAGAAGCGGTCCATGATTTATCCATACCTGAAAAACTAAAAATATTTTAATACATTATATATAATAAAGATAGATTTCTGCAACAGAGTTTTCATTGGGTGGAAGACAACGCAGCTAACCAGTAAGTCACCAGAAATCAAACCTTCAAACTCTACAAGTGTATGCGCATATTGGAAAAACCTAGGTTATCACAATTAAATCTACGAGAATAATTTCTTATCCAATTTATTATGGCCATAACACCTTAATGAGGTTCAATCTTATAATACCTAGGCTTTTGACTTCAATTTCATTTTAAACTAAAATAGCAATGTTGAGAAAAGAATCATTGTTGGTTGGAAAACTTATCATAGTCTTGAAGATGTAAAAATGTTGAACAGTAGGACTAAGATGAGCGAAAAAATAATTTTCAACTCTTAGTCTTCTCATGGCTTCTCATGGTTCTACATGGCTGTGAAGTTTGGACCTTCAGCATCTCTCATGAGACATGGATTAAAAATTACCAAATCCAAAAGAGTTTTATAACATATAATTTCAAAATTAAATACCATGCGCGTTACGCCATTGTCTTGATTGCTGTTGGTGGCACATCCAAGGAGTCTAAAGCCATGGTTAGATATCTCAAATATAAACACAAATTCCAAAAGTGTTTTATAACCTATAAATGCCATGGGTTTTACCCCATTGTCTTCATTGCTGCTGGTGGTAAATTCATGGAGCCTAGAGCCTTGGTCAGATATCTCAAATATAAACACAAATTGCACAAGTTCAGCAAGGATAGGCTCTTACTATTGCTTTCTAGTATAATCAATAGCCACCATAGGTTCAAACAAGGTTGCCCTAGAAATTTGATGGTTTGGCTTAACCATTGGAACATAAAAGATCATCATATTAATAATATCAATAATATTCATTATTTAATTTTACATCCCAATGAAGTTTAAAAATAAAACATGGTATGAATCAAGACATTAATAAGAGGAAGATGATATAATACATTATCAATTTGACCTCATACATAACTCTAATATGACCATAACATAACCTCATGACTCATGACTAAATGACCCACTGATACATACAATATAACTACATAGCTAACATATATACGATTAGTATTATGGTGGAGCACTCCACGAAGTAAGGGTATTATCGCATTGTGGTCTCCGTTTGTGAAACCCCGACTACATACGGTTAGGGTTTCTGAGTTTGGTTAGGTTCGGGGACAGTGCTGCGTGTGATCTGCCGATTGCCTCCTACATACCTGGGATTCCCGTGACCATCTTCAGGCGTCCTCAGGAGCTATCATCGACCGTTTTCATCTGTCTCTTTCTGTTGTTGCCCATCGGATGAGATGGAGGTAGATCTCGTGGATTATTCTATGGATCCTTTTGAGTCAGTGTCGATCTGGACGACATCCCCTCCACACTTGTCTCCTCCCTCTTCTTCACTAACCATGCAGCATCCATCCTCTCTGGCAGGTGTGCCTAGGGTTCTGGTGGCGATCACTTCTCCGTTTCACGGCTCCTTGTCACAGGTCGATCCGTTATCAACGGACTCCCCTCCATCTTCACTATTTTTTTAGGATACTCCTGTTCTCCCCAGTAGTTATCTACCTTCCGACTCCGCTCCCCTTTCCCTGACTTCCCTTCATTTCATCTCATCCTATTTGGGAGTATCCTCTTCTCCTCCACCACCGGATATTGGAACCCATCTGGATGCAACCCCTACTCTCTCACTCCCTTAGGTGATCAGTGATCTATCCGTTCTTCCTTGGTCTTCATCTTACCTTCCGACCTCTCGTTTGACCTCTTTCCCTCCTACTTTGGGGTATTTTGTGGGTCATCAACCAAACGTCCAACAGGCGGATGAATCTAGGGCAATTGTCGATCGGGGTTTGTCTATGAGGGGCTTGGACACATCCCATCAAGGAAAACCCTCGAACTCCACCAAATAATCTAAGTGTGTAAAGGAAGGGAATAAGAAGATCTCTCTGATTCTTGGGGCCGAACTTCAGATGGGGGAAGTTCTAGAGATCGCGGATCGGGTGCTAGTGGGGAGAGTTCGTGGCCACACCTACAGTCCTGCTAGATTGCGGCAATGGATCATGGAGACTTGGGGTCAGGTCTTGGAGAAATTGTCAGCGGTTGTTACACATCCTAGAGGGTGGTTTTCTCTCATCTTCCAGCGCCCTGATTATGTTCAATGGCTTTTCTCTCATTATTGGCATATTCAACTGGCTTCGGTGCTTCTGAAACGATGGAGTCCCCTTTTCGATACGAAACGCGAACAATTGGGGGCAGGCCTGATCTGGATTCGTCATCCTGGGTTACCACTTCACTTTTGGTCGGAAGAAGTCTTCAAGCGCAATGGTAATGTGCTCGGAAAATATTTGGACTATGACAAATCATACATTCTCTCCAACAATATGACCTTGCCACTCGTTTTGGTTCACCTTGATACCAGAGAGGGATTGGAGGAATCTATTAACATTCAGTGGAAACATTTCTCTCAACAACAGATCTTGGATTATGAAGGGGTGCCCTTTAGATGTTGTCGATGTCACAAGGTGGCTCACCTTTACAAAGAATGCCCTCTTCACTCCATTCCAAAGTTCCACCGAGTTCCTCGGACGAGGAAACATGAGAGCAGGGAAAAGCACAAGGGGGACATATATAAGCAACCACAAAATTTAGGGAAATTTCGAGGAAACGTGGGGACGCCAGATTCATAAAAATTATAAAATTATTAAAAATTTAATATATAAAAATAAAAAATAAAATCCCAAAAAATGTAAATAACTAAGTTAGTAAATAGTAAATCTTAATAATTATGAAATGTACATCTAAATATGATCACCATTTCATATTAGACTAGTATGAATCATAATTATCATTTGACATTTCAACAATCATCAATGTAAAATTGTAAATCTAAAAGTAAATTACTAAATTGAATCCATCATTTGACATTATGCAATGTTCCATCTAAATTCATCATTTGACATTATGCAATGTTCCATCTAAATTCATCATTTGGCAATGAGAATTAATATTCTGCAAGGTACATCTAAAGTAAATTAATCATTTGACAATTGAAATTACACAATGCACATCACAAATAAATTCATCATATGACAATGACATTATGCTGAAGTCTAAAATAGCCTTAGAATACTAAACTAAAAGTAAACATAGAAAGCAGTGAAATACTAGTAAATTTCTCAAAAAGTACTAAATAATAAATCGCAACTCCAATCCGGTGGCTCCAAGTCACAAAATGAAAATTGCAACTCCAATCTGACAGCTCCAAGTCACAAAATGAAAATCACAACTCCAAATGTCTCAGGCTCCCAGTCGATGGTAAATCTGAATCACAACAAACTACAAACGGAAAATGTCGAGCAACGACAGTAGGAAAATGTCGAGTGGCAAGGTAAAATGTTGAGCGACAGTAGAAGGAATGTTGGCTTGAGGGGTCCTTACCCAGGTTCGGTGTGCAAGGTTTGCCAACAAACCCCTATACTACTGGCTCTTTCGGCAGTGACCTGCTTGCGCAGGTCAAAGTCTCACCCGAAGTAGTATGGGTGGGTGCTGGAACCAGGTTTTTGCACCCTAAGAAAGGATGGGTAAGGCAAGCAGAGCTGCGGTAGATCTTGTGATTCCCAGATTACCTTGTTTTGCGCAGAGTTAATTAAGTCTCTATTCGCATCCACGTGCACTAGATCTATAGTTATATGCTTGTTATAACATCAACACAACAGTACATAAACAGAACATAACAGATCTAGATCCAAGAACGCAGTACACAGATCTTTCGCAGCTTAAAGACAAAAAACGCACAATACAGCAACTATCAGTAATTCACACAAAAGTACTCATAGATTCAGTTCTCTAACAATCTTTCACATTCATTCATTCATCAATTCTTACTTACAATTCCCTTCCCAACCTGCGCACACAGCAGCAGGGTCCGCATACAGCTGGACTTGGATCTCCGCGCACACAGCCAACAAGAGTCCTTTCCCCAAAACCCAAACAGACATCTTAAACCACTATTTGCATCAATAGCTCATACTTTCTTATCCTTTTACAATACAAAATGCATCTCTATTTATAACAATCTAGCCTAGACTTTCCTATGGTCCGCAACCCATGGTTTTCAGACCCCTAGTTTACCCTTTCACCCATTACAATGCTTTCGGGGCTTTGACCCACCCCAAAACCCCTGCGCTAGATTAAATATAATAAAAAATATTCAAAATGGACCAGTTTTGCAGCTTGTTAAGAGACCTCGTTCCAACAGTCCCCCAACACAATCTTGTGACTTGTCCCGAGTCACTGCAGCGGTGCGGCTTAGTCAAGTCCAGCTGAATTTCTGTGACTTCCGGGGGCTGCGTTCCGACCAAAGCACAGTTAGGAATACCCCAGAGATGACTGGCTCCCCTGATTTGTGCCGAGCTGCTGTCGACTGACAGGGGTTGTGCCTGGCCTTCACTAGGTGGGCAGTGATCCATTTTGATCTGGATAGCGCGGAGGTCTACCTGAAGAGAGTCGACCCCTGCCTTCCACTGGGCCGCGATAAGTGCCCACTTATCCTCCGTAGCCATGGTGACCGCATCCGCGATCTGCTCCAGGTCCCCGTCCGTTAATGTGACTGTCGCATCGTAGTGCTCACGATGGGCATGTTGTTTCTTCCTTGGTCTTGATGTTGATGCCCCTGTCCTTTTAGTCCCTGGGGGAGGGGTGGTAGTTGTGTCTACCTGGGCCGGAGCTGTATCAGGCTGCTGCGGCGAGTTACCTCTGGGCTCGGCTGTAACTGATGCTGGTGTGTCGGGGAGGCCTTTTTTCCAGGCGGGGGGCCATAATGAGATTAGTAGGTCAATTTCTTCATCGGCTACCATATAAGGAAATTCCGTCCATGTCTTACTGGCAAGGCTGCGAATTTGGACCTGGTGCATGGTGATTTGGAATACGGCAATATGCTTGTATTTGTCATATATGGTGGGGGATAACCGGGGTCAGGAGTTTATGGCAGTGGCGACACTGCTCTGGAAGAGGACCCAAAAGACCTTGTTATCCTCGATACGCTTCTTATCCTTAGAGTCCCATAAGTGAGCATACCGAGCGGCTTCACACATCCCAGCAGGGAGCTCCAGAATGACCGACTCCTCCGGTTTGTCCCAGGCGACTAGTGCAATTAGGAATAATAGCCATGAATAGAAGAAAGATGTCTCGTGCTCCTGAGATTTGCGGACATTAGTGGGAAATTCATCGCACAAGTATTGAGCCCAATTGAAAAACACACCCTTCGCACACTGTCCGGCTAGCTGGATTACATAGGCAGGGACAGTCGCTACCTGGCACCTCCTCATTAGTTTGCAGGCTAACAGTCGAGTGCCCATCTGCGTAGCAGGGTCGTTGATGGTTTGGATCACAAACCCTCGTTGATTTCGTTGTACTGCATAGGTCTCCCAGACAAACAGAGCGGTAGCGGCTTCGTACTTCTTTCCGACCTTCGCTAGCAAGTGTGGCCCTTGCATCGGGAGGCCTGTGATCTTGTGGATCAATGTAGCGTCGATAGGGACCCTTTTGCGAATCCATAAGCAGCCATTGTGAATGAGGGCAAGTAATTGGCGCGCCAACCGATCTGTGATGTTGTAACGGCCAAAGTGGGGCATACAGAGCAGATTCAGGAGTCTGGATCCCGCCAAGCCACGTACCCAACGTTGAGATACTACAGTGATTCCATCATCCTCATGGATTGTATCAAAGTATAATGCAGGGGCCAATTCTGGGAAGGCATCATGGTTCGCCAGATCGTGATCATCGAACTTGACCTTATGGAGGCATCCGCAGCGATCACCGAGGATGGGGACCTCTCCTGGGGTCAACGGAGTCTGCAGGTAGGTGATCAAGCCATCCAAGTTTTTCAGTGTTCACGTAGATGGTCTTCGCGGTCGAACGAAGGGGGGTAACCAATTGATCGGGTTAGCCGGCAGAGCACCCTCCTAGCCATCTTGTTCTGAGGGCGAGGGCCTGGTACGTCGTGGGGAGCTTCAGGGACTTTTTTCCACCTGTGGGGTTTTCCCCGAGTTTTAAGCTTTCTCCTTGCCTTTCCTTGTGGTTCGCGGAGGGGGGACTTCTTCTAACTCAGGCTCATTTTCCAGGACTTCTTCAACATTAGGCTCAGTTGGGCCGGAGTTTTCGGCAGGGGTAGTAGCCGGCATCCTTGCGCGAAAAATGAATCCTAGCTCTGGGTGACTACTATCTGAAGGAGGGGGTTGGCCAGACATGAGGGGGGTGCTGCAATTATGAAAAAGTTCGTTGCTTGATTGCTTCCACAAGACGCTTAAGGTAGGCCACTTGTGTACAGGAGACAATACTGCTAACCGGGCTAACCTGCCCCCTTTTAAGCACTTCCCATCGGATGATAGAGAGAGATATTTTACGCGGGGCGGTTTTCCCAAGGAACGGTAAAAACTTCCCGTAACTCGACCTACCAATGGCTCAGGAGCCGCTTCTCTCAACGGTAACTTCTGCTTTTTACCAGAGGGTACAGTTCCAACGGCTAGTTGTCACGTCCCTAGTGATTTAGGCATACTCATTATGCTAAGGTTACCGAGTTGCGACAACTGCCTATCTTCCCCCAACACAGGCTTGCTTCCTAAGTATCTCTTGGCCCAAGACCAAGAGATTTTTATCATTTGTCCTGCTAAGGCCCCACAGGGGGCTGACGTCAGAACGAACCGCCTGACCCCTGGCTTTGTCGTCGTCATAGAGGTGGCTCGATGCATGGGACCGCTACCTGCGGAACCTACAGGTGTCATAGGGAACCTATTTCTCATTCTCGAGTCGACCTGACCCTCTCCCAGGGTGGGTTTGCCGCAGTTGCTCAGGCCTAGCTCGACTCCAGTCCTTTCCTCTGGGACCCTAAAGAGGGAGTCCTTTGTGATACGAAGACAATGCAGCGTAGAGGCTTCCCCTAGCCAAGTCTGCCAAGCTTCTAGTTCCTTTCCGAGATCCTCAACATCCCCCTTGTAGCATGGCACGGCGTCCTGGGTTAGGTTGTCCCTATGTCGCGCTGTCAACTTATAGATATAATCCCCATCTCCCTCCTTAGGTACAGGTTCTGCATAACATTTTCCTTCTACAGGGTCTAGTGGTAAAACGACCCGTGTACCCCTATTTTCAAATATTATGCTGCGATTTCTAAGATTGATGACGCCCCCCATGTCTATAGCCCAGTCCTGTTCGAGGAGCGCAGGGTAGGGATCCACATCTTCCATAATTTCTATTATTTCAAAATTAGCGAGGACCCTTACCCCCGCGATGTCAACCATGACGTTTGGTAGTCTACCCAAAGGAATAATTTTTTGTTGATTTGCCGGTCGAAGCTGGATGGTGGGTTGCTCCAGCTTGGGTTCCCCCATGCGTTGCCAAGTGTGCTTAGGTAGTACATTGGCGTCTGATCCGAGGTCTAAGATAACCTGATCCATTTCATAGTTGCTGATTCGCACTGTCAGCCGCATTTCCTTGCCATTGCATCCCTAATGTTTGTGTAACTTATGCACATCCTTAATGTTGGTTGACATGGCAGTGCGTGTTGCACAACTCTCTAGTAAAGCCTGCAGATTTCATACTGCCTGGGGGTTGCACAACAGCCTCATGCATGCTTGTAAGGGCGGTTCACCTTGATACCAAAGACGGATTGGAGGAATCTATTAACATTCGGTGGAAACATTTCTCTCGACAATAGATCTTGGATTATGAAAGGGTGCCCTTTAGATGTTGTCGATGTCACAAGGTGGCTCACCTTTACAAAGAATGCCCTCTTCACTCCATTCCAATGTTCCACTGAGTTCCTGGGACGAGGAAATGTGAGAGCGGGGAAAAGCACAAGGGGGACGTATATAAGCAACCACAAAATTTAGGGAAATTTCGAGGAACGTGGGGACACTAGATTCATAAAAATTATAAAATTATTAAAAATTTAATATATAAAAATAAAAAATAAAATCCCCAAAAATGTAAATAACTAAGTTAGTAAATAGTAAATCTTAATAATTATGAAATGTACATCTAAATATGATCATCATTTCAGATTAGACTAGTATGAATCATAATTATCATTTGACATTTCAGCAATCATCAATATAAAATTGTAAATCTAAAAGTAAATTACTAAATTGAATCCATCATTTGACATTATGCAATGTTCCATCTAAATTCATCATTTGGCAATGAGAATTAATATTCTGCAAGGTACATCTAAAGTAAATTAATCATTTGACAATTGAAATTACACAATGCACATCGCAAATAAATTCATCATATGACAATGATATTATGCTGAAGTCTAAAATAGCCTTAGAATACTAAACTAAAAGTAAACATAGAAAGCAGTGAAATACTAGTAAATTTCTCAAAAGTACTAAATAATAAATCACAACTCCAATCCGGTGGCTCCAAGTCACAAAATGAAAATTGCAACTCCAATCTGACAGCTCCAAGTCACAAAATGAAAATCACAGCTCCAAATGTCTCAGGCTCCCAGTCGATGGTAAATCTGAATCACAACAAATTGTAGATGGAAAATGTCGAGTGGCAAGGTTAAATGTTGAGCGACAGTAGAAGGAATGTTGGCTTGAGGGGTCCTGACCCAGGTTCGGTGTGCAAGGTTTGCCAACAAACCCCTATACTACTGGCCCTTTCGGCAGTGACCTGCTTGCGCATGTCAAAGTCTCACCCAAAGTAGTAATGGAGGGTGTTGGAACCAGGTTTCCGCACCTTGAGAAAGGATGGGTAAGGCAAGCAGAGCTGCGCTAGATCTTGTGATTCCCAAATTACCTTGTTCTGCACAGAATTAATTAAGTCTCTATTCGCATCCACGTACACTAGATCTATAGTTATATGCTTGTTATAACATCAACACAGTAGTACATAAACAGAACATAATAGATCTAGATCCAAGAACGCAGTACACAGATCTTTCGCAGCTTAAAGACAGAAAACGCACAATACAGCAATTATCAGTAATTCACACAAAAGTACTCACAAATTCAGTTCTCTAACAATCTTCCGCATTCATTCATTCATCAATTCTTCCTTACAATTCCCTTCCTAACCAGTGCACACAGCAGCAGGGTCCGCACACAGCTGGACTTGGATCTCCGCGCACACAGCCAGCAGGAGTCCTTTCCCCAAAACCCAAACAGATATCTTAAACCACTATTCGCATCAATAGCTCATCCTTTCTTATCCTTTTACAATACAAAATGCATCTCTATTTATAACAATCTAGCCTAGACTTTCCTATGGTCCGCAACCCATGGTTTTTGGACCCCTAGTTTACCCTTTCACCCATTACAATGCTTTCGGGGCTTTAACCCACCCCAAAACCCCTGTGCTAGACTAAATATAATAAAAAATATTCAAAATGGACCAGTTTCGCAGCTTGTTAGGAGACCCCGTTCCAACAAGGAAAATGTCGAGTGGTAAGGTAAAATCGTAGGGTTAATGAGAAATGTTTCAAAGTTTTAATTTATCCTTTAGTTTTTATTTTCATTTTTTTAATGAGATTAATATTTGTAATATTTTATGTTTTTAATTGTTATTAGCAAAAAAATTTGGGGGGACGTGGGGGGACGCTTTTCGTCACCAAGAAAAAGTTCCCCCGAAGTTTCCCTGAGTTTCCCCAAAAAAGGGGATGTGGGGAAACGTTTCCCCAGGAGTTTCCCTACCTCGGCAACATGAGGGAGCGAGGAAGCGCGTCCCCCACCCTAGGGGGGTGCGTTCGCATGGAACACTGCTCCATTCCTCGAGAGGCTGCTCCACTAGATGCATCAACTAGGACTAATATTCCTCCGGATCCGGGGACAACTCAGGCTTCGAAATCAGTCGGACGCCCTCTTAAAATAAATTATATGGCCGCTGGCACTAGCTCGGATCTAGTTCGCCCTCCATTCCCCCGGATCACTCAATCTCGTGTGGCTGCTACGGGTCACATTCCGGGTAATCCTCCTTCTCTTCCTCCTATATCGTCTTTTTTATCTATTGCATCTTGTGCTGGTATCACTTCTTCTTATCCCTCGTCCCAGCAATTGGCCACCCCTCTCATACCCTGCCATCCATCACCTCCTCCTCCAATTTTCTTTGATAACCCCCCATCCATCCCTGAACTCCCATCCACTCTCTCCGCATCTGATGTCTTATCAAATTCCAAGCGGAGTCATTCCTACAATCTCTGCTCCAAGGTCAATTTATCATCTGTCTCTATTGCAGTCTGGGCATTATCCCCCCTCTTCCCCCTCCCAAATCCTCCTGAGGCAAACATTCCTTTATCTCTAAGGCCATTATCCAAGTCACGCTGGATGTGGCTGAGGGGCAACAACTTACACTTGACAGGGTCCTTAGAGCATCGACCACCCTGTCTGATGTTTCTCAATGAAGTGGTTGTCCTTCAAGTGTCATGGGTTGGCTAGCCCCGTTAAATAATTATCCCTGAGGAGGTTATTTGAAAATGAGATGGTGGATGTGATATTTTTTGACGAAACACTAGGTCTTGTTGATCTGATTGTCCCTACCCTGCAATCTCTTCGGCCTGGATGGACCTTCCATGCCCTCGATGTCAGAGGGCGATTTGGGGGAATTGCTTTGGGTATCAACCCTCGATCTGTTAAGTTAAATAATCTCTAGGGGGGATGGATTCATTGGTGCGGATATATTCTAATCTAATCTGGGCAGGGAGTTTCATATTATGCATGTTTATGGACCCTGCACAAATAGGGTGGATTTCTGGGCACACCTTCTCAATCTCTCATTTATGCAATTAGAAAATGTCATATTGGGAGGTGACCTGAATTTCTCTATTCAGCACGCTGAATCTTGGGTCCACTCTGCTCAGATAGACCCTATCTCTAGGACTATTGGGTCACTATTGGAAGATCATCAATTGGTTGACATTCCATCTGCTCAGTTACAACCTACCTGGCGGAACTGTAGAGTTGGGGAGGCTATGCTAGCCAGAAGATTGGATAGATTTCTGAGTTGAGATTCACTTCTAGATAGGATTCCATCATACCATCAGTGGGTTGGATCGGGAGGATTATTTGATCACTCTCCCATTTATCTAGAGTTAGCTGGTGACTTCCGCAAACCAAAAGATCCATTTAAATTCAAAGCGACATGATTAAAGAATGGGGATTACGGCAATCTGATCACAAATTTTTGGGTATCTCATCCACCTACCCCTGGACAATCACCCTCGGCCTCCTTCGCCTCCAAAATCCTTGAAGTGAAGAAATTAACTATCAAATGGGCAAAGGAGAAAAAAGAAAGGGACAACCATGCTCTTCAGGAGATTGAGCATGAATTGGCCTCCCTGGAAGAGGCCGACGATGATGGTTTTGTTTCGGATACTTCAAAAGCCCATCTGATGCATTTGGAATCTGAGAGGACCCACATCTTGAATCACAGGGAAGAAACATGGCGACTTAGAAGCAGAGCTACTTGGTTTTAGGCAGGAGATGACAATTTTATCATCAATTTGCAAATGGCAGGCGGGCCATTAACACTATTTGGCACTTCGAAGATTAACTCGAGCAGAGGGCCCAAACCTTCCAACAACTTGCCACTCTCGGCACAGCACACTTCAGTCAGTTATATAAAACCCCACAAATTGCTACCTTGGTTGAGATCATTAAGGTAGTAGGTTTGTTCCCTTGGTTTGTTGAGCAAGATGGTGCTGAGGATCTCATTCAACTAGTCACTATGGGTGAACTCAAGGAGACCATGAAATGGTTTCAGAAGGACAAGAGTTGGAGTCCGGATGGTTGGCCCATTGAATTCTATTTGGCTTTTTTCGATATTCTTGGGAATGACATATTTCAGGTTGTGGAAGAATGTCGGGTCTTTGGACGTATGTATGATGCATTTAACTCCACCTTTATTTCCCTTATCCGCATATCAGATTCGCCCCGCAGTCTTAATGATTTCAGGCCAATATCTCTTTGTAATTATATTTACAAAATCATCGCTAAAATTATTGCCAACGGACTCAAGCCCATTTTATCTGAGCATATCTCGCCTGAACAGTTTTCCTTTCTCAACCATCTTCAGATCCATGAGGCCATAGGCATTGCTCAAGAGGTCCTGCATTCCAGCAAAATAAAAAAGTTCAAAGGTCTTATCCTTAGGATTGATCTTGCAAAGGCTTTTGATCACACAAATTGGTTATACATTCATATGCTCTTAACACATTTGGGGTTCCCCATTGCATTCATTAATTGGATTATGTGTTGTATAACTAATGTCTCGTTCAATGTGCTCATTAATGGATCAACCTCTCCTTTCTTTCATTGGGAAAGGGGACTTAGGCAGGGCTTCCCTCTATCCCCTCTTCTTTTTCTCTTGATTATGGAAGCATTAAAATGTCTTATCTCAGAGGAGCGACGATTGGGTAGACTCCGAGGCATCAAAATTGTTGATAGATGCACTGTATCACATCTCTTATTTGTGGATGATGTATTAATTTTTCTGAATGGATCCATTGGGGACTCATCTGTTTTTGTCTTTGTCCTAAAATCTTCCTGCCTAGCTACAGGAATGGAGAGCAATAACCAAAAATCGACCTTAACGGCTATTGGTTGTTCGAAGTAGGTATTTGTACATGGCCATCATAGATTTCCTTTTTCTCTCCTGGAGTTGGAGGATGGTCTTAAATATCTTGTATTTAGGTTAAAATTGGCAGACTATAGAATTGTAGACTGGACATGGTTGATTGCAAAAATTGAAAAAAGAATAAATGTCTGGTATCATTGTTGGGTATCCCGGGTTGGGCGTCTCGTTCTCATAAAATCAGTGATGGAAGCCACCTCGGTATACTGGATGTCTCTGGCCTGGATACCAAAGGGAATCTTATCCAGGATTCAGCAGTTATGTTGTCGTTTCTTATGGAAAAGTAATCAGGAAGGACACACATTTGGCTAGGTCCAATGGGAAAGCATTGCTTTGTGGAAAAGATGGGTTGGCAGGTACTCACCTCTCAGAATCTTTGGTCATCTGTGGTCACACATAAATACATCAGGCCTCTGCACCTTCTGGATTGGATTCGTAGGCCAACTTGGAACAGGTCACACATCTCCTCTGTCTGGAAAGTTGTTCTAAATTCCTTGCCCTACATCAGAGATGGTTTGACTTGGAGGATCAGATCTGGGAATTTGGCCTGTGTCGGATTAGACCCATGGTCGGGCTGTGGAAATGCTCATCTGCTCCCCCCTGAGTTCATTCACTTCCTATCTACATTGGGTATCTATCATATAGCGCGAATTGCTAATCCGGATAATTGATCTATTTTTTTCTAAAGTTGGAAATTTGTTGAGCATTTTAATATTCTTGAACTTTGGAGACCGCCTTGGCAATCATACATATTTGCCCTCCCTGAATCCCACATCTGCATCACAAATGGTGATGACGAGCTTATCTGGTCTCATGCTGGACATGGTTTCTACTCTGCCAAGGAAGGATATATCCTATTATCTACTCTGATCATAAGCCCCATGAAGCTACCTGGTGGTGGAGTAGCCTCTGGAAATTAAAAGCACCTCCTTGATCAAAGTTATTTATGCGGTGTGTTCTTCAAAACAAGGCTCCAACGGGTGATAATCATCTTAAGCGCTCCCATCATGACCCCACTTCCTGCATTCTGTGTAAATAAGATTCTGAATCCATTGACAATCTCTTCCTTTTATGTCCCTCCACCATATCTTTCTAGAACTTGATCCTATCCAATTTGCATATTCCTACTAGATGGTCTAGCCGAAATGTAAATGAGGTCTAGCAGTCCTGGTGGAGTTCTGCTCTTCCTCATAAGACCCGGAATCTCCCTCTCTTGATCTGTTGGGGCATCTGGCTTCTGCGGAAGAAATCTATTTTCAATAACATTGCCCCAAACTGGCACCTGGCTTCGGCCTAGATCATCTCCATATATAACAGTCTCCCAGACAATGATCACTCTCGTCCTCCTAGAACAATTACTCTTAAAATAGTGTGTCATCAACCTTCGGTATATTTTTGATGGATGTTGCTACGGTGGTACAGGGGGGGGGGAATTTTGCACCTTAATGATGATCATTATTTTAAAATTACGATAGGCCTAGGGAATGGCACAAACAACTTTGCTGAGCTATTTACTCTAAGGCACCTCCTTCATTTTTCCATTGAGAAGGGATGCAATCATTTACAGATTTTTGGTGATTCTAAGATCATCATCAATTGGTTCAATCAGATATTAGAATGTCACGTGCACACACTTTGGAATACTTTGGAGGAGACTTGGCATTTTAAATCAATTTTTTACTTTATTACTTGTCATCATATTTACAGGGAGCGGAATCATATTTTTGACGCTCTATACAAGGAGGCCACGAACTAGCCTAGGGGTCTATGGTTGATCGAGGAGCAGATGCGACAGGCCCTGAATTGTCTTCAGTTATTATCCAGCATCAGTTTTTTTGATATTCTATCTAGCACTTATCTGTATATATTGAGGGGCTTTCATAGTCCAACATATGCGATATCATTTTAGTGATTATTTAAACAGAGTAAGTAATTAATCTATGACTTCATGTCATAAAATATTAATCACAAATAGTCCACTTAGCACTCATTGTATCTAGTGATGCTCAAAAGGGTGAAGAAGTGGGATTGATACTAATAAAATGAATCACATTATGTCAACCATCACCTCTAGGGCTTACACAAAATAGGACTTCCTGGAAATCACCCATCCTAAGACTCCTCTGGTGTTGAAGTATGTAACTAGGTTTGGTCTTCATAAATATGAAATGTACTCTTGATTCTTGTATATTATAAAAAGAAAGAATATTTATTATTGTTTTGTAGCATGGGTTTCATGCTCAAGGTAATTTTATTTATAGGTCAAGCACCCATTGAATGCTTCTAGGGTTTGTCATAGAGTCAAGAAGTCGATAGAGTCTTGTCATATGAAGAAGACTCCATTGGTCATCTTGTAACATGTCAAAAGATTTTTTTTGGGTCTAAAGTGTAAAAATACCCCTCGAAGATCAAGTCGGCTAGGCAGCTAAGAATTCAGCCTCATTAGGGCATGTCGTCCTTCTCGGAAGCCTATATATAGGAGAGAATTCGACCTCTTATGGACATTCATTCAGTCAATTATCATCCAAGCGAAGAAGAAGAAGAAGAAAGGCTAGCGAAGGAGGAAACAAGGAAGAAGGACGAAGTTTTGGGTTGGTTCTCTCTCTCTCTCTCTCTCACTTGCGAAGATAAGCCTAGGGTTTTGCAACTACAAGGTCGAAGTTTTCAAGTTGTAGAAAGAAGGTCGAAATTGGTGGAAGAAAGGACTATTAGGTCACATACTAGCCCTAAAAGAAGAAGCATCCCAAGCGAAGGAGCAAGGACACCTTGGAAGCACAAATTTCCCTCACACATGTGCAAGCAACAACTGTTGCAGGACCGAAAATTTCAGACCTGCAATGGTGGGCAAAATTTTGTAGCTGGGGTCGAAGTTGTGCAACTGGAAGAGATTTGACTGGGCTTGACTTATATAGAAGAAGCACACCATCAAGAAGGTCTGACTTGGTCTTGGAACGGTCTTGGAATTTGTCATTTGAAAGATCTATAAGAAGAGAATAGAATTGTGGCTTTTCCTCTCAAGAGGAGAAGTTTTGGCCTTGGCTTGCATCCTACATCCTGTGTTCTTGTGTACTATTTATCTTCATGTTTTTGGTAGTTGTTTGATGATAAGAACAACATAATAATAAAAGAAGAAGCTAATAATCAAGCAAAGTAAAATACATCACAAGTAGTTATCAAGTCTAAGAGAAATCACCCTAATTGTAGCCTATTGATTTCTCAACATCTGGCTCAAGCTTACATAATTGTGGAGTTTTCCCCACAATCAAGTCCACTTAACTTGCTCCCTCATTTGCAAAACCTAAGCAAGTATTGTGCCTTAACTCAATTAGAGCTCCGTCACTTTTTTTACTCAAGCATTGAGGGGCTTTGCAATCCAACATTTAAGATATCATTTTTAGGATTGTCTATATAGAGTAAGACATCAATCTATGACCCATAACCCATGAGTATTAGTGCAATTGAGCAATCACTTGATGCAATGTGTGCTAAATGGACTATTCAAAATCGGTTACTTGCACTAATACTCATGGGATATGGATCATAGGTTAATGGCTTAATCTACATAGACAATCCCAACAATGATCTCACATGTTAGATTGCGAAAGGCCATCAATACTTTGATAAAAGGAGTTGGGGTAGCAAGCTAAGTGGGCTTGATTAGTGAGAAAAACTCCACAGTTAACGCGTTTGAGCCAAAGGAATCCTAGGATGGCTGACCTGCATGGGAGTCCTAACTATTGAGGTTGCATTTAGTGATTGGTCAGTGGTGACTAATACTCATGGGCTAATTCACATGACACGATGACATCAGACATGAAGGACACACAAATATGAGTTTCTGACAAAAGACACAACGACCCCATAAATAGGACACATCCACCACCTACGTTGCACGGGTTCCCGCACCCAGGGGTAGGGTTCTCGAACCCGTACTGGGTTCCCGTCCCCAAGTACCGGGTGCTTGACGGGTTCTTCTCAGAAGCACCCTAAAGAACTCGGTTCTTCATGGAAGAACCCGAGACTTCCCACACAAAATCAGGGTTCTTTTGCTGATTTGGGGACGGAGAACCCCAAAAACGAGTTATTTTTGGGTTCTTCGGCAACAAGTTTGGTTAAATTTTTTATTTATTTTATTAAATTCGACTATTACTAATCGCTATTAAAATTAAAATTTAATATTTTTTTATTAAAATTAAAATTAAATATGACTCTACTATTCTTATTGCGATTTTTTTTTGTGTTAAAACTTACCCACTCGGACTTTGCAACACACAGCAATCGTTACCTCACCTCACCGCATAGCAACTCACCCTCACCACACAGCAACTCACCCTTGGCATAGCAAGCAACAACCTCACCCACTTATTAAGTGAGCAACTTGAATTCAATAATAGAGATGAAGGAGGAACTTGACAAATTCATGAAATCAGAGAAGAGAATGAAAGAATACAAAATCTCGAGGAAATTGGAAGACTGCACACATTTCTAGTAAGTGTAGTTGCAAAGTTACAGGTGCAACTAAAAGTGGGTTCAACATGGAAAATTTTAGTTGAACAGACAGTGTTTACTAACAACCAATACCCCATATGCCTAGGTATTCCCGAAAGAAAAGAAGGCACAATATTAATGCACCCAAATACCAACATTGTTGATTCGAGATTAGACTACTGGATACATGCATAGGGAACAAGGCAAAAGGGGTGTGTTTAATTCATCTTCCTTCTATATCTAAAGTGTTATAATTGAAAATAATTTCTGACACTGTAGTCTTTAAAATTGATGAAATCGTAGATGCTCATGTTCAGTTGATTCTAACTGCATGGGAAAGTCCTGCAAAGGAAGTTTTCAAAATGTTGTCATTTGTTACTTGTAGAGTAGCTTCACTTGGATGGCATTACCATGATGCAAGTATCATCTTCTGATGGGTATGTTGTGACAAAGGCATTCTTACTATGATTGTAGTGTTTTAAGCAGTAATTCTCTATATCATTAGGGCCTACATTGTTGTTAGTAGTGATAATGGGTACTCATATAATCATTGCACTCTTCAATCTCTCTTAATCTATTAAGAAATTTTGAAATTTTGAAATTTCAATGTACTATCAATTTTAATTTATCCGAAGAGTCAAGATTGATATGATATATCATTATGTGAATGTTGAATGTTCAATGATGTGCATGTTTAAATCTTTGAAGTTTAAACTTTAACTTTTAAATCAAAAATATTTTATTTTTCTGGTTTTATACAAATTCACACACACACACACACATATACCCCTGACGAACCCACGCACCCTATTTCAAAAAGTGTCCTCCCCGTCCCCATCCCCGCACCTGCACCTGCACCCGCACCCACGTTTCCTGGCAACATAGTCCGCCACATTTAGAATTTAGAAACTAAAACATTTCAATTTTACATGATAACGATGTGAATTCAATCATACAATGTTTGCTCTTGAGCCTACTATCTTGTTAAAACAATGTCTTTTCAACATTTGAAATTGTTGTTGTAGCCCCACTTCCAATAGATTGGGAACTAGCAAGCCTTGAAGAAAATGGAGGAAGGGGTACAACATCAGTGGGGGCATACCTCCCTTCTCTTTGACCTTTTCCAACTGCCCTTGATAATTGAGCCATGATCTCTTTAGAATGAGGAAGATAATAAATTGTTGTAGAAAAAACATGAAGATTGGTGGGCAAATTCATTTGCCCAACACTCGGACTCCCTTCCAACACTGCACAATAACCCTAAGCTACACTCCAATGTAGAAATTTATAGTTTCCCACCCCGGTTTTCAATTTTCACCTTATTACTCCAAAATAGTTAAATGTCTTTTTCCATATCCATACATTTAACAAGCTGGGAAATAAATTTTGCTGAAAACACAAATTCTGGAAAAATTACAGAATGCTGGAAAATGCAGAAATAAATATCAGCACACATAAAACAGTGATTCACACATTTTGACACATATTTTTGGTCAAGGTGACCCTGTAAAAACCCCCTACAACTCTTGGGGAAAACCAGTCTGAAAGCTTCTCTTTATTTTTCTGAAAAATGCTTTTTACAGTGAGACAGAAATATACACAGCAAAAATTACAGCAACCTCAAAAACTGTACTTATCTCGAAAATCATGCCAAAACTCCACCTCGGTTTCTGTGCCCACAAAAAACAAAAATTACAGCAAATAGTCCAGCATTAAATGCTATACGGACAGCATTGAAATCTATGCTATACGGCCGTACGGCTGCCTAGAAAAACGTGTTGTACTGCCTATCAAAATTGTTGTACGACTGCCTCGAAAAACGTGTTGTACGGCTGCCTTAAATCTGCTGTACGGCCTCGATTTCAGCACTGATTTTTCTGCTGTACGGATTCAGAAAACAGCCCTCTCTCTCCTGCTATACGGACCTCGATTTCCATGCCTTCAAACTGCTGTACAGACCTCAAAAACGTGCAGCATTAAATGCCTTCTTTCCTCCCTCGAAATTTGTGCCCTCTTGCCTCAAACTTCGTGCTCTGCTCTTGCTGTACGGATTTGCTGAATATCACTGCTACTGCCCTCCTCCTTCTCGCTGCTCAGAAAAATCTCCGGCTCTCTCCTTCTCCTTCTCTCAATCTGCTCATGAAAGAATGAATGACCTTTTCCTCCTTTAACCTAACCCTAAGTGACTTTTGGGGAATCCCTAAATCCAATCGCTGAGATAGATTGAGATCTAGGGCTGAGATTAAATGCTCATTTAAATCTCACTTTCTATTTTTTAATTCACCCCACTTTAATAAAGACCCACTTAGTCATTTATTTCCAAATTCACTTTTTCCTTTCTAATTTTACATTGACTTTATTAAAAGTCACTTTAAAATTAGACTTTAGTAACTTTATCACTTAAAGTCACTTTTAAATTAGATTTGACTTTATAACTTTATAAAGTCATTTTAGTAACTTTATCACTTAAAGTCACTTTTAAATTAGATTTGACTTTATAACTTTATAAAGTCACTTTAGGAGAAAAATTAAATTCTTTTAGACACTTTTCCAATGTTCCACCAAGACTCCGGTGCGGGGAGACGCGGGTGCGGGGAGACGCACAGGGGGGACGTGTGGGAGTACCCTGAAATTTTAGGGAAATTTCGGGGGTGCGGGGAGTCGTCGGGGTATATAATTTTTAATTTTATATATATATATATATATATATATAATAATTCAAGTTCATATTCATTGTTAAATAATAAATAAATTCATAATTGAAATGAATAATGACATACATTGATCCATCCTCATCATTGACAATTTGACATTCATTGAATCATTTTGATACATAGTACATACATATTACAATGTACATCATTCATATGACATACTCAGTATTCTTAGTTCTAATTTCTAAATTCTAATATTCATCCATAATCAATGATCATTCAATAAATAAATTCAATAATGAAATCTCAAAATACTAAATGGTAAAATACATTGAACCATTATTCCATATCATTCATCATTCATCATTCTACAATCTACAATGTACATTGATTTAAAAAATTAAAAATTAAAAATTAATTTCATCATTCATCATTCTACTATTCTAGAATCGAAATTGAAAGCAAATTGAAAACAATGAACATGTTAAAGTCTAAATAGTAAAAGTCTAGAAGTAGATAATATCATGATTCATAATAGATAAGTTTCACACTCAAAAATTTTAAAATAGTTAAGAGTCAAGAGTCTTCAGTCTGAGGTCATCAACTAAAAAGTAAATACTATAAATGGATAATGAGCACTGAAAATAAAATCAATATCAAGGACTCAATCTCAATGATTGGTCCTCGACATCCATCTGCTGCATGAAGTCATCGGGACCATCAATGGGAATGTCAGTATCTGAGTCAGAGTCACTCTCTTGAGTAACCAACGGAACTCCAACCAAACCATGTTGCAGCTCATCTGGTCCATCCTCATCATCTATCTGTGCAGTATCCTCTGGATCCACGTCCCATCGTGTTGCCGGTCCCTTCCGATACTCTGGTGTCTTCCTATGTGCAAGACGTAGAGAACTGTGCACTGCAACTAGCTTCTCTGCTCTCCTAGAGGAAAGTCTATTCCTCTTGATAGAGTGGATGAAGCTATATGTGGACCAATTCCTCTCTGCTGCAGAGGAACTAGCAATCTGAGACAATAAGCGAATAGCAAGTTGTTGGATATCTGGAGTTTCATCCCCATGCATGGTCCACCAACCAATGGGGTCAAGATGGCCTAAATCATTGCGATCTTCCCTTGCATCATGCTTGTTGAAGGGACCACTGAGACTTGCAAATTGCATCCATTGTCTTCTGATTGTTTTCCCTTCTTCTGAACTATACATCTTTGTAATGGCAACGCGAAATCCCTTTTTGACCTCAGGATCTTCAATGGGAATAATTCTACTAGTCCTTGGCACATACCATTTTGGGTTGAGAGCTTATGCTACCATGTGCAAAGGTGTATTCATTCGATCCCACCTACGCTGAATAATGGGTCGAATCTGGGTCGTATAAAACTCTAAGGAAGGGTCTTTCTCACGAATGGCCACCCTTACTTGATCCAACATACTATCAAAAGTCTCATAGATTTCTCCAAGAGTAGGAGAATCTGTGTTAGTGTAGCGAATGACCTCAACTACAGGACGTAAGAGTGACACCAAATAACCACAATCTGTCCACCAATCATTATCCAATATCTGAATCCTGATTTTCTTCCCTTCCTCTGTTTTGGATTCTGCCCATCTATTCCAATCTGAAGTCACAACCATGGCCTGCAATGCTAACTGCACCTCCAACATCCTCTCTAATAAAAGAAAATAACTAGCATATCTAGTATCAGTAGGCTTGAGGAATTCCTTCCTCGAATGAGACCTGTACATGGCTAAAGAGGTGTGGTGATTGCAAATAAACATTTGCACATTTCTTGCAGCTGTCACCAAGTTAGATACCCACTCAATTTTGCCAATGTCTTTCAATGCATTATTGAGCGCATGCACACAACAAGGGGTCCATAAAATATGCTTGTATTTACTTTGAATCATTAATCCTGCTGATCTACACACTGCTGCTGCATCTGTCACAACCTGTACCACATTTGTAGAGCCAACCTCCTCTATAGCATCACGAAGAAGCTCAAATTGGAACGTTGCATCTTTGCGCTTTCCAGAACAATCAATAGCTCTAAGAAAGAAAGGCCCATTTCGGCAAGTAACTATGATGTTGATAAGTGGGCGTTTGGCAATGTCTGTCCACCCATCCATAACAATAGAACAACCTTCCCTCACCCATGTCTGCTTCAGTTTTTCCTTTTCCACATTAATATTGCTCACTTGCCTTTCTAATATCACTGTCCTCAATTTATGTTCACCCGGGGGCACATATGAGGGTCCTGCTGCTGCAATTTCCTTGACCATCACCTTGTAGTAAGGAGAACGAGTAACATGGAAAGGAATGCCATTGGCAAAAAGAAATTTGCCAATGACATCATCTGTATCATCACGGTTCAACTTACTATACATCCCTGCAAGAGTTGGTCCCACTGCACAAGAACGGGAACTCTTAGTCCCAATAGGAGATGGTGGAGGCATATTGATATTTTTCCTATTTCTTTTGGAGCTTGTGGCTTCATCAAAATTTTTTTGAGCTTCGTCCATGAATTTTCTACTTGCGAAGGTGCCCTTTGCATCTGCTGCCATTTGCATCCTCAAGAGCTCTGATTTTTGCAACATGGTTAATTTTGTGCATATGTTAACCCCTTTGCCACCTACACCCAAAAGATGCATCTTGATCCGACTATAACTGCCAACCCAAGAATGACCACAAACATTGCATTTCCAACGGCGTGTCCCACCTCTTTGTTTCCCTGGTTTTGGTTGGGTTGAATAGTCAGTCATTTTGCTAGAATATAACAAAAGAGGTTTCATTGGATTAAATGTGCCATTTGCATATTCTGCCAAAGCCCTTGATGGGGTTGCACTTGCAGGTGATGCGGATGTGGGTGTAGTAGGAGTAGCTGGACTATTGCCATGGTGATGGGTTTCATTAATCGCAGATGCCAATGGACTTTCTTCATTATCACTATCAGTGTCATTGTGGCTGCTCATGCTGCCCTGATCACTCATTATACAGTTGTTGCTTGCTGTGTTTTAATTTATTTTGCAAATTTTTTTACCCTGCATGAAAGATTTTTTTAAAAAATTAAATTTTAAAAATTTAAATTTTAATGGAATACAATGTACATCTTCTGTTTTTAAAATTTAAATTTCAAACAATAAAAATCACATCAAAATGAAAAAATTTAAAAATATCTACGTTCTGTTTTAAATTTTAATTAAAAAAATTTTAATTTAATTTCAATTTGTAAATACCTGTTATCAGTTATCACTGATCAGGCTGCGTTGGTGGCGGAGAGGGCGGGCAGGCTGCAGGCGGATGGGCGGTCGGGCGGGCGGCCGGTCTGCAGTCGGTCGGTCGGGCAGGCGGTCGGTCGGGCGGGCGGCCGGTCTGCAGTCTGCGGGCGGGCGGCGACACGGCGGAAGCGCTGCAGTTTCCGCGGGCGACTTTATTATTTAACGGTTTAACCACTGGCGGCGGTGGCGCTGTGGCGCTTGGTGGCGGCGGAAGAGCGGAAGAGCAGCAGACTAGCAGTTCCCGCGGGCGACTTTAACGGTTTAACCACTGGTGACTGGCGTCGGTGGCGCTGTGGCGGTGGCAGAAAGTTGAAACAAACACTGAACAGCGACTGTTAGAGAGTCGAGACTTCACTGTGGCGGCACGGCGGGAGAGTTGAGAGTCGAGCAGTCGGTTTGTTGAATGAATGGGTCGATAGATAGGTTAGATAGGTTAGAAGTTATTTTAATTTTAGTTTAGGTTTTAACTTTTAATTTGTTTAATTTTTATTTTTAATTCTATTTTTAATTTTTTTTATTTTTTAAATTTTTAATACACATAATTAAATTTGTTTTTCAGGGGAGTCGCCCAGAAGCTCGTTTTTCAGGGGAGTCGCCCAGAAGCTTGTTTTTTGGGGAGTCGCGACTCCCATACTGGGGAAACGCACCCCTCTGCGACTCCCCAAGACTCCCCAAAAAGGGTGCGTGGGGAAACGCACCCCCATGAGACTCCCCGTCCCAGGTGCGAGGGGTGCGCGCACCCGACCCTGGGAGACGCGACTCCGTGGAACACTGCACTTTTCCCTAGGCCAAAGATCAAAGCCTTAGGGAACCACCTGTCCTCCGGTACCAAATTTCAACATCCAAAATGTCTAACACCTCCAACCCGTTGAGTGAAATGAAAGCGAAAATGTGTTTTCATGGATTGCTGAGAGGGGGGATGAATCAGTGTTTCGATACTATTAACAATTTTTAGCTTTTAAAACATTTGATGCACATAAATCATGAAATGTATATCTTTATTTAAGAAACACGTATCCAAATTTCTTTGTAAATATTTTGTGAACTTCCTCACACAAAGTAGGCACCAACTTACAATTTTTGTAAGTGTTAAATTTTCAGATTGTTCTATGTTGTATCAATTACCTTAGCCCAAATTACTTCTTCATAAACAATGCATCCAATTATAAGCAGTGTAATTAATCATAAACTGTAACTGAAGATAGAACAATCATGCAGTTATAAACAAGACAATGGCACAACCATAAGAGACAGCAAATGGTCCAAGACCACGGAAAAACCCCACAAGGGGGAAACCCTTTCAAATCTTCTTCAATAGATTGTCATAAAAAATTTCAGCAGAGTACAATGAGCACAATACATATGCAGCGGAAACAAATAGATCTGATCTACAAATTTTCATATCTACAATAACAAGAAACCCTGGATCCAATAGATCACTAAAGCCAAGTGATATCAACTACCAAATCCTAGATCTGAATCCAGGATGCTATCAAAGACTGATCGCAAACTTCTGTGACTAAGCAACTGATGTCTGATAGCACTGCACAACCAACTGAAGATGAACAAACCCATATCTGCTCAAAAAAATCCTTATCCGCAACCTCAACATGTTGTGCCCGCGGCTAAAGCTCCCTTGGCCGCTGGCATGACACACTATGCTCGCGGCTTTGCTTCAGATCAACCCGATCTAGCCTTAGGACCTTGGTCGCGACCTTGACAAGCTCTGCCCGCAGCTAGGGCAACTTGGCTGCTACCTTGCCACGCAATGCCCGCGTCGCTGGCTCGATTTCACCAGTTCTGTGACTGCGGCTATGGCCCAAAAGCCCTAGATCAGACCGAGCCTCTCACCTATGATTCTGAACCTTGCGTGAACTTCTTCCATTGAACCTGTGCGAACCAAAACATAAAAGACGATTCAAGACAAAGAGTGCAAGAAGACAATCTCATGAGCGAATGTGTGAGAATGAGCTTGAGGTCACTTTTATTTATAGCTTTTGTGAGGGACCACTTGGGGCTTTGACCAAATCCACATGTGTTGAGGCCGACCCATTCCATTTCATTAATAAATAAAATAATTCATAATTTAACTTTTGCTTAACAGATTGGGGCGACGTATAGGTCGATTTTGGTCCTCTCGAAAAGAGGAATCTAATGCAATTATAATCTCGACCATATGAACTGTCCAAAGTGGAATTTGACTCTAGTTGCAAAAATTAACACTACCTCTCAACTAGGAAGAATTCCACTTGATCACCTCTTCCTATAGATCTTTACATCATAGTGTTGTCACAGCTCAACTCCATCTATTGAAACTTTCTTGGATATAGAAGAAGAAGAATCAGGGAGATATAGCTTCCACTCGTATTGAGCAACAAGATAATTCGTCATACAGGGGAGCACATCTCTGACCTCGGAATCTCATCGGGGAGTTCATACTCAACCAAGAATCACAAAAAGGGAGCAAATCTCAACCCAATCCTGTTGCCTATTGATCTTCCCATCAATGACTCTCAACAGTCATGTGGTAGAACACCTACATCATAATCGACTTGGGTTGTACACCCCAAGTGCACTCTCTACTCGTTGGCCAAATGAGGAGCGGTATTCTCAACAAACCTTACTTGAGGGTATGATGTCAACTGGGGTATACTTTGCATAGACCAGATATGGGAGGAGTATCTCCGACCCTATGAAGACAGGGGAGCAACATCTCAACCCTAGGTAACGGATAGACAAGTGCCCTATTGTCTAGAGATCCCTCAACCCCAGGAGCCCTCTATCGCAATTCCTCACCCCAAGAGCTCAAGCAGGGTAGGAAGATTTTGCTCGATGTCCTCGATTAGTGTTGCCCCTTATCTGGAGGGGCTACATCCATCAGTCCAAGTTGTTCTCTAGAGCCCAAGAACTTTCCTTTTGGTAGTGCCTTTGTGAGAATATCTGCTATCTTCTCGTCAATTGATTTGTGGAATCTAACAGCTCTTCTTTGCACCATGTCACGAATAAAGTGATATTGAATCTTTGTGCTTGGAATTGTCATGAAATACAATATTCTCTGCTAAACGGATCCCACTCTTGTTGTCAAAATATATGACTGTGGTATCTAAGACTTGACCAAATAGCTCACCAAAGAGCTTCCTTAACCACGTGACTTCACAACTAATCGTGCTAGCAGCAATGTATTCTGCTTCCACAATGCTCAATGCTACCGACTTTTGTTTCCTACTCATCCAGGATATCATGGAAAAACCAAGACTGAAACAACAACCAAATGTACTCTTTCTGTTAGTAACATTTCCTTCCGAATCAGCATCACTGTATCCATGAAGTTGAATAACTCCAACATAATATCTCAGACCAAGTGTGATCGATCCATGTAAGTATCTCAATACATGTTTGGTCGCAATCCAATATGCACGAACGATGTTACACAGTAATTTGTCACTATCCCTGCAATCCCCGTCCCCCACATTGGAGGGCCTCTTTCGTGACCTGTGAGCAGTGACATAACCTGAAACCACTTTCATGGCATCCCCCTTGACAAGGACAATAATTCCTCTGAAGAAAGTTTCCTTGGAAAAACCCTAAAAACTGATCTTTTGGCATTGGCGCGACTAGCCAGTTCAGCGCTCGCGCCAATGGGAAAAATCCACCAAAGAGTGCGCGCCAACTGGTGCTCTGTCCCAGTGTATTGCTCACGCCAAGCTTAATAAGGATTGTTTTTAAAAAATAAATGGCGGAAGTTTGATTCCAACAAACTCCTGAATGGGTCTCTAAAATGAGTTGGGAGGTTTGGCTCCGGGTCTCCATGAATGGGAGGTGGTTTTCCACCTATCATGGAAGCTTCCTTAAGGATAGGGCCAATCCCACAATTGTAGGGATCCCAACTCCCCTTCCACCATCTATATAAGCTTGCCCTTTTCCCTTAGCAAGCTAGTGCTAGAGAAGAAAGCGCTGAACTTGTAGCAAGGAGACTATCGCCAGACAGCCTTTGAGAGCCAAGCCGAAGAGAGAGAGCTTTGTCCCATTCCCGACGAGCTTCATTGAGACGTGCTCCGCTATCAGCCCCGCTGAAGGAAGATCCAGCGTCAGAGCTTTGGGTTGTATCTTTCCTTTGTTATTATTAATGATAAGCGACTTTGATTATGTTTTCATTCATGTGTCTTTGTCTTTGATGCAATGAATTACATCCTCTCTAACTGATGTATGGTTACAAGATTTAGATTCTATGCTGTGTATCATTGTGTTTCTTCGCATGTGTGCAGGTGTTCGGATGTGTTAAGCAGAAGAATCGTGATCTGCCAAAGCAGAGGATGGGAAGCGTCATTCTTTCTTCGACGACCATTGCGTAGGACCTGAGGTAGGCAACTCGTTGTGTTTTGTCGTTTTTGTAACTAGAGACCTGCGTCACTGCGTGTCTGATTGTTGCTAGACCCGATCTGGGCTAGTAGGGATCGCCTCTGTCCACAAAGGGGATTTACCTCTCCAACAAAGGGGCTCAGTCATGAATTGACTCAATGTGTTAACTTCATAACCTATATCTGGACGAGTGTTCACAAGGAACATCAGAGCCCCAATTAGTTGTCTGTACTCAAATAGATTTTCCATATCAGGTCTAGTTGCTTTTCCACACAACTTCTTGAAATTCATCTCCATCGGAGTAGTCATGGATTTGCATTCGATCATACCAAACCTTTCTAGCAACTTCACTACATACTTCCCCTCTGAGAGAAAGATCTCACCAAGCCTTTGCCACACCTCAAGGCCCAAAAAGTAGTGCATAAGACCAAGGTCTTTCATCTCGAATTCAAAGGCTAACTTCCTCTTACATTCGGTCTTCAACAGTTCACTTCCTATTAAGAATAGATCGTCAACATATAGAACCAGAATCAATGGCATACCTTGGACAACCTTAAAATAGAGGTTGGGATCAACATTGCTTCTTGTGAAACCTAGTTTCATTAGATAGTTGTCAATGCGTGCATACCAAGCTCGGGGGGCTTACTTCAAACCATACAACGCTTTCCTTACCCGCAAACATACGTTTTGCAATCTTCCACTTCAAATCCCTGAGGTTGTTCAACATACACTTCTTCCTGTAACATGCCATGAAGGAAAGCAGTCTTTACATCCATCTGATGAAGGGTCCATCCTTAACTAGCAGCAAGGACAACTATCGTATGTATAGTTGTGTATCGAGCCACAAGAGCAAATATGTCATCGTAATCTTCTCCCTCTTTTTGAGAGAAACCTCGAGCTACGAACCTCGCTTTGTATTTCTCAATGCTGCCATCGATTCCATGTTTAATCTTGAATAGCCACTTTGAAGTCACAAAAGACTTCCCATGCAGTCTCGACACAACATCCCATACATCATTTTTCGCAATAGATACGTATTCCTCGGGCATAGCATCCTTCCAAACTTGTTCTTTGACTGCTTCTTCGAATGAGGGTGGTTCAACTTGAATCATAGTGCTCATAGCAGCTACATATCCCTAATACCTACATGGTTCCTTCCTTTCTCTGAAGGATCTACGAATGGGAATGCTTCTTTCATTTCCCTGTAGAGTGTCGCGAAGCGAAAGTGGTCTTATCTTTCAAGGAGGATCACTAGGAGGAGGATTTAAGGGGTCCATAGGCTCCATGGGAACATCAATATCATCTGACTCAGGCATAAAAGGACCTTATAGAATATCCCTATCATCATCATCTTCCTTGGGAGGCAGAGGAAGGTCTCTTGCTTTACAAAGTGCTGCATTTTCATCAAAAGTTACGCCCCTGCTAATTTCGGCCTTCCTTTAACCAGGAATATATATTCTATATGCTTTAGAGTTTTCACAATAACCCCTAAACATACATTTTCTTCCTATAGCTTCCAGCTTATAAGACTAGAGAAATTTTCAAACTTATAACTACTTCCAATGATACAATTTCACTTATTTTGGAACATTCCAATCATTAAGTAGTTATACATGAAAATTTCAACCATTAAAATTAAGATCCATATAGCAGTAAAGATCATAGTAAGACAACAAACAAAAGACACCAAAAATTACCCTAGGAAAACCCCACTCCAAGGGGAAAAACCCAACAACCTTTCCTTATGAGAGAATGTCCAACTCAATCCAATTTGTACATCAAATAGAAAATCTTTGACAAGATTACATAGGCAAATACTAACTAGCAAGATGACCTCCCACAAGTGCCAAGCCAACCCTCCAATATTCAATATAATGATCCCTTCAAAATTTGTCCATAAATAGGTTTGTCACAGGCTCTAAGAGGGTCGAACTTCAACCTCTTCCTCAACCGCAAAACTCGCATTATTCACAGAGATAATGTGCCTCAGGTATGGATTGTTCCACAGAGAGTATGCCTCAGTCTTCCACATGGTTCCACGAAGTATATGTTGCCTCAGATCCACAAAGTTCCATAGAGAGTATGTTGTCTCAGATCCGCAAGTTTCCACGGCGATGTGCCTTAGATCTGCATTGTTCCATACAGCTAATTAGTGATTCGAAGTGTGTCTTGGAGGAGAGCAACTAGGCTTTATTTATAGTGAGTCGCCCATGCGAATAGGTGTGACTCTTGCGTAGGCCAACTTGATCTTGGAAGGGCCGACATGAGCACTTGTGGGGTAATTATAAATTCAATTTTTCTCTTTTTTATTTCATTGATGAAAATCGATCGAAGCTACTAATTTCCAACATGTCTCCAAGTGACGACTTATTGAGCTAGTGACCTAGGACTAGTTGGTGACTAGTCCTTCCTTAGATGTTGATGCAGGGATGCTTTCCTCATGGTTCTAGTATTGAACATAAGGTGGATCGATTCATCAACATAGTTGAGCTCATTCAACCTTTTCTTAGAATGGAGAAATTGTATTCATCATATCTACATCTATGGATGTTAAGGAGAAATACCTCATCGACTAAAAGGGAGTGTTGAAAATATGTAACTGCAGTCGATATTTGAGGCATACAAGTCAAAGGAAAAAAAATTATTACTCTTATTGCTCAAGTCGGCCCCACCCCATGAAGGGACCCTTCGTCAAAACTCACTTGATTGGACATTTATAGACTGAAATTTGACCCTCCACATTTGGACATCATCTCAACAACTCAGATAAAAGAAAAAGAAGACTTTTGTTCACACGTGCGAATAAGGAAGCAAACTAAAGTTGACCATCGAAATTTCTAAGCTGAAGTTTGACTTGTTGACCAGCGTTGACTTGGCATTTTCGAGGATGCTTTGACTGAATCTTTGATAGGCTATTGAACCGAATCCCTTGGGATCCTTGACTAAACAGTTGACTGAATTTTTGGGCAAAAAACTGAACGTTGACCGAACTGTTTGACCAATGTTGACCGTTGGTCAATTGTGGAATTTTAACAAAAAAATTTCTAAGGTGTTGCAGGGCGAAAATTGGCCCCATTGCCCGTAATTGACCAAGGGCAGCAGACGTCAAAATTTAGCCTATTGACCAAGTTTGACTTGCTAAATAAAAGTTTGAATTTCTCTCTCCTCTAAACAGATTTGACTTGGAAAGTGGTATGGCTAATTTTTTACTAGAAATTTAGATCTACAAATTGATTGAACTGTACAATTTCTCCTAAGAAAAGGTTGTTGGGTTTTTCCTATAGTAAATTTTGTGTCTCTCATGCATATTTACTTTACTATGATCTCTACTGCCCTATTGTATTTATGGTTGAAATTTTTGAAGGGTAATTACTTAATGATTTGAAATGTGCTGAGAAATCTATGGCAGCTAGAATAGGGTGTTTTCTCTTTACTTTGATAGCTGCTTGTGATGTTCTTTACTTCAACTTGTAGTATTTATAATTAGCTTCTTTCTTCTCTTGATTATTATAGTGTTCTTATCATCAAACAACGACTAAACTATGAAAATCAATAACACAAATGGACACAGGATACAGGTTGCTAGCCATGGCCAAAACCTCTCCTAGAGAGGAAACCCCACAAGTAATTCTTCTCTTCTTATAGAAACTTCAAATGATGAATTTCAAGACCTAAGACCCAAGATAGAGACCCCTCTAAGATCAATTCAAACTTCCTTTCAATGTACTTTAGCTTCAACAAAGTCAACTCTTAGTCAAACTTCTCTAAATCCTCAACTTCGACCCCTACAACATCTTTTTCGCTTCCCTCTTCAGACCTGCAATTTTCGGCCTCCCTCAATAGCTGCAGCTTCGTACGTGGGGGAGAAATATAGCAAAATAGGTCTCCTTGTTCTTTCGTTGGACTTGCTCTCTTCTTCTAGATAATGAGGCTTGCAAACTTGATCCTTTTGTCACCAAGCTTTGACCTCCTAAGATGACTACAATTTTGACTTTGCTGCAATAAATGATGCCCTTGTTCCTTTGCACATGTGAGAGAATATAGCCCAAAAAACAATCTTTGAAAAAACTTTGATCTTTCTTCCTTTAGGTCTCCTCTTCTTTGCTTGTCCTTTTCAGGTCTTTTCTTGTCCTTGTGAACGAACTTCTTGGATCATCTTTAAATGAGGTCAAATGTCATGTATATATGCACTTTCATGAAACTCAAACAACCCTAATGAGGCTGACTTGATCTCTTGTAGGCCGACTTGATCTTGGAGTGGTATATTGACATATTTGACTCAAAAATAATTCTTTTCACTTGATACAAGCTGCCCAATAGGGTCTTTTACATATGACAATGAAACTTTTGACTCTTTGACTTTATCACAAATCCTAGAAGCACACAATAGGTGCTTTGACATATAAATAAATTGACCTTGAGCATGAAACCCAAGCTATAAAAATAATAAATTTTTCTTTTCTCTTTACATCAAATACATAAAATCAATAGTACATAGAATATTATGAAGACCGAACCTAGTTACGAATTTTAACACTCCCTCTTAACTAGGGAGGTATTCATAATACATAGAAGCCACATGGACATTCTCATACTGAAGAATTCTCATAAGAAGAGTTGGATTGGAAAGTCATCTCATAAGCTATCTTCTCAGCTTATGTTAGTGCATCTCATCATATCAACCAGCAATGTCATATAGCAAGGTCTTGACTAACATCTCTATCTATCCACTAGATTAGTGCACAATGTTGGTGAGACAAATGATTTATAAGCACCTTCATCATTGTCTCCCAAGGCACATACTCCATCAGAATGTTCACAAGGTATGTCCTTTTATGACCATTCCTGTCTTGGATTTACACATCCTCCAGGAATTTCCTCTTCGACTACTCTTACCTATTGGATGCCCTACCCCATCTTCAAAGAGTATTGATTCTCAAATTCTTACCCAATCCTCCATTCTCTCTTCATAATGTGAAGACAAGAATGATGTGTCTATCTCTCCCTCTTAACTAGGGAGGATCTACTCATTCCTATAAAAGGAATATACCTAAGCTCCCTCTTAACTAGGGACTTGTTTCCAACATCATCTATCTGCTCTTTGGTGAAGATCATGGTATTATTCGGTGCTTGTAAGGCTCCTCCTTTCTGCATCATCATGTCTTGGATGAACTTCATCATCTTCATTGTGAAAATTTCTGAATGTTACAATTATGCATAAATATACTATTAGATCTGGTTATGCTCCTCCTACTTAATTAAGTTATTAATTGAATAATTCAAATTAATATCAAAGCAAAACACATAACAGACTTTCACCAATTCAGATCTACAAAAAGTACATGCTGTGAAAAATCCTAAATCTGGATTCCTACTGCGACAAATTTGAATTGCTTCTTCTATTATTCTTCATAATTACTTCATTACAGTGAAATACTGAAGTAATTACTGAAGCAGTCTACACAAATAATACTGCGGAATAAATCCAAGTGTTGAAACAATCTGAAAAAAATACAATGAAAAACATCCACATTTGACACAGTTATTTTTGGACTAAGTCCCCGGAAAAACCCAACTTGGGAAAATCGGTGCAGCAAATCTGAGGGTTTTATATTATTAAGCAGTAGTATCTTGAGTAGAACTAGGGTGCCAATATCTGGCTCACCCTTCAGACAATTCTAGACAACAGATGAATATATGAGGTATGCCTTACTCTGCAGATCTCTGACTGATCTAAACAGCGCTGGTGAGGCCCCTCTTTGCCTCTGCGTGATGCCTACGCTGGAATTGCGTAAGCCTGCGTGGGCAAACTCTGGAACTGCGTCACCTCTGCTCAACAACTGATATAGGTTGTTCTGGAACTGGATTTTGGCCCTCCTGGCTCAGAAACCCCATCTCCCAGCTATCTCCAGACTGAATCAAAGAAACACTACGTCACTTCTGCGTGACTTGCTTCAGGAACTGCGTCACCTCTCCAGGTGGCTGCGCTGTCTCTCTTTGCGTCTTTGCTATCTCTCTCTGAAATGCACTCCTGGTCCTCCTGACCAGTTACTGCTTCTGCCCCTCTCTGAAACTGATCACTGAATCAACATCACTTAGCAAACCCTGCCCTACTGATTTGACCCTTGATCAAAAGTTGTGTCTTCTCACACAAACTCGAAAATGCCAAATGCTCAAATGCACTCAATGTGTTTTCCACAAGCCCCTCACCCTCCTCCTTATATTCTTCCGTTGACCCTTCAACGACCAAGATTAAAACATAATCAAGGGCTAAGATTAACTTGAAGGTGATCCATGACTTTATCTAAAAGATTCACACTTAGTTTAATTAATACCCTTTAATTAATTAGTTTCCCTAAGTTTAGACTTAGGAAAACATTAAAAAATGATTAATTAATTTAATTAAAACATCTCTAAGTGGAATTTTCCAAAACCATTTCTGGGTTTTATGGAATACATGTTTCCTAGCCTATATACAAAGTACAAGGCTAGAGCACATCCGATGCTACCATAAATCAACAATGCACACATAGACAAAGTGACACAGTGATTTTCTGGACAAATAGTCCCCGGAAAAACCCAATGCGGGAAAATCGATCTCTAGTTGCTGGAGGGTTTTATTATTAAAAGTACTTGTGAATACAGCAAATTTGGGTTCCAGATATGGAAAACCCGACAAAGAAAATATAGATCTGCAACTCATCGGTTGTTCTGAAGCCAAAATATTGACTGATCCACACCCTCAAACAGGATTTACAGAACTCAGCCAAAATTAGGCCTTAGAAACCCCAGCGCTGCCCTTGAAGCTCCTACATCAGCGTCTGCAGCCCCTGAGTCCCTTGGCGTTGGCTTGGAAAGGGATGCATTACCACAGATTGGGTGACGCAGTCCCTACGCTACCCCTAAGTGTCTTTGCGCAACCTGTTAGCTCCCTGTAATTTGCAAGATTGGCAAATTCAAACTGCAGGGAGAACACTATTTCAACCACTTTGGGATTCTAGGATCTCGCCCTCCTGAATCCGGAGAGAGATCTCTCCAATAAGTGCAAAGATGGATTTATCTTTAAAGCTTTGGGTAATGATATTAGGCTAGTTATGAAGTCCGAGGGTTTTTGTTTGTTTTGGATGGTTGAGCATGATTATTATTTGAGTGGAAAGTCCTAAATGGAAAGAGTTTCAAAGGTGTGAAGTTGCAAGCAATCAGAACAAGTTTTGGCTAAAAAGATAGATATAACGCTAGTTTTTAGTCCATTGGGCTATGGAGTCATAAGAGGGTTTAATTGAGTAACAACATCAAGAGTGTTTCAAGCGGCAAGTCATCTATATCACAAGATCATTTGAGATAAAAAGATGGAATGGAAACAATAAAGTGTTGGAGGGGTGGAAACTGATAATAATTTCAACAAGGATTTATAGTCAGTCCAAACAAGAAAATCCTCTTAAGTAACTTTTTAAAACCAACCAAGGACAGGGCTAACCATAGACTTCTTGGGCAAGTTTGTATTAAAGCAACTCAATTGACAAACAATCCAGTAATCCGCATAATTACCTTTAGAAAGTATGAAAACACATAAGAGAAACAAAGTGCAACTTAAGATTAGATAAGGTACTTTGAAACCTAGTCTGCTTTCAGCCAACACCTAAGGGAAACTTTCAGAATTGCCATTTGGAGAATAGAAGCTAGAAAACAGGGCACACCATCACTTTTCTAGTCTAACTTTAATAAGCAAATAATGAAAATAACATTCAAGAATAATGTTTAAAACAAACAGTAGGACGAGGGAACGCCAGCATTCCTAACTGTTTAAACTGTATTGAATCATTCTTAAATAAAAAAATTAGAGGAAAACATTGAGATAAAGCTTATCAATCAGAGAAGGGTACTGTAAACAGTAGGTCCTAACTCTATGCTTGTTGTTCTTTATCAGAGAATTAATGGACAAAATGGCATACACAAAAGGAAAACAATTACACAGAAAGGAGCACTTCACCAGTGATATAGACCAGGATCCCAAGAAACAGCTTGTTATTGATGTCAAACCAGTTACAGTCTTCAGGTCCAATGTTTCAGTTCAGCAATCATCTTCACTTCTCAGCTTAACTATTCTATCACAAACAGAGCTTCAAGAGCCTTTGAATACTATTTACAGGTAGAAAATTCGAGCACAAGTATATTTCAAAGTTCTGCAACCAACATTTTCTCATCTTCTACAGAAGTATTTATAGAAGAAATGAGGAGGTGGGAGGGGATAAAAGATCTCCCAGGTTCAATTAATACAGATTTAATACTTCTCAGCTTTTGAGGGGCTTGATGGAGAATTTTACAGATATGTACTTTGTATTAATTGTTTTTACATTAAGAATTAAGCTTGGTGGGAGCTTTTGTTGACTTTTAAGGCTCTGTGTCATCTCTATAGTAACTCAGCAGATATTTTTTGCATTAAGTTCCTTTGGCTGAATTAACTATTCGGCTGCGTTGAGGCAAATATCTGAGGTTCTGATAATAACTCGGGCACTGTTGAATGCATTGAGGCTACAGGTGCCATTAGGTAGCTGAGAGGAATCAATTTGCCTCTTATGTGGCAGTGGAGCCTCTCTCTGACTGATAAATCCTTATGATTTTCTTTAATTGTGTTTAACTTAATGGATTAGGCTTTTAACAGTCGATTTTAGCCGTAATCCATTAAACTATGGAATTAATCTTTAATTCTTCATTTCTAGCTCGATTGGGTCTTCAACACTGATACTCTTTGATTGTTTTAATTCTCACTGTGTCTTGTTGATGTGCAGGTGCCGCAAAGGGTTCACAATAATATCAGTGCTCGTGATGCACTAATAAACTCTGATGGGAACCTTTGACAAGAGATTTTCTTCACTAATCAAAGGCCTGGAGAGTCGTTACTCTCGGCCTTCCATTTTATATAAAATATTTGAAAAACCTTTGAAGTCCTGCACAAACCAAGAAATAATTATGAAATCCTGTGTTTATTGGGTAAAACTGATTAGGAGGTTGTGGTTAGGAGCATGGTCGTTGGATGACAACATCCAACGGCGAAGATTCACTTGCGGGGGTCAAAGGAGGTGGTTGATGAAATGGTGGGGAGTTTTTAAGTCAGATCCGTCGATCTTGGATAGATCAACGATCGAGATTAGCTGTGAACTAATAATGCGAAGGGGTCACATTATTGGCAATTGGAAGAAAAACAAAGGAAATGAGCGAAAAATCCTTTAGCGGAGGAAAAATGCACAGGAAAGAAAATTGGGGTTTCGGGAAGAGCGTGGGCCGTCAGATCAGATTTGACCCGAGATCAACGGTAGAGATCGCTTTTGAGAAACCCCTTTGGAAAAGGCGGAGGGCGATGGTGTAATAAGAAATTAGATCTAAACCGTTGATCTGTAGAGATCAACGGTGAGGAGCGCACGCGATATAATGTAATATAAAATGAGGAAAGTGGTTTCGGGAAGGAAAACCATGGGTTTCGCGTGGCCAAAAGAGGAAAAGGTGGTTTTCACTTTTCGAACGCGATATGCATTCCCGCTCGACACATGGCATTAGAAAACAACTTATATCGCGCGGCTCTCTGGGAATTAACCTTCGCACTTGAAATTACGCGAAAATGCGTGTCAACCGTTGGATCTGGGGTCTCAGATCTGACAATGGAGAGCGAGCGCGATATTGGACAGATGCGCGGGCGGAAGGAGGTGGGGCAGTTTTGTTATCGACCGTCCGATTAAGGGATCAACCGCGGAGACCAGATCTGGAGGGAGGCAGGACCCACAGGGGTCGAGCTTGTCGGGGTTAATATGAGACGTTGATCTGCAGAGATCAACGGCCGAGATTTGGCCAAAAACATAATGAAGCGAGACGCATGAATTTAACCAAAGTCGGGAGATGCATTCTGGACCATCCAATCTTGTTAATTTATGCCAATGTTCTATGCCATTTCAGATTAGGGCATGATACTGAAGAAGATAGAACATGCTTAATAGATCGATAGAAGACAAGCCAAAACAGAGATGAAGAGTGGTGGCGTTACGGCGATCAGCAGGATGCTTCTACCAACAAAGTCTTCAATAGGTCATTCAGCCAAACGTGTCACACATAACCCTAGAACAATCCAAACAAAGAATACGCAGCTCCAACGCTATCCAGAGAGAGAATTCCTCCACATCGATGTGTGTCAAATGAACTCCAAGTCTCTCTAATATATAGGAATCTTTGGGGGTGTGTGACACGTCCTTTAAGACATTTAAGTCAATATTTTATTCCAGGCCGACCCAGCACATAAGTGGAATAAATTCAAAGTACATGTTCTGCTCATTCGATCGAGATGATCTTTAGATCAATCTTACACCTCTCCGAAAGAGGAATCCAATAAAAATATTGGGATCGTCATCTGAGCAGCACAACCCAGAGTTTGGACCTAGTTGTCCAATTTTAACACTCCTTCTCAACTAGGGAGAACTCCGTCCACTAGTGCAATCCAAACATCGTGCGTCATCCCGCCGTAACTTGCTTTGCTGGCCTCTTTATTTCAGAACAGAAGTGGGTCAGTCACAAAGACATCATACCCGGCTGACAGATTCAGCCGGTGCGACCTCCTCGAGACTCACAAAGAGTCTCCAATAACCGAAGTTGGTTCATCGACCCGAAGTAGGAGTCGAGCGAGAGGTCCCCAGAACCTCACTATCGGACCTACAAAGAGTCTCCGAACGGCAGTTGGTTCATCTAACACGAAGTCGAGCTGAGAGGTCCCGGACACTCACTATACTTGATCCCGGATCAAGTGGTTGGACCGTGCCATCCGAGAGTACGGCAAGTTCTGATGCGTCCATCAGTCTTTGCTACTAGTCTCTAGCCTTTCCCATCTCATTGGCCAAATGAGAGGTACTTCCCATGAGTCTTGAACTCAATGGGTAGGATGCATACGAGGCACAGATAAATGAGAGGCGAAGCAACTCAATAATCACAACGGTAGGGAAGAAGCACCATAAGTGCTTATAGCTTCGAGAAGCTATCTCCAAAACCCCCTTTGAGCTCCTAGAGCTCATCGTCCAACAGGACCCACATCAAAGGGTCGTTCCATGATTCCAAGATTCTCACGGAAGGTTAGGAACATGACCTTCCCCAAGGGCATTGTGAGAATATCCGCGACCTGCTCATCAGTTCCTATATGATCGAGCCTTACGGCGCCTCGCTGTACCATATCCCAGATAAGGTGGTACCAGCCATCAACATGCTTGGATCAATCGTGGAACACAGGATTCTCAGTCATACGAATCCCACTCTGGTTATCACAGAGTATCACAGTGGTATCTAGCACATGTCCAATCAGCTCACTAAAGAGCTTTCGCAACCAAACTGCTTCACAACAGGCCATACTTGCTGCAATGTATTCGGCCTCAGCGGTGCTCAAAGCCACCGACTTCTGCTTCCTGCTCATCCATGAGATCGAAGCAGAACCAAGATTGAAGCAGCATCTCGATGTGCTCTTACGATCCACCACACTGCCAGCCCAATCGGCATCAGTATATCCACGGAGTGTCATACTCCCGGCAGTGTATCTCAGCCCATGGTCTATCGTGCCTCAAAGATATCTCAAGAGTTTCTTGGCACCAACCCAGTGAATGTTATGATCAACCATGTGTTGACTCAAAGTGTTCACTGCACAGCATATGTTCGAACAAGTGTTCATTAAGAACATCAGGGTCCCTATGAGTTAACGATACTCAGTAGGACGGGCCCAGCAATGCTGCTACTCAACTTCTTAAAGTTGAGTTCCATGGACTTACAGTCCATCATACCAGAAACTTCATAATGTATTTTCCTTGAGAAAGGAAAATCTCGCCAGGTCTCTGCTAGACCTTCAGGCCTAGACATCAGTCCTAGGTCCTTCATCTTGAACTCATCAGCGAGCTCCCTCTTGCACTGATCAATGAGAGGGTCAGCACCTGTCAGAAGAGGTCATCCACATACAGCACCAGAATGAGAGGTTTTCCCTTGACAATCTTGAAGTAAGGGTTCGGATCAGCATTACTTCGAGTGAAGCCCAGCTTCATCAAGTAGCTATCTATCCTTTTGTACCAATCTCGGGGTGCTTGTTTCAGCCCATAGAGGGCTTTCTTCATCCTGCAGACATGGGTGTCCCGATCCTGGACTTCCAACCCCAGAGGTTGCTCCACATATATCTCTTCCTTTATCACACCATGTAGAAAAATGCGGTCTTCACATCATCTGATGAAGACTCCATCCTTGCGTAGCAGCAAGGGCTATAATAGATCGAATGGTGGTATCTCGAGCCACAGGTGCAAATATGTCATCATAGTCTATATCTTCTTCACAGGGAACGAATCTTGCCTTGAACTTTTCAGCACTTCCAACAGATCCATGCTTGATCTTGTAGAGCCATTTCGAGGTGACAACGGCTTTGTCCTATGGTCTTGGGACCACAGCATAACATCCTTCCAGACTTGATGCTTTACGACTTCCTCAAGGGTATCCAAGGTCAAATTGTACAAAAGTACTCATGGCTACTAGATATCCGGTTATTAATATGGCTTCTTGGTTTTCCTTCGGAATTTCCCCCTCTGAAGCCATATGTCCCTGAGCCATGAGGATCTTCTTTCGTTGAACAAAGACATCCATTCAGGAGCATATACAGATATATCTCCCTCTTAATGTCAGCTTCTCTCTTGAGAGAAGACATCAGTTTTAAATGAGGGCATCCCAGACACCATCTTAGAATTGGGACTTGATCTCCCATAGTCAAAGCCATCCAACAAACTTTGCTGATCATGATTCAAGATTCCAACCATGTGACCAAAAGCAGCATAAACTTCCCAGTTCACATTTTAAGTTTATCATAACGCTCCAATGTAGGACTGATACAGTCACATGCTGCTGCTACATAGGTGTCTATCTATGTCATTGACATACAGGGGGAACATATCATCAAGCCTCAGCTTGTGTTAGAAGTCCTTTCAGCCACTACCTGTTATTCTGTGAGTAGCTCCTTTAAACAGCCTTCTAAGACTGCAGCTTACAACAAAACAAGGGATCCAATCTACCTTGGTTCATCCTGTACTTGAGGCATAGCACCTTGAGTTGCTTCCAGATCTGCCCATTTCTGGTTATTTCAGCAGACAGCTCCTAGGGCTGTAAAAATTTGCCTGGCTCAATGACTTACATCTATGCCCATTTTGTCAACAATTTGACCACTACATAGAATTTCCCCAAGGACTTCAGCGGTCAACCCTTTAAAATTTCCAGCTTCAAACATGCTTACTATACTTGCCAATACAAGGATATCTCCAGCTTATGGTTTACAAGAAACCACCATTGTTTCACATCGCACTTCATCAAATCAGGCTGTTTGTTTCTGAAGATTGTCTCCAAAAGCCTTCAGACAATCCCAGCTTCAAATATGATGCCCAAACCACTGTCCAATATCTTTGTTAGCAATCATACACATCACTATCATATTCATCACTGCCTGACAGAATGGAAGATATGATTTTTCATATGCCTCAAAGATATCCCTAACCAGGATCATATGGATTCTGCCACATGTCATTTTCCATATCTTCCTACACAGCAAGAACAAATAAAATGACTCCTCAAATGACTGTACATGGGACTTCAACAAACTTCCTTTACCAAGTCCCTTTTACACCATTGAAATGGCTACAAAACACTCCATCCAAACCCTCCTTAACACATCACGTCAGCGCCCAATTTCAGATTAGAAAGGTCCATGTAATGCTGCACCTACGGCTTGAAGAGAGGGCCTTACACTAGGCCTCTTGGCCTTTAAACAGTCCTCCCCAGTTCTGCAATTCCAAGCCACATTCGGATTCTCCACAAGTGATAATCACAGGTCCGAGCTCTAAACTGAGTCTCTTCACAGGTCCGAACTGGAAGGAGCTTCTTGCAGGTCTGTCCGAGTCAATTCGGAAGACTGTTCAGCTTCCTACAGGTTTACCACAGGTCTGAAGTCTTAAGTCTGCTATCCGAGCTTAACAGGAGCCTTTCTCACTTGTTACTTTCTTAAGGTGATCTGACCTTCAATAGGAGACAGTTCACCGCACTGTCGTGCAATACAACTTCTGTTCAGGTTCTTTAATCAGAACTACAATTTTAATGAATCTGCTGCTGTTCCAACATGCTGCCTTCAACATCATTTTTTTTTTTTTTTTAATTTATACACAGAACCCTGCAATTCAATTTCCACCAGGATTTGAACAATATAATACAAGCAACATCAGACCTGTTGTGCAGCAAGGATAATCCCAGTAACGACTGGATTTGTAAGGCGATAAGTGCAACGAACGTAGCAAATGCCTTGCATTCACACATACTGTACATGGCTTCAATTCCTGTACATAGCAGTTAGCACCAGCCCTCTCTTCCTCTACCTTCATGGCACAGCCAATAAGAACCGAACACAATAACTGATGCATTCAAATTCTCCAGCTCTTTCAGAACTGTAACACGGCCTATGGCAAACCTACCTTTGATTTCTTCATTCACGTCTTGATGCAACGTCATAAATGAAACCTGTAACATGGCAGCATAATTCACAATTTTCCTGTGAGTTTGGGACGCACCATTTTTTTTTCTCCCCGGCTCTTTTTTTTATTTTTTTTATTGGATGCTAACAATTCTCCCAGAATCCTCAGAAATTGATGCCGCTGAGGTCGATAAACGCTGCCGCAATGTATGCAATGTATGTAATGGTTTGAAGTTGGCAGCGTATATGATTGTGGTCTTCAGCATTCATAAATACGACAGCACTGGTCACCTTAGACCATCGCTCGTCGCTTCCTTTCTAAAAATCATTTGAAGCATCCTCTGCCAAATCCTCGAGAGCCGCAGCAGGTGCTCCAGGTTGCTGGCCACGAAAGAAACGAGGAAATATCGAGTCAAATATCATTATTAAAGGCGAATAAACTTTATAAAGGGCCCGATTATATAGACAGTTGCACGAATCGCTGCCTGTCCACCGGAATTGATGATTACAGAGGTTGTAAGTATACACCGCCCCCATCCGCAGCTCATCGCACAACAAAACCAGTTGGATTCTGTCCGAGTTGGGTCTTTCCAAACAGTAGCAGTGTTACCTTTCGTTCAACATTGCGGAGGGATCGGATCTTCAAAAACGACATCGATCGAATGGGACAGCGTCACATTCGGAGCAGTGTGGTCAATCCGATTTTGACTTCCTGCTATGCAAACGTCCCTTTCTTGAAAAGGAGTTTCGGTTAATCTTGAACGCTGAACATAACTCGGAGACAGCGTTTAATATATTAGTTTCTCGGCCAATTAATCCAGCAATCTTGAATCAGATTTGCCCCTGAAGCAGTCCTTCATCCTAGATGGCATGTCCTACAGAAAATTGGCATCGCTGTCTTGAGTAGACTAGCTCACGCTGATTCAAACCTAGGGCATTGTCTTCAAACCAACCTCTGATACCATGTTAATTTATGCCAATGTTCTATGCCATTTCAGATTAGGGCATGATACTGAAGAAGATAGAACATGCTTAATAGATCGATAGAAGACAAGCCAAAACAGAGATGAAGAGTGGTGGCGTTACGGCGATCAGCAGGATGCTTCTACCAACAAAGTCTTCAATAGGTCATTCAGCCAAACGTGTCACACATAACCCTAGAACAATCCAAACAAAGAATACGCAGCTCCAACGCTATCCAGAGAGAGAATTCCTCCACATCGATGTGTGTCAAATGAACTTCCAAGTCTCTCCAATATATAGGAATCTTTGGGGGTGTGTGACACGTCCTTTAAGACATTTAAGTCAATATTTTATTCCAGGCCGACCCAGCACATAAGTGGAATAAATTCAAAGTACATGTTCTGCTCATCCGATCGAGATGATCTTTAGATCAATCTTACACCTCTCCGAAAGAGGAATCCAATAAAAATATTGCGATCGTCATCTGAGCAGCACAACCCGGAGTTTGGACCTAGTTGTCCAATTTTAACAAATCTGGACACGTGGACGGCCCAGATGCAATAGGAGGCATGCGATCAGCGAGGGAAAAAACTTGAATAGCGCCGATGCGATTGAGCACTGGCCGTCGATCTGAAGATCAAATCGACGGTGGGAAATGAGTCGGAGGATCGCCAATCGGGGGTGGTGAAATAAAATATTAACGCGCCCAGTGAAAAATTCCTGATGCAATATAGCGTTAGCCGCTGATTGGTCTGGGATCAATGGTGGAGATTTCTTCAAATAATGAACTGGCGAAAACCCTTTATAACACATGAAAACCAAAAAATTTATGAAAAACAAAGGTTTATTGCGTCGAGCGGGTTATATATAATGGTTGGGCACCCGATTGCAGGGTCGATGGTTTATATGAAAAGCAAAAGGCCCAGGGCTTATATGTATAAGGGTCGATCGGCATCGGAAGCACGGTGCTGGTCTTTCAATCTACCCATTTAGAAATTCTCCGATGCGATTAGCGCTTCGGGACTTTAACTCTTGGTCCCAGGCGCAGGTTTATATGGAGAGAAGCGGAGGGCGGGGGTTTATACAAAGGGGCTCAATCGCATCAGAACAATGGTGCGGGACTTTTCAATCTACCCATTTTCATTAAAAAACATTGCTCTGGCGGGTTTAGACCAAAACTTAGGAAAAGTGGGTTTTTATGATTTTCAAAAGAAAATTACATCGGAAAAGGGTTTATTTACAAATTTGAGGACCCGATTGCGGGCCCAAGGGTTATATGAAGCGGCAATGTCTTCGGGACTTATAAACAAAGGGGCTCATCAGATCGAAGGTTTCATAAAAGTAAAAGATTTGCGTTCTCCGATTTGTTCCGATGCAATGAGCGCTCGGAACTATTAGCGCTTGGTTTTTAGCGCTAGAGCACATGTGGGGAAGTGGTTAGGGCTTAGCCCAAAGGGGCTTAAGTCCATAGTGAAAAAACTTAATTTTTATGAAAATTTTCAAAGTTTTTGATGGATTTGGGGGTTTCGGCAAAGTTTAAAAATGAGTTTTAAACTTTGTAAAGTGGATTTTATGATATGGAAATGGGGAAAAATGGAAAATAGAGGAATTCAATGGGAAATAAAGGGGTAAAAATGAAGGTTAGTTTGAGTGGAGGAAGGGAAAAATGAGATTTTGCAATAGTCTTTTCTCTATGAAAAAAACAGAATTTCTGAGTTCGAAAGGGAAACAGCAGTGAAGATTAAACAAGGGCATGATATCTTCATGAGTCTTCAAGAAATAACAATTTTTGCAATAAAACCTGTTCCTTGAAGGCTCCAAAAAATTTTAGCCACCATTTGATATGACAAATTTTATTGGTGGCTAACACAACCTCTGAGGGTTTCCAGCTGCCTTACGCTACCCTGGGAGAGACTGTGCGGCACCTAGCTGAAGCTTCCCCTGCGTTGCCAGCTGCTACCCTCTCGTTGTCGATGCCCTTGCTTCTGTGCGCTGCCTTTCTAAAGTTTCTCTTTGTCTCTTGCTGATTCTAGACATCGGGATCAGATCATCCCCTTTCTCTAAACTCCCCTCTCTGCAGTTGAAACACTTCTCAAAATTCTTAGCAAACCTTGCCCTAGAATCTCAGCTTAGCTTCAGTGCTCTGCCTCTTGTGCGTCTTTACAAATGACCCCAAGCCTTTCCTTTATACTTTTCTCGTTGGGAAACCAATGGCCATGATCAAATCTTGAATCAATGGCTAAGATTAAAAGAAAGCTTGATCCGTGTGACTTAAGACAATTTCATCACGTGTTTAATTTAATTAAATTTAATTATTTAATTTTCTAATTTTAGACTTAGGAAATACATTAAAATAATCATTGAATTAAATAACTCCCAAACTAGATGAAATTTCCCAAATCCCTTTTTGGGTCTTGTACATCAAGTGTACTCTAGTCCCTCCAAAAATTTTGGGAGCTAAAGCACATCTGATACTACCCCAAATACACAAAATCTCAACATTCATCATGGAGCCAACTTCTTTGTAGAGGTTCGGCCATCTTCTACATCACTTTCCCTTTCCTCTTCATAGTGTTTTACCAGGTGATGCTAGTCATGCCATCTTATTTTCATTGGGAAGTGACCTTCGTCATCATCTGGTTATCCTTCATACTGCTACCTCTTCCAAATAATGTTTCTTCCAAAGTTATCCATCCAATATTATGTGTACTAGTTGTAGGTGAATTTCTACAACCTTCTTTCAGTAGCCATGTTCCAACCAAACCAGATGCTTGCTTCAAAATCAAAAAGCAAATCATTAAATCAAAATTACCTCTTAATGATGGCCCTTCATCATAATATCTATTTTTACAATATCAACATCCTGCATATTGTACAAATCCATCTCCAAGACATTTACTACTAAGGTTCTCCTTCTCCTTCATACTTATCAGGGTTTTCATAACTTCTCCATGGAGATGTCATAGTTAATCCCTCTAATTGTTATCAGCTGTTGATTATTCATCTCATCGAACTCGCCTTCCAATTTCTTCAGATACTGCTTCCTCAAGATATTTATACATAACTCCTTTTGCAAAGGATCAATTGTTGCCAAACACCTCATATTTTTTTATGAGGTCGTGTAATGTTAATTTTATCTTGTCATAATGTAGAAGAGTTCAAGGCATGTTACTTTTATGCCTTGATGTACTTTTCATATGAAAGAGTTATTTCTTCTTTTAAACATGCTCATGAGATAGAGCATTCTAACCATCCTATCTGCAACCAAGTGATGACATGATTTTATCCATCTATCAAAGTTAACAAATATATGCATATTTATTCCTTCATGTGATCATCTAGGCTTCCTTCAGCAACTTCCCTTTCCTTGCTTGAAGATGAAACTGCTTCAACTAAATTGTCAATGTTTGTCATATTGCACTTCTTTGTAAACATACCTTCATCCTTCTAAACTATGGATCCCAAACTAGGTGGAATGTAGTCTATCACTTGCTTCTTCCAAGTAGAGGTGAACCTTTTCAATAGAGAATCTAATGAAGGATCTTGATGATCCTTATTCTGCAAATGCTTCTTTCTAATGATGATGAGGTGTAACAAACTCGTATCTTCCTATCTTGCTAGATGACTTACTTCAACCATACAAACTGCTACATCGATTCTTTCATGATCCTCGTACGATGTCATTTCAATACTACTATAATGCATCTTATCATATGACTGTAATGCATCCTACCATGACTTGTTTTTTTCTATAAACATAAAATGAGCTAAATGTATGAGATCTTCAATAGTGGAGGTTTTTTCACTTCTTCCTTCTTTGACTTCTTCTCTTTCGGATCTTTTACTTCTTCAGTCACATGGGCTTGACTTCTTTCCTTTCTTTTCTTGTTGCCCTTCTTGAGTTTAGGACAATTCCTCTTGAAGTGCCCATATTCATTACATTCATAGCACTGCATCTTAGACATGTCAGTTTTCTTTTGAAATTTCTTTCAAGGCTCAAACTTTCCAAACTTCACTTTCCTTCTTGTCGTAGCTACATATGCTTGTGTTTGCTCATTTGATCCAATGTCATTCTTTGCCTTTAATCTGGTTTCCTCAATCTTACATAATGACCATAGATCATTGAATGGGGTAGCTTACTTCTTTGCATAGATACTTGATACAAAGTTTCCCCATTCATTTGGTAGTGCATTGAGTACAAGAGTGGTCATTTCTAGATTTGACATTGTTTATCCTAGCTCTTGTAGTTGATCTCTTATTTGAGATACCTTCATGAGATATGAGGCTACCCCTTCTTCTTTTGATACCTTTATCTTCTATAATTCGGTTCTTAAAGATATTATTTCCCCTGCAATACTTACAGAGAATAATTCCACCAACTTGTTATATATTTCTTTAGATGTTTTCAGCTTTGCTACATAGGGAATGAGAGAATCCTTGATAGGTTCAATGAGGATTCTTTGCGCTCTTACTTCTCCTTTCATGTACTTTGATAATGCTTGAGATTGTTCTTGTGGAGGTTTGGTGATTGAGGCCTTGACATATTCAATAACTTCATTTTCTATGAGGATCAAATCTCTTCTCTTCATCCATTCAAGGCAGTTTGATGTCCCAACAAGTTTATTGTTCTCCTTGCAAAAAGAATTCATTTGGTTTGTAGATTGAGTAATGAAATATAAAGTACTTACTTGACAAATGAAGATGCCTCCTTGATGATGATGTCTTCCACTAGATGCATTTCTTAATGATGATCTTCCTTAAAAAAGAATCATACCAGAGAAGAAAAAGAAGCAGGAGGCTTCCAGTGACAGCGACACTTCCGAGCAGGGCGTAGTTCATTGTACAGGGATTGTTGCGATTGTGAGCGCCAAGAGTTGGGCTAGTGTTGTGAGCAGTGTTGACGAAGACGAAGTACTTCTTAGTCGTGAAGGTACCTCCCTCACTATGAGGGAGTGTTGATTTGTATAGCTTGGGAGGTACTCCAAGCCCGAGGGTTCAGGGTTTGGAGGGAAAAGCACCACAAGGGAAACTTGTGGACTTGGAACCCAAGTGAGGGGTTTTGCACCCATCATGATTTGGGCCAAATCGTGATGAAGATACGGCATGTGATGGATGAGGATGATAGTGCTCGACGATACGATTCCAACGCATCGATAATCGTCTGAATCCAAGTTGTCGTTAGAGAAATGAATTTTTGAAGTTCACTACGTAATTATTGGTTGCCAAGTCATGCAAGCTTGGTGTAAAGGGGTGCCAATACATGGGTCTCTTCAAGTAAATTCGTGGAGGCTTCAAGTCTATAAATAAAAGAGGATTTGGAATCATTACAAGCATCCAAGTGAGCAACATTTCTTCCAAGATAAGGACTCGGTGGAGAGAAGAGAGGCTCTAGTCTAGCCGCAGCAAGAAGGGTCTTGGACAGCGTGGAAGATAGGATCTGAAGTCTGCTACAGGAGGTCGAGTGGCTGAGGCAAGTGCGGGTCTGTTTTGGGCTAGAAACCTTGATGTTTCAAGGGCCAAGAGGGCAAGCAGCTAGGCCAAGTGCTGGAGGAACAGAACGTTGGTGTTTTAGGACTGTTTGGGGCTATTTTGGAGGACTGCTTGCTATAGAACAGTTGTTGTGCTAGGCCGCAGGCCATAGCACACAACTAGAACTGCGTTAAGGGCTGTCAAGGGTGAACAGGGCCTTAAGAAGGCAGTGTGGCATCTGAGGAGGCTAACCAAGGTGGACCGCATCCCTTAAAGGGCTAGATTACTGATTGCGTGGAAGGGTGAGGGTTGAAGTTTGTGCCCTAACTAGAATTGCAGGAGCACCAGTGCAGCATGGTGTAACAGCAGCGTTTTGGAGAAGTGTTGGGTCAAGTCGTGACTAGATTGGACCAATTTGTAAAGCAGCCTGTTCAAGCCATGTGTGTGATCTTCCGTGGTGGCGAAGTATCATACTAGGAGCAGATTCAACAGTGACGAGATTGGGATCCATAGTGTTGTTGGAGGGCAGCGTGTTCGCTACCCAAAGGAGCCCTAGATGAACTATCTTGAAGGACGAAGAGCAGCTGAAACTTGGGTGAGGGTTGCTGCCAAAGTGCAACACTTTGATGGACAAAAGTTGTTGCTAGCTTGGCAGATTGGAGCTCAGGATTTAGGCCTACCCAGAGAGCAGATTGGATCAGCCCATGTACACTCTATAGAAAGATGTACAGCAGTGTTATGTGGCAGCCCTCCTAGAGTCTCAATGTGTAGTGGCCTTGATGGACTAAGAGTGAGCAGTACGGAAGCGAAGGACCGGCAGGACGAGATACGACATCGTGTTTGTCAGTGTATCTTGTATACCATAGACTGTTGTATTATTCATAATTAATTTAATATAATGAACACTGGGGATTGTACATTATTGTACAATTTTGTTTAAAACTGTGTATATTGTACATATGTGATTTACTGCTTTATATTTTCCACTGTGCAAAGCAGTTTATGGTTGAGATTCTTGGTTTGGTAGCATCAGTGATTTAAGACTCGAACCTAGACCCAAGGTCACAAAAATTCAACAGCTACATTAGTTCAAATCTTAGAGGCCAGGTTCAAACCTAGGAGAGAGCTTGAATTTCAAGGTGACAGTCAAGCATCTTTTCCTCAATAGGTTATCAACTTGCTTCAGGTCTGAACCTTGTCAGAACTAGTGAAGAGGCAGCTAAAAATTCTCCTTAAAACAGCCATTCGAAATCATAGATTCTCGGGCTTGTAGAGCGAGATTCTCAGGTCAGTTTAGAGAAGGAATCAGCGAGAATCTCGGGTCACTTCAGAGGGTAAATCAGTGAGATTTTTGGAGCTGTTTGGAGAGCATATCAGTTCATATCCCTGGGAGGTAACAGTTAGTAAAAGTTTGTGTGTATCATACTTATAGAACTGGACTGGTCATCGAACCGATAGACCCTCTGGACCGGGAACCGGTCAGAACCGTACAGAAATCGGTAAAAAAAAGACGGACCAAAAAACCTGTCAACCAAAAGCGCAAAATGTTCAAATTTTAAAGAAAAACATATATATTCATGTCCATCCATATGAATCCAAACCATTTATACACAAATAAGCAAATATTCTCATTTATATAGCATGTAAAGGTGCACATAACCAAAATAGCATTGAGTGCAATACATCTCTAAACCAAAAAATACAACAGCAAACAAGCTCGACATGGCCTCTAGCATCCAAAAAAATTATGCTACAACAAATACCTACATATCATCAAAAGCATTGCCTATGTTAGGAACTTCGTCATCAATACCACCCTCTAAGCATTAAAATAAGATAGAAAAATCATAGCATGTCAAGTCAAGATTTTGTTTGAGTGATGGGTATTCTTTTTAGTAGGCTCATGATAGAGGAGTTCAACAATCAATGCCACAAACATCAAGGTACATACAGGGCTTGGTGCTCTTGATTAAATATTAGAGCCATACCCTCATACATGAAAAAATCCGATGGAGTGTTGCAATCCCCCCAATCCTAAAATTCTGGAAAACTGTTAAGTCTGCTAGATTTTCAGTGAGATCTAAAATTCTACTTTCTCCATATGAAATCCAATGAGGTCAAAACCACTCTCAAACATCCTGAGTCATTTCATGGTAATGTTAAAACTTTAAGTAAAAGGGTGAAAATGAAATTTCATCCTTTTACTTAAATTTTTAACATTACCATGAAATGCATAGCAATAGTAGGGACATATGCTTGAATATCAGGGACCTATTATGGGCTAGTGCGCAACTAAGACAAACATTAAAAGAGAAAAAGCAAAACAGACCCCACTTGTTGCGTTCTAAATGGCTTTACCATACCAAACCAGAAAAAAACGGTTCAAGTCCCCAGTTCGAACTGGTTTTTGCCTCAAAATGGTCAGACCGGTCTGAACCGACCAGTCCAGTTCAGCCCTTATAACACTGGTGCGTATATGGTGCATTTATAACCCAAGTTTTAGGGAAAAGTGTCACTGTCAAGTGGCTTAATTTCCAGCAATAATTTCTGGGTACATCAGCGTCGTATTGAGGTTCCAGAGGTGTGTTTTAGAGGCAGTGTGGAGGCAGAAATTTCTGCTATATATCTGTTGAACCTAGGCAGTGACTTCAGCTACAAAAAGAGAGATAAATCCTGTGTTATTTGCTGTGTACAAAACTCCTGTAAATAAATATAAAAACTGCCTTGAAGACTAGATTTCCCCTTGTGGGTTTTTCTCCAGGATCAGTTGACCAAAATAAACTGTGTACATGTGCTAAATTTCAGTGTGTGAGCTTGCTTGTTTATTTCTCTTATCAGCTGGAAAGCTAAATGGTAGAGGCAGCTCTATGGTGTTTCAAGTAAATTTGCAATTTACAATTTTTATATCAGTTAACTAATTTGGGACTGTGGGTATGAAAATTTGGTAAAATAACTGAAACTAAGTGGGCTGCCAGCGATCTAAACTAAATTTTCTACACCAATATTGAATGTTTAAATAACAGATAATATCTTAATGATTTTTAGTGCTGTAAGTCAACAGATTACAGAAAAGCATGCTGCAAAAGTTTTAATAGATGAAGAGTCTAGTCATGACTCATTAAGCAAATGTGACATGTCATAGATTTGGCACTCGAAAGTTGAAATACACTTTCATCGGGTACAGTTAGTTGCCCACTAGGACCTTTAATTTTTTAGAATTTATTTCAACTCTCAATGTGATGTTTCAAGGCTTTCAACGGTTATTACTGATGTTTCATGTTTTCCCTAATTTTATGCTCACAGTGTTTGTCTCTGTATATATTAGATCCATCTGAAGGCTAACATAAACCAGTCCCAACATTTTAAACTTTCAAGAAATTTTCCATGACAAATTATTCCATTGCAGCCAGAATAACCGTTCTCTTCTGCTTTCCCAATTCAAAATTTTGATTACAATATATCTCAGATTCTTTCAGTTATCTTCAACAACACGCTTATACAGTCATACCTTGAGACAATGTACAAGTTTATACCTATGTTTCACACTTATAAAGTGTCTTTTTTAAACTTATTCTTCTTTACAAGACCACAAGCTTTTATTCTATCATCAACCACTGAATAGAAATGCTGTTAAACTATTCTAAGTAATTAGAATACAGATTTCATGAATTATCGTTGATTTAGTTGTTGGTATTCTTGTTGAGCACGCGTCTATCCCCCATTCAAAACAGTGAGGACAGTATAAATTGATCATGAATTGTACTGAGAAAATGTGCCATGGATCTCCAAAGATGGGCAAAGATATAAAGTTCCTAATTCTTAGTTGGAAAACAATAAATAACAGAGAAACATCATGCGTATAAAGCAGAAATGGAAGATCAGAGCAAACCATTGGAAAAAATTCCTCCCATACTTTAATATAAAGGTTTTAATATTCTTAATTTCTTACCCCTCCATCTTTGAGAATATTCGATATGATCTCAATGTATTCAACAACATTGTGTGCTGTATCAATGAAGAAACAAGTAGCCACAGCATCCCATTTACCTGCAAAAGTACTCAGTGATAAATTAGGAACTATGACTCTAAAAGTTGGAACTATCATTTGAACAAGTAGGGAAATAATCAAGCAAATATAGAAAACCAAAATAATAAAACCAAAATTGACCCCTCCTTGCAGTAAAATGCAAGCATAAAAGATATATAAACAAGTGTTGCAAAAGTCAGCATCAGTAATTTATTGGTTGGGGACAACAACTGATATTGTACAAGTTGGGGACAAAAGGGACAAACTTGGAAAAAATCAACCAGCATGAAAACATGCAAAATACATTTATTATTTTCATCAAATAACTGCATTGGCCCATAAATACGAAAAAAAAAAAAAAAAAGACAATTAAAAATGTATTGTTGATTTTTCAAGTGCAATAGATACAAGCACTAATCTCTGAAAACTGATAATTACTTCTAATGATGTAGATATTCTTTTAGCATTTCCAGTTTATCATTAAGCAATTACACTTCATAAATTCAACCATAAATGCACAAGGACAGTAGAAACCACAATGCACAAAGATAACACAAAATTTACCGGGGGAAAACCCACTAGTGGGAAAACCCCAACCACTTTTTCCTTAGAGAAATTCTTCTGTTTGACAAGAGATACAACTAATTTTGCTAGTCAATATGATGGTCAAATTGACCTACAATACAATGGTCAAACCTGGTCAAAATTCCCTCTTATCAAGCCTAACAAACTCGGTCCTTGTCTGATCTGCCTTGGCCGAATTTCGGCTTCCCAGAAACTGCACAGAAACTCGGCCCTCTGCCCACAATTTTGGCCCCACTGCCCAGAAACTGCTTCCTAGAAGTTTGACCTGCTGCCCAAAGTATGCCCAGAAAATCACACGTGTGAAGTCAAAGAGAGAGAAAGATATGCTTGAGATAAATTTGTACTCCTTCGTCCTTCTTATCTTTCTTCTTCCTTCGCTTGAATGCCCAAAATATATCTCCTTGTGTGAGAGGTCGAATGGTACCTTGTGGAAGAGGTCAAGAGCCATATATAAAGTGTTATGCCTGGCCAAATGGGTGTCTCTCTACCTGGGGCCAACTTCACTTGAAGGAGGGCTGACATGACAAGCTTCGTGCCAAAAATTCAAAACTCAAAATTCGAAATTTTCTTTTTTGAAACCGACATGAAGAACATGTCTTACATTAATCATTCAAGGGCTAATCAATAAAATTGACACAAAGAACATGTCTTACATTTTCATTATATATTCAAGGGTTAAAATATTAATTATGAAGACCGACCATAGCTACAAAATTCAACACTCCCTCTTAGCTATGGAGGTATTCATAATGACTATCTAGATGTTTTCTTGATGACAAATTTCTCTAGGAAAAGGTTATAACAATTCATCATCATTAGCATCATCCAATTACCATGATGATTCCGATCAATAACTTTGACACATGGTAAATCAACAACATCAACAAGTTACTATAATTTTGGTCAGTACCTCTGACCTATGGTGTATTCTCACTATAATCATCATCAGTGCTCCTGAGACATGGTACATCATTAGCATCAACTAGGCACCATAATTCCAGTCTATCTGACATGGTATATTGACTATTCTTGGTTCACCATCATTCCGGTCAATATCTTTGACACACGGTGAATCTCCAAATGCCACACTCTACCTGAGTAATTCTGGGCCTGATGCGAAATGAGCTCTCTCAACCTATCTGGAGAGTAATGAGTTTGATGTTGAAAGGCACCCACTCAACTATGTGATCCTAGGCCTTTAGGACTATTCTTCCAAATTTTGGTCAACATACTTGACACAGGAAGAATGATTGTCCTCTACTGGACCATTCTCCCTAATTCCAGTCATACTTGACACAAGGAGAATGTTTATCCCAGATGTTATCTCATCATTACTCCCTCTCACTAAGGGAAGTATTCTCAACAAGTCCAAGCTTCTCCCTAAAGTATACAAACTTTTCTTTGGACAGAGGATTTGTAAGAATATCAGCTATTTGCTCATCAATAGAGACATATTGGAGCTTCACTGCTCCCTTCTGCACCATGTCACAAATGAAGTGGTACTTGATCTCGATGTTCTTCAACTTGTCATGGAAAGTTGGATTCTCTTTCAGCTTCATACAACTTCGATTGTCACAATATATCATGGTCGATTCTAGCACCTGATCAAATAATCTTGCAAGTAACTTTCGAAGCCACACTACTTCACAACTCGCTAAGTTGGCTACAATATACTCTGCCTCGGCAATGTTGAGTGCAACAGATGTCTGCTTCCTGCTCATCCATGAAATCATAACAAAGCCCAGATCGAAGAAATGTTTGAATGTCCTCTTTTTGCTTTCCGCACTCCCTACCCAATCTAAATATATATATATATATCCCTGCAATTGTATATCACCATTTGGGATATATCTTAAACCATAATCAACTATACAACGCAAATATCTCAATATATGCTTTGCTGCAATCTAATGATCATGTCTTGGTTCCACCTGGAACTGGCTCAGAGTGTTCACTGCAAAGCAAATGTCTGGTCTGATATTAACCAAATACATCAAGGAGCCAATCATCTTTCGATACATAGATGGATCTTTCAAATTCCTCAAATTAGCCACCATGGGTGTTGCCATAGATTTACGGTCCATCATTCCAAACTTTTGCAGGATCTTGATAATATACTTTCCTTGACCAAGGAAGATTTCACCAGGCTTTTTCCATACTTCTAGCCCCAAATAGTAGTGCATCAACCCAAGATCCTTCATATCGAATTCAAAGGCCAACTCCCTTTTACACGGAATAATGAGATGCTCTACACTTGTCAAAAATAAGTCATCAACATATAATAATAAAATGGCAGGTCCATTCTTCTCAACCTTAATATATAAGTTTGGATTAGCATCACTTTTGGAGAAAGCAAGTTTTGTCAGGTAGTTGTCAATTCGAGAATACCAGGCTCTAGGCGCCTGCTTGAGTCCATACAAGGCTTTCTTCAATCTGCAAACATGAGACTTTCCCATGAACCTCAAAACCTTGAGGTTGTTCTATGTACACTTCTTCCTCAATCACACCATTGAGGATAGCGGTCTTTACATCCATTTGATGTAAATTCCAACACAGAAGAAGCAATAGAAATAATAGATCTAATAGTACTGTACCTACCAACTGGAGCAAAGGTCTCATCGTAAAACTCTCCCTCTCTTTGAAAGAATTCTCTAGCCACAAATCTCGCATTGTATTTGTTAATACTACCATCCACAGCATGCTTAATCTTGTATATCCATAAGGAGGTCACCACTGACTTCCCTTCAGGTTTCGGCACAATTTACGATACATCATTCTTCATAATAGATTGGTATTTTTCCATCATCACATCTTTTCATACTTGTCAACCAGTTGCCTCTTCATAGTTGGAAGGTTTAGAATCAATGAGATTAGTCATCAATGCAACATATCCAGAATACCTCTTCGGTATCTTGCTTTCCCTTAAGGTGCCACATGGTGTTGCATGTCCTCCTGCTTCCTACAAGGTAGATATAAGCCAAGTTGGCCTCTTCCTGATTTCAAGAACAACAACTGGATCCATTGGTTCACTAGGCCCTTCTAGGCTTCTAACTCTTCCTGATGATCTACGAGATGTTCTGAAGGATTGGATCGACTTGAACTCTCTTCTTTGGGATCTTCATGTTCTTCACCATCATCAAAGTCCATGCGAACTTCTTTAGACTTCATGTAGGTAACATTCTCATCAAAGGTAACGTCTCTACTAACTTCAACTTGTCGTTGTCCTGAACCATAGATTCTATAGACCTATGATGACTTGTTGTATCCAATGAATATTCCTTTCTTTCTTGAAGGCTCAAGCTTCTTCCTTTTATCTTTGCGTATATGAATGTAAACTAGACAACCTAATATTCTCAAATGTCAAACCTTTGGTTTCTATCCGGTGAACGCTTCTTCAACGATCTTATCTTTCAAGATTCAATGAGGACTTCTATTTTGAATATAGACAATTTTTATGGATGCTTCACTCCATAAGAACATAGGCAAGTCTTGATCATGCATCATTTCCTTAACAGGTTCCTCAATGCTTATGTTATTTCTTTCAGCAACTCTATTTTGTTGTGGATTTTAAGGTACTATCAACCATAGTTATCAGAACCAAACATGTCATTGAACCGATAGACCCCCCAGACCGGGAACCAGTCAGAATCGGACGAAAATCGGTAAAAAAAACAGTCAACCAAATACACAAAATATTTAAATTTGATAGAAAAACATATATATTCATGTGCATCCATATGAATCCAAATCATTTATACACAAATAAGCAAAGGTTCTCATTTATATAGCATGTAAGGGTGCACATAACCAAAATAGCACCGAGTGCAATCCATCTCTAAACTGAAATTACATCAGCAAACAAGCTCCACAGGGCCTCTATGTTGAAATTTGGTTACCGGAGGATGGGTGGTTCCCTAAGGCTTTGATCTTTGGCCTAGGGAAAAGTGTCCAAAAGAATCTAATTTTTCTCCTAAAGTGACTTTATAAAGTTATAAAGTCAAATCTAATTTAAAAGTGACTTTAAGTGATAAAGTTACTAAGTCTAATTTTAAAGTGACTTTAATAAAGTCTGAAATTAGAATGTGAAAAGTGACTTTGGAAATAAATGACTAAGAGGGTCTTTATTAAAGTGGCGTGAATTAAAAAATAGAAAGTCAGATTTAAATGAGCATTTAATCTCAGCCTAGATCTAAATCTATCTCAGCCACTGAATTTAGGGATTCCCCAAAAGTCACTTAGGGTTAGGTTAAAGGAGGAAAATGAGGGAAAAGGTCATTCAGTCTTTCATGAGCAGATTGAGAGAGGAGAAGAGAAAGATAAGGAGACATTTTCTGAGCAATGAGAGGAAGAGGACAGCAACAAGGAGATTCAGCAAATCCGTACAGCAAGGACAAAGCACGGTTTTCAAGGCAAGAGGGCATGAAAATTGAGGATAGGAGAACAACATCTATTGCTGCTATATTGACACGATTCCCAAGGAGGCCATACAGCAGTTTGAGGCATTGTTTTTCACATTTCCATACTACAGAGAAACAGCACAAAAATCGAGGTCGTACAGCAGTTTCAAGGCAGCCGTACAGCACATAAATCGAGGCAGCCGTACAACACATAAATCGAGGCAGTCATACAGCATCTTTCAGCGAGCCGTACAGCATTGTTTTCGAGAAGGTCGTACAACACATTTTCCTATGCTGTCCGTAGAGCACTTAATGCTGCACGTTTTTCTATAAATTTCTATTTTGCGTTGGCACGAAAATCGAAGTGGAGTTGTGCACGATTTTCGAGATAAGTACATTTCTGAAGTTGTAATTTTTATTGTGTTTTCCTATTCACTGTAAAAGCATATTCAAAATTAAAGAGAAGCTTTCAAACTGGTTTTCCCCAAGAGTTGTAGGGGGTTTTTCAAGGGTCATACTGACCAAAAATCAGCGTGTCAAAATTCTATGTGTGGCTAATTTATTTTTCTAAGTTTTTATTTCTGCATTTCAGCACTGTGAAATTTCCAGAATTTGCGTTTTTAGAAAATAATTATTTTTCCAACTTGTTGAATGTATGGCTATGGGAATGGGCATTTAACTTAATGGGAGAAATAAGGAGAAATTGAAAACCGAAGTGGGTCTTAAAATTTCTACATGGTATCAGAGCTATTTTGCTGAAAAGTGTAGTTTGGGACAGCAATAAGAAAAATTACAGCAAGCTAATTTTCCACATAGAAATCAGTACTTTTACTACAACAGTGTCATTTTCAGTTTATTTAGGACAGCAAGTATGTCTTTGGGCTTGAGAGTGGAGGATAGGTTGGATGAGCATAGTAACCACAGTGTATGGAAGGAAAGAATGCAGAGCATCTTTGGGGAGGCAGAAGTCTGGGGTATAATGGTGCATAACCAACAGCGCCCTGTTAATGTGCTTGTTGACCCTGTTCAGTTGGCTGACTTTAATAAGGAGAATAACAAGGGCAAGAGACTGATTCTGGATGGTATTAAAGACCATGTCATTCCTCATGTGAGAGGAAAGAGATTTGCTCATGAGATGTGGACAACCTTGACCAATCTCTACCAGAGTACCAATGAGAACAGAAAAATGGTCCTAAGGGAGAAGTTGAAGGCCATTAAGATGGCAAAGGCTGATAGTGCTACTGCATACTTCACAAAGATCACAAATGTGAGAGATGAGTTGGTAGCAGTTGGAGAGGTCATTCCACCCACTGAGTTGGTGCGGATTGCAGTGAATGGCCTTCCCAGCTCATGGCTGAACTTTGTTGATGGGATTGTTGCACGTGAGAACCTTCCCACTTGGTTTCTGGGATGATTGCATACAGAATGAAATCAGAAAGAGCCAGGTTGGAGAAGCCAAACAAGTTGAGCAGGATGAGGATGTAGCATTGTTAGTAGGAGGAAAGAAAGGCAAGGGGAAGAAGCAAGCTTCCACAAGTGGTGGTGGGGGCAAAAGCAAAGGTAAAGGTAAACAGGGGAACACGCAGAAGGACTATTCCAAGGTGAAGTGTTGGAATTGTTAGAGGATGGGACACTATGCAATTGTGTGTCCGGAGAAGAAGAAGAAGGGGAAGAACAAGACCATGGCAGCATCAGCAGAGATACAGGACTTTTTAGAGAGCTTTGACCGAGAGTTTGGGTTCATTGCTTGTGAGTCCACTAGTGCAGGATCACCTGCCACGGAGGGTGAGAGGGAGTGTGCATTTCCCTCCACCAGCAGAGCATCTTCAGGTATTTCGTATGCTGACAATGGGGCTTCACGTCATATGACAGGAGTTCGTGAGTACTTCTCAGAGCTTTCAGAGAGTGTCAATGATATAGAGGTAGTACTCGGAGACGACAGCATTGTTAGGGTAGTCGATGTGGGGACATTGACATTTGATAGGGAACCCAAACCTCCCTTGAAGGTGTCAAATGTTCTTTATGTGCGAGGGATGAGGAAGAACCTTATATCCGTCTCAGCATTGGAGGACAAAAGGTATGAGGTATTGTTCAATAGAGGACAAGTGCTTATATATCCCAGGGGCGCTCCAGCTGAGTCAGCTAGAGTGATTGGTGTACGCCATGCAAAGGTGTACAAGTTTGCATTTCAGCCCCTTTTGGCATTGAGGAGTAGTATCGGCAGTAGAGCTAGCAGTTCAGAGTTGTGCGAGATTTGGAACCACAGGATGGGGCACATGTATCATGGGGCCTTGAGCACATTGCGGGAGATCACTACAGGTGTGCCAGATTTCAGTACTAATCACCTAGATACATGTAGAGGATGTGCGATGGGCAAGTTTGCCAAATCCCCTTTTCCCAGCAGTGACAACAGATCGACTAGGATACTTTATTTGATTCATACCGATATGAGCGGTCGGATGTCTCATGTTTCCTTGAGTGGATATGAGTACTATGTTTTATTCATTGATGATCACTCCAGGAAAACCTAGATTTATTTTTTGAAGACCAAGAGTGAGGTCTTCAAGCGGTTTCAGGAGTTCAGAGCTCTTGTGGAGACTCGGACAGGTCGGAAGATCAAGTCCCTCAGATCAAACAATGGAGGGGAGTACACCCTTGGTGAGTTTGTTGATCATCGTGCAGAGGCAAGCATTAGGAGGGAGTTCACGGTTCCTTACAACCCCCAGCAGAACGGGGTTGCGAAGAGGAAGAAAAAATCCATCGGAGAGGCTGCCAAAGCCATGCTACATGATCAGGGGTTACCATTGTTTTTGTGGGCAAAGGCCTGCAACACTGTTGTTTATTTGCAAAACAAGAGTTTGCATCGTGCCTTGGGGCATGTGACTCCTGAGAAGGCTTTTTCTAGGAAGAAGCCTGATATTGGTCATTTTCGTATCTTTGGGTGTATTGCATACTCCAACGTACCCAAGGAGAAGAGGACCAAGCTAGAGCCCACCGCAGAGTAGGGTATCTTTGTGGGCTACAATGAGACCTCGAAAGACTTTCGGATTTATATTCCTGCACAGAGGAGAGTCGCTGTCAGGCGAGATGTGAAGTTCGAGGAGGACAGGGCTTTCCGGAGGTCACGGGAGTTAGAGTATCTGGATCAGCCAGACCCTCAGGAGCAGCTGAGTCAGGCACAGGGATCCAGTGGGTAGGGATCAGGAGTTACATCGACTACGATGTCAGGTTCATCAATGAGCAGTGGCTCACAGAGTCAGAGGGTGGTGCTTCGAGCGGCATGCAGAGCAGTTCGCAGAGCAGTTCACTAGGTAGTCCACTGATGGACAGTTCACATGGTACTTCAGCATCTACAGGTTCAGGTTCAGGCAAGAGGACAGCAGACAAACATTTAGGAGTTCAGGCTCCTGATGAGGAGGAGGAGTTTCATTGTCCAGTGGGAAAAGTGTGCTCAGGGAAGAGGAAGCCCAAGTGGCTTCAGGATACCTTGAGAGAGGCCACATCTGTTGTTGGGCCGAACAGGCCAGTCAGAGAGAGCAGACCACCTGAGAGGTTTTGTCGCTATATGGCAATGGTTGCCAACATCATTGACTTTGAGCCTTCTAACTATGAGGATGCAGCTAGCCAGCAAGTCTGGAGAGAGGCCATGCAGGAGGAGTATTCTTCTATCATGAAGAATGATGTTTGGGAGGTGGTGCCGAGGCCTGAGGGCAAATCCGTGGTTACTTGTAGATGGCTTTACAAGGTAAAGCATGTTGCAAATGGCAGCATTGAGAAATTCAAGGCAAGGTTTGTGACTAGAGGGTTCTCCCAGGTAGAGGGAGTAGATTATGAGGAGACCTTCGCTCCCGTGGCTCGATATACTTCCATTTGCTCCATTATATCGATAGCAACAGAGATGGGTTGGAAGATCCACCAGATGGATGTGAAGACCGCATTTCTCAATGGCTTCATATAGGAGGAGGTGTACATTGAGCAGCCATAGGGCTTTGAGGTGCATGGGAAGGAGTCCCATGTGTGCAGACTGAAGAAGGCCCTTTATGGCCTGAAGCAAGCTCCCAGAGCTTGGTACTCCAGGATAGATACTTACTTGCAGAAGATGGGTTTCACAAAAAGTGAGGCAGATCCGAACCTTTACTATATTGTGATAGGTGAGGAGCCTCTCATTCTGGTGCTGTATGTGGATGACTTAGTCATTACAGGTGCAGAGAGACTCATAGAGCACTGCAAGAGAGATCTTGCGGCGGAGTTTGAGATGAAGGACATCGGCTTGATGCATTACTTTTTGAGTTTGGAGGTGTGGCAGGAGGAGGGGCATTTCTTCCTGGGACAGGGGAAGTATATTGTGGACATCCTTGGCAGATTCCACATGGAGGATTGTAGACCCATGTCGACACCGATGATCACCAACTGGAAGAAGCTTCATGCTTCGGATTCCGAGTTGGTGGATCCCACATTGTACAGACATCTGATTGGTTCCTTGATGTATTTGGTCAACACTAGACCAGATATTTGTTTTGCAGTCAACACGATGAGTCAGTTTATGTGTGAGCCTAGGAAGGTTCACTGGGTGGCTGCAAAACACATTTTGCGATACTTGCAGGGAACAGCGGATTATGGTCTGGACTACAGGCAGGGGGATGGAGTGAGATTGGCAGGTTACACTGATTCTGATTGGGCAGGTTGTGCTTCTGATAGGAAGAGCACTTCAGGGTGTTGTTTTGGGTTAGGTTCGGCAGTAGTGTCATGGTTCAGCCGAAAGCAGCATTCAGTAGCATTGAGTTCAGCGGAAGCAGAGTATATGGTAGCCAGTCTAGCTAGTTGTGAGGCCATCTGGCTTTGCAAGATGTTGTTTGGCTTATTTGGTCAACCGTTGAGACCTTCAATGATTTACTGTGATAATCAGAGTTGCATTAAACTCACGGAGAATCCAATATTTCATGACAAGTCAAAGCATATCGGGATCAAATATCATTTCATCAGAGACTATGTTCAGAAGGGAGCTGTGAAGCTTGAGTATATTTCCATTGATGAGCAGGTTGCAGATATTCTTACCAAAGCCTTACCACGGGGCAAGCATGTCTACTTCAGAGACAAGATGGGTGTGGTGAGGAACACCTTGCTCGGTAAGAGGGAGTGTTGAAATTTGGTTACCGGAGGACAGGTGGTTCCCTAAGGCTTTGATCTTTGGCCTAGGGAAAAGTGTCCAAAAGAATTTAATTTTTCTCCTAAAGTGACTTTATAAAATTATAAAGTCAAATCTAATTTAAAAGTGACTTTAAGTGATAAAGTTACTAAAGTCTAATTTTAAAATGACTTTAATAAAGTCAATGTGAAATTAGAAAGTGAAAAGTGACTTTGGAAATAAATGACTAAGTGGGTCTTTATTAAAGTGGGGTGAATTAAAAAATAGAAAGTGAAATTTAAATGAGCATTTAATCTCAGCCCTAGATCTAAAGCTATCTCAGCCATTGGATTTAGGGATTCCCCAAAAGTCACTTAGGGTTAGGTTAAAGGAGGAAAAGAAGAGAAAAGATCATTCATTCTTTCATGAGCAGATTGAGAGAGGAGAAGAGAAACCAAAGGAGACATTTCCAAGCAGTGAGAGGAAGAGGACAACAGCAAGGAGATTCAGCAAATCCGTACAGCAAGGACAGAGCACGGTTTCCAAGGCAAGAGGGCACGAAAATCGAGGAGGAGAACAACATTTATTGCTGCTATATTGGCACGATTCCCAAGGAGGTTGTACAGCAGTTTGAGGCACTGTTTTCCAGATTTTTGTATAGCAGAGAAATAGCACAAAAATCGAGGCTATACAGCAGTTTTAAGGAAGTCTAACAGCACGGAAATTGAGGTAGCCGTACAGCACTGTTTTCGAGGAGGTCGTACAGCACGTTTTCCTATGATGTCTGTACAACATTTAATGTTGCACATTTTTCTGTAAATTTCTATTTTGCATTGGCACGAAAATCGAAGTGGAGTTGTGCACAGTTTTAGAGATAAGTACATTTGTGAAGTTGTAATTTTTTACTGTGTTTTCCTATTTACTGTAAAAGCATATTCAAAAATAAAGAGAAGCTTTCGAACTGGTTTTCCCCAAGAGTTGTAGGGGGTTTTTCCAGGGTCATATTGACCAAAAATCAGCGTGTCAAAATTCTGTGTGTAGCTGATTTATTTTTCTAAGTTTTTATTTCTGCATTTCAGCACTCTGTAATTTTCAGAATTTGTGTTTTCAGAAAATAATTATTTTTCCAGCTTGTTGAATGTATGCCTATGGGAATGGGCATTTAACTTAATGGGAGAAATAAGGAGAAACTGAAAACCAGAGTGGGTCTTAAAATTTCTACACTCTAGCATCCAAAAAAATATTATGCTACAACAAAAACCTACATATCATCAAAATGATTGCTTATATAGAGATCTTCATCATCAATATCACCCTCTAAGCATTAAAATAAGATAGAAAAAGAATAGCATGTCAAGTCAATATTTTGTTTGAGTGATGGGTATTTTTTTTAGTAGGCTCATGATAGAGGAGTTCGACAACCAATGCCACTACCATCAAGATACATATAGGATTGGTGATCTTGATTAAATACCAGTTCCATGCCCTTGTACATGATAAAATCCAATGTAGCTTTGCAATCCCCCAAATCCTATAATCTTTGAAAACTGTTAAGTCTGTTGGATTTTAAGTGAGATCTTAAATTTTACTTTCTCCGTATGAAATACAATGAGGTCAAAACTACCTTCAAACATCCTGAGTCATTTCATGGTAATGTTAAAAATTTAAGGAAATGGACGAAAATGAAAGATAAAGGAGAATGTCACTTTTCCTTTAAGAATTTAACATTATCAGGATTTGCATAGCATTAGTTGGGCAATATGGTCAAATACTAGGTTTTCCCTGTCATAAATCATTGTTTTTTTCAAAAAAAATGTGTTCAAAGGCTCCTTGGCAACAATGTACAAAACCAACCAGTTCAATGAAAAGAGGTCAGTTCAGTACCAAGCCTGAAATCCAGGACGTTGGAGCGTTCCTTCTGGTTGCAGCTCGTAAACAGGGCATAGGAGCGTCCTACAGGTTGGAGCCTGTAAACCAGGGGGTTGGAGCCTCTTTCAGTTGGAGCCGAAAACTTGATGCAAATGTTTTGAAGACAAATACTAAGAAGCGTTCGATTGTTTTTTCCCAGAGGGGTTTCCACCTGAAAATATGTCTACTGTCTTTATTATTGTGCATTGTTGAATGGTGTTAAAGAATGTTTATGTTTATTTAATGCTAATAACATTTAACACTTTGTGAAGTTAAAAATATACTCCCCCTCTCAGTATTTCCAACAACAATCTCACAAAGGCTCTATCCCGAATGAAGTTTGTATACTTCAGGGACAAGCTTGGAGTTGTTGAGAATGCCTCCCTCGTTGAGAGGGAATGTTGATGTTGTAGCATCAAAGCAAACCTTCTCCTCATGTCAAGGGTATTGACTAGGTGTCATGTAATGTGGCTAGGGAGAATGGCCCAAATAGCATCAGGGCTCGGAATGCTCCCCCAGTCAAAAATTTTTGAACATATTGCCAAGGGTTACTTGGCTAGTAAGTAGAGTGAGTGTCTCGAAGCATCAGGAAAATATTTTTAAGATTCAAGTGACATGTGACGACATGGGGGAATGATAAATGGGCTCAGGCTTTCACCATTGGTCAAGGAGAATTGACCTAGTTCCAAGTGACAACTTGCTTAGTTGGTGACCTAGGACTAGCTTTGTTTCACCCCGATCAAGGTTACCTAACCATATCACATGTTGACCACTGGAGTGGCACCTGAAGATTTTTCGAAGACTCCATGCCCACGGATGTACCAAAGTTTCTTATACCATCAAATATATCATATCACCAGAGTTTTTAAGCTCTACTTCTCATATTCTTGTATTGTACTCAGATTGCACAAGCCCTACAGGGATGATGTAAAGTGATGCTAGTATGATGAGTTTGAATCATGTAACATGCCTAGGTAACTTCGGACCTTTTCATCAAGTGAGCTTACTTTGGGACGTTTTTTTCACTTGGTTAATTGTTATATCCTTACCGAGACTTAATAATTAATTAAGTTTTTTCCTCCAAGCATAAACCCAAAGCCGGAGTACGACTTGAAGGTGAGGCCTTGGGTGAGTCCTACTGTCTTGAGTCATTATATATTACCACACTAGATCACTCGTAAAATTTCATATAATTTTATTAGTTCTAGGGGTCTTTTTTTAATTTTTTAAAATTTCTCGCGAGGCAAAAATTTGAATAAAATTTGAATGTAATAAGTGATGTCTAGAGAATTTGTATAGGATATGTGTGCTCAAAATTACACCTCTCACACTCAACTTTCTATCATGACACACTTTCAGAGGTAAAAAGTAAGTTCTAGACCCTTAAAACCCACTTTTCCTAAGTTTAGTGGAAAATGTGGGAATAAATTAGCCCAGCAATTAAAAAATGGGGAAAAATAAATATCCACACATGCTCAAATGATGTGGAAATGAGGTGGAAATTCATCTAAAGGTCAAATTTGCGTTACCAAGTGATGAGAACACCACATAAGCCAAAAATCAAGCAAATCAATTTTTTTATGGAGAAGACAACGAGTTCCAGTGACAAGATCCACGACTCTAGGAAGTTAACTCGAGCTTCAAGGAGATATCATGAGCTGACTTGAAATTGGATTAGAGTTCACTTGAGTGAGGTGCAGAGTGGTCTCCTACCACTCCACTTCACTCTCCCACATGTCCTATAATCTAATATCAGCTCCCTCATCAAGGATTGCGTGGGCCTCTAAGGAAGAAATCATGTTGTCACTTGGGAAATTCGAATTTGCATGAAGGAGCATTGGGATGGTCACTCATTTGTCTCGGGATTGTCGCCAATTGCCTTAGGATTGGCTCCCAAACTACTATATAATAGAGCCATGGGCTCTCACTATGTATAAGCATGAATTGTTTTACTTGTGTTTGCAGGAAGCATTGCTACTTTGTACACTTTTCAAGAATTGCAATAAAAAAACTTTGGGGGTCCATTCATGTGTGTTCTTCCTATGGAGCATCGTTCATTGTGAGCTACTGGTATAATCTCTTCTATTTATGCTTTGAGTTATTTCATTTTCCATATACTCTTGTAAACTTGCTAGTGAAAAGCTACCTTGCATTAACATTTGATTTTGGAAGTAGGCTCTAGATGTTGGAAGTTCTAGTTTATTTTCAAATAAATTTCTAGAATTTTCAATTCATTGTCTGCTTCTCTAAATCTATATGGACTAACGTGTGATTGGAGTATTGTAGAAGATTTACTTTTGTTGGATCAAGCGTGACGAGAAGTCTTTGGGAGACCAACCAAATCCTGAAGCATTTTCAGAGGAACTTTCATTTGTTATTTGGATCTTCATAATTCATCTTACAATTTTGTGTTGCAGGGATCCTTGGCTTTTAACTTGTGCTTCAAAATCCAATTTCATTTAAAATCATTTGTCTCAATTGCTTGCGCGAATAACGATTTTATTTTGCTATTGAAAAGCGTGTTGAAAATTAGGCAAGAATTGGAGTTTTGCTCCAATTCCTTAGTCTAAATTTTGTAGAATATTTGTAGATTATATTTGCTAACATTCCTTTTTGTTTTACACTAAGTTTGAGTGTGGGTTTTGCAAAAAATTTAGATTTATTTATTGACTATGTTCACCCTTTGTGTTGATAGGATTGAGAAAGCTAAAGCTTGAAACACTAACTGTTTCTTGTAGGATCCCAAGAGCACTTGAGCATCAACTTTAGGGAGGCCATGGGTAATCTTGGACAGCAGCAAATTAGCTTGGTCATTGGCCTCTGGGCACTTGTAATTTTCAGATTTCAAGAGTTGTTCATTGACCATTGTAGTTGCCACTTCTTTGAAGGAGATCTTGATTCCTATAGACTCCTATTTTGTAATTTTATCTTCCATCTTTTGGGCAGCCCATTATGGGGCCTTCTATTCTTTGTAAAAATCTAATAAAGGATCTATTTTTCTTGTGGAAGCTTGGGTTTAACCCATGGCATCCCTTATCTCCATTCAGGGAGAGAAACATGTGGGTGGATTAACATTTTCATTTTCCTGGTTTCCATTTTAATTGCATGCTTAAAATTTACACAGCCTCACTCATCACATTTTTATTTTGTTTAGATAAGTTTGCTATAATTCAACTTAAAGCTTTGCATTCTTTATTTTATATATTTCTTTGAGCTACAAGATCTTACTTTGAGAAATCTACTCTTCACATGCAAGCATTTCAATTTCTAGCAAACTTTAAATTTGTTTACTAATTCATTTCCATTTAGTATAACAAATTGTTTCATGACTAATTGAGTACATGTTTCATTTTTTTATATTTTAAGTATTTCCTTGGAGCATTATATTGTTATTGTCTGCTTGAAACAATTTATTTCTTCAAGTAACTTACTTGCATCACTTGCTTACATTAAGCTACCATTTTCTTTTTACTTTGAAGTCATTGGTGAATTTTACTTTGGGTATTTCCTCATTTATGGAAGCATTGCTATCAACATTTCTAGAGCAACTAACTTACATGCATCTCAATTCATGTGGAAAAGTTTGATTTAGTTAATTTGACAATTTGCTTCATGTTTGCCTCACTATAGGCTCATTGGTTATTTTCTCATTTATTTTGAAGTCATTTGCTCATTTGGGCAAGAATATCACACTGTGAAGCTTCATCTCATTGCTTTAGTTGGTTGATCATTGATATATCATTTGTTGAAGCACTTACTTTGAGTAACTTAAATCTTATGTGCTTATGAAGCTTATGTTCTTGTATCTTGTACAACTTTGAGCAATTATGTTTTAACTCGTTTCCTTTTGCAAGCCATTTTATATTGCTACCTTATATGCTTTGGATTTGTGAATGATGATATATTTTGAAATCATTTCTTGAAAGCAGATTTTATATCTTGCATGTCATATCATATATTGCTAACATCTTTGTTTAATTGACAAGGTTACTTGTGTTTCAATTTGAAACACTTCATTTACTTAAGCAAGTATTATTTATTTTTAAACAATATTGAAGGCACTGGTTTTATGTATGCTAATCTTTGATTCATGTGTTGATGGTTATATATTTCATTTCATAACGCACATTATATTTGCTCAAAATCTCAAGTAATCCAAATTTGACATCTCCTAGAAACCTCACATCCCCTATTTTAACTTAGTTTTGCATTTAAATACCACCCCCCTTAGATTACGTAGGAGAGAGCTTAAACGAAGAGAGAGTTGGGAATAGGTGACAACCTCATCAGTTAGTTTTGCCACCAAACCACCCCTTGTACAGTTAAGAGAATTTTCTCACTAACTTAGGTGTGTGTGACAGGCGGCAACAACCCTTTTGGCGTCGTTGTCGGGGACAAGTCCTTTTGTACATGGGAAATCGACTGACTTTTTGGTTTTGGCATTTTGGACTTTTAGGATTAGATTCTTGCTCAAGTGGCAACTCCACTTAATTCAACTTCTGCAAGAGTTTCTACCAGGAGGCATCCAAGTAGTCTAGTTAGCCCCACTCTTGAGCCTGAAAGGGTTTTTAGAGAGAGGTCAAAGAGACTCTCTCATAGTAGACTTCTTGCTAATCTTGGACAAGAGGCTATTTCTAATATCCATTTTCTCTTCCAAGAACAAGTAGAGCCAAGCATCATGAATGATCTTTTTTCTCCTTGTAATTTTACTAACATAAATGGCTAACCTCATGATATCGCTGACAAGGCTATTGAAAAGTTGCCTTCCTTTCAAGATAACAATGCCAATAGTGCTACATCACATGTTAAGAATTTCAATGTTTGCATTTTCAAGTGGTGTAACACTGCTAACTGTGAGGATGTAAAGATGAGGCTCTGTCCTCTCTCTAGAAGACGATGTTCTTTATTGGTTCCCTGAGCAACCCGCTAACTCTTATGACTCCTTGCAAGTTGCAAGTTATCGTCAATTCTTTATGGGAAAATTTGGAGAGAAGAAAGAGAATAGGCACTTGATCAATGTTATTAGCTTTATGAAGAAAAATGAAAATGAAACCATGGAGGAATTCAATAAGAGAATTAATAATTTAGTGAAAACCATGTCGGCTACTATTAAGCCTACTGACGAGTTTCTTTTGTGTTCATATTTGGATGTTTTTTGCGTTGACACTACCTATGAGTTAAGAATAAAAGAGCCTGCAACTTTGGGGGCAGCTCAAACTAAAGCCTAAAGATGGAAAAGGCTAGGCATGAATCAAGAAAGTCTGAAATTTCTGGTTTTAGTAGAGGGCCATCAAACTCTCATGAACATAAAGGGAAAGTTGAAGCAAAGGAAGTTGATAAGGCTCCCACCAAGGAGTTAACCCAACTAATCAAGAGCATGGAAGCAAATCACACTAAAGAAATGCAAGCCATGCAAAATAGGTTGGTGGCCATGGAAATATCACAACTGCAAAGATTCTAACCTCGGCCAAATGATAGATGGCAAAAGAATAAGGGCCCTCCACAAGATTACAAGCCTCCAAATCCATTAGACTCCATGAACATGGTAGATCAGATTCCCCCTTTTTGTAGGCCAAGTAATGAGTTTCATGAAGAGGCCACATGCCCATATGTAAAGAGAATTATGGTAGGTAGCATGTAGGGAGATGAACATGTAGGAACAAGTGGTCAAATCAATGTGTTCTCCATGGACGATCAAGTATACCATTGAAAGAAATCAAGAGATTGACCATAGGCCTAATAATCTTGGGGTTGACATTATGGTTGCAAATTTTGACAAAGTCACTAGGATTTTTGGGGAAAAGCCTACATCTGGATAAATTCTTGCTATGAAAAAACACAAGGGATGACTTATTAGAGAAGGGATATTCAAAACAAGAATAATCAAAAAAAAAAATCTCCTCCTACTTCAGAATTAAATTTTGACTTGGGCAATTGGGTGAATAATGCAAAAGTTTCTATCCAAGTGATAGAGCTTTTAAAGATACCATCTCAAAGGGAAAAGTTACTAAGTGCCATTGAAGTTACTCAAAGAGAAGAAAAGCCTAGTGATGAACAGGAAGACGAAGAAATTAAATTGAAAAGTATGAACTCTTGTGGGGAATGAATATCATCAACCATTTTTTGTTTTATTGATAGTGAATGATCAGCTTTTACACAACTGCATACTAGATTCAGGACCTTCATCAAATTTCATGACTAAGAAAGTTATAGAGCAACTGAACTTAAGGGTATCTACACCCTATCGAAACATATGTTCAATGGATTCAAAAATAATTGAAGTGTGTGGGATAATTAAAGATTTACAGGTTTTCCCAATTGCATACCCAGGCAGAATAATGACTATGCATATTGTTGTGATAAATGTCCCTGAAGCATGGGAAATGTTCCTATAAAGAAAATGGGCATCAGATTTACGTGGTAGCCTTCAAATGGTCTTATCATATGCCACCATCCCCATGCCTGATAATACCTTTGCCAGGCTTGATCAAGAATTAGAGCGAATATATCATATTGCGGATCCAAGGAACCCAACAATGAGATTATCTATGGGTCATACAAGCTAGAAAGTGATGTTGTGTTGACAAACCTTCTCCCCCCCCCCCCTCCCCCTAACAGAACAGATTCAAAATGAAGAATTTAGGCATAACACCAAAAGCTTAGGTACTTAGAATTTTCCATCAGAGCATTCTCAAGACAAGGCAGTAACAGTAATTACATCATCATCACCATCGCAACTAACCAAGAAGAAAAGAAAGAACCGAACCAAAAAATTAAAAATTAAAAAATTAAAAAAAAAAAAAGACAAAAAAATGAATCACCAATTTTTAGCAAGATCAAGCCTCAACAAATCAATAATCAAAAAAGGAAAAGGAAGAGGCTTGGTATATATTATGGCCACAAACAAGTTGATATTGGGGCAAGTCAAAGTCCCAAGATAGTCAGAATTGGACAGGGCACATCAAAGAAAGAACCTATGGATCTGCCTGTGAGTAGGAAGGTTTTCAAGATGGATTTCATCGAAGACATCTGATGCCATGGGGCATCTTTGTATTGTATTTCAAACTTTATTCTTTTTCATTTTTTTAAGTAGTTTCATTTCATTAATAAATTGTCATTTATGATCTTAGAAAAAATTTCCCTTCATGTACTTCTTCAATTTTGTAGATTTCATATGATGATATTTTGAATGGATGTTATTGATATATGTCTTTTGTTGGTGGATGCAGATTCGAGGTTCTTGCATACTATCATTTCCTATCTAGCATGTATCCCCATGTGGAGCCAAATGTTGACCACTAGAGTGGCACCTAAAAAAATTTTGAAGACTCCATGCCCAAAGATGTACCAAATTTTCTTGTACCATCAGAGATCATCATATCACAAGAGTTTTTTAACTCTACTTCTTCTCATCTTCTTCTATTGTACCCAGATTTCACAAGCCCTACGGGGATGATGTAAAGTGATGCTAGTATGATGAGTTTGAGTCATGTAATAGGCCTAGGTAACTTGGGACCTTGTCATCAAGTGAATTTACTCTGGGAGGTTTTTTTGACTTGGTTAATTATTATATCCTTACATGGACTTAATAATTAATTGAGTTTTTTCCTCCGAGCATAACCCCAAAACCAGAGTACGGCTTGAAGGTGAGGTCTTGGGTAAGTCCTAGTGTCTAGAGTCATTGTATATTACCATACTAAATCACTCGTAAAATTTCGGGGAATTTGATTAGGTTCAAGGGCCATTTTTTTATTTTTTTAATCTTTTCGCAGCGCGGAAATTTGAATATAAAATGTAATAAGTGATGTCTAGAGAAGTTGTATGGGGTATGTGAGCTCAAAATTACACCTATCACCTTCAACTTTCTATTATGACACATTTTGAGGGGTAAAAAATAAGTTCTAGACACTCAAAACCCACTTTTCCTAAGTTTAGTGGAAAATGTGGGAATAAATTAGCCGAGCAATTAAATAAATGGAGAAAAATAAATATCCACACATGCTCAAATGATGTGGAAATGAGGTGGCAATTCATTTAAAGGTCAAAGTTGAGTTACCAAGTAATGTCGACCCCACATAAGCCACAAATCAAGAAAATCAATTTTTTGTGGAGAAGACAACGAGTTCCAACGACAAGACCCACGATTTGAGGATGTCAACTCTGTAATATCCCAAATTGGAAACAAACAGTAATACGAAACACACAAGACTAAAATCTACAGCAAAATAGAAAATGATGTTAAGATACAAAAAATGAAGCCAAAATCATTTGAGCCATTTTATTAATCTTTGCGGGAAAGAGTACAATGAGAGGTGCTATGAAAGATGGCACCTGGGCCTGCATAAGACAAACTTAAGTATAGCTCAAACCTAGACAGAAACACTGTTTTAAAAACTGCTCTGCGTGGCTTCCTCTCTGCGCTGCTAGTGCTGGAACTTTTGCTGTTGGCTGGAATCGGACTATGAATTGGGCCTGCTCCTATGCTCAAGAAAATTCGGGGCTTTGAACCCTGAGCTCTACTCACAAGACCCACAAAAACCCGCAAAGGGTTTCTAGAAATGCTGACCCCGAAAAATAGCCCCCTAGGGCTTGGCACGCTGCTCTACTGGGGAAATTGGTCTCCTAGATGAACTATCAGAAAAGTGCCCTCAAAACTCTGTTGGAATCCTTGGTAGGAGGTGGCTAGCCTCCCCTCCAAATCCTTCGATTGAAGCTTCACTTCTCCCCTACTTCCCGACACCATCTCCCAGCTTAACTGCGCAATCCTTGCGATATCTGTGCAGCCTCTACGCTGCCCTGAAGGACTGCGTGACTCCAGCTGGTATGGCTTTGCAATCAGCTTGCAAAAAGGGTTGGACTCCTCTCCGGAGCGGGCAGTCGAAGTCCCCTGAGGTAGAGATTGAGATCTTCGCTCAGAAATCTTGCTAAACAGCACTGCAAACTCAGCTAAACAGTGCAAGCGTGCTACATTCAATCAGACAGAAAATAGATGGATAAATGAATGAGGAATGAGTTGCTCACATCCTCTTTTGTCCAAGATGAGCCTCCAATGTTCCCTTGGACCCACATGGACTGCACTGCCCCTCCTTCGGCCTATCTCTGCGCTGCCCACTGCGTTGCCTCTCCCATGCTGCCACTAGGATGTTGCTCCATTTGTGTGGGTGGCCACATGGGCCCCACTTCATCCTCAATATTTGCCTCTAGTGACTTTAGGAAAGCACTTTAGTTGCAGAGTTTTATTTGTGGGTCCCCTTGCCCTCTGTTGAACATTAGAAAAAGGCAAAATTAATCAAAATTAATATTCCAATTAGCTGACTGCTAATTTGGAATATTACAATCCTCCCCGCCAAAATGTTGCTTGTCCTCAAGCAACTGCAAAGATGGATGTTGCAAGATCTTCTCCCCCTCCCAAGTGGCATCCACATCTGGAAGGTTCCTCCATCTGATCAAATACTCCTTCACCACCCTCCTCCTCAAGTGTCTCTCCCTGGTATCTAGGATGGCCTCAAGCTATAGCACCAAATGGCCCTCATCATCTGTAGGAGGAAGCTTCGTAGTGGGTTGTCACATGTTGTCCCAAAGCCTTCTTCAAGCATGATACATGCAAGATGTTATGAATCTGGCTCCCCTGTGGCAACTCCAACTCATATGCCACCTCCCCAACTCGTCGGTTCTCTCTAAATGGCACATAGAAGCGTAGCTTGAGCTTCTCATCTCCCTTATGCTTTAGCATAGACTGTCTGTATGGATGAATTAGAAGATACACTAAGTCACCCACCTCAAAGTGTCTCTCCACGCGGCCTCTATCTGCATATGTTTTTTGCTGATTTTGTGTTGTCCTCAAGTTAAATTTGAGAGCCCTGAGGATGTCCTGGCTCTCTTGGCTCCAAATTTGGCTATAGGAGCCTTACTTGCCCCAAACATAGCATTAGCAAAAGATAATGCGTCGTAACTGTATAAAGCACGAAAAGGGGTCATACTAATAGACATGTGAAAAGTGGTGTTGTAGCAGTACTCCCACAAGTTCAGCCAACGCAGCCAAACCTTTTGCTGCCCCGTGACTTATTTTCGCAAGGCTCTAACCACTTGATCACTATCTTCATCTGCCCATCAGTGTGTAGGTGGTAGCTCGTGCTAGGAGTTAGTTCTGTGCCCACCGAATGAAACAGCTCCTGCCAGAAACCTCCCATGAATCTCTTGTACTTGTCATTGACTATGGTCTTTGAAAGTCCATGGAGTTGGAAGATGTCCCTGAAAAACAAGTCGGCCACTTGTGAGGTCGTGTACCGAGCTGAAATAGCAAAGAAATGGGCGTACTTCGTCAACCAGTCAACAACAACAAAGATGTAATCCTTGCCCTTTACCATGGTCAGCCCCGTGATGAAGTCCATAGAGGTGCTTTCCCATTTCCCCTCTGGAATGGGAAGCGACTGCAACAACCCTGCCTGATGGTTCAACTCCCCCTTGTTCTTCTGGCAAACTACGCACTCCCTGACATGTCAGAGTACGTCCTCCTTGAGGCCCTTCCAAGAGAACCTCACTCTGATGGCCCTATATGCCTTTGTGAAACCCTGGTGCCCTAAAAGCGGAGAATCATGCGCTGCATGAAAAATCTTCTCCCTCAACCAGGAGTTGGCCATCAAAAAGATCTGGTCACGGTAATAAATGACCTCATCCATCACCCGGTACCAGTCATCTATCACCTGCCCATCCAGCACCTCACATGCAAACTGATCTTTGGAGTACTCCACCAGCAACTGCACCCTCCAATCTACATCAATGCTCATCAAGGATAGGAACGTTGGTCTCCAAGACAACGCATCGACTACAAAGTTGTTCTTCCCTTTGACATACTCCATGTCAAAGTCGTATTCTTGGATCTTGTTGACTCATTTCTGTTGCCTCTCCTGCAACTGCTTCTGCTCAAGGAAAAATCTGAGGTTGTTGTGATCAGTCCTCACCCGAAACCTGTTCCGTACTAAGTACTATCGGAACTTAGCCAACGCATGCATGATGGCTAGCATCTCCTTATCGTATATGGGGTATAGCCTCTCATATAGTAATAGCTTCCGACTCTCGAAAGTTATTGGGTGTCCCCCCTGCATCAGTATTGTGCCCACTCCTTCCCCTGAAGCATCGCACTCCAGCACAAATAGTTGCATGAAGTCTGGCAGGGCTAGCACCAGACAGCTGTTCATCAACTCCTTGAGCTTGTCAAAAGCCCTTTGTGTTGTCTCAGTCCAACTAAAAGCCCCCTTTTTGGTGAGAACTGCGAGGGGTGTTGCAAGCTATGAGAATCCCTTGACGAACTTCCTGTAGTAGGTATAGATACCCGCAAACCCCCGAAGTTCAGTCACATTCTTTGGCTCTGGCCAATCCCGAATGGCCCTAATCTTCTCCTCATGAACTCTCACTCCATCCACTCCAATGATATGCCCCAAATAGAGCATCTTTGTCAAGCCAAACTCGCACTTAGACAGCTTAGCGTAGAACTGTTGCTCCTCAAGGATACGCAACACTGTCTTTATGTGTTGTAAGTGCTCCTCCCATGTGCGGCTGTATATCAGGATATCATCAAAGAACACTAGCACAAACTTCATCGGTTGACCACAGAAGAAATGGTTCATGCAAGACTAGAAGGTAGTCGGACCATTGGTCAGCCCGAAGGACATCACCAAAAACTCAAAGTGACCATAATGACATCGAAACGCAATCTTAGGGACATCCTTGTCCCTCACCCGGATCTGATGGTACCTGGACCTCAAATCAATCTTGGAAAAGAACTTCACTTCCCTCAGCTCATCCATCAACTCATCGATCCTAGGAATAGGGTAGCGGTTCTTCATAGTCTTCTTCTTCAAGGCCTTGTAGTCTATGCACATCCGCAACGTCCCATCCTTCTTCTTCACCCGAACAACTGAAGAAGCGAAAGGACTCATGTTGGGCCTGATGTCCCCCAATGCTAAGAGCTCATGGATAGATCTCTCAATCTCGTCCCTATAGGCCTTAGGTTGCCTGTACGAGGTGGTGATCACAGCTGAATGTCAGTCTCCAACTCGAAAGTGTGCTCAAATTCCTTGTTAGGCGGCTGCCCTAGTGGGATGTCCCCAAAAACCGTAGAGTAACGGTCTAGGAGAGTCTGGATATATGGGTGCGTGGGTTGGCCAAAAACACCTGCATCTGAGATCCTCAGCTCAATTGCCTCTATCCTGTGCGCAAAAACTGTCTGAGGGGGATATCTGTGCATACCCCTGAGCATCACCTGTTTCCCACTCTTCTTATCCACAAACTCCATCTCCAGTATCTTCCAATCAGTAGTGACTCTACCAAGGGTGATGAGCCACTGAATCCCCAACACCATGTTGATCTCCGGAATATCGACCACAAAAAAATATTTTGGCAATGACTAGTTTCCCATGGTCACCATCAATGTTGGGACATAACGCATGCACTACATGGTCTTGGACCCCGGAACTAGCATAGAAAACCCATGAAAGCTCTCTATTTGTGTGCCCCTTCTCTGAACCATCTAGGCATCAATGAAGTTGCGCATGGCCCCACTGTCTACTAACACCGAGACATGTTGTCCCTAGACTGTCCCCCGTGTAGAAATTTATAAATCCTTACACTTTATGCAGAAATTAATACTGTTAATCTGGTTATGCTCCTCCTACTTAGACAAGTTATTAACTGAATAAATTCAAGTTAAAATTGAAGCAAAACACATAACAGATCTCTACCAATCCAGATCTAGAACAAGTACATGCACACATAGACAAAGTGACAGTTATTTCTAGACAAATAGTCCCCGGAAAACCCAATGCGGGAAAACCGGTCTCTAGCTGCTGGAGGGTCTTATTATTAAGAATATTTCTGAATACGCAAATCTGGGTTCCAGATCTGGAAAACTCAACAAAGAAAATACTAGATCTACAGCTCACTGGCTGATCTAGGTCCAAAATAATGACTGATCCACACCCTCAAACGGGATTTAAATAACTCAGCCAAGATTAGGGCCTAGAAACCCCAGCGCTGCCCCTAAAAGCCTCTGTGTTAGCCTCTGAAGCCCCTCAAACCCTCAGCGTTGCTCCGAAAGAGACTTCGTTACCCCAGACTGGGTGATGCAGTCACTACACTGCCCCTGAAGGGTCTTTGCATAACCCCTTAGGGTTTCCTGCTGAAAATCACGTTGTCCCTGGAAGGACTGCGTTGTCCTTGCTATTGTTGCTGCTCTCTTCTTGTGTGTTGTCCTTGAGCTGGTCTCTGCCTCTTGTGTATTCTAGCCCCCGGGATCAGATCATCCCCTTAGCCTAAATTCCCCTCTCTGCAGCTAAAACACTTCTGAGTACTCTTAGCAAACCCTGCCCTAGAATCTCACCTTAGCTTCAGTGCTCTGCCTCTGTGTGTCTTTACAAATGACCCCAAGACTTTCCTTTATACTTTTCTCGTTGACAAATCAACAGCCATGATTAGATCTTGAATCAATGGCTAAGATTAAAAAAAAGCTTGATCTATGTGACTTAAGACAATTTCATCACATGTTTAATTAAATTCACTTTAATTATTTAAGTTCCCTAAGTTTTACCTTAGGAAATACATTAAAATAATTAATTAATTTAATATCTCCTAAACCATATGAAATTTCCCAAATCCATTTCTCAGTCTTGTAGACCAAGCGTACTCTAGTCCCTCCACAAAATTTGGGAGCTAGAGCACAACTGATGCTACCCAAATACACAAAATCTCAACACCCTGAACCCTCAGCATTAGGTACTTGGGTACCCCTCACAAAGATGCAAGGACCCCTCCAGTAAGTGCAAACGCTGATCCTCCTACTGTTGGAGGAGGTGGTGGTAGAGGGTTCTCCCCTGGTGCTCCTATGCCAGTATCTCCTCCCATCTCAAAGAAAGTCTCCTCTTCTTCCTCACTATCAGAGAAAAACTCAATGTAGTTTGCCTTCCCTCCGACACACTTGTGACTTGGTGCCCACGGTTCCTGGCAGGTGAATCAAAGCTTCCTCTGCCTCAAATCCCTCCAAGTATCATCATCCAAAGGCCCTCAGCCCTGATTCCCTCTCGGGGGTCGAGCTTTCACGTCCCTCCCTCTCTGTTGGAACGTTGGTCTGTTGGGCATGGGAGCCCTCATCCTCGGCAATGCATCTTGCAAGTTTCTGGTCCTCCCCACTGCGCCTTGCAGGGTAGTGGGCCGAGTAGACCTCACTAGTCCACGCAAAGGTTCTGCTAGACCATCAATGAACATGTAGATCCTCCTTGGTTCCAACAAGTTTGGAACCATTACCAAGAGTCTCAGGAACTCCAAGATGTAAGTCTTCGGGTTCCCTGTCTTCTTGAGCTTGGTTAGCTCTACAAAATGCTCTTCTGGATCCTTCCAATCAAACCTCTCTAGCACTCTTCGAGTAAAATCTTCATACGATGTCACTCCCAAGTGACCCAACGTAGTTATCCCATGGAACCACCAGTCATGGGTTTCTCCCTCTAAATGTGGCGAACCACCTTGACGGCCTCTACCTTCGTCATTTGGTTAAGCTAGAAATAAATGTCCAGCTTCTCCACCCAAGCTTTGGCTGAACATTCTGATGACCCATCAAAAGTTGGCATTAAAAGCCTGCCCACGATACGCTGCAGGTCATTGCCCTGTGTGTACCCTCCTCCTCTAGTCTGGCCTCTGGGTATGTTGTTGTTCTTCAGTTGACAAAACTCATTGAAGGTAAGAGCACCTCCAAACTCCGACCCATAAGAATGATACTCCACAAAATACTCTCCATAGTGAGCCACCTCTGCCTCTTGTGGACCTCCTGCTCCTGTTCCCGAAGCTAAAAATGTGGGGATGGTAGAGCGTGGTGGAGTGTGTGGCACCACTTTCTGCGTAGTGTGAGGACCGATTGGGTGATGTGAAGTGTCGGAGCCTTCCCCAATCTGGTATTCCCCTTGAATTCCCTTCTGCTTATTGTCTCCACCAATCTTCCGCCCCATCTCCTCAATCCTCTTGGTGAGCTCTTGTACTGACTTCAGAAGGAGTTGAGCAAACTCCTTTCCCTCTTCTCTTTCCTTTGCCATGGGTGCTTTTCCTCTCTCTATGCTCAGAAAATTTCAGGCTTTGAACCCCGGGCTCTACTCACAAGAACCACAAAAACCCGCAAAGAGTTTCCAGAAATTCTGACCTCGAAAAATAGCCCCCTTGGGCTTGACACACAGCTCTGCTGGGGAAATCGGTCTCCTGGTTGAACTGCTGGAAAAGTGCCCTCAAAACTTTGCTGGAATCCCTGGTAGGAGGTGGCTAGCCTCCCCTCCAAATCCTCCTGCTGAAGCTTCACTGCTCCCCTACTTCCCGATACCTTCTCTCAACTAAACTGCACAATCCTTGTGTTGTCTGTGCAGCCTCTACGTTGCCCTAAAGGACTGCATGAGTCCTACTGGTATGGCTCTACAATCAGCTCTGAAAATGGATAGGACTCCTCTCCTGAGCGGGCACTCGAAGTCCCCAGAGGTAGAGGTTGAGATCTCCACTCGGAAATCTCTGTGCTAAACAGTACTGCAAACTCGACTAAACAGCTCAAGCGTGCTACAGTCAATCAGACAGAAAACATATGGATGAATGAATGAGGAATGAGCTTCTCTCATCCTCTTTTGTCCAAGCTGAGCCTGCAACGTTCCCAAGGGCCCACATGCACTGTGCTACCCTTCCTCCAGCCTATCTCTGCGTTGCTCAATGCACTGCCTCTCCCACACTGCCACTAGGACGCTACTCCATTTGTGTGGTTGGGCCACATGGGCTCCACTTCAGCCACAATATTTGCATCTAGTGACTTTAGAAAAGAACTTCAGCTGAACAGTTCTATTTGTGGGTCTCCTTGCCCAGTTCGTTTCTGTTGAACATTAGAAAAAGGAAAAATTAATCAAAATTAATGTTCCAATTAGCTGACTGCTAATTTGGAATATTACAAACTCGAGCTTCAAGGAGATATCATGAGTTGACTTGAGATTGGATTAGAGTTCACTTGAGTGAGGTGGAGAGTGGTTTCCTACAACTCCACTTTACTCTCCCACATGTCCTCTCATCTAATTCGAACTCGCTCATCAAGGATTGTGTGGACCTCTAAGGAAGAAATCAAGTTGCCACTTGGGAAATTCGAATTCGCATGAAAGAGCATTAGGATGGTCACCCATTTGTCTTGGGATTGTCACCATTTACCTTGGGATTGGCTCCCAAATTTCTATATAATAGAGCCATGGGCTCTCACTATGTATAATCATGGATTGTTTTACTAGCTATTGTGCTTGCAGAAGCACTACTACTTCGTACACTTTTTAAGAATTGCAATAAAAAGAATTTGTGGGTCCATTCACGGGTGTTCTTCCTTTGGAGCATAATGCATTGTGAGCTATTGGTATAATCTCTTCTATTTATGCTTTGGGTTATTTCATTTTCCATATACTCTTGTAGGTTTGCTAGTGCAAAGCTATCTTGCATTAACATTTGATTTTGGAAGTAGGCTCTAGATGTTGGAAGTTCTAATTTATTTTCAAATAAATTTCTAGAAGTTTCAATTCATTGTTTACTTCTCTAAATCTATATGGACTAATGTGTGATTGGAGTATTTGTAGAAGAATTATTTTTCTTGGATCAAACGTGAGGGGAAGTCGTTGGTAGACCAACCCACTCTTGAAGCATCTTCAAAGGAACTCTCATTTGTTATTTGGATCTTCATAGTCCATCTTACGATTTTATGTTGCGGAGATCCTTGGATTTTAGATTCTGTTTAAAAATCCAATTCCATTTAAAATCATTTGTCTCAATTTCTTGCGCTAATAACGACGATTTTATTTTTCTATTGAAGAGCATGTTGCAAATTAGGCAAGAATTAGAGTTTTGCTCCAATTCCTTAGTCTAAATTTTGTGGAATATGTGTAGATTATATTTGCTAACATTCCTCTTTATTTTATACTAAGTTTGAGTGTGGGTTTTGCAGAAAATTCAGATTTATTTATGGACAGGATTGAGGAAGTTAAAGCTTGAAACACTAACTATTTGTTGTAGGACCCTAGGAGCACTTAAGCATCAACTTAAGGGAGGTTGTGGCTGTTGAGTTTTCTTGAGTGTAAGGATAGCATCGGCTGTTCTCTAGCCCCCAAAATTTGTGGAGGGACTAAAGTACATGACATCTCCAAGACCCGGAAAGGGATTTGGGAAATTCCATCAAGTTTGGGAGATAATAAATTAATTAATATTTTTAATTAAGGACCCTAAGTCTAAATTAGGAAAATTAAAATATTAAAGGTAGTTAACTAAAACATGTGATGGAAATGACTCAAGTCACACGGATCAAGCTTTCTTTTAATCTTAGCCATCGATTCAAGATTAGATCATGGTTGTTGGTTTCCCAACGAAAATATAAAGGAAAGGCTTGGGGTCAGTTGGAGAACACATACATGGAGGTAAAGGACTGAGACTAAGCTGAAATTCTAGGGCGGGTTTTCTAAGAATTTTCATAAGTGTTTTAGCTGCAGAGAGAGGTAGGATTGGCAAAGGGGATGGCCTGATCCCAGTGCCAAGAATCAGCAAGAGGCTCAGAGCAACAACCAGAGGCAGTGTAGACAAGAAGAGGCAGCAGCAGCAGCAGTTACGCAGCAGTTGCGCAGCGCAGAGAGCAGCTTCAACTACGCAGGCCCTTCTAGCGCAATGTTGAACAGCAGGGGACCCTCCAGGGTTACGCAGAGACCATTCTAGGGAAGCGTAGTGTCTGCGTCACCCATTATAGAGTTACGCAACCCTCTCCAGGCCAGCGCAGAGGCACGCAGAGGCTGACAGGGCTGACGTAGGGGCTTCAGGGGCAGCAGTGGGGTTTCTAGGGCCAGAAATTGGCTGAGTCTTGTAAATCTCGTTTGAGGGTGTAGATCGGTCAATCTTTGGGTCTCTGAACATTAAGTTAGTTGCAGATCTATCTTTCTCTCTCTCAGGTTAACCAGTAAGGAGCCCAAATATGTTGTATTCAGAAACTACTTAATAATATAAACCCTCCAGCAACCAGAAGACCGGTTTTCCCACATTGCGTTTTTCCAGGGACAGTTGTCCAAAAAATCTTGTGTCAGTTTGTCTATGTGTGCACGTATTTATGTTTTAGATCTGAATCGATGAAAGTTTGTTATGTGTTTACTTCAATGTTAATCTGAATATTTCAGCATTAATAACTTGTTTAAGTAGGAGAGGTATAACCAAATCTAACAGTAGAAGTTCTGCATAAAGTAACATTCAGAAATTTTCACATGGTATCAGAGTGCTTGCAGATCTAGCAAGTTCACCAGCAGAAGACTAAAGAATTTTGCTGCAGAAAGCAGCAGAGAGAGCAACAACAGCCATAGAAATCCATATCTAAGGGGACAGCGCAACAACAGAGGGAGCAGAGCCACGCAGAGGCCAAAGTGAAATAGTCCTATTCAGTCTCCACGCAGGCCCACGTACTTACTGCACAGAGACAGCGCAAGGACTGTTTGTTCACGCAGAGGCCAGCGAGGGTGACGCAAATCTGAAGTCGTGTTGGTTCAGAAGTGCCGGAAAAGTGTTGCAGAACTTCAGAAGTTGTTGGTGGGGTTAAATGTCTGAAGATTTAGAATTTATCCTAAGCACTAGCTGACAAAGAGCAGGAGGAGATCGGTTTCTCAAAGTGTTTCTAGCCAAAGAAATCTGTAGATCCATCAGTGGATCAAAGAGAGTTGTTTCGCTTTTTATTTGGCGGATTTCCAAGAGAGGAAATCAGTTCTCAGAGGGAGCAGAAGGTGCCTTTTTGCCAAGGACCCTAGATCAGAGCTTTAGTAGAGAAGCGGGGAGAGGAAGATTTGTTCCGACAGAGTAGACCTGAGAAGATGGCACCTAACGGACTACGTGGTAAGGATAGGTTGGACGGCCTGTCCAACTTTGCAGTCTGGAAGGCCAAAATCATGATAGTCATGGAGGCATACGGTCTAAGAGACCATGCAGAAAAAGTCTTGGCCACGCCGACCGCTGGGGATCTCCTGAAGAAGCATGAGGAAGCTGTGGCACATGCCAAATGCTTCATAATGGATGGGATTAAGGATCATATAGTTCCACATATAGCTGAAAAGAAAACAACTCATGAGTTTTGGAAAGCCTTAACAGCCCTATATGAAAAGAAGTTCGTCCAGAGGAGAATGCTTCTAGAGAATCAGCTGCGGTCATTCGTGATGACCAAGGGAAAAAGATAGAGCCCTTCCTTTTCAGACTACAGTCGATCAGAGATCAATTGTCTACCATGGGAGAAAAGGTGGAGGATGATGTAATGGTAAGGACTGCACTCAATGCGGTCACAGAAGAGTGGGAAACTTTTGTCCAAGGTGTCTTGGGCAAAGTGGACCTTCCTGACTGGGACAATATGTGGAGCAATCCTTCGTCAAGAAAAAGTTCGTCGATTCACCAAGAAGCAATACAACATGAGATCAAGTAAAGTGAAGAAGGAAGAGGAAGAAGATGCAGCCTTGGCATCAAAGAGGTAGCAAGGGAAGAAGAAGGGTGATCTATCCAAGATCAACTATTTCCAATGCGGTGAACTAGGACATTTCGCCACCAATTGTCCACACAAGAAGAAGGACAAGGAAGCTTCTACTTCCAAGCTTGTTGTGGCAGACGATGGGTCAGAAGATGACATAGCCATGAGCGCTCATGAACCACGAAAGTGGGGCAACATGGATCTATAGAGCAGCTATAGAGTGGTGAAGGAATCCTTGAGCAACTCATCTCTTGGATCATATCCAAGCTACGAGAGCCTTAAGACAATAGCGGGACAAGTGGAGCAGTGGGTGCATAGAATCACGGATGGAGCAGAGGCGAAGCTGAAGGCTAAAGGGAGCAGCGCAGTGCAGCAGCAGCGTAGGGGCTGATGTGACTTCAGCAGCGCAGAGCAGAGTTGCAACAGCGTGGAGACTTCAGGAGGACAGCACATCATAGCAACAGCGTGAGAGATTTCAGCACAAGAGCTGATGTGACTTTAGAAGTGCAGAGGAAGTCTGCTTACGCAGTGCAGAGTTTTAGTTGTGCATCATCCTCCAGATGTCAACACAGATCAGCAACTGATGGAGCTTCAGTTATGAGAATGCAGCCCAACTGACTTGTCTGTCAAAGATTGGGCAAGACCTTCAGATGCTTGTCTTAGCAACTGAAGTTGTAGTGCAGCAGTTGGCAGCACGATGCAGCAGATTCAGAGGGAGTTGCAGTACAGATGTGGTAGTGGCGGTGGCAGCATCATGAGCAGCAGTACAAAATTGCAGCAGTCGCACAGTGATGAAGGGCAATCCAGCATCATTACAGATACCCACACTAGAGATCAGCGCAAAGCTTCGGGGTGAAGCAGAGTTGTACTAGAGCACATTCCTCGCTAAGAGGGAGTGTTGAGTTTTCTTGAGTGTAAGGGTAGCATCGGATGTGCTCTAGCTCCCAAAATTTGTGGAGGGACTAGAGTACCTAAGATCTCCAAGACCCAGAATGGGATTTGGGAAATTCCATCCAGTTTGGGAGATAATTAATTAATTAATATTTTTAATTAAGGACCATAAGTCTAACTTAGGAAAATTAAAATATTAAAGGAAATTAATTAAAACATGTGATGGAAATGACTCAAGCTTTCTTTTAATCTTAGCCATCAATTCAATATTAGATCATCATCGTTGGTTTCCCAACAAGAAAGTATAAAGGAAAGGCTTGGGGTCAGTTGGAGAACACACACATTGAGGCAAAGCACTGAGACTAAGCTGAAATTCTAGGGAGGGTTTGCTAAAAAATTTCGGAAGTGTTTTAGCTGCAGAGAGGGGTAGTATTGGCAAAGGGGATGGTCTGATCCCAGTGCCATGAATCAGCAAGAGGCAAAGAGCAGCAACCAGGAGCAGCGCAGAAAAGCAGAGGCAACAGCAGTAGTTACGCAGCAGCTGCGCAGCGTAGAGAGTAGATTCAGCTATGCAGGTGCTACGCAGGCCCTTCTAGGGCAGCGCTAGGCAGCAAGGGACCCTCTAGGGTTACATAGAAGCCCTCTAGGGTTACGCAGAGGCCCTTCTAGGGCAATGTTGGGCAGCAGGGAACCCCTTAAGGTTACGCAGAGGCCCTTCTAGGGCAGCGTAGGGTCTGCGACACCCATTCTGGGGTTACGCGGCCCTCTCCAGGCTAGCGCAGAAGCATGCAGAGGCTAACAGGGCAGACGCAGGGGCTTCAGGGACAACGATGGGGTTTCGAGGGCCAGAAATTCACTGAGTCTTGTAAATCCCGTTTGAGGGTGTGGATCAGTCAGTCTTTTGGTCTCAGAACAGCAAGTTAGTTGCAGATCTATCTTTCTCCCTCTCGGGTTAACCAGCAAGTTGCCCAAATTTGTTGTATTCATAAACTACTTAATAATATAAACCCTCCAGCAGCCAGAAGAACGGTTTTCCCACATTGGTTTTTTCCGGGGACAAATGTCCAAAAAATCTTGTGTCACTTTGTCTATGTGTGCATGTATTTCTGTTTTAGATCTGAATCGGTGAATTTTTGTTATGTATTTATTTCGATGTTAATCTGAATATTTCAGCATTAATAACTTGTTTAAGTGGGAGAAGTATAACCATATCTAACAGTAGAATTTCTGCATTAAGTAACATTCAGAAATTTTCACAGTCGGCAATATTGTACAGCAGCAAATTAGCTTGGTCGTGGGCCTTTGGGTACTTGTAATTTTCAGATTTCAAGAGTTTTTCATTGGCCATTGTGGTTGCCACTTCTTGGAAGGAGATCCTGATTCCTATAGACCCATATTTTATAATTTTCCCTTCCATATTTTGGGAATCCCATTAAGGTGCCTTCTACTCATTGTAAACAGCTAATAAAAGATCTATTTTTCTTGTGGGAACTTGGGTTTTACCCATGGCATCACTTCTCTCCATTTAGGGAGAAAAAAATGTAATGTCCCTTCCTAAATTATTTTGGAACAGGATTTATTTCTACATTTTTGGGGCCAATTTTGGTGATGTCCCATACATGAAATATGCATTCCCTAAGTAACCAGTTCGAAAAGCATGAGTCGAAAAGCGTAGGCTTGGTGGGGGACCCACAATGGAAGAAAAGGCGGGAAGAAAGGCTCCACGAAAGTTATAAAAGGCAAGAAGCCCACTTCATTTCGTATTCTTGGCTTACTGATTGTGTCTCTGTTGCTCAAGTTGTTTAGCAAGGTCACTTGCTGTTTAGTAAGATTTTTCCAAGCGGAGAACTCACCCTTTCTTCGGGGAACTTCGAGTGCCACCCTTGTGAGGTTCATCCATTGTCATCCGGGGGAGTTTCATTGATAGATTTCCAGCATTTGCATTTAGTTTTCCCCAGTAATGCGTATTCCTAGAGGACGCAGTAGTGATTCTTGTGTGGCCATTGCAGCACTATTCCAAAGGTCTATTGCCGGGAGAATTTTGGAGAACGAGGCTCAGTAGTTTGGTAGGCGATTGGGTGAGTTTGAAGGTTGGAACTAGCAGCTATATTCAGGAGCTATTTTTTAGTCACTTGGGCCAGCGCAGAGGAGAGAAGTTGGGCACACGTGGGAGGTAGTGTCTCAGCGATTTGGGTTATTGCTTACCGAGAGAAATAAAGGAAGTGTTGGTGGAGTTGTTTGTTGTATTTTAGGAGTGTTGTGGAGTATTTTCATTGGTGTTTGAGCAGAATGCGTGCTTCAACAGTTACTGGAGACCATAGGGCCTTTGGAGGTCGATTTTGGAGGGTCAAGATTTGGCCAAACCATTTATGGGTTTTGGTCAGGCTGGCTTGAGGAACCTAGGAGTAATTTTGCAGAATTTTCCTAGCACCAAAGGTGGGGTTTTCGGCCATTTCTTTGCAGCAACTAGTGCAAAAATGCTGAGAGAGCGCAGAGCATTAGTTGGGCAGTTTTTGGGTTATTATTGTTTCGCCTGGGTTTTGCTCCGCTTGCCAAAAAGGCAAGTCCACGTCTATTTCTTCCATATATTTGTACTCTTGCCCATTTCCATAATAAAATGGCTCAGCTACTTCCATATTTCTAATTGTTTTGACTATTTACTTCATTGTTTAAAAATTTCTATGGTGCAAAATTGTTATTTTCTTGCATAGCATTGTTTCTCCTATTTTGAAACATTATAGTGGTATCTGAGCTTAGATCTTGGCTCAGTCATGGGAGGGCTATTATATGAGAGAGGAGGATAGACAAAATATTACTTACAGAAGGCAAAGCTACCGGAGCTAAGAGAGGGAGCTGGAGATCACTCCAGACACTAAGGACCGTGGAAAGGAGGTGATAGTAGAGGACATGGGAGAGCCCAAGGGAAAGGAAGAGATGATCTTTGACAGTCTCTTGAAAGCCTTGAATGATTTGGAAAAGGAGCAGAAGGAGATTTTAAATGAGATCAAGATGCAGAACCAGGAGCGGAGCACTCACCAGGATTTTCTATTTGGAGAGACTTCTGGAGCCACTCAACAGTATGATCAACCTTCACCTACTGCGCAGCCACCATCCTCTAGTGGGCCATCGTTGCCTTCTTTCCTACCCTTAGCACCGGAGGAACAAGGAGGAGCAGATGAAGGGGATTATTTCAGAGTATGGCAGTCCAAGGGAGAGGATTTCAAAGTGGTACTATATTTCAGAGATTATTGCCAGCTCAAGTAGAATGAGAAGGGAAGGAGCTATGGAGGCCAGGGCACAGAGAGCTCTGAGTTGCAGCGTACCATTGGGAGGATGTTCTTCCCCACTTATGATGGCACTACCAAGTGCACAGCTCATGCTTGGGTGGAGAAGTTGGACACATATTTCCAGCTCAACAGGATGACGGAGGTGGAGGCCATTAAAATGGCCACTTTGGATTTGGAGGGAGAGGTACACGACTAGTGGTTTCATGGCTTGTCTACTTTGGGGCATGCCCACGTGACTGCCTATGGGGATTTCACGCGGAGAGTAGTGGAGAGTTTTGATCGGGGGGATCCGGAAGCTCACTTCAAGGAGCTGACCCAGCTCATACAGACAAGACATCCTGAGCATTATATTTTGGTGTTCCTGCGAGTTTCGGTCATGGTGCCTGATTTGCTGGATGCTAGTAGGGTGTACATATTTGTAAAGGGGTTGATGGAGCCATTGCATGGACTGGTGAAGTCACGCAGAGCCTCCACTCTACTAGATAATGTAACTTGTACGAGGGATTTGCAGGGGGGCATCCCCAAGACCCGAGCACCTCTTCCATCACGCATTCCCTACCCTCCGAAAGGGGGTGAAAATAGACCTCCACTAGCGTAGAGAGCAGCTCCAAGGAGAGGGCAGTTGGATCAAAGAGTAGCTCTATGGAGATGACAATGGATGATGAGACTAGGAGAGACCTTAGGAGGAGGAAGCTGTGGTTTACATGTCAGGAGTCGTGGGCACCAGGCCATCAGTGCACAGCAGGCAAGGCCCACTATATCGTGGTCTTCTCAGACAGTGATCAGGAGGATGAGGTGGAGTTGCAATTCAATGGAGGAGAATGCGAGGAGCCATCAGAGAGAGCACCACCACCACCACCTCCACCAAGAGGAGCATTTTTTACACCATCTGGGGGAGTCCTTGCATCTTTATGCGGGGTATCAAAATTTCTGACCATGAGGATTAGAGGCATTGTGTAGGGGCAGCGTGTCTCGGTCTTAGTTGACAGTGGGGCCACCTATAATTTTATTGATGCTCAAATGGCTCAAAGGAGAGGCATCACCACTGCAGAGTTTGAGGGGTTCTCAGTGCTAGTATCGGGGGACAGGACTATGCAGTGCAATCAATATGTTCCCGCTTTGACAATGACCATGGGGAACTATTCGATGACAGATCATTTTTTCATGGTGGACATACCAGACACCAATGTGGTGATGCGTGTCCAACCATTGTATTCCCTTGGACAAGTTACCACCGATTGCAGGCAGCTAGTGATGATGTTTACCGGACTAGATGGTAAGCTAGTAGTTCTTCGGGGTATGCACTCATACCCCCATAGAAAGTTTTAGCTCATCGGATGGAGGCAGACTTGAGGCATGGGGACATAGCGTGGGCAGCGGAGCTGAGAATTTCAGAGGCTGGGGCACAAACCAAGCCACCACCTCTAGACATACAGGCTGTGTTGGACAGATATGCAGTAGTCTTTGAAGATATACCACCTGGACAGCCACCAGACAGGGGCTTCGAGCATACCATAGAGTTGGAGCCTGGTGTGCAGGCAGTTATCACCACCCCCTATAGGCATCCCAAAGCCTATAAGGATGAGATTGAGCAGGCCATTGGGGATTTGTTGGCGTTGGGCCACATTAGGCTAAGTTCCATCCCCTTCGCTTCTTCAATTGTGTTGGTAAAGAAGAAGGACGAGACTCTGCATATGTGCATTGATTATAGGGTGCTCAACAGGAGGACGTTGAAGAACCGGTATCCCTTACCGCGTATTGATCAGCTGATGGATGAGCTTAGAGGAGCTAAGTTCTTCGCTAAGATAGATTTGTGGTCGGGATATCATCAGATCTGGGTGAGGGATCACGACATTCCGAAGACAGCCTTCAAGTGTCATTATGGGCATTTTGATTTCCTGGTCATGCCTTTTGGGTTGACCAACGCCCCTACCACTCTCCAATCATGCATGAACCATGTGTTCAGGGGGCGGTTGAAGAGATTCTTGTTGGTTTTCATTGATAACATCTTGATCTATAGCATGACGTGGGAGGAGCACCTGCAACACTTAGAGATGGTGTTGCGCATTTTAGAGGAGCAGTAGTTCTACGCCAAGTTGTCCAAGTGTGAATTTGGTCTAACAGAGATGCTTTACTTGGGACACATTATTGGTGCAAATGGGGTCAAGGTGCATGAGGAGAAGATCAAGGCCATTTGGGATTGGCTGGTACTTAGAGATGTGACAGCGTTGAGGGGGTTCTTGGGCATTTGCACTTATTACAAGAAGTTTGTTAAGGGCTTCTCGCAGTTGGCAGCACTCCTCACAAATCTAAACAAGAAGGCGACTTTTGCATGGACAGATGGAGCTCAGGCAGCTTTTGATCGCCTCAAGGAGGTGATGAGTAGTTGCCCAGTATTGGTACCTCCAGATTTCACACAGTCTTTCACATTGGAGTGTGGTGCATCGAGTGAGGAGATTGGGGCAGTCTTGTCCCAAGATGGGCACCCCATTACTTTCGAGATCTGAAAGCTCGTCGCATGAGAATTCATATTCCATATATGACAAGGAGATGTTGGCCATAATGCATGCATTAGCCAAGTTTCGGCAATGTTTGGTGGGTAAATGATTCCTGGTGAAGATAGATCATAACTGTCTTCGTCACTTCATGGGCCTGCAGGGCCTCAATAACAGGTAGCAGAGGTGGGTCAGCAAGGTGCAGGGCTATAATTTTGATATTGAGTATGTGCGTGGGAAGCACAATGTGGTTGTCGATGCACTATCTAGGAGATCTATGGGGCTTTCACTCGTGAGCATTTGCCATGACTGGAAGGCACAGTTGTTAGTTGATTACACCAAGGATCGGCAGGCATGTGAGATCTTGGAGGGCATTCACGCAGATGAGTGATATCGGGTGATGGCTAAGGTTATCTACTACAAGGGGCACATATTTTGATTCTGGGCTCACAGTTGAGAGAGAGGATACTTCATGCAGCTCACGATTCTCCATTGTCGGGGCATCAGGGATTCAGGAAGACATACATGGCTATGAGAGAGCGCTTCACATGGAAGGGCCTCAAGGAGGACATGTTGAGATCAGTGTTACAGGATTCTCTGATCACTCACGAGTACTCACGAGTCCAACTCTGATCTTCAACCAAATGAGCCGATTTGAATCTTGGCGAGTCAGGCTCGTGTTGACCAAGTTTGACTTGTGGTCAACGCGAGTTTGACTTCCGATTTCAGCGATTTATAGAGGACTCAGCGAGCCACTCATATTCTTAGGTTAAAATTCTACGAGATTTTAATTATTGGATTCGCTTTCATTTCTTCTTGTCGCCCGGATATCCAGAGACGTCGTGGGTCAAACGACGTCGTTGTCACATTCTTCCCTCACCACGCACACTTCAGCGTCGATAAACTAGAACCCTCTCTCTAATTCGCAAGGTCACGATGGGTTTGTTTGTCGACTTCATGTAAACAGTGTTAGGTAGTCGGTTTCGTGTATTAGGCAGAGGGTTTTGCATTGGTCGGCTCGCTCGTCTTACCAGACTACACTGCTTTTTGGGTTTTCTCTACCTTAGGTCCAACCACGCCACCCTTTCCCCGCCCAAAGAGTCACCTAAGTGAACTATGGGCCCGCTTACCAAACACGAACTACTTGCCCTGGTGCTTATGCTGGTAGCCATTGACCTGGCTAGTATACGTACATATTTGTAGCTACTCCCCAATGGTCGAGCAACATTCTTTTCCTTTAAAAATACCATTATGAATAAAAGAAACTGGTTGTAGTATGTTAAGGTTCTATATTGTTTTGAATAAAAGCAAATTGTTGCAGAATGTTGGAACTTTACAAGGACCTATAATAATGAAACAATTGCTTAAATTCATTTGTTTTCGTCGAGTGTATAGGTGATCTACCAATGGGTATAACGCGTTAGTAATTACCAATCCAAACTTAAACCCAATTTATAAGTCATGCTACTGTAACTCCAAGTAAGATTTTAGCAAGTCCGCGGTGTTTGTTGACAAAAACTTGGAAGTTCCTCGTCTTGTTTGAATCTTTGTACCTATTTTTGAATGTTTTCCAATACTAAATATATTTTATACTTTAAGTATACACATTGTTCTTATGAAATTTTGGACATCTATTGATATTATGCAGTGTTTGGACATGGTTTTATAGAATATCAATGAAAAATGTTCTATTTTAATTCAATATATGTGTATATCTTTATTTATTGTATTCACTGATTTTTTCCCATTATTTTCCCGACCAGATTAAAACTCTTCGTTCTTTTGTGTCGTTGATTTATTGTCGATTCCGAGTCTGATAACATTGGTTGAGATATGCACAGGAGTGTGGGCCAATTTTGGTGAAGTCAGGGCCCATTTATTTTTATTTAGAAGACTTAGCAAGTTAACTTTATTTTATGTTGTTTTGCTGGTGACTTGTGGGGACCACCCACACATGAAAAACGCATTCCCTAAGTAAACAGTTCGAAAAGGATGAGTGGGAAAGCGTGGCTTGGTGAGGGACCCACGATGGAAGAAAAGGCGGGAAGAAAGGCTGCACGAAAGTTATAAAAGGAAGCTCACTTCATTTGCATTCTTGGCTTATCAAATTTGTCTTTGTTGCTCAAGTTGTTTAGCTAGGTAACTAGTTGTTTAGCAAGAGTTTTCCAAGCGAAGAACTCACCCTTTCTTTGGGGGACTACGAGTGCCACCCTAGTGAGGTTCATCCATCGTCATCTGAAGGAGTTTCATAGAGATATTTCCATCATTTGCATTCAGTTTTCCCACAAGTGCGCATTCCTAGAGGACACAATAGTGGTTCTTGTGTGGCCATTGCAGCACTATTCCAGAGGTATATTGCTGGGAGAAATTTGGAGGAGGAGGATCAGTAGTTTGGTAGGCTATTGGGTCACTTTGAAGATTTGAAGTGGCAGCTATATTCAAGAGCTATTTTGTTGTCACTGGGGCCGGCACAGAGGAGACAAGTTGGGCACACATGGGAGATAGTGTCTTAGCCATTTGGGTTGTTGCTTGTCGAGAGAAATAAGGGAAGAGTTGGGGGAGTTGTTTGCTGCATTTTAGGAGTGTTGTGGAGTATTTTTGTTGGTGTTTGAGAAGACCCAGTGTTTCAGCAGTTACTAGAGAGTGTAGGGCCTTTGGGGGTCAATTTTGGAGAGTCAACATTTGGCCAAACCATTTCTGGGTTTTGGTCGAGTTGGCTTGAGATGCCTAGGAGTAATTTTAAATAATTTTATGAGCACCGACGGTGGGGTTTTCAGCTATTTATTTGCAACAACAAGTGCAGAATTGTTGGGACAACGCAGAGCATCAGTTGGGCAGTTTCTAGGTTATTATTGTTTCACTTGGGTTTTTCTCCGCTTGCCAAAAAGGCAAGCCCAGGTGCATTTTTTCTATATATTTGTATTCTTGCACATTTCCACAACAAAATGACTCAACTGCTTCCATATTTGTAATTGTTTTGGGTGTTTACTGCATTGTTTAGAAAAATTGATCATGCAAATTTGCTATTTTCTTGCATAGCACTGTTTTTCCTATTTTGGAACATTACATTCCATGTGGGTGGATTGACTTTTTTATTTCCTTGGTTTCCATTTTAATTGCATGCTTAAAATTTACACAACCTCACTCATCACATTTTTATTTTGTTTAGATAAGTTTGCTACAATTCAACTTAAAGCTTTGCATTCTTTATTTTATATATTGCTTTGAGCTACAAGCACTTTACTTTGAGCAATCTACTATTCACATGCAAGCATTTCAATTTCTAGTAAACTTTAATTTTGTTTACTAATTCATTTCCATTTAGTGTAACAAATTGTTTCATGACTACTTGAGTACATGCTTCATTTTTTGATCTTTTCAGTATTTCCTTGGGGCATTATATTGTTATTGTCTACTTGAAACAATTCATTTCTTCAAGCAACTTACTTGCATCACTTGCTCACATTAAGCTACCATTTTGTCTTTACTTTGAAATCATTGGTACAAATTTACTTTGGGTATTTCCTCATTTATAAAAGCATTGCTATCAAGATTTCAAGAAAGTAACTTTCATGCATCTCAATTCATGTTGCAAAGTTTGATTTAGTTAATTTGACAATTTGCTTCATCTTTGCCTCATTATAGGCTCATTGGTTATTTGCTCATTTATTTTAAATTTATTTGCTCATTCTGGCAAGAATATCATACTTTGAAGTTTCATCTCATTGCTTTAGTTGGTTGATCATTGATATATCATTTGTTAAAGCACTTACTTCAAGTAGCTTACAATCTTATGTGCTTATGAAGCTTATGTTCTTGTATTTTGTAGAACTTTGAGCAATTATCTAAGTTATCTCACTGAGCATATTTCTGTTTACTTTGAAGCATTTCCTTTTTTGCAAAGCATTGGTAATCCTACTTGCATAGAATATTAGGCATATTAACATAGCTTGCATCTCAAATGAAAATTTACCTCCAAGCATAAGCTTGGTCGAAAGACATCCCTTATGGACCCCTTTCTTTCATCAACTTGAGGGACATAGACCCTCTTATGTGGTTAACATGGTGACCTTGCAGTCGTCAAAGCAACAGTCTCTGCAGCGTCAGAGGCATCAAGTGTGTTGGATATTCCAAGGGAGGTATCATAAAAATATCATTTGCTATCTTTCCTTGGATCTCCTTCCACAACTTACATAAGAGACTTGTTTCAAAACAGTCGAAAGAAACACCACACTTAGACTAGGCATTTAGACTAAAATCAACCAAGATAATTGCATTTAATCTTAGTTTAAGTATATTATTTCATGCTAACGCATTTTACTATTTTACTTACAAATTATTCACGTACTTGTCATTGATGAAAATGTTTTGAATTGATTATCTTATTTAGGTAATTATCAACTTGTTCATTTTTTGCAAGTACGGTTTTAGCTTGTTTCCTTTCGCAAGTCATTTTATATTGCTATCTTACATGCTTTGGATTTGTGAATGATTATAAATTTTGAAAGCAGATCTTATATCTTGCATGTGGTATCATATCTTGCTAACATCTTTGTTTGATTGACAGGGTTACTTGTGTTTCAATTTGTAACACTTCATTTACTTGAGCAAAAATTATTTATTTTTAAGCAATATTCAAGGCATCGGTTTTATGTATGATAATCTTTGATTCCTGTGTTGATGGTTATATATTTCATTTCATATTGCTCATTATATTTGTTCATAATCTCAAGTAATCCAAATTTGACATCTCCTAGAAACCTCACATCCCCCCTTTTAACTTAGTTTTCCAATTAGGGACCACTCCCCTTAACTTACCTAGGAGAGAGCTTAAACGGAGAGAGAGTTGGGAATAGGTGACAGCCCCATCTCTTAGTTTTGCTACCAAACCACACCTTGTGGGGTTAAGGGCTTTTTCTCACTAATTTAGGTGTGTGTGACAGGCGGCAACAACATCGCCAAAGCATATTTGGTTAGTGGGTGTCTAGGTCCTTTGCATGATGCTGATGCAGGGTGCTCTCCACATAGTTCTAGAATATAACATGCGGTGGATGGATGCATTAACAGAGTAGGCTCATTCAATCTTTCCTTGGGATGGAGAAATTTTCAACGAAGTGGACATCCAAGGAAGTCAAGGTGAATACCTCTCTAGATAAGAGGTAATGTTAATTTTTGGGTAGTTGCAGGAGGTATTCCCCAACTACACAAGTCGGCTCATGAAAGAAAATTTATTATTTATGAGCTCATGTAGGATTCAAATGGTCAAGTAATCCCACCATGTGAATGGGTGTGACCCTTAGTCAAAACCCACCTCTTTTGACCACTACAAATACCAATTTGACCTCCAGCATTTGGACAATTCGGATCATCATCACATCTACAATTCTTCTGTTCACAAATGTGAGATAAAGAGGAAGACTTCTGAGGTTTGACAAAGATATTGAAGTTGTTCGTTGACCATCATTGACCTGCCTGTTTTGACTAAGAATCGAACTGTTGTTTGGTTGATGTTTTGACTAAATTCTGGATGAGTTTTGACTGAGAAGAAGGTTGCATTGACTATACAAATCCGGACCTCATTTTGGGCACTTTGACAGCAACTGAATGCAAGCTACTTGATTGTAGGTTGGAGCTGGCCTCAAGCCAATTTTTGGCCCCTTTGACCTGCGTTTACTTCTAAGTTCTCTGCTATATGGAAGCTTTTACCACTGTTTGACCGAGTATTTCGGGGCAGTTTGAATAAGCCAATTTGTTGTTGCAAAAGGTTGAATTTCGGTTTCTTTGACCAATTTTGAGTAGGGCCAAAATTTTGGTATGGGTTGACCAAGTTTGACTTGTAAATATCAGATTGTAGTTTGCTGAACTGAACAATTTCTCCTAGAAATGATTGTTGGGTTTTCTCCCAAGATTACGTTTCCCAGGGAAAAATTTTGGTGTCTACTATGCACGGCTATTCTATTGTGATCTTTACTATTTCTGTTTTTACAGTTAAATTTTCCGAGTGTAATTACTTAATGATGTTCTGGGCTATGCAAAAGTAATAACATATATCATTGGAAGTAATTATCAGCTACAGAAAATTGTGCTTGTGTAATTAGCACTAGAAAAATCAACAAAAGCAAGTCATTTGGAGCATCTTGGGTTTGGATATTTTCTCTTAGAGAGGTTTTGGAGAAATTGGTTTTCATGTTCAGAGAGCCCTAGGATGAAAACCCTTTGGTTTCTTGGTGTGTTGGATGAAACCCCAACTCACTTCAAAGATCTCATAGAGCTTCATCGGCATCAATTGGTGAGCAGATCTATGGATTGAAAGTGGGGATCATCCAGATCTCTAATTTTAGCTTCATTTCCAGTTACAGTTTTTGGGAGGCCAGAATCGGCATCGCAGTCGTTATTTTGGTGGCCATCACCTAAACTATTGTCAACCATTAAGATATTTGTCAATGTTTATAACAGGTTCTGATCTGGATTTGGCGTGTAATATCATATTCAAGATTTAATATATATAATAAGGATGAGTTTTGTTGCATATGTCTCGTGTTATTTATAATTGCAGTATTTTATTGCTATAGTAGCAATGTATTTAATTTCTGGATTTTACATTATTCGCTGGCAATTTTTGTTGTAAATTTTATGGTGTTTCTGGGTGAAATTCAGGAAACAATTTTGCAGAAGTTAAATCCCCATTATTTTGACAAAAATATTGAAAAGGGATATTACATCTAAGGATGTGTTCTTTGTACTAGGACTAAAGAAGGTAGAAATTTCTGAATCTTAATTCTTATGCAGAAATTATTTCTGTTAATCCGGTTAAGCTTCTCCTACTTATACAAGTTATCAACTGAATAAATTCAAGTTAACATCAAAGCAAAACACATAACAGATCTCTACCAATTCAGATCTAGAATAAGCACATGCACACATAGACAAAGTGACACAATTATTTCTGGACAAACTGTCCCCGGAAAAACCCAACGTGAGAAAACCGGTCTCTAGCTGCTGGAGGGCTCTATTATTAAGAATATTTATGAATACACAACTCTGGGTTCCAGATCTGGAAAACCCTACAGAGAAAACTGTAGATCTGTAGAAACTGGCTAATCTAAGACCAACAGTACTAACTCATCCACACCCTCAAACGGGATTTACAGAACGCAGCCAGATCTAGGCCTAGAAACTCAGATCTGCCCCTGAAAGACACTGTGTTAGCCTCTAAAGGCCTCCAAATGCTCATCACTGTCACTGGAAGGGACCGCGTTACCCCAGACTAGGTGACGCAGTCACTACGCTGCCCCTAAGGGTCTTTGCGTAACCCCTGAAGGGTTTCCTGAAAATCACGTTGTCCTTGCTGCTGCTACTGCTGTTGCTGTCGTCTGTTGCTGTTGTTGCTGCCTTCCTCTGCGCTATCTTTCCTGATCTCTTCTCTGCTTCTTGTGTATTCTAGACCCCGGGATCAGATCATCCCCTTGGTCTAAATTCCACTCTCTGCAACTGAAACACTTGAGAATTCTTAGCAACCCCACCTAGAATCTCAGCTTAGCTTCAGTGCTCTGTCTCTGTGTGTCTTACAAATGACCCCAAGCCTTTCCTTTATACTTTTCTCGTTGACAAATCAATGGCCAAGATTAAATCTTTAATCAATGGCTAAGATTAAAAGAAAACTTGATCTGTGTGACTTAAGACAATTTCATCACATGTTTAATTAAATTCACTTTAATTATTTTATTTTTCTAAGCTTTAACTTAGGAAATACATTAAAATAATTAATTAATTTAATATCTCCTAAACCAGATGAAATTTCCAAAATCCATTTCTGGGTCTTGTAGATCAGGTGAACTCTAGTCGTTCCTCAAAATTTGGGACCTAGAGCACAACTGATGCTACCCCAAATACACAAAATCTCAACAAAGAAGACCTTTCTCTCAATCTCACTATAAAGGACAAAGGATGTGAGGTCATGTTTACGAATGGGCAAGTGCTCATTTGTTTAGAGGATACTAACCCAAACACAAGAGTGGCCATCAGGATTACAGAGAGCGACTTACATAGGTTGAAGGGAAAACATGTTCAAGGTTTAGTACATGACAATAACAACCCATGTGAGTTGTGGCACAGAAAGATGGAATACTTGCACTACAAGGCATTGTCAATCCTAAGGGAGATTTTCACTAGTCTCCAAGTCTTTAGCACTAAGCAGTAGGGCATGTACAGAGGGTGTGCACTTGGCAACAATGTCGAGGTAGTTGTTTTGAGCAGCAGCAGCAGGTCCAAGAGGATTTTGGATTTCATTCACTCAAATCTGTGTGGACAAATGTTAGTGGCATCAACATAGGGAGCATAGTATTATGTCATGTTGATTGATGACTATCCTCGGAAAACCTAGAGTTTCTTCATAAAGACCAAGGATGAGGTGTTCATTCGATTCCAAGAGTTCAAGGCCCAGATGGAGAATCGGACAAGCAAGAAGATCAAGGTCTCGAGGACAGACAATGTGAAAGAGTACACCTCCAATGACTCATGATTTCTACGAGGCAGGGATCAAGAAGGAGATGACAATCTCATGCAACTCCTTGTAGAATGAGGTTGCGGAGAGAAAGAATTGATCCATCATCAGTTTTTCCAAGGCTATGCTACATGACCAAGAGTTGCCTTTCTTTGTGTAGAGGCATGTAACAAAGCAGTATGTGTAGAACAAGAGTCCTAACAGGATACTGTGGGACAAGAACCCTCAGGAAGAATTCACAAGGGTGAAGCCATAAATAGGACACTTGAGGATCTTTGGTTGTCTAGTATGCATCCATGTACCTGTGGAGAAGAGGATGAAGCTAGAGCCTTCAAGACAATAGGGGATAGAGAGATATCAAAAGCTTATAGGATCTTCATACAAGTGCAAAGAAAGAAAATTGTTAGCAGAGATGTTAAGCTCGAGGATAACTTGGCATCTAGGAAGTCTTATGAGTTGCCACCAACAATCACAAACAATGTGGAGCAAGAGGGTCCAAAGGCAAAATAATGTGTAGAGCCTTCTAGTTCAAGGAATCAATAGGTGGAGAGGACTCAATATCTCCTTCCAGCTCTATCAAGAGACCTAGGTGGTTTGAGTAGACATTGGGTGATGCTCAAGAGCATGTTGAGGCTCCTAGGAGCACATTCAGGGGGAGAAGGCCAAAAAAAAAAAAAATTGAACTACATGGCATCGATGAGTAACTCCATTGAAGAGGTAGCAAACCGAGATGTTTGATGGAAATCCATGGTTAAGGATGATAGACATTGTGCCAGGACCGAAGGGAAAACAAGTTCCAGGTGGGGCTCTTCACGAAGTACCTTCCTCACTAAGATAGAGTGTTGATAATAGTAGCACCAAGTAGGTACTTGTACTTCCACATAGGTCTAAGTGTCTATACATTAGGAAGTCATCCAAAAGAACTCTTAACCTTACCAATTATTTTAATTAATGGAATTCTTGAAATAATTGACTTTTATGAGATAAAGTGAGTTAATCTAATGAAATGCAAAAGTTATTTGCATTAGAGAATTATATGAATCTCAAACATTGATCTTAAGTGATGTTGAGATATAATCTCAACCATCAATCATTTTGGAGGTTAGGGTTGTGGATTCAATCAATAACTCAAACTTAGAAAAGGAAGGTTAGGCTAAGGGAGAAGACACATCAAGTGAGCAAAAGACTAGGATAGTGAGATCTCAGATATTGGGTGAAGAAGGACTTTTAACCAAGTGTGCAAAGTCCAAGGAAGAGTGCAAAGGGAAGCAAGGGAGAAGGATCTAGATCAGCCAGTAAGATCGAAGGATGGGAGCCCTTGTATGATGACAATTATTCTTAATCAATCAACGGATTTGTAGGAAGAAATATGTGTGCATGTGTATGTGATAGTTGTGATTATTTTGCTTCTATTGTTATCTTTCTATTTACATGTCAACATCTCAGCAGTACTTTTTCATTCAGTAGATCTGCAATAATAAATTAATTTATTTGCTAGTTTAATAAATTGTCGGTGGTTATGGTTAGAGACACTAACATATATGATAGTTGATGTTTGTGATGTTGATTGCAAATTAAAATGTTGGGGAAAATATTGAGTGTGGGGGGGTGGGTGAATCGGTATTTTTAAACTCACTTCAACTTTTCATTTCTTATTCTGATTTCCATACACTATTGTCATTCCTGCAACCCACGTATGTACGTGACTTCAGTAAAGTCAAAGAGTGTATATCCAGTTAACTAACTTTTCATATATTTACACATTTGTTCATCTTTAATCAGCGCATCATTGCTTCATTATTCATTAATTCAACAATAACTATGAACAGTAAAAGCACAATAACAATCACACAAAAGCAACACAACAACACATGAGAACACTAGGATTTTTTAGGTGGAAACCCAATGTGCGAGAAAACCACCGTTGGCGTCACCTTTGTCTTCTTCATTTTTTATAAAGGAAAACATCTTACAATCTTGTACTGGCACAGACTCTTACCAGCACGCAAGCACCCACCTGCTGAAGACTACGACCTTCTCTCGTTCTCCAACACCCACAGGAAAAGAGCTCCAACCCCCTGATCTCACTTACCAACTCCTACAGGAAGGGAGCTCCAACCCCCCAAACAGATTTATCAGCTACCACTGGAAGGAAGCTTCGACTCCCTCACTAAAGGCTCCAACCCTCAGCACCTTTGTGAACCATCCACCTGTCTCAAACCATCAAACCTTTAGGCCACCTTTCATCATATTTTCAGACTGGACCCACTTCCATCATTAAGCCCAATACCAAATAACAATTCTGAAATCAAACACTTGAACCAACTAAATCACTATATTACCAGGAAACCAATTATTGAATCTCAATCAACCAAAGAAACTACATCAAACCAATCTATAACAGTTTATATCAATGCACAACCACTCATCAAGCCATACATTTTTGGTGTAAATTTTTCAATCTGAAAAGTCTACAGTTGTCGTGATAGATTTAATCCTCCTACTTATAAGTTATTATTTCAATAAGTTATTTACAGAAATCTATCGATAAATTTCGAAATAAATACTATTGCAACATTCACAATTCTATATGCAAAGAAGTAAACAGAAAAGGACATAAGCACAAGAATCAATCAAATGTACACAACTATTTTTGGACAATTGTCCCCGGAAAAACCCAATGCGGGAAAACCGATACAGCAATGAGGGTTTTATTAAATTCTTCAACAAATGATTCTTTACAAGGAATATACTGGAAAATAAAATCTGAAGACACCTGAGACAGAATTCTCGGCCCCTCCCAACAAATTCCTGACACCCTGATCAACCTCTACTTCTCTCTGTGCATGTTTGTGTATTTCTCAGCGCAATCCCTGCGCTGGACTGCGTAAGTCTGCGTAGGCTCTGCGTGGGTTCACTGCACTGCAGCGTTGTGCTGCCTCCTGTGACCCACTGCGTCCTTTTGTTCCTGACCTCAGTCACTGATGACTCCCTCCTCCTTCTGCTTCTGCAACTCTCCACCCTGCAACTCTCCCACTGAGATCGAATAATATTACTTCTGAATTGGTCTCCTTCGGGTACTGAGTGTATGCCTGGCTTGTTTTCCAAATGACCCTCAAGCCTCCTTTTATAATCTTCTCGTTGATGAATCAATAGCCAAGATTAAAAGTCTAATCAATGGCTAAGATTAAAACTTGACTTGATCTTTGTTTTCTAGAAGATTCACACTCTGACTTATTTAATTTCCCTAAGTTTAGACTTAGGTCTCTGTTAAAATAATTAATTATTTTAATAAGTCATGAACCGAGTCGAATTTCCACAAACGATTTCAGGGTTTTTTGGAATACTGATGTCCAAGCCTCCTTACAAAGTTTCAGACTTAGAACACTTTCCGATGCTACAAAAATCAACGCTCCCTCTTAGCGAGGAAAGTGTGTTGAGATTTTGTGTATTTGGGGTAGCATCAGTTGTGCTCTAGCTCCCAAATTTTGAGAAGGGACTAGAGTACACTTAATCTACAAGACCCAGAAATTGATTGGGGAAATTTCATTTAGTTTAGGAGATATTAAATTAATTATTTATTTTAATGTATTTCCTAAATCAAAACTTAGGGAACTTAAATAATTAAAGTGAATTTAATTCAACATGTGATGAAATTGTCTTAAGTCACACAGATCAAGCTTTCTTTTACTCTTAGCCATTGATTAAAGATTTAATCTTGGTCGTTGGTTTCCCAACGAGAAAAGTATAAAGGAAAGGCTTGGGGTCATTTGTAAAGATACACAGAGGCAGAGCACTAAAGCTAAGTTGAGATTCTATGGCAGGTTTCCTAAGAATTCTCAGAAGTGTTTCAGCTGCAGAGAGGGGAATTTAGACCAAGGGGATGATCTGATCCTAGGGTCTAGAATCAACAAGAGGCAGAGATCGGCTCAAAGAGGCAGCGCAGAGAAGCAGACGGGCAACAACTTGTGCTTCGCAGGTGTTGCGAAGTCCCTCAAGGACAGCGTAATTGCTGCAAGAAACCCTCAAGGGTTACGCAGAGACCCTAAGGGGCAGTGTAAGGCCTGCGTCACCCAGTCTAGGGTAACGCAGACCTTTCCGAAGTAGTGTTGAGGGTCATAGGGGCTTCAGAGGTTGACGCAGAGGCTTCAGGGGCAGCACTGGTGTTTCTAGGCCCTAGTTTTGGCTGAGTTCTGTAAATCTCGTTTGAGGGTGTGGATCAGTCATTATTTTGGCCCTAGATCAGCCAGTGAATTGTAGATCTATTTTATCTTTGTCAGGTTTTCCAGATCTGGAACCTAGGCTTGTTGGATTTAGAAAAATTCTTAATAATAAAACCCTCTAGCAACCAGAGACCGGTTTTCCTGCATTGGGTTTTTCCGGGGACTATTTGTCCAGAAATAACTGTGTCACTTTGTCTATGTGTGCATGAACTTGTTCTAGATCTGGATTGGTGGAGATCTATTATGTGCTTTGCTTCGATTTTAACTTGAATTTATTCAGTTAATAACTTGTCTAAGTAGGAGGAGCATAACCAGATAAATAGTAAATAATTTCTGCATAAAATGTAAAGATTCAGAAATTTCCACATGGTATCAGAGCAATTGCAGATCTAGGAGGGTCACCAGCAAGAATCTAAAGGTTCTAGCTGCAAGAAGCAGCTGGAAAAGCAGCAGAAACGCAGATATGAAGAGACAGCGCAGTTTTCAGAGGCAGATTCATGCAGAGGGAAGGGTGACGCAATCTAACGCTGTCTCCTAGCAAGCCCATGAAATTACTGCGCAGAGGTAGCTCAGAAACATCGTTGGATCAGTCTGAAGCTTGCCAGTGTGATGCAAATCTGAATCTGTCAGATCCAAAAAAGACTGAAGAAAAGATGCAGAAATTCAGAAGGTGCTGGTGGGGTTAAATTTATGAAGTTTTCATATTTTTAACATAAGCACAAGCGACAAAGAGTGGGAGAAGATCAACTTCTTAGAGAGTTTCTAGCCAAAAGAAACTTGCAGTTTGATCAGAGGATTAAAGAGAGCTGAATCAGTGTTGATTGGGCAGATTTCCAAGGAGAGAAATCGATTGTCAGAGGGAGCAGAAGGTGCCTGTTTCACCAAGGGCTTTAGATCAATTTCTCTAGCAAAGAGAAAAGGAAGTTCTGACACATTCTGAGCAGATGGTTCCTCATGGACCTCGTGATCAGGACAAGTTGGATGGCCTCTCAAACTTTTGAGTTTGAAAGGCAAGGATCCTGATAGTCCTTGAGGCATACAATCTTAGAGACCATGCAGAGCAAAATCTGGCCACACCGACAGATACGCTGCCTTGGCATATTTACCGAATATGCACCCTTTGCAGACATCATCCCACTTGATGCTCATTTCTGGAACTCTTGTGACAGTTTTCTTGAGAATTTTTAACGCCCCATCATGCAAATGTCCCATTCTTCTATGCCATAGTTCATTCAGGTCCATTTCATCAGTGCTGCCAATTAGTGCCATTGGGGATTCGAGTTTCAACTTGTAAAGTTTGTTGCTTCTTACTCCGATCTGTAGATTCTTCTTCCAACTGGGGTGTTTGATGTAAACTCTGTTGCCAATAAAGTAAACGTCATAACCTCGTTTTTGAAGTTGAGACACTGAGAGCAAGTTCAGCCCCAACCCAGGCACATGCAGCACATTAGTGGCCCGAATCTTATTTCCAGCCTCGGTCTGAAATACTACGGTACCTCTTCCAATAGGGGTACATTTCACTTTATTACCCATGGTTATTTTAAAACTCATCTGCTCCTTTCAGTAGTCAGAAAAAAATTCCCACACTCCTGTCACATGAGCAAAAGTGCCATTGTCAATGTACCACACATCAGGAGAAGCAGTGCTTGATACACAAGCAAATTCTTCTTCAAGTCTGGATGCCAGAACAGAAACATCGTGATCCATCTGTTCTATTATGCTTCTTACCCTCTTTGGAGAATTGCGTGAACCCTTCTGAGTTGTTGTTGCAATGTCAAATTTTCTTCCACTTGTCGATTCTCTGTTCCTGTTGCTCATCTCTGGCTTTGATACCATGTGAATTTTTCAATCTGAAAAGCCTACAGTTGCAGTGATAGATTTATTCCTCCTACTTATTATTTCAATAAGTTATTTACAGAAATCTATCAGTAAATTTCGAAATAAATACTACTGCAACATTCACAATTATATATGAAGAGAAGTAAACAGTAAAGGACATAAGCACAAGAATCAATCACATGTACACAATTGTTTTTGGACAATTGTCCCCGGAAAAACCCAATGCGGGAAAATCGAAGCAGCAGATGAGGGTTTTATTAAATTCTTCAGCAAATGATTCTTTACAAGGAATATACTGGCAGATAAAATCTGAAGACACCTGAGACAGAATTCTCGGCTCCTCCCGACAAATTCCTGACACCCTGATCAGCCTCTGCTTCTCTCTGTGCCTATCTACATGTTTCTTTGTGCAGTCCCTGCGCTGGACTGCATAAGTCTACGTAGGCTCTGCTTGGGTTCACTGCACTGCAGCCCTATGCTGCCTACTGTGACACACTGCGTCCTTCTGTCTCTGACCTCAGTCACTGTTGACTCCTTCCTCCTTCTGCGTCTGCAACTCTCCACCCTGCAACACTCCCACTGAGATTGAATTCTATTACTTCATAATTGATCTCCTTCAGGTACTAAATGTATGCCCGACTTGTTTTCCAAATGACCCTCAACCCTCCTTTTATAATCTTCTCGTTGATGAATCAACGACCCAAATTAGAAGTCTAATCAATGGCTAAGATTAAATCTTGACTTGATCTTTGTTTTCTAGAAGATTCACACTCAGATTTATTAATAACCTTTAATTATTTAATTTCCCTAAGTTTAGACTTAGGGTCTCCATTAAAATAATTAATTATTTTAATAAGTCATGAACCGAGTGGAATTTCCACAAACGATTTCTGGGTTGTTTGGAATACTGATGTCCAAGCCTCCTTACAAAGTTTGAGACTTAGAACACTTTCCGATGCTACAAAAATTAACAGTTGGTCATCACAGAAAACAATTGTTGTCACTGAAAACTCTGATCAAACACATGTCAGAAAGTATAGGCTACTTCTCTGAAGCACATCGATATATGTACGCATTTCTTCTGCATCATACTTGCGTACAAATCTGAAATCACTGACAACTAAAAAATGATTCACTATAACACTGAATCAACTACTAAACTGAATCATATATTGAATCAATCACAGATCACCACACAATAGCATCATCACTATTCAACATTCCATTCTATAACCAACACACCCAAACAGTATTGTCAAACACAGATATGATAGCGACATCATCGAAAGACAACAACCCTAGAATATATATGCAACTTCCAGACAACATATCAATGTATATACGCGACAATCATTTATAACACCTACGTACAGATTCTGAACATACTGAAATCTCTTCATTGAATATATACGCGATTACCCAGAAGATGATCCGTGTATGTACCCGACCTTTCAGAGGCAAAGCAAAGTACAGATCTGAGATCACTGAATCATACTTTCGCTGCCACCACAACACATACTGCGCAAACTTTATTATCACATATTCATATCAAAGTATCATTTGTGAAGATTTCTGAATATAATTAAACAAAAACCCCACTATTAAATTCTTGATTTACTTCTCCTACTTACATGAGTTATTAATCTGAAATCTTCAGCATTAACATCGAAGTAAATACATTAACAACCTACACATACAGATCTAAATTGAATAACATGCTCAATGACAAAGTGACACACACAGATTTTCTGGACAACTGTCCTCGGAAAACCCAATGCAGGAAAACCAATACTGCTAGCCTCTGGAGGATTTCTATTATTAAGCAGATTCTGAATACAACATATCTCGGCATCAAACTAGTTAACCTAATAGTGAAATAAATTTGCAGCATTACCTCTATTACGAAGGCAAAAAAAAACTGACTAATTCACACCCTCAAACGAGATTTACAGAACTCAGCCTTTTCCAGCCTCTGTAAACCCCAGCGCTGCTCTGAAGCCCTCTGTGTCAACCCTGTTGGCCTGCGTCAACCTCTGCGCTACTCAGGAAGGGCCTGCGTCACCCTAGACTGGGTTATGCTACCCCGGCTAGGCCTGCGTCAGCCCTCCTGGAATTTTGTTGCCTCTACCCTACCCCTGCTGAGCTCTAGGCTGCTCTGTGTAGTTGTTGTGTAGTTGTTGCGTAGTTGTTGCTTCCTCTGCCCTGCTCTCGTCTGCTGCTTCTCTGCCCTCTTTGTACTCTTGGCCTGGGATTACACCATCCCCCTCGCCAGTACTGCCCCTCGCTGCAGCTGAATCACTTCTGAAATTCATAACAAACCACGCCCTAGAATTCCATGTTAGCTTCAGTGCTCTGCCAGTGTGTGTGTTCTCCAACTGACCCCAAGCCCTCTTCTTATACTTTTCTCGTTGAAACTTCAACGGTCGTGATCTAATCTTGAATCGACGACTAAGATTAGAAGATGCCTGATCCGCGTGACTTAAGTCATTGTCATCACATGTTTAATTTAATTACCTTTAATCTTTTAATTTTCCTAAGTTAGACTTAGGGTCCTTAATTAAAAAGATTAATTAATTAAATATCTCTTAAACAAGATGGAATTTCCCAAAATGCTTTCTGGGTCTTGGAGATCTTATGTACTCTAGTCCCTCCACAAAGTTTGGGAGCTAGAACACATCTGATGCTACCCAAAACCCCAAAATCTCTACACTCCCTCTTAGCGAGGAATGTGCTCTAGCAAAACACTTCACTCTAAAGGTTGCACTGATCTCTAGTGTGGGTCTCTGCGTTGATGCTTGGCCTGCTGCCCTTCATCACTGCACTGTTAATGCTCTCCCGTACTGTTGCCCATGACGTTGCCACATCCGTACTGCTGCTCCCTCTCAAATTGTTGCATCGTGTTGCCAACTACTGCACTGCAACTCAGTTGCTAAGAGTAAGCAACTGAAGGACTCCTGCCCAATCTTTGACAAACAAGTCAATTAGGTTACATCTCATCACTTAAGCTCCATAGGCTGCTACTCTGCATTGTCCTCTGAAGGCTACTGCATTGCTGCAGCTCTGCACTACGTAACAAGACATGCTCTGTGTTGCCTTTGCGCTGCTACCCTCTACGTTGTTGTTGCACTGCATTGTCCTCCTGAAGCCTCTGTGCTGCTACAGCACTGCACTGCGTACCCTATGCTTCTGTTGTATGTGCACTACACCGCTCACACTCAGCGTGTCAGCTCTGCCTCTGCTCCATCCATGATCTTCTGCACCCACTACTCCACTTGTCATGCTACTGTCTTGAGGCTCCCGTAGCACGGTTGTGACCCAACATTTGGGCTACTCAAGTATCCCGCCACAACTCTGTAGCTACTCTACAGATCAAGGTCGCCCCACTTTTGTGGTTCATGAGCACTCATGGCTACGTCATCATTGGTGCCATCGTCTGCTACAGCAGCCTTGGAACTAGAAGCTTCCTTGTCCTTTTTCTTCTGAGGACAATTGTTAGCGAAATGTCCAAGTTCGCCGCACTGGAAAGATTTGAACTTTGATACATCACGCTTATTTTTCCCTTGTTGCCTCTTTGATGCCAAGGCTGCATCTTCCTCTTCCTTCACCTTGCTCAAACCGATGTTATACTGTCTTTTGGAGATTCGGCAGATCTCCTCTTGTCGGAGGATAGCCCACATATTGTCCCAGTTGGGAAGGTCTGCTCTGCCCAAGGGACTTTGGAAAAAAGTTTCCCACTCCTCTGTGACAGCATTGAGAGTGGTCCTCACCATGACATCATCATCCACCTTCACCCCCATGCCAGTCAGCTGATCCCAGATCGACTGCAGTCTAGATAGGAAAGGATCGATCTCCTCTCCCTTGGACATCATGAATAACCTTAGTTGGTTCTCCAGAAGCATCTTTCTCTAGACGGACCTCCCTTGATACAATGTGGTTAAAGCTTACCACATCTCATGAGCCGTGTTCTTCTCAGCGATGTGTGGTACCACATGATCTTTGACCTCGTCCATAATGAAGCGCTTAGCATGTGCCCTTGCTTCATTGTGCTTGTCCAGGAGAACCGCATCAGTTAGTGTAGCCAAGACTTTCTCTGCATGCTCCCGTCTATCGTACGCCTCAATGACTACCATGATTCTAGCCTTCCAGATAGCAAAGTTGGATAGGCCGTCCAACGTATCCTGATCACGCAGTCCGTGTGGCGCCTTCTGCTCAGATATTTGCCGAAAGGGATCCTCCTCTCTATACTAGAGACTCAGATCTAGGGTCCTTGGTGAGAAAGGCACCCTCTGCTCCCTCTAACAACTAACTCCCTTCCTTGGAAGTCTGCCAAACACAACGAATCAACTCCCTTTGATCCTCTGATCGATCTTCAGATTTCTTTGGCAGGAAATCTCCTAAGAAGTTGTTCTCCTCCCGCTCTTTGTCAACTTAACTTAGGCTAAATTCTGCACCGGCAGAATCTTCACCCCACCAACAACTACTAAAATTCTGTAGCTCAGCTTCCAGGTTCATGGCACTCTGCACAGCAATCAAATTTTGGACTGTGTAACCCTAGTTGTCCTCTGCGTGAACATACTGGCTCAGCGCGGCCTCTGCGCAGCGCAGGCTTCTCCTGCGTCCCTCTGGAAGACTCTACGTCAACCTCTGCGAGGCTCTACTGCCTTTGCGTCCCTCTGCTATTGCGTTTCCCTCTCCGGTTTATCTACTGTTGTTGTTGCTTTCTCTGCTGCTTTTTGAAACACAGATTCTTCAGCCTTCTTGCTGGAGATTTAGCTAGATCTGCAATGGCTCTGATACCATGTGAAATTTTCTGAATATACTTAAACAGAAACCCTACTGTTAAATTATTGATTTACTTCTCCTACGTACGTGAGTTACTAATCTGAAATATTCAGCATTAACATTGAAGTAAATACATTAACAGCCTACACATACAGATCTAAACTGAATAACATGCTTAACGACAAAGTGACACATACGGATTTTCTGGACAACTGTCCCCGGAAAAACCCAATGCGGGAAAACCAGTGCTACTAGCTTCTGGAGGGTTTATATTATTAAGCATATTCTGATTACAACGGATCTGGGCACCAAACTGGTTAACCCAGTAAAGAAATAAATTTTCAGCAATACCTCTATTGCGGAGACAGAAAAACTAACTGATTCACACCCTCAAACAGGATTTAAAAAACTCGGTCTTTTTCGGCCTCTACAAACCCCAACGTTGCTCTGAAGCCCTCTGCGTCAGCCCTGCTGGCCTACGTCAACTTTTGTGCTACTCCGGAAGGGCATGCGTCACCCCAAACTGGGTTACGCTGCCCTGGTTAGGCCTGCATTAGCCCTCCTAGCCTCCTGTTGCCTTTGCACTGCCCCTGCTGGGCTCTAGGCTACGTAGCTGTTGCTTCCTCTGCGCTGCTCTAGTCTACTACTTCTCTACCCTCATTGTACTCTCGTCCTGGGATTACACCATCACCCTTGCCAATACTGCCCCTCAATGCAGCTGAAACACTTCTGAAATTCTTAGCAAACCACGCCCTAGAATTCTAGCTTAGCTTTAGTGCTCTGCCAGTGTGTGTGTTCTCCAACTAACCCCAAGTCTTCTTCTTATACTTTTCTCGTTGAAACTTCAACGGTCGTGATCTTATCTTGAATCGACGGCTAAGATTAGAAGATGCTTAATCCGCGTGACTTAAGTCATTCTCATCACATGTTTAATTTAATTACCTTTAATCTTTTAATTTTCCAAAGTTAGACTTAGGGTCCTTAATTAAAAAGATTAATTAATTAAATATCTCTTAAACAGCATGGATTTTCCCAAAACGCTTTCTGGGTCTTGGAGGACTTATGTACTCTAGTCCCTCCACAAAGTTTGGGAGCTAGAGCACATCCGATGCTACACCAACACCCCAAAATCTCAACATCATTATCATCACAGATCTATAATTGTTAGCTACAATCATAAACTGATCAAGCAAGCATATTCATTGGTTTTCAATCTACTTTCAGTTCTATCAAATCTGAGCCATCTGCTTTCTCTCTCATGCATCCCTGTTTCAGATTAGATTTACACATGAATAACCCATAACTTGCACCCACAACACTTTGATCTCCATCTCCTTTTATAGCTTTAGCCTTAGCCAATACCTTAGGCCAATCCCTTAGTAATGTCGTTGGTATTCTTTGACGGGATCAAACAACCGTTGTCACTCCAATTACTATGGGCCAATACCATGGTAATAATCCCTAGTATCCAAAATACCATGGTGCGGATTATGTACGCGACTCATTTTCACAATACCTATGTATGTACACAACCTTGCTTCTCAAGACCCGCGTATACTTTCATAAACTTTACCTTTACCATCCATCTGTCTATGAACTGACATTCTTTTGTCCATATCACTTGTAGCATATGTATCACTCTGCATAAACATCCTGTTATCACAATGTTGACATCTTTATCATGTAGGTTTCAAACAAGGACAACACATTAGCCATACTGCCAACATAAAACTCTTTGGTCGTGATGATCCATTTTATTTCATGGTTGACATTATTTCTTACATTTTGTTGATGACAAATGTTATGTGGAGAAACTTGAAACTTGAAGGGTGATGTTATGGGTTGATCATTTGATGAGAATATTTTAACTGCTAGATGACCGATCTTATTTGTGTACTAAAAGGTTGATGCTTTAATGATTATCATTAATCTACTACAAAGATCTAGGTTTTCATATACGTAACTAATTTTACAATCTACATGCTTTTTTCGAATATGCATGCATCAAAATAATTAAAATATATTATATGAAAAACAACTCCAAGACACTTTGCTTCAGGAGTCTAGAAATTGGTGCTTTGTGCTCCAACTCCCAACAACCTTGCTCTCAGCTGCCATTAATATTGCTATCCACTCCTTTCACCTCACTCTAAATATCCCCTAGCATTACAACCCTTTTAGTCTATTATTCATCATAACAGGTCCCAACAGAAGACAAACAATCCAAGGAACTCTAAAAAGCCTATGGAGGAAGAGAAACACTTCAATTCCCCTTCCTTCTAAAAGATCCCAAGCCACTTATGATCTAACTATGCCCCTTACCCTAGTATGTATATCTCACTTCTATGGCCTATCTATCCTTCTTACCCTAGTATGGATCTTATTAGCAATCTACGCTCAAAAAAGCATCTCTATGTTAGCAATCTAGTTTGTTATATGTATGAAAAATGTCATGCACTAATGGTCATCAATCAGGTAATACATAAACCATACAAAGTACCAACTCTGACAAATTGAGTCATAATGAAAGAAGCAAGTTATACCTGACTGACTTGGATCACTGTAGACCTCAACAAAGTCGCCAGCACACATTGAAAACCCCTCAGTTATTCCTGCACTGCTTGGGAAATCATGTCAGTGCCAATCCTTGGCCAAAATCATCCAAACATTAGTCATATCGTTTGTTATTTGAGAAATGAATTCAATGCCTCTTCCTCGATACCTGTTTAAGGCATTAAGATGCACTACATGGTATGATGTTATACACCACTATAAAATAGTCACTCCACCATATGATAAGCATCAATACTTAATCCAAAAAAGAAATATCAACACAGAAAATTTAAGTTTTGTATGTCACAGCTCATTAGAAAGCTTGGACAAGTGCTTGCCGATTATGTCATTGCTCATGATGAATTGTAAACATGGATATGAATACAGCCACTGAAACTTTGAAATAGCAATAGAAATTTAAGTCAAAACTAGTTTTCCTAAATATTTCCAATATAACTGAACTTTATACTCTTTGAATTCCCGAATTTAACTCCTCAATTTGAAATTTTTATTTGTTTACACATCTACAAAAGGACCAACCATATTATGAATCACAATTTTCAGTTTTTTGCATGCTATGTCTATTTCTAATATCTCATCCTACAGGACACATCGCCTACAGGCTACAGCTTGAGTGTCCATATCCTGCATGTCAGGCTTGTGTCACACTAGGGCATGTGTTGGACACACATTTGACACATCCTAAAACAGGACATATCACACATGTTAGACAGGTGCCTGACACAAGGTAGCAGTGTCCGAACATGACCAAGCTCAGTAAGTCTCCACAACAGAGAATTTGGTTTTTCCATTTTGTACAAAAATCACCATTTGCTTAGACTGCCCGAGATTATGCAATCTGGAGCAAGAGTGTACACAGATGGTAGAGGACATCAGTTGATTGATATGATAGCTAAGTCTATGTCACCTGATACAATGACACGAGACATGGACAACACAAAAATACAAGCATCCGGTACATGACATCTATGTCACAAGGTTCGTCGAACTTTAACCTTGAGGTTCAAATTTTGGCGAATTTCAAAAAAATGTTGAGGTTCGACAAACCTCATCAAACCTCCTAACCATTGACCACGTCCATAGATCAAAACTCATAACCTCATGTCACAACTCAAGCTTGTAATTTATCCTTGCAGTGTCCATGTCCGTGATAGCAATTTTGATGTTTACTGATGTTGACTTCAACATCAGTAAACATCAAAATTATGTCCATGATAGCAATTTTGATGTTTACTGATGTTGACTTCAACATCATAAACATCAAAATTGCTATCACGGGCATGGACACTGCAAGGATAAATTACAAGCTTGAGTTGTGACATGATATATAGATGAACGTAATGGCGAACCTCATTTGAACCTCATCAACAAAATCGAACTCAAACCAAACCTAAGCATTGCCGAACCCGAACCATGTGACATTGCATGACATGACAACCCCCGCAACAAGACATGAAGGACAGGTTATATATATATATATATATATATATATATATATATATATATATATATATATATGGTCTACACAATGTTCCAGACCCCAGTTTAACTAAGTAACGCAGAGGGGATACGTACAAGGGGGATGCATATAGCAACCTAAAGCTTAGGGAAGCTGGGAAATTGTGGTTACAGCGTGTAAATATTATAAAATTATTAGAAATTTAATATAAAAAAAAATTAAAAAAAAATCCCAACAATATGTTAATAACTAAATTAATAGATAGTAAATCTTATTAATTATGAAATGCACATCTAATATGATCATCATTTCATACTAGACTATTGTGAAGTAAAATTATCATTTGACATTTCTGCAATCATCAATGTAAATCTAAAAATAAATTACTAAATTGAATCTATCATTTGATATTATGCAATGTTCCATCTAAATTCATCATTTGGCAATGGGAATTAATATTATGCAAGGTACATCTAAATTAAATTCATCATTTGACAATTGAAACTACTCAATGCACATCAAAAATAAAATTCATCGTATGACAATGACATTTGAATTCTAAAACAACCATAGAAAACTGAACTAAAAATAAACATAGAAAGCAATGAAATACAAAAATTGCTATTTTTAATTGTTATTAGCGAAAAAATTCGGGGGACACATCCCTCTTGCATCCCCCCTGCATCCCCTCGTCCCCCCACAAGAGAGACGCACTTCGTCACCAGAAAAACGCCCTCCTAGAGTTTCCCCAAGTTTTCCAAAAAAGGGGGCGTGGGGAAAGTTTCCCCAGGAGTTTCCCCATCTCGGGAGCGTGGGGGAGCGGGGAAGCGCGTACCCCACCCTAGGGGACATGTCCCCGTGGAACACTAATATATATATAGTGAATTACACACAAATAATGAAATATAGACAAAGATTCAATTTAGAGACAAAAGCATTCACATGATGATGATACAAATTAAATCATATATATAACCAGTACTACATCAACAACGACAAATGGACAAACACACAAGAAATGAAAACCATCAACTGCAATTTTCTCATAAGTCATCAAAATCAAAATGTATTACATAGATATTGACCCATTGAGTCACTACTACTATAGGTGGGAATGCCTATGGTAAATACAAAACAGGGTAGATACTAGAACCGTAGATCAAGATGGAAGAATCTCATAGCTCGTGAGTCATCACTATCAGCAGCCCTCCATGTCATCAACATCAAAACCAGCATCATTGACACTGGTCTCTTCCCCATACTCCTTTATATCCAATCTAATCTTTGCATCTGCTAGTGTGGAGGATGACCCCTCAAGAGGATCACCATCATCGAAAGTGACCAGCTCTAGCACCAGTTCATTAAGATCCAAGTTGGTCAATGCCAACTCAACATTGTTGTCCAAATCCATTTCATCAGGAAACACATCAGACATATTTTTCTTTCCCTTCAACCACTCCTCCATCTATCGACAAATCCACCTACCGGCACTTTGCATCTCCTCTAACACTCGTTACTCTCCCTTACTCAACTCCAAATCCTCCCACACAAAGTCACCTAACATGATGTCATGAGACATGGAGAACACGAAAATACAAGCATCCAACACATGACATGACGAAACCCAAAACAAGAAATTAAGGACACGTTTTATATATATATATATATATATATATATATATATATATATATATATATATATTAAAAAAATAAAAATATAACAAATTAGTGAATTACACACAAAAAGTGAAAAATAGAAAAAGATTCAATTTAGAAACTAAAACATTTGGCTGATTATGATGATACAAATTCAATCATATATACAACTAGTACTACATCAATGGCGATAAATTGACAAACACGCGAGAAATTAAAACCATAAATTGTAGTTTTCTCATTAAGTCATCAAAATCAAAATGTATTACATAGATACTGACTCATTGAGTCATTGCTACTATAGGTGGGAATGCCAAAGGGAAAATACAAAAGAAAGTAGATACTAGAACCATATTCCAGCTACCTTTGATTGAGCCGTGTTGTGATATGATAAACAAACAAACTGCTATTAGAAAAACAAATTGTTTTAGGAAGAAAATATTGTTGTAGAAAAAATTAAAAGAATATGGATGGCAAATCCACTTATCAGCACTTCAAATCTCCTCTAACACTAGCTACCTCCCTTGATTGCACTCCAAATCCTCCAACAATTCCAACAACTTGACTGGATGAGTGAAATACAAAGGCAGAAACAAGTTTTCAAGTGTGTGAGGGTCACTTTTCTATGGACACATGTCCAAAAATCATGACACGTGTGTGACTAGTGTCAAGATACGAGCCAAAGTTGCGACAGGGACGTGTCATGCTAGTGTTGTGTCCAACATCAAGAATATGCAACATGAGGGAGGGTAGGGATGTGTCAAGTAACTAGGTTCCCACAACTCCAAAAACTCATTTGAATGAGTGAAATTAAAAGGTAGAAAAAGGATTCAAAGAGCTCGACATCAATTTTCTATTGACATGTGCCCAAAAATCGTGACGTGTGTGACTGGTGTCCGACGTGAGTTTGACTCATGTCCTATGCATAGGACACAAGTCAAACATGTGTCATGCTAGTGTTGTGCCCAACACGAACAATACGCACCACATGGGGCAGGCAGCGTGGGAGGGGGAGGGGGAGGAGGGGGAGTAAGGGATGTGGTAGGTAACTAAGTTGCTAGCCAATCCATAGAAACATTAACCATAGTCGAATGATAACTATCTATCATCTCAAGGCACTTGATGTCGTGCGGAAATTTCAGATTGGTGTGCAATTACAAACACTTTTCCATTATTAGGATCTATGTTCTCTAAGATAGGATGATTTTTCTCTGCAGATAAGAAAGTTCATTGCTTGAAAGGTTATAAGACAATATAGTCTTTGTCTTTCTATATTTTAAACTAGAATAATCTTCTATAATTTCACAGTCCTACTAGTTCCAATAGGAGTTCTAGTTTTTGAAAATCCTAAGTCTTAGATACACAACCTGCACAAATGTATGAAAGCAAACATTCTTAGATTTGGCTAAGAAAAGGTTGTAGAACACATGGATTCATGTTTTGAATTTTTTTGTCATCTCCCATCTCCTTAGTTATTTAGTCAAATGGATTTGGATGGCAATGTTGAGTTGGCATTTGTAATATCCCAAATTGGGAATAGACAACAATACAAAGCAACACAAGACTAAAACTACAGCAAATAGAAGCAGACATTAAAAACACTGCAAATAAACCAGAGCTGCTGAGCCATTTTATTAATATTTCTGAAATGAGGGACAAGTAAAAGTAGTGCTCAGAATGATAGCACCTTGGCCTGCTCTAGGTAGGCTGAAATGGTCTCTCTTTACCTGCTCAGAAAGTCTACTCATCTATTGCTCTGCGTGGCTCATCCTCTACATTGTCCTGCTGAAAATGTTGTTGCTGGCTGAAAAGGAACTGCAAAAAGGGGCTGTTCTATTGCTCACAAAAATCCGAAACACAGACACCAGACTCTCCTCCAAAAACCCAGAATAACCCGCGAAGGATTTCCAGAAAGGCTGACCCCGAAAAATCACCCCCTTGGGATGGGTATGCACTTCTGCTAGGTATGTTGGTCTCTGAACTGAACTATTGGAAAGAATGGCCTCCAACTACCAAAAGAACTCCACTATGGAAGGGTTGATCCCCTCACAAGGCTCCAAACTGAAATGTCTCAAGCTTCCTCCTCTCCCGGAGCCGCTCTCCTCCTTGACTGCATAATCCCCTGAGTGACAACACTGCCTTGGATGAACTGTGTAATCCTGGTGCTGAATTGCTGTTGCTGCTCACAAAAACTGAAGGTAGGGCTCCTCTCCTAAGCGAGCACTTGAAGTCCCCCGAGGACAAGGTTGGGATCTTCGCTCGGAGACACCAGTGTGCCAAACAGCGCTTGCAGACTCAGCTAAACAGCTCAAGCATGCTCTGGTCTAGATAGACAAAAATTCTGAAGATGTATGAATGCATGAGAATGGTTGCCCTCATCCCCTTTTTATGCTATTGAGCCTCCAACGCTCCCTTGGGCCCACTAGTGTTGCGTTGTCCCTCTGCCACGTTGTCCCCATGCTGCTCTGCGCTGCCTGTCCCCCCACTGCCACTACGCTTCTTGTCCCCACATTGCCTCTGTGATGACTAAGTTACCATCTCTCCTGCGTTGTCACTTGGCCTCATGGGCCCCACCTTGCCTTTTAATTATCTTGCCTAAGTGACCTTAGGAGAGTGATTTTATTCTAATGTTGGGTTATCGGTCCCTTCACCCCTTTATTTCCTGATGAACTTTAGAAAGGCAAAATTTAACAAAAATTAAAATTCCAATTACCTATCTGCTAATTGAGAATATTACAGTCCTCCCTGCTAAAACGTTGCTTGTCCTCAAGCAACTACAAGGATGGATGTTGCAGTATCTTTTCCCCATCCCAAGTGGCATCCCCATCTGGAAGGCTCCTCCGTTTGATCAGATATTCCTTGACTGTCTTGCTCCTCAGCTGTATCTCCCGAGTGTCTAGAATCACCTCTGGTTGCAGCACCAAATGCCCCTCATCATTTGTAGGTGGGAGCTCCATAGTTGCAGTCACTTTCTGCCCAAGAGCCTTCTTCAAGCATGAAATGTGGAAAATATTGTGGATCCTACCCCCGGTTGGCAGCTCTAGCTCATATGCTACCTCCCCAACTAGTCTAATCACCATGTATGGCCAATAGAAGTGGGGCTTGAGCTTCTCCGCTCCTTTCTGCTTCAACGTGGACTGTTTTTACAGCTGAAGACGGAGGTAAACTAGATCATCCACCTCAAACTGTCTCTCTATGCGGCCTCTATCTGCATACAATTTTTGTTGGTTCTGTGTTGTAGCTAGGTTGTCCTTGAGAGCTAGGAGTATGTCTTGGCTCTCTTGGATCCAATCTTTGGCCCTTGGGGCCTTGCTAGCTCCAAACATTACGTCAACAAAAGTTAGAGCATTATAACCATACAAAGCGTAAAATGGAGACATACCAATTGACATATAGAATGTCGTGTTGTAGCAGTACTCTCCCAGGTGAAGCCAACACAGCCAAGCCTTTTGTTGCCCTGTGATATAGTTTCTCAAGTAGCCCTCCAGCCACTTGTTCACTATCTCTGTCTGTCCATCGGTCTGTGGGTGATAACTGGTACTGGGTTGTAAATTTATGTAGATGTTCTATGCTTGATGCAACTTTACTTTTTACTACAGCAATCACATAAACAATCAAGTAAAATGTTGATAGAACATACCAGAGGATCTATAGAAGACAAACCAGAAACAGAAGAATGTGGTGGTGCGTTACGGCAGTCAACAAGATGCTTCAACAAGCAAAGTCTTCTTGGTCGGCCAACCCAGCTTGTGTCAAAACAGCCCTCAAAACAGTCACCCGATCAACCCAAAGTCAACCCCAGAAAAGTCAAAGCTGTCCAGAAAAGTCAATGCAGGGCAACAGCAATAAAGTGAACGCAGCTCGGTCTTCGGTCAACCTTTTGACCTCGGTTCTTGTCCCAATGTGTACGGCCTTCCAAAATCGAAATCTCCACCAATTTTCAGCCCTTTTGGACCATGCGTTGACCAAAGTCAACGCTAGTCAAACTAGCGTGGAAACCCTAGCTACGGTGAGCTGCAGTAAATTTGGTCAAACACTTGCTGCAGTAATTCGTCCTCTTTCCCACGTGTGAATCGAATTTGCCTCCAAGGAGCTCATACTAAATCAGAAGAGGAGATGTGTGTGATGAGAGTGAGTGAAATGATCTCCAACGTTGACTGTATATATATCCATCATTGAGGTGTGTGACACATCTGCTGGGGGTGTAAAACCTTAAGGCCGACCTGCACATATTTGAAATTATTAAAAAAAAAATTCAAAATAAATGTTCCGCTCATCAGATTAAGATCAATTTTATATCGATCTTACACCTCTCCAAAAGAGGAACCCAATAAAAATATTGGTATCTTCATCTGAGCATCACAACATGGAGTTTGGACCTAGTTCTCCAACTTTAGCACTACCTCTCAACTAGGGAGAACTCCATCCACCTGTGCAATCAAACATCGTGCGCCATTCTACCGTAACTTGCTTTGCTGGCCTCTTTATTTCAGAACAGAAGTGGGTCAGTCACAAAGACATCATCCCCCAGCTGACAGATTCAGCCCAAAGGTCTGAAACCTCTATCAGACTCACAAAGAGTCTCATACAAACCCGAAGTTGGTTTACCTGACCCGAAGTCAGTTGGATGTCCGAAACCTCACTATACTTGATCCCAGATCAAGTGGTTGGACCGTGCCATCCTAGATAGAGAGTACGGCAATCTCTGATGCGTCCATCAGTCTTTGCTACTAGTCTCTAGCTTTTCCCACCTCATTGGCCAAATGAGAGGTACTTCCCATGAGCCCTGAACTCAATGGGTAGGATGCATATGGGGCATAGATAATGAGAGGTGAACCAACTCAAAATCACAACGGTGGGGCCCAAACACACCAACAAGGTTCGGCAAGCCTAGCCTTGTGGTTGCTTATAGCTCCGAGAAGCTATCCCCAAAGCCCCCCAGAGCTCCTAGAGCTCATCGTCCAACAGGACCCACATCATAGGGTCGTTCCACGATGCCAAGACTCTCACGAAAGTTTAGGAACTTGACCTTCCCCAGGGGCTTTGTGAGAATATCTGCGACCTGCTCATCAGTTCCTATATGATCGAGCCTTACAGCGCCTCGCTGTACCATATCCCGGATAAAGTGGTACCTGATATCAATATGCTTGGATTGATCGTAGAACACAGGATTCTCGGACAAGCGAATCCCACTCTGGTTATCACAGAGTATCACGGTGGTGTCTAGCACATGTCCGAAAAGCTCACTAAAGAGCTTTCGCAACCAAACTGCTTCACAACAGGCCATACTCGTTGCAATGTATTCGGCCTCTGCAGTGCTCAAAGCCACCGACTTCTGCTTCCTGCTCATCCATGAGATTGAAGCAGCATCCCGATGTGCTCTTACGATCCACCACACTGCGAGCCCAATCGGCATCAGTATATCCAAGGAGTGTCACGCTCCTGGCAGTGTATCTCAACCCATGGTTTATTGTGCCCCAAAGATATCTCAAAAGATTCCTGGCACCAACCCAGTGAAAGTCATGAGGCTCAACCATCTGTTGACTCAAAGTGTTCACTGCAAAACATATATCTGGACGGGTGTTCACTAAGAATATCAGGGCCCCTACGAGTTGATGATACTCAGTAGGATTAGACAATACGGGCCCAGCAGCGCTGCCACTCAACTTCTTGAAGTTGAGCTCCATTGGTGTTGACACGGACTTGCAATCCACCATACCAAATCTTTCCAGAAGCTTCACAATGTATTTTCCTTGAGAAAGGAAAATCTCGCCACATCTCTGCCAGACCTCCAGGCCTAGGAAGTAGAGCATCAATCCTAGGTCCTTCATCTCGAACTCAGCAGCGAGCTCCCTGTTGCACTGAAGAATGAGAGGATCAGCACCTTTCAGGAAGAGGTCATCCACATACAGCACCAGAATGAGAGGTTTTCCCTTAACAACCTTGAAGTAAAGGTTCGGATCAGCATTACTTCGAGTAAAGCCCAGCTTCATCAACTAGCTATCTATCCTCTCGTACCAAGCTCTGGGTGCTTGCTTCAGCCCATAGAGGACTTTCTTCAACCTGCAGACATGGGTGTCCCGATCCTGGACTTCGAACCCTAGAGGTTGCTCTACATATACCTCTTCCTTTAACGCACCATGCAGAAATGCGGTCTTCACATCCATCTGATGAAGACTCCATCCTTGTGTAGCAGCAAGGACTATAATAGATCGAATGGTGGTGTATCGGGCCACAGGTGCAAATATGTCATCATAATCTATGCCTTCCTTTTGAGAGAAGCCACGCGCAACGAATCTTGCCTTGAACTTTTCAGCACTTCCATCAGATCCATGCTTGATCTTGTAGAGCCATTTCGAGGTGACAACTGCTTTGTCCTTTGGTCTTGGAACCACATCACAGACATCATTCTTCATAATGGACTCATACTCTTCGTGCATAGCATCCTTCCAGACTTGATGCTTTACGGCTTCCTCAAAGGATCCAGGCTCAAATTGTACAATAGTACTCATGGCTGCTAGATACCCTTGGTATCGACTCGGCTTCTTGCTTTCACGGAATGTCCCCCTTGGGGCAACATGTCCCTCAGCATCCTTGAGAGTGTCCCTAAGCCATGATGGTCTCTTTCCCAGTGAAGGAGGTGGATCAATCGGGTCCATCGGTCCTTCAACATCAGGCATTGTTTCATCCTTTGGTTCCTCTTGATTTCCAGGCCTTGCTTCATTATCTTCCTCAGATCTCGGAAGATTGACTACTTTCCTCAGGGAAGTATCTTCGTCAAAGGTGACATCGTGGCATATCTCCACTTCCCTTTGACCAGGCACATAGACTCTATAGGCCTTCGAAGTTTCACTATAGCCCACAAACATTCCTTTCTTCCCAAAAGCATCCAACTTGCTCCTCTTTTCTTTCGGCACATGAAAGTAAACAGTACATCCAAAAACTCTAAAATGTGAGACATCAGGTTTCTTACCAGAGAAAACCTCTTCGGGAGTTTTGGATTCTAGAGCGGAATGCGGGCATCGATTTTGTATGTACACAGCAGTGTTTGAAGCTTCTCCCCATAGAAACTTCGACAGACTTTGGTCACATAGCATGGCACGGGCAGCTTCCACAATGGTCCTGTTCTTTCGTTCAGCAACACCATTTTGCTCGGGAGTATAGACAATTGTGGTCTCCCTCTTAATGACAGCTTCTCTGCAAAAGTCCTTGAACTCTTTTGTCTCATATTCAGTGCCATTATCAGTTCTCAAAATCTTAATCTTCTTCCCTGTCATATTTTCCACCAAGGCTTTGAATGTACGGAACCACATGAAAGCCTCATCCTTCTTCTTTAAGAACTATATATAGGTTTTGCGAGAGAAGTCATCTATGAATGTCATATAATATGAACATCCTCCTAAGGATGTCACGGGCAGCATACCAGATAGATCAGAATGGATCAATTGCAAGACATCAGATGTCTTTGTGACACTAGCGGGGAAAGGTCCCCTTGTATGCTTTCCTTCAGCACAACCCTTACATACACCTTCATGATTATTTGGAAACTCGGGCATCCCTGTCACCACCTTCCTTGCTTCGAGAAGGGCTTTGTAGTGAAGGTGTCCAAACCTTTGGTGCCATAGTTCAGTCTGTCGAATAGTATCACATGTCATTGCTCCCAGCGAACTTCCTCCAACCTGGTAGAGTATATCAACTCTAAACCCAATCGAGATAGCTTCCTTGAAGCTCTTCTTCCACATGAGCACCTTTCCATCAGTGAATGGAACATTGAAACCTTTGTCTTCCATGGCCGATATAGACACAAGGTTCTTCTTCAAATTTGATACATGGAGTACATCCTGCAAGTGGGGGACTTGACCTTGAGACAAGTGGAGGGTCATAGTCCCTGTCCCTTTCAGGGGATATGTGGCATTATCTCCAAGGATAATTTCCAGATTAGTATCCTTCTCAACCATATCAGAAATTGCTTCCTTGAACCCAGTGATATGCCTTGAGGCACCACTATTTATCAACCAGACATCCATAGTGTCGGGTGGGGATGTAACAGAGAGGGAAGATACAAGAATGTATTAATTTCTTTTATCAACAACATGTTCCTCATACCTGGAGTTTCTTGACCTTTTAAAAGGTTGATCATTTCCGTCAGAGGGAGCCTTCCTCTCTCCCTTGGACCTAGTGTTCATTTGATTTCCATTTCTCCGGTTGTTGTTGTTATCATCACCATCGGGAGAATCCTTCTTGAAAGGACATTCTCTAGCATAGTGACCAGGCCTGTGACACGTGAAGCACTTTCCCTTCTTTCCTTGGGCCCTTGCTTTTCCCTTGTTCTTTGGACCACCAGAGTTCTTCTTTCTAGAATGAGCAGTGTATGCAGCATTTCCTCCATTTCCATACTCCTTCATTCTTGATTCTTCTTGAACGCATCTTGACAGTACTTCGTCAAAGTCAGGTATCACATTATTATTTAGAATGGTAGTGTTGAACACATGCCATTCAGATGAGAGCCCTCCGAGTGCGGTGAGTACCATTTCTCGGTTAGCTATTGTCTCCCCAATAGCTAGCAGATTGTTCCTGATTTCAATCAACTTCAAAAAGTATGATTGGACGGACTCATCTCTGCCTTTCTTCAGATTCTTCAATTGATTCTTCAAGAATAGTACTTGATTTGCATTGTTGGCCTTGAACATGAGGATCAATTCATCATACATCTCTTTGGATGTGCCCAACTCAGAGATGTAGGCCACTAGGCTTTTATGAATGGATTCCCTGATCATCAGCTTTGCTTTGATCTCCCCCTTCTTGTACTTTGTTTTGGCAGCAGTTGTAGCAGTGGATGGAGGTTCTTAGATTTTACCCTGCACATAGTCCATGACATCTTGGTCTTCCAATTTGAGATCAAATATCATCTTCCAAGCATGGAAGTCATCCTTCCCAGTCAATTTGTCCTCCTCCTTGAAGCCATAGCTTGTGGAACCCATTATCCTCTCCGATGATTGCTACAAATAGGGCTTGTCTTCACCTTAGCTCTGATACCATGTAAATTTATGTAGATGTTCTATGCTTGATGCAACTTTACTTTTTACTACAGCAATCACGTAAACAATCAAGTAAAATGTTGATAGAACATACCAGAGGATCTATAGAAGACAAACCAAAAACAGAAGAATGTGGTGGTGTGTTACGGCAGTGAACATGATGCTTCAACCAGCAAAGTCTTCTTGGTCAGCCAACCCAGCTTGTGTCACAACAGCCCTCAAAACAGTCACTCGGTCAACCCAAAGTCAACCCCAGAAAAGTCAACGTTGTCTAGAAAAGTCAACGCAGGGCAGCAGCAATAAAGTCAACACGGCTCGGTCTTCGGTCAACCTTTTGACCTCGGTTCTTGTGCCAATGTGTACGGCCTTCCAAAATCGAAGTCTCCACCAATTTTCAGCCCTTTTGGACCATGTGTTGACCAAAGTCAACGCTGGTCAAACTAGCGTGGAAACCCTAGCTGCGGTGAGCTACAGTAAATTCGGTCAAACCCTTGCTCCAGTAATTCGTCCTCTTTCCCGCATGTGAACTGAATTTTCCTCCAAGGAGCTCGTACTTAATCAGAAGAGGAGATGTGTGTGATGAGAGTGAGTGAAATGATCTCCAATGTTGACTATATATATATCCATCATTGAGGTGTGTGACACATCTGCTGGGGGTGTAAAACCTTAAGGCCGACCTACACATATTTGAAATTATTAAAAAATAAATTCAAAATAAATGTTCTGCTCATCAGATTAAGATCTATTTTATATCGATCTTACACCTCTCCAAAAGAGGAACCCAATAAAAATATTGGTATCTTCATCTGAGCATCACAACATGGAGTTTGGACCTAGTTGTCCAATTTTAACATGGGTTCAACTCAATGCCCACCAAACGGAATAGCTCCTGCCAAAAGCCACCCATGAACCAAATGTCCCGATCACTGACTATGCTCTTTGGAAAACCATGGAACCTGAAAACATCCCAGAAAAACAACTCACCCACCTATGAAACAGTATACTGTGCGGAGATGGCGAAGAAATGCGCATACTTTATCAGTCAATCAACAACCACAAAGATGTAATCCTTTCCCTACACCACGGGCAACCCTGTGATGAAATCCATGGAGATGCTCTCCCATTTCCCCTCTGGAATGGGAAGCAGGTGACTCAGCTCCCCTTTGTTCCTCTGACAAACTTCGCACTCCCTGACATGTCGAAGTACGTCCTCCTTGAGGCCCATCCATAAGAACCTCTCCCTGATGGCCCTGTAAGTTTTAGTGAACCCTTGATGGCCGGAAAGTAGTGAGTCGTGGGTTACAGACAAGATCTGTTGATATTTTGGGTTGTTCGGGTAGCATCAGATGTGCCCTAGCTCCCAAACTTTGTGGAGGGACTAGAGTACAAAAGATCTCCAAGACCCAAAAAGCGTTTTGGGAAATTCTATCATGTTTAAGAGATATTTAATTAATTAATCTTTTCAATTAAGAACACTAGGTCTAACTTAGGAAAATTAAAAGATTAAAGGTAACTAAATTAAACATGTGATGAGAATGACTTAAGTCATGCGGATCAAGCATCATCTAATCTTAGTCGTCAATTCAAGATTAGATCACGGTCGTTGATGTTTCAACGAGAAAAGTATAAGAAGAGGGCGTGGTTTGCTAAGAATTTCAGAAGTGTTTCAGCTGCGGAGATGGGCAGTATTGGCGAGAGGGACAGTCTAGTGCGAAGATGGCGAAGAAATGCACATACTTTATCAGTGAATCAACAACTACAAAGATGTAATCCTTGCCCTACACCATGGGCAACCCTGTGATGAAATCCATGGAGATGCTCTCCCATTTCCCCTCCGGAATGGGAAGCGATTGTAGCAAACTTGCAGAGTGACTCAGCTCCCCTTTGTTCCTCTAAAAAACTTCGCACTCCCTGACATGTCGAAGTACGTCCTCCTTGAGGCCCTTCCATAAGAACCTCTCCCTTATGGCCCTATAAGTTTTAGTGAACCCTTGATGGCCTGAAAGTAGTGAGTCGTGGGTTGCAAACAAGATCTGTTGATATTTTGGGTTGTTGGGGTAGCATCAGATGTGCCCTAGCTCCCAAACTTTGTGGAGGGACTAGAGTACATAAGATCTCCAAAACCCAGAAAACATTTTGGGAAATTCCATCATGTTTAAGAGATATTTACTTAATTAATCTGTTTAATTAAGAACACTAGGTCTAACTAAGGAAAATTAAAAGATTAAAGGTAACTAAATTAAACATGTGATGAGAATGACTTAAGTCATGCGGATCAAGCATCATCTAATCTTAGCCGTCAATTCAAGATTAGATCACGGTCGTTGATGTTTCAACGAGAAAAGTATAAGAAGAGGGCTTGGGGTCAGTTGGAGAACACACACACTGGTAGAGCACTGAAGCTAAGCTGGAATTCTAGGCTATGGTTTGCTAAGAATTTCAGAAGTGTTTCAGCTACGAAGAGGGGCAGTATTGGCAAGAGGGACGGTCTAGTCCCAGGGCAAGAGTACAACGAGGGCAGAGAAGCAACATACCGAGGCAATGCAGAGGCAGCAGCTACGCAGCTCAGCCGAGAGCCCAACAGGGGCAGCGCAGAGGCATCAGGAGCTATGCAGGGCTGACGCAGGGGAAAAAAGGGCAGCGCAGAGGCATCAAAAGCTACGCAGCGCTGACGCAGGCCCAGAAAGGGCAGCGCAGAGGCAGCAGAAGGCCAAGAGGGCTGACGTAGGCCCAGCCAGGGCAGCATAACCCAATCTAAGGTGACGTAGGCCCTTCCTGAGCAACGCAGAGGCTGAGGCAGAAGGCTTCAGAGCAGCTCTGGGGTTTCTAGAGGCCGGAAAGGGTTGAGTTCTGAAATCCCATTTGAGGGTGTGAATCAATCAGTTTTTTTGTCTCTGGAACAAAGGTATAGCTGCATATTTATTTCTCTCTCGAGTTAACCAGTTTGGTGCCCAGATATGTCGTACTTAGAATTTGCTTAATAATAAAAACCCTTCAGAAGCTAGAAGGATCGATTTTCCCGCATTTGGTTTTTCCGGGGACAGTTGTCCAGAAAATCCTTGTGCGTCACTTTGTCATTGTGCATGTTATTCAGTTTAGATTTGGATGTGTAGGATGTTAATGTATTTACTTCAATGTTAATGTTGAAGATTTCAAATTAATAACTCATGTAAGTAGGAGAAGTAAATCAAGAATTTAACAGTAGTGTTTTTGTTTAAGTATATTCAGAAATTTTCACATGGTATCAGAGAAATTGCAGATCTAGTTGGATCTCCAGCAAGAAGGCTAAAGAATCTGTGTTGCAGAAAGCAACAGAGAAAGCAGCAGCAGAGGGACGCAGAGGCAGCAGAGCCACACAGGGGCTGACGCAATCCCAGCTGGGTGACACAAAGGCAGCACAGTGCCTTCTAGAGGGACGCAAGAGCAGCTTACGTTGTGCAGTTGCTGCGCAGAGGCTGCACTGAGCCAGTCTACTCATGCAAAGGCCGACCAGGGTGACGCAGTCCAGAATTTGAGTGTTGTCCAGAGTGCCATGAACCAGAAGCTAAACTGCAAACCTTCAGTAGTTGCCGGTGGGGTGAAGATTCTGTCGGTGTAGAATTTAGCCTAAGCTAAGTTGACAAAGAGTGGGAGGAGAACAGCTTCTCAGAAGATTTCCTGCCAAAGAAATCTGATGATCGATCAGAGGATTGAAGACAGTTGATTCATTGTGTTTGGTAGACTTCCAAGAGAGGGAGTCAGTTGTCAAAGGGAGCGGAGGGTGCCTTTCTCGCTAAGGACCCTAGATCTGAGTCTCTAGTATAGAGAGGAGGATCCGTTCCGACAAATATCTGAGCAGATGGCACCACACGGACTGTGTGATCAGGATAGGTTGGACGGCCTGTCCAACTTCGCAATTTGGAAGGCCAGAATCCTGGTAGTCCTTGAGGCCTACGGTATACGGGAGCATGCAAAGAAAGTCTTAGCTACACCGACTGATGCGAAACTCCTAGAGAATCACAATGAATCAAAGGCACATGCCAAGCGCTTCATTATGGACGGGGTAAAAGATCGTCTAGTACCACATATAGCCGAGAAGGCGACGGCTCATGAGATGTGGGTAGCCCTAACCACATTATATGAAGGAAGGTTCATCCAGAGAAAGATGCTTCTTGAGAACTAGCTGAGGTTATTCATGATGGCCAAGGGAGAGGAGATCGACCCTTTCCTATCTAGACTGCAGTCGATCCGGGATCCGCTGACTGGCATGGGGGTCAAGGTAGATGACGATGTCATGGTGAGGACTGCTCTCAATACAGTCACAGAGGACTGGGAAAATTTTGTCCAAAGTCTCTTGGGTAGAGCGGACCTTCCCAACTGGGACAACATGTGGGTTATCCTCCGACAAGAGGAGATTTGCCGTATGTTGAGATTTTGTGTAGTGGGGGTAGCATCAGATGTGCTCTAGCTCCCAAAATTTGTGAAGCGACTAGAGTGCACATGATCTACAAGACCCGGAAAGGGATTTGGGAAATTTCATTTGGTTTGATAGATATTTAATTAATTAATAATTTTGATGTAAATAATTAAATTTAATTAAATTAAACATGTGATGAAATTGTCTTAAGTCACACGGATCAAGCTTTCTTTTAATCTTAGCCATTTATTCAAGATCTGATCATGGTCGTTGGTTTCCCAACGAGAAAAGTATAAAGGAAAAGCTTGGGGTCATTTGTAAAGACGCACAAGAGGCAGAGCACTAAAGCTAAGCTGAGATTCTAGGGCGTGGTTTGCTAAGAATTCTCAGAAGTGTTTCAACTGCAGAGAGGGGAGTTTAGGCAAAGGGGATGGTCTGATCCCAGTGTCTGGAATTAGCAAGAGATAGAGAGCAGCTTCAAGAGGCAGCGCAGAAAAGCAGGAGCAACAGCAGCAGAGAGGGCAGTAGTTGCGCAGCGTAGGGGCAGCTTCAGTTATGCAGGTGTTGCGCAGTCTTTCCAGGGGCAGCGTTCGGGAGCAAGAGACCCTCAGAGGTTACGCAGAGACCCTCAGAGGCAGTGTAGGGTCTACGTCACTCACTATGGGGTTACGCAGCCCTCTCCAGGGCAGCGCAGAGGGATGCAAAGGCTACAGAGGCTGACGTAGGGGCTTCAGGGGCAGCGTTGGGGTTTCTAGGGCCAAGATCTAGTTGAGTCTTGTAAATCCCATTTGAGGGTGTGGATCAGTCAATATTTTGGCTTCAGAACAGCACGTTAGTTGTAGATCTATTTTTCCCTGTCGAATTTTCCACATCTGGAACCCAGATTTGTTGTATTCAGAAAACTCTTAATAATAAAACCCTCGAGCAGCTAGCAAACCGGTTTTCCTGCATTGGGTTTTTCCGGGGACTATTGTCCAGAAAATCCTTGTGTCACTTTGTCTATGTGTGCATGTACTTTTTCTAGATCTGAATTGGTGAAAGTTTGTTATGTGTTTTGCTTCGATATTAATCTGAATTTTCAGCTTAATAACTTAATTAAGTAGGAGGGGCATAACCAGATCTAATAGTAGATTTCTGCATAAAGTAACATTCAAAAATTTTAACAAGCGGCACCTGCCAAGCGCTTCATTATGGACAGGGTCAAAGATCATGTGGTACCACATATAGACAAGAATGCGACGGCTCATGAGATGTGGGTAGCCCTAACCACATTGTATGAAGGAAGGTTTGTCCAGAGAAAGAAGCTTCTGGAGAACTAGTTGAGGTTATTCATGATGGCCAAGGGAGAGGAGATCGACCCTTTCCTATCCAGACTATAGTCGATCCGAGATCAGCTGACTCACATGGGGGTCAAGGTAGATGACGATGTCATGGTGAGGACTGCTCTCAATGCAGTCATAGAGGACTGGGAAACTTTTTTCCAAAGTTTATTGGGCAGAGCGAACCTTCCCAAATGGGACAACATGTGGACTATCCTCCAACAAGAGGAGATCCACTGTATTGCCAAAAGACAGTACCACATCGGTTCGAGCAAGTTAAAGAAGGACGAAGAGGAAGATGCAGCCTTGGCATCAAAGAGGCAGCAAGGGAAAAAGAAGCATGATCTGTCGAAGATCAAATCTTTCCAGTGTGGCGAACTTGGACATTTCGCCAGCAATTGTCCTCAGAAGAAAAAGGACAAGGAAGCCTCTAGTTCCAAGGTTGTTGTAGCAGACAATGGCTCCGACGATGACATAGCCATGAGCGCTCATGAACCACGAAAGTGGGGCAATCTTGATCTGTAGAGCAGCGATAGAGTGGTGGCGAGATCCTTAAGTAGCCCAACTCTTGGATCACATACGAGCTACGAGAGCCTTAAGACGGTAGCGGGACAAGTGGAGCAGTGGGTGAAAAAGATCACAGATGGAGCAGAGGTAGAGTTGACACACTGAGAAGGAGAAATGTAGTGCACATACAACAGCAGTGGAGGGTACGCAGTGCAGTATTGTAGCAACACAGAGGCTTCAAGAGGACAACGCAGCGTAGAGGGCAGCAGGGCAAAGGCAGCGCAGAGCAGGCCTGCTTATGCAGTGCATAGTTGCAGCAACCTCAGAAGGACAACGCAGAGCAGCAGCCTATGGAGATTCAGTGATGAGTTATAGCCCAACTGACTTGTCTGTCAAAGATTGGACAAGAGTCCTTGAGTTGCTTACTCTCAGCAACTGAGTTGTAGTGCAGCAGTTGGCAGCACGATGCAGCAATTTGAGAGGGTGCTGCAGTACGAATGTAGCAGTGGCAGCGGCAGTGGCAGTGGCAGTGTCATGTGCAGCAGTAAAGAAGAGCAGCAGTAGCGCAATGATGAAGGGCAGTAGGGCAAGCATCAGAGTAGAGACCCACACTAGAGATTAGTGCAGAGCTTCAGGGTGAAGTGTTTTGCTAGAGCACATTCCTCGCTAAGAGAGAGTGTTGAGATTTTGGGGCGTTGGGATAGCATCGGATGTGCCATAGCTCCCAAACTTTTTGGAGGGACTAGAGCACATAATATCTCGAAAACACAGAAAGCGTTTTGGGAAATTCCATCCTGTTTAAGAGATATTTAATTAATTAATATTTTTAATTAGGACCCTAAGTCTAAGTTATGAAAATTAAAAGATTAAAGGTAATTAAATTAAACATGTTGTGAGAATAACTTAAGTCACAGGGATCAAGCATCTTCTAATCTTAGCCATCGATTCAAGATTAGATCATGGTCGTTGATGTTTCAACAAGAAAAGTATAAGAAGAGGGCTTGGGGTCAGTTGGAGAATACACACACTAGAAGAGCACAGAAGCTAAGCTGGAATTCTAGAGCATGGTTTGCTAAGAATTTCATAAGTGTTTTTGCTGCAAAGAGGGGGCAGTATTGGCGAGAGGGATAGTCTAGTCCCAGGCCAAGAGTACGACGAGGGCAAAGAAGTAACAGATTGAGGTAGTGCAGAGGCAGCAGCTACGCAGCTCAGTCGAGATGCCAGCAGGGGTAGCGCAAAGGAATCAAGAGCTACGCAGGGCTGATGCAGGCCCAGAAACGGTAGCACAGAGGTATCACAAGCTACGCAGGGCTGACGTAGGCCCAGAAAGGGCAGTGCAAAGGCATCAGGAGCTACGCAGGGCTAACGCAGGCCCAGAAAGGGTGGCGCAGATGAAACAAAAGGCCAAGAGTTTTGATGCAGGCCCAGCCAAGTTAGAGCAGGGGCAGCATAACCCAGTCTAGGGTGACGAAGGCCTTTCTTAAGCAGCGCAGAGGCTGATGTGGGCTAGCAAGGCTGACGCAGAGGGCTTCAGAGCAGCGTTGGGGTTTCTAGAGGTCGGAAAGGGCTGAGTTCTGTAAATCCCATTTGAGGGTGTGAATCAGTCAGTTTTTTTGTCTCCAAAACAGAGGTATAGCTGCATATTTATTTCTCTGTCGAGTTAACCAGTTTGGTTCCAAGATCTGTTGTATTTAGAATATGCTTAATAATAAAAACCCTCCTTGTGTCACTTTGTCTCGAGAAAATCCTTGTGTCACTTTGTCATTGTGCATGTTGTTCAGTTTAGATCTGGATATGTAGGATGTTAATATATTTACTTCAACGTTAATGCTGAATATTTTAGATTAATAACTCATGTAAGTAGGAGAAGTAAATCGAGAATTTAACAGTAGGGTTTCTGTCTAAGTATATTCAGCTTTTTCACAAGATCTTCTCCCTGAGCTGGGAGTTACATGTCGGTCTCCATGACAAAGCATCCGCCACCACAGTGTTCTTCCCCTTGACATACTCGATGTCAAAATCATAGGCCTGGATCTTGCTAACCCATTTATGTTGTCTCTCCTATAACTATTTCTGCTCAAGGAAGAACCTGAGACTGTTGTGGTTAGTCCTCACCCGAAATCTGTTACCCACCAGGTACTGCTGAAACTTGGCCAATGCATGCATGATGCCCAGCATCTCTTTGTCGTATATCAAGTACAATCTCTCATGCGGTAGTAGCTTTTGACTCTCGAAAGCTATAGGATGCCCCCCATGCATCAAGACTGCGCCTACTCCCTCTCCTGAAGCATCACACTCCAGCACAAAGGGCTGCGTGAAATCAGGCAATGCCAACACCGGGCAACTTCTCATCACCTCCTTCAGCCTGTCAAAGGCCCTCTGCACAGCATCTGTCCAACCAAAAGCCCCCTTCTTGGTGAGATCCATGAGGGGTACTGCAAGCTGTGAAAATCCCTTGAAAAACTTCTGGTAATAGGTGTAGATGCCTACAAACCCTCGAAGCTCTGTCACATTCTTCGGTTCCGACCAATCCCGGATGGTCCGGACCTTCTCCTCATGGACTCTTACTCGGTCGACTCCAATAATATGCCCCAAGTAGAGCATCTTTGTAAGCCCAAACTCTCACTTGGACAGCTTAGCATAGAAATGTTGCTCCTCCAAGATATGCAATACAGCCTCAATGTGCTACAAGTGTTCCTCCCACGTGCAGTTGTACATGAGAATGTCATTGAAAACTACCAGCACAAACTTCCTCAACTGACCACAGAAGATGTGGTTCATACAAGACTGGAAGGTGGTTGAAACATTGGTCAGCCTAAAGGGTATCACCAAAAACTCAAAGTGGTCGTTGTGGCATTTAAACGCAGTCTTGGGGACATCCTAGTCCCTCACCTTGATCTGATGATACCCCGACCTCAGATCGATCTTGGAGAACAACTTTGCTCCCCTCAACTCATCCATCAGCTAATCAATGTTGGGGATGGGGTAGCAGTTCTTCATGGTTTTCTTGTTTAGTGCCATGTAGTCGATGCACATCCGTAATGTGTCGTCCTTCTTCTTCACCAAGATTACGGAAGAAGCAAAGGTACCAGTATTGGGCGTGATGTGTCCCAATGCCAAGAGCTCGTGTATGACTCTCTCAATCTCATCCTAGTAGGCTTTGGGGTGCCTGTAAGGGGTGGTGATCACTGCCTAGATCCCTTGCTCCAGCTCAATAATATGCCAAACCCCTAGTCTGGTGGCTGCCCCGGTGGTATGTCCCCAAAAGTAGTGGAGTAACGGTCCAATATAGACTGCACATCGGGATGCACTAGATGACCTGTGAATCCTGCCTCTGAAATACGCAACTCTACTGCCCACTCTATGCCTCCCTTCCGGAAATCTGCCTCCATCCGGTGCGCAGAGATTGTCTGGGAAGGGTATGTGTGCATGCCTCTGATCATCACATGCTTCCCACTCTTCTTATCCGTCCACTCCATCTCCAGTGTCTTCCAATTTGTAGTGACCTTCCCAAGCGTAATAAGCCACTGTACACCCAATACCACATTGGTATCTGGAATATTGACCTCAAAAAATTGATCTGTCACTGTGTATGTCCCCATGGTCACTGCTAATGCCGGAACATACCGCATGCACTGCATGGTCCTGGTACCTGGAACCAACACGGAGAAACCATCAATGCTCTCTGTCGGTACGCCCCTCCTCTGCTCTAGTTGGGCATCATTGAAGTTATGTGTGGCCCCGTTGTCCACCATTACTGAGACATGTTGCTCCTGGACTGTGCCTCGGACTCTCAACGTTAAGTACTTGGGAACTCCCCACAAGGATGCAAGGACTCATCTGGTAGGTGCAAACGCTGCTACTCCTGCTGCTGGGGGAGGTGGCGGTGGATGATCTCCTCCTGGTGCACCAATGCTGGAATCTCCCTCCAACTCCTCATATGCCTCTTCTTCTCCCTCACTATCAGAGACGACCTCAATGTAGTGTGCCTTTCCCACGGCACAACGATGACCCGGTGCCCATGGCTCCTGGCAAGTGAAGCACAGCTTCCTCCATCTCAAGTCTCTCCAGGTATCATCATCCAAAGGCCCTCGGGGGTGGAGCTCTCGTGTCTTTCCCCCTTTGCTGGAATGTTGGTTTGTGGGGAAAAGGAGCTCTCGTCCTCGGCATGGCATCCTGCAAGTCCCTAGTCCTCCCCACTGCGTCCTACAACGTAGTAGGACTAGTGGATCTGACTAGCCCACGCAAAGACTCTGCCAGTTCGTCAATAAACATGTACACTCTTCTGGCCACGGACAAATCTGGAACCATCACTAAGAGCTTCAAGAACTCGGAAATGTTTCCAAGTTCCCCATCTTTTTTAGCTTGGTCAGCTCAACAAAATATTCCTTCAGGTCCTTCTGATCAAATCTCTCAACCAACCTCCGGGTGAACTCTGCATACGCTGTCACCCCTGCGTGACCCAACATAGACATCACGTGGAACCACCAGTCATCGTCTTTTCCCTGAAGGTGCAGCACTGCCACCTTAATAGCCTCTACCTCTGCCATTTGGTTCAGTTGAAAATAAATGTCCAACTTCTCCACCCAAGCCTTTGTCGAACACTTCGATGATCCATCATAGGTAGGCAAGAAAAATCTACCCACGGTATGTTGCAGGTCACTCCCTTGCGTGTACCTCCTTTATTCTGGCTGCATGGTCTGCTATTGTTTTTCAGTTGGTAGAATTTGTTGAAGGTGAGTGAATCTCCAAACTCCAGCCCATATGACTTTTATTCTGCAAAATACTCCCCGTAATGAGCCACCTCCAGCTCCTGGGGTGCTCTCGTTCCCGCTCCTGAAGTCAAGAATGTGGGCATGGTGGAACGTGGGGGAGTGTGTAGCACTACCTACTATGCAGTGTTCTGCTCCAGTACATGGTGAAAAGTAGCAGACCCTTCTCCATCGTGAAATTCCCTTGGGATCTCACGTTGTTTGTTTTCTCCGGCAATCTTCTGTCCCCTTTCCTCTATCTTTTTGGAAAGCTCTTGCACTAATTTTAAGAGGTTACCAAACTCCTTCTCTTCATCTCTTTCATCTGCCATTGGTGCCTTCCCCTTGTCTTCCTCAGCAAGAACGTTGTACTCTTGGTCAGGTGTGATTTCGAGCCTACGCTCTATTCTTTTGTATCTCTGCTTCTAGTATGTGATGAACTCTCTATCTCCGGGTGTCATAGACCAATTGCTCCACAGGCTTATCCAAGTCTATGAGCTCTCATACCATTGTAGTATCCCAAATTGGGAATAGACAGCAATACAAAGCAACACAAGACTAAAACTACAGCAAATAGAAGCATGCATGAAAAACACTACAAATAAACCAAAACTGTTGAGCCATTTTATTACTATTTCTGAAATGAGGGACAAGTACTAGTAGTGCTCAGAATGATAGCACCTTGGCCTGCTCTAGGCACGCTAAAATGGTCTCTCTTTCCCTCCTTAGAAAGTCTGCTCCTCTGTTGCTCTGTGTGGCTCCTCTACATTGTCCTGCTAGAAATGTTGTTGCTGGCTGAAAAGGGACTGTGAAAAGGCGTTGTTCTACAGCTTAGAAAAATCTGAAACTCGAATACCGGACTCTCCTCCAAAAACCCAGAATAACCCGCGAAGGATTTCTGGAAAGGCTAACCCTGGAAAATCATCCCCTTGGAATGAGTATAGAGTTTTGCTGAGTACGCTGGTCTCTGAACTAAACTGCTGGAAAGAATGGCCACCAACTACCCAAAGAACTCTGCTATGGAAGGGTTGATCCCCTCACAAGGCTCCAGACTGAAATATGTCAAGCTTCCTCCTCCCTCAGAGCTGCTCTCCTCCTTGACTGCGTAATCCCCTGAGTGACTGCACTGCCCTGGGATGAACTGCATAATCCCCCGAGTGATTGCACTGCCCTGGGATGAACTGTGTAATCCTGGTGCTGAATTGATGTTGTTGCTCACAAAAACTGAAGGTAGGGCTCCTCTCCTAAGCGAGCACTAGAAATCTCGCGAGAATGAGGTTGGGATCTCTGCTCGAAGACACCCGTGTGCTAAACAGTACTTGCAGACTCGGCCAAACAGCTCAAGCGTGCTTTGGTCTAGATAGACAGAAATTTTGAAGATGTATGAATGAATGAGAATGGTTGCCTGCATCCCCTTTGTATGCTATTGAGCCTCCAACGTTCCCTTGGGCCCACTAGTGTTGCGCTATCCCTCTGCCACGTTGTCCCCACGTTGTCCCCACGCTGCTCTGCACTGCCTATCCCCATGTTGCCACAATGCTACTTGTCCCCATGCTACCTCTGCGCTTACTAAGCTACCACCTCTCTTGCGTTGTCACTTGGCCTCATGGGCCCCGCCTTGCCTTTTAATTATCTTGCCTATCTAACTTTAGGAAAGTGATTTTATTCTAATGTTGGGTTATGGGTCCCTTCACCCCTTTATTTCCTAATAAACTTTAGAAAGGCAAAATTTAACAAAAATGAATATTCCAATTAGTTGTCTGCTAATTGGGAATATTAAAGCATTAGACAATTTGGATCTTAATGAAGTAGTGCTAGAGCTAGTCAATTTTGATGATGGTGATCCTCTTGAGGGGCCATTCTATGATGTCCCCTCTAATTAATCTCACCCAGCAGCTACACCAGTTTTGCAATTTTGTCCAAGGCATGTCAATTTTGATGTTTTGGGTGCTTAACTTAGGAGAAGTAGGTTAGGAGGACCCCACTTGATTAAAATTGCTAAGGAGGGTCCCACATAGGAGAAAGAGGGAAATCGAAATGATAGTGGATGGTGGGGGCCACCCCAAAAGGGGAATACGCCCCCCTTGAGCAAACTCGCACTTTTGGAGGGAGAAAAGCAAGGTGGGGTCAATGCATGGGGCCCACATGGTAAGGGAGGAGCTCAAAGATAAATAAGGGGAAGATACATCATTTTGGGGCTTTTTGATATTTTAAACTCACCTAGCACGCTTGAGTTGTTGAGTCAAGTCTGCAAGTGTTGTATAGCACATGGGATTTTCATGCGAGAATCTCAACCTGCCTTCGGTGGACTTCGATTTCGAACCCAAGGAGGAGTTCTAGGCTACATGGAAGGCACAATTGACATTGAATGCTAGAAAAGTTGTCCCCAAGTTGCCCCCACAAATCACAACTCCAATCAGCCCTGAATGTGCATCCACCCAACTCTCATGTGTAGCCCAAAATTCCCCTTTACGCAGGCCTATGCAGCTCTTGGAATAGTGAGAATGCTACAACCGAAATCTCCTCAAAAGTATGCCCCATCAACACCTGAAATCTTCAGCAAATAGAAGCCCAATGCTCTCCCGAAGTGCCCAACAAAACGTTGTCCAAATCCCAGTTCTCCTAGGCAATGCGTACTTCCATTACTGCGCCCAGTCTACTGCTAAAATCCCACGAAATTGCCCAAACAAACTACTGGAACAACTACCCCAAGTAGCCTAGAACTCCTCCTTGGGCTGGAAATCGAAGTCCACTGAAGGTAGATTGAGATTCTCGCATGAAAATTCTATGTCTTGAACAACACTTGCAGACTTGGCTCAACAACTCAAGCATGCTAGGTGAGTGTAATATATCAAAGGTTCAAAAAGCCCAAAATGATGCATCTTCCCCTAATTTATCTTTGAGCTCCTCCCTTACCATGTGGGCCCCATGCATCGAACCCAACTTGCCTTTCCCCCTCCAAAATTGTAAGTTTTCTCAAGGGGTGTGTATTCCCCTTTTGGGATGGCCCCAACCATCCACTATCATTTCGATTTCCCTCTTTCTCCTATGTGGGACCGTCCTTTGCAATTTTAATCAAGTGGGGTCCTCCTAACCCACTTCTCCTAAGTTAAGCACCCAAGGAGGAGTTCTAGGCTACTTGGGAGAGTTGTTCCACTAGTTTGATTGGGAAATTTCGTGGGATTTTAGCAGCAGACTGAGCGCAGTAATGGGAGTATGCAATGCCTGGGAAAACTAGGATTTGGGCAGCGTTTTGCTAGGCTACTTGGGGGAGTTTTTCTAGTAGGTTGTTTGGGAAATTTCATGGGATTTTAGCAGTAGACCGGGCGCAGTAATGGGAGTACGCAATGCCTCAGAGAACTGGGATTTAGGCAGCGTTTTGTTGGGCACTCTGGGAGAGCATTGGGCTTCTATTAGCTGAATATTTCAGGTGTTGGTGGGGCATAATTTTGAGGAGATTTCAGTTGTAGCATTCTCACCATTCCGGGCGCTGCATAGCCCTGCGTAGAGGGGAATTTTGGGCTACACGTGAGAGTTGGGTGAATGCACATTCAGGGTTGAATGGAGCTATGCTTTGTGGCGGCAACTTGGGGGAAGCTTTTCTAGCATTTAGCATCAATTTGGAAGGGCTGAGGGGTGACATTTCCAAGTGGTCTGAAATATCCAGCAGCAAATGGAGTTGGTGGAAATTGGGACAAATTTGGAAGGTTGGAATTAGGCCCAACCCTTTCTGGGTCTTTTTGGGTTTATTGGGGAGAGGCCAAGATTAATTTGGCTGAATTTTTTGAGCAGTCTAAGGGCCTCAAACAAAGACGTCTTTCCAGCCAGCAATGCAGATTTCCAAGGCATCACAGAGCATCAAGGAGGAGTCACTTTCCAACACTTGGGCACCATGCTTTCTCAATTGGGGTTTGCGTTGCTTGCCTTTGGCAAGCCCAGGTGCACTTGTTCATACCCATAGTACTCCTACCATTGCACTTATTAAAATGGCTCAGCTTCTTTGGAGTAAAATGTGGACGTGCTGATAATTCTGAGTGTTTTTGGTTTTTGGTTGCATGTGAACATTTTATAGTTGTTATCACTTAATATTTTTAGTAGGAATATTACAGTGGTATTAGAGCTCATAGTCTTGGCTCAGTCTGTGGGAGAAGCTTTCAATCTATGACACCAGAGGACAAGTAGAATATTATATACAAGAGGCATAGGTACAAAAGCAAGGAAAGGAAGCTACAGACTACCCCTGATCCAGAAAACCTTGAGTCGGAGATTGAGGAGACAGATATGGGGGACAATTAGAAAGACAAAGTGAGTAAAGAGGAGGAATTTGCCCAAAGCCTCTTGAAGGCTATCCACGACTTGTCTAAGGGTATTGATGTGTTGAGGCAACAGAACAAAAACAACAACAAGGGAAAGGGAGTTCAGGGAGACATCCATTTAGGTGAGGGTTCAGGTACCTCGCGCCACCGGGAAGCAAACCCACCCAATGCACCTTGTATCTCTAGCACACCACCCAGGTTGACTATCCTTACATTTTTGGCATCGAGTGTTGGAGGGACGCAGGGGCAAGATGACATGCCCATGGGAGACTATTTTGCGGAGTACCAGTCCTATGGGGTTGATTTCAAAGAGTCCATTACCTTCGAAGACTTCTTCCAACTAAAGGGAAACAATAGGAGCAAAGGGCAGAGTGGAGGAGGCTACATGCATGGCATTGATTTGCAGTGCAAAGTGGGAACGTTATTCCTTCCGACTTTTGATGGCTCACCTAAGAGCTCATCCAGGTCGTGGGTTGAGAAGTTGGATGTCTATTTCCAGCTTAACTAGATGACAGAGTTGGCGGCAATCAAGATTGCTACTCTACACTTGGAGGGAGAGGCCCATGATTGGTGGTTCCATGGGTTGACCACTATGGGGCATGCAGGAGTCACAGCTTATGAGGATTTCACACGGAAGGTGTTGGAACGCTTTGAGTGGAGAGACTTGAAGGAGCACATTGGAGAGTTGACACGGCTTAAGAAGACCGGTAGTGGAGAGATATATATCTCAGATATCTTGAGGATATCCGTGATGGTGTCGGATTTATGGGAGGCCAGGGGGGTCTTTTTGTTTTTAGAGGTGTTAGTTAAGCCATTGAGAGGCTTGGTAAGGTCCAACAGGCCCACCACTTTGCAAGATGCAATTGGTAAAGCTCGGGACCTATGCGATGCTCTTCCCAACACCAGAGCATAGGAACCCACCAAATCGGTATTCCAGACTTCCAATAGAGGGGAAGAGACACTAGACCCCCACCACAGTGAGATATTCAGGGACGTGCACAGCTAGATGATGAGGCCAAGAGGGACCTCCGGAGGAGGAAGTTGTGCTTCACTTGCCAGGAGTCGTGGGCACGAGGAAACTAGTGTACCAAGGGCAAGGCACACTTGATAGAGGTATTTTCAGATAGTGAGTCGGAGGATGATGCTGAACAAGAGATGGGCATTGGTGATGATGAGCCATAGGTGACAGGAGGAGGAGGTGGAGGACCACCACCCCCACCAGGAGGAGCACCCTTTTTTCCTACAGCAAGGGCCATCACTTCACTTCGAGGACTACCAAAGTACCTTACTCTAAGGATCAGGGGCACGGTGCAAAGGCAACGTTTTTCGGTGTTAGTAGACAATGGGGTCACCGACAACTACGTAGATGCCCAGATGGTGGAGAGGAGGGGCATACGCACTGAGTCCTTTGAGGGATTCTCGATCTTGGTGTCGGGAGACAGAACCATGCAGTGTACTAGATATGTTCCTGGGATGACAGTGGTGATGGGGAACTATTCTATAATGGACCACCCTTTTATCGTTGATGTTCTAGACACTAACGCCGTGCTTGGTGTGCAGTGGTTGTACTCCCTTGGGCACATTACCACTAACTGGCAGAACTTCGAGATGCATTTCGCACGGCCCGACGAGAAGATGCTTTTGTTCAGAGGCATGCACTCATACCCCCCACAGACAGTGTCAGCGCATAGGATGGAGGCAGACTTGAGACATGGGGATATAGAGTGGCTCATGGAGTTGAGGATATCTGATGCAGGGGGCAAGCCCCAACCACCACACCCAGACATCCAGGCCATTCTAGACAGGTACCCAACAGTATTTGGAGACATTCCACCAGGACGACCACCTGATAAGGGGTTTGAACACAGTATTGTGCTAGAGCCATGGGTGCAGGCAGTTATCACAACCCCATACAGACATCCCAAGGCTTATCGGGATTAGATCGAGCAAGTTATTCATGATTTGTTGGCTTTGGGACACATCAGGCCCAGCTCTAGTCCCTTTGCTTCATCAGTTGTCCTAGTGAAGAAGAAGGATGGCATGTTGAGGATGTATATCGAGTCTTGACTATAGGGCCCTTAATAAGAAGAGGTTGAAGAATTGTTACCCCGCCTCCTACATAGACGAACTTATGAATGAGATTAGAGAAGAAAAGTACTTCTCTAAGATATATTTGTGTTAGGGGTCCCATCAAATTCGGGTGAGGGATTAGGACATCCACAAGACAGAGTTCAAGTGTCACTACAGCCATTTCGAGTTCTTGGATATGCCCTTTGGCCTGACCAACGCAACTGCTACCTTTTTAGTCTTGCATGAACTACATGTTCTGCAAGTAGCTAGGCAGATTTGTACTAGTATTATTTGATGATATATTGATCTACAACAGGGCATGGGAGGAGCACCTGCAGCATCTCGAGGTGCTTTGTATCTTGGAGGGACAACAGTTCTATGCTAAGTTGTCCAAGTGTGAGTTTGGGTTGACCGAGATGCTCTACTTGGGGCATATCATCAAAGAGGATGGAGTACGAGTGCACGAGGAGAATATTAGAGCCATCCGGGACTAGCCAGTTCCCTGGAATGTGACCGAGATGAAAGGATTTGTGATCATTTTCACATATTACAAGAAGTTTGTTAAGGGCTTCTCACAGCTAGCAACACCCCTCACAGATCTGACCAAGAAGGGGGCATTTGCATGGATCGACAGGGCACATGCAGCATTTCAACACCTCAAGGAGGTGATGAGCAAATGTTCGGTGTTGCCTTTACCTAATCTTACACAATCGTTCACCTTGGAGTCTGATGCATCAGGTGAGGGCATTGTCGTTGTATTGTCACAGGGAGGCCGCCCTATATCTTTCGAGAGTCGGAAGCTCGTTAGTCACGAGAGGTTGTACTCGATCTATGACAAGGACATGCTGGCCATCATGCATGCCTTGGCCAAGTTCTGACAGTGTTTGGTGGGTAACAGGTTCAGAGTGAAGACTGTTCATAATAGTCTTCGCCACTTTCTAGGGCAAAAGGGCCTCAACGACAAACTGTAGAAGTGGGTTAGCAGGATTCAGGACTACGATTTTGACAGAGTATGTCAAGGGCAAGCATAATGTGGTGGCAAATGCCCTATCTAGGAGGCCTGCAACACTTTCCCTCGTGAGCATCAGCCAGGATTGGAAGGCACAGCTTCTGGTAGAGTACTCCAACGATCAAAGGTCGTGTGAGATCTTGGAGGGTACTCATGGAGATGAGCCCTACCGGGTAATGGCTAATGTTATTTATTACAATAGGTGCATATTTTTGGTGCGAGATTTGCAGTTGAGGGAGAGGATTCTCCATGCAGCACACTATTCACCATTATCAGGACACCAGGGTTTCTTGAAGACCTACAGGATGGTCAGAGAGCGTTTTATGTGGAAGGGCCTCAAGGGGGACGTGTTCAGGCATGTGCAGGAGTGTGAGGCATGCCAAAGGAACAAGGGAGAGTTGACCCATCTTGCTGGATTACTACAGATGCTCACCATTCCGAAGGGGAAATGGGAGAGCATCTCTATGGACTTTATCACGGGACTCCCCATGGTGCAGTGCCATGACTACATCTATGTGGTGGTGGACAAGTTGACGAAGTATGTTCATTTCTTTGCCATCCTCCCCAGGTACTCTGCTTCGCAAGTTGCGGAGCTTTTTCTCAAAGAGGTCTTCTAGTGGCATGCTCTCCCCAAGACCATAGTCAGTGACAGGGGCAGCCGTATGATGGGGGATTTTTGGCAGGAGCTCTTCAAGCTAGTGGGCACAAAACTCACTCCTAATACTAGCTACCACCCCATACGGATGGGCATACCTAAATAGTTAACAATGTTGAGATTTTGCGTATTTGGGGTAGCATCAGTTGTGCTCTAGGTCCCAAATTTTGTGTAGGGACTAGAGTACACTTGAACTACAAGACCCAGAAATGGATTTGAGAAATTTCAAGTTGTGTTCAAGTTATTCAAATAATTAATTATTTTTAATGGATTTCCTAAGTCTAACTTAGGAAAATAAAATAATTAAAGTGAATAAATCAACACATCTGCTGAAATTGTCTTAAGTCACATGGATCAAGCAACCTTTTAATCGCAGCCATTGATGGATGATTTAATCTCGGTCGTTGAAGGGTTCAATGAAAAAGTATAAGAGAAAGGCTTGGGGGTCAGTTGAAGACACACAATTTCTGTAGAACTGAGGAGTAGATCTGGAATTCTACGGCGGGTTTGCTAAGAATTTCTGGAGAGATTTCCTGCAATGAGGGGTAGTATTGGGCAAGGGAATGTTCTGATTCCAGGGCCAAGAGACAGCAAGAGGCAAGAGGACCAGCCACAAGGATAGTGCAAAGAGGCTTCTGAGCCACGCAGAGCAGCAGGGACAACGCAGAGGCAGCTAGGGCCATGTTGGGCTGACGATGGCCAAGTAAAGGCAGTGCAGGGGCAGCGTAGACACTCCTAGGGTGATGCATGCCCTCCTAGAGCCACGCAGAGGCTAACGCAGTCCCTCCAGGGCAACGTTGGGGCTTCAGAAGCAGTGCTGAGGGTTTTTAGGGTCAGATCCGGGCTGAGTCCTGTAAATCCCATTTGACGATGTGGATCAGTCAGATATCTGGCACTAGATCTTCAGGTTAGCTGCAGATTTTATATCTTTTATTCTCTGTCGGGGTTTCCAAGGTTGGAACCAAGATTCGCTGTACTCAGAACTACTTAATAATAAAACCCTCATATTTGCTGAACCAGTTTTCCCGCTTTGGGTTTTTTCGAGGACTTATGTCCAAAAATCCATGTGTCACTTTGTTGGATAAGTGAATTATTCAGTAAATGATCTGCATGTGTAGGTTGTAGTTGTGTTTATTTTTGATATTTTCTGAATCTAATTTCTGAAAATAACTTGTATAAATTAAATCAAGTAGGAGGAAATAAACCAATACACTACAGCATGAATTTTCACATGGTTTCAAAGCGATAACAAATCAAGCCGAATCTCCAGCAATCAGCTGAAGAATCATTTTTCTGTAGGGTGGCAAAAGAAGCAGCAGATCTGGAAAGGGCATATTAACAGCAAGGGAAAGCAGATCCAGGAGACAGTGTTGAAGCTGCAGAAGGCCTCTGGGCTTACGCAGACCCTTCCCATGGCAGCATAAGGACTGCATCACCCAGTCTGGGGTTATGCTGTCCACTTTTGAGCAGCACTGGGACTGCGCTGGGCAAGCCAGGAGGACGTTGTCCAGTCGCTTCTCTTGTGGCAAAAGAATTCAACCAAGTTCTAGAAGCAGTGCTTCAGATCTTCAGCAGTGCTGGCGGGGTAGAGATTCTGCAGGTGCAGAGTTGTGCCTAGTTAAGGAAACAAAGGCGAGGGAGGAAGACAATTATTCAGCAGATTTGAGCCAAACAGATCTGAGATTCGAACAAGAGGATCGGAGAAAACTGTCCGTTTGAAATTTGGTGGAAGATTTCCAGAAGGGAAGTCAGTTTGAGCAAAAAGTAGTTACTAGAGGGTTTTCTAGTCACCAAGAAACCCAGATCCAAAGGGAGAAATATTGTTTTCTTCAGATCTGAGCAAAGATGGCTCGATATGGACTGAGGGATCAAGACATATTGGACAGCATGTCCAACTTTGTTATCTGGGAGGCCAGAATTCTCTCAGTTTTGGATGAGTATGGTCTCAAAGATCATGCAGAGAAAACACTTGTTATACAAACCAATGCAAATCCACTCAAGAAGTATGAAGCAAATCAAGTGCGGACGAAGCATTTGATCATAGACGGAGTCAAAAACCACATGATTCCTCGTATTGCTGGTAAAGTGAATTAATTAACACATGAAAATAAAATAATTAAAGTGAATTAATTAGCACATGTGCTGAAATTGTCTTAAGTCACATGGATCAAGCAATCTTTTAATCTCAGTCGTTGATGGATGATTTAATCTCGGTCGTTGAAGGGTTCAACGAAAAGTATAAAAGAAAGGCTTGAGGGTCAGTTGAAGATACACAATTTCTGTAGAACTAAGGAATAGATCTGGAATTCTAGGGCGGGTTTGCTAAGAATTTCCGGAGAGATTTCTTGCAGTGAGGGGTAGTATTGGCCAAGGGAATGTTCTTATTCCAGGGTTAAGAGACAGCAAGAGGCAAGAGGTGCAGCCACAAGGACAGCGCAGAGAGGCTTCAGAGCCACGCAGAGCAGCAGGGACAGCACAAAGACAGCTAGGGCCACGCTAGGTTGACGTTGGCCAAGTAAAGGCAGCGTGGGGGCGGCGTAAACCCTCCTAGGATGACGCAAGCCCTCCTAGAACCATACAAAGGCTAACGCAGTCCCTCCAGGGCAACATTGGGGCTTCAAAAGCAACGTTGAGGGTTTCTAGGGTTAGATCCCGGCTGAGTCCTGTAAATCCCATTTGAGGGTGTGGATCAGTCATATATTTGGCACTAGATCTTCAAGTTAGCTACAGATTTTATATCTTTTATTCTCTTTCAGGGTTTCCAAGGTTGGAACCCATATTTGTTGTACTCAAAACTACTTAATAATAAAACCCTCATATTTGTTGAACCAGTTTTCCCGCTTTGGGTTTTTTCGGGGACTTATGTCCAAAAATCAATGTGTCACTTTGTTGCATGAGTGAATTATTCAGTAAATGATCTGCATGTGTAGACTGTAGTTGTGTTTATTTTCGATATTTCTGAATCTAATTTCTGAAAATAACTTGTATAAATTAAATCAAGTAGGAGGAAATAGACCAATACACTGCAGTAGAATTTTCACAAACAAGTGGCTGGAGGGTTATTTACAGAACTATGTGACAGGGCAGCAATGAGCGTGGAGTAAGTGGTTGCACTTGAGGAATTACTGCTACAACACCACCTACCATATGTCTATTAGTATGTCCACTTTTTGTGCTTTGTATGGATATGATGCTTTATCTTTCGCTAACATTGTTTCTGTAGACAGCAAGGCCCCAAGGGTCAAAGATTGGATTCAAGAGAGCCAAAACATTCTCAAGGTTCTCAAGGACAACCTACAGACCGCCCAAAATCAACAGAAAATAAATGTAGACAGACACAAGGTCGAGAGACACTTTGAGGTAGGAGACTTGGTTTGTCTTCCTATGCCTCCAACCATATAGACAGTCCATGTTGAAGCAGAAGAGGGTCGAGAAGTTACAACAACGTTTTTATGGGCCCTACAGGGTGATCAAGTTGATTGGAGAGGTGGCACATGAGTTGGAGCTTTCGCCTAAAAGCAAGGTACACGTCTTCCACGTTACATGCCTCAAAAAGGTATTGGGACAACAGGTGACAATAGCCACAGAGCTACCCCCACTGGATGATGAGGCTCACTTGGTTCTTGAGCCTGAGGCTATTTTGGAGACTAGAGAGAGGAGACTACGGAGCAAGGTCATCAAAGAGTATTTGGTACAATGGAGGAATTTACAGGATGAGGATCCCACATGGGAGGGAGAGCATATTCTGCAACACCTCACATTACAGTTCCTTGGGGACAATCAACATTTGGGAGGGGAGGATAGTGATGTGCCCTACAGGGTGATCAGGCAGATTGGAGAGGTGGCATATGAGTTGGAGCTTTCGCCTAAAAGCAAGGTACACAACGTCTTCCACGTTACATGCCTCAAAAAGGTATTGGTACAATAGGTGACAGTAGCCACAGAGCTACCCCCACTAGATGACGAGGCTCACTTGGTTCTTGAGCTTGAGGCTATTTTGGAGACTAGAGAGAGGAGACTACGGAGCAAGGTCACCAAAGAGTATTTCGTACAATGGAAGAATTTACAGGATGAGGATCCCACATGGGAGGGAGAGCATATTCTGCAGCACCTCACATTACAGTTCCTTGGGGACAATCAATATTTGGGAGGGGAGGATAGTGATGTGCCCTGTAATTAATCTCACCTACCAGCTACACCAGTTTTGCAATTTTGTGTAAGGCATGCGAATTTTGATGTTTTGGGTGCTTAACTGACGAGAAGTGGGTTAGGGGGACCCCACTTGATTAAAATTGCTAAGCACGGTCCCACATAGGAGAAAGAGGGGAATCGAAATGATAGTGGATGGTTGGGGCCACCCCAAAAGGGGAATACACACCCCTTGAGCAAACTCGCACTTTTGCAGGGAGAAAGGCAAGCTGGGGTCGATGCATGGGGCCCACATGGTAAGGGAGGAACTCAAAGATAGATAAGGGGAAGATGCATCATTTTGGAGCTTTTTGAACCTTTGATATTTTACAATCACCTAGCACGCTTGAGCTGTTGAGCCAAGTCTACGAGTGTTGTTCAGCACATGGAATTTTCATGCAAGAATCTCAACCTACTTTGGTGGACTGTGAATTCCAGCCCAAGGAGGAGTTCTAGGCTACTTGGGGGAGTTTCTCCAGTATTTTATTTAGGCAATTTCGTGGGATTTTAGCAACAGACTAGGCACAATAAAGGGAGTACACATTGCATGGGAGAACTGGGTTTTGGGGAGTGTCATGTTGGGCACTCCAGGAGAGCATTGGGGTTCTATTCGCTGAAGATTTCAGATGTTGGTGAGGCATACTTTTGAGGAGATTTCGGTTGTAGCATTCTCACCATTCCAGGAGTTGTGTAGGCCTGCACAGAGGGGAATTCTAGGCTGCACATGTGATGATTGATTTGGGTGAATGCACATTCGTGGCTGATTAGAGCTGGGATTTGTGGGGGCATCTTAGGGGAAGTTTTTCTAGCATTTAGCATCAATTTGCAAGGGTTGGGGGGTCACATTTCCAGGTGGGCCGAAATATCCAGCAGCTAGTGGAGTTGGTGGAAATTGGGGCAAATTTGGAAGGTTGGAATTAGGCCCAACCCTTTCTGGGCTTTTCTGTGTTTATTGAGGAGAGGCCAAGACTAATTTGGCTGGAATTTTCTGAGCAGTCTAAGGGCCTCAAACAGGGACTTCTTTCCATCCAGCAGTGCAGATTTCCATGGCAGCGCAGAGCATAGAGGACTCACTTTCCAGCACTGGGGCACCTTGTTTTCTAACCTAGGGTTTTTCTTGCTTGGCTTTGGCAAGTCCAGGTGCATTTATTTATACCCATTGTACTCCTACTATCGCACTTAATAAAATGGCTCAGCTTCTTTGGAGTAAAATGTGGATGTGCTGATATTTCTGTGTGTTTTTGGTTTTTAGTTTTTGGTTGCATGTGAACATTTTATAGTTGTTATCACTTAATATTTCTAGTAGGAATATTACACATTCTCCACACCAAGAAATGCAGATCTTGGATTGGATATAGAAGATGGACGAGAGAACGCTGGTAGTGGTGATGATCTTTGAGATTTTGGCATGTTGAAGGACAAGTAATGGGCTATGAGATCCTTCTATTTGTGGTTCTAGTATCTACCCAATTTTCTATTTTAAAGTGGCATTCCCATCTATAGTATTAGTAGCTAACAGTGTAATACATTTTGATATTGATGACATCAAATGATTCAATGAAAAAACTATAGTTTATGGTTATAACTTTCAAACATGTATTTTATGTGCACTGAATATTCTCATTTCTTGTGTGTTTGAACATCAATGAAGTAGTAACTAGTTATATAAATATTTTGTAAATGTTCAAAAAAATTTGCATCTTTATGTCTATATATCATTTTTGTGTAGACAGTGTCCATCTTAAATTTCAGGGGTCAATTTGTCCCGTGTCGGATACTTGTATCTGCATGTCCAGAGTGTCCCACGTCCGAGTGTCATGTGAATTAAAGTGTGAACAAAGCTAACCTCTTATATCCATGCAAGAATATATACACACATATATAGCATGTCCCTCATCACATTTATAGGGCCAACATGTCTCTTGTTGGATAACATGTCCCTCATCACATTTACAGTGCCAACATGTCTCATGTCAGATACTCGTATCCTCGTGTCCAATGTGTCCCATATCCCAGTCTCATGTGGTTTGGGTGTAAACCATTTTAACCTCTTATACTCATGCATGAATGGTGATTTATCTAGAGAATTATTTCCACAAAGTAATGCTCTTACATATTTACAGGCACCTCACCCATAGAAGTATGCAACTATAAAAGAAGAAAACAATGAAACGTATATCCTCTTTCACATGTGTGAACAGAAAGAAGATGTTTTTGGATGATCTGAATTGATTGCCAAATGACAGAGCTTGAATGTGACTATATAATGGTCAAAGGAGGTGAGTTTTTACCAACAATCACACCCATTCACATGGTGGGGCCAACCTGACTTTTTGGAGCCTACATGGGCTTATAAATAATATTGTTCTTTCCTTTAATTTGGTTGTCTAGCTACGAATACACACCACAGCTACCCAAAAATCAACAATAGGCAAGTGCCCCTTCATGAATGGCCATGTCCTTAGAGACATGCCTGTTCAGTAACTAATTATTATTTAATTCAACATTATTATTATTATTATTATTATTATATTCATAACTTCGTCTTCCTCTTCAGAAAAGCTTTGTCCCCAAAGCTTATTGATGACAAGGTGTGTCATATGTTTCTTTGTCTTGTAATCTATTCATATCTTTCAGATTTCTTCGAGTTATTATCTTCGATGATACAACATGATAGGATCCTCTAAGGGACAAATAAAATGGTCGAAATGAGAAGGGATTTGACCATCCTAAATCAATTTCCTGTGAAACATTGCAATTATTTTATAGTTGAGATAAATTGTTATCTTAAGACTGGAATATGTAGAGATCAGTATTCTTCAAAACATAAGTTTTTTGTTTCTGTTCTGAGTGATACAGATACATAAATTGAATGGGATGTCTACTCTTGTGATTCAAATGTCGATAAGGAGTTCTTGTGATTTGATTTTCCCTCATCATGTGTGTGGCAATTTCTTGATTTACTTCAGGCACCGATGTTGTTGAGTTATTTACAATATTTTCACTGAATTTTCATCGTCTGAACTGCGACATCTCCATATGTTTTTCCTTCAACTGGTTTGTCATCTTCTTGAGTTGTGATATTGATCACATCGGTACTTATTCCTTTTCCTTCAGCTTGGACTTTTATGTTTGAAGACTCTGATACTTCTTTCATGATAAGTTCTTCTAATTTGTTTTTCAATGATTCCTTATCATTTTAAAGTTTCTTAATTTGACCAGGTATGCTTTTTGATTTCTGAGACGTAAGAGTTCTTCATTTTTTTATTCATCAACCTTATTTTCAGTGTTATGATGTCCAAGTTTTTCATCTTTTAAATCCCTGATTTGTTCTAATATTTTTTTATTAAAGTTTTTTAAGCGCAAATTTTCTTATTTCTTTTTTGATAAATTCTCATTGAATTTTTTCTCAAGACATTCATTTTCTTCTTCTAATTTTTTCTTTGTAGCTTTGAACTTCTTGAACCTTCACAAGTAATTTTTTACTGTGGTCCCTTAGACGCCAAATTTCTCTATTATTTTCTGTTGATTCTTCGTAAAACCGATCTTCAAGATCTTCATATTTATTTTCTAATGCTTCATTTTTTCGCTGAAGTTGTGTGATTTCTTCCTCTAATCTTTTAATTTGTGTATGTGTTTTACCTTTTGATATTCTTCCAAAGTAAACAATTTCTTGCATGTTGGATAAAATGTTGTGCAGTTTCTAAAAGTCTAAAAATATTCAAATTCTGTTTTACAAAATGGGCACCTGGCCCAAAACATAGAATTATGTATGGAACCCGTAGTTCCTTCATTCATTTGCGAATTAGAGTCCATTCTTGGTCTTGAATTATTTATAATTAAATAATTTCAAACTTTGAAGTAAAAAAAAATTAAATATAATTCTGGCCCTTTTTTCTCCTTTGTGATATTGTAACTGTAATATTTGTACTTTAATAAAAAGTACTTCAGCAATGTCCCACAAATTAAGAAACCATTTTACTCATTTTAAATACTAAACTATTAATTTAATATAAAGAGTCAAATATGTCCATGGGGTTTTAGATAGACGGTGATTGGGTGCTCTGTTAAGACACTCCTTGATGTGGTCCAATTCCCCACCTCGATCGGTGTGATATATTGGACATCATGAAGATGTAGTCCTGCCAAGCTTACAAAAAAAAACATGAAGAGTCAAATATTAGAAGTCATGCAATTGGTCACAACTTTTCTCAAATCCAATTTGCACGATCCTTCAACTAATTTATTTTGTGTTTCTACAAGGATCTTAAAATTGATTCCCTCTTTTCTGACAACCCTGGGGTAAAAAACAGACCACGGTTAACTTAACAAATGGAAAAACAGGTTGTCGTGGGATTCACGATCCGAGTTGGGCCAAGGCCCAGAACTATACTAGGGTGGATGGGGTTCTCTGTCGTAGAGGCTTAAGAAAATTTTGGGGTAGATTAGATGCCAAAAAATCAAAGTACGACAGCTTTGTCGTGGACAAGAAAGGGGTTGTTGTTAGGTGTTTTGTACAGTGTCTTTACAGCAAAGCGGGGTATGGCCGAGTATGGTCAAGTAGCAGGTCGGCAGCTAGTTGTTCAGGCAAACAGAAATAACAATTTGTCAACGGTTGTGCATATGACAAGAGAGGATTTTGCAATGGAACCTGCAATGGAAGAAATTCGCGACAGTGAGGGGATCAATGAACGTACCAAATGACCTCCACTGGGCGGCAGCAGCGAGTTTGGTTATGGCTGGCGACCCCTTTTCTTATTATTTTTTATTTTTTACCCTTTAAAAAAAAATCAATATATATTTTTCATATTGTTTTTGTTATTTAATATTTTTTAACTCTTCTTTAAAAGAAAATTCTATAATTTCTTTTTAAAAATATATGTATTTTTATAAATATGTAATTTATTTTCTTTCTTTTTTTCAAGTTAATGCCAAAGGGCCAATTTTTTTTTTTTTAATAATGGAATGACTAAAATTCATCTTCAATTCCTAGTGGCCAAAGGCCGAAATGAGACTGACTATCGAGATGTAGGAAAAATTCCAAAATGTTCAAGTATGTGGTAAAAGCTTGGCCAATGGCCAGGATCAGAAAATGAGGCTCTGATACCAATGTAATAAACAAGGTTCGCATACGCAACGGAATATTCAGAATATTCTGGAGTATAAGAATGTCCATTATAGAACAATAATATATTTATATAAGAAATATTGAATGTACAAGAGATATTAGTTATTTTTACAAATGAGAGTCCGCTTATATACCTAGGCAGGTGCCCCTTCATGAATGGTCATGTCCTTAAAAACATGCCTCTTCAATAACTAATTATTATTTCATTAATATATTTAAAAAAAATTATTATTTAATTAATCATTATTTATGATTATTATTATGTATATTACTTTTATTATTTTTATATATCATATTCATAACATATTGAACATGGAAATAATGCAAAGCAAAGAGATGCAAAACAACTCCCACTCCACATCTAGAAGGGTATCCCTGACTGGCACCATTAAAAAATCTCGAAGGAATGTCCAAATCCAGAGTAGGCATTGAGGGATTGTGACTCTTAAATTTTCTTGGAACACAATTAAACTCAACAGAGTTTTTCAATCATACTGACCACCAACTCAATAGGGACATGCTTGTTTAAAACACATAAATGTCATAAACATTTCAAGCGCACCAGATAAAATAAATCAGACAACAAGGGAAAAAGTTGAAACAGACCATAGAAGTGTCCATAAGCCATGTTTTAACACATTCATCAAGGGGCAGCATATTCTAGCCTGTCTTAGGGGTGAACTTATATTGAACCTAGGCCCAGAACTATGAAACAAATGAACATGAGATAAATAATGTTGAACAATCTTAGTATCACACTTGCACAGGCGGCAAAAGTTGGGACCATTCTAGCCTTGCTTAAATCCCATTCTCCAAAGTTAAGAGCTTACTGCTTAATGCCAACCAAAGGAGAATTTTGGATTTTAACAGGACATACAGCGTCCAAATGCATCCCTACCACCAAAACTTTTCTTCAGAGACCCTCTTCATTTTGAGCTTTGTATCTTAACTTAATTGTGAAGGCGCCAATAGCGGGACTTTTGGACCAACGAAAGGAGTCAACCTAATCTTCCCTTAGCTTGATAAAACTAGAACACAACATGCCAACAAAGCTAAGCCACTCCGAAGCCTGTTGAGCAACCAAGCCCAAATCCGCATTAGATTTCCAACCAGACCTACCAAATCGTTCATAGTCTGGCCTTTAACATTCCAAAGAGAAAAAATGCCTTGCTCATGGATGATAACGAGGAGATCCTCCAAGAGCTTATAAGCTGCATCAGAACCTCCCCATGGGTCTTCACCTATCCAAACATTTTTACCATTACAAATTTCTATATATATATATATATATATATATATATATATATATCAATGTTGCAAACATCCGCAAAATTAAGACCACCAAAATATCAGTTAAAATCAGAATATCCTTTTGCGATAAAATCAGGATGTATGCAACACTGATATATATATATATATATATATATATATATATATATATATATATATATATATTCAAACTTAATGGCAAACCTCATCCAAACCTTAACGAAAAATCCAAACTCGAATCAAATGTAATCATCATTGAACTTGAACCCAAACTGTATGACATATCTACTAAGCTATATAAGCTTCTCAAATTTAGTAACTAGATCAACTTCAATATCAATCATGTCATTTTTCTACTAAATATTTCCAGTTATGGCTTTCAACAAAAAAATAAAATAAAAGAAATGACCCAAATAAATCAAATTGCAAGATTATATTGGTTTTTTTTTTTAATTTGTCAGCTCAAGGACAAACTCCCTCCATTGGATAGCCCTCCTCATCAAGAAAGACCCCTTCTAGTCCTTGAAATAATTTAATTTGGCAAAGGAAAAATACTATATTTAATGATGGAACCACGTGCACAAAATACAGGTCAGCCTAAAGGTCAAATTGGGACTCCTCCAACGCATATAAATACACATCATGTCACATCACTTTGGAGCATCATCAACTCAACACACCTCTCTCTTGATTGATTTGGTTCATACAGGTCTGAAACAAGGAGGTTCGAGATCACACATGCGAAGGAAAAGAGGCATTTTCTGTTTTCTGCGTTGACTGTCTGATTGAGACAGTTTGACCAGCCGTTGACCAGCTTTGACTTGATGTTTTGACTTGGTTTGACTTGGAAATTTTCGATTTTGGAAGGCTGAATTGATTGGTGAAGAAGCCAAACTTTTCTGGGAAGTTTGTCTTGGGTTGACCGCAGACCTTGACCTTAGTTGACCACAGAAAATTCTGAATTTTGACCGCAGGCATTCTCTCTCCTTTGACCAAACTTTTGTTGACTGTTTTCCCTGGACTTTGACCAGCAAAGAAGGCCTCATCCTTTGACTGTTGACCAAGCTGATTTGTAGATGGTTTGACTGCTGAAGATTGACTGGTTAGGGCATCTTTGACAGCTGTTGACTTCTGTTGGCTTTGACCAGAAATTGCAGACTTTGACTTTGGATTAGATTTGACTTTTGGACTCATCTCTCATTGGATATTGGTTAATTGATTGGATAGTCAAAGATTTGACTTTGACCCTTTGTTTATGAATTGGAACATTGCATCTCTGCTGAACATTTGATGACAATCTAATCGAAGAAGAAATTTAAAAGGGTTCTCCCCCTTGTGGGGTTTTCCACTGGTCTTTGCCCAAATCATGTATCTCGTTATTTCTCTTGGCTGTCTTCTATTGTGCACTGGATTTACTGTTCTCTCTACAATTGTTTATTGTTACTCGAAGATTGAATTCTATTGGATAAATTGATTGCTAATTGAAGAAGAATTGGAATAAGAGATTGTGTTAAGCATAGAACACTCGAAAATTAACATTTTTTTCAAGCCTTGGTGATTTTTGCTGATTTCTTCTCTAAAAAAAAAAAATTTCAGCAATTTTTCATTTAAAATAAAAACTATCCAAGATAACCTTAATTTCTTCCTCTCTCTCAATATGTATAGAAGGATATTTCCCTTGAGCGACAATATAACCTTAATTTCTTCCTTTCTCTCTCAATATGTTTAAAAGGATATTTCCCTCGAGCAACATTATTATGCAACAAAATTCAAAAAATATTTCGGTTATAACAACAGATATTTTTGGTGCAAAGTCACATTTTTGGAGTCAATAAACACTGGGCAAACCCGAAAGGGGGAATCCCCTACAACTTTTCATAACTTGACTAGAATCTCGACAATAACTTAACAAACTAAATATACTTAAATTGTTCAAAACAGCTCAGACATGTAAAATTAAACACACAGATATGGGTCAAGATTGGTCATATTTGATCAAATGGCCAAGGTCAGTCAAATTTTCTCAGAATGGTTCAATCCAATTAAACTTTATTCAACTGCAAATAGTGGTACTGGTGAGTTTGTCCAAGTTTGATCAACTCCTGGCCTTTCAAGTAAACTCGGGTCATTTTGGAGCCAACACATGTTGACTTCACCAAACTACTCAAGATTTAGTTAAGTCATATTACTATGGTTTGTTATAATTGATCAATTATTGCAAATGTGACCAATGAGAATGGTGTGTAAGCAGTCACGTATGGGAAAAGAGAACAAAGAAAGATCACTAGATTACCTTCCAGGATGAAGATCTGGAAAATAGATAGGCCGAAGTTGGTCCACATCAGACAGAGAGTTACAATTGGTATGTATCCAAGGATAAATTACCCACTCCATTGGTTCACGAGTGCTGCAATTTTTGTTGAACATAAGAGAATGAGAAAACCAACAGCAAAAATTACTTCTATGAGAATCCTTTTCAAAATGGTTTTCTTTAAATGTAAAATCTCTTCACATCAAAAACAAGATAATCTTCTGTTGTGTTAATAACACTACTGGGAAGATAACAAAATGGATGTAAGTTTAAAACGGACAAAGAATACTAACTGGTTCAGAATAAAACTTGAGCATATCATCATGTAATATGAGAACTCATTTCCTTGGGTTATAAAACCTGCAGCACATTTTATAGTATGTCAAACATTCCAAAGTAGATGTGCTTAAATGAGAGAACTCAAAATAAGATAAGGAAAAACGAATGAAAACAAGCAAAGAAGTAAAGATAACATTTTATACCAAGGCGTGAAATCTCCAAAGCCAACCGTCCAAGTCCAGCCCCAGGAACCAAGCAACTAGGTGACCTACATTACATACCATTAAAACTTGCCATATTAGCCTTACTACAAAGACTCTCTATAAATAGTGAAAACAATCTAATCCAATTTGTTGAGGCATACATGTGAAACGCATAATTTTAGCATTGTCATTTTTATGAAATTAGAATTGCTGCGATGGTAAGTTATAATGTTATAACAGAAGGAATATTGCTTCCCACAAGTATTTGTTGCCACTTTCTTAATTTATCAGGTTAACATGACACTAGTCTCATAAATTAGAGTCCTTCCTGGCAATCTACATAAAATAAACTAAACTTTAATACAACTAAACAAAAGCATAAACATGATGTCCTTTAAAATAACCATGAGCCACATATCCTTCTAGTAAAGAGCATATCCCATTAACAGGTGTAACTAACTAACTAATTATATATCCCATCAAGAGGATAACTTGTTTCTTTCCTGATGTCATGTATGGTGCAAAGAACAAAATCAAAGTTTAGGCATAAAAATAAACTAAACTTTGATACAACTAAAAGAAAGCATAAACATGATGTACTTTTAAAGAACCAAGAGCCACATATCTTTCTAGTAAGGAGCATATCCCATCAACAGGTGTGACTAACTAACTAATTATATATGCCATCAAAAGGATAACTTCTTTCTTTCCTGATGTCATGTATGGTGAAAAGAACAAAAGAAAAGTTGAGGCCCATACCCAGGGTTGGAATTTGATAGGAAAAATTGCTATCACAGGGCATTTTTCCTGTATTTGACATTTAAAAATTTTGGATAATCCTCTTCCCTGATGTGTTCTGACGTTTACAAAACGTAATTTTGTTGGTTTATTATTTTCCGAAAACGTTATTAATACTCTATATCAAGCTGTGTTCCATTTGGGCTGAGGCCTGTCACGGTGTTACCTGTGGAAACTATTCTACGTGACAGTTTGCTCGCCAAGAATGACGAACTATGTGCCCGGAAGCCATTGGTGCCAGGTAAGACTTGATTGGTCATGTACTTTTGACTGCTTGCAAGCCAGATGGGCGATCACGCTGAAAGGTCTGTCACATCCATTTATGCACAGAGCACGGAGAAAGACTGCAACGAGTAGGCAGACATTAATGCTGCCTCTCCTTGCATCTCTCTTGTGGCATTCACCATATTTTTCTGAACACAAAAATATCTCGCCTTCCGTTCCAATTTTTGGTGATGCACATCAAAACTTCGCAATTTTACAGCAGTGAAATTGTGCATATTTTCATGTTTCTCATCAATTGCCATGAAAACTCTGCAATTTTATTTAGCAGCGAGATTGCAATGTGCATAGACAAGAATAAATCCAAATATTTCTAAAATTAGAAATGAAATAGTGTCACCTTGAAGCCCTGATCCCTATTTCCCCTTGCTATGAAAGTCCCGACAGCGAACATCCCAAGGATTCGGCAGATTGACTGGCATTTGTTATTTTTTAGTAATTTGTATTTATCCACGTCTTCATAGTGCAAGCCTGGAAAGCTCGGTGTGTGGTGAGTGTTGGAATAGGTTATAACTTATTATGGATGCACGGCAGGCTTGTCATGGCTTTGAAAGCCCTGCTCTTCTTATTATATAATTATTCATTGCTTCTCCCCTTTCAATCTCTATTTTTTCGCTCGATCATCATATTCCTGTTATCCGAATGAATCACTATTACCATGTTGACGAGAGAAACGAGGGAGCAAAGGCAGTTGGAGTAAAGGGATTTACAGTTTCTACTAAAGCAGAAAAGCACAGAACCTCAATGATGGGAATGGAGGAAGCAGAACAAGAAAGGCAGCCTGCGTAGGATCCTATTGTGATCAAAAAGAGGAAGAGGGAGTCGAGCACAAAAACAGAGAAAGCAGAGGAAGAAGTTGTTCCAGAAGCTTCCAATGCGGAGGAGCCTCCTGTGGAGGATCCTCTTATGATCAAAAAGAGGAAGAGGGAGTTGAGCACAGAAACAGAAGCAGCAGCAGCAGTGGAAGAAGTTTTTCCATAGGCTTCCAACGAGGAGGACCTCCAGGAGGAGGAAAAGCATCTTCTGCAAACAAATCCTTATGCGATTGCCAGAAGGTAAATATCTCCTCTTTCTCATGTGATTTATGTTCTCATTCAGTTTTTTATTTAATCTTCTTCCAATTTTATATATATGAAGTAAGCAGGAGTCCAACTTACATAATGGTTGACTTTTTTGCTAGTATTTCCTTGTGAGCCTTCTCATAAATAACTGCAACTTTCTACTAATTATGCGTTTAACAATATTTTGATTTTTATGGGGACCACCATAGTAGTTTCTCCTACTAACGTTGGTTGCAATTGGTTGTGGAATAAGTGTGCGTGCTAGGCCTTCCCCTCCATGACATGTTGTTTGGGTGCATAGTTGCAAAACAATAATCTCATATGCCTCTTTTATGGTGTTTGGAATCTGGATTCCATCCTACTACTATAAAATCTCCTCTCCTCTCCTCTAAGAATTCTGTTATTGAATGCTAAATATGCTGTCAAATTTGCTTGGATTTCTCTTATGGGCTTGCTTTGTGTTGTTTTGCTGAGTGAAGGCATCAACTGGAATTGATGCACAGTAAGTAGTCTGTGGTATTTGTAGTTTTACTGAGCAGCCCAAAAGCTAGTTATATCAAATCAATATCATATCAGAGGAGTACTTACTCTAAATTTCACGAATAAAGTTTGATTAAAAATAGTTCGTAGCAGTACTTCTGGTTGGGTGGTACCGTGTAAACGCAACAAAATATTTTTTTATTTATGCAAATTAATATTAGTGTAGGTGTTTGATATTAAAACTGACCTGAACTATCAACCGAGTAGGTTTCATTGGCGTTATATGGGTTAATATTTAGTATAAGTCTTTGATATTAAGACTTCACTGTCAAGCAGACTGACAAACATTTATATCTCACGTGGTTGAATTCAATGGGTTAAGAAAAGCAAAGATGTTGGTGGAAAATCAAAGAGATAGGGATGTGATACAAAATGCAGAGTCCATCATTATGAATCCAGGCCACCATCAAAATTTATAATAAGAAAATTGGATGAATCAAAAATGGGATGAACTATCACAGGCCACCAATAAATTCTTAAAATTATGCAACTGTGGTCAAATTACACTATGGAAAGCTCAGATGGTTAAGATTATATTTTAATTAGATACCTTTTTTTGAGATGACCAAAATCGACCTATAGATCGCCCCAATCAGTTAATCGAACGTTAAATTATGAATTGATTTACTTATTAAAGTGAAATGGAATGGATCGGCCTAACCACATGTGGAGTTAGCCTTAACCACAAGCGGTCACACGAAAGCTATAAATAGAAGCGACCCCAAGCTCATTCTCACACATTCACTCATGAGATATTCTTCATGCTCTCTTGGTATTGGTTCGTATTTTTCTGTTTTGGCTTGCATAGGTACATCAGGAGAAGCTAGCGCAAAGAATCGAGATCACAGGCAGGGTCTCGCATCTGATCTGGGTATTCTGGGCCAAAGCCGAGAGCAGGCCACGGTGAGGTAGCACCAGAGCTGAGCCAGAACCGCGGGCAGGCTTTGTCAAGGCCGCTGTAATATTCCTGATTAGCAATTCTGCTAACCGGAATATTAATTTTGGCCAATTTTGATAATATCAAAATTTTGACTTGGGAAATGTGGATTCGGGGACCCACAAATAAATTTAGGAGACTATAGGTCACCCTTGCTCTGCGTTGATCAACTTCTCCCAGACTCTGGTTTCAGCCCTATCGGCTTAGAAACCTCAGTCTCCAGTGAATTTCGGACTTTCCCTTCGAGGCTCTGCATTGCCCCTCTGTGAGCCCTACATGGGCCTGGGTCACCCTCTGTAGGGTCTACGTCACACCCTCTGATGGATGTGTTGCCTCCGCTGCGTCTCTACTGCCCTTGCACTATGTTGTACTCTTGGTCCTCCGACCAATCACTGCATTCGCCCCTCACTACTTCTCTGAATCACTCAAATCTGATCTTTGTCCGAGCACTGCTCTGTCAGAAGAATTCGATCTCTTAGATTCTGTGTGCGTTCTCCAACTGACCCCCAACCCTTCCTTTATACCTTTCTCGTTGACAAATCAACGATCGTGATCTAAACTCTAATCAACGGTTAAGATTAAAAGAAGCTTGATCCACGTCACTTAGAATGTTCTCATCACATGTGTAAATTAATTCACTTTAATTTTTCAATTTCCCTAAGTTAGACTTACAGTCCCCATTAAAAAATTTCAATTATTTGAATAACTTTTACACCGGATGGAATTTCTCCAAACGCTTTATGGGTCTTGGAGATCTCATGCGTTCTAGCCCCTCCATAAAGCTTCGGAGCTAGAGCACATATGATGCTACCCCAAAATCTCAACATCTCTCCCTCTCAACTAGAGAGGACATATTCCACAAAGAAATGTACTCATTCCTATACAAGAAATGTACCTAAGCTCCCTCTCGAATTAGGAATTACCAAGTTTCTTCCAAATAAGAAGCTTATTACCAGGCCCCCTCTTAATCAGGGACCTGCACTAGCAACAGTGATGAAAACACCCAGTTGCTCATGAAGAACTCCTTTCTTCGATGTCATGAATTTCTTTGTAGTTGAGGAGTCTTCATATTTGGGATCTCTCCATACGGCACAAATCATCCATAACTTTCATTCAAGAGCAATGTTGCAGGAAACGTCCCCCCCCCCCAGCTCCAAGCCCCGAAACGCGTCCCGTACGGGTCCGTACGAGATCCGCACCCCGAACCGCGGATCCGAATTTCGGAAACGCGGTTTGCAAAAAAAATTGTGATTCCTGGAAATCCGGATCTGTACATCCAGATCCGTGTTTCCATACAACGGATCCGTACGTCCGGATCCGTGTTTCCGTACAGCGGATCCGTGGATCGTACAGCGGATCGCTGTACAGAAGCGCCTCGATTCCTGTACGAATCCGTACGGATCACCAGCAGTTCCATACAGCGCCGTACGGATCCGACTAATGTAGGTCAGAAAAGCAATTTTTTTATTTTATTTTTTTATTTTTGTCTTTGGTTGGGTTAGTAGGAGAGTTAGTGTTGAGTTAGGGATAGGATGAAAAAAAATATAAGCCCTCTTTTACCTCCTTAGATGTTTCTTAGATGCTCCCTCATGGTAATGTTAAATTCTTAAAGTAAAAGTGACATTCTCATTTATTTTTCATTTTCATCCTTACTTTTACTTAAATTTTTAACATTACCATGAAATGACTCAGGATGTTTGAGAGTGGTTCCAGCCTGATCAGACTTCATATGGAGAAAATAGAATTTCATATCCTATTCAAAATTCAGCAGACTTAAAAGTTTTCAGGAATTCAGGATCAATGGTATGGTGGCATGTCATTAGATTATAGCATGTATGAGGGTATGTGATTAGCATTTAATCAAGAGCACCAAGCCCTATATGTACCCTAGTGTTGGTGGTGTTAATTGTTGAACTCCTTTGTCATGTCGTTAGCAAAAATTACATTTCAATCAAGTCAAAATAATCGATCAAGCATGTTAAGTTCTTTCTACCATATTTTAAGGCTTGCATTAGGGTTTGATCAAAATTGGGCAATTTTGACTAATGTCCCTAGATAATCGAGGTAGAGGCAAAGGCTAGACAAGAGGAGAAGAATCTAGATTATAGATGGTCGATGCATCTAAATGGTTGATGCTCAAATAATTAATCATTAATGTACAATGGATGTCATATCTATCTTGATTTATGTACAAATATGCATGCTTCCATATCTTCTACAATTAATTTGGTATTTTGGATATTTTTTTAATATAAATGCAAAAAAATAAAAATAAAAAAATATATATATAGTAGACGCTTCCGAGACGCTTCGCTTCCTAGATTTTTTGGAAATGACGCTTCCACGCCCCCGCTTCGTCCCCGCTTCGTGCAACATTGTTCAAGAGTCATGTCTTCTATCAGAGAGTGATCCATCAATCTTCTCATCTGGTCTAGCTTCATGTCGTGCTGCTTTCCTTCGAACCATACTTCTTCCAAGGATCTTTCATCCTGCCATATGGTTATCAACTTGCGGAAGACATACTTTACTTTGGCAGCCCTGCATAAGCTCATCAAATATTATTTAATTATAAATATGAAATTTTAAATCAAAAGTTACCTTAGTGATGATCTTTCACCATGACATCTTTATGTAGGCATCAACATCCTTCGTTACAGATTGACACATCTCCTAAAGATATGTATTGTCAAGGGTCTCCATCTTTTCCAAACTTCTATCAGAGTCTACATTATCTTTCCCAAGAGATTTTGTAGTCAAGTCTTCTTGGTTTCTTTGGATGGTGAATGCCTTTTATCATGGTTGTACTTCTCATGATCTCTTCCTTTCTTTCTCCACACAATTTTATTTCATTCCCAGGAGTTTCTGATATGCAGTTCCTCAATAATGTACAATCACCTCATATTCCATATGAGGACATATTATGTTGATTTGATCGAGTGGATCATGCCTGTTGGCAACCTATGCAGCGGAAAAGTTTCTTATTTCTACTTTCCTTTGATCATACTTCTAAAGATCATATCCAGTGTCAGCATATATGTACCTCATCCTTTTTCTTTTGAGTCATCCTACGACAGTTTTCTTTAAAATGAAAAGTTTCATTCTCTTAACCTGCTTCATCAATATGTCATCACATCCTAACCCCAAAACTCTACAAGTTAGAATTCTCGATGAAACCTTTTGCTTTATTTCTAACTAGTGAATCCAAAGAGGATTACATTAGGCAATGGCAGCAACTGCTTCTATATTGATTGTTGAATGATGATCCTTGATCTCGATGGCTGGCTTCTATAAATGTTATTTTCAGTGAGGTTCCCAGGAGCCTCTTATCTCATATAGCATAGCTGTAACATAAATGTGTTACAGACATCCTCCTATGACTAGTACTCCTCCTTCAATGCTTCCATCATGATGCCAATTCTAAAGTGTTGAATCTATCTAATATACAATGCTTCATAACATACTATTTTACAATCGACAGATATCTCTTAAAAAGGAAGATGATCTCAATCATAGTAGAGATCTTTCACTTCTTCTTTCTTAGGTTTCTTTGAATCTGGTTCTTCCATTTCTCCGAAGATATGGGCTTCTTCCTTTTTCCTCTTGTCCTTCTTAGACTTGAGACAATCTTTCTTATAGTGCCCAAGTTCATTACATCCATAGCATCGTATCTTATCTATGTTTCTTCCTTTCTTCTGAGGACCAAACTTACCAAATCTTCCCTTTCTCCTTGATATGGCAGCATAGGCTTGATTCTCTTCATTTGATCCTATATCAACTTTAGCTTTTAACCTCGTCTCTTCTATCTTACATAGATACCATAGATCCTAGAATGGTGTTGCTTCCCAAAGATACTTGAAGTGAAGTTTCCCCATCCCTATGGTAGAGCATTCAGCACCACTGTATTTATTTCTCTATCAGACATTACTTCTCCCAATTCCTACAATTGATCTCGCATTTCAGAAATCTTCATAAAGTATGAAGTGATTCCTTCCTCTCTTGACAACTTCAACTTGTATAGTTCTTGTCTCAAAGATATTACTTCCCCTGCAGTACTTACCAAGAATAGTTCCACCAATTTGTCATATATTTCTTTTGAAGATTATAGTTTTGATATATAGGGGATGAGAGAGTCCTTTATGGATTCTATAAGAATCCTCTGGGCTCTTTTGTCTCCCTTCATGTATATCAGCTTGAGTATCTTCTTTTAAAGGTTTAGTCATCGACCCTTTGATATAGTCCATGACTTCATTCTCAACAAGATTTAGATTTGTACTTTTATTCCATGCAAGAAAGTTTGAAACCCCAACCAGTTTGTTGTTTTCTTTGCAAAAAGACATTTTGACAGATTCAAATGAAGTCACATAAAGATACTTACTTGAGTAGATGCTTTTCTTCTTCTACCAGCTTCCTTGTTGATGATGATGTAGATAGCAGTAGGAGCTCCCTCCTAGATTGGCTTCTTCAAGAGTGGTGAAAAGATCTAGATCACCTTGGATCCTTGATGATGATGATGATAATCAAGGATGGCTTGATGGTGGCTTGATGATGTTTCCAATAATGTTGACTTGATTTCAACACCAAGTAGTTGTTTATGGAGATGGATTTTGTACGGTGTCCTCAATGATGTTGACTTGGCTTTACTTATAGCTTTGGAATCCTTGTGGATAGCTATCTTAGTCTTGATCTCACTTTCCTTCTTGATGTATAGATCCTGTGAGTATTATCTTGGGTTTTAAGGGTTTCACCATCTCTCTGCAAACTGCTTCTTCTTGAATGAATGAAGATCTTCTTAGATCTAATGTAGATCCTTCTCTTTGCCTTGATGTCTTCTTGAAAAATGATCCTTGATCTCCTGATACTTGTGTGTCTTCTTGCCAAATAGCCCTTTCTTGTCTTCAACACCTTAGGTCTGAAACCATGTTGAGAAATTAGGGCCTTTATTATAATTTATCTTTCATGATAATTACATGTGACTTTGTTATACTTCTTTCACTTAGATCTTATCTTCGTTAGATTATTATGTTCTTCATCAACTCAATTATCAAATGCACAAGAGACATAGATATTTATGCTAGCAAGCAAGGGCCAAAACCTCTCCCTTGGAAAGGAAAACACGAAATTAATTCTTCTTATAGATCTTCCATTGACGAGTACCATAACCATGACACAGACCCTTGACACTAGTATGCCTCCAAGACCCTTCTCACTGCTCTTCTAGGCTGATGAACTTCTTTTCTGCACTGCTTTGCACCAGCCCTATGGAAGCCCAATCCCTAACCTTCTATTCTTTCTTCCTTGATCTATCATTGCTGCCAGAGACCGAGATCTCTTTTCTTTGTTGTGATGACCTCTTCTTCATGCTCTGTATATCACTGAGTTTATGCGAGAGAGTGAGATTAAAGACAGAGGCTAGCACTGCCTCTCCTCCGCTTTGATCTCACCCTTCTTAGCACTCCTTGTAATATCCTTTCCTTCGCTGTCAAGACATCTCCCTTATGGACTATATTCCTTGTTGAGTTGTGGACTAGTCCGAGACCTAGTCTCTCCTTCTTACTGTGTTCTTCACTGCAATTCGAACAGACCTGGACCGAGATCTTTAACCCTAAACAGAGATCTCCTTTTCATACGATATTCTTCCTTTGTTCTTCGCTGGATAGTCACCTTCCTATTCGCTGAATTGTCTCTCACTTCACACCCAAAACCAAACCTTTATCTCGCACTTTATTTCAGAGCTTGATCCGAACTTATTGGTGTCATATGAGGCCACAGTCCCTTCAATTTATAGAGGTTGTGTCACTGTCCTAGGCCGACCTGACTTCTAGCTAGTAGAACAACTTCAAGGAGCATCTTTTAACCATAATCTGAGTTGACTTCAAGGAGCACTTTGACCAAGTCTTGAGACATACTTTTTACATCAATAATTGTCCTTTACAAGTGTAACAACACTTCATAAACATGACTAAATTACATATTTATGACAAGATGAAAAACCCCTAAAGACATCAAGAAAACGTCTTTGACCTATAATAAAAACTCCTTGCTCATGAAACCCATGAGTCAATCATTTACAAAATACATTTTATTATCTTTGTCTTCTTCATTACATAAATTCATAATTACAAGTAATAATGAAGATCGATCCTAGTTACACTTTTCAACACCCACCTGGGTCCACATTTCTCCACTGGGTCCACATAGGGTTAGCCTCCCCTTCCCCTTGCCCACACCTTGGGTCGGGTTTGAAACTATGCCCAAAGGTTGATGCAGCTGAAAGGAAAAATTACAAGCATAATTGGCCACATTAAATAGGAAAATGTAGCACAAAATGAATAAATTGGTCGGGACAAACATATTTAGCACGTGGGAAAAAGCCAATGCATGAGCTCTACCCCATTCCCATGGCCATCACCTTGGTTCTTATAGGCCCTAGATGAGCCTCATTTATCATTCAGGAACCCATGATTGTCCCAACCCCTAATGGGCAATGAACTGCCCTACCTTTAAGGGGATATCCACTGCTATACCTTACACATCATGCTCTTATCCCTTAAGCTCCGAGCAGTTAATCAAATAAAAATCATAAAGGCAAAAGGCATATGAAGAAGGGTGGAAAAATCAAGGTCAGGGTATCTCATGCACCACAATTGCTCCCTCCTATACATTATATACTCAAGTGTGGGCTTCCCTTTATAAGCTACCCTTGTACACCAACATGTGGCCCAAGATTGCCCCTTTCATTCCCTATCTCATTAATCTCTTTATCTCATGCCATCACCATTTGAAAGATGTACCTTGGACATATTGTCCTCTTTAAAAGTAGAAACCACCTAATAGGATACTTGGTTAACCCCCCTTGGAGCTTGCATACATTAGCACATGCCAAAGCCCACTATTTAAGCTCTTTAACTCGATTTCTTTAAATGAGTTGTACTGGAATGCGAGGGGACGCATTGGATCTTATGCACGATTGCAGTTGGTCTCCATTTTGGGTTTGGTCTCCCTATACGGGATCCTAATCCTCCAGAGGGCTACATTGGCACATGTAGGGTGTGTGTAGAGATCCATGGGCCTCCACAGCTATAGACAACATTCCATGGATCCCCAGAGACGTTCAGAGATTGCTTGAGATTCACCTATTAGGCGAGAAAGATGCACCTGGTTCATCATGCCCAGTCGGCCCCACAATTTTACAATGCACTTGGCAGATGACCTAGGACCTATATGTTGATGTGGCATCACTCACACCATCATCTGAGCCCTTGCAAATGGTCTACAAGCATCTTCGATCTATTTGGACACCCATGAGGTTACTTGTGTGCCCCCACACCCATTGGGAGCACCACGAGTTTATTATTTGAAGAACAAGGGACCAACCCCTTGTCCACTACTTTTGGGAGTCTTATTTCACATTATGGCATTTATGGACTTCACCAGGCCTCCTCTAAGGCCCAACAACATGTACTATTGATCATTCGAATTCTTGAGAGGCTTATTCTTTTGTTTATGAGCTAGTTTGGTGGGCTTGTCACAAAAAGTTAAGTTATTTTGTACATTATTTTATTTTAGGGGCTAATTAGGCCTAATTAGATAAATCGAACTCATTATAAGTGTATAAATACAAGTGATGTGATTTCATTTTAGCATCATCACTTGGATTAGACTTGTATCTCTTTACAGAACTTTGCTATCCTTCTTGGAGGACGACTTTTTAGACAATGGAAAGAATTTTGATCTTTGGATGATTTTCTCTTGTCTTGGAGCTTCTTGATTGGCAAAGTTTTGATGGTTGGATATACTCTTAATACATGTAAGTGCAATTTAATGCTATTCTTTCTTTCTATTTTTTTCGCATACATTGTTGATTGGATTCCGGTATACTAGGGCTAATTTACTGCATCCATTTATGCGAAGTTGTGGAAATTTTGTTTCTAGAATAGTGATGCTTCAGGTATGGGCCATGTATTATGAATGAATATTCCTAGAGATGCTTCTTCATTGAAATTCATCTTGATAAGCCATCTATTTTGCAAAACAAAGTATAAAGCTCTTCAAGTTATTGCCCTAATGTTATGTGAAATTGTCTTTAAGGCCTCCTTGACATAGAACATTCAATATCCATAGTCATAATTACTCTTGACTCCACATCTCCCCAAAGGATTAGACACTAGACCACCATAAAGGTGATCACCCTTAACCTATTTTCCTTCTCCCACTTCTTCTTCTCTAGGTCTATCCCTGTAGGCCTTCTAGGGCATCATTTATCTTGCAAACCACCCACTGAAAAAGTTTGATCTCTTGGCATCCTCTACATTGGGGTTTTTCCTATGCACCCTCCAGTTTTGAAGCAATTCCAACAGTGGGATTGTGAGATACCTCAAAACCTAGCCTCAAGATCAATTTTGCCTTTGAATTCCTTAGGCTAGAGACCTCATTGGGATCCCTACATTTCCTTGTATTGAAAATTCATTCTTTGGTCCCTTTCCCCTCCGGTATAGGTCAAGTATATCATTGGTTGCTAAACCCTACCCATTGGGTCCACTTCGTCCTGTGTGGTCCCACAAGCTATTAAGGATAATTCTTCAAAGACCACTTGGAATCCAAGCCTTCACAAGAATTTTAGGTTTTCAGGGCCTCCATCATAAGATACATACCCTAAACCTTGACCTTCAAATTCTCCTTGAGCCCTTCCTTGAGAGCCTTCAGAGGAATTTTAGGTTTTGAGGGCCTCCATTATAAGATACATACCCTAAACCTTAACCTTAAAATTCTCCTTGAGAGCCTTCAACCTTGCCTTCCAAAGCAAGCAAGCTATCATTGATCAATTTATTTCGTGGTCCTTATTATATCGAGTCTCCCCCACTAGTGAAAGTCCGTAAAGAGTAGGGAGCCTTAGCCTAGGTGACAATGGGTTATTGCTTCATTGTTTCCCTCCAAGGACCCCCTTTTAGGACCCCTGCTAGTTTGAGCGGTAACAGGCCTTAGGGCCTAAAAAAAATTTGAAGCCTACAATTTTCAAAAAATGCCAAAGCCACTGCCAAAAAGTTGGACGACTTCCCTTCTTCAGCGAGACATTAAGTTGTTGGAAGTTGAGGAGGCTAGATCTTACCCTTAAGGACCTAGATCAGCCTTCCTTGCTTGGTTGAATAGCCCAGAAGAAATTTTTTATTCAAACCCTTGAGCTATCACCAAAAAAAATGAATCAAAGAATGCCAAACCATAAATATCTATACAAAAAGTATAAAACCCCAAATACCCAAGTGCTACAAAATAAAATGGGTTAGGAAATAATTTACAAATTATTTACAAATGTACAATATTTACAAAATAATAAATTTGGAAAAAATATTTTTTAATAAATAGGAATGGAAGAATAATTTCGAAAAAATAGATACGGGCCAAAACCCTCTTGCAAAATCGATTACCACAATGAAATCTCAGAGTCCAAACATAGTCGGCTCTTCCCCACAATCTGTGAACTTGGAGCCTGTTGTCACACAAAATGTCTAGGCACCGCGACAACAGTTCAGATCGGGGGCTGTCACCCTGATCCCCAATCTCTCTATCTAAGTTGTCTCCTTGCAAGCTAAGGGAGGTAGACCCTAACAAAAATTGAAGGAAACGAACTGGTTGAAAATCAACCAATTCAGGAGACACAGCTAGATAATCAAATACTTGTTAAGATTTACGAGATTTTACAGATCCAATTAGATTCAAAACTTTAAAACCAATGCCTTATGGAGTCAAAATATCCCATTATAAAATTAAAGTCAAGTATCTGATATGCAACTGCTGCTATGAAAAATATATTCACCACAATGATATTCGATAAAACGCACCACAACTATGCCTTAAAATATTTTAAACCCACAGCAATGTTATCATGAGATGACCAGCAATATTTCCGAATTTATGATGTTCCAAGTAACCTAATCCAGAAATTAAAAAATTTCATATAGTCAAACTTTAGATAAAAAAATTTTAAAAAGCTCACTTTGACTATGAAATAAAATATTTTTGAGAATTTTCTAAAGTTGAAAATTTAGAAAAATTTGAGACCTTTTTTGATTTTTTATTTTATAATTTTTTTTTTTAAATGAAACTAAAACTTTTAAATCTAAGATCAAAACTAAAACTAAAACACAAGTAAAAAAAAAAAAAAAATCTAAGACTTCAAAAAAAAAATCATAAAACTAAGAATTAAAACTAAAAAGCTAAACAAGACTAAACTAAAATCTAAAAAAGTAAAATTTTTTATTTTTATTTTTATTTTTTGATTTTTCTTAATCTAAAAATTAAATAAGAAAAATGAAATTCTATTAAATTAAAACTAAAGGTTTAAAAAATTTAAAATCCAAAATCTATGAATTAAAACTAAAACCACCTAAAAAAACTAACACTACCCTAAACTAACTAACACTTTAAAGTTTAAAAAAAATTCAAAAAAAGAAAACTAAACTCTAACCCAAAAAATGAAACCAAAAGAAAAACCAATGTGTAGTTTTCGTATTTTTAATCGTGTGCCTTTGTTTTTCTCGTGCAGGTCGACAGCAGAGGAGGAGGATGGACGGCGGCTAAGGAGGCTCGACGGCATTCAATGCACGTTTGAGAGGGGTCAGAATGAAGCTGTGGGTGGTTTCGGAGGAGGAGAGAGGAGCTGTGGACAGATTTTTGAATGAGGCTGCGTAGAGGAGGGGCTGGGTTGTTTGAAGCTGCGGATACAGAGAATAAGGCAGCGTATGCAGTGATATGGGTAGCGGACATGCAACAAGGTAAGAAATGGACGCAAATGGTGAGGACGAAGGGCAGAAAGGTTGCGTAGAGGATGAATGGAGGGCAGACGCAGAGAATTTAGGCAGCGTGGGATGCGTGAAGGTAGAAAATAACAGGAAATGGAGGCAAAAAGAAAAAATATTCTTAGAAAAAAAAACCCAGTACACTCGAAATTCCTCCAGCAATTAAAAATTTTCCAACATTACTCAGATTTTTAGAATACTGATTTAGATGCACCTGAGATTTTCTCTTTTGTAAAAAAATAACACTCAGAATCCAGATCTACCAGCAGAAACGATCCTGAGGCCAGATCTTACCCTATGAGGGTTAGATTTGGCTTAAATCTAAAAAAAAAATTGAGAAACCCTCTGCAATCCTGCAAAAAACCAGAACATATCCAAACTATGTACAGAAAATAAATAAACCCTTACACCCTGGAGAATACACACAAATTTACAATGCTAATTTACAGATCGGAGACCCTCATGGCCAGATTTAAACCCATTTTAGTACGATTTAGAAGATAGAAAATTTTATCATCTTTTAATCTGGACCGTCAAAAAGATTTGATCATCTTTTAATCTGGACCGTCAAAATTATAAATTTGAGGAAAAACGAATTTATCATTTAATTCCATTTTAATTATCTCAAAAATAATATTTTTGAGTTAATTACCTCAAAATTTTGACTTTGACTTAACCACCTAGGTCCAAGGGTCCAAAATTTCTTGAAATTCTCAATATTCCCTTGGCCTAGGATCCTTAAAAAATCATTTTTTAAGAACCAACGAATTTTGCCTTTGAAGAATTTTAATTGACCTAGGACTTGAAATTAATTAAATTTTTGACTTAGGATTTTTTAATTAATTTGGCCAAAAAAATTTATTAATTGACTAAGAGGGGATTTAATTATTTCTTCCAACCCTCTTTACATAAGATAAATACATTTAGATACATGTGGGGGGAATACCCATTCGTATAGACCCTCAAATAGGCACCCAATTCTGTGACTCAAAACATGATCTAGTAGACCAAGAAGCTTGTAATTATAATCTAGCCAACTAGCTAGGATTATTCCCAAACTACTTTTACAAAGACTCGATAGAAAACACTAGGACTCACTTAGCATCTTGATGACAAAATCCACCCTAGCTTTGGGGTGAGACTGGATGGGAAAACTCTGTCGATCACTTGTGTCGAAAAACACAAGTAAATCAGAGAGACAAAAAACCTCCTAAGATAGAAATCATCACCAACATACTAAGCTTACCTAGGTTGTTACATACATGATGGTCTTACTTAGATCATTTACATCATAAACATGCAGAATGAGTTTACATCATTTATAAAAATGTTGACTGTCGATGAAATATGAATGGTGTGAACCTCGAACATGATGAGTCCCATTTGAAAAAATGGGGGTGTACTCCTATGGGGTCATTGACAAAGTGTGGTCAACAGAGCCCAAGGGCTAGCGTACCAGTAAATCTCTATAATTTTCTCAAAGGAAAATTGTTAGATCATATGGTGAATGAGATCACGTAGGATAGCATGTACTAATAGAATGTAATTATCATCGACAAATGAAATAACAATTTTTTAAACAATATTCAACACAATATAGGATCACACATAGCTAACACATATCACAAATCAGCAGAAGAAGAACACCATGAACTGAACCCCAAAGTCTTTATTTGATGATAAAATAATGTTTCCAACAGAGAAGCACCCCAATACTAGCGATCAAGAATTACATCATCCAAATATATCAAATAGAAGCTCAAGAGCTTCTTTATATAGAGAAAAACCCTCCAAGTGGAAAATAACGGATACATGGCTTGATCCTCATCAAAATAATCTCGGTCGTCGAAAATAATCTAATCATATTTTAGTCTCCACCGTTGAATTTTGCTTTTAAGGAAAAAATCATTTTTTTCTTAAAATTCACTTTTAATCTATGTTGCATGGGTTCCTGAACCCAGGGGTAGGGTTCTCGAACCTGTCCCAGGTTCTTGAACCCAAGAACCAGATACAGGTACGGGTTCTTCTTAAACGAACCCATAAGAATCGGGTTCTTCTCCCAAGAATCAGGGCTTCGTTAAAAAAATTGGGTGCTTTTGACGTTTAGGGTACTTGGAACCCCGATAATGGGTACTTGGAATCCCAAAATTGGGTTCTTTAGGGTTCTTTATTGAACGATTTTTGAAATAAAAATTTAAATATAAAAAAATTGTGTAAAGTCAAAAGGTGAATACATAACCCGTAATACCTAAAATCACTTCACTCTTCGACGACAGACATTCCATTTAAGACAACAAACATTCGGTTTGACTATTGAGACGACGAGCATTCCCTGGTGTGTTTGGGGCATTCGTTGGTGCATGTGCCAGTGTCTGGAGGTTCCCACAGAGACGCAATCCACAGAGATGCAATCCTTGCTTGAAGATTCACAGGTAGCTCTTGAAGATTCACCATGCAGCATGAATTAATTCTAATTTATGTGTGTTCAAACTTCACTGTTTGCATAACAAAATTAGTAAATTAAAATTTAATTCTAAATAGTAAATTGACCTAAGATGTCAAATATGGGAACGCTTCCTTATGACGAGTATTAGAATCTTGAAGCAAACACAATAAACAATCTACGGCCATATACTGTGATTCCAAACTCTTGTTTTTCTAATATAATCTCCACATTCTCTCATGGCCAACCAACATCACTTGCTTTTCTAATCACCCTTTTAACTGTGTTTTTTTATACATTTTTGGCCAAGAATGTAACTTTTAGCCTTCTCATTCCCTACTAAAGTTATGGGCAAATTTGGCTTGGGGCCAGATTTACAAGTATGTGTAAACTCCAATTTTCACTTGATATCGAACTAGAAATTTTGAAGTTTCAATGTAAATGTTGAATGTTCAATGATGTGCATGTTTAAATCTTTAAAGTTTAAATCATAAATATTTTAGTTTTCATTTTTAACGTTTGAAAATATACAAATTCGCATATATTAAAATTTATAATTTATATATATTATAAATTATAATATATATGTATATATACACCCCCGACGAACCCACGCACCCTGTTTCAAAAAATGACACACCAGTCCCAGTCCATGTCCCCGTTCTCATCCCCGTCCCCACATTTCCTGGCAACATGGATTTTAATTAACCCAAAATTTAGTATTTCCTCAAAATTTGACTTTGACTTAACCATCCAAGGGCCCAAATTTTCTCAAAATATCCATTTTTCCCTTGGTGGGTATTGGCTTGAGGGATCCTAACCCAGGTTCGGATTTAAGGTTTGCCAACAAACCCCTATACTACTGGCCCTTTCAGCAATGACCTGCTTGCACAGGCCAAGGTCTCACCCGAAGTAGCATGGGAGAGTGTTGGAACCAGGTTTCCGCACCGTGAGAGAAAGAGAATTAAGAGAGGCGGCCTTGTTAAGATCTATTAGATTTGCGCAGAAGAAATCTTACCGCAAAACCTTTATCCGTGTACATGCAGAATGAGAAATTCATAAACCACAGATAGCATAAACAATTAGTACTAATCAGATCTCAGTAATACCTTCGCATCCACGTGCGCATCAATATTGATCAACAAACTGAATCACCGTAATATCAAGAACATAACTAGTATATAACATAGAGATGTGATCAAACAGATTTATCATTCATTAGCTTCGAAAATCCACTTACGGACCCAATTCCCAAGCCGCGCACACAGCCAACGGGGTCCACACACAGCACGACTAAGGATCTCCGCGCACACAGCCCGCCGGAGTCCTTACCCAATAACAACCCAAAACAGATCTCAACAGTTCGCAATTAGCATCAATCAATCTTAGCCTACCTCTAGAATTGATCTACCCATCTGTTTATAGCATCTTAGCCTGCGCTATCCTCTGGTCCGCAAACCATGGTTTGCAGACCCTAGGTCTACCCTTTTGACCCATTACAATTCATTGGGGGTTTGACCCACTCCAAACCCCCTACGCTAGACCAAATATTACAAAAATATTACAAAACTTGGACAAAATTAGGGCTAGAAATCCCTGTTCCAACAGTCCCCCAACACAATCTTGTGACTCATCCTGAGTCACAGCGTCGGGTGAGGTCTCCATCCATTCCTTGAGTTGTTCCAATGTGGTTGTGAGCGGAGGCAAAATGCGAAGGCTTTGTGCTGCAGCAGTCTGCGCGATGTCCACCAGTTTCTGTGAGGCCAGTGCTTCTGTAGCAGCGGTGACGCTGTCGAGAGTCTAGTTAAATTGTTTCACGGCCCCGTCTAAGTCTTGCAATAGCTTGAGGGTGTCATCCGACCACGGTGTGAGATGGTGACTGAGCACCTATTTCTTGCGTTGTAGCCCCATGATTTCTGTGCGAAGTGTGTGGCTAGTTCGAAGACGGGCTAAGCGTTGGGCGGGAACAAGAGTGGACATCGTAGCTTCCAACTGTTCAAAGTCTTTCTCCTTCTGACTTAACTCTTGATCGATCTCTCAGAGGAGAGGGTCGTGTTGTACCTGGAACCATAATTCCATAGCCTGCTCAAGCAAAGTGACACCCTGGCTAATCTACATTGTAATAGTGGTCGTGGCTTCTGTAACCAATGCGGCGCGCTGGACGCATACCTCCGAAGGTGTCTCAGACTCTGTTGTGAACATCGCAATAAAATCGCGATTTTTTTGCCGAAACGATTTAATCGTCGATTTTTTCAACAATTTTTATATTTCGAAAAAATTGTGAAAAAATCTACCCGAAAAAATCGTAGGCCCGTCAAACAGTGACCCAATAACATGCAAATTCGAATCTTTTTTGTCATTTTTGCAGACAGAGGTTAAGAAATAGAGCTAAGGAGGAGGAGAGGTCATCTTGAGAGGACACACAGTGGGTGAGACAACTTGAGATGACACCTGATTTGGAGGCCATCTCTTTAGATGCAATTGACACCACTTCTGCATGAAGGGTTGAGACTGAGAGGCCTATCATGGAGTCAACCCCCGATTGGATACAGCAGGAGGTAATGGAGGGGGAGGAGGAGGAGAAGCAGCAGCAGCAGGAGCAGGAGGAGGAGGTGACACCACCTACACCTGCTACCGCTAGAGGACGTGGTCTGCTTCCTTTAGCTCCTAGTGCTTTAGGTTCTGGTGCTTCAGGTTTTAGAGCACAACAGAGTCCATTGCCAGCCTCGCCAACTTCTTTGTCTAGAGGGAAAGTTGTTACATTTTCTCGCAAGAGGGGCAGAGAAAATCAGTAGTATAGGTTATTTGGTGCATTCCTTTGTATATGACATTATGACTTATCATATGAGATACATTATTATATTTTTTGTTGATATTTTGAGGCTGAGTTGAGACTTAGGACTTAGTATTAAGGACATGATTCATTGTTATGTGTGATGTAGCACTAGAAATGATATTACACATCTTATATATTAGTTTTTTTTTCATATTTATGTGTCAATGCATTTATTTTATGTTGTGGATGCTTTAGATATAAAAAAAACTGAAAAAAAAAATGAATATTTTTGTATGTGCCGATTTTTTCCCGATTTTTACGAATTTTTTCCCAATTTTTACGATTTTTTCTGATATTTTTCCCTCACTGATTTAATCCCGATCGCGATGTTTGCAACATTGGTCTCAGGCTGCAGCTTGGCCTGTAAACATGTGAGCTGAAGTTCGAACTCAGCCTTGACAACCTATACCTCGATCTGGGATGCCTTCAGGACAGCGACCAAACCTTCAACCTTAGCTTGGGATTCAGTGGAAGCAGGAATGACTTCAGGCATGTCCTCACAGAACCTGTTAATCAATTGTTCGAGGGTAGCCTATTGCGCGATGGTAGCGACGTGCGCGGCCTGGATTTGAGCAACTTCGGCAGCCTGGGTCAAAAAACTCTGCTCGGCTGTGCTGAGGTGCTGTTGTACACAGATTGCGCGATGTTGATTTCGCTGGTGACAGCGGTCAACAATTCTTGCAACGGTGCCTCGGCCAATCGGCCAACCTCAAGGTTGATGGAGGAGCATACCTGAACTTGGGCGCACAATTCAGCGGGTTCCAAGACAAGGGCTGCACTGGGGAGGGGGCAGATCCAGCTATCTGCAACGGTGGCCAAGACTGTAACGGGGGCCAGTGAGCCCGCAGGAGTCTGCCTCGCTAGATCACGCTCGCTTGAAGGGAGTCTGCTTTGAGTTGCAGGGTCTGCAGCTCAGCTTGTAAAACATCTACAGCAGCCTTGTGTTGTTCTTCCCAAAGATTCCATCGATCAACAAACGCAGTGGTGACAGAATCAGCAATCTAATCAAGGTCATCCTCCGTGATGGTAACTTCCGTGGTCGTGTCGGTCTTAGTGGCCTTACGTTTCTTTCTAGGTCCTTGAGACAATTCACAGGGCCGCTTAAGGGTGTGCGGGACAAACGTACCAACGTCATCGACATCGTTGGTGTGGTGGTCTGGCGGGGAGTTTGATTTTGGCTGCACGGTGGTGCTCCTGGGTGTCACCTGCGGCGTGGATGCTAGGGGCACAGACTCTGCTATTGGGCCGAGCGGAACGATAGGCTTGGATACTGCGGGGGGGCCAGATGCTCCTGCTGCGTCTAGGGCGGTTGGCGGAGCTGCGACCTTCCACTATGGCGGCCAAGTGTCGATTACCTGTTCAATTTCAGCTTCAGTAGTCATGTGTGGAAGATTATGCCAAGTGTGAGCCTTCCAGGCCCGAATTTGCACATTGTGCATGGTTATCTAAAATGCCGCTATTTGCTTGTACTTGTCATAGACGGTCGGAGACAGGCGCGGTTAGGAATCAATGGCCGCATAGATAGCTCCATCGTAGAGAACCCAAAAGAACTTGCTTTCCTCCACCTGCTTGGGGTCCTTCAAGTCCCGCAGATTGGCAAACCGCGCCCCTTCGCACATGCTTGGCTCAAGAGGGGGGAAGACCGCTTCTTCCAAGGTCTCCTAGGCAACTAAGCTGATTAGCAGAATCAGCCATGAGTAGTAGAACACTTTTCCCTACTCCTAAGCCTCGCGCACATTGTCGAGAAATTCTTCAACCAGGTTCTGGGACCAATTAAAGAAGACTCCCTTTTCACACTGGCCAGTGATCTGAATTACGTGAGCAGAGACAGTTGCGGCCTGACATTTCTACATCAATTTGCAGGCAAGCAGTAAAGTTCCCATGCGCGTCCCCGTGTCTTAGATGGTATTAATCAAGAAGCCCCACCTGTTGCGGCCAACACTGTACTTCTTCCGGACAGTGTTGGCAGTATGGTGCTCAAATCTCTTGCTCGTTCTGTCCCGCGGGTCGAGCCCATTCATAGGGAGGCCTGTGATGTGGTGAATGAGGGTAGCATCGATCGGTATGCGGCCTTGGAGCCACAAGCAGCCATCATGCACAAGTGCCAGCAGTTGGCGAACGATGAGGTTGGTTATGTTGTAGCGTCAAAATGGGGGAGAGGCAGCAAGTTCAGAATGCCTGCCCCCGGCTAAGCCCGTGACCCAAAGCATTGGCTTGACTTTGGGCACACCATCTTCAATCACCTGCTCCAAGTACAATTGCGGATCTAACGAAGGAAAAGCATCCAGGTTTCCCAGGTCATGGTCGTCGAACTTGATGTGGGGTAGCTGTTCGAACATATCGCCCTGCTGGGGTACTTCTTCGGGGACCAGAGGCATCTGAAGATAGGAACGGAAGACGTCTACGTTGGGCATACGGGTTTCTGCTCTGCGTGGCTGAACATAAGGGGGTAACAAGGTCAGCAGGGTCGCCTGCAGGCCTTCAGTTGTGAGTGCCATCAGGTTCAGGGTTGCAGGGGGCGAACGCTTCGGAGGCACCTGCCGGGGAGAACGTCGGATTCGAGGGGAAGTCTGAGGCTTGCCACCAACCTATTTCGTCTGTTTTTCCTTTCCCTTGCCCTTTTGAGGTGTTGAGATCGAGCCAATTTCTTCTACTACAGGGGTGACCTTGCGAACCTCATCAGATTCTATTTGTTCGGACGTTGTGTCAGGCGGAGGCGCATTTGGGTTGGTAGTGGTCATTCTGGCTTGAAAGATGAATTCAGCGTGGCTACTGTCGGACAGCAGAGCTTGCTCAGTCATGCAGCCGCCAGATAGACAGAAACAATGGTATATATCAGAGAGGCCGAGGTGTGGCAAACATGAGCAACAGTTGAATTTCGTGGAACAACTCGTCCTCACCTTATAGCATCCATGAGGGAGAAATGGCCGTCGGACCCTTAATTGCCTTCCATCATTACGGAAACGGTAATAGATCCTCGTAAATCGCCTCATTAATTGCCAGTTACCCATGTCATTAAACAGGGAGGGCAGTTTTCCATGTGCCCGCTCCATTCCAACAGCTAATTTTGTCCATTTCATGCAGCTCCTGCGCCTATCTCGCATCCACATGTGATGCCAGTCTTGCTCATCACCCCTGCGCATCCATGCCTGTGCACCATCCCTACGCATCCTCTCTGCTTGTAGTATCCCTGGTACAGCTACTCCGGCCATATAATCATTTGATTGGCACCGTGGAGTCCTGATAGGGCTTTAGTCGACTTCCATTAACATATCCTGGTAGGGACTCACCGTGTAGTGTAGCTAGTCTGACCGCTCCGCCATTGGTGATTTCTTTGACCACATACAGACCTAACCAGTGCTATCGGAATTTCTCGGGTGTTTCGCGAACTCGCTATCATATAGTAAGACCAATGCATTTTCCGAAAAGTCCTTCTGTCGGAAATGGCGATCATGCCACACTTTTTCCCGGGCCTTCTCAAACTGCTGGTGGAATTGGGCAATGAACCGGTCTTCTTCTAGTGCTACCAGTTGCATCAAGCGCTCCTCCATAATGTCGAGATCAGCCATATTTGTGAAGGCCGAGATGCGCAAGCTAGGAACAATGTATTCTATAGGCATAATCGCTTCCTTTCCGTAACCAAGGCAAAAGGGTGTTTTTCCCTTGAGCTTCTTACACGTGGTTCTATAGGCCCAGAGGACAGAGGGGATGCACACGTCCCAATCACTCCGTTGTGCGTTACAGACCTTGGTGAGCGCTTGTTCCAAGATTTTGTTGAATGCCTTTACGGTCCCATTCGCCTACGGGTGATATGGGGTACTTATGGCATGGTGAATCTGAAATTCCTCAGCCAGAGCCTTAATTGTTTCATTAATGAAATGCGTCCCTTTCTCGCTCATCAGGATCGTGGGGCACCCAAACCTGGTTAAGATATTCTCAAAAAGGAAGTGCGTCGTTGTGTCTGCAGTGCATTCCTTGACAACTGCAGCTCCGGCCCACCTGGTGACGTAATCTGTAGCCATAATGATATATCAAGCACCTATCTTCTTACCGGGCGGGTTGATGGGGCCTACGAAGTCAATGGCCCACTTATCAAATGCCTGAAGGGTCATCTGTGCTTGCAAAGGCATCTCGTCCCGACGCGAAGGTCTTCCTATCCGTTGGCACGCGTCGCAGGCTTTACAATATGTGTGGGAGTCGTTATGTAGTGTGGGCCACCACAACCCAGCTCTTAGTACCTTCTGCGCAGTCGCTTTTCCGTCATAGTGACCTCCTGCCACTCCTCCGTGGGCTTCTGCTAAAATGGCTTGTCTTTCATGCTCATGTACATACCTTCGCAACACCTCATCAGCTCCCATCTTGTACAATTGGCCCGCAATGATGGTAAAGTCAGCGGCACGGGTGACCAGTTATTTTTTCTGTTGTACCGAGTAGTCTGTAGGCGCCATCCTCATCGTTAAAAATTGAATAATATCTGCAAAGTGCTCGTCAACCACCTTAATAGCAAAAAGTTGCGCATTGGGCAAGCCTTCTTCTAGGTTAGTTGGCTCCTCACCACTTTCGATTAGGGATAAGTGGTTCGGTCCAGCATTTAGTCTCCCAGGCTTTACAATTATCTCAAAATCATACTCCTGAAATAGCAGTAACCATCAGCAGATCTCCCCCACCCAACACAGGCTTATTGACTAGGTACTTCGAAGCTGAGTGATCCGTGAACATCTTGAAGTGCCGTCATAGTAGATAATGTTGGTATTTCTGCAGCGCATACACCATGGCCAGTCCCTCACGTTCAGTAGTAGAGTAATTATGCTCTGCGCTAGAAAGTTTTCTACTAGCAAACGCAACCGGGTGGTCAATATCCCTTTCCCCGGGCTGTGTAAGGACAACGACTAGGGCGATCCCTGAGGCATCCACATGGACATGAAAAACCTTCACCCAGTCAGGAAATATGAGGATAGGTGCAGAGATCATCTTTTCCTTTAGCAACTCAAAACTCTTCTAACACTCCTCGTTCCAGAAAAAAGATATGCCCTTCTTTAGTCGTTTCTCCATTGGTGTCGTGATCAGTGCGTACAATTGAATAAATTTTCTATAGTAGCCAGTGTGCCCGAGGATGGAGCGCAGCTGCTTCTCAGTTGTGGGGACTGCAAAGTTGATGATAACTGCCACCTTGGCTGGGTCAACCATCAATCCTTGCCGAAAAACCACATGTCCTAACAAGATCCCGAAAGGTACACAGAATATGCATTTCTTAATGTTTAGGGAGATTTGGTGTTTTCTGCAAGCATCCAGCATCATGTGCAGGTTCAATATGTGCTTCTTTACCAATCCAAACACTGTCCAACCGTCAAAGTATACTTCCAGGAACTTGTGAATGAATTCCTTGAATACTGCCACCACTACTCGTGAGAAGATGGCAGGGGCATTCTTGAGCCCAAAGGGCATGACGGTGTATTGGAAGGAGCCCCATTCGGTTGCGAAAGTAGTTTTGCTGCGATCTTCAGGTGCGATTCTGATCTCATGGTAGCCCGAAAACCCGTCAGTGAATGAGTATGCTTCCTGACCTCCCACACTGTCAAGAATTTCATCAGAGAATGGTGTAGGCAAGGGATCATGTACGCAGACATCATTCAACTTGCGTAGGTCTACGCAGATTCTTATTTCCCCTTTTGTCCTCTTTTCTTGGACCACCATAGGGCTTATCCAATCAGATTGTTCTATTGGTTCGACGATGCCAGCGGCTATCATTTTACCGATATCTTCTTTGACTTTCTGCTTGTATTTAGGGTTCAATCGGTAAGGTCGCTGCTTGACAGGACGTGCATCAGGTTTTCAGGTGATCCGCATGACACCCAAGTCCCCTACAATACCCTTGACCTCTGAAAATTTTGTGGGAAACAGATCCTGATATTCAGTGAGCAGTTCTGCGATTTTTCCAGCAGTAACATCATTCCAATAATCCCCAGTAATGCGATGTTCTACTGGTCCGATGATGCCACCACTACTCGTGAGAAGATGGCAGGGGCAATCTTGAGCCCAAAGGGCATGATGGTGTATTGGAAGGAGCCCCATTCGATTGCAAAAGTAGTTTTGCTGCAACCTTCGGGTGCGATTCTGATCTAATGGTAGGTTGAAAACCTGTCAGTGAATGAGTATTCTTCCTGACCTCCCACACAGTCAAGAATTTCATCAGAGAATGGTGTAGGGAAGGGATCATGTATGCAGGCATCATTCAACTTGCGCAGGTCTACAGAGATTCTTATTTCCCCTTTTGTCTTCTTGTCATTTTGTGTATTTGGGGTAGCATCAGTTGTGCTCTAGGTCCCAAATTTTGAGGAAGGACTAGAGTTCACCTGATCTACAAGACCCAGAAATGCATTTGGGAAATTTCATCTAGTGTAGGAGATATTAAATTAATTAATTATTTTAATGTTTTTCCCAAGTTAAAACTTAGGAAAATAAAATTATTAAAGTGAAATCCAGAAAAAGTTTGCAGAAAAGTTGCAAAAATTCAGAAGAGCTGGTGGGGTTAAACTTCTGAAGTTTTCAGATTTTTAACCTTAGCACAAGTGACAAAGTTTGGGAAGAGATCAGTTTCTCAGAGAGTTTCTTGCCAAAAGAAACTTGCAGTTTGATCAGAGGATCAAAGAAGAAGTTGAATCATAGTTGATTAGGTAGATTTCCAAGGAGGGAAATCAAGTGTCAGAGCAAGCAGAGGGTTCCCAGTTCATAAAGGACCCTAGATCCAAGATCTCTAGCATAGAGAAGAGGAGCTCTGACACATTCTGAGCAGATGGCTCCTCATGGATTGCGTAATCAGGATAGGCTAGAGGGTCTCTAAAACTTTTCAGTATGGAAAGCTAGGATCCCGATTGTCCTTGAGGCATAGGTCTAAGACACCATGCAGAGCAGACCCTAGCCACACCGATAGATGCGGATCTCCTACAAAAGCATAGAGAAGCTGTTAGGCATGCCAAGCAGCTAATAATGGATAGTATCAAGGACCATATTGTACCACACATAGCTGAGAAGAGGACAGCTAATGAGATGTGGAAGGCCTTGACTTCCCTATATGAGGGAAAATAAGTCCAAAGAAAGATGTTGTTGGAGGCCCAAATGAGGTCATTCATGATGACCAAGGGAGAAGACATCGAGCATTTCCTCTTCAGATTGCAGTCAATCAGGGATCAGCTCACTGCAACGGGTGCAACCATAGATGATGCAGTGATAGTTAGGATTGCCCTCAATGCACTTACGGATGAGTGGGAAACCTTTGTCCAAAGAATCTTGGGCAGAGCGGACCTCCCAGATTGGGACAGCTTATGGTCGATCCTGCGGCAAGAAGAACTACGAAGGTTCACCAAGAAGTAGCACAGCCCTGCGTTGAGCAAGGTTAAGAAGGAAGAGGAGGAAGATGCAGCATTGGCATCGAAGAAGCAGTCGAAGAAGAAGAAGGATCTTTCCAAGATCAAGTGCTTCCAATGTGGCGAAATGGGACATTTTGCCAGCCATTGTACAGAAAAGAAGAAGGACAAGGAAGCATCTTCTTCCAAAGCAGCGATGGCAGATGATGTGTCCGGACATGATGTAGCCATGAGTGCTCATGAACCATGGAGGTGGGGTGACATGGACATGTAGAGGAGCTACATGGAAGTGAGGCAGGATCCTTGAGCACCTCATCTCTTGGATCACAAGCGAGCTACGGCAACCTTAAGACAGTAGCGGGACAAGTGGAGCAGTGGGTGCATAGATCACAGATGAGGCATGAGCAGAGACAGAGCTAGAGGTTGGGAGGAGCAGTACAGAACATAGCAGCAGCAGCGTAGAAGCAGTAGCAACGCAGAGGCTAATGTGACTTCCACAGCGCAGAGCAGTGTTGCTTACGCAGTGTAGAACTACAGCAGTGCTGCTTACGCAGTGCAAAGCTACAGCAGTGCTGCGAGCTTCAGAGGGACAACGCAGTACAATAGCAGTGTGATAGATTTCAGCACAAGGAGCTTATGTGACTTCAGTAGTGCAGAGGGAGTCTGATTACGCAGGCTGAGCTATAGTTGTGCATCGTTCTTTAGAAGCCAGCATAGATATGTAGCCTATGGAGATTCAATGATGAGGATGCATCCCATCAGACTTGTTTGTCAAAGATTGGGTAGGAGATTCATTTGTTTCTCTCAACTACTGAAGTTGTAGTGCAACAAATTAGCAGTGGCAGTGCTGCTATGAGCAGCACAGATGCAGCATATTGAGAACGAGCTGCAGTACAGTGGTTGCAATGGCAGTGGCGGAGTCATGGGCAGCAGTACAGAATGGCAGCAGTAGTGCAGAGTTGAGTGGCAAGAGGCCAAGATTTAGCAGCAAAAAACCAGTGCCCAAAATCATGTAATGCATAAGTGTGATATATTGCTAGAGCACACCCTTGATGCTAAGAGGGAGTGTTGAGATTTTGTGTATTTGGAGTAGCATTAGTTGTGCTCTAGGTCCCAAATTTGGAGGAAGGACTAGAGTTCACCTGATCTACAAGACACAGAAAGGGATTTGGGAAATTTCATCTGGTTTAGGAGATTTTAAATTAATTAATTATTTTAATGTATTTCCTAAGTTAAAACTTAGGAAAATAAAATAATTTAATTTAATTTAATTAAACATGTGATGAAATTGTCTTAAGTCACACAGATCAAGCTTTCTTTTAATCTTAGCCATTGATTAAAGATTTAATCTTGGTTGTTGATTTGTCAACAAGAAAAGTATAAAGGAAAGGCTTGGGGTCATCTGTAAGACACACATAGGCAGAGCACTGAAGCTAAGCTGAGATTCTAGGGCAGGGTTGCTAAGAATTCTCAAGTGTTTCAGTTGCAGAGAGGGAAATTTAGACCAAGGGGATGATCTGATCCCGGGGTCTAGAATACACAAGAAGCAAAGAAGAAATCAGGAAAGACAACGCAGAGGAAGGCAGCAGCAGCAACGGCAAAAAGGAAAGCGTGATTTTCAGGAAACCCTTCAGGGGTTACGCAAAGACCCTTAGGGGCAGCGTAGTGACTGCGTCACTCAGTCTGGGGTAACGCAGTCCCTTCCAGTGACAGCACTGAGCATTTGGAGGCCTTCAAAGGTTGACGCGATGTCTTTCATGGGCAGATTTGGGGTTTCTAGGCCTAGATCTTGCTGAGTTTTGTAAATCCCGTTTGAGGGTGTGGATCAGTCAGTATTGTTGGTCTTAGATCAGCCAGGTGTTGCAGATCTAGAGTTTTCTCTATAGGGTTTTCCAGATCTAGAACCCAGAGTTGTGTATTTAGAAATATTCTTAATAATAGAGCCCTCCAACAACGAGAGACCGGTTTTCCCACATTGGGCTTTTCCGGGGACAATTTGTCCAGAAATAACTGTGTCACTTTGTCTATGTGTGCATGTGCTTATTCTAGATCTGAATTGGTAGAGATCTGTTATGTGTTTTGCTTTGATGTTAACTTGAATTTATTCAGTTGATAACTTATATAAGTAGGAGAAGCTTAACCGGATTCACAGAAATAATTTATGCATAAGAATTAAGATTCAGAAATTTCTACACTCGTGAGAAGATGGCAGGGGCATTCTTGAGCCCAAAGGGCATGACAGTGTATTGGAAGGAGCCCCATTCGGTTGCGAAAGTAGTTTTGTTGCAATCTTCGAGTGCGATTCTGATCTAATGGTAGCCCGAAAACCCGTCAGCGAATGAGTATGCTTCCTGACCTCCCACACTGTCAAGAATTTCATCAGAGAATGGTGTAGGGAAGGGATCATGTACGCAGGCATCATTCACTTGCGCAGGTCTACGCAGATTCTTATTTCCCCTTTTGTCTTCTTTTCTTGGACCACCATAGGGCTTATCCAATCAGATTGTTCTACTGGTTCGATGATGCCGGCAGCTATCAGTTTATCGATATCTTCTCTAACTTTCTGCTTGTATTTAGGGTTCAATCGGTAAGGTCGCTGCTTGACAAGACGCGCATCAAGTTTTAACATGATCCGCATGACACCCAGGTCCCCTATAATACCCTTGAGCTCTGAAAATTTTGTGGGAAACAGATCCTGATATTTAGTGAGCAGTTCTGTGATTTTTCCAACGGTATCATCATTCCAGTAATCCCCAATTCTAGCCATCTTGGGTTGTTCTTCTATTCCAATGTTGACTTCCTTTAACTTGAGATGCTTAGTCACGTCTACTGCTTGTAATGCGGGTCCAACAACTGCGCGTTCACCCTCAGACTCTGAGATACTGATATTTCGCGGGTCCTCGTCACACTCTTCCACTGGTAGATTCCGACAGTTGGCAATATCCTGCATTTGCACATCCCAAGTTGGTTCCCCACATTCTATGCGAGGGCGCGAGTCATCAAACACTAGAGAATTTATGTCCTGCAGGGCTTCGTATAATTTCTCAATCCTGCCTATCAATCCGAACGTCCCCAAAAAATCTTCCCTCATGGTATCCCAGTGGCAAGTGTGCTGGTGTAGCTCTGCATCCAAATACCACATGGTGGGGATAGGTCCCAAGGCGTGGATAAACATGTGGACCCACTCATCCCAAGTCCCCTCACACCATCCTTCCATCCATACCGACAAGTGCTTACGCGGGTCCCCGTGGCCGAGGAAAATCTCCATAGGTAGGTTGACCGAAGGTTTGAATCTCAGGATCAGCATTCCAGGACATTCCTCCCAATCCTGGAAAGTCCCCTTATGAGTTTCCCACCACCACACAAGGGTCGCACACATAGCCAGGTTAAGCGCCCACATCCTCCGCTCCCTTGGGACTTCTGCTTTGAATGCTCTATTAAAATCCCTAACGCTACCAAAATCATCAAAATAAGGAAACTCTCTTACCTCTGAGGAGATGCAGCGGAAGCTTTTTGTGATCTTCAGGCATCGTAGCGCAGATACATCATGCAACCGATTATGCCAATTTTCTATCTCCCCGTCTGAGTCAGAGAGACATTCGTTGTCCTTCTCCCAGCAAAGCATGCCATCAGTGGTAGGGTTGATCCAATCCTCGTTCCAAGCAGTTAGCTTGTATATCTCATCAACATCATCCCCTTCGCGCACTGGTTCTGTATACTGCTTGCCCTCTGCCGGATCTAGAGGGACTATTACTCGCGCACCCTTGTTTTCAAAAACCATGGTTCGCCTTTTTAAGTTGATAATACCTCCCATGTTGATAGCCCATTCTAGCCCTAAGAGCGCAGGGTAAGGGTCAGCATCATCTACAAGTTGAATCACCTCAAAGTCTGCGTATACCTTAACTCTCACGATGTCTACCATAACCTTTGATAGCCTTCCTAGTGGTATGATCTTCTATTGGTTCGCCATGCAGAGCTGTATAGTAAACCATTCCAGCTTGGGCTCTCCCACCCTCTGCCAAGGCTGTTTAGGCAGGACATTCGCATTGGATCCTAGATCAAGGATGACCTGATCCATTTCATACTCTCTGATCTGCGCAGTTAGCCACATTTCCCGACCAGTCCTCTTCTTATGCTTATAAAGTTTGATGACATCTCTTACTTCTGTTGGTGGGGCAATCTTTTCTACGTAGCTGTCTATCAATGCTTGGAGGTTCTCAACTGCCTTCTGGTTGCGTAGTAACTTCATACATGCCTGTAGGAACGGCTTCACTTCTTCGTCTGCTTTTAGGCCTGATGGGGTCTTGGGGATAGATGCCTCATTTTTGGTAAATTATTTTCCAACTTCAAGGAAGGTTTCTTTTTCCTTTTGTAAGTCCAGGATTTCCCTTTTGTCAGCGGCTTTTCTGATAAGTGGATCGGCTATGGCTTTTTCCTCAGCTCCTCCCGTGGCCATGCCACTACGCGTAATTATGTTAATACTGGGCCCCTCATCGCGCGGTTCCACCTTAACCCTTTGCACATTCTGCGTCGACGTTTGCTTTTTTTCTTGCATCTTCGCTATCAGGACACTACAATCTTCGATCACATGATCCAACTGCCTGCAATACCTGCAAGATTGTCGTGCAGGGTTCGGACAGTCCCTTGTGAAGTGTCCCACCTCTCCACAGTTATAACAGATCAGTTGTCCTCTTCCCCATCCTCTGCTTCCACCTCTTCCCCCCCCTCGGCCTCTTGCCGAGGAGCCTCCTCGTCCAGAGGGAGATAATCGTGTGGACGGGTCAGCTTGTACCCTATACAGGTTTCCTCTATCTATCATCAAATCATATGTCCGATAGTTGTGCTCATCATGTCCTACGAGTAGAATCTGCACCACTGCTGCTTCAATTCTGCGACATAGGCACCGAGCCGGGGGCAGTGGTTTGTATCATGCAGTCCAACTACTCGACAGTCAGCGCACCATAACATGGGGTTGCTTGGTCCCGCAACCTCTTTGGGGCATAACGGGTTAGATCCCCTAGCCTGCATGTAGTCTAATAGCAGAGGACACTGATCCTTGGTGTGGCCTGACATTCTGCACCGTATGCACCAGATATTTGTGCTGGCTTCTTTTCCCCATTATTTTCGTAGATTCTGGATTTCCAGGTGCATTGCCTCCAACTGACCCTGGATCTGCTGCACCCCAAACTGGGCATCATCCCGTGGCGCAGCTTCTAGCTTCATGGCAATTTCCAGGGCCTTTTCTTGAGTATCAATTATCTGCTGGCCCATGGGTCAGCGCAGGTGTGGTAATAACATGGCAATGAAACATTATTTGTACTGTCTATCTTCATACTTAAAATCCCCATCCCTGATAACTTTCTTCAGCCGTTGATCGACCTCCCATATCGATTCTGTAGGTCCTTGTCGGAAATATTTCAAGTCAATCACCAGTTGAGAGTAGGACTTCGGCTTCCGAAACTGTTGTTTTAAGGCGTCCTTAATTTCCTGTATTGACAGATCCGCGTGCTGGCCGACGTACCCCATGAACCAATCCAAGGCTCTTCCCTCAAAGGCTAGGGATAGTTGCGCTCTTTTTACAGCATCGCTAGCAACATTCTGCGCAGTCCATACTAATTCTGCTACGAACCAAAATCAGTCCATGTCCTCATCCCACACACCCTTAAAGGTAGGTAGCTTCATGTGTGTGGCCATGTCGTCTTCTGGTGGTGGTTATGGGGTAGGAGAGTTCTTGCCCTTGTGGGGATTTGACAGTGGGGTAACCGACGATAGTTCCTGCGTGCGTAGGCGACTCTCTTAGGGGACTATATACCGATCTGTCCCCTTCTTGGTTAACCCTGTAATATTTACTGCTTCGTGTTGTACTTTCGTTCTGATCGTAGGTCATTCACGTGGTGTGACTGCACAACACACCTTTTTCGCACAATAGTATCTTAATTAGTAGCGGCAATGTTTGCAAAAACTTACCTCGGAACCCTTTGAAGAACCTCCTCTCAGCTTCAAAATAAGATACGAACTGATCAACTGCGAATTCCATTACAAATCCTCCCAAGACACTGTCCACCCAGTAGTCCACAGTCCAGGTGATTTTGTTATCAGCCCTTTCCAACTGTCGGATTAATTCAGGAGTCCACTGCATAACCTGATCATTCTTTCCGCAGGTGGAATTCCCATAACCTTGCTAACCACTCCTGTGGTTCGTGTGCGAAGGTTACAAAGAAAATCTCATATACTTCGGTAAAGATATACTTGTCTTTCCACTCTTCAGTAGTCAGCCTTGTACTTCAATTCTCGTTTAAAGAAAATTCCTGGATCTGTTTCTCGAACCAGTGTTCAAGCTCAGACTTCTCAGGCCGCCAGTGACCTCGTGGCATTACCCTATTTCTCTCAAAATGCTCTCGATCCCACCAACGGAACCATTTGTTGGCTTGAGGGGTCTTGACCCAGCTTCAGATTTAAGGTTTGCCAACAAATCCCTATACCACTGGCCCTTTTGGCAATGCCCTGCTTGCGCAGGCAGTCTCACCCGAAGTAGTATGGGAGGGTGCTGGAACCAAGTTTTTGCACCCTGAGAGAAAGAGAGTTAAGAGAGGCGGCCTTGTTAAGATCTATCAGATTTGCGCAGAAGAAATCTTATCACAGAACCTTTATCTGTGTACGTGCAGAATGAGAAATTCATAAACCACAGATAGCATCAACAATTAGTACTAATCAGATCTCAGTAATACCTTCGCATCCACGTGCGCATCAATATTGATCAACAAACTAAATCACAGTAATATCAAGAACATAACCAGTCTATAACACAGAGATGCGATCAAACAGATTTATCATTCATTAGCTTCCAAAATCCACTTTCAGACCCAATTCCCAACCCGCGCACATAACCAGCGGGGTCCGCACATAACAAGACTGAGGATCTCCGTGCACACAGCCAGCCGGAGTCCTTACCCAATAACAACCCAAAACAAATCTCAACAATTCGCAATTAGCGTCAATCAATCTTAGCCTACATCTAGACTTGAACTACCCATCTATTTATAGCACCTTAGCCTGCGCTATCCTCTGGTCCGCAAACCATGGCTTGCGGACTCTAGGTCTTCCCTTTTGACCCATTACAATTCATTGGGGGTTTGACCCACCCCAAACCCCCTTCGCTAGACCAAATATTAAAAAAATATTACAAAACTCGGACAAAATTAGGGCTAGGTACCCCCGTTCCAACAGTGGGCGACCTCCAAAAATTGATTTCTCTTTGATCCACGAATTTTTCATTATTTTCCACTTGGAGATAAATTAATTTCTCTATAATTATTTTTTACTTGAAATTAATAAATTTTTTGGCTTAGGATTTTTATTTAATTTAGCCAGAGAAATTAATTAATTGACACTAATGAGGATTTAATGATTTTTCCACCCTCAAATATTTTAGCTATGGTGTCTAACTATGAATAACCATGCACTAAAATGTTTTTTACATCAAATAATTACAATATCAACTCTTGAAAGGGGAAATACACATTTAGACTCAGACCCTCAATAATTTACCCAATTTTGCGACACAATATGATCTAGTATGAAACCAAGTGTGTTTGTAATAAAATAATTTAGCCAAATGTGCTAAAATTATTCTGAAACACACTTTTACAAAAAACTTGATATAACACTAGGAATCACCTAAGACCTTGTTGACGAATTCCACCCTAGCTTTGGGATTTAAGCTGGAAAAAAAACTATGTCGATTATTCGTGTTTAGAAACATAATTCAGTGAGGTTAAAATATTTCCTAGACTGAAATCCTTTGCCAGAATCAGAGGCTTACCTAGGTGTTCTTCCATAATTAAATGGTCATACTAGCATCATTTATAATACAACTTGCAGAAATTGAGTTTACAATGATAAAATTGTGTTCGTTGATGGCTTTGAACTTTGAAAAATATTCTTCACGTCTTTGTACTCTGCTTCCTTGGATTGTTGACAAAGTGTGGTCAACATTACTTATATTTCTTGTTCATCAAGCAATTACCAAAACAATGAAGATCACAACGAGACAAAGTACACAAAATATAGGCTCCAAGCCAGGGCAAAACCAAGAAAGAATGCTTCTCTTCTTATAGAATCTTCTAACAATGGGACTTCCCAGACACAAAGACCAAAGTCCAAAATCCTCCCAAGCACCAATTCAACCTTCCAACAAGATCTTCTTCAAGGCAGCTTCAAAACCTTGACCTTTTGCAGCTTCGCCCTAGAATTTTGACCCTTCAACTACACTTCAGAATTTTGGCCCTGCAATTTCGGCCTCCTGCAATTGGCAGCTACACAGAAACCCTAGCAGCTTCACACGTGTAGACAAAAAAAGATATAAACCCAAAAGACTTCAACTTCTTCTTCCTTCCTTCATCCTTCTAGCTCTTTCTCCTTCTTCACTATTGCAGATCGAACTTGAGATGAGTGAGTGTTTTAAATGAGTTGAGCTCCTATTTATAGCCCTCTTGAGGGGTCGAATAGCTCTCCTTTAGGCTAAATTCTCCTTGCTTGGGACGACTTGGTCTTGGAGGAATAAATGGCTTTACCTTACTCAAAATAATATTCTATTTTGTTACAAACAGTCCAAATGGAACTATAATACATGACAAAAAAATCTTTGTCCTAGAAAGAACTAGAAAGATCTAAAAGCACGAAGAACATGCTTTTGACCTGGACTTGAGTATGAAACCCATGCTTTGAATAAAATAAAATTCATTTTCTTTCATTATCTTTTTTTATACAAAATATACAATGTCACGTTTACAAAAGGTCATTACGAAGACTAAACCTAGTTACAATTTCCAACACTACGTGTCGTTGTATCTCCTCCAAAACCCAGTTGTACCCTACCGTCCATAGAAAATTCTCTAGCTCCCATAGTTGTTGCTAGCTCATTGTACTTGTCACCATCTTCTTCTCTGTCGCGTTGCTATCCATGTTCCCCTGTCATGCTACTATGCATATTCCCCGTCACTATTCAACCATACTTACCTTTCGTCGACGCAATGTTGTTCACGCATGAGATTTATATTTTTTTGATTAATCAGCGTTCCCCAAATTGTATGAACACAACCATAGGTCACCAGTATGGTTGACTAATCTCAAAAAAATATAGTTTATATTAAGTCATGAAAAAAGAATAAAAGTTAGTTAATAACTTACTGATTAAATATAATTATTTAATAAAGTTAAGGTATAAAGTTACTTTATTAAATATAAAGTGACAAGGTGTTCTGTTAAGGCACTCCATGGTGAAAAGGTCACTGGTTCGAAACTCTCTGGGCAAAAAATCCAACTATGCTAAGGGCTTGTGTGGCCCAGGCTAGGTGCAATCCCATGGTGATTTTGATGTCTTAGATGCTCCTAGGTCGCGGCCACTAAAGCCACAAATTAGGTATGCTAGCCATCTCAGGATTCATAACCTCGCCAAAAAAGAAAAATTTAATTAAAAAAATAATACCACCACAAAAAATTTAAAAAAAATGGATAGAAATGGGATCTGCAATGGAAAAATGCCAACCCCAAAATGGTTAGCAACTACGAATTACAAGCTAAAGTCAACCAATATAGAGACAAACTCAAGAGCATAAAGTATTGCCCTATAAATGTCAAAAAGCCACAAAAAGAGCTAGCTGAAATTTCATAAGGTCTTCTAATTTGATAATTACTTCTAATGATTTAATTGTTTTTCATATTCTTATCCATCATTAATCAATTACACAAAAGACATAAACAATATAATGTATATGATAGTAGGATCATGAAGAGACAGCCAAACCAAGAACACAAGAATGTACCCTAGGCGCGGAAAAACCCATCAACCTTATAGAAATTGTTTAGTCAACAGAGGCACATCTAGATCTTCTAGTAACCCACAAGGTCAAATTGACCAAAAAAGAGACTTGGTCAAAACTAGTCCAACTCCTTCCTCTTCAAGTCAAACATCTACCCAAGAGACTTTGTCCTCTCTGCTCTGCTAGGGTAGAATTTTGGCCTTCTTCTACACCCAAAGTCTTGGTCCTGTAGCACTGTTATACCTTAGAAGTTTGGCCTTTCTTTGTCTCAAAAATTTGTCCTTCTTCATCAGAGAATCATCCTTCTTCATCATCAGAAATGTGCCTCAAATAATCTTCTTCTCTGCCTAAGATCCGACTTCTTCTTTTGCCTCAAAACGTTTGACTTGCCCACTTGAGAGTAGGACAAAATGACTGTATATATAGTCAACTTGTGATGTCGAATGGGTGCCTCTTCGGCTAGGCCACCTTGACTAGGAGGAGGGCCAACTTGGCTTCTTTGGAGCCAAAAATTTAATTTTCAAAATTCAATTTTTTCCCTTTTGAAAAGGACATGATGAACATGCCTTAAAATTTTTCTTTTGACAATAGCATGAAGACTATGCATTATATTTATTATTACAAATACATCAAGGGCTAAAAATATTAATTATGAAGACTGACCAGAGTTACGAAATTCAACACTCCTCTTAGCCAGGGAGGTATTCATAATGACTATCTAGATGTTCTCATGCTGACAAATTTCTCTAAGAAAAAGGTTATTACAATTCATCATCAGCATCATTCCATTTACCATAATCCTAGTCAGCAATTGTGACACATGGTAAATCGTCGGCATCAACAAGTTACCATAATTTTGTTCGGTGCTTCTGACATATGGTGTATCATCCCCATAATCATGGTCAGTACTCTTGAAACATGGTACATCTTTAGCATCAAATAGTCACCATGACTCTAGTCGGCGCCTCTAACCCATGGTACAATAACTAGTCCTGGTTCACCATCATCCTGGTTAATCGCTTTGACTCATGGTGAAATCCTAGGGATACAATTCAATTGAGCAATCTGGTCCCAAACCCAAAGACCTCATTCTAGGCCATGATGCTAAGGAGCTCACTCAACCTATCTAGAGAGTAATTTGAGCCTGATGCTATGAGGCACCTACTCAACTGAGTAATTATGGGCCTCCATGACCATTCTTCCTAATTTTGGTCAACATACTTGACACAAGAAGAATGATTATCCTTTGTCGGACCATTCTCCCTAATCTGGTCATATTTGACACAAGAAACATATATTCCACTGATGTTATCACTCTGGACCATTTTCCCTGATCTTGGTCAACTTGACCCAAGGAGAATGATAGTTCTGGATGTTGTAATTCCATCACTCCCTCTTGCTAAGAGAGACATGCTCAATCACTCCAAGCTTGTCCTGGAAGTATATAGACTTCATCCTAGGATAGAGGCTTTGTTAGCAATCTACTTGACTAAGGAATAGTACTAAAGCCATATTGCTTCCTTTTGTACCATGTCTCAATACTAGATCTCATTGTGCTTTGATCTATCATCATGATCATCACCTGCACCTGATCAAAACAATCCTGCAAGTAGCCTTTGAAGCCATATTGCTTCTCAACTTGCTAACCAAGCTGCAATATACTTGGCTTCTGCATTACTGCATGCAACAGATGTCTTCTTCCGATTCATCCAAGAAATCATCACGGAGCCCAAGCTGAAGCAATATCCTTATGAATTCTTTATGTCTTCTGCAATCACTGCCCAATCTGAATATGTGAATCCCTACACTTGCACTTCAGGGTTTGAGACATAACTCAAATCATAATTGGTTGTGCCATAACCAATTGTACCATATAATATCTCAAATCATAATTGGTTGTGCCATAACCAATTGTACCATATAATATCTCAAATCATAACTGGTTGTGCCATAACCAATTGCTTCTGGTTGTTTCTCGTTGGCAATCTCATAACATTTATATATATCGTGGTTAATCAAGGGTCGATGTTGTCTTCAAATCCAAATTCTTTTGAAGTGTGAATTTAGATAAGCCATGTCTAAAAGACTTCATCTAAAGAATTATGAGTGGACCAAGAACTGTTCTCCTGGTGTGAAAGGGAGATTGAAGCACAATTTTGTGACAAAGTAGCTCAAGCATCTAGCATCAAGTTTGGGCCCTTTGTTGGGAACCTGAATTTATGAAATCTAGTCTGAGCTTGCATAAAAGTCAAGATCAAGACCGAAATATGATCTATGGTATTCGAGTTACCTTTGTTAGGTTTCATATAACATCAAGTTTCCTATGTTTTGTAAATGTGATCTAATGAACTGGTAGATGCCATTCATATCCATATGGGCCCTCATGCTCAGTTTCTTTTTGCAACGATGCTCAAACTGGAAAAAAAGGTGATCACAAATTTGTGAAGAACTTGAACCTGAAGTTCATTGTATTGGTAACCTTCAAGTCTGGAGAACCTTGCATACAAATGCAAAAGGCAATGAGCTTTGCAACCCTAGAGACCTATGTTCCTGTTAAATATCAGGAAGACCCAAAAGTTTAGAGAACCAAGGAAGTAGCCATAAGAGCCAATGATAGTACACCCAAAGGAACATCTTCCATAATTCTTTTCAAAAGTGACTGCTCAAATACTCCCGATAATACTAAGAGATCATATGAAGTTGATGACATATCTTCTGAATGCCTAGGCATCTGGACTCGAGTTTGAACAATATCTCTATCAAGTGATCCATGACGACGTATATGAGTCTTATTAACGTGATTACGCTGGTTATATATCATAGGGCAATAGATGGGCAAGTGTACCAGCGCTTTACTGTGAAAAATCACAATCATCCCCTCATCATATGCCATTGATGAAGCCTTCTTCCTCTGCTAACAAACTTGTCAACTATTAAAATTTAAGGACATAACTGAAGTCTTTTGTAGCAAGGGTTTAAGTAAGAAAATTCTAGGATAGAACCCTAGAACGAATGTTAATCAATGTCGAAAAGAATCCAACCATAATCTAGGGTTTGAAGTACTAAAGATTGGATCATATAGGGTTTGATTGATTGGAATTACTGACCAAATCCTTAAGCTTTGAGGATTGATAGGGTTTTTTTCAAACTCTCACTAGGATACTCAAATTTTCTACAGATATTCAGATAAGCCCTAGTCACCTGATTGTGGTTTGTTGGTAGTAAATGTGAAATTTCTTGGGTGATCTAATACCCATGCATAAGTATTTGCTAATGTGTAGGAACAAAACAAGTGTTATGTTGTAGACCAAGAACCTTGATCCTATGGCAGCTAAAGAAGGCCTAGGAAGTTGAGGGTATTGAGATTTTCTTGCTCTAAACCATTGATAAGCAAGAGACACTCGTGATGTTTTGTATTGTTTTCATATAGTCTCGATGGATGACTAAGTAAAGTTGCACGTGATTGTATTCACCAAAATATAATGGATGCCTACTAGGGTTATAAGGAAAGTCAGAATATAATATAATATATATATAATTGACGCCCTGTATAGTTGTTGGTGCTAATGTATGAGGACAAAATGTTGTGTTTCTACTGGGTGTGGCTAACTGAGGAAAAAATATTATTGTTGCTAAAACTTTGTCAAGTTTTGTTGTTGAAAAACATGTAGCTAGAGCTTATGGACAAACCCCAATATTGCTTTCGTTGAAAGAAGAAACCCTAGCTACTTCGGCTAAAGAATTGGCATGGTTGACTTGATGAATCCTTCTAATTGGCTCATTGAATTATCTGATGCGTGAATTCTTTGAAACTAAAGATGAAAGAGTACTTTTGAATGATGTGGTATCCTGTTTGACATGGATGTTTTTGCTGCATAGCTTATTTGAGAAGCAATTGAAGTTGTTTGTTGGCTTATGTATCATCATGGACTCTGGTATGTCTCTAGTGATGATATGAGACTACATGAGTATACAGATGCAGATTGGACACTGAGTGTTACAGATAGAAAGGGCACATCAGGGTGTCGCATTAATCTACCATGATTTCCTGGATGAGCAAGAAGTAGAGATATGTACAACCAAGGTAGAGTATATTGCATCTAGTTTGGCTAGATGTGAGTCAGTGTGATTGTGTAAGCTCCTTATAGAGTTAGTTGATCATGTGCCACATATGATCGCGATATATTGTGACAATCAAAGTGGGATTAGACTTTCAGAGACTCCAGTGTTCCACGACAGTTCGAAGCACATCAAGATCAGGTACCACTACATCAAAGATATGATATAGAGAAGAACAGTGAGGCTCCAACACATCTCAATAGATGAGCATGTTGCAAATATTCTCACCAAGCCATTTCCCAAAGCAAAGTTCTTGTTCTTCAGAGACCAACTTGGAGTGCAACAGAATTTTTCCCTCCTTGAGAGGGAACACTGAGCATATGCTCTTCCCCAAGTCTTTTGACTAGCCATGGACCTGGTAGGGGGGATGAGCAGAGGAGCTCCTACGTGTGAGGGTACTCCTTGGAGCCATGGACTTGGCTGAGTACATGCCCCAGTGTGCATCCTACCCACAAGCCACCTTCGTGTCATTATTAACCAAGGGCTATGCTGAGATGGTTAACCTTGTCGAGATTGCCACCCATCTAGCTAGTGGGTGAGGAGACTTAGGTGTCTGTGATCTTTACCAAGGTTGAACGCGATTGCCATGGACTTGGTTGTGGTTAGTTAATCTCCCCTAAGTGTTGGATGCAAGTGTTCTACTACTAGATCACTGAGGATCAAGCTAGGTAAGAATCAACCAGTGGACATACGATGTGTGATCTTTACCGAGGTCATATATGACTGCCATGCAATGTTGCGAACATCTCGAGCTAACATGATAAAATCGGGATAAAATCAGGATAAAATCGGCAAGGGTCCGGAAAACATGGTATTAGAGCTAAGGTGTTGAACACAAGGGCTGCTTGTCAACAAAGACACTTAAAAGAAGCGTTGGGTTGGAAAGTCAAATTAGTTTGCAAGGAAGATTATCAAGCTACTTCAAGTGAGATTTCCTATCTCATTCAAAAGATCAACTCATTCAAGAAAATAATCTTTGCTATCAAAGATTTGCACTCAAGACATTGTTTGAAGAGAACCTCAACTTTTGAAGATATTCTTTATAATCAAGGGTTCAAGTACACCAACATTGAAGAAGCTCCTATCTTAAAGGAAACCCTTGACTTCATTTTCAATCATCTTCAAGGAAGCTGCAAGCCAATCCACTCAAGTAAGTATTCATGACCCTATCTATCAAGACGCCTTATTGTAAAGAGAGCAACAAGCTGGTTCGGTCATCAAACTTTAGTGCATGGAAGAAAAGGACAGACTTGAATTTAATTGAAGACGAAGTAATGGACTATATCGAAGGATCTACTGTTCAACCCCCAAAAGAAGATGCTCCAGTCCATGCTAAGTACATGAAGGGAGAAATTAGAGCCCAGAGGATTCTCATAGAATCCATTAAAGACTCTCTCATTCCCTATGTATCAAAACTAAAGACTGCAAAACAAATATATGAGAAATTGGTGGAGCTATTCTCTATGAGTACTGCAGGAGAAGCAATCTCTCTGAGACAAGAACTATACAAAATGAAATTATCAAGGGAAGAAGGAATCACTCCATACTTGATGAGGATTTCTGAAATAAGAGATCAACTGCAGGAACTAGGAGAAATAATGTCTGACACTGAGATGACTACAGTGATGCTGAATGCTCTACCAGAGGAATGGGGAAACTTCACTTCTAGTCTATACGGGAAGAAAGAAGCCACTCCATTCCATGATTTATGGTCTCTATGTAAAATAGAGGAAACAAGACTAAGGCCAAAGTTGATACAAGACCAAGTGAAGAGAATCATGCCTTTGCAACCTCATTCAGGAAGAAAGGAAGATTCAGAAAACTTGGCCCTCAGAATAAAGAAGAAATATCGACAACATACGATGCTTTGGATGTAATGAACTTGGGCATTATAGAAGAGATTGTCCTAAATTTGGAAAGGACAAGAGGAAAATGGAAGAAACCCATGTCACTAATGAAAGAGAAGAACCTGATGCCAAGAAATCTAAGAAAGAGGAAGTGAGAGATCTCTATTATGATTAATATCATCTTTCTCTTTAAGTGATTTCTAATTGATTGTAAAATAGTATGATAGGAAGCAATGTACATTAATAAGCATCACGATAGAAGCATGAAGTAAAGCAGTCATCAGATCAGGGGCCATCATGAAGACAGAATTATGGGATGTGATGACATATTGATGGAGCAGGCCAAAGGAATGAAGCTCTTCATTCTAGAGAAACTGCTATAGGATGACTCAAGGGAAAAAGGTATAAGGAATGTATATATATATATATATATATATATATATATATATATATGTTGACACTGGATGTTATGAAGTCATGTCATATGGTTGCAGGCATGAAGAAGGATCTATGAAGAAGGATCTCTCGGAGCACTAACAGATGAAATCAACATAATATGTCCTCATGGAATATGAGGTGGTTGTATAAGTACGAGAAACTGGAAAACTTGTAAGTTCCTGGGAATAAAAAATGTGCAGAAAGGAAGAGATCATGAAATGCAACCATGTCAAGAGGCAGTTATCATCCGGAAGCCAAGAAGATGTGACTAAGAGATCTCCTGGGAAGATATATAGACTCTAACAGAAGTCTGGTAAAGAAGAAGACCCTTGGCAAAACATATCATTAGGAGATGTGTCAATCTGAATAAAGGATGTTGATGCCTATAGGAAGATGTCATGGTGAAAGATCATTACTGAAAGCTGGTAATCATGAGAAAGATGTATGATCCTTGGAGATGATTCGAAGGAAAGCAGCATGGCATAAAGTGGACCAGATAAGGAAGTCTGATGAATCACTTTCTAATAGCTGGCATGACTCATGGATGAAAGTGATGGATGATCTGTGCCCTAAGAAGCTAAAAGTTGAAGGTTCCTCAATATCGAAGTCCCTGACATCAAGGACAGGAATTCTTCATGAACAGTTGGGTGTCTCACCATTGCATGGCATAAAGTGGACCAAATAAGGAAGTCTGATGAATCACTTTCTAATAGCTGGCATGACTCATGGATGAAAGTGATGGATGATCTGTAACCTATGAAGCTAAAAGTTGAAGGTTCCTCAATATCGAAATCCATGACATCAAGGACAGGAATTCTTCATGAACAGATGGGTGTCTCACCATTACTGCTAGATGTCCCTGGTTAAGAGAGAGCCTGATGATAAGTTTCTTACTTGGAAGAAACTTGGTAATTCCTAAGAATGAGCTTAGGTACATTCCTTGTATAGGAATGAGTACATTCCCTTGTGAAAGAGGTCCTCCCTGGTTGAGAGGGAGAGATAGACACATCATTCTTGTCTTTACTTGGGAAGAGAGAATGGAGGATTGGGTAATCATCTAGCATTCAATACTCTTTGAGAATGTTTTAGGGCATTCAAGATAAGAGTAGTCGGGGACCGATATTCTTTGAGGGCTAGCTACCCAAGAGAAGAATAGTCCAAGAAGCTCATACTTTGGGATCACCCGAGTGGAGTATGTACCTTGGAGAGACAATGACGATGGTGTCTATAAGTCATGTGTCTCACCAGCATTGTAGCCCATTGTCTCGTTGAGAGATGGGGTTGTTAGTCAAGGCCTTGCACTAGGACAATGTTGGTTTATATGATGCTATATAGATGTGATTACCAATACAATTCTTCTTATGAGATTCTTCAATTTGAAACTAACCATGTACCTGTATGAATACCTCCCTAGTTAAGAGGGAGTGTTGAAAAGTGTAACTAGGTTGGTCTTCATGTTGACTGTAATTATGTATTTATGTAAAGAAAAAGACAAAGATAATAAAATGTATTTTTGGTGTACTTGCTTCATGGGTTTCATGAGCAAGATTTTATTATGTAGATAGACTTCTTCTTGATGTCTATTAGGTTTTTATCTTCTAGGAATAATAGAATTAAGGGTCTCATACATGAAGGATCTAGTCTAGGTATTTATGCTCCAAAACCTTGTGGAAGAAGCTCACAATAGCCCTTAATGCATCGATGAAAGACAAGCCTTAAACGTTGTGAAGAATCACCTCTCTAACGCTGGAAGAAACCTTGTCTAGTCGGCCTAATTCACCATGGACTAGTCGGCTATATGGTCAACCTATTTAAGGGATTGTGCCCTATATCTACACTCTTGTAATGCGGCCATCATTCAAGTAAGTTTGCGAATACCAAAAGGAAGAAATTGTGTATAAAAAGACAATATATAACTGCGGATAAAAGGGAGTACATAAGCATGGATAAAAGGGCAGTGTATAAGTAAAGGGCAACATATGAATGTATGTGGATAAAGGACGGTGAATAAGTGTGGATCTAAAACTAAACAGCAGGAAAGAAAATTGTGGAAAGTACAAGAGGTACAGGATTGCAGATGACTGAAGCTAAGTTGCGGATAAGTGCAGGAAGGGTACAATAAGTATAACTGTGAGTTTAAGAGTGTTCGTCCAGGGTTGTTGATCTGAAGAAAGAGTTTATTAAAGTGCAGCAATAGTGAGGAAGGAAAATCTTTGATTTACCTTCCTACAGTTCAAGCAAATCAAATACAAGCATCTACAAGGTCAAGGTCAAGGTCTCTAGTACTGATGCAAACCTAAGCATATTAGTGAAAAGAAGAATCAAAGTTGAAAAAGTTAAATCAAGGTCTTGGAAGCATATCTAGGTTAAGGGTCTGAGAATTGGTCATGGTACTTATCATTTGAAGATCTATAAGAAGAATTCATAGCGGGTTTTCCTCTCCAAGAGGGAGAGGTTTTGCCCTGGCTCTAGGAGCCTAACTTTTGTGTCTTGTGCATTTTTGATAATTGACTTGATGAAAGATTAACTAACCTGAAAGAAGAGAAGACATAAGTAACACAAGTAAGTTCACAAGTAATTATCAAGAAGAGAATTTGTATTAATCACCAACCTTCCAAATTCTCAACAAACACTTTACTGGTCAGATCTTTCTTGATACTTTGTTTTGAGTGATGTACTTAATGAACTGAATATTCTCTCATCAGAAAAGCTTTGATGGGTTTTCTCCTTGTGGTTTTTGCCCTGGCCTGAGGCCTAATTTCTTTTCTCTTGTATCTTTGTTGCAGTGTTATATTTACTACTTCTTTTTATGTGTTAATGGTTGAATTTTCTTATGTATAACAGCTTAATGATAATGGAGATTTTCTTATGTTGAGATTTTGATGTAGCATCGGGTGTGCTCTAGCCTTGAAATTTTGTGGAGGGGCTAAGACACACAAGACCTCCAAAACACATGTGATGAAATATTCTAAGTGATGCGGATTAAGTAGTGTTTTAATCTAAGTCGTCGATAAGAGATTAAATAACAGTCGTTGATATGCCAACAAGAAAAGTATAAGAGAAAGGCTTGGGGTCAATTGGAGACACACACACAGAGTCTAAGAGATCGAATTATTCTGACGGAGTAGTGCTCGGACGTAGATCAGAACTGAGTGACTCAGAGTTGCAGCGAAGGGTAGATGCAGTGATTGGTCAGGAGGGCCAAGAGTATAGTGCAGAGACACAGTGGAGGCAGCGCGCCATCAGATGGAGTTACGCAGTCCCTCAGGAGGGTGACGCAGGCCCACGCAGCATCTCCAAGGAAAAGTCCTAAATTTTCTCAAGAGAAGGGTTTCTAAGCCATGAGGGTTGAAACCGAGATTCGGGAGAGGCAGATCCACGCAGAGCTAGGGTGACGTATTTCTTCAACCAGGCTACGCAGGCTTATGTAGTTGTTGTGCAGAGGTTGCGCACAGCCAGCTAGGGTTTCACCAGTTGCTCATCTGGATCAGCCGAGACTTGCGAGAGTGAGGTGTATCCCACATTTTCTCTGATTGTCGAGGTTTTCTCTGTTGGGTTGGCCGAGTTTATGGCACCCTAGATGTACTCAGAAATTGTTGCTTAATAATAATAAACCCTAATATCTACTGCACCGATTTTCCCGCATTGGATTTTTCCGAGGACATTTGTCCGAAAAATCTGGGTGACACTTTATCGAATGAGCATAAAATTCAGTAAATGATATGTATCTGTGTAGGCTGCTAGTTGTGTTTACTTCGGCATTTTCTTAATATTTTCTGAAAATAACTTGTATAATTAAATCACAAGTTGGAGAAGTAAATCAAGATACTGCAGTAGGATTTATGTAATGTTGTATTTAGAAATTTTCACATGGTATTAGAGCAATTGCAGATCAAGCTGAATCTCCGACAAATCAACTGAAAACATAATTGTTGCAGGGTAGCAGCTGAAGCAGCAGAGAATCCGAAGAAGGCAATGCAGCACCAGGAAGACGCAGTCCTAGCAGACGTCACGCAAGGGCTGACGCAATCCCAGCTGGGCGACGCAGAGATAGTGCAGTGCCTTCCAGAGGGACATAGGAGCAACCTGCGCTGCACAGAGGCTGCGCTAAGCCAGTTTGCTCACGCAAAAGCCAAACAGAGGGACGCAGTCCAATTTTTGGGTTGTTGTGAAGTATTGTCGTCGTCCGAAAGCAGTGCTTCAGATCTTCAGCAATTGCTGGTGTGGTGGAGTATCTGCCAGTGCAGAATTATGCCTAGCTAAGTTGACAAAGAGCGGGAGGAAGACAGCTACTCAGCAGATCTGCGCCAAACAGATCTGAGATTTGATCAGGAGGGTGATCTTAGAGAACTGTTCAGTTGTTTTTGGCTGAATATTTCCAAGAGGGAAATCAGTTGTCGAAGGGAGCAGCTACTATAGAGGGTTTCTAATCGCCAAGAAACCCAGATCCAGCATTTTTGTCAGTGACAGGGACAGTTGCTTTCTCAACACTTCCTAGAAAGAACTCTTCAGAGTGATTGGCACAGAATTAACACCCAGTACTAGTAGTAGTTACCACCCACAGATTGATGGATAGTTGGAAATCGTAAATAAATGGTTGGAAGGGTATTTGTGTAATTATGTGTTTGAGCAGCAAAAGGCATGCATTAAGTGGCTTCACTTAGGGGAATATTGCTATAACACCACCTACCACATGTCTACAAGTATGACTTCTTTCAAGGCCTTGTATGGGTATGAAGCCTTATCATTTATGGAATTGGATTTTGGAGACATCAGGGCACCCAAAGCCAAGGATTGGATTCGGGAGAATCAGGATATCCTCAAAAGCCTCAAAGAGAACTTATAGGTTGCCCAGAATCACCAGAAAACATATGCAGACAAGCATAGGACAGAACACAACTTCGAAGTGGGAGACTTGGTATTGCTGAGGTTACAGTCGTATCAACAATCCTTGCTTAAGAAAAGCAAAACCGAATAATTGAAGCCTCATTTTTTCGGTCCTTACCGAATATCTAGGAATAAGGGAAATGGCATATGAGTTGGTGTTACCAGAGGGGAGAAAAATTCATAGTGTTTCACGTCTCTTTCCTTCAGAAAGCTTTGGGACAACAGGTTAACTCCTCCATAGAGCTTCCTCCATTGGACGAGGAAGGGCAGTTGATTTTGGATCCTAAAGAAATTGTGGAAGTACCTGAATTTGAAAATGTGAAAGTTGTCAAAAATGAGATTGTCATACATGAGAGCTCTCTAGCAAATATTACAGCAAAGCCAAGGCCACTTACAAACTCCATAGACCATAACCATGTAGTAAAGACATAGGTGCACCTTGGCATGCACTGGACTGGTCCATACACCAATCATCTGTTGATTTTTGTAGCATCAAAAAGTGCTCTAAGTCTCAAATTTTGTGCAGAGGCTTATACACTAGTATTCCAAAGAACCCAAAAACCGTTTGAGAAAATTCCACTCGGTCGATGTTTTATTAAAATAATTAACTATTTTAAAGGAGACCCCAAGTTAAACTTAGGGTAATTAAATAATTAATGGATATTAATAAAACATGAGTGAGAATGATCTAGAAGGCGGAGATCAAGTCATGTTATAATCTTATCCGTTGATTAGAGATCTAATCTCAATCATTGATGTCTCAACGAGAAAGCTATAAAGGAAGGCTTGAAGGCCATTTGGAAAGATACACTAAATTGACCGAGAGTTCGAAATTTCTGGGGCAGGGTTTGATGAGAAATATGAGCTAGAGATCTGAGCAGTGAGGGGCAGGGATAGCATCTGGAGAGAGATTTTCTCAGTCGGTGGAGTATCAGTCATAGAGACGCGGGAGTGATCTAACCAAGCCAACTTTGAAGGAAGAAGGGTTGACGCAATGACTATGTAGGGCTCACGTAGAGGCAGAGGAGAGTTTCTGGAATTTTGCTTGTAGATCAGTTTCGGAGGCTGGGATCCAGAACGTGACACCAGGAGGTTGTTCCTCAGGGTCCACAGAGGCAAAACGACTTGGTTGGGGCTGAACGCTGAGCCTGGAAGGGGGTGATGCGATCGCTGGAAGGTCTAGCGCTGGGACTGCGCAGTGCCTCCCCAGGGCAAAGTTTTCTTCATCCGGATCAGTCGAGAACTCAATGATTGAGTGAGGTAAATCCTCACAAATTCTCCTGCCAATATTTCTCTTTGTAACTGAATTACCCTAGGGGTATTCAGAGATGTACTCAGACATTACTACTGCATAATAATAAAACCCTCAGATCTGCTGCACTGGTTCTCCCACATTGGATTTTTCCGGGGACTTAGTTCAAAATAAAGGTGTCATATGTGTGAATGATTTTCCTTGTTCAGTTTCCTTGTTTTATAATCATGAGTATTATAGTGTAGGCTACTTCAGTGATTGCTTCAATTTTTCATGTATGATTCAGAAATAATTGTGTAAAGTAAATTATATAATAGAAGAAGTAATCCAATTGGTTTCAGTAGGATTCCTTAGATTGTTTCAGATCTAGGAATTTTCACATCATCATCCCTACAAAAGCAAGTTCCCATAAAACCATAAGTCCTCAAATAAGATCGCCTAAGGCTTTCCAATCCTATGCAAGACAAGATGCACCGGAAGCGAACTACAAGGGACCAACCATGGTCCTACCATGACAATACGATACAAACTCAAGAACAAGACACAGGTATGGGACCCGGATACCTAAAGGCTAATACAAAACCTCACATGGTTATTACAATGTTTTGACTTGTGACATTGGGCATACAATGGTGGTGAAAAATGCTACAAAAGTTTTTATGTACCCCTACTGACATGGGGGGTAACACAACCATCAATTTACTTGCATGATTATTTTATAAGTGTTGGATCCACGATGATTTACTATGATAATCAGAGTTGCATCAAACACTTTGACAATCTAGCGTTTCTTGATAGGTCCAAGCACACAGAGATCATTTATCACTTATACGAAACAGGATCTAAAAGGGGCCAGTGAAGCTCCAATATATTCTCATTGATAAACAGTAGTTGATATTCTGACCTAGCCCTTAGCGAAAAGGGAAGTTTCAAACAAAGATAGACTTGAATTGGTGAAAAACTCCCTCCTCACTAAGAGTAAGTGTTGAAAAATATAGTTCAGGGAGAACTTCTTGCACAGGTTTCAGTGGAACATGCAAGAAGTGGTTCAAGACATTTCATTGGTTACCACTTCAAAAAAGTGGTCACTATTTTAGTAATTCTACTTTGTAATTCACCAAGGATAAAGAGAAATATCTTATGCTTTTTAGGTGAGTCTAAAAAAGTTCATTTAATGCATTAGTGACTTAAACTAAAGTTGATTAGTGACTTAAACTAAATAAGATTAGAGTTTTGTATATTATGGTTTGAAAAAAGCATAAATAAGACAAGATGGAGAGGTATTGTTTACAGTTGCACAGTTGGGCAGGCTGAGTGTCCGAAGGAGAGAAAGCAGCACACAGCACGAAGAGGATCGACATGCAAGTTTTCAGTACGTTGAAAAGAAAGCCACACAACAGATTTGTACAATTGTATAGATCCATATAACAGACATACAGCAGCCATACAGAAGGCTGTGCAGGCTGTATATTCATTTTCTTTCTTTTCTGTGAAGGTTGTACGGCTCAATTTGAGGTGATTTTGATAACCATGTAGCTGTTATTTGTGAAAGTTTCCTTGCAAGCTTTGATTAAGGGATTAAAATCCGATTTTTGAAGGATAAATGACATGTACATGTGTGAAACTATTTTATGCTTCAGCTATTGTGTGATTTCATGCTATGATCTGAAACTAATTTCTGCAGTAAGTTGGAGATCATAAAGACAGCAGTCATCTAGGGTTGGGAATTTTTACAACCCTACATGACTAATTATTGATACAAATAATATATAATTTAGGTTATTACGAAGCATACAAATACTTTAGTGCCCATTCTAACTATTCTTTTACTGGATAATTGTATCATCCAGATATTTAGAAGATACTAGCAATTTAAAAAAATAGGCACTGCAACAATTCCAAAGATACCTCTTGACATATTAACAGATATATATGCTTTGAATTTCCTAAGTATGAAATACCATACCTTTCCCTCGAATGATTAGGAAATTGTCGTTGAAGTTCTTCAAGAATTGGCTTGTAGCACTGAGTACGTTCAGTCTCTCCCTAAAAGAATTAAGAACAATAAAACTGTCTACAGAGATCTTGATAATTTTGTGAGCCTGTAATTTTTACAGTTGACTCAAATATTTATTAAAATACAGCACTACAGGTCGAATGATAATATTTCCTAAAAACCTTGCTCACAAACTCAAAAGGAAAGGAAAACCTCAAAGAAAAATTTACCTCCGGAGCCCAATCTCGTACTATATTTCTTATAATGCACCGGACCTGAAATAAGAAGACAATTTTTTATTAACGATAAAAGTTAAAAAGTCAAAGCTTTAGCCACTCTAGTTCAACATTTGTATGTCACAAAATAAAAGCAACGCAGACACAAGGCTTGAAATAATCCACAATAATAAAGTAAAAATGAAGTAAAAAGAGGCATCATTTTATGCATGACCATTTATTATAACTCTCCAATGTTGAACATCAAGCTATAAGTACTAAACCTCCGAGCCAAGTCTGCAATAGTGATCAAATTAAACGACTATTTCAAAAAATGTGAAAGTAACACAGACCTTACTAGCTGTCAGCCCGTAGGTGTTAGGATGAATATATACCTTCCAACATTATGTCACTCCCCAAAACAGGTAGCATTCTAACCATTAAGAATGAATCACACAAATTTCAAACAGAGCTTACATTTTCTTTGAGGCACATTTGTACAAAGTTAATCTAAATGAACATCAAGTCAATGTTTTTTAACATTTTTTCGTATGAAACAATGATGAGGGGCTTATCACACAATTTGAAATAAGTGATTGTGAACAACATGCAAACACCTTATATTAAACAAGAGGATAAGATTTCAGCAGCTCTAATACAATTAGATAAAATAATGATTTAACATCCTTGGGACAATAGGGAAGCGTCGAATCTACATGACAGACTTTAGTAAAGACAATAAGTATATAATGTATTTTCTGATCCATTACAAGGAACATATTCATAGTGTGCACTCTGAAGTTCATTCCAAGTTTTTCCTCCTAATCAACAACAAAAGGTATCATCACTTGATAGAGGATTCAAAACATCACCATTTTCCTAAAGCAGATTCCACCATTCAATGTCACATGGTACATTCTAACCCAAAACATATCGTTGTTTTATGGTTGATTCTCTTGATTGAAATTTGAAAGCAAACCTGCATGAGAAGTTGTAGATAAATTAATATTCAGGTAATGTGTAATCCTAGGGTTGAATCCACTAATGACTATGCAAACAATCATTGCACTGAATTAGGTTTGATATATGCTATTTTCGGTTACAGAATAGAATTGAAATGTGCTTTCAAAACCATCACTTCATCCAACGAGTTTCAAATGGTTTTTGGTGTTTCTTCCCAAGACATTTGTGTGATGTGCAATCCATGCTGAAGCCCTAAAATATTCCCAGAGCAAGCTCTACTCTTAGATAGTACTGCATATTGCAGTCTATTGTATAAACAGTTGCAAGTTCATTCAATATTGTCTCCTTGATATCACATTGATGGTATGTGAAGCAAAAGGTTTCATAATTTGTTGAGGATTCCAAACTATTCACATGATCAGTACATGATGAGACTAATGTGTGTCTCCTCAACACACTTTCTATTTTATTCCATGCTTCTCTAAGTAGCTAGCCCTCTTCCAGGACATTCTCCACTTGAATTTGTATAAGGCATTGAATTTTGAAAATTGTAAAATGAAATATCCATGACCCAACCTTCTAAAAAAATTCGATGCTTACAGTCATTGTTTTGATCGTTTAAGTTTATGGACATTTTAAAAAATCAATTGACCGAAGGGTTTACTATACAGCCTTCCAGTGTAGCAAAACCTATTAATACCTTATCAACATCAGCAGGAGAGACATGAAGTTGAAATGCAGGATCCTTCCAATCAAATCCCATGCAATTTGTCTGTGAAACAAACAACACAGCAAAACCTATCAGAGTAAATTATTTTCTATCTGCAACCAGTATTTATTACAAAGAAAGAGCTGTCGAAGATAAATATCAAGGATTACAAAGCAAATGCAAACCCACTCAACCAGGAAACAAAAAAGAAACAAACAAGGAACTTTAACATCATTTCCTACAGCCCATAATTTGCGGGGCCATTTACAGTAACACACTAAAACTACACACAAATGAGCATTAGCTCAAGCAATGTGTTAAGAATAACAAATTCAGGGAAAATCTTAAAGCTCCATACTTATCTTAAACTATAGAAACCTTGACGAATTTTACTAATTCTAAAAATTATAACCATAAAATGTTTGGCAATATTTTGGTAACAATATTAAAATTCCTAATGAATTTATATTTTCTAGAAAATGTTGGTGGTTTTTAGAGTAAAATACATTTAGGCTATAAAATTTGGGCAAATAAAATGGAAAATGTAAATCATTTTTTAGATAATAAAAAAAACATGGAAAATTAGCCCATAAATGAAATTTAGCCCCCAAAATTTTCCCTGGAGGAATTAGTTGTTTGGGCTAGCTTTGCTCTCTCCAACCAACATTACAGCCAGAAGACAAAACTTACTAGCATTCCACAGGTTTCGATAAGCAATAAGAAACGAAGACATGACGAACTGCTTTTGTAATAAGCTAAATAATCTCCATGAACACGTAGACTGGCGCTCTCTGTGAGACTTGCTTAACATCATTGATTGACGGATGTGTTGTAAAAATCAGTAGGGCGATATTAGATTAAAAATTCTTTTAAAAACCTGCTGGCGTTGTTGTCTTCCGAACTTTGCTGTATGTTCCACACTGTTTCGTGTATAATTGTTTATACGCTGTCTTTGCAAATATGTTTACGCTGTCCAGTATATATATATATACACGCTGTCTAGATATGTATACACACTGTCCCGGTTGATGCTATACGCATTGTCCCGGTTCATGTTGTCTCGATCCACGCTGTCTCAAAATCTGTCTTGATATTATACGATCAGTCTTTATACATATAAATTGCGGTTTCTGAACTTAGATTCATAACAGTAATTCCGTAAGAGACTTCCGGCAATGATTGTTTATTCCGTAATGTGTATTCAAATTGATCTCTGTTGAAGCTGCCCACGTGAACCCATATATACCTGTTGGTCCCTATCATTTAAGCCAACAGGTAGTCGAATTTCATTTTACTTGCTGAGGGCCGACATGGTTTTTGCCAAGTGAAACATAACGACTTGGTTAATCCTTTATAATTTACATAAAAAGGAAGCCTAAGTATAATCTATTATGAAAACCTAGCCTAGTTACCTTTTTGAACAGGATGGAATTACAGGAACCTTTTTGTTGCACATAAAAGTTCTTGTTACAAATGACTTGTGGTAAAAAATTAAAATAAATTAATTAATTAATTAAAAATTAAAAAAGAAAAAAAGAAAAAGTTGTCTCTGGTCATACTTGCACAATTAATATGGGAGTATTGCAATTATTTAAAACCTTAAAAATAAACAAAGAGATAATTATCTTTGAAAAAAAATAGCATTACATCAGTTAGAATAAAAAGTAGCAATCATAAATGTGTTGTCTCCCTCATTTACACAAAGAATTGAGGACAGATGAAACAATGATAAGCTGAAGAACAATTAAAGAAATAAACAACACTTGATCTGGGCTGTCTGAGGAATGAGACTATATATTGACAATGGAAAACATCACAAGTGCGTAAAAGAAATAATGTAAAAAAAAAAAAATATGGAAAGAGCTTAATTATTTTTATTAAATGGTAAGAGTGTCATAAGACTACATCATGAGAAACTTCATGGCTTTTACATTAGTGAAAATCCGTATTTATATTATGTATGGGTGCCTTTTCACCTAAAGTCATTCACTTTCAATATATTTCAAATACCATGAGTAAATACCATGGGTTACAGAAAACCATGGGTGAATATCATAAATCACTATGGTAAAAGCTCACAAATGGTTGTCTATGGTAAATGCTGATCGTACAATTAGATTTTTATTTTGTTTTCTTCCACATTTCAAACACCATGGATGGATCCAATGGTTTACCAAACCCATGGGCTTGTAAACCACCAACAATAAAAAACAATTATTGCTCGTCGTGATTCACCGACATTCACCAAGATTAGTTATTCCCCCTTCGGAAGTAAAGGTCTCCATTCTGTCAAGTTCCTGCATCAAATGGGGAAACTTCTACTGAATTTGGCTCATGGTGATCCACTTGCCTTAGTGAAGATGTTGCCCTGCTTTGACAACTCGATAGAGTTGTATGTTCCATTGGTGGGTATCCTTTGTCTTGGTGTTCATGATTAGATCCACTGTAGTGTGAAACTTGTGTGGAGCCTAATGTTGGTCATGTCATTGTTTGTACTTAGCATTGGCCTTTTACAAGATATCATCAACCTGTTGTTGGAAGTGTTGGATCCATTTAATAATTTTGGCTGCTCAATCTACCTTGGCCTAAGCATGGGAGAACCTTACTGATGAAGATGCAGTCAAAAGTCTGACACCCATGAGGGTTGCCAGCTAAAACACCAAACGCGTCTAAAAAGAGCATGTTGCCACACAATCTAGCAGGGGTCCTCGGAGGGGTACTGAAGGACAACTAATAGACCAAATTACAACAATGGGACAAACACCCATTGTCACCTCAGTTAGTGTCCCCTACTCTTTACAGACTTTCAATGATGGGAGGAATCCCAGTATGAAGGAAATCACCTAAAATGATGAGATCAATGCCAAGGTATTAATGATTTCCAAGGCCCATTCAAGGAACGGGTCAATTAGGGCTCCAGGGTTCAAGAGAAGTTGGGGGCTCTGCAAAAAAGTTAATTTTGGCAACTCAAGCACAAATTCCCTCCTTTGGACAGCCTTCCTCATCCAGAGAAGGTCTTTTCCATTTGAAGAATTTAATTTGGTTAAGGAAAATTTTAATTTTTGATGGAAAACTCTCAAGTGCACAAAAGTTCAAGTCGGCCTGGGCAAGGAAATTGACCTCTTTGGACACATATAAATACACCTTATGTCACATCATTTGGAGGCATCATCACACACATCTTCTTCTCTTTGGAGGTTCAACAACTTCTGAAATTGCAGATCTTTTTCCACATGTGCGAGGAGGAGAGAGAGTCTCTTTGATTGGGCTGAAATTTGTCTTTGACCACTGTTGACTTTTTGGTGTTTAGGAAGAGTTTGACTTGACATTTTACATTTGTTTTGGAGGCTAAAGTCTTTTGCAAGGAAGACAATTTTTTCTGGGCACTTTGACCTTGGTTGACTACAGACCTACAACTAGGGTGTCAGTAGACTTTGACTTTGACTTTGGCCAATTTTGAAGGACTATTTTGACTGCATTTTGACCAACATTCAAGGCCGCATTTTTGGACAGTTGATCGAGCTCTTTTGGAGGCAAGTTGACTGTTGACCATTGCCCATTGGGGACTGCTGCTGCAGATTTGACTTGTTGACCAGATTTAACTATTGGGCTCATCATTTGGATATTGTTTGGATGATTTTGTTCGTCAATGAAAGGCTTGACATTGACTCTTGGTTTGTAAATTGGAACATCGTAATCTCTCTGTTGAACATTTCATGGCAATCTAATAGAAGAAGAATTTGAAAAGGTTTTCCCCCTTTATGTGGTTTTTCCCTAGTCTTTGACCAAATCTTGTCTATTGTTATTGCTCTTGGTTGTCTTCTATGATACATTGCATTTATTGTTCGATCTACAATTGTTATTTGTCATTGAAAGATTAATTTTGATTACTAATTGAAGAAAGAATTGGGCTAAGTGATTGTACTAAGCATAGAACAAAAGAAAATTAACAAGAAAGACCTATGACGAAGACCTAGACCTAACGTTAAGGATATTCAATAATGACAAGGATGCCTAAGGTCAATGCTCAAAAGAGGATTAGGATCTCTCAAGAAGCTTTGTATGATGATTATATGCCTTTAAATAGGCTTTTTCTATTCTTGGGAAGCCTAGAATGGGACCACACGAGACCTAGGGTTTATGAATAACCATGGGAGGAGACCCACCAAGGAGCTCACTAGGTCAAGGTAATGTAGGGAAAGTATTTTAGAGTGATTTATTCCACCAAATACCATGTGCAAAAACCCTCAAGAAGACCTCTCACTATGATGTTCAAGATGGGCATTCAAAGTCTGAGATAGGGCTTAAGTGTTTTCTCAAATGAAATGTGGGAATTGTGTGAAACTTTGAGAATTCCTAGAGGAGACACCAGCACATCACCTTGTCAAATCGGAATAGAAAAAAACCTCCTCTAACAGAATTCGCATGCAGCCGTAGTTAGGTCGTCTAGGAGAGAGAATGGCATTTTTACAAGAAAAAGAGAGGTAAAAGAAGGGTGACCACCAAATTTTCTTGGACTAATGTCGTACCCTTGGGCTATGGAGTCTATGTGATTCGAAATTCGGCTAAAATTTGTCACCAAGAAGGCTAAATTTTGATGCCCTAGGAATCACTCTTTAGCATTTACCCACCCAAGATTGGCAAACTTTTATGGAAGAAAAACAAGTTTTATTCCACTAGGAACATTCATCTACTCACCATTAAATGAGTAACATGCACAAATTTGCAATCTAACAATCGTTTCAATGAAATTCAATAATTAGGGCACAAAAAGAACTAGCTAGTTGCAAGATTTCCACACACTAAACATTATTATATGAAAAAATTTCAACAAAAGGTACTTACAAGATAGCAAGAGACATATCCAATCAGAGATCAGGATAGCAACTCCAAAAAAGAACAAGACTTTAGCTCCCAAAAATATCAAAATGCATCAAAAGAGCTCCAATAGACATCCAAGGAAAAGTGAGAGTTTCTCAAGAGCTATGTTGCAGGAAACGTTGTCCAAGAGGACGTTTCAGACCGGAAACGGAAATGAAATGCTAAAACATGTTTGGCACAAACCTGAAACATGTTTCAGGTAGTATGGGCAAGTTTCACGAGGCTGAAACGCGTTTCAGGCCCGTATGGCCACGTTTATGACAAAAAAACTTGCTTTCTTCGTTTCTTTTTTCTTTTTTCCCTTTAACTTTTTTATTTGGCAATTAAAATAACGTGTGGATATTTCTAGATGTCTCTCGCAAGTTATAAAAAGACTCTCGCACATCATCTTCTTCCACTCCACCATCCATTGTTGAGCATGCTTCTTTTTCTAATTTTAACGAGGATTGTGATGATGAGGATGAAAATTGAAGACTATTAGTCTTTATTGTTTACTACATTGAGCTCATGTTTTATTTCTATACGTGTTCATTGTCCACAATTTGATACTTGTTGATGTAGCATTGTACTTTCAACCTCATATATAAAGGTTGATTTTGGATGTATATTTATAATAAAACTCGTTTAGCAAGGTTGTTTTCAAATATTACTACTTTCATTATGTGATCATTCATGAGTAAGTGTGATGTTAATATGTTTCATCATTATGGATAATTGTTAGACTTATAGTTTAAGCAATGACATTGGACAATGTAATCATAATGTAATAATCTATCATGTATGATTTATGATTACACATAGCATTTCTTAAATTTCCTAACATATATATATATATATATATATATATATATATATATATATATATATATATCGTGTTTACCCCTTTCCAAAATTAGGGGGGTCATGTTCCGTACCCGTGCCTGTTTCGGAAACTCGTACATGTTTCCCCGTATCATGCAACTTAGCTCAAGAGAGAGATATCCAAGTGTGAAGATGATGTTTGATACAAATGAGGCTTAACTTTAATTATATGAGCCTCTAAGAGTTCGAATTAGCCTAAGATGCCCCTAAAAATATTTTAATGTGCAAAATAACATCACTTTGGTGACAAGCCCACCAAATAGCTCACAAAGTGTAAGATAAGCCATCCAAATGAAGTCGAAATGATGAAACAATGGTGTAGGAGGGTCGTTGGAAGGCCTAATCAAGTCCTCAAAGTGCCATGATGAAGAAGAGGACTCCATGAATGATGGTCAAGGTGGTGGCCCCTTGATCTCCAAGTAAAACATCATGTGGTGCACCAAAGTGGCTCTGGGGCACAAGTATTGGTCTCATGGGTCTCCTGGTGTAAAATAAACCTATAGAGTGCTCCAAATGAGGGCACTAGAAATGGTGCTTGCCCTCCCATGTCTCAAGGATGAGACAAACCTCGTTTGGCCCTTAGATCAACTATCAAACCCTATATACAATGCTAAGTCGGTTGGAGGCACCGTTGGTCCAAGTGCAACCTCTCGCACATAATGTGGGGCAATGAACAAGTTGTCGAAGGTGTTGAGGTTGCCCATGGCATGAGATAATGCTTTGTCACATTATGGAAACCCATGGCTCTCAACACTTCCCCTACAAGTGTTAATATGATCCTCTAGTGGGATTGGATCTCGGATAGGGAGGCCAAGCCCAAAGTGAAACCACCTGCCAATCCTATATAAGATCTAGTGCATCTTGTCACCTTCAGATGCAACGATTCATTAGTGCAATTGAGTGAATAAGCTCGTTAATCAAGGGCAGAAATGGACACTTCATAGTGGTTTCCCTTCTAGATTTGGGACTTTGAGCATGTAATTGTGTTACCCCCCTTGGTAGGAGTAGTTACTAAACCACCCTATTAGGTGTTCCCAGTCCCTAAAGGGAAGGACATGTCCAAGGTACATCCTTCAAGTGGTAGGTGTCAAGTGGATAATGATGACGTGGATGGGGACACGAGGGTCTCAAGCCCAAATGACATGGGCTCAAGGGTGGTAATGATGAGGGATGTCCACATATTTGGGTGTATGAATGTAAGAGGGAGCAATCGCAGTAAATGAGTTACCCCGATGTTTGTTTTTCCACCCTTCTTCATTTTTCTTTTGCCTTTTATTGATTTTTCTTTATTTTACTGCTCTGGGCTCCAGGAGATGAGAGCATGATGTGTATGATATAGCAATGATTACCCCCTTAAGGTGGGCTAGTTCATCGCCCACCAGGGGTTGGGACATGTTACCCACCATTTTGCGGGAGATATCCCTAGGAGAAAATTTTCTCCATGATGGTCCTCGACCATCAGCCCCTTGCAGCCATCAACTAGCTCATTGTGCCATTTCTCCGCCACCTGAGCCAGCCATGTGGTCCCTCACCCATCAATATTGATCGTATGTTTCAAGGTGGACCTCTCGAACCCATAGGTATGTCTGGTCATTTGGTAATTGAATATTGGGTTTACTTATCATGGACACTTTTGGGCATGGATTAATGGGTGGATTCGGCAAAAAGAGTGGGCTTAGATTGTGGTCATGTCCCCTTGACCTCTTTTGGATGTTACCCTTGGATTTTAGTCTCGTGGGATCTCCTCTACTTACCATTTGGTTTTAGGGTGGAACAACTTGGGAAACCGCAACTTTGGTTGCATGGTCCCACTCCCTTATCCACATATATCACTCCCCTTCCACTCACAATAGTCCCATTCATCATCTCTCCCACCTGGGTCCACATTTCCTCACTGGGTCCACATAGGATTAGCCTCCTATTCCCTTGCCCCCACCTTGGGTCAGGCTTGGAACGATGCCCCGAAGGTTGAAGCAGCTGAAAAGAAAAAGTAAAAGCATAAATGGCCACATTCAACAGGAAAATGTACCACAAGATGCAAAAGGTGGTCGGGGCAAACATATTTAGCATGTGGGCAAAAGCAAATGCAAGAGCCTCCACCCCATACCCATGGCCATCACCCTGGTTCCATATGTCGTAGATGAGCCTCCTTTATCATTCAAGAAACCATGATTGTCCCAACCCCTGGAGGGCAATAAACTGCCCCACCAAAAAGGGGGTATCCACAGCTATATCTTATACATCATGCTCTTATCCTTTGAACCCCGACCAGTTAATCAAATAAAAATCATAAAGGCAAAAGGCATAGAAAGAAGGGTGTAAAAATCAAGGTCGGGGCACCTCATGTACCACGACTGCTCCCTCCTATACATTATATACCCAGGTGTGGTCTTCCCTTCTTCTAGCTACCCTTGTACCCCGATATGTGGCCCAAGATTGCCTCTTTCATCCCCATTCCATTGACCTCTTTGTCAGATGCCAACATCATTTGAGGGATGTACCTTGGATATACTATCCCCTCTAAAGGTAGAAACCACCTAATAAGGTACTTGGTTAACCCCCTTTGGCTCTTGGAGACATTAGCACATGCCAAAACCCACTATGGAAGGGCATGCCATTATGAAGTGTCCACTTATTGTCCATGGTTTGTAAGTTCTTTTAACAGATTACTTTAATAACTTATTATGCTGGAAGGCTAGGGGACGCATTGGATCTTATGCAAGATAGCAAAGGGTGCCCATCCTAAGTTTGGTTTCCCTATACGGGGTCCTAACTCTCTAAAGGGCTACATTGGCACATGCAGGGTGTGTAGAGAGCCATGGGCCTCCACAGTAGTAGACAACACTCCATGGATCCCCAGATATGTTTACACATTGCTCAAGATCCACCTATTGGACGAGGAAGATGCACCTGGAGGCTGGTAAACCATGCCCAGTTGGCCCCACAATTGCACCATACACTTGACAAGTGACCCAGGACTTGTACGTTGATACGGCATTGTTTAGTCCATCATTTGAGCCCTTATAGATGGACTACAGGCATTTTCGACTTACTTGGAGACCCATGAGGTTATTGGTGTGCCTCTACACCCACTGGGAGCACCACAAGTTTATTGTTTGGAGAACAAGCGGCCACCCCCTTGTCCATCACTTTTGAGGGTCCTATTCATCATTATGGCACTTATGGACCTCATCAGGCCTCTTGGAGGGCCCAACGACATGCATAGTTTATCATTTGACCTCTTGGGAGGCTTATTATTTTATTTGTGAGCTAGTTTGGTGGGCTTGTCACCAAAAGTTAGTTACTTTGCACATTATTTTATTTTAGGGACTAATGTAGGCCCAATTAGGTAATTCGAACTCCTAATTAGTATATAAATAGGAGTGACATGAATTCATTTTGTATCATCACTTAGATTGGATCATTCTCTCTCTTGAGATTTTCGCACTTCCTTCTTGGAGGACGAATTGGAGCATGGATGAATTTTGATGTTTGGATCGGATTTTCTTATGATGGAGCTTATTTATTGGCAAATGTATTGATGGTTGGATATATTCTCTGACATGTACGTACGATATTGATGTTATTTTCTTTTACTTTGTCACATACATTGATCATGGGATTTTCGCTATTTCAAGGCTAACTGTTACATGCATTTACTGCTTCATTGTGGAATTATGTTTCTATATAGCATATCTCTATGTATGGGCCATGTTTGTTGAATGAATTGTCCTAGAGATCGAAGCTATCTTGATAAGCCATCTTCATTTGCAAACGAAGTATAAATGCTTTAAGTTGCCCTTAGAGCCTCCTTGAGCCAGAAATGAGATCCTTCCTCATAATTCTTCTTGACTCCAAATCCCCAAAGGAATTAGCCACTGATAAGGTGATCACCTTTAAAATCTTTTCCTTCACCTTTTTCCCTTATTTTCTAGGTCTGGTCACATTGGGCCACCTAGGGCATCATTTTTCCAACAAAGTAGCCATAGAAAAAGTGCGATCTCCTAGCCTCTACTGCACTGGTGCGTCCTCAAGGTCTCCTCCAAATTTGAAGAAATTCCAACAGTGGGATTGCAAGATATCCCAAGCCCTAGCTCTGAGATCAAAATTTTCCCTGGTGTTCCCTAGGCTAGCACCTCATAGGATCAATTTGACACCTTCAAGTGAAAATTCTTGTTTGATCATTTCCCCTTCTTTGTTTAGGTCAAGATCATCATCGGTTGCTAAACGCTCTCACCTTGACCTAGGTTGGGACCACTTGGCCTCGTGTGATCCCATTTCTTATCAAAGACAACTCAGGAATCCAAGTTGTGCAAGGATTTTTGGGATTGGGAAACTCCTTTACAAGTCACATTCCCTCAATCAAGCTCTTAAATCATCACCTCCTCCTAGAAAGTCGTGTACCTTGCTTAAGGAGCAAGCAAGCCCCACTCTTGACTTTCTTCTAGGAAAGGATCATTGAGGTTACTTCTTATCCATTTGTTGATCTATCCTTCATAAGTGACTTCCTATACACCGTTCGGGTCTCCTCCCATCAGTGAAAGTTCGTAAAGAGTAGGGAGCCTTAGCTAAGGTAACAATGGGCAAGTGTCCATTGTTGCCCTTGACCTAGCAGTTGTCTCTTTAGGATTCCCTTTTAGGTCCCCTACTACTTTGAGTGGTAACATTTCTGGCGTCATTGTCGGGGAAATCAGACGTGTTTTGATCCCCATACGACATATTGACATATCATTATTAGTGACTCCATTAGAAGAACGAAGCCCTAGTTCTTCATTGAACTTTAAGGTCAATGATTGTAGGGTAAAGAAAGCATTTTTCTAGGCATCTTTAAATTCACCCTGCCAACTCCTACATATTTTTCATGTATATCTCACATATGTTGTCTTTCTTTGATAAATCTCCCTCTTTGGACATTGCTAGCATCCCTAGGCACCCTAATCGTGTCACGGCAAGGATTGTACGTAGGGTGCCTATCCTTGATGGTGATCCACTCTCCGCAATTGACCATGTAGAAAGATTTAATGCACATGCTTCAAGAGAGGAGGTTGTTCACCAATATGTCCTTATGTTGTTGTTCATGGGATCTCTTGGTGGTCGTAACTCAAGGTTGCATGATCATGAACCTAAGAGCATCTCATCCATTGAGGAGTTCGTTGATGGCTTTCTTAGAAATTTTCAAGTATGCCCCACATTAACCATCCAAGAGGAAGTCTTCATTGAGCATCATCAAGACATTGAGAATCTAAGTAATGAGCAGTAAGACGAGTCCTCCTCGGGTCCACATGACGAAAACGATGATTTGGAGAACACGTGTTGGGAAGGATGAAGTTGAGACTAACCTTACCTTTCTCAAGGATATTACTTCTAATGACTCTCCTTTTGAGAACCTTGAGGAAGGTGATCCCATTAGCCCCTTAAAAGATGACATTGGAGATTACTTCCATATTGAAAAGGAGAAATGGGAAATTGTTGGTCCTCAATTTGATTGTGCTCCCATTTACGACACCAACAAGGAGGATGAGGTTGAGATTATTGAGATTTTGGGGTATTGGGGTAGCATCAGAAGTGCTCTAGCTCCCAAAATTTGTGGAGGAGCTAGAGTACATGAGATCTCCAAGACCCAGAAAGCATTTAGAAGAATTCCATCAGGTTTAAGTTTTATTCAAATAATTAATCTTTTTAATTAAGGACCCCAAGTCTAACTTAGGAAAATTAAAAGATTAAAGGGAATTAAATTAAACATGTCATGAGAATGACTTAAGTGATGCGGATTAAGAAGCTTCTAATCTTAGCCGTCGATTAGAGATTAGATCATGGTTGTTGATGTTTCAACAAGAAAATTATAAGAGAAGGGCATGGGGTCAATTGGAGAACACACACACTGGCAGAGCACTAAAAGTTAAGCTGAGATTCTAGGGTGTGGTTTGCTAATAATTTCAGAAGTGTTTCAGCTGCAGCGAGGGCCAGTATTGGCAAGCGGGATGGTTTGATCACGGGCCAAGAATACAACGAGGGCAGAGAAGGAGCATTCCAGAGCAGCGCAGAAGCAATAGCTATGTAGTCCAGCCAAGAGCCCAACAGGAGCAGCACAGAGGCAGCAGGAGCCAAGCAAGGCTAACGCAAGCCCAGTTAGGGCAGCGCAGGGGCAGCATAACCCCTTCTAGGGTGACACAAGCCCTTCGTGAGCAGCACAGAGGCTGACGCAGAGAGCTTCAGACCAGCGCTGGTGTTTCGAAAGGCCGGAAAGGGGCTGAGTTCTGTAAATCCCATTTGAGGGTGTGAATCAGTGATATATTTCTGTCTCCAAGATAGAGGTGTTGCTACCATTTATGTTTCTCTGTCGGGTTAACCAGTTTTGGTGCCCAGCATTGTTGTATTTAGAATTTGCATAATAATAAAAACCCTCCAAAAGCTAGCAAGACTAGTTTTCCTGCATTGGGTTTTTCCGGGGACATTTATCCAGAAAATCCTTGTGTGTCACTTTGTCTGAGCATGTTATTCAGTATTCGATATGTATGTGTAGATTGTTAACTGTGTTTACTTTGATGTTAATTCTAAATATTCAGATTAATAAATTTTGTAAGTAGGAGAAGTAAATCAAGATTTAACAGTAGTGTTTCTTAAGATTAGAAATTTTCACATGGTATTAGAGCAATTGCAGATCAAGCTAGATCTCCAGCAAGACGGCTGAAGAAATCTGTGTTGCAAAAAGCAGCAACAGCAGCAGAGAAGCCGGAGAGGACAGTGAAGAGGCAGCAAGAGCCATGCAGGGGCTGACGCAGCCCTAGCTAGGTGATGTAGAGACAGCACAGTGCCTTCCAGAGGGACGCAGGAGCAGCCTACATTGTGCAGTCACTACGCAGAGGCTGCGTTGAGCCAGTCTGCTCACGCAGCGGCTAGCTAGGGTGACAAAGTCCGTAATTGATTATTGTGCAGAGTGTCGTGATCCAGAAGCTAAGCTGCAGAACTTCAGCAGTTGCTGGTGGGCTTAGTATTCTACCGGTGCAGAATTAAGCCTAAGCTAAGTTGACAAAGAGCGTGAGGAGAACAGCTGCTCGGCAAATTTCATTGCCAAAAGAAATCTGAGGATTGATCATAGGGTGATCGAGGAGAGCTAATTCGTTGTGTTTGGCAGATTTCCAAGGAGGAAATCAATTGTTAGAGGGAGCAAAGGGTGCCTTTTCGCCAAGGACCCTAGAACCGAGCTTCAACTGAGAAGCGGGGAGAGGAAAATCTGTTCCGACAGAGTAGATCTGAGCAGATGGCGCCACACGGATTGCGTGATCAGGATAGCTTGGACGGCTTGTCGAACTTTGCTATATGGAAAGTCAGAATCCTGGTAATCCTAAAGGCATACCGCTTGAGGGAGCATGTAAAGAGTGTCTTGGCTACACCAACCGATGTGAAACTCCTGGCAGAGCATAATGAAGCAGTAGCACATGCGAAGCGCTTCATCATGGACGGGGTTAAAGATGATGTGGTACCACACATAGCCGAGAAGAAGACGGCTAATGTGTGAAAATTTACAAACAGTTGCAGCGATAAATTTATTTCTCCTACTTATTATTTCAATAAGTTATTATTCGGAAATCTTCTGGTAAACATTGAAATAAATACTACTACAACATTCACAATTATATATGCAGATAAATAAACAGTAGAGAACATAAGCATAAGAATCAATCACATGTACACAGTGATTTTTGGACAATTTGTCCCCGGAAAAACCCATGTGGGAAAACTGGTGCAGCAGATGAGGGTTTTATTAATTCTTCAGCAAATGATATCTTTACAGGGAAAATATATGGCAGATAAATTCGAAACCACCTGAGACTGAATTTCCGACTTACTCGAACAATTCTCTGACACCCAGAATAGCCCCTGAATGCCCCTACGTCACTCTGCGTGATTCTCTGCACAGTCCCAGCGCTAGACTGCGCAAGTCTACATGGAGACTGCGTGGGGTCTCTGCGCTGCAGCCTCAAGCTGCCTTCAGTGACCCACTGCTGCCCTTCGACCCTGATCTCGATCACCTCTGACCTCCTCCTTTTGCAACTTCTCACCCTGCAACTCTCCCACTGAGATCGAATTCTACATCAGAATGGATCTCTTTCGGGCACTGAGTGTATGCCCGGCTTATTTTCCAAGTGACCCTCAAACCTTCTTTTATGATCTTCCCGTTGGAGAACCAATAGCCCAGATTAAAAGATTAATCAATGGCTAAGATTAAAATGTGACTTGATTCATGTTTTCTAGAATATTCACACTTTGACTTATTAATACCCTTTAATTATTTCATTTCCTTAAGTTTATACTTAGGGTCTTCATTAAAATAATTAATTATTTTAATAAGTCTTGAACCGAGTGGAATTTCCACAACTTGTTTCTGGGTTCTTTGGAATGTTGTTTTCCAAGCCTCCCTGCAAAGTTTGAGACTTTGAACACTTCCGGATGCTACAAAAATTACCATAATGAGATATGGAAAGCTTTAGCCACATTGTATGAGAGGAAGTCCGTCCAGAGGAAGATGCTTCTGGAGAACCAGCTAAGGTTATTTATGATGACCAAGGGAGAGGAAAACGATCCTTTCCTATTCAAACTGCAGTCGATCCGGGATTACCTGACTGGTATGGTGGTCAAGGTAGAGGATGATGTCATGGTGAGGACTGCTCTAAATGCTGTCACAGAGGACTGGGAAACATTTGTCCAAAGCATTTTGGGCAGAGTGGACCTTCCTAACTAGGACGATATGTGGGCTATATTCCGACAAATGGAGATCCGCCGAATGACCAAGAGGCAGACCAGCACCGGAGCAGGCAAGGTGAAGAAACAGGAAGAGGAAGATGCAGCCCTGGCATCAAAGAAGCAGCAAGGGAAAAAGAAGTGTGAACTGTCAAAGATCAAATGTTTCCAATGTGGCAAACTTGGACACTTCACCAACAATTGTCCTCAAAGGAATAAGGACAAGGAAGCTTCTAATTCCAAGGTTGTTGTAGCAGATGATGGCTCTGATGATGACGTAGCAATGAGCACTCATGAACCACGGAGGTGGGGCAATATTGATCTGTAGAGCAGCTATAAGTGTTGGCGAGATCCTTGAGTACCCCAACTCTTGGATCACATCCGTGCTACGAGAGCCTTAAGATAGTAGCAAGGAATGACTGGAGCAGTGGGTGCAAAGATCACGGATGGAGCAAAGGCAGAGGCTGATACGCTGGAGAGGGAGCAGCGCAGTGCAGATGCAGCAACAGCGTAGAGGCAGCAGCGCAGATGTAGTGCAAAGGAGGCATGCTTACGCAGTGCAGAGTTATAGCAGTGCAGTGGCTTTAGGAGGATAGCACAGAGGAACAACCTATGGAACTTCAGGGATGAGATGCAGCGCGACTGACTTGCCCGTCATTGGGCAGGGGTCCTTCAGTTGCTTACTCTCAGCAACTGAGTTGCAGTGCAATAGTTGGGAGCACAATGCAACAATTTGAAAGGGAACTGCAGTACAGATGTACCAGTGACGGTGGCAAAGTCATGGGTAGCAATACAGAGAACAGCAGCAATGCAGTGATGTAGGGCAGCAGGCCAAGTATCAGCGCAGAGACCAATACCAGAGATCAAAGCAGTACTTCGGAGTGAAGTGTATTGCTAGAGCACATTCTTCGCTAAGAGGGAGTGTTGAGATTTTGGGGTATTGGGGTAGCACCAGATGTGCTCTAGCTCCCAAAATTTGTGGAGGAGTTAGAGTACATAAGATCTCCAAGACCCAGAAAATGTTTAGAAGAATTCCATCAGGTTTAAGTTTTATTCAAATAATTAATATTTTTAATTAAGGACCCTAAGTCTAACTTCGGAAAATTAAAAGTTTAAAGTGAATTAAATTAAACATGTGATGAGAATGACTTAAGTGACGCGGATCAAGAAGCTTCTAATCTTAGCCATCGATTAGAGATTAGATCACGGTCGTTGATGTTTACATTGGCAATGATGATATGTTGGTTACATTGGCTTTATGATTACACTTAGTATTAGTTTCGCACCATATGCATGTTAGAGTAGGATGCATTGCATGCTGATTTTCACATTAGAATTAATCTCATATGATATTTCTGATGATAGATTAGATGCATTTAGAAAAAATTATGCATATTTTATTTTTTGTTGATTCTACAGCCTAACATTAAGCATGGTTGATCATAAGACACCATACAAACATGTTGCCCCATGGGTTTAGTGTTTGATATGTGCAGGTAACAGGTCTACGGTAACCAAGAGATTGTTGGTGTTCTCACCACCTCCCATTGGAGTAGCTTTGCCCACTTTTCGAGAGATCACGTCCTAGTTGGAGCCAGATGTTACCCACCATTTTGCGGGTGATATCCCTAGGAGAAAATTTTCTCCATGATGGTCCTCAGCCATCAGCCCCTTGCAGCCATCAACTAGCTCGTTGTGCCATTTCTCTACAACCTAAGCTAGCCATGTGATCCCTCATCCATCTGTATTGATCGTATGTTTGAAGGTGGGCCTCTCGAACCCAAAGGTATGTCTTCTCATTTGGTAATTGAGAATTGGGTTTACTTATCATGGACACTTTTGGGCATGGATTGTGAAATTTTCAATTTGAAAACTATACAGTTGCAATGATAGATTTATTCCTCCTACTTATTATTTCAATAAGTTATTTTCAGTAATCTTCTGGCAAATATCGAAATAAATACTACTGCAACATTGGCAAATATATATGCAGAGGAATTGAATAGTAAAGGACATAAGCACAAGAATCAATCACATGTACACAATTATTTTTGGACAATTGTCCCCGGAAAAAACCCAATGTGGTTAAACCGGTGCAGCAGATGAGGGTTTTATTAAATTCTTCAGCAAATAATTTCTTTACAAGGAAAAATAAAATCTGAAACACCTGAGACAGAATTCTTGACTCCTTCCGACAAATCTCTGACACCCTGATCAACCTCTGCTATCTCCTGTGTCTGTCTGCATGTTTCTCTGCGCAGTCCCAGCACTGGACTGCATAAGTCTGCGTAGGGTCTGCGTGCGTTCACTACGCTGCAACCCAGAGCTGCCTCCTCTGGCCCACTGCTTCCCTCTGTCCCTGACCTCAGTCACTTGCTGACTCCCTCCTCCTTCTGCTTCTGCAAACTCTTCGCCCTGCAACTCTCCCACTGAAATCGAATTCTCTTACTTCAGAATCGATCTCCTTCTGGTACTGAGTGTATGCTCGGATTGTTTTCCAAATGACCCTCAAACCTTCTTTTATAATCTTCTCGTTGGAGAACCAACAGCCCATATCAGAAATTTAATCAATGGCTAAGATTAAAACTTGACTTGATCTTTGTTTTCTAGAAGATTCACACTCTGACTTATTAATACCCTTTAATTATTACATTTCCCTAAGTTTAGACTTAGGGCATTCATTAAAATAATTAATTATTTTAATAAGTCATGAACCGAGTGGAATTTCCTCAAACGGTTTCTGGGTTCTCTGGAATACTATTGTCCAACCTCCTTACAAAGTTTGAGACTTGGAACACTTTCTGATGCTACAAAAATCAACATGGATTAATGGGGGGATTCGGCGGAAAGAGTGGGCTTAGTTTGTGCTATTGTCCCCTTGACCTCTTTTGGATGTTACCCTTGTATTTTAGTCTCATGGGATCTCCTCTACTGACCATTTGGTTTTAGGGTGGTACAACTAGCGAAACCCTGACTTTGGTTGCGTGGTCCCGCTCCCTTATCCACATATATCACCCCCCTTCCACTCACTATAGCCCCATTCATCATCTCTCCCACATGGGTCCACATTTCTTGACTGGGTCCACACAAGGTTAGCATCCCCATTCCCTTGCCCCCACCTTGGGTCAGGCTTGGAACGATGCCCCGAAGGTTGAAGCAACTGAAAAGAAAAAGTAAAAGCATAAATGGCCACATTCAACAGGAAAATGTACCATAAGATGCAAAAGATGGTTAGGGCAAACTTTATTTAGCATGTGGGAAAAAGCAAATGCATGAGCTCTACCCCATACCCATGGCCATCACCCTGGTTCCATAGGCCCTAGATGAGCCTCCTTTATCATTCAGGAACCCAAGATTGTCCCAACCCTTAGAGGGCAATAAACCGACCCACCAAAAAGGTGGTATCGACGGCTATAGCTTACACATCATGCTCTTATTCATTGAACCCTGAGCAGTTAATAAAAGAAAAATCATAAAAGGCATATAAAGAAGGGTGGAAAAATCAAGGTCGGGGCACCTCATGTACCATGATTGCTCCCTCCTATACATTATATGTTGAGATTTTGTGTATTTGGGGTAGCATCAATTGTGCTCTAGGTCCCAAATTTTGTTGAGAGACTAGAGTACACTTGATCTACAAGACCCAGAAATGGATTTGGGAAATTTCATCTGGTTTAGGAGATATTAAATTAATTAATTATTTTAATGTATTTCCTAAGTTAAAACTTAGGGAACTTAAATAATTAAAGTGAATTTAATTAAACATGTGATGAAATTGTCTTAAGTCACACGGATCAAGCTTTCATTTAATCTTAGCCATTGATTCAAGATCTGATCATGGTTGTTGGTTTCCCAATGAGAAAACTATAAAGGAAAGGCTTGGGGTCATTTGTAAAGACACACAGAAGCAGAGCACTAAAGCTAAGCTGAGATTCTAGGGCAGAGTTTGCTAAGAATACTCAGAAGTGTTTCAGCTGCAGAGAAGGGAATTTAGGCCAAGGGAATGATCATCCCGGGGTCTAGAATACAGAAGAGGCAGATATCAGCTCAAGGACAGCGCAGAAGAGGAGAGCAGCAGCAGCAGCAAGGACAGTGTAGTCTCTCCAAGGACAACGTGATTTTTAGCAGGAAACCCTCATAGGGTTACGCAGAGACCCTAAGGGGCAGCGTAGTGACTGCGTCACACAGTCTGGGGTAACGTAGTCTCTTCTGAAGCAGCGTTGAGGGTTTGAGGGACTTCAGAGGCTGACGTAGAGGCTTTCAGTGACAGCGTTGGGGTTTCAAGCCCTAATCTTGGCTGAGATCTGTAAATCCCATTTGAGGGTGCGGATCAGTCATTATTTTGGCCATAGATCAACTAGTGAGATGTAGATCTAGTATATTCTCTGTCGGGTTTTCCAGATCTGGAACCTAGGCTTGTTGTATTTAGGAAATTCTTAATAATAAAACCCTCTAGCAGCCAGAGACCGATTTTCCCGCATTGGGTTTTTCCGAGGACTATTTGTTCAGAAATAATTGTGTCACTTTGTCTATGTGTGCATGAACTTGTTCTAGATCTAGATTGGTAGAGATCTGTTATGTGCTTTGCTTCGATTTTAACTTGAATTTATGCAGTTAATAACTTGTCTAAGTAGGAGGAGCATAACCAGATTAACAGTAAATAATTTCTACATAAAGTGTAAAGATTCAGAAATTTCTACATTATATACCCAAGTGTGGTCTTCCCTTCTTCTCACTACCCTTGTACCCCGATATGTGGCTGAGGATTGCCCCTATCATCCCCATTCCATTCACCTCTTGGTCACATGCCATCACCATTTGAGGGATGTACCTTGGACATGCTATCCCAAATAAGGTACTTGGTTAACCTCCTTTGGAGCTTGGAGACATTAGTACATGGCAAAACCCACTATGGAAGGGCATGCCCATCCTAAGTTTGGTCTCCCTATACAGGGTCCTAACTCTCCAAAGGGCTACATTGGCACATCGAGGGTGTGTGTAAAGAGCCATGGGCCTCCACAACAGTAGACAGCACTCCATGGATCCAAAGAGATGTTCAGAGAGTACTCGAGATCCACCTATTGGACGAGGAAGATGCACCTGGTACACCATGCCCAGCTAGCCCTATAGTTGCACCATACGCTTGCCAGGTGACCCAGGACTTATACGTTGATGTGGCCTCATTTATTCCATCATCTGAGCCCTTACAGATGGTCTACAAACATCTTCGACTTACATGGAGACCCATGAGGTCATTGGAGTGCCCCCACACCCACTGGGAGCACCATAGCTTTATTGTTTGGAAAACAAGGGACCACCCGCTTGCCCATCAGTTTTGAGGGTCCTATTCATCATTATAGCACTTATGGACCTCATCGGGCCTCTGGGAGGAACGACATGCATAGTTTATCATTTGACCTCTTGAGAGGCTTACTATTTTATTTGTGAGCTAGTTTGGTGGGCTTGTCACCAAAAGTTAGTTACTTTGCACATTATTTTATTTTAGGGGCTAATGTAGGCCCAATTAGGTAATTCAAACTCCTAATTAGTGTATAAATAGGAGTGACATGAATTCATTTTGTATCATCACTTGTATTGGATCATTCTCTTTCTTAATATTTTCGCATTTCCTTCTTTGATGATGAATTGGAGAATGGATGAATTTTGATGTTTGGATTGGATTTTCTTATCTTGGAGCTTCTTTATTGGCAAAATGTATTGATGGTTTGATATAATCTCTTACATGTAACTACAATATTGATGCTATTTTCTTTTACTATGTCACATACAATGATCATGGGATTTTCGCTATTTTAGGGCTAATTGTTGTATGCATTTACTGCTTCATTGTGGAATTATGTTTCTATATAACATATCTCTATGTATGGGCGATGTTTGTTGAACGAATTGTCCCAGAGATCAAAGTTACCTCAATAAGCCATCGTCACTTGCAAACGAAATATAAATGCTAAGGTCACTTTCTTTTTGTCCCTAACATTGGACGAAGTTACCCTTAGAGCCTCCTTGCCCTAGAAACGAGATCCTTCCTCATAATTCTTCTTGAATCCATATCCCAAAGGAATTAGACATTGCTTTATAACCTTTTCCTTGATCTTTTTCCCTTCTTTTCTAGGTCTAGCCACAGTGGGCCACCTAGGGCATCATTTTTCCGACAAAGTAGCCATAGAAAATGTTCGATCTCCTAGCCTCTACTGCGGTACTTTGTCTTCAAGCTCTCCTCCAAATTTGAAGAAATTCTAACGGTGGGATTGCGAGATATCCCAAGCCCTATCTTTTCGATCAAACTTTGCCCTGGTGTTCCCTAGGCTAGCACCTCATAGGATCAATTTGACACCTTCAAGTGAAAATTATTGTTTAATCCTTTCCCCCTCCTTGTTTAGGTCAAGATCAACATCTGTTGCTAAATGACCTCACCTCCTTCTCCTAGAAAGCCTTGTACCTTGCTTAACGAGGAAGCAAGCCCCACTCTTGCCTTTCTTCTAGGAAAGGATCATTGAGGTCACTTCATATCCATTTGTTGATCTATCCTTCATAAGCGACTTCCTATACACTGGGTCTCCTCCCATCGGTGTAAGTCCGTAAAGAGTAGGGAGCTTTCACTGAGGTGACAGTGGGCTAAGTCTCCATCGTTGCCCTTGACCTAGCAGTTGTCCCTTTGGGAGTCCCTTTTCGGGCCCCTACTGGTTTGAGTGATAACAAGACATACATGGGTTTCTTAATGATGCAGAGGGCACTCATAGGGGCCCTAGGAACCAAGGTGACGGCCATAGTAATAAGCGGTAGTGCTCATGTTTAATTTTTTCCCACATATTATTATTAATTGTCTCGACCATCTTTTTCATTTTGTAGTATTATTTCCTTTTGTATGTGGCCATATTATGCTTTTATCTTCTTTTTTTCAGTTGCATCAACATATGAGGCATTGTTCCAGGCCCAACCCAGACATGTGGACGAGCGGAGGGGAGTACCAGAGCCTTGTGGACCAAGAGAGGGAAGATGAAGAAATAAGGCATGTAATGTGTGGAGGGGAGTGAAAAATGCAGAAGAAGAAAACGGGACCACGCTACCAAAATTGGGGTTTCCCAGGTAGTGCCCATTCTAAAGCAATAAGCCAGTAGGGAAGATCCCACGGGACTAGGGTTGAGAATTAACCCCCTAGTTAAGGTAAGGGAGCAAGACTACAGTAAAAACCATTCCTCCTTCCAAGTCACCCAATAATCCATACCCAAGTGTGCCCAAGAAAAACAAGCATAAGTACCCAATTGCATAATGAAAAACCAAATCTTTACGATTGGATGGCCCACCTTCAAACATACAATCTCGACAGATGAGTGATGGGACATATCACTGGCTCAAGGAGCGGAGAAATTTGGCACAACATCGGCTACAATGGTGGTTGTCAAGGGGTTGTTAGCTGACAATTGAAGACAAATCTAGGAGAAAAAATCTCGTATGGGGTCACCCACTGGTGGTGGGTAACAAAGTTGTTGACCATGCATATGTCAACAGTTCTAGGAAGCAAAGTATACAGCACTGGATAAAAATTTTAAGTCATTGTCATCATTCTAATCCCAAATTCTGCAAATTTATTATAAAAATGATTCTAGTATGACTATTAAGCCATGTAACAACACCAAAGTAAGTCTTTGGTTCTTAACAAAGGACTTCACTCTAACGAGTTTTTTAACATCCCTAATTATTTGTGTTTCTAAACACGAATAATTAGCAGAGTTTTTCCCCCAAGCATCCCCCAAAGTTTTTTGCTCGCAAGGTCTTAGGTGAGTCCTAGTGTTATCAATTCAATATATTTTTATCATACTAGATTGTGTCGCATAATTTGGTTGAGCCTAAGAGGCTGGGTCAGCAACCAAACAAATACAACTTATCTCGTTTTTCGTGCTTAACCACCGCCTCGGACTTGTATGGACTTCCTTGTTTTTCGTGCCCGAAAACACAGCAATAAATGCTATTGTACAGCCTCCTCGATTTGTGTGCAGAACAGCAATAAATGATGTTGTACGGCCTTCTCGATTTGCGTGTAGAGGAACAGCAATAAACGTTGTACAGAATCTACCTCGTTTTTTGTGCACAAGGACAGCAGCAGACTGTACGATCTACCTCGAAATCTATGCCACAAAAACAACAATCTCCTCTCCTTGAAATATGTGCCATAATATTGTACAACTGCGTAGGAATGTGTGCCCAAGTTGTTGTACAAAAGCTGCCTTGAAAAACGTGCCCAACACTGCCTTGAACTGTGTGCCAACCTTGTTGTATGGATTTGCTAAATGTTGCCTCGGTATGCATGCCAAGGTTCTGCTCTCCTTCATCTCACTGCTCAGAAACTCTCCTTGCTTTCTTCTCCTCCTCTCTCAATCTGCTCATTAAAGACTTAATGACCTTTTTCTTCTTTTCCTCCTTTAACCTAACCCTAAGTGACTTTTGGAGAATCCCTAAATCCAATGGCTAAGATAGTTGTAGATCTAGGGCTGAGATTAAATGTGCAATTAAATCTCACTTTCTATTTTTTAATTCACCCCACTTTAATAAAGACCCTCTTAGTCTTTTATTTCCAAAGTCACTTTTCACTTTCTAATTTCACAATGACTTTATTAAAGTCACTTTAAAATTAGACTTAGTAACTTTATCACTTATAAAGTCACTTTTAAATTAGATTTGACTTTATCACTTATAAAGTCACTTTAGGAGAAAAAGTTAAATACATTTGGACATTTTTCCCTAGACCAAAGATCAAAGCCTTAGGGAACCACTTGTCCTCTAGTACCCAAATTTTAACATTTGATATTCAGATCTTGGGCATGAGGGGAAGTCTTCGTTTGGACCAGCCAACTCCCAAGACAAGAGGTTTAAAAGCCCATCGTTTTAAATTTCCAAAGGATTATCTAACAATTTGTGTGCAACAACCATGCCATGGGATTAAATTAAAATTCATTTTCCTCAAATTACTTTCAAAATTAAATTGAGCAATAAAGGTAGATCTTCCTATCGAGACCTTATAACTTTTATTTGTGGATACTACAAAAAATTGTGTATATTATGTTTAGCAACCCTTGTATTTTATTTCAATTGTGTAACTAATTAGACGGGTTTTATTTTTCAAATTTGAATTTTACCTATAAATATTAGTAGATGGCTAGTTTTTATTGACTTGCAGGTGCCCTAGCTCAAAGATCAAAGGCCAGTTCGAGTTTGTGGAAGGATAAAGTTCTCACCTAGCCTAGACGGCTAGGATTTGGGCACCTACTCATCTACAAGGAAGTTGTCCAGTTGATTGGAAGTGGTCGTTCAAGTATTGAGGCAAAATCTAGCCTCTAGAGGCATAAATCTATCATACCAGGTCTCCATTTCTCAACACTCAGCCATTTTGTGGAGGTCACAAGCCCTAGAGGGGCTAATTTCATTGTAAAATTAGGGCTTTCACAAAGATTTACCCTTGAAAGTTTAGCAAACAAGTAGTTGTGGATATAATCATATCTTCATGGCTTAAATCTAACTTGATTGCTTGTTGAAGGTAGCAACAGGGTTTTGAAGCTCATTAGGCTTGGTCGTGGGTGTAATAGGCTTCCCCTATTCTAGTTGCGAGGGTTGGAGGTACCACAAATTTCTTGCATTTGTTTGTTCTCTAGTCTAACCTTTGTTGCATGATTAATCACAATTTTTTGCAAGGGTTTGAAATGGTTTTCTCATTAAAAGTTTTTCATTGCAAATCTTTGATCCATAAGGGCTTGAAATACTTGTTTTTAAAGACAATCATTGGTTTTGCAGGCCTAGCATTCGTTTGAGAAAGGGATTGTGAGCTTGGTGTTGTTTTGACCCATCAATCTGTTAGAAAATCGAAAAGGCAAAAAGATTTTCTTATTCTTGATAATTACTTGTGATGTTTCTTGTTATTACGATTCTTTACATCTTCTTTCTTTTAGTTCATCAAGCAATTACCAAAGCAGCAGCACATAAAACAATAGACACCATATCTAGGCACTATGCTAGGACAAAACCCCCCTCAAGGGGAAAACCCAGTCAAAAAATTCTTCCTTTCAATAGTATTCTTTGAGACTCTTCATCCTAGACAAAAACCAGACCTTCCCTCCACACCAAGTCAGCCTCTAGAATTTCAACCCCCTTTTCAGCAACTTTGACTAGGCAACAGTTTCCAACAACATATGTCTTTCGGCAGCAGTAAAACTTGGAAACTTTGATCTCCCAATCCACAGCACGAAATGGAGAGAGAGGCACCAAAATTTCGTTTTTCTTCTTCTCCTTAGACTTCCCCAAACTCGCACTTCTTTCGGCTTCCCAACAACAGACTTCGAACTTCTTCCCAACTATAAGAGATATCGAACTTCTAGTGAGAGAGTGCTCCAAATGAATTCGAATTGCTTGTATTTATAGGCTCCATGTGAGGTCGAATTAGGGTCCTTAAGACAACTTGATCTCTTCTACGCCGACTCGATGTGGAGGATACATAAATCATATTTGACTCAATACTAAACCTTTTTACCTGATTCAAAAGCTCGAGAAGGATCTCTTTAAAAGTACAATGGTTATTAACTCAAAGTAAATCCTAGAAGTCTTTAATGGGGACTTTGACCTAAAACATGGTGACCCAAGCATGAAACCCATGCTTTAATAAGTCATAACAATAATAATAATAAATTATTTTCTTTATTCTTTTGACAAGTACATCACAAGATGACTCAAGTACATTAAATGAAGACCGAACCGAGTTACGTTTTCCAACACTCCCTCTTAACTAGGGAGATATTCATCATATACAAATACAATGGAGGATCTCATACTATATGAACCAACGTTGCACGAAGCGAGGATGCGGAAGCGTCATTTTCCAAAAATTTAGGAAGCGAAGCATTTCAGAAGCATCTAATATATATATATATATATATATATATATATATATATTCAAAACAAACATCCCAAATACAAATTAGTTGTAAAAGACATGAAAACATGCATATTTTTACATAAATCAATATAGATATGACATCTATGATTCCATTGTACATCAATAATTAATTATTCGAGCATCAACAATCTAGATTCTAGATTCTAGCAATCACAAACATACATCAAATTTTTAAGCATATTATAAAACATAAAATGATAAAACATTTAAGCATACTACAATACATAAAACATTTAAGCATGGCGCATATTATAAAACATAAAACATTTAACCATATTATAAAACATAAAGCATATTATCTAGCAAGTGAGCAATTGTCAACATTAGTCATGTCCAAAATTCAAATAATAATGTTTACAAAATAGGCCACTTGGCCACCACCAAGACAAAAAAGTTCAAATTCACAACAAGCCCACAAGTCTAATCTATGACAAAAGCAATAAATTGTGAATATATCTACTAATCTCTCCTCCTTCCACCACGAAGAGTAAGTGGCAGTGGGCCTCCACGTGGTGGCAATGAAGAAGATGGTGGTTGTGGAAGTTGTGGCACTGCAATTGATGAAGACGAAGCCCCTGCTGTTGGCGTTGAACCATGGAACGTAGGAAGCAAGGGACCTGTTGGGGGTGGCATGTCAACTCAATCATCATCATCATGGATAAGAGCATCCTCTAATTTCTCTAATCGCAACACTCCATCCTCCAAATTGGCCTCCTCTGGATACTTGTCCCAAACCTTAAGGTCTTTATTACTCTTTGCATCATCACAATAATGGGACAACAATCGCAAGTTGTAATGAACATAAACCAAGCTCTCTACCCAGTCTAAACTCAACATATTCCTTTTAACACTGTGGATGAAAGAATACGAGCTCCAACACCTCTCTGCAGAATAAGTGTTTACCACCTCTGATAGCACCCGCAATGCCAAAGTCTATAGAATTGGAGTAGCACCTCCATGCATGTTCCACCACTCAATAGAAGAAAAAGTATCTCGATCTCTAATTGCATGCATGCTCCCAAATGGACCAATGCAAAGCGTATAGTTGCTCAACTGTTTCTGTACCAAGGCAGCCTCCTCCTCATCAGGGACTAATCTAGTCAATGCAATCATATATTTTTCTAAAACCTTTGGATCTAGGTGTGGTTTTCTCCTGCTCTCCCCCCCCCCCCAGGTTCTGGCGTTGAAAGATATGATGGACGATACTATTTAGGTCTCAAAACATATGCTAATGCATGTAATGGAACATCTAGCATATCCCATCGTCTTTCCTCCTCTGCACGAATATAACTACACAAGGTGATATCTCTAGTCTCAACAATGTCTTTAATCTGCCCCAACATGTTATCCATTTTCTCATACACCTCCCCAATTATTGGCCGATATGAATCTGCAAACTTGATCATGTAATAAATTGGTTTGGTGAATTGCAAAACATATTTAACATTCTACCAAAAGTACATGCCAAGAATAGTGTCCTTGGCTACATTAGTGTTGGAGAGGTAAATCCCCTCTGCGGACAGAGGCGATCCCTACTAGCCCAGATCGGGTCTAGCAACAACCGAGTCACGCTAAGACGCAAGTTCCTAATTGCAAAAGACCAAGATGCGACAAGAGGCCTACCTTAAGTCCTATGCTGTTGTCGTTTGTGAAGAAGATGGCGCTTCCGTCCCTTGCTTTGGCAGATCACAATTCTCCCACTCAATGCGATCGAACACCTGCACGTACAAGAAGAAACAACAAACACACAAGCGTAAAACCTAATACATGCAATTATGTATCAGTCAGAGAATATACAACTCATAACATAAAACATAAACATCTGAGTGGAACCATAATCGAAGTCGTTTATTATTAATCAGAACAAAGAAAGATACAACCTGAGCTCTGACGCTGGATCTTCCTTCGGCGGGTTGACAGAGGAGTACGTCTCGGTAAAGCTCGTCGGGAATAGGACAAGTCTCTCTCTCTTCGGTTGTCTGACGATAATCTCCTTACTATTGATTCAGCGCTATTCAGGCTAGCTTGCAAAGGGAAAATGACAAACTTATATAGATGGTGGAAGGGGAGTTGGGATCCCTACAATAGTGGGATTGGCCCTATCCTCAAGAAAGCTTCCATGATAGGTGGAAAACCACTTCCCCTACATGGAGATCCAGAGCCAAACCTCCCAACTCATTTTAGAGACTCGTTCAGGAGTTGGTTGGAATCAAACTTCCGCCATTTATTTTTTAAAAACAATCCTTATTAAGCCTGGCGCGGGTGATACACTGGGACAGAGCGCCAGTTGGCATGCCCTCTTTGGTGGATTTCCCCCATTGGCGCGAGTGTTGAACTGGCTAGTCGCGCCAAGGCCAAAAGGGCTATTTTTAGGGCTTTTTACAAGAAATTGTCTTCAGGGGAATGATTGTCCTTGTCAAGGGGGATGCCATGAAAGTGGTTTCAGGTCATGTCACTGCTCACAGGTCACGAAATAAGCCCTCCAATGTGCAGGACGGGGGATTGCAGGAACGGTGACAAATTACTGTGTAATAGATGCCCCCTAAAGCATGAGGCCCAAGAGAGAGAGGGGTGAAATGCTTTACGAGAACGCATCCAACTGAAAACACTGCCGTCGGAAAACCTGCGTAGACAAGTACAATTGATATCTCAAATACATGATATATACGTGGTATGGGCGCAGCCATCTGTAACAGAGTATATAATAATCCAGATCCAAGGCATGGACGCAGCCATCCAGTACGGATCGATAAATAGACTCAGGTATGGTCGCAGCCATCCAATCAATGAGTCATGTAATCAATCAGAATAATCCACAAAATCTCAGCCTGGATCCTAACAGACAAAATCTAGGGTCTTGCGCTCCATCTCGACCCGAACAAAGTACAAGTTCAAGCATGTGAATAAGTGAGCTGAAGTCGAACATGCAAGAACATCATCTGATTACCAGCCGATAAAGAAAGCTATTAACATATGCGAGAGAAACCATCCATAACGACAATGGCCCTCAAGGTACTATAGGTACAATCCACGGAATGTGAACAGTGAGCTAACGTCGAACACCCGCAGAATCATCCGATCGAAGGTCAATGATGAAAACCTTGCGTCGAATGCGAAGAACCTGCAATTGAGGCATGCAGGCTCCAAGGTACCGGAAGGGAGTCTCTAGATCAGCTTCCTGGATAATGAGCTGAAGTCGACAGGAAGTGACCTTGATCGAAGGTGGGCCATAGTGTTTCCCACATCATCGACTCGAGACAGAGGAATATAATGTTGTGAATCAGGATCAGATGAGAATCAAAGGAAGGTTGAAACTTGCAGAGGTCAACTTCTCTTGAACATACCGACGGCACGACAGTGGATTTGGTAGTATTTGACATCAAAAGATCAGAGGTCATGATGACGAGGCAAAGAGCAGATGAGAGGTCAAAAAGGATCACCCAAACCCACAGAGGCAAACAGAGAATGAGATGAGATGTCCCCAACCCGACAGTAATGCAGACAAGGGCCATGTTCAAGAGCGACGTACTGCCGACACGACGATGATACTGGTTCCATTTTTCCCCACCATTTCGGGCAAGTACCCCAATTATTTTTGAAAACAAGCTTGAAGGGGATAGCATATGCTTGTAATATAAGTTCGTCCTTTGGACGAATCCATCCTAGTACATTTAACGAGCCCTAGGAAGGAGGAACTCGAATATCGTCATTACGACTGAATCCAATGTCATCAGGGTTTAACGAGTCTGACAAAGGAAGAACTCGGAGTCTTTTCATGTTTAGAGAGTTTGAAAACACAGCGGAAAAGTAAACTCCAACAGTCCCTTTTCGTAAATAGTTCCTCAAATCCGAAAAGGTAGAAAATTATGTCTGAGAAAACCTCCTAGTCATGATAGGCTAGGGTATTCCTTTTTCGTAAATAATCTATCCCAGCCCGAAAAAGGGGTAAACGTATACTGGGTAGATGTCGTTTCACAGCCAATTTAACGAGATCAAAACGACAAGCGACTCGGCAATCTTTTCATGTTTAGAGAGTCAAAAAAGCGCTGAAAGATGACTCCAGAAATGACTTTTTCGTGTTTTTACCGAGTCCCAAAAAGTATAAAATACAACTCGTATCACCGTCCAAGCTGCGTAAAGACCTATTGCTACACATGAGAGCGAGCGTAAAATCCATTTTTCGACAAAATATATTAAAATATTGGAAAAAATGACTTTCAAAACCTAATTTGACTTTGGAAAGTTATAAATATGCCAAAAATAGTAAAACATATTCACTTTTACTTTTTACCTCATTTGGAGAGAAACAGTGAGCTTTTGGTGTGCGAACTTGTGGCGGCGATTGCGACCAATCCAGTACATCATTCCGGTTCTCGTCTGTTCCAGGTAAGAGGCGCTCCCCTTAGCTTTGTTTTGATTCATTTTTTGTAAAATTCCACTGTGCGTTTGATCTCTGGGGGGGACCCTTTGCAAAATTAGGGCTCGGCCAATTGGCGCGGGTATCGGGCACAGACCCGCGCCAATTGGCTCCTTTTTGCAAAGGGGTTGCGCCAATTGGCGCGACTGTTAGCAAAACAGTCGCGCCAATGGCGCAACTCAAATTTCCGCCTTAGTTTATCAAAATGTGAGCCACTCAAATGAATTTTTAAGTGTTGCAGAGATCTAATAAGGTATTTTTGACCATGTTGGTGCAGATATCCAACCACAATGGTGATTGAGTGGAAGGAGAGGGAACATGGGGAAGAGGACGAAATGGCCATGCAAAATGAAGCTTGCATGAATGCCATCCGGAACTGTGGTCTCAAGAAGTTCTTCCTCACACCATGTTTGAGAGCTCTATTAGAATTAGTTAGGATTATGCTTACTTTAGTATATCCTGGATTGGGTTGTTGAGGAAGTTGAGAGATTCTCTCAACTTCTCTCTCTAAGATTAGAATTAGTTCAACTATATATTTGATGTATCTGATTATTGCAATATAGAAATTATTATTGTGTGTTATTAATTTTTAATATGGTATCGGAGCCAGTTCTGGCTTAATTCCCTCACGGGAAAGCCAGGAAAATGTGAGAGTTTATGTTGTTGATTCTCTGTACATAAGCATTTGAGTGAAATGTTTTATGTGTTTTATATAGCTGTTATTTGATTTCGATTTCCAGTTTTTAATACTTATCACGCCTCCAGCAGCTCTACGCTCAAAGGAAGCTGAATTCTTTCGTCTCTATGGCATGTTCTGATACAGTCGTAAGAGATTTGAAGCTTCACTTAGAACAGCTGCAGTACCTGAAGATCTCAAGTGGAAAGAAAATTAGTATTAGTGTGGCAGATGTGGTAGAAGGGCAGCTGCAGCGATATAATGTATCCGTCCATGGTGAGACGAGTAAGGAAGGTGACAACGTCTCATCCTCTCACGAATCCCAATCGCCTACAGGTGCTGTGATTACAAGAGTTAGAAGGCTACCGGCGAGACATGGTTTTGTAGCCTTTTCCAGAGAAGGGCACACAACTAGTGATTTCAGGGTGGAAGTAGCTACTCACGAAATGGATCATTTGAATAATATTGATATTCCCCAAGAGATAGTGGAATGGGTAGAGCAAGCCTGGAAGGATCGTCCACCTGACCAGTTTCTTGTTTTCCCGCCACCAGAAAGATTTCTGATTACGAATATCCGTTATAAAAACACTGAGATGTACTGTACGGAGGATTTCAAATTTCGTATCTGAAACTAATTCCGAGCCCAGACATGCATAGTACGAGGCATAATTTGCAGCCGAAGAAGCTTAATATGTCGGGCAAAAGAAAGGGAACCATTACAGCGGACGCAACAAATTCAACTCTGAAATATAAATTCAATTTACAGATCGTTTGCTGTTGTAATTTAATCGACAATTTCAGAAAGCAAAGAGTAATTAGGATGTGTAGTCTCATCCAACTGCCGTTCAAAGCTTCGATGCCTCTGCTTGTGGGAAGCTGAAACCTGCGCTGGATTAGAAGGGCCCGTATTCATTTGCTGACGTGAAAGAAGCTTTCAAACATCAGGGAAGCGGATGGTTAAACAATAGTGTAAGGGTTAATGTGTGTTTGTGATCTGGATGATAGGATTTTAAATGGGAACCTAACTGTTTGGATTCTAATGTAAATGTATTTTTGAGTAAAAGATTATCTCGTGGAGTGGAGTTTTGGATTAGGGATTTTATCTGCGGGTGTGAGATTTTTGTAGAAGAGAACCAATTATTGAACAAATTAGCATTATTTAAATTAGTCGTTCTTGACGTCCTACAGGGACGAGAGAACAATTGGCTAATTTGATTGTGTGAATTTGTTATATGTTGATATTGTTGTGCTACGGGCCAAAAGCATCAGTTACAGGTTACAATATGATGTGAAGCAGGTCAAGTTGTTAGATTAGCTCTTGAACACATTCAGTATTCAGACCACTTGCCTAGCCACTGATGGATAGCCGAAAGCGAAACATCCGACAGATGGTGATTGGTCCATAGGATGGTTCATCACTTGTCAGCTCTTATCGCGGAAGCCCCGACGAGCCGAGTTGTCAATACTGTTGATCTTGCAAAGTTCATTATTGCTGGTCAGAAACAAATGTATTTTAAATGGGTTGAATGGTAGCTCGAAAATGGTGGAGAAAAGAGCGTTTCCTATGAGATATCACAGTGGGTACAAGTGTTAATGAAGACCAGATCAGACAAAGAGACGAAAATTCAAAGTGTTGTAATTGTGATTAATTATTATATGTTTTGTAAAGTAAGCATTAAGGGAGGGTATTAGAATTAGTTAGGATTATGCTTACTTTAGTATATCTTGGATTGGGTTGTTGAGGAAGTTGAGAGATTCTCTCAACTTCTCTCTCTAAGATTAGAATTAGTTCAACTATATAATTGATGTATCTGATTATTGCAATATAGAAATTATTATTATGTGTTATTAATTTTTAATAAGCTCAACCTGAGCTATTGCAATATTTGGTTAGCATATGAGAGGAGAATGAAGAAGTGTTCAAGCTCCGAGACCAAGTGCTAGAACTTGAGGTCTCTGATGTTTATTTCATAACCGGATTGTCACGCAGAGGCCCAGTGCCAATCATGACAGGCAGTAGACCTTTTGGAGAAAAAATGGAGATGGTAATGGCGAGAGTGTGCCCAGGGGCACAGACAGGATCGGGCAGTGGGAAAGTAGACATCCATACAGTCCGCGATCTAGCACTCCGAGTAGTGCTTCACACCATTACGCGGGCTGCGGGGTCGCAGATACCGCACGAGGCAACCAAAGAACAGCTCCTACTAGCCTCCGAATGCATGAATTGTACACTTTTTGATTGGGCCACTGCCGTGACAACAAACATCAAACGGCAGCTGACAAAGTGCAAGAAGGCCAAACTGAAACAGTTTGGGTATGGTTCCATCCTGGTGTCATTCATTCTGGAATGATTACCAATTTTCCAGGGCCAAGGGACGATAGTCGCCAAGCCATCATTGAGAGAGCCGAGGATGGCTCGATGGGCAGCACTCATGCCCAAATCAGGAGGGGGCCAGCAGATGTCCTGGAGGCCCGAGTTTTTTGTATGGCTATGCCGTCAGCTGATCGTAGTTGAGGATTGGGCCTACGCTGGTACCGACTTCACGGGAGACCCAGATCTTCCACTTCCGGAGGGGGAGGACTGGGACAAGGAGCTGGGTATGACTCTTTTTAATTTTTTATGTATTTATGATTTTTTTTGGTGATACATGCCTATTCTAACAACAGTTCTATGTGTATGCAGATGTTGGCCCAGAGAGGCCCGCAGGCATGTCACCCATTGCACGGAGGACCCCTCTCGCGCATGACCCTCAAGCCGAGGGTGGCAAAGGTAGTGAGCTGATCCAGAACTTGGAGGGTATCGCCCGGGGAATCCCGAACTATGCATGGCCAGCAGACGTCCCGATGGCATACCAGCAACACACTGTGGGGGTGCCTAGTCGCCTCCATCGATTGCTGAGGCGATTGGTGCACGCGGTGACATGTTACCACGAGCACCACGCTGATTAGCCATCTAGGGCTTTTATATGCATATTTTTTAGAAACATGTTGTCTCCGACTATTATTAAACAGACATGCATATTTTTTGATTTTATGTGATGTACACAAACTGCAAGCTATTCAACATATATATATATATATCTATTTCTGGATGGATCTTTTTACATGTGATGATGTTTTTATATGCTATGCAAATGTCTAATACACTGTTATCTGATGCATTAGTTACATAACAAATGACCCAATGGAAAAGTTCACAAAATGCATTGAATCACATTTTATTTTTACGCAAGATTAAAAGCACACATGGACACACATATGCAAACTATGCTTGAAAATGAAGAAAAACGCGCATGCCCCCCAGCATGGTGACTCAATTCGAGGTACATGCCCCCCAAGCTTCAGTCCATAGGAAATGTAGTGAAGGTTCAAAACACAAGAGATTTGATCTAAATCTAACAAAACTCGAATTGAACGGGCTCGTGTTTCATTATTTTAACGAGGTTGACACACTTAAAAGAACTATCCTCGTAGCAGCTTGTTTCATTGTTTTAGGAGCTTGACACAAGAAGAGGAACCATGCTCCGACGAGCTCAACGGGGGAGGCTCAAGAGGGGGATAAGCAGATACATCACGCTCTAGACAATCAGACATTGCCCCCAGGCCAGGCATGAACGAGGAACAATAATGTCCATCGCTCCACGGCAGATCTTCAAGAGACATGGTTTCAAGAATAGCTTCATCGGAAGGGAAAACTTCTCTTAAAGGGTCAAGCGAATCTGCATCGCCGAGCCAAGGGGATTGAGAATATATATCCAAAGCCATGCTCAAAGGAGCATGTTCGGGAGGAGGATCAGATGCAGCGACGATTTCGCAATAATTAATCTCAACTAGAGTTAACGATATCGACTCTCCGAAAGAGGTCACCTATTCAGGCGAAGGGATGATCCAAGGGTCGTCGGACCTTGAGACCATATTAACTTGAACGGTGTGCGGTGGTGGCGCGGGAAAAATACCCATGAGGACGAGGTCCTTGAAGAGACCGGGTCCTACACTGTCAGGGGGATTGGGGATCTGATCCACGTAAGGAACGTTGTTCTCAGAGGATGAGGTCAAGAAAGACAACTGATCCACAGTGACGATTTTGCCCTCATGAGGGAACTTGAGAAGTCAAAAGAGGGTGGACGGCACGCATAGCATGGCGTGAGTCCAACTACGGCCAAGAAGAAGGTTGTAGTTAAGCTTGGCGTCAACCACTTCTACTTCTATGTTCACTGTCTTCCCCTATAACGTGATCGGAAAACTCTCGAGAACACCCAGGGGTTTTGATTCCCGACCATTGAATGCCTCTAAGGCATTGGGAGACGATGTAAGAGCCGAAGAGCCAATGGCCTTCCAGCAGGCAGATGACATAACACAGGTGGAAGCACCTTCGTCAACAACGGCCCTATGGATGTTGAGGCCGTTGATCCCGACTTGAATAACAAGAGCAATTTGATGTGGAAGTCGGGGAACAAAATTTTCTAGGTCGAAGGTGAGAAGATTAAAATCGGCGGAATCAATTCCACCGATTGCAGACAACAGAGCTTTCCGTTGTGATGGGCAACTTTGAAGCACTTCCAATGCAGACATTGCAGAAGGCGCCTGTGGCAAATCCTCAACAATACTGTAGTGCTGAGCGGCACGAGCGTTTGGGTTGTAGGAAGATTTTTGCAGAACACCTTTAGAAGGTGGCCTCACAACAGGTTCAACGTTGGGCTTCTCAATTTCTAAAGGACCAAAGACAGGTGGGGGAGGTGGGCCATCCACAACTTCCTTCGCAGCTGCCTGGCGTGATCCAGCATAATCCTTCGAACACGTAGCAATTGAGACAGGTGCAGCACGATTCATCATAAAGACCTGGGACCCAAATGGTACAGATGGTGAAGGCTGCTCAACCATCTGGGTCTGCTGAGACGGGAACGGTTCTTTGAGAACTGCCGAAGTCCCTTTGGAGCCTTTCAAAAGTTGACTAACTTCAGATCGTCGAGCACAATCTTTGGTATAATGGTCTCCTTCACAGATAAGACAGGGGTACTTCGGTTTACGTTGGGAACCGTCATCAGTACGAGGTTTAGAAGACTCTGGTTTCGGGGCATTAGGTTTGGATTTTCCTTTGCCCTTCTTCTTTTCTTTGGAGGCCTTTTTCGTAGGATTAGCCTGAACGGCGTTGACCTCCGCAGTCTTGCCAGAATCTGGAGGGGCGGGAAGAGCAGAATTATTGGAAGAATTGGACTTCTGCTTCCCATTTGAGGATTTCCGAGAATTTTGGGAAACGGAACCAATAACACCATCCACCGCTGGGGTAGGTGGTGCTTTGGAGGTTCCCGGCCACGGAGCATCAGTCAAAATATCATAAAGCATGTCGGACTGAGAGTACAACAGATCAAGGTACTAGGCACGCGCGATGGCTTGTTCTTCAGTCACACATGCCCCCATAGCAATATCTTGAGCGATTTTGTTAACGAAGGAGGTGGTGAACCAATGAGTTAGTAACTGATCAGGTATATCAAACTTGATCAATCTACGACGACGTCGCCACTCATGAATGTGATCAGATGTGTGGGTGGCTTTATCCTGCTTCAAAGAAGTCAGGAGATGCGTCCCGGCTTCATAAAGAACCAGTAATTGGAAGTGAGTCAGAAAAGCCATAGCTAACGTATTGAAGTCTTGAAAGATGCCACGGGGTAATTCTATATACCACTTAGCGGCAGCACCAGTAAAAGTGCGCTGGAAGAGATGCAGACGAATTGAATCATCCACCCAAGAGTTGGACAAACACCACAGATGGTAGGTCATTACATGAGCTTGGGGGTCCTCTCCAGCTTTACCTTCAAACTTAGGACAGTCACCAGGTACCTTGGTCGGAACCGGAGACCAATAAGAATTGTGAAGAATCGGATCATTGGTTAATTTAGAAACGTTTGGTAATTCCAAGGTGGCCAAGAACGGCAACTGCGGATTGAAAGGCATGCCAGGCCCTCGATAAGGACTTGTACCTGTACTCCACCCTGGTTGAGCATATGCCTCCATTGGTTCTGTCCCGAAGGATTCTGACCATAGGGGGTATAGGCCGTATAACTAGTCTGATACGGTTGCTGATAACCAGTGTATGGGAGTTGATAACCGGGATATGGACCCTGGTTATATGTCGGCCCCGTTTGATCAGTATACGGATTTGACTGCTGAGTATAGGTATAGTCTGGTTGTTCAAGATAATAATTAGACCCTTGGGGCGGGTTATAAATCGGTCGAGATTGACCTTGAAGATAATAACCGCCTTGGGGTTGAGCGAGCTGTTGATAAGTGGGGCCCTGCTGAGCCTAATAAGTGGGGCGCACAGGCAGATTCTGCTGTGGCATAGAGTAAATCGGTTGTTGAGCAGGGCTGACAGGATGTGCAGGTTGGCCTGGTTGAATAGGTTGACCTGACTGAACGGGTTGTCCTGGTTGAACAGGGTGACCCAGCTGAATAGGTTGCACTGGTTGAACAGGTTGACCTGGCTGGTGAGGGACACCAGGTTGTGCTGGATGGGCCGGTTGGCCTGGTGGTGGAATAGGGTCTGGCTGTGCTTGATAACCAGTTTGACCTGCAACAGGACCATAAGAGGGCCCTCGCTGTGCAACATTCAGACCAATAGGAAATTGAGGTTGCAGAGGTTGCACCATAGGTTGAGAGAGTTGGATTTGCCCCCCAGGACCGTACAACGACCCCGGTTGTACACCGGTTGACCTGTGAGTCCTTGAGGTTGCCCTGGTTGGACCACAGGGTGAGGCTGTATAGGTTGACCTTGAGGGTTGTAGGACTGTCCTTGCGGACCGTATAATAACCCCTGTTGGCCCGAAGGTTGGCCCTGTAAGGGTTGTCCTTGCGGGTTATAACGATAACCAGGCTGGCCCGAAGGTTGACCCTAGAAGGGTTGTCCTTGCGGGTTGGAAGGTTTCCCAGCCTGGTTAGACAGAAAACCTTGAACATATTGATAAGCCTCAGGAGCAGGAAAACATAAAGGGTTTCCCTGCTCATCGTATTGATATGGAAAAATGTAGACGGGTGTACCATCTTGTGCATAATGCAAAAAATACGGACGGTTGGGATCTTGGGAGGATTGACCGACCTCGGAGTTCGATTGCTGTAGGGACAACCGATACTCCTCGGGAGAAATGTTCTCCGGAATAGCAGATGCTATATAGACGTCTTCGGGAAGCGACGCAGTGCTTACGGACTGAGTGGTAACAGCGGGTGTAGATGCGGCCACACAGACTAGGGTTGCAGGGAAGCATCCCCCCCCCCTCGTTCCCGCTCCCGAAACGCGCTCCGTGCGGGAGCGTTTTGGGAGCATTCGGAAACGCGCTCCCGAAAACCCTTCCTGAGGGGAGCGTTTTCGGGAGCGCGTTTCCGAACTTGTTAAAACGCTCCCTGCCTTTTCGGGAGCATTTTCGGAAACGCTCAGGAGCGAACACTCCCCGAGCGCTTCCGGCGTTTAAAAAACGCTTCGGGAGCGTTTTTTAAACGCCGGAAGCGGTCGGGGAGCGTTCGCTCCCGAATGCTCCCCGGAACAAAAAAACACTTCCCGTTGGGCGGAAATTTTTTTCAATGAAAAAAACGATTTGTTTAGGGCCAGAAATGGGTTTTAGGGCTGATGTGGAGGTAAGGGAAGCATTGACATTTCATGGTAATGTTAAATTCTTAAAGTATTACTTAAATTTTTAACATTACCATGAAATGACTCAGGATGTTTAAGAGTGGTTTCGACCTCATTGGATTTCATATGGAGAAACTAGAATTTTAGGTTTCACTCAAAATTCAACAGACTTAATGGTTTTCAGGGTTTCATGGTTTGGGAATTTGCAATGTTTCCATTTGATTTTATCATGTGTAAGGGTATGATATTGGCATTTGATCAAGAGCATGAAGTCCTTTAAGAACCTTGATGTACCCTTCAATCAAAGGAAAACAACTGGTTAGGCATGCTAATCTTTTTCTACCGCATTTTAAGGTTGAGGAGATGAACCCTTCACTCAAACCAAAATCATTGGCTAGGCATGTTAAACTTTTTCTATTTCTATCATGTTATAAGGTTGAGCAATCCAAGTCTGAAGACTTTGAGCTAGATGATGTTTATGTATGTCTTTTTGATGATCCCATTTCTAGTAGCGATGAATCAATGATGAGTTTCATGAGAGACCATGTTGCTCAGTGATTTGTAGTTTTGATGTCTATTTTTGCTACTACTACTACTACTAAAGTTGTAGAGGAGTTTTAAGAGTCCTCAAACTTTGAGCCATATTATTTATGTAGCTCATGTTGATGATCCCTTGTTTAGTAGTGGTGATGATTTTGATCATGATGAGGAGTGATCATGTTGTTGATCACTAATATGTAGTCTTGTATTAGGCCAATGGCCTCATAGCTTGAAGCATTGTTTTTGGACTTTATGGTCCATTTGGAGCCTCATTGCTTATGTATTTTTCGATGATATGTATTGCACTCGGTGCCATTTTGATATATTCACCTTTGCATGGTATATAAATGAGCAAACTTTGCATATTTTGTCTCTATTGGCTTGGAATTATGGTTGCAAATCTTTGAAATAGTTTTTTTTGTTAAAAAATAATTATTTAATGTATTTTTTTTAAAACCGGTTCATTGAGATATGACCGCTCCCGGTTAGACCGGTTCTGGTTAGAAACCTGGTTCATTAGGTCCACCGGTCCGGTCACCAGTTCCGGTTTTAATAACCATGCTCACACAAATCCAGAAGTACAAGAGGGGTACATGAAGGCATTGGACAAGTTGGTACCTGACAGGGAGGAGTGTGCTAGATTGCGCCTTGAATTAGGCAAATACTTCAGTTGCACTGCTAACTTTGGTTCTTTCCATGCAATGGAAGACAGGGACAGATTTGATGCTATCATATGGTGGGAAGCATATGGCGGCATGGGACTTTTGCCAAAGTTGGCTAAAAAAGTTCTCTCACAGGTTGTGAACACTACTTCTGCAGAGAGGTGTTGGAGCACCTACAGCTTCATACACAATGTGAGAAGAAATAGGCTGAATGAAAACCAAGCTGAAAGCTTGGCTTATGCGCATTACAACTTGAGGTTGTTGAGCCATTACTGTGATCGGGCAAATGAGGATCAATCATACAAAGTCTGGGACAACAACCCAGAGGATGATAATTTGGAGGACGACACGGTACATATGGAAGAATTGGAAGCAGAACTTTTTATGGATGATGATGAAGCATCAGCAACACTGCCACACACAGGACCAGTCCCACCATCTACTGGTAGCAGTGCGGGTGCCAGTGCTAGTGCCAGTTCTCGATATCACACTATTGTTCCTTTGCAGATCCAGCCTCCACCTTCTAGTCATGGTCATGGTACTCCTGAGAGTACTAGAAGACCACCATTTCCTCATGGCTCGCACAAATTAGACATTTCTCGTGGGCGTGGCAAGGGGCCAGCCAGTAGATAAAATAGATTTGTTGTTTACTAGTCTTTTCTAATTGTTGTTGACAGTTGAACAGTTGAAACTTGACTCTTTCATATATTTAATGACAATTTAAGTTTGAAGTTTGAATTTGAAAGGTGAAACTTTGAAGTTGACATTTATAAGTTTACAAGTCATTATGAATTATGAATATGATGTTTCATGAAAGTTATATGGTGATCAATGAATCAATGATGATAAATGTTATATAATATCAATGATGATAAATGTTATATATTGAATTTTGAAATCAATGAATCATTGATGATAAATGATATATATCAATGATGATAAATGTTATATATTGAAATTTGAAATCAATGAATCAATGACGATAAATGTTATATATCAATGATGATAAATGTTAGATATTGAGATTTGAAATCAATGATGATAAATGTTATATATTGAATTTTGAAAGCTTGAAACCTTCAGATTGATGATTCGCGAGACTCAAGAGTCAATATGTTGTATGCTTCCAACTTGTGGGCGTGGTTGATGAAGATTATAACTTCTAGATGATTGATGTTATATGATTCAATCTATGTTTTTATGTTTTTTATGTCTAATTCATCATTCTATATGTTTTTGTTGACATATATGCATCAAAATATAAAAAATATAAAAAATATATATAATGCATCAAAATATAAAAAATATAAAATATATATATATATATATATATATATATATATATAAACGCTCCCGGAAACGCTCCGGACCGAAAGCTTCTAAAAATGGCACTCCCGCTCTCGCTCCCAAGTAACCTTGACACAGACAGTGGGCCTGACAGGTACTGAAGTGAACTGAGGAGATGACGTGAGGGGTGTCCTTGGAGACATCCCCAACGAAGGAATAATCGACCTCATAGAAGGAGTTGAAACTCCCATAGAGGCGACAGCGGTCATAATCTGACTTAAGGATCTATACCCTGCTGGAAATGAAGGACTCGGCGAAGACATGACAGATAACTCAGTGTTGTCTTCTGGGAGCAGCTGGTAATCTTCACCAGACATGGGGATTTCCTCACTAGGAGAAGGACTGGATGAGCCCATATCTGAGCCTGCAGCTAGATCTTCTAGAAGACGGCGAGGACTGGGAGGAATAACAGCAGCTAGAAAAGGCGAACCCGATGTAAGAGGAGGGAAATATTCCCCTACTCCAAATCCAAACCAAGCGTTGGATAAGGGCCAATTGAACTCAACTGGTCCTCTAAAGGGAAGCTCAGATAAAACCGGTCCCCTGTCGGGAAACTTGGAGACAATGGGCTGCTGAGGTTCAACAGAGGATTGAGAGACCTCTGATGAATCGTCTGTGTACGGACTACCAGTAGACGAAACTGAGGGTTCCACCACTGTGACAGTAACGACAAGAGGAAGAGAGCAAACAAAACACACGGGCTAAAAATTCAAGGCACACAATCAAATGACCGACAAGCAAATTCTAAAAGGGCGTGTGATCGCAGGTGATTTATTTTACCACATTGAAACTTAGAAACTTCACCGCTTCATGTTTTAAGAGTCGAGAAACGGATGAAAGGTGACTCTATCTCTTTCAATTTTGAAACAAGCGTGAAAGGACAAGAGCTTGATGATCCTTTCAAATTTAAAGAGTCAGAAAAGATCAAAATGACTACTCTGGTAATCTAGGCAAAGGGTGTACCAGATATCCGTGAACTGCAATATACACCTTGGTTTCAAAATGAAAGAGAAATCAACCAAGGACTTGACGTATGTGCAGGCAATCTCCCCGAATGCTGTGTCCAGTGTATCACGGGTATAAGGCGGCAGACTTGGCTTCCTACGGATAAAGGATAGCAACCTAGTGGGGTCTCCCTTTATATACGTGACGGTACGGGGAGCACAAGTCCGTACTAGTGTTGTCTAAAGCCAAGAGGCGAACGACAGTGACTAGGTTTAACAACGTCAGAACACGCCACTAGCCTAAACCTCTAAATATTTCATTAATGTTTCAATGCTACCTTAAGGTAAATTGAATAAATTTTAGTGTTGATCTTCAATTATGTTTCAATTTCCAAGCCCTACCGAATGTTATGTCTCAAAATCCCCTAAATGCACACTACATGCCACAATGTATCATTTCGTTCGATGAATAACTAACTACGGGAGAGTTGAGAGCTTTCACACAATAACAAAATGATCAGAAAACAACCACTAGTGTCTCTAATGCACACTAACGGAAACTAAAAGATTTTCTTTCAGAGTTACAAATCACTAATAACACAGAAAAGATTCAATTTACATTAACTAATCAAAAGCAAAAGAGTTTTTTTTTATTTTCAATGTTTAAGAGCAAAGTGCACTAAACACAATGAAAACTAATGAAAGGAATCAATTTGAGAAGTGATAGCAAAAGAGCAAAGACAAGCAAGTTTCAATCAATGCAAGACACACGATCAAATCTCAAATTGACAAAGAAGTCCCTCAAAACAAAGAGGAATCCCAAAGACTCAAATGAACCGTGTAATCCAGGCTCAAAACGAGGCAAAGCAGAATTCAAATGAGGAAGAAACCAATCACTCAAATAACGCAATAAAACAATGGACAAACACCAAACGAATGCAAAGAAGCAATAATGAAATTGACTGAGCAAACGAGGACCAAAAACTCCCACGGGAGGCTTGACACACTATAACACCTAGATGCCCTAGGGCTAGAATGTAAAACCGATAGAAGAGGGCAAACAACCGGAGGATGAAGGTCACACACAGTCAAACAAGGCTCCAGAACACTCAGGCAGTCAAAAAAAATGATACCAAAACCACAGACCAAGCTAAGAAAGCTCAAAAAGAAGCAAACCCTAGCACCTTACAGGATTGGCGCGACTGTCAGGTTGCAACTAGCGCTAGAACAGGATTGGCGCGGGGGATAAACTGGCAACATGCGCCAGCTGGCGCAACTGTCAGGGCAAAAACCGCGCCAGTCGAGTTTACTAATGCAAAAGATGAAAAAGAGCAATCAAGGAGCAGATCAGGGATGGTGAAGCTAAACAAAAGTTTAACACTGGATTGGCACTGCGGATAAACTGGCAACATGCGCCAGCTGGCGCGACTGTCAGGGCAAAAACCGCGCCAGTTGAGTTTACTAATGCAAAAGATGAAAAAGAGCAATCAAGGAGCAGATCAGGGATGGTGAAGCTAAACAAAAGTTTAACACTGGAAAAGAGCGAACCACAAGAGCTGATCAAGCAGGCAAAGACCAAAATCAACTGAAAAGACAAGACAAACTCCAATCAATGTCTCCCCAGCGGAGTCGCCAGTTGGTTGGAGAGGTAAATCCCCTCTGCGAACAGAGGCGATCCCTACTAACCCAGATCAGGTCTAGCAACAACCAAGTCACGCTAAGACGCAAATTCCTAATTGCAAAAGACCAAGATGCGACAAGAGGCCTACCTTAAGTCCTACGCTGCTGTCGTTTGTGAAGAAGATGGCGCTTCCATCCCTTGCTTTGGCAGATCACAATTCTCCTGCTCGATGCGATTGAACCCCTGCACGTACAAGAAGAAACAACAAACACACAAGCGTAAAACCTAATACATGCAATTATGTATCAGTCAGAGAAGATACAACTCATAACATAAAACATAAACATCTGAGTGAAACCATAATCGAAGTCGTTTATTATTAATCAGAACAAAGAAAGATACAACCTGAGCTCTGACGCTGGATCTTCCTTCGGCGGGTCGACAGAGGAGTACGTCTCGGTAAAGCTCGTCGGGAATAGGACAAGTCTCTCTCTCTTCGACTGTCTGACGATAATCTCCTTACTATTGATTCAGCGCTATTCAGGCTAGCTTGCAAAGGGAAAATGACAAGCTTATATAGATGGTGGAAGGGGAGTTGGGATCCCTACAATAGTGGGATTTCCCCTATCCTCAAGGAAGCTTCCATGATAGGTGGAAAACCACTTCCCCTACATGGAGATCCGGAGCCAAACCTCCCAACTCATTTTAGAGACTCGTTCAGGAGTCGGTTGGAATCAAACTTCCGCCATTTATTTTTAAAAAACAATCCCTATTAAGCCTGGCGCGAGTGATACACTGGGACAGAGCGCGAGTTGGTGCACCCTCTTTGGTGGATTTCCCCCATTGGCGCGAGGGCTGAACTGGCTAGTCGCGCCAAGGCCAAAAGGGCTATTTTTAGGGCTTTTTACAAGAAATTGTCTTCAGGGGAATGATTGTCCTTGTCAAGGGGGATGCCATGAAAGTGGTTTCAGGTCATGTCACTGCTCACAGGTCATGGAATAAGCCCTCCAATGTGCGGGACAAGGGATTGCAGGGATGGTGACAAATTACTGTGTAACAATTAGCACCATCTCTATCAGTGTTAATTTCCTCCCATGATTCAACAGTGACCATATTAGTTAAAGCTTGTCCTATTGAGAATTAGGTAGGTCAAACGTTAATACAAATTCTCTTATATGATAACAGTTTGTGTTACTTATTTCCTTATTATCTCTATTCATCATTATGATTACGTTCAATACATCAAACAACCATCAAAACAATAATATCAGCGACACTTTAGTTAGGCTCCAAGCCAGGGCTAAAACCCCTCCTCTTGAGGGGAAAACCCGCAAATTTCTTCTTATAGATTCTTCACTTTATGAGAACAAAGACCATGACCAAAACCTTGACCTAAGCTACCTCTCCTAGACCAAGACACAGTCATCCTCCTTGATTGCACCATGCAGCACTGTGATACCGAAACCTATTATTGAACATCATCTTTGCACTGAACAACACAATGACTATATCATGGTTGTGCTGGCCTTCCTTCACGTTGTATATATCCTTGGCTAGGACTGAGGCTCTTCTACTTCTTCGATCTTCCACAAACTGAGGTCATATCTTCGGAACATGTCATCAATCATTGTTACAGTAGCACCAAGATTCTACTTGAGACAGTGCTGACTCTTTAACTGAGGAAGCACTGGAAGATGTCACCGAAATATACTGATATATTACGCTAAGACAGTGAAGAAAGTGTCACTGTAATGTTGCCCAAATTCTGTGCTACAATCCGAATTGTATACACTGTGTTTTTCCTGAGTCATCATCCGAAACTTCTTGTTGTATATTAATCGAGTTCCATCACTGTTATACCCATCCGAAATCAGAAATGCATCGAACTGTACTTCTGTCTTGTCACCAAAAAACCTCAGAGATAGGTCACCGAAAATCTCAGAGTAGATATCCGAAAATCTCTGTTTGTAGACTGGGCCGAGGTTGCTATTTATAGTGGTTCGGTTTCATAAATAAGCCGACATGAGTTCTTGAATGGATGCGTCCTATTTATGTAAGCTGACATGTCAAATATATATTTAATGAGGTCGACTTTCAGGATGACTGTGTCTTGTCTTTTGGAGGTCTTCTTTCAAGTGTAACACGACTCTATTAACATTACAATGACTCTTATAAATCCTAATGACATCAAGAAGAAGTCATAGTAAATCTCGCTCATGAAACCCATGATGCAAGTACAACAAAATACATTTTATTATCTTTGTCTTCTTTTACATAAATACACAATTACATAGTCAACATGAAGACCGACCTAGTTACACTTTTCAACATGTCTCACCTTCACTAGCCGCCTAAAGGTGAGGTAATAACTTGCAAATCTTGTTTTTGCAAGTATAAGCAACTGCAACTTGGAGTAAGTGCCATTGAAGTAGATTACCCTTGTATGCCTGTTGATTTATGGTAGCATCGGATGTGCTCTAGCCTTGTAATTTTGTATATAGGCTAAGACACATGTATTCCATAATACCCAAAAATGGTTTTGGAAAATTCCACTTAGAGACAGTTTAATTAAATTAATTAGTCGCTTTTTAATGTTTTCCCAAGTCTAAACTTAGGGAAACTGATTAATTAAAGTATATTAATTAAACTAAGTGTGAATCTTCTAGATAAAGTCATGGATCACCTCCAAGTTAATCTTAGCCCAAGAATATAAGGAGGGTGAGGGGTCTACGGAAAACACATTGAGCACATTGAGCATTTGGCATTTTAGAGCTTGTGAGAAATACACAGCTTTTTGATCAAGATCGAATCACTACGGCTGGGTTTGCTAAGTGATTTGATTCAATGATCAGTTTCAGAGGGGCAGATGCAGTAACTGGTCAGGAGGACCAGGAGTACATTTCAGAGAGAGGCAGCAGTGACGCAGAGAGAGACAGTGCAGTCACCTGGAGGGGTGATGCAGTTCCTAAAGGGAATCACGCAGAAGTGACGCAGTGCCTTTTGTGATCAGTCCAGAGATAGTTGGAAGCTGGGGTTTCTGAGCCAGGAGGGCCAAAACTCAGTTTCAAATCAGCCTTGATCAGTTGCAGTGGAGAGGTGATGCAGTTCCAGAGCTTGCCCACGCAGGCTTACACAATTCCAGCGTAGGCATGACGCAGAGGCAGAGAGGGGCTTCACCAACGCTGTTCAGATCAGCCAGGGATTTGCAGAGTGAGGTATACCTCACATTTTCATCTGTTGTCTAGATTTCTCTGAAGGGTGAGCCGGATATTGGAACCCTAGTTGTACTCAAGATTATGTTGCTTAATAATATAAAACCCTCAGATCTGTTGCACCGGTTTTCCCGAGTTGGGTTTTTCTGGGGACTTAGTCCAAAAATAGTTGTGTCAAATGTGGATGTTTTTCATTGTATTTTGTTCAGTTTGTTTCAGCACTTAGATTTATTCCGCGGCATTATTTGTGTAGATTGCTTCAGTAATTACTTCGATATTTCACTGTAATGAAATAATTATGAAAAATAATACTAGTAATTCAGATGTTTTGCAGTAGGAATCCAGATCTAGGATTTTTCACAATGCCCTGTGATAAATTTAATGAGTTGTTTCCCTCTCTTGTAAAGCTCATTAATCCACCCACATTCTTTATGCTTCACAATATCATGCATCAAAAGGTTCAATGTGTGCACCAAGCACCCAGACCAAAATATGTGTGGATGAGTACGCTCAATAATTCTTCCTGCTCCCTTACAATTTGCTGCATTATCTGTGATCACTTGAACCACTTTACTAGGACCAACATCTTTGATTGATTGCAATAGGAGATCTGCAATGTTTTGGGAAGTTGCACTGACAGATGAGTCATGACATGTAATAAATATTGCACCATTTGCAAAAAAACCAAGAACATTTATCAAATGTTGGTTTCTAATATTTGTCCACCCATCTGATACAATGGATACCCCACAATCCACCCACTCATTTGTAAAACGTGTCAAAGCTATTTGAACCTTTCCTTTTTCTCTTTCTAATAACATTGTTCTAGCTTTCTCATAGTTGGGGGACTTGTATCCTTTTGGGGCTTCATTGATGGCCTTTTCCATTTCATGCCAATAGGGAGAGCGAAGCACAATGAATGATACACCGCAAGCACAAAGAAATCGGACTATCTTTCCATCCACATCATCCTTCCCGAGTCCCAGCAACATTAAGGAAATCCCCTATTGTTTTTTAACCTCCAGAGCTTGTAGAAATACCATGAGGAGATGAGCTACCAAATCTAGAGGTTGCACTTGATTCAGATTGAGTTTTTAGTTTCTTGTTTTTTTGTTGTGCAGCCTCCTCTATTTGGATGTATTTTCTTCCTTGTTCATTTGAAACCTTTGGGCAAATTGCTATCCCCACAGCACCCCTTTTTTCATCATTGTCCATCATCCCACAAAGATGCCCCCTCATATGGGTATTATGAACCACTATATGGTTTTCCTCCATGACAACCATGAGGGCACAAAAACTTGTAGCTTCCACCACCTTTTCCCACTTCAAGTTTGGTCACATAGTTCCACAAGGGTGTCAATGCAGCTTTCCCCTCTAGTGTTTCAATGTTCTCATCAAAATCATCCCTTTCCTCTTCAAACCTTCCTCCTCATCATACATTGGGTCACTCATATGGGGACCACTATGTTGTTCTTCTTCTTGTTCTTCTCTTCTATTTCTACTCCCCCTTACCATCATGAAAACCAAGAGCGGAATGATAAATAGAAGCCAAAAAAACATCATCTTTGAATATGAATAAAGGCTATGGACAACCTGCAAATAAATGAGCAAGAAGAAAGAATGGGAAAGTGTAGGAGAGGGAGGAGAGAAAATACAAAAAACAAAGACAAAAAAATGAGAAAGATTGGGGTTTGCACTTACCTCTTTAGCTCTTTTAGATGGAAGCCTTTCTTTACTCTTCCAAGCTCCTCCTCCTTCACTCCTCCAAGCTCTCCTCAACTCTCTCTTCTCCAAGATCTCTTCTCCTCTCTTCTCCAAGCTCTCCAAAATCACAAGTGAGCAAATAAGAGGTGAAAGTGAGCTTTTACCTTTTTCATCCTATCCCTAACCTAACTAAACAAAAAAAAAAACAAAATTTTAAAAAATCGCTTTTTTTAGTGCACAATTCGGATCCATACGCAGTTGTACGGAAGCATTCGCGATCCGTACGGATCCGCCTGCAAAGCGCGGTGTTTCCGTACACCGGTCCATCGTACAGAAACACAGATCCAGGGTACAGAAACACAGATCGGGCAGGGCGGTTCGGAAATTCCAAGAATTGCCTTTTTCTACCCGATCCGCGTTTCCGAAATTCAGATCCGCGTTTCATACGGCGGATCTCGTACGATTCCATACGAGACGCGGATCGAGCGTTGGAGCCAAGGGGAACGTTTCCTGCAACATTGATATGAACAATGACGAACTTTAGGCACCGCAATGCCATGCACTAGATTCCTAACCAGGGAAATCCATCCATTGATCTCTCAACAATTTAGGCATCGCAATGCCACAGACTAGATTCCTAACCAAGGCAATCTATCCATGTGGGACTAAGATGGACTCAAGTCTTCGGCCTCTCTAGGTACCATCAGGCTTACTTGCTAACCACCAACCCAAAGATCTAGGTCTGTGTCCAAAAACAGAACTCTTTAATCAACACAACCTTTCCAACTTCGGGACCTAGATATCAACACAAAGTGTCTGCTAGATGTCCCACCAGGAAATGCTTCACTCACAAAGCGTCCACACTCCTTGATCCAACAGATCATGGATGACCAATCTCTCCCAATCAAATTGATTCGTAACCAGCATGCTATCAAATCCTTCGCGAGATTTACCTGTACGAACACAACCCCAATCAATAATATACTTTCACATGTACATAAACAAATACAAACCTCTAAGGTCTTTCAGACAACTTGATGTTGCTTCTCAACTTTCCATAGTAGGACCATCAACAGAATCTTTGACAGAAGAGTCCTTCAAAGATATCCTTCTCCTAATTTTCATGCAGCAACATATCCTCTAAAATTCATTCTTCAATCAAAACCAAGCTATGCCCTCCCTCTCAACCAAGGAGCATCTCTTTATCCAGACTTGCTCTTAATCTTTAGGGAGATTTCTTCTATTCATGCTTCCTCAGGGAGATTAGCTTCTTCATCGGAGAATCTTTCGTGGCTTCCAACTATTTCATCGGAGATATCATTATCCTCATCCTGCTTATCACATGAATGAGCATCTTCATTATATTGAAGTTTGTGTAACTGCACAACTTAGATAGCAAGTACACCTAAATCTATAGAAGCATGAAGTTAGCCATATCAAAATCATGGACGCATTTCAACTTTATACATATTACATACCCAAAACTTAATTACAAACAAGCGACATATACCTTCAATAGTTTGCTAGGGGCTTTATCATAAACCCTAGACTACTTCATAACAACTTTCATTCTATTTAGGGTTTCAATGTTTCTTTCAGAGGTGTAACACACCCTACTACAACATATAGCAAACCCTAGAAACAATTAAATATAGATCTACAAGATATCTAACAACTTTCAGAATTCATATGTTAGACTTTCCACTAGAGATTTACACAAATCCTAGATTTTCATATAAGAAAATCAATCAAAGTCAATCACAGCTTAGTCATTAATATGACCAGCTTCCACTAGAGTTAGTTGCAAACCCTACATTTTCAATCAACCATCAAATCCAATCAAAACTCAGATTTCATCAATCTTACACATCTCAAATCATCATATTGTCATCATTCATCAGAGATTTTCACTTCTACTAAGGTTCAACTTCAAAACCTTAGAATTTCATTCTCACAACCACAACAATCATTATATAAATAGATTTCAGATTGTTATATCACACATACTAGAGAATTTAACTACTACAAGGGTTTAGCTACAAAACCTTAGATTTCCAATTATCATCATCCCAGAATCTCAGACAAGGATTTATATTAAATCCTAAGACTTATGACCATCAACAACTAGGTCAACACACGTATCTAGCAATTCATTATCATGCAAAGACATATCATATGTATGACAACATTAATAAATTAGGCATATAAAGATCTAGATCAAAAGGACATATCTTCATATACCTAGGGTTTCATCATCAAGCATAGGCATTTCATATCATAGACAAACCCAACTTCACAACATATCAATAACAAATTTTATTATACTAGGGTTTGATTAGACAAACACACACATACCAAGGAAATCATTTCTAAGACATTATAAGGGTCTTTCTTACACATTCCACTAAACCCAAATTAGTTAGGGTTTCAATGTAGAAACATAGGAAACCCAACATTACCAGAACTTCAAAGGTTTGGGATTTTTGACCTTATCATTCAACCTTAACAATTAGGTTTTCCTGATCATAGCAAAATCCCAAATATGACATCATCAATAAAACTTCAAATACAATATCCCTATGTAGTTTAGGGTTTGAGACATTCGCATACCTTCAGTTAGGGTTTTCCAAAACCTGTCTAGGGTTCTACAAAATCAGCTAAGAATATGAGTGGGGTGTGTAGATTTATCACGTGATGAATCTCCTAGAACAAGAATCATTATGATTCAATAGAGCTAGACATAACAATGTTAGTAATAAACTATCAAATGAATAAACCTTTAATATAAAGAAAACAATGTTTTAAAGCATAACTTTGTTTCTTGACAAACCTTGTCTTAAGAGGTCCTCCTTCACACTCCTTGAGAGTATAGCAAATGTTTTCCTAATCAAGACCATAGAGGGAGAAAGGTGATTAGTATTAATATAATCAAAACTTAAATAAGTACATGAAACCAAAACTGAGAGGAAATGAGATACTTATCTTGAGGAGTTGTTGAGGCCTCCCTCCAAAGCTTTGAGGGATTGAGGGATACCTAAAACTTACTAAACACGAAAATGTTTTTTCCAAAAATATGTTAAAGACCTATAGATTCTAAAATATCAAAAATATAAAAGTAAGATATCTAAGGCTACATGCAAAGGACTTAGTAGTCTAAGTCCCTAATGTCAAATTCTTCGGGCTCAACTTTCTTTGGGTCTCCTTCTTCAACTATGTTGGCTTGATCTCTTTCTCTCTTCTTGTTTCTCGGATTGTCAGGACAGACACTCCTATAGTGACCCTTCTAATGGCATTGATAGCATTCTACCTTAGACATGTCAACTTTCTTCCTTGGCCCCTTTGATTTCTTTCCTTTATGTTGAGCAATGTAGGCATTTGATACTCCTTCAGAATTGGCAGCTAATGAGATCCTTAATTCTTCCTAACTATAGGAAGTCTATAGTTCTTCAAAGGTGGGAGATTTCTTCCAACTGTTAAGTCCTGCAGCAAAAGCACCCCAAGTGGCAATCCTAATAGGGCAGTGATCACAAGTTCTTTATCTGGAACAATTTCATTAATGGCCAAAAGCTCATCCCTATTTCTTGCTATCTTCACAAAGGAGGAGGCCATTGTGTCTTCTTTAGTCATTTTTGTAGTCCTTAGCTCATTTTTCAAAGTAGCTACTTGGCCAATGTTCTTAATAGTGAATAACTTCAACAAGGCTTCAAACATTTCCTGAGCATGGTCAATGTTGGCCATGAATGGGACCAGGTTGTCCTTTATTCCTTCTACCATTAAAGTCATGGCCACCAATTCTACTTCCATGTATTTCACTTTGTCACCATCACTGGAATCCTCTGTAGGCTTCTTTATTTTTCCTTTGAACAAGTCCAGTACCTTATTATTTTCAAGGATGAGGTCAATTCTCTTCATCCAGGACCTATAGTTTGAGGCTCCTTCAAGTTTGCTTACTCCCTTGATTGTGTAAGATATCTTCCTAGAGTGTATTAGATTCCTTCCTTGAGATGATCCTTTGAATGGTTCCTTGATCAAGTGCTAAAGACTGCCTTTTTCTTCCTTCTTCACCAAAGCTCTAATACCATGTTAGAAAATCAGAAAATCAGAAAGGCAAAAATATGTTCTTATTCTTGATAATTACTTGTGATCTTTCTTGTTATTACGATTCTTTATATCTTCTTTCTTTTAGTTCATCAAGCAATTACCAAAGCATGTTGATTTTTGTAGCATCAGATATGCTCTACCCTCAAGATTTTGCAGAGAGGCTAAGACACATGCATTCTACAATACCCAGAAATCGTTTGGGAAATTCCACCCGAAGAGGATTTAATTAAAACAATTAATTATTTTTAATGGATTCCCAAGTTTAAACTTAGGAAAAGGAAACAATTAAAAGGTATTAATTAGATCGATTCCAAGCTAACCTTAGCCTTTGATTATGTTTTAATCTCGGTCGTTGATATGTCAACGAGAGATTATAAGAAGGAGCTCGATGGGCATCTGTAAAACACATCAAGTGAGATATCTAGAGATCGAATTCTCAAGACAGCAGCACAACAGTTGTCGGAAAGATTGAGAGATTCCTTGCAATGAGGGGCAGGGATAGTTGGACGATGGAAGATTTTCCAGATCTAAAGAGTGTGGCATCAAGAAGTATAGAGAGGTTGCGCAGTGCCATGCAGAGGCAGCGTAGAGCTACGTTGAGGCAGCGTAGAGCTTCAGAGGGAGTCTGCAATCTTGTCGAGGAACAGTCGAGATCTAGTGCCGGAAGCCAGGGTGTGAGACCGGAAGGCCAAAGGGTCGAATTTCTAGTCAACAAGAGATTAGGAGTTGTGACGCAGTCCTAGCAATAGAGACGCAGTAACTGCGTGGGCAGACGCAGAGACTGCGCAGATAGCTCATCTCTAGTCAGATCAGTGTCGGATTTCCAGAGACAGTGTCTTCAGAAAACTACTTCATAATATTAAAACCCTCAGTTGTTGCACCGGTTTTCCCACATTGGGTTTTTCCGGGGACATTGTCCAAAAACAACAATGTTCATTATGTGTGTTTATTTCTTTTCTGCTCAGTATTTTGTTTCCACAGTATCTTTATGTTGTGAAGGTTGTAGTAGAATTTATTTCGATGTTTACTATGTAACACCGTAAATAACTTCATTCAAAATTAAGAAGTAGAAGAAATAATATCAATTGTTGTAGTAGTGATTCTAATCTAGGAATTTTCACACGATATCAGATCGCAGGTAAAGTAGGAAGAGCTCAAAAGAGTTGAAGAAGGATTTCGAAGAACTACGTAGGCAGCAGATCAAAACCCCAAAGGGGTTGCGCAGTCCATAGCCAGGAGGGAAACTTTTCGTGGAAAATTATTTCTCTGAGTGAGTCGACAGAGAAGAAGATTTTCCGAATCGAGATTTGTCAGAGGCAGAGGGAGCAGCGCAGAGCAGATCTTCTGTTGGGACACAGTTTTCTGTAGCAGTTTGTTGGGACAAAAAAGTGTCAGAAGAGGAAAGAAGAGCACATACTGAGGGAATTTCGATCTCAGAGAATTCCCAGCCAAGGATTCTATTTCTCACTAAAGAGCACCAGTAGCTGGGAGCAGATCTACTTACTCCAGCAAGGAGTGTGTAGAGCCAGTGAGCAGCTGCGCAGAGGAGAGAGGAGGCAGTTCGACATTTGTTTGGTGTGATGACATCAGTTGGGTTGAGGGATCAAGATCGGTTGGATTGTGCATCCAACTACGTGATCTAGAAGGCTAGACTCACCTACCTTCTAGACAAGTTTGATCTCAAGATGTATATCAGTTCTGTGGTAGTTGTACCCATGGATGCAAATCAGCTAAAGTCCTACAAGAAGGAAATGGCAAAGCCCAAAAGAATGATCCTCGATGGAGTGAGGGATCATGTAGTTCCTCACATTGCGAGCAAGGACACAGCCAAAGAAATGTGGGATGCATTGGCCATGCTATATCAAGGATCTTCCGAGCAGCGGAAGATGTACTTGGAGTAGAAGTTGAGGTTGACCAGGATGCAGAAGGGGGAGTGTATAGATCCCTTCCTAACGAGACTTCAGGATACCCGAGATCAGCTGGTGGTTGTGGGATTAGCGCCTCAAGCTACTGAGTTTGTACAGTTGGCACTTAACAGTGTTTCCGAGGAGTGGCAAGTCTTTGTCCAGAGTACCCTGGGCAGAGAGAAGTTGCCTGATTGGGAGAGAGTTTGGACTGATCTACAACAAGAGGAGATGAGGCATGATTTGGTGAAGATCAAGAAGGAAGAGGAGAATGCAGCCCTCGCATCAAAGGGGCAGCAGTAGTAGCGCAAGTGAAAGAAGGATATTTCGAAGATCAAGTGCTTCCGATGTGGTGATATGGGCCACTTCAGTTCTTAGTGTCCTCTTCGGAAGAAGGACAAAGAAGAGAAGCAGGATCAGTAGGTTGCCTCCGCTAAGATAGACAGGTTGTCCTCTAGGTCAGAAGAGGAGTTTGCCATGATTCCCCATATACCTCCAGGGAGAGGTGGGGTGATTTGGTTTTGTAGCCCCTGAGTGTTACAGGATGGACAGGATCCTTGAGGAGTCCACCTCTTGGATCAATTCCTAGCTACGGGAGCCCAGAGTAGCAGTAGCAGGATGGACCAGTTACAGTTGGTGTAGTCAGGTGCCAGAGTGACAGATGCAGTGGTTAGCAGCGTTAGGAACTGAGCAGCGCAAAGCAAAGTTGGCAGCAGTGCAGAGTCAGCAGTAGCGCAAAGGCTTCAATGACAGCGTAGAGGCTAGCAATAGTCAAAACTCGATTGACAGATGCATCAATCTGAACACAGTTGGTTTAGTTGATGGACATCTCTCTCAATTGCAGCAGCAGCAGATGAGAGGAGTTGCGGACGTTGCAGTGGCAGTAGCAACAGAGTTGTAGTGCAGATGCAGTTGTTGGCAGCTAAATAAAGGGTCAGCAGCAGCACAAATGCACCGCAGCAGGAGATGGTACCGGATCAAAGTGATGCTTCAGGAGATTACATTACTAGAGCACATTCCTTGCTAAGAGGGAGTGTTGATTTTTGTAGCATCGGATATGCTCTAGCTTCAAGATTTTGCAAAGAGGCTAAGACACATGCATTCTACAATACCCAGAAATTGTTTTGGGAAATTCCACCTGGAGAGGATTTAATTAAAATAATTAATTATTTTTAATGGACTCCCAAGTCTAAACTTAGGAAAAGGAAATAATTAAAAGGTATTAATTAGATCGGGAGTGAATCTTCTAGATGAAGAGGATCGAGTCCAAGCTAAACTTAGCCTTTGATTATGTTTTAATCTTGGTCGTTGATATGTCAACAAGAGATTATAAGGAGGAGCCCGATGGGCATTTGTAGAACACATCGAGTGAGAGATCTAGAAATCGAATTCTCAAGAGAGCAGCGCGGCAATTGCCGGAGAGAGATTGAAAGATTTCTTGCAGTGAGGGGCAGTGATAGTTGGTCGGTGGAAGATTTTCCAAATCTGAAGGGTGCAAGGCAGAGAAGGCATCGAGAACTCTAGAGAGGCTACGCAGTGCCACGCAAAGGCAGCACAGAGCTTCAACGGGAGTCCACAATCTTGCCAAGGAATAGTCGAGATCGACTGTCAGAAGTCAGGGTGTGAGACCAAAAGGCCAGAGGGTCGAGTTTCCAGTGAGCAAGAGATCAAGTACAGGTGTAATGCAGTCCCAACAGCAGTGACACAATAACTGCGTGGGAAGACGTAGAGACTGCACAGAGACTACGCAGAGGTCTCATCTCCAATCAGATCAATGTCGGATTTCCCGAGACAGTGTGAGATATTCTCACTAACTCTTTGTCAGATTTTATCTCTGTATCGCATAGTTAATTTGGGCATCCAGTGACATGTATTCAGAAAACTACTGCATAATATTAAAACCCTCATCTGTTGCATTGGTTTCCCCACATTGGTTTTTTCCAGGGACATTGTCCAAAAACAACAGTGTTCATTGTGTGTGTTTATTTTTTTCCTGCTTAGTATTTTGGTTCCACAGTACCTTTATGTTGTGAAGGCTGCAGCAGAATTTATTTCAATGTTTACCTTGAAACAGCGTAAATAACTTGATTCAGAATTAAAAAGTTGAAGAAATAATATCAGTTGTTGCATTAGGGATTCTAATCTATGAATTTTCACAAGCAGCACATAAAACAATAGACACCAGATGTAGGCACTATGGTAAGGCAAAACCCCCCTCGAGGGGAAAACCCAGTCAAGAAATTATTCCTTTCAATAGTATTCTTTGAGACTTTTCACCCTAAACAAAGACCAGACCTTCCCTCCACACCAAGTCAGCCTCCAGAATTTCGACCCCTTTTTCAGCAACTTCGACTAGGGAGCAATTTCCAACAACATACAGCTTCCGGAAACAGTAAAACTTGGAAGACTTTGATCCCCCAAACCAGAGCATGAAACAGAGAGAGAGAGAGAGAGGAACCAAAATTTCGCTTTTTTTCTTCTCCTTAGACTTCCCCAAACTCGCACTTCTTTCGGCTTCCTGGCAACAAACATCAAACTTCTTCCCAGCTACAAGAGATATCGAACTTCTTGTGAGAGAGTGCTCCAAATGAATGCGAATTGCTTGTATTTATAGGCTTCATGTGAGGTCGAATAAAGGTCCTTAGGCCGACTTGATCTCTTCTAGGCCGACTTGATGTGGAGGATACATAGATCATATTTGACTCAATACTAAACCTTTTTACATGATTCAAAAGCCCAAGAAGTGTCTTTTTAAAAGTACAATGACTTTATTAACTCAGAATAAATCCTAGAAGTCCTCAATGGGGACTTTAACCTAAAACATGGTGACCCAAGCATGAAACCCATGCTTTAATAAGTCAAAATAATAATAATAATAAATTGTTTTCTTTATTCTTTTCACAAGTACATCACAAGATGACTCAATTACATTAAATGAAGAACGAACCTAGTTACATTTTCCAACACAATATAGCCTTCTAGCCTTGGACGCAAGGCCTAAAGGCCCTTTTTACCTTAGCCACAAGGCCTAAGAGGACAATCTTTGGTTGTGTTGTATATTTTCATGTACCAAAGGACAAAAGTAACAAGTTCGAAGCCTATGGGAAGAAAGGTGTATTTGCTGCGTCTAGTAAAGATTCAAAGGCATATCGAATTTATGTACCTAGCCAAAGTGATGTGGAAGTGAGTAGAGACGTTACTTTTGATGAAGACTTTGTCCGCAGAAAAGCAAAGTACCTCCCTATCACAAGGAATGATAATGATGATGTTGCTAAAAGTCAAGAGGAACCTTCGATGGATGAACCTATGCCCGATGTTGATGGCCCAATGGATCCACTTGATCCACCTCCAAGTGATCCCTCTACCTCAAAGAAAAGACCACTATGGCTTCAAGATACACTTCAACATGTTGAGAATCATGTTGTCCCAAGTGGAACATTTCAGGAAAGTAAGATGTAGAAATTTGATAACCCACTCCGGTTTTCAGTTTCTCCTTATTTCTCCCATAAAGTTAAATGCCCATTCACATAATCATACATTCAACAAGTTGGACAAATAAATATTTTCTGAAAACACTAATTCTGGAAATTTCAAAATGCTGGAAATTACAAAAAATAAAAACACATATTTTCGGCGACACAGAAATTTGACATGCTAATTTTTGGTCAATATGACCTTGGAAAACCCCCCTACAACTCTTGGGGAAAACCAATTCGAAAGCTTCTCTTTATTTCTGAATATGCTTTTACAGTGAACAGAAAAACACAGTAAAAATTATAGCAACTTCACAAATGTACTTATCTCGAAAATCGTCCACAAACTCCGCCCCAATTTTCATGCCAATGCAAAACAGAAATTTACAGAGAAATGTACAGCACTAAATGTTGTACGGACATCATAGAAAACTGTGCTGGAACAGTTCTACGACCAGGGAAAATTTTAAGGATGGAAATTTATCTTAAAGATTAAAAGCGTTGGCGAATCTTACTAATCCATAATATGAAAACTATAATATTATGGGCAATATTTTAGTAAAAATATTAAAACTTCTAATGATTTTATATAGTCTCTATAAAATTTTGGCGAGTTTTAAGGTAAAATAATTTTTCTTATAAAATTTGAGCGAATCAATTTTAGGAAAAAATGGAAATTGGCGAACCTTTTTTTTGGAAAAGGCATGGAAAATTAGCCCATCTACAAATATTGGCCCCTAAAATTTTCCCTGTACGACCTCCTCGAAAACTGTGCTGTACGGCTGCCTCTAAACTGTTGTACGACTGCCTCGATTTCTGTGTTGTACGCCTACCTCTAAACTGTTGTACAGCTCCCTTGGTTTTTGTGCCTGCTTATGCTGTACGGACCTCGAAAATTGTGCCTCCTTGTTGTACGGACTTCAAAAAACGTGCCAATATGGCAGCAATAAATGTTGTTCTCCCTTCCTCAATTTTCGTGCCCACTTGCCTTGAAAACCGTGCTCTTGCTTTGTTGTACGGATTTGTTGAATCTCCTTGCTGTTGTCCTCTTTCTTCTCACTGCTCAGAAATGTCTCATTTTCTTTCTCTCCTCCTCTCTCAATCTGCTCATGAAAAACTGAATGATCTTTTCCCTGTTTTCCTCCTTTAACCTAACCCTAAGTGACTTTTGGGGAATCCCTAAATCCAATGGTTGAGATAGCTTTAAATATAAGGTTGAGATTAAATGTGCATTTAAATCTCACTTTCTATTTTTTAATTCACCCCACTTTAATAAAAACCCTCTTAGTCATTTATTTCCAAAGTCACTTTTCACTTTCGAATTTCACATTGACTTTATTAAAGTCACTTTAAAATTAAACTTAGTAACTTTATCACTTAAAGTTACTTTTAAATTAGATTTGACTTTATAACTTATAAAGTCACTTTAGGAGAAAAAGTGAAATACATTTGGACACTTTTCCCTAGGCCAAAGATTAAAGCCTTAGAGAACCACCTGTCCTCTGGTAACCAAACTTCAACACTCCCTCTTACCGAGGAAGATGTTCCTCACCACACCCATCTTGTCTCTGAAGTAGACATGCTTGCCCCATGGTAAGGCTTTGGTAAATATATCTGCTACCTGCTTATCTGTGGGATATACTCAAGCTTCACAGTTCCCTTCTGAACATAGTCTCTGATGAAATGATATCGGATGCCAATATGCTTTGACCTGTCATGAAATACTGGATTCTCCGTGAGTTTAATGCAACTCTGATTATCACAGTAAACCATTGAAGGTCTCAACGGCTGACCAAATAAGCCAAACAACATCTTGCGAAGCCATATGGCCTCACAACTAGCTAGATTGGTTGCCATGTACTCTGCTTCCACTGAACTCAAAGCTACTGACCGTTGCTTTCAGTTAAACCACGACACCACTGCCGAGCCCAAACCCAAAACAACACCCTGAAGTGCTCTTCCTATCAGAAGCACAACCTGCCCAATCAGAATCAGTGTAACCTGCCAATCTCACTCCATCTCCCTTCCTATAATCCAGACCATACTCCATTGTCCTCTGCAAGTACCGCAAAATGTGTTTTGTAACAACCCAGTGCACCCTCCTGGGCTCACACATGAACTGGCTCATCGTGTTGACTGCAAAACATATATCTGGTCTAGTGTTGACCAAAAACATCAAGGAACCAATCAGCGTTCTATACAATGTGGAATCCACCAACTCGGAATCTGAAGCGTGAAGCTTCTTCCAGTTGGTGATCATATGTGTCGACATGGGTCTACAATCCTCCATGTGGAATCTACTAAGGATGTCCACAATATACTTCCCCTGTCCCAGGAAGAAATGCCCCTCCTCCTGCCACACCTCCAAACCCAAGAAGTAATGCAGCAAGCCAATGTCCTTCATCTTGATCTCCGAAGCAAGATCTCTCTTGTAGCTCTCTATGAGTCTCTTTGCACCCGTAATGACCAAGTCATCCACATACAGCACCAGAATGAGAGGCCCCTCACCTATTACAATAAAGTATAGGTTCAGATCTGCATCAGTCTTTGTGAAACCCATCTCCTGTAAGTACATTTCAATCCTGGAGTACCAAGCTCTAGGAGCTTGCTTCAGGCCATAAAGTGCCTTCTTCAGCCTGCATACATGGGACTCCTTCCCATGCGCCTCAAAGCCCTGTGGCTGCTCAATGTACACATCCTCTTGTATGAAGCCATTGAGAAATGTGGTCTTCACATCCATCTGGTGGATCTTCCAACCCATCTCTGCTACTATCGATATAATGGAGAAAATGGAAGTATATCGAGCCACGGGAGCGAAGGTCTCCTCATAATCAACTCCCTCTACCTGGGAGAACCCTCTAGCCACAAACCTTGCCTTGAATTTCTCAATGCTGCCATCTGCAGCATGCTTTACCTTGTAAATCCATCTAGAAGTAACCACGGATTTGCCCTCCAGCCTCGGCACCACCTCCCAAACATCATTCTTCATGATAGAAGAATACGCCTCCTGCATGGCCTCTCTCTAGACCTGCTGGCTAGCTACCTCCTCATAGCTAGAAGGCTCAGAGTCAACGATGTTGGCAACCATTGCCATATAGCTACAGAAGCTCTCAAGTGGTCTGCTCTCTCAACCCGGTCTCTTCGGCCTAGCAACAAATGTGGCCTCTCTCAAGGTATCCTGAAGCCACTTGGGCTTCCTCTTCCTTGAGCACTTCTCCCACTAGAGAACGAAACTCCTCATCCACATCAGCGCCTGAAATCCTGAATGTCTGTCTGTTGTCCTCCTCCCTGAACCTTAACCTATAGATGCTAAAGTACCGTGTGAACTGTCCATCAGTGGACTACCTAGTGAAGTGCTCTACAGACTGCTCTGCATGCTGCCCGAAGCACCACCCCTCTGACTCTGCGAGCCACTACTCATTGATGGACCTGACACCGTAATCGATGTACCTCGTTATCCCTGCCTATTGGATCCTTGTAACTGACTCAGCTATTCCTGAGGTTCTGGCTGATCCAGATACTCTAACTCCCGTGACCTCCTGAACGCCCTGTCCTCCTCGAACTTCACATCCCACCTGACAATAACTCTCCTCTGTGCAGGAATATAAATCCGAAAGGCTTTCGAGGTCTCACTGTAGCCCACAAAGATACAATTCTCTTCAGTGGGCTCTAGCTTGGTCCTCTTCTCCTTGGGTACGTAGGAGTATGCAATACACCCAAAGATACGAAAATGACCAATATCAGGCTTCTTCCCAGAAAAAGCCTCCTCCGAAGTCACATGCCCCAAGGCACGATGCGGACTCCTGTTCTGCAAATACACAGCAGTGTTGCAGGCCTCCGCCCACAAAAACAATGGTAACCCCTGATCATGTAGCATGGCTTTGGCAACCCCAACGATGGATCTATTCTTCCTCTCTGCAACCCTGTTCTGTTGGGGGTTGTAAGGAACTGTGAACTCCCTCCTAATCGCTACCTCTGCACAATAATCAACAAACTCACCAAGGGTGTACTCCCCTTCATTGTCCGACCTAACGAACTTGATCTTCTGACCTGTTTGAGTCTCCACAAGAGCTCTGAACTCTTGAAACCGCTTCAAGAAATAAATCCAAGTCTTCCTGGAGTGATCATCAATGAATAAAACATAGTACTCATGTCCACTCAAGGAAACATGAGACATCTGACCGCTCACATCAGTATGAATCAAATAAAGTATCCCAGTCGATCTGCTGTCACTACTGGGAAAAGGGGATTTGGCAAACTTGCCCATAGCACATCCTCTGCATGTATCTCGGTGATCAGAACTGAAATCTGGCACACCTGTAGTGATCTCTCGCAATGTCCTCAAGGCTCCATGATACATGTGCCCCATCCTGCGGTGCCAAATCTCGCACAGCTCTGAACAGCTAGCTCTACTGCCAGTACTACTGCTCAATGCCAAAAAGGGCTAAAATGCAAACTTGTACACTTTTGCATGGCGTACACCAACCTCTCTAGCTGAATCAGCTGGAGGGCCCCTGGGATATATAAGCACATGTCCTCTCCTGAACAATACCTCATACCCTTTGTCCTCTAATGCTGAGACGGATATAAGGTTCTTCTTCATCCCTGGCACATATAGAACATTCGACACTTTCAAGGGAGTTTTGGGTTCCCTATCAAATGTCAATGTCCCCACACTGACTGCTCTAACAACGTTGTCATCTCCGAGTACTACCTCTATGTCAGTGCCACTCTCTGAAAGCTCTGAGAAGTACTCACGGACTCCTGTCATATGACGTGAAGCCCCACTATCAACATACCAAATACCTGAAGATGCTCCACTAATGGAGGGAAATGCACACTCCCTCTCAACCTCTGTGGCAGGTGATCCTGCACTAGTGGACTCACACGAAATGACCTAAACTCCCGGTCAAAGCTCTCCGAAAAGTCCTCTATCTCTGCTAATGCTGCCATGGTCTTGTTCTTCCCCTTCTTCTTCTTCTCCAGACACACAACTGCATAGTGTCCCATCCTCTTACAATTCCAACACTTCACCTTGGAATAGTCCTTCTCCTTGTTTGCCTACTGCTTCCCTTTACCTTTGCCTTTGCCCCCACCACCACTTGTGGAAGCTTACTTCTTTCCCTTGCCCTTCTTGCCCCTTGCTAACAATGCTACTTCCTCATCCTCCTCCACTGGTTTGGCTACCCCAAGCTGGTTCTTTCTGATTTCATTTTGTATGCAATCATCCCACAACCTCTCCTAAGAGGGAAGGGTCTCACGTGCAACAATCCCATCAGCAAGGCTCAGCCATGAAATGGGAAGGCCATCCACACCAACTCAGTGGGTGGAATGACCTCTCCAACTGTTGCCAACTCATCTCTCACATTAGTGATCTTTGTGAGGTATGCAGTAGCACTATCAGTCTTTGCCATCTTAATGGCCTTCAGCTTCTCCCTTAGGACCATTTTTCTGTTCTCATTGGTACTCTGGTAGAGATTGGTCAAGACTGTCCACATCTCATGAGCAAGTCTCTTTCCTCTCACATGAGGAATACAATGGTCTTTAACACCATCCAGAATTAGTCTCTTACCCTTGTTATTCTTCTTGTTAAAGTTTGCCAACTGAACAGCATCAGTAGGCACATTCACAGGGTTTTGTTGGGTATTCACCATTATACCCCAGACTTCTGCCTCCTCAAAGATGCTCTGCATTCTTTCCTTCCATATATTGTAGTTGCTATGTCCATCCAACCTATCCTCCACCCTCAAGCCCAAAGACATGTTTGCTGTCCTAATAAACTGAAAATGACACTGCTGTGGTAAAGGTTCAGTTTTCTGTGTGAAAAATCAGCTCGCTGTAATTTCTCTTTGCTGTCCCAAACTGCACTTTTCAGCAAACTAGCTCCAATACCATGTAGAAATTTGATAACCCACTCCGGTTTTCAATTTCTCCTTATTTCTCCCATAAAGTTAAATGCCCATTCCCATAACCATACATTCAACAAGCTGGAAAAATAAATATTTTTTGAAAACACTAATTCTGGAAATTCAAAATGTTGGAAATTGCAGAAATAAAAACACAAATATTTTCAACCACATAGAAATTTGACACGCTGATTTTTAGTCAATATGACCCTAGAAAAACACCCTACAACTCTTGGGCAAAACCAGTTCGAAAGCTTCTCTTTATTTCTAAATATGCTTTTACAATTAACAGAAAAACACAATAAAAATTACATCAACTTCACAAATGTACTTATCTCGAAAATCGTCCACAAACTCTGCCTCGATTTTCACGCCAATGCAAAACAGAAATTTACAAAGAAATGTACAGCATTAAATGCTCTACGGACAGCATAGAAAACTGCGTCGGAACAGCTATACGACCTCCTTGAAAACTGTGTTGTACGGCTACCTCAAAATTGTTGTACGGCTGCCTTGATTTATGTGCTGTACGGCTGGCTCAAAACTGTACGGCTGCCTCGGTTTCTATGCCTGCTTCTGTTGTACATACCTCGAAAACAGTGCCTCCATGCTACTATACAGACCTTGAAAAATGTGCTAATATGGCAGCAATAAATGTTGTTCTCCCTTCCTTGATTTTCGTGCCCACTTGCCTTGAAAACAGTGCTCTTGCTTTTTTGTACGGATTTGCTGAATCTCCTTGCTGCTGTCCTCTTTCTTCTCACTGCTCAGAAATGTCTCCTTTGCTTTCTCTCCTCTTCTCTCAATCTGCTCATGAAAGACTGAATGATATTTTCCGTCTTTTCCTCCTTTAACCTAACCCTATGTGACTTTTGAGGAATCCCTAAATCCAATGGCTAAGATAGCTTTAGATCTAGGGCTGAGATTAAATGTGCATTTAAATATCACTTTCTATTTTTTAATTCACCCCACTTTAATAAAGACCCTCTTAGTCATTTATTTCCAAAGTCACTTTTCACTTTCTAATTTCACATTGACTTTATTAAAGTCACTTTAAAATTAGACTTAGTAACTTTATCACTTAAAGTTACTTTTAAATTAGACTTGACTTTATAACTTATAAAGTCACTTTAAGAGAAAAAGTGAAATACATTTGGACGCTTTTCCCTAGGCCAAAGATCAAAGCCTTAGGGAACCACCTGTCCTCCAGTAACCAAATTTCAACATAAGAAGCCCACCAGGTATTAAGGATACTTGGCTGCCATGAGTACTATCTTTCAAACCAAACCTTGCACTTTCGAAGAAGTTGTGAAGCACTAGGTATGAAAAGATGCTATGGTTGAGGAATCTGAGTAAACCATGAATAACAATGTCTGGGAAGTGGTGCCTAGAACCAAGGACAAGTCCGTGGTCACTTCAAGATGGATCTACAAGATTAAACATGGAGACGATGGAAGTGCTGAAAAATACAAAGCAAGGTCTGTGGCTCATGGGTTTTCTCAAAAGGAAGGAGTTGGCTATGATGAGGTATTTGTACCAGTTTTCAATACACCACTATAAGATCCATAGTTTCTCTTGCTACAAATCAAGGATGGATTTTGCATCAAATGGATGTCAAGACCGCATTCTTACAGTCTCACTTAAGGAAGAAGTCTACTTGGAAAAACCTCAGGGGTTTGAAGAGGAAGAAAGAAGGACACATGTATGCAGTTTCAAGAAAGCCCTCTATGGGTTAAAGCAAGCCCCTAGGGCTTGGTATGAGAGGATTGACAACTATCTCATGAAGTTGGAATTTACAAGGAGCTATGTTTATCCGAACTTATACTTCAAGGTTGAAAATGACATCCCACTTATTTTGGTCTTATATGTTGATGATCTATTTCTCACTAGTGCGGACCCTCTCATTTATTGATGTAAGAGGGAGTTGACTTCCAAATCTTATATGAAGGACCTAAGATTGATGCATTACTTCCTAGGCTTGGAGGTCTAGCAAAAGCCAAGTGAGATTTTCTTTCTCAAGGAAAATATATTGTGAAGTTGTTAGAAAGATATGGCATTGTGGAATGCAAGTCAATGACTACTCCGATGGAACTAAATTTCAAGAAGCTATGTGGAAGTGTTGTTGTTCCAAATTTGGTAAATCCTATTGAATATAGACAACTTGTGGGAGCTTTGATGTTCTTGGTGAACACATGACCAAACATATGCTTTGTTGTTAATACATTGAGTCGATTTATGATTGAGCCTCATCATATACATTGGGTTGCTACAAAGAATCTTCTAAGATATCTTCATGTTATCATCTAAGGGTTGAGATACACTATCAGGGATCTAAGACTACATGGATATACTAAAGCCAACTGGGTTGGGAGTTTGGTGGATAGAAAAAGCACGTCTAGATGTTTCTCTTTAGGGTTTGCGTCAATTTCATGGATGAGTCGAAAACAAAAGTCTGTTGCACTAGGTATCATGGAGGTTGAATATATTGCAGCTAGTATGGCTTGTTGTGAAGCCATTTGGTTGAGGAAGCTCTTCAGTGAGCTATTTGAGCACGTGTTGGATACCACCGTCATTTATTAAGATAATCAAAGTGGAATTTCCTTCCAAAGAATCCTGTGTTCCACAACCGATCCAAGCATATTGATATTAGGTATCATTTTATCCGAGATTTGGTACAACGGGGAGCAATAAGGCTCCAACACATTAGGACAGATGAACAGGTTGTTGACATCCTCGCAAAGGCTTTGGGATAGGCCAAGTTCTTAGCCTTCAACGAAAGACTTGGAGTCGTGGAAAGACCCTCCCATGAGGGTCCTGCTTGAGTTGGACATTGAGCTCTGGCAGCCCCTGGAGGTCGGGTTGGTACTTCTTGGAGCTATACGAGCACAGGGTGAGTGGTTCACCTTCCCCTGTGGAGTACATACCCCAGCATGTGAGCACAAGGTCAGTGGTTCACCTTCCCCTATGGAGTACACTATATGAGAACAGGGTGAGTGTTTCACCTTCCCCTGTGGATACCCCAGCATACATCTACCCTTGTAGTCTAGGACTCTTGAGAAGTACCTCTCATTTGGTCAAAGAGTTGGGAAAAGTGGTTAGGGTTAATTAGTACTACCGACTTACACGTCTATTACTATTGCATTCCCTATGACTAGGATGCATGGTGTTCAACAGCTTGATAACTAAGGATCGAGCCTGGTAGGGGTTCTACCCCCTGGACATGAGGACTTGCCTTTGTCATTTTGGCGAGGGTGGTAGGGTCTTGTGACCCACCCTCTTTCAATCCCTTCGCATTGGTCTATGATATCAATCTTTAGCAGAGACGAGACAAGTTGTAGAGATGGTACATGATGGACATGATGGCATAGCAGTGGATGGATGTTGACAAGTGGAAGTCCTCCCTTGTTGAGAGGGAGTGTTAAAGAGTGCAACTAGGGGTTGATTCCCCCCCACTTGGAAGCCCCTTCATGATGCCTCATTTACACCCATGGATTACCCTTAATGACATCATTTTTCACTTGGAAAATATGAATTTTTACGCCTTTGCAAATGGCTCTTTTTCAAGTCCGCCTCATCTCCACAAATCAGCTCCCTTGGTCAAGGGACATGACCCTTGGCTCCCACATTGTTCACTATAAATACACCATAAGGCCTCCTCATTTTGGCATCTCATCATCACATCAAAAACATCTCTCCTCTGATTGGTTCATACCAACGTTGCACGAAGCGGGGACGTTTTTTGGAAGCGAGGACACGGAAGCGTCATTTTCCAAAAATTTAGGAAGCGAAGCATTTCGGAAGCGTCTAGTATATATATATATATATATATATATATATATATATGTATGTATATTTTTGCATTTATATTCAAAACAAACATCCCAAATACCATATTAGTTGTAGAAGACATGAAAACATGCATATTTTTACATAAATCAAGATAGATATGACATCCATGATTCCTTGTACATCAATAATTAATTATTCGAGCATCAACCATCTAGATTCTAGATCCTAGCAATTACGAACATACAACAAATTTTTAAGCATACTATAAAACATAAAACATTTAAGCATATCGCATAATACATATTGTTAAACATAAAACATTTAACCATATTATAAAACATAAAGCATATTATCTATCAAGTGAGCAACAGTCAACATTAGTCATGTCCAAAATTCAAATAATAATGTTTACAAAATAGGCCACTTGGCCACCACCAAGACAAAAAAGTTCAAATTCACAACAAGCCAAAAAGTCTAATCTATGACAAAAGTAGTAAATTGTGAAAATATCTACTAATATCTCCTCCTTCCACCACGAAGAGTACGTGACGGTGGGCCTCTACGTGGTGGCAATGAAGAAGATGGTGGCTGTGGAAGTTGTGGCATTGGCACTGGCACTATGCAACTGATGAAGACAAAGCCCTTGTTGTTGGTGTTGAACCATGGAACCTAGGAAGCAAGGGACCAGTGGGGGTGGCATCTCAACTCGATCATCATCACAATGGATAAGAGCATCCTCTAATTGATCTAAGCTCCTCCTCCTTCACTCCACCAAGCTCTCCTCAACTCTCTCTTCTCCAAGCTCTCTTCTCCTCTCTTTCTCTTCTCTTCTCCAAGCTCTCTTCTCCTCTCTTTTCCAAGCTCTCCAAAAACACAAGTGAGCAAATGATAGGTGAAAGAGAGCTTATTTCTTTTTCATTCTATCCCTAACTCAACACTAACCCACCCTCTAATCCAACTCAAGTCAAAAATTAAAAATTAAAATTAAAAAAAAAGTAGACTTTTTTGCTGCGTCAGTCGGATCCGTACGGCGTTGTACGGAAGCGGTCGCACTCCGTACGGATCCACCTCCGAAGTGTGCCGCTTCCATACGGCGATCCGCCGTACGAAACACGGATCCAGCGGTACGGATCCAAAATTCCAGGAATCGCAAATTTTTTTACAAAATGCGTTTCGGAAATTCTGAAACGTGTTTCGTACAGCAGATCCCATACGGTTCTGTATGGTACCCGTTTCGGGGGTTGAAGCCGGGGAGGTGGGACGTTTCCAGCAACAGTGGTTCATACACTTCTGAGGCAGCTTCATCTCTCACATGTGTGAAGTGTTCACTGGACTGTTTTTCTTCTGCGTTGACTTTCTGTTTCAGCCAACTTTCACCAGCGTTGACCAAGGAGTTTTTGGACTGTTTTGACTGTTTTGACTTGGGGAAGTTCTGTTTGGGCAGGCCGCATTCATTGGCACACAGATCGAAGATTTCTGGGCAGGTTGACCAGCGTTGACCGCAGGCTAACTGCAGACTTAGGCCGCATACAGTTGACCAAAGTTCGACTAATTTTTTTACTGTTTTGGGTTGTCCTTGACCTGTTCAAGAGGCTGAGTTTCTTGTTGGTTTGACCGAATTCTTTGGAAGTTGTTTCACTGCTATTTGACGGCTATTGACTTGATTGATTAGGGCACGTTGACTGCTGCTATCTACTTCAGCAATTGCAGACTTGGAACAGGATTATTGTTGATCAGTTTTGGGCTTCTTGTTTATCATCATTGCACTAAATTGGATCTTCTCTCTCTGCTGAACATTTGATATTAATCAATAAGAAGGATTAGTTGGGTTTTCCCCATTGTGGGGTTTTTCCCTAGCATTAGCCTAAATCTCTGTGTTCATTGTATTGGTTTGTCTTCCTGTGCATTGTTGATGATGCTCTATCTACAATTACTGTCAATGGTTATCTAAAGTGAATGCTAACTGATTGCTACTAAAGTTTACTATGATTGCTATGGAATCTGAAGTGGAATTATTATTGGGCTGATAATACATTGAAGTAATTGTTGCAAGCATAGAACATACCATAAAAATTAGCAAGGCTGAGCCCTACAGGCTAGAGCAAAGTATCTGATGAAGGCCAAGTTTGGGACACCATTCCGAAACGAGTTTGTGAATATTTCTTGGTTATCTGCCATAGGATATTCGTTGTGAGGTTGTGTTGCTTTTGATGTTGTGTTTATCATTGGAGATGAGGACCTCAGACCAGACCGAGTTCTCTACCACATATTTGAGAAAACATGCTGGTTATAGATCAAGTCTAAGTTGTTGTTGACCAAATCTAGCCCGTTTAGTCCATAGAGTAGAGAGCCCGAGTTTCGGCCTATTTTGGCCACAGAACAGAACAGGAAGAGGAATGTTTTGAAGATTGATTAGGTTTGGTTCGAAGTTGAAGAGAGAATGTTTGATGCAGCAGTTGTGAGGCTAAATAAATCTTAGTGAAAAGACAAATCAAAGGGGGCAGACCTGAAGTTGAATCTCTGCAAGCAAGATCAGATTTAATCCTTTACTATGGCATGATCTAACATCTCTAATTGATATGAAATCTGAGGTATGTGCTAGAGCCTTCTTTTGTAGTAAAGAAGATTACATTGAAAGAAAGCAGTGAAGTGATTGGTCAATCGTACGTGGGTCATTGTCCATAGTACAGGAGCCCACATTATTTTCTTCTGATTTTTATCTTCAGGGTGACAAGGTGATGCTAGGCAAGAAAGCTGGAGCTTCCTTCAGGAAATCGCCGCCTCCCTCTAGTAGGAGCTGGTAAATCAGGGGTAGTAGCTCCTTCCAGTAGTGGTTGATAAACTGGAAGTTGGAGCTTCCTTCAAAATATAAATAGATTGCTAATATAAATTGTATATCTTTGATGTAATGTGATTGGTTAAAGCTCTGTGATCTTTAAATTGTTGAAATCAATATTTTGAAAATCGCAATCGGGATTAAATCGGCGAGGGGAAAAAATCGGCACATACAAAAATATTCATTTTTTTTCAATTTTTTTAATATCTAAAGCACCCACAACATAAAATAAATGCATTGACACATAAATATGAAAAAAAAAACTAATATATAAGACGTGTAATATCATGTCTAGTGCTACATCACACATAATAGTGAATCATGTCCTAAATACTAAGTCTTGAGTCTCAACTCAACCTCAAAATATCAACAAAAAATATAATAATGTATCTCATATCATGAGTCATAATGTTATATACAAAGGAATGCACCAAATAACCTATACTATTGATTTCCTCTGCCCCTCTTGCGAGAAAATGTAACAGCTTTCCCTCTAGACAAAGAAGCTGGCGGGGCTCGCAATGGACTCTGTTGTGCTCCAGATCCTAAAGCACTAGGAGCTAAAGGAGGCAGAACACGTCCTCTACCGGTGGCAGGGGTAGGTGGTGTCACCTCCTCCTCCTGCGGTTGCTCCTCCTCCTCCTCATGAAACTCATCATTGATTCATCGCTACTAGAAATGGGATCATCAACAAGAGATACATAAACATCATCTAGCTCAAAGTCTTCAGACTTGGATTGCTCAACCTTATAACACGATAGAAATTGAAAAAGTTTAACATGCCTAACCAATGATTTTGGTTTTGAGTGAAGGGTTCATCTCCTCAACCTTAAAATGCGGTAGAAAAAGATTAACATGTCTAACCAGTTGTTTTCCTTTGAGTGAAGGGTACATTCTTGTTAAGGCCACAGTAGGGGAGTTCAACAATCAATACCACCAACATCAACAAAGTTCAACAATCAATGCCACCAACATCAAGGTTCTTAAAGGACTTCATACTCTTGATCAAATGCCAATCTCATACCCTTACACATAATAGAATCAAATGGAAACAATGCAAATCCCCAACCCATGAAACCCTGAAAACCATTAAGTCTGCTGAATTTTGAGTGAAATCTAAAATTCTAGTTTCTCCATATGAAATCCAATGAGGTCGAAACCACTCTTAAACATCCTGAGTCATTTCATGGTAATGCTAAAAATTTAAGTAAAAGGGAAATATCACTTTTACTTTAAGAATTTAACATTACCATTAACTGCCAACAGGGTGTGTTAGGAAAATGAGAGGGCTGCAAAAATGACAAAAAAAAAAAACGATTTTTGAACTTATAGGGTTGCTGTTTGATGGGCCCACGATTTTTACCAAAAAAATCGCGATTTTTTCACGATTGGCAATTTTTTCAAAAAATCGTGGAAAAAATCGGTGATTTAATCGTTTTCTTGAAAAAATCGCGATTTTATCGCGATGTTCAAACCACTAGTTGAAATTAATGAAACACTGATTCATCCCCCACCCCCTCAGTATTTCCAACAGATGAGAGGTCTCATAATCCTTATCTTTTATCCTTCAACCTACCCACCCCTAGATCTAACATCTAGGAGTGCTTTAGCACTCACTGTGTGGCTAAATTAGACCATATAGATTGTTGTCCCTGTCATTTCCTGCGTTTATGCAGGCTGATATAATAGGACAGCAAGCTATTCTATCCTATAACTTATTAACCAGCAGTGCAAAGTGAAAAGTAGGACCATATTTAGTTAGGATATTTTCTGTAAATCAAATTTGACTGGTTACACGATATATTTTATGCCATTTGGTGTCCTTTCACTTGATGTTTAATTTTATGCTGCTAAATCATACACAAAAACAGCAGAACAATCCCACACATTAACTCCCCCACACATTGGCCCCATTTAAGGAACTAGTCTTACATGGAGTTAGTTGGGGTTACTATTGGGAATTATCCCTTGACCTTTTAAGTGGTAGTTAGATTTGAAGAGTGGGGGGCTGGCCAAGGTGACAGTGGATCCCTGCCCTGTATGTACCCATCCAGCAGGTTGCCAAGACCTCAGCAACCATGCTAATCAGATCAGTAACATGATCTAAATTAAGTATATAATGCAAAATAGACTATTCATAGATGCCTTCACACGGAAATACCTTTGTTACCATCACGTTTTATAAACATTATAAAAAGAAAACTCGTGAATATAAACTAATCATGCTCAAACACAAGACTAATTATTTCCTTGTGATTGCTATTATAATTCTATAGATCATAATAGTCTCCCTTGAAAGAAACTTGTAATGATGATCACCTGCACTTCATACAAAATTCATGGGCACTTAAAGATGGGAAAAAAGGTCTCTTTGTAAAAGTGATGCATACTGCTTATAAAAGAGTGTGTTAATTTAAAATATCTACAGTATACTAAAATATACTAAATCAAGTTGACAGTAACTGCAACTCTGCTAATTTGCACTTGCCATCACAGAAAAAAGTGAGAAAGCTGATAAATTGGAGATGCAGAAAGAAAGTGAAAATTGGAGTAACAAAACCACAAGATCAAAAATATTTTCCAAATTTGAGGCACTTATCTTAGACCTTTCTAGGTCCATGACCATATCCTACCATTATTATTGGGACCTGTGTACTTGTATTCTATGGTGAGTATAGAAACATATTACTTGTACCTCTCCATTTGATGTCGGGACTGAATGATATGTCGAGTGATCATTAAAAACTTCATTTGTTATCTTTCCACAACCATCTGGCTCACTCTTGCTGCAACCGCAAGTTACCCTGCAAGCAGACACTAGTAGATCATCATTTGTATATCAGTTACCATTATGGGAAAGGGCAACAGCCATGTGATTGTGGGATTGATCTGACCTGCTATTACTTCGATCAGACCCAAAATCAGCACTTAATTTGTTATCATCCTTTTTAAAAGAGGTTGAACCACAGTTGACTGAAGGACATCGACCTTGATAGAGATTCCCTTCATCCTGGGCACCTTCTACATCAAGGTCTGCTTCACCACTTCTACTTCCTCTAGGCAGCTCATTTATACAAGTATTCAGCATCCTATCAGTAGGTAACAAATCGTGTTCTTTCAATACATGATAGTCGTGAGAAGTATCTATTTGTGTGCTCATAGCATGTCCATCAAGACTGCCATGCAATCCATTGAATTGATGTGCTTCTGCCGGTAATGTTTGAGATTCATCCCGATTCTCATTGGACATTCCAATATCCTCATATTCATGTGATTCACAGTCTTGGCTCATGTCAAAAGGAGGTTCAAAACCCTATTGAAAACAGAAAACAAAGGTCAATGAAACAACGTATGTGATAAATATCTGAACTGAACCACCTTCTTTCACTACATAATCTGGACTATAACAAGTTTTAAGTTTTAAACAACTTTTATGGTTGTGATTAAATATTTCATTGGCCCAGTACACTTCTAACTTTTCTATTACTCTGCATGCTGAAAATGCAGTGTATAATTATCAAAGGATTCTTATCCATTAAATTGCATTGTCATAGTGATCAGAAAGTGAAATTTCCAATGTTCCTTTACTGTTTCACAGTGAGGAAGCCAGATTTAAAAAATCGCTTGACCATTTACAAGTTCTTTTAGGATACCTGCTACACACCATACTGTGAACGATTAGATACAATCTGCAGAAGCAGAGAAATAAGATGATCATAGTACCTGGAGCATGTTTAGAACAAAAAATGAGTTTGCAGTGATGCACCTGCCAAGATAAAATCAACCAATATGAAATTTCAATTTTAGAATGAAAACATATACATTAAACCTGAAGTACAACAAAGCATACAGAATTCTAAAGAGGCATGGAAAGTAAGAAAAATTATATGGCAGAAAATATGACTGAACAAAAATTGTGAAGTCCAAATAATATAATAGAAAATCACCAAGGGAAAGGGGAACTTTAGTATTAGAGCCTCATATGATAGTAAAAGCCTTCATTAAATCCATAAATTTAAGCAATAGACATCCACATGCCTCCTTGCTGACAACACTTTGGTTTCAACACTGGGGTAATAACATGCAATAAAGGTCCAACGCAAAAAATAAAAAATAACCATGCTTTGAAAAATGATGTGGTGGTGTGTAACAAGTATCAGGAAAAAAAAAATGAATTAAAATGGCATGATTGTATTGACTAAATATGAAATGATTAGTCATTATTCTATTTTCATAATCTTACGACCCTCGCGTTTAGGCAACCATAAAGGATCCTAGTGATAGCCCATGCTTTCTAACCTTCACAACTTATCCATTTGAGAAGTTGTATGAATGCATGGAACTAAACAAGAGTTGGTTTTGGGAGACAATAGGGTCATAATTCATTGCATTGCCAATGCACATGTGGAGCATAGAGGAGTTGAAGCATCTACCATATTGTGACACATGATAGATGGCCTTCCCAAAATCAAGTCAAAACAGCTTGTAAGGGAGTGACACATGATACAGCACAGTGGGCTCTTGGAAAGTTACCTCCAGGGAGACTTATGGACAAGGGCATTAGGCATACCTGGGATGCAGATCAACTAGGATCAATGAGGACATTGTTGAGCATCTGGGGAGACCACTGTTAGCAGAGACAGGGCTACGAGGGGATTATCAGTAGATTTGAGGCGGAGAGAGTGTCGTCCGGAGGATTACTCTTGAGCATTCAGGCATACTCTTGATCATTTTCTTTGGGACATACCCACCCATCATCCTCCAAAATGTTGCTTACAGTCACAGAGTGCTTGGTTGTTGCCCCTTGACACTCTCCATTCAGGCAGCAGAGCATGGGAGGCTCACCCTAGGTAGTTGGATGAGATACCGCGTGTCATGAGCCGGGAGGAGACTCTCTAGTTGAGACACTTGGTAGGTGCACGAGTTGACGGATACAGGCTTAGGGATGGCGTGGTTGATTGTCGAGGTAGCATATGTTCCACCCCTAGGCTCACACTTGAGGGACGGTGAATGGTAGACTTCGTCTACAGGAGGGTACCCAAACTCCGAGCAGTGTCCAAGTGTATCATGAGGAGTTGGGATAGCGGATTTCACTACGTGGTCTGGTAGGAGCAATGCAGGTTCGCATGCATGGGACAGACTCTTGATACTTGGGTTCCACCCAGGGGATACATACAAGGGACAGAGACGAGGGCCAGATGGGTTCTAGCAGGTAGCAGCGCTACGTAGCGACGTCCCGTGAGGAGTGGGAATTGTAAGCTCCCAGTATGGTTGGGGGATCCAAGGATCCGGTTGGTAAGCGAATCACTCCACTTTGTGATGAGCAGGGTCATGGCAGAGGGGGATCCAGTCCATTTTTGGTTTGACATATGGGGGATCACAGAGACCTCCACTGCATGGTGAGGCAGACTTTATCATGTTGTTGCTTAGGGTCGAGATTTGCAATGGAGGAGCAGACATGGGCATCATGGAAATGCTTGGGCGAGATGAGCTTGGCCTTCACAGATTTTTCGCCACTAAGCCCTAGTAGAGGGGGATACAGTCTTCGCACAATGGGGAGTATGTCATAGTCAGAGTAGCGCAGCATCAGCATGGTGGCACCTCTCCGATATTAGTGGGGGACCCGAGCATTACAGCTCAATCACTTTTAGGGATGAGTTGGCTACTACAGGGGGAGATTATGCAGATCTTCCATTGGGCTTTAGCGAGTCACCGATAGCATGAGGGACTTCATTAGCATCGCAGGTGGGCCAGCAGGATAATATCAGGGGAAGCTCACGTGAGCGAGACACTATCTCTGTAGGGATTAGGTGGTATCTTCGAGAGTATACTCTTGGAGTGCATGGGATAGCCTACGTGGTAGCACAACTTCACAAGGAGTTGGGCAGAATGCCACATTATCATGATCCCCTACTCATTGATGGTATACAGGGGACTTTTGGTACTTATACCAGGCAAGATAGTGAGTGGAGCGAGGGGAGCTTCAAGTTGGAAAAGATGGATTGGGATTCTGCTATTGAGGGACTCTTTCATGTCAAGACAGTGCAAAGGTCGGGGACGGTTCAGTGGCGCATCTAGGACCCTAGCACATTTTTGTAGTGACAGTGGGGAGCGTCAGCTAGAGAGGATGCTTGTTTAGGCATTGCTTGAGGACAAGAAAATTTTGGTGGGGAGGACTGTAATATTCTTGTTTACCAATTCTACTAACCGGAATATTCTTTTTGGCCAATTTTGATAATATCACAGTTTTGACTTAGGAAATGTGGATTTGGGGACCCACAAATAAACTTAGGCAATTACAAGCCTCGAAACATTAGGCTAAGGCAAAGTATTGCGGCAATAGTGGAGGATGGGGCCCAATGAGGATGCATTGCAGGCCACATGAATGTAACGCAACCATTGGTGTGTGTTAGAGGCTAGAGCCACGAGGTGGGGCCCAAGGGAACGTTGGGCAGCCTTGGATAAAAAAGAAGCATGAGGCTCATTTCTCTCATTCATTCATCTATTTCGAAATTGCCTTTGACAAGAGCACGCTTGAGTAGTGAGCCAAGTCTGCATGTGTTGTTCAGCACAGGGGCGTCTTCGAGCAAAGATCCCAGCCTTTGCTTCGATGGACTTCGAGTGTGTAGAAATTTTGACCCCACTCCAGTTTTCAATTTCACCTTATCACTCCCATATAGTTAAATGCCCATTCCCATAATCATACATTCAAAATTCTGGAAATGAAATAACTTTCTGAAAACACAAATTTTGGAATTTCACAAGTGCTGGAAATGCAGAAATAAAAACACATGAAAATAGTATAGCCACACTCAGAAAAATAACACTGTGATTTTTGGTCAATATGACCCTGGAAAAACCCCCCTACAACTCTTGGGGAAAACCAGTTTGAGAACTCTTCTTTATTTTTGAAAATTGCTTTTACAGTGAAACAGAAATACACAGAAAATTCCAGCAATCAAAAAACAGACTTATCTCGTTTTCCGTGCTTGACTCCACCTTGAAAAATGTGCCAAACAGCAAAACTTTCAAAACAAAAATTACAGCAAGAGATACCAGCATTAAATGTTGTACAATCTCCTCAATTTCCATGCCCAAAAATTTCGTATTGTTGTATGGACTATACGAAAAGTACAGCTGTCTTTTCAGCCTCTAAAATTTGTGCCCACTTAACCTCGAAATGCGTGCTGCCCACTAATGTTTCTTTCCCTCAAAATCTGCATTGTACGGACCTCACTTTTCATGCCCATTGTTGCTGTAATGAATGTTTCCTTCACTCTCCTCGATTTTCGTGCCAAGGTGCCTCGAAAATTGTGCCTCTAAATTGTTGTACGGATTGCTGAAATAAATGCCTTGGAATTCATGCCAAGGTTCTTCTCTCCTCCTTCTCCCTACTCAGAAATTCTACTTGCTCTCTCTTGCTCCTCTCAATCTGCTCATGAAATGAATGAATGACCATTTCTCTTCTTTTCTCCTTTTACCCTAACCCTAAGTGACTTTTGGGGAATCCCTAAATCCAATGGCTAAGATAGCTTTAGATTAAGGGCTGAGAATAAATTTGCATTTAATTCTCACTTTCTAATTTTTAATTCACCCCACTTAAATAAAGACCCACTTAGCCTTTTATTTCCATAGTCACTTTTTCACTTTCTAATTTTACATTGACTTTAATAAAGTCACTTTAAAATTAGACTTGTAAATTTATCACTTATAAAGTCACTTTAAAATTAGATTTGACTCTACCACTTATAAAGTCACTTTAGGAGAAAAGTACAAATACATTTGGCCACTTTTCCCTAGACCAAAGATCAAAGCCTTAGGGAACCACTTGTCCTCTGGTACCCAAGTTTTAACACTCCCTCTTACCGAGGAAAGTGTTCCTCAACACTCCCATCTTGTCTCTGAAGTAGATATGCTTGCCCCGTGGTAAAGCTTTGGTGAATATGTCCGCTACCTGCTCATCTGTGGGAATATACTCAAGCTTTACAGCTCCCTTCTGAACAGAGTCTATGATGAAATGATATTTAATCCCGACATGCTTTGACCTGTCATGAAAAACTGGATTCTTCGTAAGTTTAATGCAACTCTAATTATCACAATAAATCACTGAAGGTCTCAACGCCTGACCAATTAAGCCAAACAACATCTTGCGAAGCCATATGGCCTCACAACTAGCCAAACTAGCAACCATATACTCTGCTTGCGCTGAGCTCCATGCAACTGACTGTTGTTTCCAACTGAACAACGACACAACTGCCGAACCCAACCCAAAACAACACCCTGAAGTGCTCTTCCTATCAGAAGCACAACCTGCCCAATCTGAATCAGTGTACCCTGCCAGTCTCACATCTCCTTGTCTAATAATCCAGACCAAAATCCACTGTCCCCTGCAAGTAACGAAGAATGTGTTTTGCAGCAACTCAGTGCACTCTCCTGGGCTCACACATACACTAGCTCATCGTGTTAACTGCAAAACATATATCTGGTCGAGTGTTGACCAAATACACCAAAGTACCAATCAGTTGTCTGTACAAAGTAGGATCCACCAACTCGGAATCTGAAGCGTGAAGCTTCTTCCAATTAGTAATCATAGGTGTCGACATGGGTTTGCAATCCTCCATGTGAAATCTGCTAAGAATGTCCACAATATACTTCCCCTATCCCAGGAAGAAATGCCCCTCCTCCTGCAACACCTCCAATCCCAGAAAGTAATGCATCAAGCCAATGTCCTTCGTCTCGAACTCTGAAGCAAGATCTCTCTTGCAGCCCTCAATGAGTCTCTATGCACCTGTAATGACCAAGTTATCCACATACAACACCAGAATGAGAGGCTCCTCACCTACCACAATAAAGTATAGGTTCGGATCTACATCACTCTTTGAGAAACCCAACTCCTGCAAGTATGTATCAATCCTTGAGTACCAAGCTCTAGGAGCTTGCTTCAGGCCATAGAGTGCCTTCTTCAATCTTCATACATGGGACTCCTTCCCATGCACCTCAAAGCCCTGCGGATGCTCAATATAAACCTCCTCCTGTATTAAGCCATTGAGAAATGCGGTCTTCACATCCATCTGGTGGATCTTCTAACCCATCTCTGTTGCTATCAATATAATGGAGCAAATGGAAGTATATCGAGCCACGGGAACGAAGGTCTCCTCAAAGTCAACTCCCTCTACCTGTGAGAACCCTCTCGCCACAAATCGAGCCTTGAACTTCTCGATGTTGCCATCTGCAGCATGCTTTATCTTGTAAAGCCATCTGGAAGTAACCACTAATTTACCTTCAAGCCTCGGCACTACATCCCAAACATCGTTCTTCATGATAGAAGAATACTCCTCTTGCATGGCCTCTCTCCAGACTTGCTGGCTAGCTGCCTCCTCATAGCTAGAAGGCTCAGAGGCAACGATGCTAGCAACCAATGCCATATAACTACAGAATTTCTCAGGTGGTTTGCTCTCTCTAACCCCTCTCTTTGGCCCAGCAACAGATGTGGCCTCGCGCAAGGTGTCCTGAAGCCACTTGGGCTTCCTCTTCCTTGAGCACACTTCTCCCACCGGAGTGAAAGAATCCTCATCCTCATCAGAAGATTGAACTCCTGAAGGCCTGCCAACTGACCTCATGCCTAAACCTGTGCCTGTAGATGCTGAAGTACCATGTTAATTTTCCATCAGTGGACTACCCTGTGAACTGCTCTACATGCTACCCGAAGCACCACCCACCTAACTTTGAGAGCCACTGCTCACTAACAGACCTGACAATGTAATCAATGTACCTCCTGATCCCTTGTCCACTGGATCCCTGTGACTGACTCAGCTGCTCCTGAGGGTCTGGTGAATCCAGATACGCTAACTCCCATGACCTCCTGAAAGCTCTCTCCTCCTCGAATTTCACATCCCACCTGACAACAACTTTCCTCTTCGCAGGAATATAAATCCGAAAGGCTTTCGATGTCTCGCTATAACCAACAAAGATGCCCTTGTCTGCAGTGGGCTCTAGCTTGGTCCTCTTCTCCTTGGGAATATAGGAGTATGTAATGCACCCAAAGATACGAAAGTGACGAACATCAGGCTTCTTCCCAGAAAAAGCCTCCTCCGGAATCACATTGCCCAAAGCACGATGTGGACTCCACATCTGCAAGTACACAGCAGTGTTGCAGGCCTCTGCCCACAAAAACAAAGGTAACCCATGATCATGAAGCATGGCTTTGGCAGCCCCAACAATGGATCTGTTCTTCCTCTCTGCAACCCCATTTTGTGGGGGGTTGTAAGGAACTGTGAACTCCCTCCTAATGCCTGCCTCCACACAATAATCAACTCACCAAGGGTATACTCCCCTCCATTGTCCGACCTAAGGACCTTGATCTTCTGACCTGTTTGGGTCTCCACAAGAGCTTTGAACTCTTGAAACCGCTTGAAGACCTCACTCTTGGTCTTCAATAAATAAATCCAGGTCTTCTTGGAGTGATCATCAATGAATAAAACATAATACTCATAGCCACTCAAGGATACATGAGACATCCGACCACTCACATCAGTATGAATCAAGTCAAGAATCTCTGTCGATCTGCTGTGACTATTGGGAAAAGGGGATTTGGCAAACTTCCCCATAGCACATCCTCTGCATGTATCAAGGTGGCAGAACTGGAATCTGGCACACCTGTGGTGATCTCCCGCAATGTCCTCAAGGCCCCATGATACATGTGCCCCATCCTGCGGTGCCAAATCTCACACAAATCTAAACTGCTACATCTGCTGCCGATACTGCTACTCAATGCCATCGGGGGCTGGAATGAGAACTTGTACACCTTGGCATGGCGCACACCAATCACTCTAGCTGAATCAGCTGGAGTCCCCCTAGGATATATATATAAGCACCTGCCCTCTCCTAAACAACACCTCATACCCTCTGTCCTCCAATGCTGAAACAGATATAAGGTTCTTCTTCATTCCAAGCACATATAGAACATCTGACACTTTCAAGGGAGGTTTGGGTTCCCTATCAAATGTCAATGTCCCCACACCGACTACTCTAACAATGTTGTCATCTCTGAGTACTACCTCTATATCAGTGCCACTCTCTGAAAGCTCCGAGAAGTACTCCCGGACTCCTGTCATATGATGAGAAGCCCCACTGTCAACATACCAAATACCTAAAGATGCTCCGCTATTGGAAGCAAGTGCACACTCCCTCTGAACCTGTGTCGCATGTGATCCTGCACTAGTGGACTCACAAGCTATGAACCCAAACTCCCAGTCAAAGCTCTCTGAGAAGTCCTCTATCTCTAGAAAAGTTGTCATGGTCTTGTCCTTTCCCTTCTTCTTCTTCTCCAGACACACAACTGCATAGTGTCCCAACTTCTGACAATTCCAACATTTGACTTTGGAATAGTCCTTCTCCTTGTTTACCTACTTACCTTTACCTTTGTCTTTGCCCCCACCACCACTTGTGGAAGCTTGCTTCTTTCCTTTGCCCTTCTTGCCCCTTGCCAACATTGCTACATTGTCATCCTCCTCCACCTATTTGGCTACCCCAAGATGTTTCTTTCTAATCTCATTCTGAATGCAATCATCCCACAAACTCTCCTAGCTGGGAAGGTTCTCCCGTGCAAAAATCCCATCCAGAAAACTCTCCCAAGTCTTGGGAAGACCATTCAATGTAATTCGCACCAACTCAGTGGGTGGAATGGTCTCTCCAATAGCTGCCAACTCATCTCTCACATAAGTGATCTTTGTGAGGTATGATGTAGCACTATCAGTCTTAGCCATTTTAATGGTCTTCAACTTCTCCCTTAGGACTATTTTTATGTTTTCATTGGTGCTCTGGTAAAGATTGGTCAAGACTTCCACTTCTCATATGCATATGTCTTTCCTCTCACATGAGGAATGACACGGTCTTTAACACCATCCAGAATCGGCCTTTTTCCCTTAGCATTCTTCTTGTTAAACTCTGCCAACTAAACAGGGTCAGCAGGTACTGCTACTGGGTGTTGTGTGGTGTGAACCATTATGCCCTAGACTTCTGCCTCCTCAAAGATGCTATGGATTCTCTCCCTCCATGCACTGTAGTTACTCTGCCCATCCAACCTATCTTCGACCCTCAAGCCCAAAGACATGCTCGCTGTCCTAACAAACTGAAAATTTCAAAACTATGGTAAAGGTTCAGTTTTCTGTGTGAAAAATCAGCTTGCTGTAATTTTTCACTTGCTGTTCCAAACTGCACTTTTCAACCACCCAAGCTTTGATACCATGTAGAAACTTTGACCCCACTCCAGTTTTCAGTTTCACCTTATCACTCTTATCAATTAAATGTCCATCCCCATAATCATACATTCAAAATTCTCGAAATGAAATAAATTTTTGAAAACACAAATTTGGGAATTTCACAAGTGCTAGAAATGCAGAAATAAAAACACAGTAAAATAGTATCGCCACAAACAGAAAAATAACACTGTGATTTTTTGTCAATTTAACCCTGGAAAAACCCCCTACAACTCTTGGGGAAAACTAGTTTGAGAGCTCTTCTTTATTTTTGAAAAATGCTTTTACAGTGAAACAGAAATACACAGAATATTCCAGCAACCACAAAATAGACTTATCTCGTTTTTTGTGCTTGACTCCACCTCGAAAAATGTGCAAAACAGCAAAACTATCAAAATAGAAAAATTATAGCAAGAGATATCAGCATTAAATGTTGTACGGTCTCCTCGATTTCCATGCCCAGAAATTCCATACTATTGTACGGACTGTACAGAAAGTATTTTTGTTTTTTCAGCCTCAAAATTCGTGCCCACTCAACCTCGGAATGCGTGCTCCCACTGTTATTTCTTTCCCTCAAAATCTACATTGTACAGACCTCGATTTTCGTGCCCACTGATGCTATAATAAATGTTTCCTTCTCTCTCCTTGATTTCCGTGCCAAGGTGCCTCGAAAATTGTGCCTCTAAACTGCTGTACAGACTGCTGAAATAAATGCCTTCGGATTCGTGCCAAGGTTCTACTCTCCTTCTCCTTGCTCTCTCTTTCTCCTCCTCTTAATCTGCTCATGAAAAGAATGAATGACCTTTTCTCTTCTTTTCTCCTTTTATCCTAACCCCAAGTGACTTTTGGGGAATCCCTAAATCCAACGGCTGAGATAGCTTTCGATAAAGGGCTAAGAATAAATGTGCAGTTAATTCTCACTTTCTAATTTTTAATTCACCCCACTTAGCCTTTTACTTCCATAGTCACTTTTTCACTTTCTAATTTTACATAGACTTTAATAAAATCACTTTAAAATTAGACTTTAACTTTATCACTTATAAAGTCACTTTAAAATTAGATTTGACTTTACCACTTATAAAGTCATTTTAGGAGAAAAGTAAAAATACATTTGGACACTTTTCTCTAGGCCAAAGATCAAAGCCTTAGGGACCACTTGTCCTCTGGTACCCAAATTTTAACAGATTGCCAGCCCATGGAAGGTGCTTCACCACAAATTTGATCAGCCTAGCAATGATGAGCTTCATCTACAGCGCAGTTACTTCACCAGCAACGCAGAGATATCCCCAGCTGCATAGCCCCTTGAGGGATTCACTCCAGGAGTCAAGCAATGAGTGGAGTTTTCGCAGAGGATTTGGAGGGAAGGCTTGGAGCCTTCTAACAAGGATTTTCTAGGCATTTCGGTGGCATCTAGCAGCAGTTTTATTAGGAGGTCCAAAGTGCCCAATAGTTTAGAGCAGTGTTGACAATATCGCTGAAATATCGTGATATTTCGGAAATATCGTGATATTTCGGAAATATCGCGATATTTTCGGGGAAACGAAATATCGTTGCGAAAATACCGCGATATTTTCTCTCTCCGAAAATATCGCGATATTTCTGAAATATCGACGATATTTTAGAAAATATCGCACGATGATTGAAAATATCGCTGAGCATCTCCTAGCCGCGGCTAGAAAAGGGAAAAAACGATTTTTTTTTCATTTATGTTTGTGAGTGGCTGAGAAGGAAGGCTAAATTGTTGCACAGATTGTCAAAGACGAATTGGTGATCGAACAACCATTATCACCAGCACCTAAAAAGTTTTTCATCATCAAAGATTGAAGAATAGTGAGACAAAATCCATCTCTTGTATTAACAGGTATGTTCTTCCAAACCTATATTTTAATGAATTTTTTTATGGATTTAAGGCTATGCATCCTTGCCTCTTTGCCTACCAACATTGTGCTACTTTGTTTTTCTTCTATTTACTATGATTTTCATGCCCGTGAGCCAATGCAAGGGTTTTGACCATATTTGGATAGCAAGCTTCATTTTTTTTAAACATTATTATGCACCCTCTTATTGCCAATTTTTTATTCACGTTGCAAATGCTAAATAATGTATTTGTATTCTTGTAGTAATTTTTTTTTTAAATGACATGCTTACTACTTATTATTTTTAAATTTTTGTGCATGTGTGTTTAATGCCAATTTTTTGTTTTTTTGTGCCCTAGGTTTGAATTAGTTCACTACAAAAGTCAAATATGCCAAAAGCCTTGGACCCATTTTGGGAGTATGGGGAGCCTAATGGTGGGACAAATCAGGCATATTATCATGCAAATTGTGTCGGACAAAAATGACAGGAGGGGTTACGACATTGAAATACCATTTGGCTAGACTCTCTGGACATGATGTTGCCCTTTGTATAGTTTCTAGTCCAGATCTTATACAAAAAGCTCTTAAAGCTATTGATGAAAAAGACAAAAAGAAACAAGGTTGAACGTGCAGATAGATCTTTCAACATATCTTCTTCTGATTTTGAGGCTGAGGATAGTGGGAGGGGCTCCACAGCATCACCTGCAACAGCTAGTCGGAGGTCATCATTTTTTGTTCCACGAACAGGACATGGAACACAACCTTCCATAACATCAGTTGTTAAAAAAAAAAGAGAAGCTAGAAGCAAATAGACTTATGGGGAAGTGTCTTTTTTGGAGTGACTTGTCTCTTAGCATCACCAAAACCAATCCATTTTGGCAGCCAATGTGTGATGTTATTGTTGTTGTGGGCCCAAGTTACAAAAGTGCTACATATGAGGAGTTGCGGGGGCCAATCCTTAAAGCAGAAAAGCAGGACATCAACTCTAGATTGACAGAGTTGAAAAATACATGGGAAGTGTCTGGATGCACAGTGATGTCTAATGGTTGGATAAATAGGAAGGATAGGACCCTTCTAAATTTATTGGTACATTGTCCTAAAGGTACCATGTTTATTAAATCAGTGGATGCATTAGCAACATAAAAGATGTAGCAATGATATGTGAGCTATTAGATGGCTTCATCCGAGAGATTGGCGTGCAGAATGTGGTGCAAGTCATAACAGATAATGCAGCGAATTATGTGGTTGCCGGCAAGATGCTTATGCAGAGGCACCACACATTGTTCTGGACTCCATGTGCAGCACATTGTATCGATTTGTTGTTTGAGGATATGGGAAAACTTTCCTTCATGAAGGAGGTGACTGATATGGCTAGGAGTGTCCCCAAGTTTATAGATAACCATGCTTTTGTTCTTAGCCTCATGAGGAGATTCACCAGAAACAAGGAGTTGCGGCGTCGTGCAATCACACGTTTTGCCACCAACTTTATTACTCTTCAGTCTTACTTCGATGTCAGTTTGAGTTGAAGCAAATGTTTGTTTCTGATGAGTGGCATGATTGTAGATACAGCAGGAGACAGACGGGAGAGCCATTGAAAAAATGGTGTACACTGAGACATTTTGGCAGGGAGTAGAAGAAGTGTGCTCAATTAGTGAACCTATAGTAAAGGTTCTGAGATTAGTAGATGGGGAGAAGCCTGCAATGGCTTATGCGTATGAGGCCATGGAAAGGGCCAAGGGGGCCATTCGTTCTTATTATGCAGACAAGGGTTCTGTTGGGCATGATAAACATATGATGTTATGGGATGTGATTGATAATCGGTGGACAGGGATGCTTCATCGACCCATTCATGCAGTAGCACTCTTCCTCAACCCTGCATTTTCATACAAATGCGTCTTTGATTTTGATGGTGAGGTGATGGAAGGGCTCCATTCTTGTATTCAGAGGATGGTACCTGATCCTGAGCTTCGTAGCAAAATCAACCGCAAGATACAATTTTATCAGGATTGTGTTGGCCTATTTGGCTTTGATGATGCTATTAGGGAAGAGACCCTCTTCATGCCACGTAAGTGACAAGCCATCACTCATTAGAATTTACTTATTTATAATTCTAGATTTTTAAAATTAAATTATGTAACTTGCATTTGAAAGTTTAATTATGTTTTATGTTTTTGAATTTTTATTTATTTATTTTGTTGTAGATATTTGGTGGCAAACCTATGGTGCAAGGGCACCAAATTTGTAGAAATTGGCCATAAGAATCCTGAGTCAAACATGTAGTTTTTCAGGGTGTGAGCGCAATTGGAGTTTTTCAGGGTGTGAGCGCAATTGGAGTGTATTTGAGAAAATACACTCAAAAAAGTGCAACAGGTATAACTTTGACCTTCATCCTTCAGTTGAGCAATTACATTTATTGTAATTTTAATTTATGACCCTCAAGTGTCAAGAGGGAAGACTCGTTAGTTTTTTGGACACTCTTACAGGTTGGAGTTCACACGTCTCAATGATTTAGTGTATGTGAATTACAATATCCGCCTTCGAGTGAAGCAAATACAAGCACCAATGGAAACAGATGCCATTTCCTTAGACAATATTGATGTATTGTCTCAGTGGAGGGTGGAGACTGGCATCCCGTCTTGGAGGAGTCACCTGCATGGTTAGAGCCAGAGGAACCATTAGAACAGGGGCAGCCAGAGGAGGAGGAGGAGGAGCAGCAGCAGCAGCAGCACTCAGAGCAGGAGGAGGAAGAGGAGGAGGACAACGAGGAGGACATTGTGGGAGCATTAGCGTCTGCACCATTTGCTATAGATATAGGAGAGCAAAGCTCCACACCCAGTAGTCAGTATTTGACATTAGGTGCAGGATCAGGGCCTTCTACTGCTAGAGGCAGGCCTGACAAACAGCCCCTCATGTTTTCCCGTAAAAAGGAGAGAGGGCACTGATTTCAGATAGATACTTGTTATTTTTATTTGTTTTGCTACATATAACTCATGATGATGAGATACTTTTATATGTGTGATGTTATTTGTATTGGTTCTCCACATTTGAGTCCTTCATTGGATAATTATCAGGGATCAACAGGATTTGGTATCGCCTTTGATGTATCATTTTTATTTTACATCCACTGAATCATATATATCAGTGCTTTCTTCATATTTATGTGCCAATGTGTTTATTTCATGTTGTTATTGCTTTATATGTTTAAAAATATGAAAAAAATGAATATATTATGCATTTTTTATGCTTGCCAATATTTTGCCGATATTTTCGCCGATATTCTCGATAAGATCTTTTTTGGACCCTCGTCGATATTTTTTCGATACCGATATTATCAACACTAGTTTAGAGAGCCAAGCCTAAGAGGGCCAATTTTCGGGGTCAAGCTTTGGGTGAACCCTTTCTGGGTTTTTCTAGGTTTATTGAGGAGAGGCCAAGATTAATTTGGCAGAATTTTATGGGCATAATTGAGGGGCCAAACAAGGATCCCAACTCAGCCAGCAGCTAGAGGAGTTAGGGGAAATTGGGCCGAAATTCCGAAGTCAACATTTGGCCAATTCCTTTGTGGATTTTTGTGGGTTATTGTTGGAGAGCCTAGGGTTAATTTCCTAGAATTTTTTGAGCATCAGAGGAGGTCGTAGCAATAGTTCTTTGCAGCCAACAGCATATTTCCAGTCAATTTTAGTGCAGTATTGAGCAAAGAGCAGCAACAGATCAGAGAGGGGCTTCATATCTTCCACTTGGGCTTTTCTAGCTTGCCTTGTGCAAGCCCAGGTGCACTCTTTCTAGCACCATATTGTACTCACTAATTTATTAATAAAATGGCTCTAATGAGCGCAATTCATGGAAATTTATGGTTGTAAATGTGTTGTAAATTTTTGTATGTGTTTTTTGCTATGTTTTGCTTGTTTATCATTGAAAATTCCCATTAGGACTATTACAACTTGGCATTGCAATCTCTTCCCTCTCACCACTTGGCATTTGGCTCTCACATTAGGATTTTCTCCAATTTCTCTATAATCAAGCCATTGGGCTCCTCATTGTAAGCAATTCTTAGACAAGCTATTGGGCTAGCGAAGCTCTACCAAAATTTGTATTCACTCTTTCATATGAGCAATAAAGAAAAGACTTTGGGGGTTCACTTTTGATGTGATGTTGTTCTTCTACCTTTGAGGTCATATTGTGTCGTTTATGTTCTTCATTCTCTACGTTTATTAAATTCGAAATTATTAGCTCATCTCCCATATTTGTGGATTAATTTATGTAAGCTATCTTGCATAGATTATTGGCCTAGAGAGATACTCTAGTTTGAAGAGCACTAGAATGTTCTCGGTTGAACATCTAGCCTCTTCTCTCACTGTTCAATCTAGTCCCTTGTGATGCTAATATTTCCTTTAAGTGTGTAGAAGTTATTTTATGTGTTGGAAAGGAGCTTGAGTGTGGACTAAGTTCTTGGTTGAATGAACTCACTCTCAAGGCGAAGATTGTAAGAACTCATATCAAGTAAGCTTGCTCTCAAAGGCTCATCAAGAAAAATTGAAAGGGGGTTTCATGAGCCCTATGCTTCTATTCCATCTTCAAAATCGATAAAAGAAGAAAAAAAAACTTTCCTTTTATAATTGTGCTCAAACTTTATATCAAGCAATAGAGGCTAGATCCTTGGGTTTAGGCCTGTTTTCTTCTAACTAAGTCAACCCTTGCGAGTTGATCTTAGTAAGAAAATTTGTAATATCAAGTGTATCTTATACTCACATTAGACTTCTAACTTTTTCTTCCTCATGCATGTGATTCACTCTCACGTATTTCAGCTCTATTCCTCTTATATGCTGACTATTTTCCTTGCAGTCCTATAGGTGGGTTTGAAGATCATTCAAACTTGAGAAAGAGGGAGATTCAAAGCGCATTTGGATTGGAGTCATCTCACCTTTGAAGTTTGAACACTTCAAGAAAAATCTTCTTTGCCACATTCATTCCTGAAAGAGCCTCACGTGATTGAGGGGTTGTAATCACTTCATCTTAAATTGTTCACTCCAGGCTTTCAAGCCTTCATTTTGTAAAAATTTCTTCAAGTAGATCCTTAAATATTTCACTTGTAAGATTTGGGGTAAGAGCAAGTTCTAAAGTGCGCAATGTACGCTCATTCCCAAAAACCCTCATCTCTATAAGAGGGTCATCCAATAACTAATAAAAGAACAAATTTTCTCTTGGGGAGCTTGGGAAATCATCCCCTTCATATCCCTCTTCTCTCTTTTGAGAGAAGGACACTCTTGCACGGTGCTTCATTTGATCTTTATTTCCTTTCTGTTGAAGTTAGATTTAGTTTGTCAAATTCTCACCCTTTTGTTTTCATGCCTATTTCACATGCTTTGATCTCATGCTAATATCCATGCTTCATTTCATTTCATTTTAAGGTTTCATTGGACATCTCAATTTATTAATGCTCTCACAATTTTTTATTTCCATGCTAATGTGCTAGTTTAGTTTCATCTTGCTCATAGTGACAATCTAATTGCAATTTCCATTTCCATTCCCTTTACATGTTAGTATAGCTTAATTCACATTTGCTAGATTCACTAATTTCAAGTTTTCATGCTTTGTAGTTCCATTTTGATTTAATTTGCTTCCAACTTGCCTCATTTGGAGCTTTTACTTGGGGTATCTTTACATTTTGGGCAATTGCAAGTTTATCTAATTTTCATCTCTTTCAACTTTTGTTAATTTCCATTTGTTTACTTACATGCATTAAGTGCTTGATCTAGTTTCCATTTACTTGACTTGCTCATTTGCAACTCGTTTCATTTAACTTAGCTTATTTGCTCAATTTGCAATCTCACTCACAAACTTACTTTGAGCAAATTTTCTTTTTAAATTTGGAGAGCAATTTACAATCAACTTGTCACTTTACTTTGCCAATCATCTGCAAGTTGCAATTGTCATTTGTTTCTCTAAAATTAACCTCCAAGCATAAGCTTGCTCGATAGACTTTAGGAAATCTCCTTTGATTTCCCAAAATCTAAGTTTGGAGAAAAGGTTAAACACATGACCACGTAGTTCTCTTGTGGCCGAGTCCCTTGTAGGAACGATGGCATGTGAATTAACTTGAAGGATTAGGTGGATAGTCGTTAATGAAGTTAAGCTTCTCCACCTAAGGCCTCTTGCAATCACCTCAGTGCTTACCAGGTTGAAGGATTTGAAAAGAAGTCACAGTTTAGATAGGCCCTTATCTAAAATCTACGAAGAAGACTAACACACGCTACCATCTTACAATTTTGGATGGTTTTGCATGCATTTTAAGCTTGGATCTTGTAGAACACTTTATCATTTCAACTCTTTCCCAAATACATGCAAGATATTTTGAAAGCACATACATCTCTCTCATTTGCAAGTACTTCAGTTTTATTCTTGTATCTTGTTCATGCTCATTGGATTACTTTAAGGTTCCATTGATGTCGTATAATTGTTTACATTTCATGTGAGCATATTTGCTTTCACAAGTACAAGCAATATATTAGTTGCAATTTTGCAAACATTCAATTTCATTTTTAGTGTTTTCCTTTCAAAGTTGTACCATCATATTAAAGATTTGTCATTGGTTGTTCTAACATTTGTTTTGCAGCTTCTCTAATCTATTGATCTTGTTGTATCTTGAAAGCATTATTTATTGCAAGTGTTGTTGCTATCAATGAGCATATTTTTGTTTCTTGCAAGATTAAGGCATTGGTCCACTTACATAAATTTGCCTTGCAGGATATATTGTTGAGTCACTTTGATCTATTTGGATTTTGATGTTGATTATATGCTCATGATCATTTGTAATCGCTAAGTCTTTATTTCCTGCTTCAAGTTATCTTTCAAGTCCTTGAAAGGTTGATGTTTTAATTGGTTAACTAATCATCTCCTAGAACTTGCTAAGTCTAACAAACCTTCTTTAGTATCTTCCTTAGGGTCCACCCCCCTTGGCTTTAGCTAGGAGAGAATCTAGATGGAGAGAATTGGGATTAGGTGACAACTCCGATTCTGAGCTTTACCACCAAGGCCACACCTAGTGGGGTTGAGGATTTTTCCCACATTAACTTAGGTGTGTCAGCAATGCGGTGACAGCTACCACTATCCATAACAATAGAAGCTAACCCATCCTTCAACTAACATTTTTAGGTGAGGTACCCACCAAAGAGTGGTAACCCATAGGAGAATTTTTTTCCTCCTTAGCCAACAACCCTATATGATCAGCACATAACATGATGCCAAGATCCTCTGTTAAAATTGTAGCTTGGATAGGTGTCTTTGTATAGGCTTTATGTCTAGACATGCAGAAGATATCTTGAAAATTTACTTATTTCGACATTTGTTTAATTTTCCTCATTCCAAACTTAGGAAAAGCATGATAATTAATTTAATTAGTTATTATTGCCTTTGTAACTCAGATTTCTAAAGTTTCTACCTTTGGTAATTAATATTTCCATTTGACAAAATCAAAGAAAGTGATAAGATCAGATTTTGGCCATTGGTCTTTTCTTTGAAGATCTCAAAGAGGAAATAGGGTTATGAGAGAAATTAGAAATCGCTGGAATGAGTGGGTGAAGGACTAAAAATCACATCAAGTCAGAGAGAAGTGGGTCGATTTCACTGAGAAGAAGGAAGGTCGAGCAGCTGAGACAAGGGGTTGTTTTGTTCTGAGACAGAGGGGTCATTGGTTGGTTGTACTCAGCAGTGAGAGAGAGGTTGAACCCTAGGCCATGTTTGCAGGAGAAAGAGGATTTGTATTGCGGCCGAGTTTCCTGATGGAGGAGACGTCAAATCCTGGGACAAGATCTACTGAAGAAAGCAGGTCATACTTTGTTGGAGAGAGGTTGTACCACTACAAAGGAGAGAGGGTTGATTTTTGTGCCCATTTTTGGTTGTACATTCTTTGGATCAGCTATTGTAATTGTTTCCCTAAGTATTTTCTCTTAAGCCTAAAAAAATCCCTCTTTGCTAGTTTTCCCCACACTGGGGTTTTCCATGATAAAAGCTTTGCAACAGTTTAAGTGCTTGGATTTCTTGTTTCTCTTGCGCATAATTTGTTAGAAGCTTAGTTCTATTAATTGTGTGTAGATTTCATATTTGAATTTTCTGGGTTCTTGGTAAAAATAAAATTATGGGTATAAAAATTTACTGGCACGTTAATTGTTTTGTTGGGCTTAGAGAAAACTAACATGGTATCAGAGCAAAGCCTCTAAAATAAATTCAAGCAATGCACAAGTTCAAGCTCAAAGGGGTTCATGGTCTTTCTAGGGTTTTCAGCAACGAGTTATTCAAGTGTTTGATTTACCATGGCAGCTAGTGTCGGGTATGAAGACAAGTTAGAAGGAGCCTCAAACTATCTTCAGTGGAAAGTCCAGATCATAGTTGTTCTCAAGGAGAACAAGTTGTGGAGCCTTGTTAACCCCACAGTGGTTGTGCCAATGTCAAATCTTGTTGCCCTAGATCTCCATGAGGTGAAAGAAGCAAGGGCACGGAGGATCATCTTAGACAGGGTTAAAGATCACTTGATTCCCCATCTAACTAAGAAAGAGACTGCCAAAGAGTTGTGGGATGCACTCACCAAATTGTACCAGAGTAACAACCAGAACCGAAAGATGGTGTTAAATGATAAGCTCTATGCCACCATGATATCCAGGAAAGAGAACGGGCTTCCTACCTTACCAGGGTCATGTAGGTGCAAGATGAGATGGTAGTTTTAGGGGAGACAGTCCCTGATTCTGAATTGGTGCATATAGCCTTGAATGGCTTTACAAAGCAATGGGATGCATTTGTAAAATGCATCATGGGACGAGAGCATCTTCCCAACTGGGAAAAATTGTGGGATGATTTCACACAGGAGGAGATCCGAGAAGTGTCTCAGCATGGAGACCAAAAGAAGAAGGGTGAGGTAGAAGAGAACCTAGCCCTAACCTTTAAGGGCAAGGGAAAGGCCAGGAAAATCTCCACTGAAGGAGCTACCTCAAATGGAAATAAAAAGAAGTTTGATGCTTTGCTTACCACCATCTAGGGCATTTTTCCAATCAATGCCCTAACAAGAAAAAGTGCAAACAAAAGAAGCAGGGCACTACTACAGCTGAAATCGATGAGTTTGCAACCAAATTTGCAAATGAGTACTCACTCATCGTGTGTGTCTCTAGTTCAATGGCCACCAGAGTGTGGTGTGTTGGCAGTGGTGCTTCATGTCACATGATTGGAATGCAAGACTACTTTACCATTCTAAAGGAGCACAGTTTGGATTTCCACATTGAGCATGGTGACAATGCCAAGTACAGGCCCACAGGCAGTGTAACTGTTTAGATTCAAAGGGAGACTAAGAAGCCTCTACTGGTGAAGGATGTGTTGTATGTTCCAGGTTTGACGAAGAATCTAATTTTTGTTTCAGCCTTGGAGGGCAACGGTTATGTGGTGATTTTCCGAGAGGGAAAGGTGTATATTTGTCCCAAAAGCTTCTAGCTTCAAATAGCAAAGGTGCTTGGAGTGAGAAGGAACAAGTTGTACAGACTTCAAATCAATCCAACCAAAGCGTTGGTGAGCATCAATAGCAACAGCCATGACTTGGGGGAGTTGTGGAATAGGAGAATGGCACACTTGCACCATGGAGCACTCAAAGTGCTATACAAGGTTGTGACCGAGCTCCCTGATGTAAGATACCCCACTGGGAATATCTCAAATTTCCCACTAAATTTTACGAGTTTTGTTGAGTTTCTCTTTGATGTGTTTCATCAAACAGTTTGCATGTATTTAGTTGTATGTGCACTTCTTTGTATTTTATTTAAATAAAAGTTACACATTACCAAATAAGACCATGAAAAACACTTCAAAACAGCAGTACATGATTTGTATTAGACTCAGAATTTTACATATCGTTGATAGGATGCTTGCACTAGCTTATTAGACTCGGAATTTTACATATCGTTGATAGGATGATTGCACTAGCTCAATAGAGAGAAATAAGATGACACAATTGCCCAAACAATCAGGCTATAAGCTAACTACTGAGAGGACAGATCTGGAAACTTGATCCAAATAGAAATATTGGTTTGAACTAAAGATACCAATCGCCCTTCCAAACAAGTCCTCAGTAAATCATAACAGGTATCCTTGGCAACCCAAATAAACATAGAAAGGAAGATTCAGCCTCTTATACAGCAGCAGCTCGGTCTAATCAAATGAAAGTACTCAGTCTCTATAAAAGACAATGAAACTCGGCCAAGATATCAATTTTGATCTCCAAGAATATTATCTTTATTCGTGATTGTTGTAGGTTGTATCTCGGCCTCAAGAAATGTTTGTGACCCAATAGAACTTGACCAACAATAAAATGAGGGTCTCATCCCTCTTAAAGTAATCTCAGTCCCTTTTACAACAAAATTAGCTCTCGAAGAGAGGGAACTCTATCCTCTTTAAGGACTGCTCTCGACTCACAATATTATAGCAGAACTTGGCCCCTTTGCTGGTTTCTCTCACCCCACAAAGATATAATATTGCCCAACCCCTTTAAATGACTCAACTCGGCCCCAAACTCCAGCAAGAGCAAAGATACCCAGCCCTCAAGATATGTGCTTTTCGATCTGCAAGAAGAGAAGAAAGAATACCAAAAGACAAATGATAAAATCAATTAATAACACCTTCATACCTTCTCCATTTATTTCAATGCTTCCATCTCCATCAACAATGATGTTCAATGTTGAAATCTGAATGATTCCGCTCCAACACTAGCTAGGGTGTATAGTTTCAACACCGAAACCAGCAACCAAAATGATGGTTTCCAAAAACCCTAGAATTTTTCTCAAGTGCTCTCCAAAATTCTAATTTTCATGTGAGCAAATGCAAGAACGAGGAGAGACTCCTCATTTTCCCCTTTTTTATAACTCACTTGACCCTTTTTCCACCTTTTTACCTGTTTATTTTAATAAAGTCGCTATAGTGGGTTTCCTTACGTTATAATTTAAAAGTGACTTTTCTTTAGCCTAGGACCCATGTCCCATTTTTTTCCCTTTAGCTTGTATAAGGTTTTCTCCCAAGTGAATTGTGTTCCCTTGATTAATTTTCCTATCCTATCCTACGAGAACTTAGTTAGGCTAACAGAATCATCCCTTTATGTCTCCAAAGCGGACGAAGACATTATTATCCTCCCCGCCTATGATTGTTTGACTTTGAACTTTGTCCTCAAGCAAATTTAGTCCAGGATGTTGGAGCACCTATTCTCCTTCCCAAGTGGCATCTTCGATAGGCAAATCTTTCCAATTGACCAAATATTCGTTATTCATCATGTTTCTTAGTTTTCACTCCCTCACCTCCAAAAAAAAAATTGGGGTTAAAATCAACTCCCCTTCTTCATCCAAAGGTGGAAGCTCAATAAAAGTGACAATGTGTTGCCCCAAGGCCTTCTTGAGGCACAAAACTTTGAAGACATTGTGTATCTTACACACCTCTAGAAACTCTAGCTTATAGGCCACCTCTCCTATACGCCTCACAATCCTGTAAGGTCCATAGAATCTAAGTTTCAATTTTTTTGCCCCCTTTTTTTCTGATGATTGTTGGTAGGGTTGTAGACACTCACGATCACCTCCCAGTCCCACCACTCCACCCCCTGCCATTTGACTCTTCAAAGTTTCCTTAGTCAGTTTGGTTGTCTTTATTTCTTCCAATGATTTGAGGGCTCTATGGATAGTTTCTGGATTTGTTTTTGTACAAGGCCCTACTTCATCTCAAGGAATTTGTGTAAGGTGGTATTTCAATCGATATACTCCCCTTGTCATATGGTGCCCACATAACTTGCAAGTCAAATTTGATTTGTCAAACCTCCCATCAGGTTCACCAAATTCCCACATAGGGTCCAATTTCAATGGCATGTTTGTAACTTGGTTGAAAATTTAACATAAAACATTTTGAAATTTTGACCAAAAAAAAAAAACTCAACTCAATGAAACAATAATGGCAAAAAAACACATTGAAACCCAAGCAAAATTCATGGAAAAAAATTAAGGCAAAAGAAGAATTTAAACAAATAAAACTAACAATCAAGATTTTAAATTTTTGACCAAAAAAAACCCTCTACACTAAATGCAACAAAAATGTCAAAAAAACCACACTCGAATCCAAACAAAAATCATGGAAAATATATGGGTGACTGAAACCCAAGGAAAAAACAAAAAAATAGCGCCAAATTTGATGCCCATACCTAAAAACAATGCCCTGTTGAAGAAACTTGGTCAAAACTTTGTTTTTGCTTGGGATATTAAATTCCTTCACTTTTCTTCTCTCTTGCCCTTGTAGATGAGTTCTCCTCCTCCTTACCTCTCACCCTTGCCCTTTGTTTGCAAAATGAATGACAAAAAACCAAAATAAAATATTTAAAAATCCGTAGTCAGTCGGCCCTGCGATTTTTTTAAGTCGGATCGCAATTTTTTCAAAGCAAAAAAATTGCCGATATAATCCCCCAAGCAAAAAAAATGCGACTTTTCAAAAAATCGTGATTTTCACAACACTGATAGAATTGAAGTCCTCACAGGATTCTCAACAACATGACTCTGGAAGAAGCATTTACAGGAAAGAAGCTAAGTGTGGATCATCTTCGGATATTTGGGTGTCCTGAGTATATTCATATACCCAAGGACAAGAGGAAGAAGTTAGATCTAACCAGTCTAAAGGGCATCTTTGTGGGATATAGTACTTCATCAAAAGCATATAGAATCTTTGTCAAGGATGATTGTCGAATTGAAGGAAGCAGGAATGTCATCTTTAATGAAAGCATGGCTTACAAGATATCAAGGGATGTTCCAGTTGACTCTGAAGAAGAAGAGATACCAATATTTGAGGAAATCTCTAAGGATAATAACAGTCAAGAACGAGGACCTGCTCAAAAAGATGTTGAAGGTCCTTGTGAGCCTCCACAACAAGTAATTGTTCCAGAAAATCGAAAGAGGCTTGTTTGGCTGAAAACTGCTCTTCAAGAGGTATTCTAAATATGTTGCATAATACTATTGAAGTGGAACCTTTCTCCTATGAAAATGCGGCTAAACATCAATAATGGAAGAATACTATGTAGGATGAATACTAGTCCATAATGAAGAATGACGTTTGGGACAGCAAAAAGGAAAAATTACTGCGAGCTGATTTTTCACTCATGTAGAAATTTATGTTTCCCACCCCGGTTTTTAGTTTCACCTTATTTCTCCATATAGTTAAATGCCCATTCCCATAGCCTTACATTCAACAAGCTCAAATATAAATATTTTCTGAAAACACAAATTCTGGAAATTTTCACAATGTTGGAAATGCAGAAATAAAACTCAACAAAATAAATCAGCCACACAGAAAAATAGACACGCTGATTTTTGTCAATGTGACCCTGGAAAAACCCCCTACAACTCTTGGGGAAAACCAGTTCGAAAGCTCCTTATTTCAGGAAAATGCTTTTATAGAGAGGTGAAATATACAGGAAAAATTCCAACAAATAAACTACAGACTTATCTTGTTTTCCGTGCTTGCCTCTGCCTTGGAAAACGTGCCAAAACAGCAAAAAACTCAAAACAGAAATTTATTATAGCAAATGACAGTCTTGGAAATCATGCCCAAAACTTAGCTGTATCGCTGTACGGACTGTACGGAAATTTACAGCAGAGCTGCCTCCTCGAAATCTGTGATAGCTGCCTCAAAAACCGTGCCCAGCGACCTAGGAATCCGTACCTTTAGCTGTTGTACCTTTCCTCGAAAATCGTGTTGTCCTTCTCGAACACTGTGCCACAACGTTGTTGTACAGACTACTGCCTCAAAATCTGTGTTGTTGTACAACCTTGCTGCCTTGAAATTCGTGCAGCCTCTTGCTGCCTTGAAAAGCGCGTTGCTCCTTGCTGATGTACGAACTTGTTGAATCTGCCTCTCCTTCACCTTCTCAAGCTCAATCCCTGAAAATGACTCCAGCTTTCTTCCTCCTCCTCTCTTATTCTGCTCATGAAATAATGAATGACCTTTTCCCTCCTTTTCCTCCTTTAACCTAACCCTAAGTGACATTTGGGGAATCCCTAAATCTAATGGCTGAGATAGCTTTAGATCTAGGGCTGAGATTAAATGCTCATTTAAATCTCACTTTCTATTTTTTAATTCACCCCACTTTAATAAAGACCCAATTAGTCATTTATTTCCAAAGTCACTTTTCCTTTCTAATTTCACATTGACTTTATTAAAGTCACTTTAAAATTAGACTTTAGTAACTTTATCACTTAAAGTCACTTTTAAATTAGATTTGACTTTATAACTTTATAAAGTCACTTTAGGAGAAAAATTAAATTCTTTTGGACACTTTTTCCTAGGCCAAAGATCAAAGCCTTAGGGAACCACCTGTCCTCCGGTACCAAATTTCAACACTCCCTCTTACCGAGGAAGGTGTTCCTCACCACACCCATCTTGTCTCTGAAGTAGACATGCTTGCCCCGTGGTAAGGCTTTGGTAAGAAGATCTGCAACCTGCTCATCAGTGGGAATATACTCAAGCTTTACAGCTCCTTTCTGAACATAGTCTCTGATGAAGTGATATTTGATCTCCGATATGCTTTGACCCGCCATGAAGACCGTGGGATTCGTGAGTTTAATGCAAATCTGATTATCACAGTAAATCACTGAAGGTCTTAACGACTGACCAAATAAGACAAACAGAATCTTGCGAAGCCATATGGCTTCACAACTAGCTAGACTGGCTGCCATGTTCTCTGCTTCCACTGAACTCAATGCTACTGACTGCTGCTTTCGGTTGAACCACGACACCACTGTCAAACCCAATCCAAAACAGCACCCTAAAGTGCTCTTCTTATCAAAAGCACAACCTGCCCAATCAGAATCAGTGTAACCTGCCAATCTCACTCCATCACCCTACCTATAATCCAGACCATAATCCAGTGTCCCCTGCAAGTACCGCAAAATGTGTTTTGCTGCAACCCAGTGCACCCTCCTGGGCTCACACACGAACTGGCTCATCGTGTTGACTGCAAAGCAAATATCTAGTCTAGTGTTGACCAAATACATCAAGGAACCAATCAGCTGTCTATACAATGTGGGTTCCACCAACCCGAACTGCTGAAGCTCCAAGCAGGATCATCGGTGTCGACATGGGTTTACAATCCTCCATGTGGAATCTGCCAAGGATATCCACAATATACTTCCCCTGCCCCAGGAAGAAATGCCCCTCCTCCTGCCACACCTCCAAACCCAAAAGTAATGCATCAAGCCGATGTCCTTCATCTCAAACTCCGCCGCAAGATCTCTCTTGCAGTGCTCTATGAGTCTCTCTGCACCTGTAATGACTAAGTCATCCACATACAACACCGGAATGAGAGGCTCCTCACCTATCACAATATAGTAAAGGTTCGGATCTGCCTCACTCTTTGTGAAACCCATCTTCTGCAAGTAAGTATCTATCCTGGAGTACCAAGCTCTGGGAGCTTGCTTCAGGCCATAAAGGGCCTTCTTCAGTCTGCACACATGGGACTCCTTCCCATGCACCTCAAAGCCCCGTGGCTGCTCAATGTACACCTCCTCCTGTATGAAGCCATTGAGAAATGCGGTCTTCACATCCATCTGGTGGATCTTCCAACCCATCTCTGCTGCTATCGATATAATGGAGCGGATCGAAGTATATCGAGCCACGGGAGCGAGGGTCTCCTCATAATCAACTCCCTCTACCTGGGAGAACCCTCTAGCCACAAACCTCGCTTTGAATTTCTCAATGCTGCCATCTGCAGCATGCTTTACCTTGTAAAGCCATCTGGAAGTAACCACGGATTTGCCCTCAGGCCTCGGCACCACCTTCCAAACATCATTCTTCATGATAGAAGAATACTCCTCCTGCATGGCCTCTCTCCAGACCTGCTGGCTAGCTGCCTCCTCATAGCTAGAAGGCTCAGAGTCAAGGATGCTGGTAGCCATTGCCATATAGCTACAAAACCTCTCAGGTGGTCTGCTCTCTCTGACCAGCCTCTTAGGCCCAGCAACAGATGTGGCCTCTCTCAAGGTGTCCTGAAGCCACTTGGGCTTCCTCTTCCCTGAGCATACTTCTCCCATTGGAGAATGAAACTCCTCCTCCTCATCATCATCAGGAGCCTGAACTCCTGACTGTCTGTCTGTTGTCCTCCTGCCTGCACCTGAACCTGTAGATGTTGAAGTACCGTGTGAACTGTCCATCAATGGACTCCCTAGTGAACTACTCTGCGGACTGCTTTGCGGACTGCTCTGCATGTTGCCCGAAGCACCACCCCTCTTACTCTGCAAGCCACTACTCACTGATGGACTTGACACCGTAATCGATGTACCTCTGGATCCTCCTGATCCCTGCCCACTGGATCCCTGCGACTAACTCAACTACTCCTGAGGGTCTGGCTGATCCAGATACTCTAGCTCCCGTGACCTCCTGAAAGCCCTGTCCTCCTCGAACTTCACATCCCACCGAACAACAACTCTCCTCTGTGCGGGAATATAAATCCGAAAGGCCTTCGAGGTCTCACTGTAGCCCACAAAGATACCCTTCTCTGCGGTGGGCTACAGTTTGGTCCTCTTCTCCTCGGGTACGTAGGAGTATGCAATACACCCAAAGATACGAAGATGACCAATATCAGGCTTCTTCCAAGAAAAATCCTCCTCCGTAGTCACATGCCCCAAGGCACGATGCGGACTCCTGTTCTGCAAATATACAGCAGTGTTGCAGGCCTCTGCCCACAAAAACAATGGTAACCCCTGATCATGTAGCATGGCTTTGGCAGCCCCTCCGATGGATCTGTTCTTCCTCTCCGCAACCCTGTTCTGCTAGGGGTTGTAAGGAACTGTGAACTCCCTTCTAATGCCTGCCTCTGCACAATAATCAACAAACTCTCGAAGGGTGTACTCACCTCCATTGTCCGACCTCAGGGACTTGATCTTCCGACTTGTCTGGGTCTCCACAAGAGCTCTGAACTCCTGAAATTGCTTGAAGACCTCACTTTTGGTCTTCAAGAAATAAATCCAGGTCCTACTGGAGTGATCATCAATGAATAATACATAATACTCATATCCACTCAAGGAAACATGAGACATCCAACCGCTCACATCGGAATGAATCAAATCAAGTATCCCAGTCGCTCTGCTGTCACTGTTGGGAAAAGGGGATTTGGCAAACTTGCCCATCACACATCCTCTGCAAGTATCAAAGTGATCAGTATTGAAATCTAGCACACCTGTAGTGATCTCCCACAATGTCCTCAAGGCTCCATGATACATGTGCCCCATCCTGCGGTGCCAAATATCACACAGCTCTGAACTGCTAGCTCTGCTGTCGGTACTACTACTCAATGCCAAAAGGGGCTGAAATGCAAACTTGTACACCTTTGCATGGCGTACACCAATCACTGTAGCTGAATCAGCTGGAGCGCCCCTGGGATATATCAGCACTTGTCCTCTCCTGAACAATATCTCATATCCTCTGTCCTCCAATGCTGAGACAGATATGAGGTTCTTCCTCATCCCTGGCACATATAGAACATCTGACACCTTCAAGGGAGGTTTGGGTTCCCTGTTAAATGTCAATGTCCCCACACCGACTGCTCTAACAACGCTGTCATCTCCGAGTACTACCTCTATATCAATGCCACTCTCTGAAAGCTTTGAGAAGTACTCACGGACTCCTATCACATGACGTGAAGCCCCACTATCAATATACCAGATACCTGAAGATGCTCCGCTAGTGGAGAGAAATGCACACTCCCTCTCAACCTCCGTGGCAGGTGATCCTACACTAGTGGACTCACAAGCAATGAACCCAAACTCCCGGTCAAAGCTATCTGTAAAGTCCTCTATCTCTGCTGATGCTGCCATGTTCTGGTTCTTCCCCTTCTTCTTCTTCTCCAGACACACAACTGCATAGTGTCTCATCTTCTGACAATTCCAACACTTCACCTTGGAATAGTCATTCTGTGTGTTCCCCTGTTTACCTTTACCTTTGCCCCCACCACTGCTTGTGGAAGGCCTCCAAATGCTCATCGCTGTCACTGGAAGGGACTGTGTTACCCCAGACTGGGTGACGCAGTCATCACGTTGTCCTTCCTGTTGCTGCTACTGCCATCTACTACTGCTGCTGCTGCCATCTGCTACTGCTGCTATTGCCGTCTGCTGGTGTTGCTGCTGCTACCTTCCTCTGCGTTGTCTTTCCTGATCTCTTCTCTGCTTCTTGTGTATTCTAGACCCCGGGATCAGATCATCCCCTTGGTCTAAATTCCCCTCTCTGCAACTAAAACACTTGAGAATTCTTAGCAACCCCGCCCTAGAATCTCAACTTAGCTTCAGTGCTCTGCCCCTGTGTGTCTTACAAAATGACCCCAAGCCTTTCCTTTATACTTTTCTCGCTGACAAATCAACGGCCAAGATTAGATCTTTAATCAATGGCTAAGATTAAAAGAAAGCTTGATCCATGTGACTTAAGACAATTTCATCACATGTTTAATTAAATTCACTTTAATTATTTAATTTTCCTAAGTTTTAACTTCGGAAATACATTAGAATAATTAATTAATTTAATATCTCCTAAACCAGATGAAATTTCCCAATTCCATTTCTGGGTCTTGTAGATCAGGTGAACTCTAGTCCTTCCTCAAAATTTGGGACCTAGAGCACAACTGATGCTACCCCAAATACTCAAAATCTCAACACTCCCTCTTAGCATCAAGGGTGTGCTCTAGCAATACATCATACTTATACATTACAAGATTTTGGGCACTGGTTCTGTGTTGCTGAAGCTTAGCCTCTTGCCACTCAACTCTGCACTACTGCTGCCATTATGTATTGTTGCCCATGACTCTGCCACTACCACTGCCACTGCAACCACTATACTGCAGCTCCCTCTTAATATGTTGCATCTGTGCTGCTCATAGCACTGCCACTGTTGATTTGCTACACTTCAACTTCAGTTGTTGAGAGAAACAACTGAATCTCCTGCCCAATCTTTGACAGATAAGTCAGATGAGCTACATCCTCATCACTAAAGCTCCATAGGCTACAAATTTGTGCTGGCATCTAAAGAACAATGCACTGCTACTGCTCTGCCTGCGTAATCAGACTCCCTCTGCACTACTGAAGTCATATCAGCTCCTTGTGCTGAAATCTATCACGATGTTGTTGCACTGCGTTGTCCCTCTGAAGCTCTCTATGTTATTGTAGCTCTGCACTGCGTAAGCAGCACTGCTATGCGCTACTGAAGTCACATCAGCCTCTGCGTTGCTACTGCTTCTACGCTGCTGCTGCTATGCTCTGCGCTGCTCCTCCCAGCCTCCAGATCTGCCTCTGCTGATGCCTCATTTGTGATCTATGCACCCACTGCTCCACTTGTCCCGCTACTGTCTTAAAGTTGTCGTAGCTCGCTTGTGATCCAAGAGATGAGCTGCTCAAGGATCTCGCCTTACTTCCATGTAGCTCATCTACATGTCCATGTCACCCCACCTCCGTGGTTCATGAGCACTCATGGCTACATCATCTCCTGACCCATCATCTGCCACCGCTGCATTGGAAGAAGATGCTTCCTTGTCCTTCTTCTTTTCTAGACAATGCTGGAAAAATGTCCCATTTTGCCACACTGGAAGCACTTGATCTTAGAAAGATCCTTCTTCTTCTTCGGCTGCTTCTTCGATGCCAAGGCTGCATCTTCCTCCTCTTCCTTCTTAACCTTGCTCAACGCAGGGCTGTGCTGCTTCCTGGTGAACCTTCATAGTTCTTCTTGCCGCAGGATCGACCACAAGTTGTCCCAATCTGGGAGGTCTGCTCTGCCCAAGATACTTTGGACAAAGGTTTCCCACTCATCTGTGACTACATTGACGGCAATCCTGACTATCACTGCATCATCTACGATTGCACCCGTTGCAGTCAGTTGAACCCTGATTGACTGCAATCTAAAGAGGAAGTGCTCGATGTCTTCTCCCTTGGTCATCATGAATGACCTCATTTGGGCCTCCAATAGCATCTTTCTTTGGACTGATTTTTCCTCATACAGGGAAGTCAAGGCCATCCACATCTCATTAGTTGTCCTCTTCTCAGCTATGTCTGACACAATATGATCCTTGATACTGTCCATTATCAGTCGCTTGGCATGCCCAGCAGCCTCTTTATGCTTCCGTAGGAGATCCGCATATGTCGGCATGGCTAGAGTCTGCTCTGCATGGTCTCTTAGACCATATGCCTCAAGGACAATCAGGATCCTAGCTTTCCACACCGAAAAGTTTTAGAAGCCCTCTAGCCTATCCTGATCATGCAGTCCATGAGGAGCCATCTGCTCAGAATGCGTCGGAGCTCCTCTTCTCTATCCTAGAGATCTTGGATCTAGGGTCCTTTTCGAACTGGGAACCCTCTGCTCCCTCTGACACTTGATTTCCCTCCTTGGAAATCTACCAAATCAACTATGCTCCAGCTTCTTCTTTGATCCTCTGACCAAACTACAAGTTTCCTTTGGCAAGAAACTCTCTGAGAAGCTGATCTCTTCCCAAACTTTGTCACTTGTGCTAAGGTTAAAAATCTGAAAAACTTCAGAAGTTTAACCCCACCAGCTCTTCTGAATTTCTGCAAATTTTCTGCAGACTTTTTCTGGATCTGACAGATTCAAATCTGAATCACACTAGCTGGCTTCAAACCCAACCAGTGTTGTTTCTGAGCTGCCTCTGCACAGTAATTGCATGGGCTTGCTAGGACACAGCGCTGGACAGCGTCACCCTTGCTGGACAGCGTCACCGGTCTCTGGCTGCTAGAGGGCTCTATTATTAAGAATATTTCTGAATACACAACTCTGGATTCCAGATCTAGAAAACCCTACAGAGAAAACTCTAGATCTGCAGCACCTGGCTGATCTAAGACCAACAATACTAATTCATCCACACCCTCAAACGGGATTTTATAGAACTCAGCCAGATCTAGGCCTAGAAACCCCAGATCTGCCCCTCAAAGACATTGTGCCAGCCTCTGAAGGCGTCCAAATGCTCAATGTTGTCACTGGAAGGGACTGCGTTACCCCAGACTCGGTGACGCAGTCACTACGCTACCCCTAAGGGTCTCTACGTAACCCCAAAAGGGTTTCCTGAAAATCATGTTGTCCTTGTTGCTGTTGCTGCCATCTGCTGCTGCTGCTGCCTTCCTCTGCACTGTCTTTCCTGATCTCTTCTTTGCTTCTTGTGTATTCTAGACCCTGGGATCAGATCATCCCCTTGGTCTAAATTCCCCTCTCTGCAACTAAAACACTTGAGAATTCTTAGCAACCCCGCCCTAGAATCTCAGCTTAGCTTCAGTGCTTTGCCTCTGTGTGTCTTACAAATGACCCCAAGCCTTTCATTTATACTTTTCTCGTTGACAAATCAACGGCCAAGATTAGATCTTTAATCAATGGCTAAGATTAAAAGAAAGCTTGATCCGTGTGACTTAAGACAATTTCATCACATGTTTAATTAAATTCAATTTAATTATTTTATTTTCCTAAGTTTTAACTTAGGAAATACATTAGAATAATTAATTAATTTAATATCTCCTAACCAGATGAAATTTCCCAAATCCATTTCTAGGTCTTGTAGATCAGGTGAACTCTAGTCCTTCCTCAAAATTTGGGACCTAAAGCACAACTGATGCTACCTCAAATACACAAAATCTCAACAGTATGTGGATGATCTACTAGTTACAGGTGTACAGCATCAAATTCAGGGATGCAAGAAGCAATTAGCAGCAGAATTCGATATGAAGGATCTTCGGATTATGCACTATTATTTGGGACTAGAGGTATGGCAGAAGCCAGGAGAGATATATCTTTTTCAAGGTAAGTATGTGATCAAGATGCTTCAGAAGTATGGCATTATGGATTGCAAGCCTATAATGACTTCTATGATTACCAATTTGAAGAAGATGAGGAGTTCAGAATCTAGTCCGGTGGATCCGACTTGATACAGACAATTGATTGGGTCCTTCATGTATCTAGTAAATACTAGACCGAACATTTGTTTTGCAGTAAATGTCCTAAGTCAGTTTGAAATGGAGCCAAAACATGATCATTGGATTGCAGCCAAGCATATCCTAATATATTTACATGGAACTATATATCATTGCCTTCAGTACATTGGGAATGAAATCCAACTCGTGGGATATACAGATTTAGATTGAGGTGGCAGTGACACAAACGAAAAAAGCACAACAGGTGGATGTTTCAGCCTAGGATCTTCAATGGTCTCATGGATAAGCAGAAAGCAAGATAAGGTTACTTTGATCAGTGTTGAAGTTGAGTATGTTGTTGCAAGTGAGATCTGTCGGGAAGCAATTCGGCTCAGGAAGTTACTATCAGACTTGTTTGAAGGACCGCTTAGCCCTACATGGATACATTGTGATAATCAAAGTTGCATAAGATTGACAAAAGGCCCAGTGTTTCATGCTAGGACATGTTAATTTTTCATAAAGCAGCATTGTTCTTTACTTTGATAGTTACATTTCTTCATTAACATGTTGCATTCACCGCAAATACTTTTTCCATTGTACAAATCTATATCATTAACCATCATAAAATGAAATTATGTGGAAAGAACAATACCATCATCATCATCATCTAAGCAATGGAAAATAAAAGATCAAAGGAAGAGAAGCATGAACACATAGAGACACCAGGTTTGGTCCAAGACAGGGGAAAAACCCACTATGGGGAAAACCCTGGGAAATTATTCTTCTTAGATCTTCATTGAATGAGTCAGCAACAAGAGTATAATGATCCATGAGTACATATCTTTACGATGCAAAAAACAAATAGCATACAAGCACTAAAACCATACCCATACTTTTGCATGAAGGAAATCTGAATCTGAGAACTGAAATGCACTGACACTGGTTGTAGCAAACTAATGAACACGACTAATACTGAATGAGGACTAAAGATACATCTGCAGCGGAAACAAACAGAGATGATCTACAGATCTACAGATCTATAATGCCAAAACTTGGATCTGAAATATCACCAAGTGATCTCAACTCTGAAGTCCTAGATCTGAATCTAGGAGAATGTCAATGACGCTCTGACGCAACTATGACTGAACGGTTGATGTTTGGAAGCACCGTGCAATCAACTGAAGATGAACCAAATCTTATATGCCCAGAAAGTCTCTTGGTTGCGGCCTTAACTCGCTCAACTCACGGCTGAAGGACTCTAAGCCACTACCACAACGTTATGTGCCCGCGGCTGAGGGTCTGAATACCTTAGAACCCTAGCCGCACCCTGAAGTCGTCCTACCAGCGGCTTTACCAGCTGAGCCGCGACCTGAACAAGCCCAACCAGCCAACTTTGCCTCAGCTCGACCGCTACCTCAGCATGCCCTACCCACGGCTCTGCCTCAAGACTCAGATCTGGAATGTGCACCAAACTCTGACCCCGATCCAACTGCACGAGCTCCTTCCAACATACTTGTGCAAGCCAAAACATAAACATAGACAAAAATAAATTGATGAATACAAATCCGCTTGAGCAAGTGTGCAAAAGAGCTTGGGGCTTTGACCGGATCAACATGCGATTAAGCCAACTCATAAAATATTAAATTAATTCATAAATTCTGCTTAACCGATTGGGTCGATCTATAGGTCGATTTTGATCCTCTCGAAAAGAGGAATCTAATTAAATTATCATCTTAATCGTCTAAGTTGTCCACAGTGGAATTTGACTCTAGTTGCAAAAATTAACACTCCCTCTCAACTACGAAGAATTCCACTTTGCAATCTCTACTTGCAGTTCTCTGCATCATGAAGTCATCATAGCTCAACACAATTTGTTGATATCTGATCATTGATCAATATGCCATTCGTATATTCATGTATCATCATGTGTCATCACTGAACATCTATGTCACGAAGTCGTCATGTTGTGAACCTTTCTTATTACAAATCATCAATGTACTCTTCATGCTTATTTCTTTTTATCTCTTGATTGTTTTTGCTTGTATGTTGAACATTCTCGGATCTAGAAGAAGAATTTGTTACTAGAGGGGAGTGTGGGCTATACCACCCTTCATTCATCAGGCCGTCATTATGGAGTCTTTGCCATCAGGCTACTACTCGGAATATCATCAACGGGGAGCACATCTCGGGGAGCGCATCTCCCGGAATCTCATAGGGGAGCTATACCTCTACAACCCCATGTCTAGCAAATAGGATACCCATCCACGCAGGGGAGATCATCTCAACCCTGGTGTCACATCGGGGAGCTCACTCTCAACCCGAAATCGCATAGGGTTATTTCACATCGGAGAGCTCACTCTCAACCCAGAATCACATAGGCTTATCTCAACCCATCCTATTCCCTACTGATCTTCCCATCAATGATCCTAAATAGTCATGTGGTAGAACACCTGCATCATAATCAAGCTTGGATGAAATACCCAACTTACCAAGAGGTAAGGATCACACACCTCCAAGCCTCCTCAACCCATTGGCCAAATGGGGAGGACCAATCCCAACAGGCTCCTCTTGTGGGTATGATGTCAACTGGGGTATACTTTGCAACAACCAAGGGTGGGGGAGATACTCGACTTGTCAAACCAGACAAGGATCACACACAACCCACGAGACTTGTCAAACCAGACAAGGATCACACACAACAGATGCCATATCATGTTCAATCAACATTTGAACTTTAAATCAGAGTATCCAAGGATTTACATTACACAAAGACAATTCAACAATCTTGTTATATGGAATTTCTTTCCCAAATTCCAAAAATCAATTTATCATGCCATGATACACCATGACGTTATTCAGAAGCCATCTCTTACTTAGATTTTCAGAGGCTTATAATTTGTTAAGGATAGACTTATCAGTATGTATAATCAAAGCCATAGTCAATATCAAGATCATACCTTGGAACTCATTACCCTGACTTCACCAGATAACAGTCACATATAAACAAATCTGAATCAAGGAGTTTGCATCACGCAACACTCTCTATGAGCCTAAGGCCTTATGATGCCAACATATCCAGCCTTACTCAAATCAAAGTTGAGTCAACAAAACCAGCTCACCCAAGTTTAGAAGCCAGTCACAACTATTATCAAAGACAATGATTTCATAGTATCAATTCTTTCAACCAGAGACAGGTAACGCACATATCAATTCTTGACTTCATTTCATGTCAAGTTCTCAAGTCTGTCATTTAACATGTCATTATAGGCCATTTTCGTCATTAGATGTAAGCGCATACACATCACGGTTAAATCATGCATGTTCATACTAAGTCACAACAACCTTTGTGCTAGGAACAAGGAGGCCAATACAGAACTATACGTCTATATACTCACATACAACACTGAAGGTCAATATGTCTACATAACATAGTCATCTGGGAAAATCAATCATCACCAGATCAAATCATGTCAAATCCAAATGTGCAAGCATGGTAAGATCTATAAATCTAGATATGTCTCAATCATGTCAAAAGTACCAAACACAATTTATCAATATCAATCAGCCAAAACATGATGCACAATCCTTAAACACAACAACATACCCATATGAATGTCTCAGTCACCAGAACACACAAGTTCGGTTCAAACAGAAGAACTTTCCCAACTAGCAGATCTTACTAGCATCTGCAATACATCTGTAGAACTAACATCTTCCAAGTGACCATCTGATTTCATACTAAATTCTAGCAATACCAGAAATCAGTTCACAATAACAAGACAAATTAGAGATCCAATGGATTCGGAATATAGACCAAATTGTACAGAACTTCAATTATGTTTCTACTAGGCATAGTCACATCTATGAGCCTTCCTTTGCGTGAATGAGGTTCAGCCCTCTGCTGTGGATTAATCAATATAAAACACTCATAAATCATATTTCAATAGAAATCATGAGTAAGAATCAGTTCTCCCTCTGAATGAGAATCCATTTCATTCATGTCATCAACTTGTCTTTACAGGGATCACGCAATAGCAGATCCATTAAATCATAAACATATATCTATCATGATTATCAATATCATGTCATCCATTAAATCATAAACATATATCTATCATGATTATCAATATCATGTCATCCATCTTTCATCAAGAGCTGGACTAGAAAGATCAGGGCGGCAGGCTGATATGACAACACAACCTTAAGATCCAATACATCAAGTTAGAATATTAAATTTCACTGCATGCTATAACCACAGATAGTCAAAGATTTGTAGCATCAATCTCATAAATATGCCTTTATAATCACAGTTGCCAATACCATGCATACCATAATCAATGGGATCAAGTTAGTTTAATCAATAAACCATCAAGGTGCAATCACTATTTTCTATGAGGTTTCATCATGCTTATGACATGCATTATTAATACCATATAAATGAGGTAAACTTCCATAAGAGATCCAACAAATCTTATGCATATCAAGAATCAAGAGTACCATCTACCAAAAATCGGAATCAAGATCTCAAAACAATAGATGTTAGCCACATATTAAGTTATGCTACTATATCCATGATTGGCAATCACTTCAAGTACTCCCGCAGAATCAAGCAGACCATTGTGATCAAACCATTTAATACCAGGTACCCTATTTCATCAACATAAATCCCAATCACTCTTATATGTGCATGCATGAGCCATCCAAGAAGTAGACATTCTCAATATACCGAAGGGCTTACCTAGCCATCTAATGTTGTAGCTAACTCATAACATTAAAACAATATACCATGCATGCCTTACAGTGTTTTACCTGTGCACCTTCACATATGCATCTTGTAGTGCGCAAGTGCCTCTTTACCTTTTTCGGATCTAGCCATCTTACATTTTCCAAATCTACCCAACTTTCCTTCATTTCCCAATCTAGCCATCTTTCCTGCATTTCCAAAGATCCTCAAGAGGGATCCTCTCATCACATCTCATCACGGAGGTTAGATATATTCAGGTGCTGAAATATACATACAGGCAGTAACGACTAGAAACAATAATCATAGAAATCTGATGCATAAGCATAAACAACAGTAAGGATTATAAGTCAAGGAGTACTTATCTTCAATGGGAGATGATCCTCTCCCTCTTGAACCAGCCTTCAAGAGTCAGCCATAGATCATAAAGCAATGTTGCCTTCAATCAGCAACTTTATCAATAACAAGGTCATATTTGTCAAACCGATCCAAGTGCTTGAGAATCTTCACAAAGGCCATGCGAGGGTTTCATATACCAAATCTCAAGATTTTACCATAAACAGGGGTTTCTCTCAAGCCCTTATCCACTAACTTCCTACGGTTATCTTCATACCCTAGAATTCTTTTAGGTCTCTACTATCCTTTGCTTGCTTCCATAGAAGTGTCTCCTTGGGGTGATCTTCAAGGCTTTTCTTCAACCAGCTCTAATACCATGTTAATTTTTCATAGAGCAGCATTGTTTTTTACTTTGATAGTTAAATTTCTTCATTAATATGTTGCATTCACCCCAAATACTTTTGCCATTGTACAGATCTCTATCATTAACCATCATAAAATGAAAATATGCGGAAAGAACAATACCATCATCATCATCATCTAAGCAGCGGAAAATAAAAGATCAAACGAAGAGAAGCATGAACACATAGAGACACCAAGATTGTTCTGAGCCCAAGGCAAAACCCACTATGGGGAAAACCCTTGGAAATTCTTCTTCTTAGATCTTCATTGAATGAGTCAACAATAAGAGTACAATCATCCATGAGTAAATATCTTTACGATGTAGAAAACAAATAGCATACAAGCACTAAAACCATACCCATACTTCTGCATGAAGGAAAACTGAATCTGAGAACTGAAATGCACTGAAACTGATTGTAGCAAACTGATGAACACGGTTGATACTGAATGAGGATTGAAGATACATCTACAGTGGAAATAAACAAATCTGATCTACAGATCTATAATGCCAAAACTCAGATCTGAAATATCACCAAGTGATCTCAACTCTGAAGTCCTAGATCTGAATCCAGGAGACTGTCAATGATGATCTGATGCAACTGTGACTGAACGACAGATGTCTGGAAGCGTTGCGCAATCAACTGAAGATGAACCAAATCTTATTTGCCCAGAAAGTCCCATCATTGCCACCTTAACTCGCTCAGCCCGCGGTTGAAGGACTTTGAGCCGCTAACACAACGTTTTGTGCTTGCGCCTTGAAGCCGCCCTGCCGAAGACTTTCCCAGCTGAGCCGCAACCTCAACAAGCCCAGCTAGCGGCTCTGCCTCAGCTCGGTCGCTACCTCAGTGTGTCCTGCCTGCGGCTCTGCCTCAATAGACTCAAATCTGGAATGTGCACCAGACTATGACCCCGATCCACTGCGCGAGCTCCTTCCGACGTACCTGTGCAAGCAAAAACATAAACATAGACGAAAATAAACTGATGGATGCAAATCATAGATCGCTTGAGCAAGTGTGCAAATGAGCTTGAGGTCACCTCTATTTATAAATTTGTGAGTGACCGATTGGGGCATTGACCGGATCAACATGTGGTTAGGCCAACTCATAAAATATTAAATTAATTCGTAACTTAACTTCTGCTTAACCGATTGGGTCGATCTATAGGTTGATTTTGATCCTCTCGAAAAGAGGAATCTAATTAAATTATTATCTTAATCATTTAAGTTGTCCATAGTGGAATTTGACTCTAGTTGCAAAAATTAACAAGACAAAGCATATAAACAACAAGTACCAATACATCAGAAGCTTAGTACGAGATGGGGTCGTGGAGCGGAACCATCTATCTACAGATGAACAAGTAGCAGACATACTGACTAAAGTGTTACCAAACAAGAAGCTTGAGTACCTGAGAGGTGATCTTGGTTTGGTGGATATCTCTTCCCTGATTGAGAGGTAGTGATATCGGATAGTTCTTGTCTTTATCGGTCAGGCACTAGACTAGGACTAACAGTCATAAGTCTTAGTGAAGGCCATAAAGAAAGAATGGAGTCTGAAGGATTGTATAAGCATCTAGATTGGAACTTCTTATGTATGGTAGAATCCAGGGAAAGAAGTTGATCGGTGCTCTTTGAGGATGAAGTAGGGCATCCAAGGTAAGAGTAGTCAGAGAGGATCGATATTCTTTGAGGATCCAAGTTTGGGAATCCGAGATAAGAATAGTCCTAAAAGTGCATACTTGTAGACATACGAATGGGGTATGTACCTTGAAAGGTGGTGTGGCAGCTCACGTAAAGCCTCCCAGCATAATGCTCATAATTAAAGATGAGCTTGTCCAATTAAGGCCTTCAAGGACAATGTTGGTTATGATAAAGATGCTTGACAAAAAGATGGCTTATCAATGTGATTCCTCTTAAGAGAATGCTTCAAGATTGAGATTCCTTGTACCTTGAATACATCCCTAGTTAAGAGTGAGTGTTGACAATTGTAACTAGGTTCGGCCTTCATTGTAATCATGACAATGTATATTCTTTATAAATAAAGAAAGAGAAAGAAAAAATATATATATTTTATGGGTTTCATACTCAAGTTTGAGTCAAAAGCATGTTCTTTGTACTTTTAGGTCTTCTAGGTCTTTTTAGGTCTTTCTAGGATAAAGAATAATATTGTCCATGTGTCATAGTTCCATTTGAACTCATTGTAATGAAGAAAAATATTTATTTTATAGAGAAAAAACCATGGATAAGCCTAAGACCAAGTCGGCCCAAGAGCAAGATCAAGTCGGCCTAAAGGAGGGCTATTCGACCCTCGAGAAAGGCTATAAATATAGGGGAGCTCAACCTCATTTGGACACACATCTCAAGAAATTTCAATATGCAATAGTGAAGGAGAAGAAGAGTAACTGGAAGGACAAAGAAGAAGAGCAGAAGTTGAAATTTTGTTAAGGAATTTTTTCTCTTGTCTCGCTAGGTTTTGTGAAGCTTCCAATTGTAGGAGGACAAAATTTTGTAGCAGCTGCAAGGGGCCGAAATTGTAGGAATGGAATTTTGTTGCAGGGGTTGAAGTTGCAATAGCAGTGTAGCAGCATCGAAGTTCTGGAAGTTGTATCAAGGAAGATCTTGTTGGGGGCTAGCTTGGGTCTTGGAGGATTTATTGGCTTAGGTCTTTGGGTCTTGGAAGTCTCTTTTGTAAGCAAATTCTAAAGAAGAAGATAAGCATTTTCTAAGCCTATATCTTGTGTACTTTGTCTATTTGTGATCTTCATTGATTTGATAATTGCTTGATGAACAAAACTAAAGAAGTAATAAAGAATCAATTAATATCAAAAGTAATTATCATGATAAGGAAAATAAGTTCTAATGTACAAGTCTCCATATTTTCCAACATATGCAACATCCATCTAGGTAGTCTTCAAAATTTATTTTCAACAAATAAGGGCACACACTAGCATAATCTAGAAGCAATTGTTCCATACATTACACATTCAATATGATAATATTCAACAAAGAACACTTACAAGATAACATACAATATATCCATCCATTTGCCAAAAAATAGCTCCAAAAACTATCCAAATTTACCTTCCACACATCAAAATGCACTCTAAGAATCTCCGAGAGCCACAAAGAAACAAATGTGAGTTCCTCTAAGAGGTCTGAAATTTCAAGTGTGGAGATGAGAGAGATCAAATGAGGTCTTTCTATATATATGTGTCCAATGATGTCTAATTTTAGCCTATTAGCACCTCAACTAATAAAATAATGGGAAAATACTAGGTAAGGTCACAAGCCGACCTTATAGCCAATGTGAAAACATAATAATTAACCCATAGGAGGGTCGAGAGGCTGACATCATACATGTGTAGGCCTCCTTTAGGCAAGCGTTGGGCTCCTCTAGTGCCAAAATTAGTGTAGAGGGCTCCAAAAGTCAAGGTCTAGGGGTTGCCCCCTAGACTTCCATGCAAATCATCCTATGGACCCCAGTTTTGGATTTGGGGCACAATAGTTGGTCTGAAGGATCTCCTGGTGGTGAAATACATTGGTTCTGCTCCAGTGTTGACGGCTTTGAATCTTGAGGATGGTGTTAGCCCTCCCATGTCTCAAGAGGTGAGACAAACCTCATTTAGGCCTCGGATCAGCTACCAAACCATGTGATCACTACTAAGTGGGCTAGGGCATGCTAGTCCAAGTGCATCATCTCGTGAATAGTATGGGGCAAAGTGCAAGCCTACTAAGGTGTTGAGGGTGCCCATGGATATGAATGATGCTCTACAAGTGACGGAAGTCCCATGGCTCTCAATGCTTCACTTGTAGGGTGTCATATGCTCCTATAGTGGGCTTAGGTCCCAGTTAAGTTGCCCAACCCATGATGAAAACCACCTACAATCACACACAACATCCAGTGTTTCATATTCACCATTAGGTACAATAATCATTAGTGCATCTAATTGGACCAAGCTTGTTAATCAACGGAAAAATGACACTTGATACAAGGATTCCCTTGCAAATTTGGGGCTTTGATCATGCCATACTGTTAACTCCCTAGGTAGGAGCCGCTAATGGACGACCCTATTAGGTGTTCCCAACCCCTAAGGGGAAAGACAGGTCCCTAGTACATCCTTCAATCAATAGGTGTCATGTGAATAGTGATGCAACAGAGCAGAAAAGGGGTCTCATAGCCAAATGCCATGGTCAATGGGGTGGAAATGATGAGGAATTCCACATTTCGGGTGTACAAATGTGAAGAGGGAACAATCGTGGATGCATGAGTTACCCTTGCCTTTGTTTTTCCACCCCTCTTAGTGCCTTTTGCTTTTTCATGATTTTTCTTTGCATTACAACCTGAAGCTCTGGGAAATGAGAGCATGCTTTGAATGATGTGTAGTAGTGGGGTAGTTCATCGCCCACTAGGGGTTGGGACATGCAAGGGTTCCTTTCCGTGATGTGGTAGGGAAGCATTGGACCTAGGAACCGGGTGATCCTTGGCTTTTGCCCACGTGCTAATGTTAGTGTCACAGCCATCTTTTGAATTTTATAATTTTCTTTCTTTTGTTTCTTGCTCGTGGCCACGATATGCTCTTTCCTTTTTTTTAGCTGCATCAACCTCCGAGGGCAAAATTTCCAAGCCCGACCCAGATATGCAAAAAAGAGGAGGGGGTGTGTTAAATCTCAGTGGACCCACGCTCAAGTGGACCCGGAGATGGGAGGTGGATTATAGGGCTCATAATGCACAGAGGGAAGTGATAAGTATGGAATGAGTAAAATGGGACCATGTTGTCTCAATCACAATTTCCCAAGTAGTGTCCTTCCTAAAGCCATGGGCCATTAGGGGAGGTCCCACTAGACTAGGATTGAAGATTAACCCCCCATTTAAAGCGAGGGAACAAAACCATAGTCAAAACCCTTCCTTCTTCCTAGTGACCCCATAATCCATTCTAAATGCCCAAATGAAAAACAAGTATAAGCACCCTATTGCATAATGAATAAAGTACCTGTTGGGTCGGATTGCCCACCTTCCAACATGTGCTCTTTGTAGAAATTTTTGAATCTTTACACCTTATGCAGAAATTATTACTGTTAATCTGGTTATGCTCCTCCTACTTAAACAAGTTATTAGCTGAATAAATTCAAGTTAAAATCGAAGCAAAACACATAACAAATCTCTACCAATCCAGATCTAGAACAAGTTCATGCACACATAGACAAAGTGACAAAGTTATTTCTGGATAAATAGTCCCCAGAAAAACCCAATGCAGGAAAACTGGTCTCTGGCTGCTGGAGGGTCTTATTATTAAGAATTTTTCTGAATACACAAACCTGGGTTCCAGATCTGAAAACCCGACAGAGAATATACTAGATCTATAGCTCATTGGCTGATCTAGGGCCAAAATAATGACTGATCCAACCCCCAAATGAGATTTACAGAACTCAGCCAAGAGTAGGACCTAGAAACCCCAGTGTTGCCCCTGAAAGCCTCTACGTCAGCCTCTGAAGCCCCTCAAACCCTCAGCATTGCTCCAGAAGAGACTGCGTTACCCCAGACTAGGTGACACAGCCACTACGCTACTCGTGAAGGGTCTCTGCGTAACCCCTGAGGGTTTCCTACTGAAAATCACGTTGTCCTTGGAGGGACTGCGATGTCCTTGTTGTTGTTGTTGCTCTCTCCTTCTGTGTTGTCCTTGAGTTTCTCTTTGCCTCTTGTGTATTCTAGACCTTGGGATCAGATCATCCCCTTGGCCTAAATTCCCCTCTCTGCAGCTGAAACACTTCTGAGTATTCTTAGCAAACCCTACCCTAGAATCTCAGCTTAGCTTCAGTGCTCTGCCTCTGTGTGTGTTTACAAATGACCCCAAGCCTTTCCTTTATACTTTTAGCCTTTCCTTTATACTTTTCTCGTTGACAAATCAACGGCCAAGATTAAATCTTTAATCAATCGCTAAGATTAAAAGAAAGCTTGATCCGTGTGACTTGAGACAATTTCATCACATGTTTAATTAAATTCACTTTAATTATTTAAGTTCCCCAAGTTTTAACTTAGGAAATACATCAAAATAATTAATTTATTTAATATCTCCTAAACCAGATGAAATTTCCCAAATCAATTTCTGGGTCTTGTAGATCAAGTGTACTCTAGTCCCTCCACAAAATTTGGGAGCTAGAGCACAACTGATGCTATCCCAAATACACAAAATCTCAACACTCCCTCTTAGCATCAAGGGTGTGCTCTAGCAATACATCACACTATGCATTACATGATTTTATGCATTGGTTCTGTGTTGTTGAAGCTTGGCCTGTTGCCACTCAACTCTACACTGCTGCTGCCATTTTGTACTGCTACTCTGCCACTGCCACTGCAACCTCTGTACTAAAGCTTCCTCTCAATATGTTGCATCTGTGCTACTCATAGCACTGCCACTGGTGATCTGTTGCACTGCAACTTCAATTGTTGAAAGAAACAACTGAATCTCCTGCCCAATCTTTGTCAAACAAGTCTGATGGGCTGCATCCTCATCAATGAAGCTCCATAGGCTACAGATTTGTGCTGGCATCTAAAGAACGATGCACAGCTACAGCTTTGCTTGTGTAATCAGACTCCCTCTGCACTACTGAAGTCACATCAGCTCCTTGTGCTGAAATCTATCACGCTGCTACTGCACTGCATTGTCCCTCTGAAGCTTTTTCTGCTGCTGCAACTCTGCACTACGAAAGCAACTCTGCTCTGTGCTGCTGAAGTCACATCAGCCTCTGCGCTGCTGCTACTTCTACGTTGTTGCTGCCTTGCTCTGCGCTTCTCCTTCCAATCTTCAGATCTGCCTCTACTTCTTCTTCATCTGTGATCTATGCACCCACTGCTCCACTTGTCCCGCTATTGCCTTAAGGTTTTCGTAGCTCGCATGTGATCCAAGAGATGAGCTGCTCAAGGATCCCGCGTTTCTTTCATCTAGCTCCTCTACATGTCCATGTCACCCCACCTCCATGGTTCAAGAGCACTCATGGCTACATCATCTCCTGACCCATCATCTGCCACAGCTACTTTGGAAGAAGATGCTTCCTTGTCCCTTTACTTCTCTGGACAATTGCTAGCAAAATGTCCCGTTTCATCACACTGGAAGCATTTGATCTTTGAGAGAACCTTCTTCTTCTTTGGTTGATTCTTTGATGCCAAGGCTGCATCTTCCTCATCTTCCTTCTTCACTTTTCTCAATGCAAGGCTGTGCTGCCTCTTGGTGAATCCGCGGAGTTCTTCTTGACGCAGAATTGACCACAAGCTGTCCCAATCTAGGAGGTCTGCTCTGCCCAAGATACTTTGGACAAAGGTTTCCCACTCATCCGTGACTGCATTGAGGGCAGTCCTGACTATCACATCATCATCCACCGTTGCACCTGTTGCAGTCAGCTGTTCCCTGATTGACTGCGATCTAAAGAGAAAATGCTCCATATCTTCTCCCTTGGTCATCATGAATGACCTCATCTGAGTCTCCAACAGCATTTTTCTTTGGACGGACATTCCCTCATATAAGGAAGTCAAGGCCTTCCACATCTCGTTAGCCGTCTTCTTCTCAACTACGTGTGATGCAATATGGTCCTTGATAGCATCCATAATCAGCCGCTTGGCATGCCCAGTAGCTTCCTTATGCTTCCAAAGGAGATCTGAATCTGTCAGTGTGGCCAGAGTTTTCTCTGAGTGGTCTCTCAGATTATATGCCTCAAGGACTATTAGGATCCTTGAATTCCAAACTGAAAAGTTTGAGAGGCCATCCAGCCTATCCTGATCACGCAGTCCATGAGGATCCATCTGCTCCATATGTGTCGGAACTTCCTTTTCTCTTTGCTAGAGAAATGGATCTAAGGCCCTCGCTGAAACAAGTACCTTCTGCTCCCTCTGACAACTGATTTCCCTCCTTGGAAATCTACCAAATCAACTATGATTCAGCGTCTTTCATCCTTTGATCAAACTGTAAGTTTCCTTTGGTTAGAAACTCTCTTGAGAAGTTGATCTCCTCTCGCTCTTTGTCACTTGTGCTAAAGCTAAAAATCTGAAAACTTCAGAATTTTAACCCCACCAGCTCTTTTGAATTTCTGCAGTTTTTCTACAGTGTTTTCTGGATCTGACAGATTCAAATCTCAATCACACTAGCTGGCTTCAGACCAAACCAGCGTTGTTTCTGAGCTGCCTCTACGCAGTAATTGTGTGGGCTTGCAGGACACAGCACTAGACAGCGTCACCCTTCCCTCTGTTTGAATCTGCCTCTGAAAAATGCGTTGTCCCTTCAGATCTATGTTTCCGCTGCTTTTCCAACTACTTTCTGCAGCTAAAACCTTCAATCTTTTCTGCTGGTGACCCTCCTAGATCTGCAATTGCTCTGATACCATGTAGAGATTTATGAATCTTTACACTTTAAGCAGAAATTATTACTGTTAATTTGGTTATTCTCCTCCTACTTAAACAAGTTATTAACTGAATAAATTCAAGTTAAAATCTAAGCAAAACACATAACAGATCTCTACAAATCCAAATCTAGAACAAGTTCATGCACACATAGATTAAGTGACACAGTTATTTCTGGACAAATATTTCCCAGAAAAACCCAATGCGGGAGAAACGGTCTCTGGCTGCTGGAGGGTCTTATTATTAAGAATTTTTATGAATACACAAATCTGGGTTCCAGATCTGGAAAACCCGACAGAGAATATACTAGATCTACAGCTCACTGGCTGATCTAGGGCCAAAATAATGACTGATCCACACCCTCAAACGGGATTTACAGAACTCAGCCAAGATTAGGGCCTAAAAACCACAGCGTTGCCCCTGAAAGCCTCTACTTCAGCCTCTGAAGCCCCTCAAACCCTCAACGCTGCTTCGGAAGAGACTGTGTTAACCCAGATTGGGTGACGCAGTCACTAAGCTGCCCCTAAAGGGTCTCTGCGTAACCCCTGAAGGTTTCCTGCTGAAAATCACGCTGTCCTTGGAGGGACTGTGTTGTCCTTGCTGTTGTTGCTGCTCTCTCCTTCTGCGTTGTCCTTGAGCTATTCTCTGCCTCTTGTGTATTCTAGACCCCGGGATCAGATCATCCCCTTGGCCTAAATTCCCCTCTCTGTAGCTGAAACACTTCTGAGTATTCTAGTCCCTCCACAAAATTTGGGAGCTAGAGCACAACTGATGCTACCCCAAATACACAAAATCTCAACACTCTTGACAAATGGATGAGGAAACATAAAACTGATGCAAGTGGTGTAGATAAGAATGGCACATTTGGTGGTTGTCAAGGGCTGCTAGATGGGGACTAGAAGAGATGACCAGGAGAAAATTTCTCCTATGGGGTCACCCACTTTTGGTGGGTAACGGTTCCAACAAACAATATTTATGGTCACTCGTTGGACATTGATAAAATTATCTCATGTTACCTTATCTTCAATTTGCATACTTGCATTTCCTTATTCACTTGTGTGTGCTCATATCAAACCATTGCACTAAATATACTCTATTGGCAGATCTTAACCAGATTATTGAATATAGTTTGACCTCGTGTAAACATATGATATTTGTATCATTCACTTCCATTTTTCTTTGGAAATGTTGGTCCACTTCACAGGTATAAACAGCTCTTCTCTACTCAATTTCTTGACTAAGTTCAAATACTTAACCCAGATATGCAATTATCCAGCAAGCACTGGAAGGAAAATTTACTTTACCTTCTAAGCTGTTGATACTTCTTCGGAAGATGTGCAAGAAGTGCCTACAAAAACATCACCACTGATGTTAAAGCTACAAATTTCATATGCTCTTGAAATAGATAAATGTAAAAATTTGACATCTAAAATTATATTGCAATCTGTAAATCACATGATAAAATGGAAGCTAGGAGTAAGAGCTAACCAAGCAAAAAACATTAAAGTTAAAATCAAATTCAAAAAATTGCATCAAGAAGAGAATCACCAAGTAGCTCTTAAACAATTCAAGCATAAATACTTCCTTACTCTTTGGTTGATTATCCTCATTTACCTACATAGACATTAAAGCTCATGGTAAATCACTCAAAAGGTGCTGTCATGTAATAATTCAAGGCTGCATGCAAGCCAGTACAACTCAATCAGAGTATTTCAAATCCAGCATCTTAGGTTTTAAGCATAGGGGATGGCTTGAAGCTGTCCATGTCATAAGTTGAAAATCTATATGGTGCATTTTGTATTGTATTCAATTAAGTTGTAATGCTTCCAAATTGAAAAATGAATTAAATAAGTTTGGATAAAAAAAGGTTCTTAACATCATGTCACATCCAACTATTTGTTTTCACCTCTGCACCTCATTAATCAGTTAAAACCAAAGTTGCAAATATTGTTTCCAGAAATCTATTCACAAGGGTCTGTAAAGGATCATATCAGAAATATCGGAGAAAATATTGGAAAATATCAGCAGGCATAAACTTGGAACTTAAAATTTTGGAAAAAATCCGATAATAAAACCTAAAAAAACTATGAGTAACCAGAAAATCGGGAAAAATTTGAGATTTTTTCAACATTCACTTAAGATTAAGCTTTTCCCAAAATGGCTTTGCGAAATTTGCAGCAGAATCCAATCCACGGGCAATCTAGACTGATTTAACATTCAATAGCAGTGGCTAGATCCCTAGTGGCGATCTTGAATGCATGCTGTATGCACAGTTTATCTTAAGCACAGGCATATACAAAGATGCAGTAGCATATTCTCACTAAATTTCTGCATTAATAGTTTAAGGGAAGGGGATAAAGTTCCATTGCATATACTCTTCCACCTTTTTTATTTGTTGATGTAAATACTTTTCTGTAAATATGACATTTTGATTTTTTCTACTAAAAGTAAAGGCATATACTACATGGGTTAACCCTTATACCTCTAATTTGTTCAGATTCCTCTAAACAATCACATTTTTCTTCCTGTTTCTGCTTTAACGTGTATAATCATATTTTCAGAGAACAATCATTTTGAATGACCAAGAATTTTCCAGAGAACATTCACTGTGAATGAATCAAAACATTTCCAGTTAGTATTGACTATATTTAGCCAGAGCTCATGTGCAGGAAGTACCAGGAAGTTCTCACACTCTGTTTGAAATTTGTAGGAACTCTTGTTCTTCAATACCATCTAACATTGTAATTAATACAAAGGAGACCAAAATAAAAAGGACAACAAAGTTTAGTAAAGTTATTTATCCCAGGCTATGACAAGTTCAAACTCTGTCCATCATGGATGAAATGTCATATCGAGAGATCTAAGTGAAGCAAAAGGGAGAAGGGAGTGGAGTTGTTCACAAATCTGTGTATATGACAGCTGAAATACTCCCATGAACTGCACTGCATCTCTGATTCTTCTACTTATTTTTCAGAGTACTTAGAGTACTCTACTCTAGTACCCACCTTAACAAGCACATGCAAGGACAAAGATAGCAAACTAAACTCTTCTCCTGCCGGTGTTGTAGCACTAAATCAATGTTTCTTGAACATGGTAGTCTCAAATATTCCCAAGTTATTTATCACAATGAACTAGTTCACAAAGACCCTGAATAATTTTCGTATTTTCACTAGAGAACGTGGAAAACAAAACTGACCAATCCAACTGTAAATTTTAGTAGATGTTCTATGCTTGATGCAACTTTACTTTTATAACAGCAATCACATAAACAGTTAAGTAAAAATGCTGATAGAACATACCAGTGGATCTATAAAAGACAAACCAGAAACAGGAGAATGTGTTGGTGCGTTACGGCGGTCAGCAGGATGCTTCAACCAGCAAAGTCTTCTTGGTCGGCCAACCCAAAATGTGTCACAACAGTCCTCAAATCAATCATCCAGTCAACTCAAAGTCAACCCCAGAAAAGTCAACGCAGTCCAGAAAAAGTCAATGCAGGGCAGCAACAATAAAGTCAACGCAGCTCCAACTTCGGTCAACCTTTTGACCTCGATTTTTGTGCCAATGAGTACGGCCTTCAAAAATCGAACTCTCCACAAAATTTCAGCTCAAACGGACCATGCGTTGACCAAAGTCAACGCTGGTCAAACTTCCCCAGAAACCCTAACTGCAGAAAATTTGCTGCGGTAAATTTCATCCTTTTGCTGCAGTAGATTTCGTCCTTCTTCTCACGTGGGAGATGAAACTGCTTCTCAGATGCTCGTAGATAATCAGAGGAGAAGATGTGTGATGTTGAATGAGTGAGATGCTCTCCAACATTGATTGTATTTATATCCATCATTGAGGTGTGTGACACATCTGTTGGGGGTGTAAAACCTTAAGGCCGACCTGCATTTAAATTTATTATAAATAATAAATTCAAAATAAATGTTCAGCTCATCAGATTAAAATCAATTTTATATCGATTTTACACCTCTCCGAAAGAGGAATCCAATACAAATATTGGAATCTTCATCTGAGCATCACAAGATGGAGTTTGGACCTAGTTCTTCAAGAAGTATATCCAAGTTTTGCGGGAGAAGTCATCAGTGAATGTCATATAGTAAGAACATCCTCCCAGGGATGTCACGGGTAGCATACCAGATAGATCAGAATGGACCAGTTGCAAAATATCAGATGTCTTTGTGACACTTGAGGAGAAAGGTCCCCTTGTATGCTTTCCTTCGGCACAACCCTTACATACACCTTCATGATTATTTCCAAAATCAAGCATACCTGTCACCACCTTCCTTGCTTCGGGAAGGGCCTTGTAATGAAGGTGTCCAAACCTCCAGTGCCATAGTTCAGTTTGTCGGATAGTATCACATGTCATAGCTCCCAGTGGACTTCCTTCAACCTGGTAGAGTGTTCCAACTCTAAAACCAATCACGATAGTTTCCTTGAGATTCTTTTTCCACATGCACACCTTTCCATCAATGAATGCCACATTGAAACCTTTGTCTTCCATGGCTGATATAGACACAAGGTTCTTCTTCAATTTTGGTACATAGAGTACATCCTGCAAATGTAGAACTTGTCCTTGAGACAAGTGGAGGGTCATAGTCCCTGTCCCTTTCACGGGATATGTGGCATTATCTCCAAGGATAATTTCTAGATTAGTATCCTTCTCAACCATGTCAGAGAGTGCTTCCTTGAACCCAGTGATGTGTCTTGAGGCACCACTATCTATCAGCCAGACATCCATAGTGTCGGACGGGGATGCAGCAGAGAGGGCAGATACAAGAATGTATTCATTTCTTTTATCAACAACATTTGACTCCTCATACCTGGAGTTTCTAGACCTTTTGAAAGGTTGATTGTTTCGGCCAGAGGAAGCCTTCCTCTTTCCTTTGGACCTGTTGTTTCTTTGATTTCCATTCCTCCAGTTGTTGTTGTTGTCATCACTATCGGGAGAATCCTTCTTGAAAGGACATTCTCTAGCATAGTGACCAGGCCTATGACAAGTGAATCACTTGCCCTTCTTTCTTTGGGCCCCTGCTCTTCCTTTGTTCTTTGGACCACCAGGGTTCTTCTTTCTAGAATGAGCAACGTAGGCAGCATTTCTGTCATTTTCGTGTTCCTTCATTCTTGTCTCTTCTTGCATGCATCTTGACAGTAGCTCGTCAAAGTTAGGAATTGTATTATTATTGAGAATGGTAGTGTTGAATACTTGCCATTCATATGGGAGCCCTCCAAGTGCGGTGAGTACCATCTCACGATCGGCTATTGTCTCCCCAATAGCCAGCAGATTGTTCCTGATCTCGGTCAATTTCAGAAAGTATGTTTGGATAGACTCATCCCTGCCTTTCTTCAGATTCTTCAATTGATTCTTGAAGAATAGCACTTGATTTGCATTGTTTACTTTGAATATTTGTATCAGCTTATCATACATCTCCTTGGATGTGCCTAACTCAGATATGTAGGCAACCATACTTTTATGTACGGATTCCCTGATCATTAGCTTTGCTTTGATCTCCCCCTTCTTATACTTGGTTTTAGCAGCAGCAGTAGCAGTGGATGGAGGTTCTTGTATCTTACCCAATACATAGTCCATGAGATCATGGTCTTCTAATTTGAGATCTAATATCATCTTCCAAGCATGGAAGTCATCCCTTCCAGTTAGCTTGTCATCCTCCTTGAAGCCATAACTTGTGGAACTCATTTTTCTCTTTTGATGATTGCTATAAGTTAGGGCTTGTCTTCGCCTCAGCTCCGATACCATGTAAATTTTTGTAGATGTTCTATGCTTGATGCAACTTTACTTTTATAACAGCAATCACATAAACAGTGTAGTAAAAATGTTGATAGAACATACCAGTGGATCTATAGAAGACAAACCAAAAACAGGGTAATGTGTTGGTGCGTTACGGCGGTCAGCAGAATGCTTCAACTAGCAAAGTCTTCTTGGTCGGCCAACCCAGAATGTGTCACAACAGTCCTCAAATCAATTATCCAGTCAACTCAAAGTCAACCCGAGAAAAGTCAACGCAGTCCAGAAAAAGTCAATGCAGGGCAGCAACAATAAAGTCAACGCAGCTCCAACTTCGATCAACCTTTTGACCTCGATTTTTGTGCCAATGAGTATGGCCTTCAAAAATCGAACTCTCCACAAAATTTCAGCCAATTCAGACCATGCGTTGACCAAAGTCAACGCTGGTCAAACTTGCCCAGAAACCCTAATTGCAGAAAATTTGCTGCAGTAAATTTCGTCCTTTTTGTTGCAGTAGATTTCGTCCTTCTTCTCACGTGGGAGATGAAATTGCTTCTCAGATGCTCATATATAATCAGAAGAGAACATGTGTGATGTTGAGTGAGTGAAATGCTCTCCAACGTTGACTGTATTTATATCCATCATTGAGGTGTGTGACACATCTGTTGGGGGTGTAAAACCTTAAGGCCGACCTGCACTTGAATTTATTATAAATAATAAATTCAAAATAAATGTTCTGCTCATCAGATTAAAATCAATTTTATATCGATTTTACACCTCTCCGAAAGAGGAATCCAATACAAATATTGGAATCTTCATCTGAGCATCACAAGATGGAGTTTGGACCTAGTTCTTCAAGAAGTATATCCAGGTTTTGCGGGAGAAGTCATCAGTGAATGTCATATAGTAAGAACATCCTCCCAGGGATGTCACGGGTAGCATACCGGATAGATTAGAATGGACCAGTTGCAAAATATCAGATGTCTTTGTGACACTTGAGGGGAAAGGTCCCCTTGTATGCTTTCCTTCGGCACAACCCTTACATACACCTTCATGATTATTTCCAAAGTCGGGCATCCCTGTCACCACCTTCCTTGCTTCGAGAAGGGCCTTGTAATGAAGGTGTCCAAACCTTCGGTGCCATAGTTCAGTTTGTCGCATATTATCACATGTCATAGCTCCTAGTGGACTTCCTTCAACCTGGTAGAGTGTTTCAACTCTAAAACCAATCACGATAGCTTCCTTGAGATTCTTCTTCCACATGCGCACCTTTCCATCAATAAATGCCACATTGAAACCTTTGTCTTCAATTGCCGATATAGACACAAGGTTCTTCTTCAATTTTGGTACATAGAGTACATCCTGCAAATGTAGGACTTGTCCTTGAGACAAGTGGAGGGTCACAGTCCCTGTCCCTTTCACGGGATATGTGGCATTATCTCCAAGGATAATTTCTAGATTGGTATCCTTCTCAACCATGTCAGAGAGTGCTTCCTTGAACCCAGTGATGTGTCTTGAGGCACCACTATCTATCAGCCAGACATCCATAGTGTCGGGCGGGGATGCAGCAGAGAGGGCAGATACAAGAATGTATTCATTTCTTTTATCAACAACATTTGACTCCTCATACTTGGAGTTTCTAGACCTTTTGAAAGGTTGATTGTTTCCGCTAGAGGGAGCCTTCCTCTTTCCTTTGGACCTGTTGTTTCTTTGATTTCCATTCCTCCGGTTGTTGTTGTTGTCATCACTATCGGGAGAATCCTTCTTGAAAGGACATTCTCTAGCATAGTGACCAGGCCTATGACAAGTGAAACACTTGCCCTTCTTTCTTTGGGCCCCTGCTCTTCCTTTGTTCTTTGGACCACCAGAGTTCTTCTTTCTAGAATGAGCAACGTAGGCAGCATTTCTGTCATTTTCGTATTCCTTCATTCTTGTCTCTTCTTGCATGCATCTTGACAGTAGCTCGTCAAAGTTAGGAATTGTATTATTATTGAGAATGGTAGTGTTGAATATTTGCCATTCATATGGGAGCCCTCCAAGTGCGGTGAGTACCATCTCATGATCAGCTATTGTCTCCCCAATAGCTAGCAAATTGTTCCTGATCTCGGTCAGTTTCAGAAAGTATGTTTGGATAGATTCATCCCTGCCTTTCTTCAGATTCTTCAATAGCACCTGGCTTGCATTGTTTACTTTGAACATTTGTATCAGCTTATCATACATCTCTTTGGATGTGCCTAGCTCAGATATGTAAGCAACCAGACTTTTATGTATGGATTCCCTGATCATTAGCTTTGCTTTGATCTCCCCCTTCTTATACTTGGTTTTAGCAGCAGCAGTAGCAGTGGATGGAGGTTCTTGTATCTTACCAAGTACATAGTCCATGAGATCATGGTCTTTTAATTTGAGATCTAATATCATCTTCCAAGCATGGAAGTCATCCCTTCCAATTAGCTTGTCATCCTCCTTGAAGCCATAACTTGTGGAACTCATTTTTCTCTTTTGGTGATTACTATAAGTTAGGGCTTGTCTTCACCTCAGCTCCGATACCATTTAAATTTTTGTAGATTTTCTATGCTTGATGCAACTTTACTTTTATAACAGCAATCACATAAAGAGTTAAGTAAAAATGCTGATAGAACATACCAGTGGATCTATAGAAGACAAACCAGAAACAGGAGAATGTGTTGGTGTGTTACGGCGGTCAGCAAGATGCTTCAACCAGCAAAGTCTTCTTGGTCGGCCAACCCAAAATGTGTCACAACAGTCCTCAAATCAATCATCCGGTCAACTCAAAGTCAACCCCAAAAAAGTCAACGCAGTCCAGAAAAAGTCAACACAGTGCAACAACAACAAAGTTAACGCAGCTCCAACTTCGGTCAACCTTTTGACCTCGATTTTTGTGCCAATGAGTACGGCCTTCAAGAATCGAACTCTCCACAAAATTTCAGCTCAAACGGACCATGCGCTGACCAAAGTCAACGCTGGTCAAACTTCCCCAGAAACCCTAACTGCAGAAAATTTGTTGCGGTAAATTTCGTCCTTTTGCTGCAGTAGATTTCGTCCTTCTTCTCACGTGGGAGATGACACTGCTTCTCAGATGCTCGTAGATAATCAGAGGAGAAGATGTGTGATGTTGAGTGAGTGAAATGCTCTCCAACGTTCACTGTATTTATATCCATCATTGAGGTGTGTGACACATCTGTTGGGGGTGTAAAACCTTAAGGCGGGACACCGCACTTAAATTTATTATAAATATTAATTCAAAATAAAAGTTACGCTCATCGATTAAAATCAATTTTATATCGATTTTACACCTCTCCGAAAGAGGAATCCAATACAAATATTGGAATCTTCATCTGAGCATCACAAGATGGAGTTTGGACCTAGTTCTTCAAGAAGTATATCCAGGTTTTGCGGGAGAAGTCATCAGTGAATGTCATATAGTAAGAACATCCTCCCAGGGATGTCACGGGTAGCATACCAAATAGATCAGAATGGACCAGTTGCAAAATATCACATGTCTTTGTGACACTTGAGAAGAAAGGTCCCCTTGTATGCTTTCTTTCGACACAACCCTTACATACACCTTCATGATTATTTCCAAAATCAGGCATACCTGTCACCACCTTCCTTGCTTCGGGAAGGGCCTTGTAATGAAGGTGTCCAAACCTCCAGTGCCATAGTTCAGTTTGTCGGATAGTATCACATGTCATAGCTCCCAGTGGACTTCCTTCAACCTGGTAGAGTGTTCCAACTCTAAAACCAATCACGATAGCTTCCTTGAGATTCTTTTTCCACATGTGCACCTTTCCATCAATGAATGCCACATTGAAACCTTTGTCTTCCATGGCTGATATAGACACAAGGTTCTTCTTCAATTTTGGTACATGGAGTACATCCTGCAAATGTAGAACTTGTCCTTGAGACAAGTGGAGAGTCACAGTCCCTGTCCCTTTCATGGGATATGTGGCATTATCTCCAAGGATAATTTCTAGATTAGTATCCTTCTCAACTATGTCAGAGAGTGCTTCCTTGAACCCAGTGATGTGTCTTGAGGCACCACTATCTATCAGCCAGACATCCATAGTGTCGGGCGGGGATGCGACGAGAGAGGGCGGTGCAAGATGTATTCATTTCTTTTATCAACAACATTTGACTCCTCATGCACAGGTTTCTAGACCTTTTGAAAGGTTGATTGTTTCGCTTGAGAGGATGCTGAAATCTTTCCTTTGGTTTGTTGTTTCTTTGATTCCATTCCTCTTTTATTTGTTGTTGTTGTCTGTCATCATCGGGGAGAATCCTTCTTGAAGGACATTCTCTAGCATAGTGACCGAGCCTATGACAAAGTGAATGCTTGCTTTTCTGCTTTGGGCCTTTGCTCTTCCTTTGTTCTTTGGACCACCGAGTTCTTCTTTAGAATGAGCAACGTAGGCGGCATTTCTTTGCATCATTTTCGTATTCATTCATTCTTGTCTCTTCTTGCATGCATCTGGACAGTAGCTCGTCAAAGTTGGGAATGGTACTATTATTGAGAATGGTAGTGTTGAATACTTTCCATTCATATGGGAGCCCTCCAAGTGCGGTGAGTACCATCTCATGATCAGCTATTGTCTCCCCAATAGCTAGCAGATTGTCCCTGATCTCAGCCAGTTTCAGAAAGTATGTTTGGACAAATTCATCCGTGCCTTTCTTGAGATTCTTCAATTGATTCTTGAAGAATAGCACCTGGTTTGCATTGTTTACTTTGAACATTTGTATCAGCTTATCATACATTTCTTTGGATGTGCCTAGCTCAGATATGTAGGCAACCAGACTTTTATGTATGGATTCCCTGATCATTAGATTTGCTTTGATCTCCCCCTTCTTATACTTGGTTTTAGCAGCAACAGTAGCAGTGGATGGAGGTTCTTGTATCTTACCCAGTACATAATCCATGAGATCATGGTCTTCTAATTTGAGATCTTATATCATCTTCCAAGCATGGAAGTCATCCTTTCCAGTCAGCTTGTCATCTTCCTTGAAGCCATAACTTGTGGAACTCATTTTTCTCTTTTGGTGATTACTATAAGTTAGGGCTTGTCTTCACCTCAGCTCTGATACCATGTAAATTTTTGTAGATGTTCTATGCTTGATGCAACTTTACTTTATAACGGCAATCACATAAGCAGGTTAAGTAAAAATGCTGATAGAACATACCAGTGGATCTATAGAAGACAAACCAGAAACAGGAGAATGTGTTGGTGCGTTACGGCGGTCAGCAGGATGCTTCAACCAGCAAAGTCTTCTTGGTCAGCCAACCCAAAATGTGTCACAATAGTTCTCAAATCAATCATCCAGTCAACTCAAAGTCAACCCCAGAAAAAGTCAACGCAGTCTAGAAAAAAAGTCAACGCAGGGCAGCAACAATAAAATCAACACAACTCCAACTTTGGTCAACCTTTTGACCTCGATTTTTGTGCCAATGAGTATGGCCTTCAAAAATCGAACTCTCCACAAAATTTCAGCTCAAACGAACCATGCGTTGACCAAAGTCAACGCTGGTCAAACTTCCCCAGAAACCCTAACTGCAGAAAATTTGCTGCGGTAAATTTCGTCCTTTTGCTGCAGTAGATTTCGTCCGTCTTCTCACGTGGGAGATGACACTGCTTCTCAGATGCTCGTAGATAATCAGAGGAGAAGATGTGTGATGTTGAGTGAGTGAAATGCTCTCCAACGTTGACTGTATTTATATCCATCGTTGAGGTGTGTGACACATCTGTTGGGGGTGTAAAACCTTAAGGCCGACCTGCACTTAAATTTATTATAAATAATAAATTCAAAATAAATGTTCTGCTCATCAGATTAAAATCAATTTTATATCGATTTTACACCTCTCCGAAAGAGGAATCCAATACAAATATTGGAATCTTCATCTGAGCATCACAAGATGGAGTTTGGACTTAGTTGTCCAAATTTAACACCAACTAATTCATTCCATTCTCAACACAAGCCACATTATCAATGAGCATGCCAAACCCATACAGTATGTAGATAATATTCTTTCATTTACTTCGATACCATTATCACTATAGACAAAACTAAATCCAAAAAAAGGGGTACCCAAAATTTAATTCACAAGCTAGATCAACCAGATCCATTATACATGTGCTACCAAGTCACATGACACAAGGACATGGGAAATGGAATACATGGACATATGAGTGTCTGACATGGGGTATAGAAACCCTGGAAACAAGACATGGAGGACACATTATATATATATATATGGTCCATCAGGCGTAGCCCAAGTGGTTGGGACCATTGATTTGTGTAGCTTGGGAGGTACTCCACAACCCTGGGCACTAGGTTTATGTGAGTTTGCACCACAAAGGATTTGTGGGCAAAGAACCCAAGCGTTGGGGTTTTGCACCCAAGTTATGGGCATGAAACCAAGTCGAATAATTATTTATTTAATCATTGTTGTAAGTGGGGCAACCTTAAAGGGACCAAGGGTGACCTTAGGCAACAATGTGGTAATAAAATCAAATGAGAAAAATGTTTTTCCAAAGTTTAGTTGGGATTGCATGGAAAATTATCAAGTCGGCCTAGGCTTGAAGAGCACCCTTGAGGGCTAACGTTAACCCTCAAGAAGAAAGGGAAGGTGTATAGCTGATTTGATCACCATCTCAAGTGCTTCAAACATGGGCTAAGGAGCAATCAGATCTGGCCACAGACCCTAAGGAGCTGATCTAATGTAAAGGGAGGACGAGTTCTGTTCCTATCCCTTGTGATCTGATGAGGCCGAGATAGGGAGAGCTGCTGGCCGAGTGTCTTGTGAAGTTCTGGGCATGCGTATAGGCGCCAAATCTCTGTGACAGGCCACATTATACTTCTGTGTCTTCAAGAAGGGCCGAGCCCTGTTCATGTGCTGATTTGTAGACACATGACCTGTGGCCAAAGTTCATTGGAGTATAGCGCAGAAATTAGAAATCTAAAGGAAAGGAGTATTGGAGGCTGAGTTTAGGAAACCTCTGAGGCAGCCGCAGGAGCCTTAAAGAGGGCCGGAAATCTCAGCTCATATGCTCAGAACTATGACCTTAAAAGATGGAGATAACATCAGATTGAGGTATGTGCATTTGCTGCTTCATGTTGATCGTTGCAAGGAGATGGAGAGCTGTTCCTGAAAGGTTTAGGACAGCAGGTCCTTGATGCCCTAGTCAGGGTTTTCTCAATGCATGTACAGTCACCATATATCAACCCTTAAGTCTGTCCAAGCAGTGCGTGCAAGGGAACAGAAATAGGGTGTAATGTATGCATGTCATGAGGTGTTGAGAAGTAGGCAGAATCAAGGAAGCATTGAGGGATTTTGGAGGTCCGTTCATTGGTTTGAACAGCAGAAAGTTTGGTGCTCAAGAACAGTGATTTTGGAGGAGTCAGATCACTGTTAGGAGGCAGCATGAAGAAGCCCTATGTCAGTCAACTGTGTGGGAATTAGAAGACTAAAAAGAGGGTAGATTTCTGTGCCCTAGATCATTCAAGCATGGACTGTGTATGGGCAGTTTTGGAGGCCCTAGGATCAGCAGTCTGAAGTGACAAGATTGTAGACAAATGGGCAGATCTGGAAGGCCCTATGACACTGATCTTGGAGCAGCCAAGACACTGTGTGAAGGCAGTGAAGTTCTGTTCACAAACGAAGTTGTGAACAGAGATTCTTGTGTGCAGAATGCTACTATGCAGTGGGTAGAAGTCATCATGTACAGTAATCATTGAAGGACTAATGAGCTGTTAGGAGGTAGATCGATGGAGCCCTAGTTCAGGAGTTTCAGATGGGCAAACTTCAGTGATAAGTGGGCAGATCCAGAAGACCCAATGAGCAGGCTTTTTAATGGAGCAAGAAGGCTGCTAGTGGGCAGATCAGTGAGGCAAAGTTCAGTGGCACAAAAGGAGCTGTGATCATTGATAGTGGCAGGCTGGTGTGATCAGCAGATTGGGAGGCAAGAGGACCCGCCAAATGTGTTCAGGGTACGTTGACTGAAAGGGTTGTGGGGCGCCACATCAGCAAGTAGATCAAGTGTATCTTGTTCAGGGTAGATTGGTGGTCATAGTAGTTGACACCAAGCCCTAGTTGTGTCCTTGTATCAGGGCTGCATGTAAGGGCCGTGATCCCTGGTACGGAATCCCTAAGACTGTTGTATTCTAGATTGTAATATAGCAAGTAGTGAGTTTAAAAGTTTAAAAATTGTCATTGTTCAGGGTAGATTGGTGGTCATAGTAGTTGACACCAAGCCCTAGTTGTGTCCTTGTATCAGGGCTGCATGTAAGGGCCGTGATCCCTGGTACGGAATCCCTAAGACTGTTGTATTCTAGATTGTAATATAGCAAGTAGTGAGTTTAAAAGTTTAAAAATTGTCATGTGCACTAGTTGATTCACTGATGTTTATTATTTCACTGTGCAAAGTAGAAGTGTTGGGGCATTTCAGTGTGTTTGTGTTTGAGATTTTAATACCCAAACCAGATTCTTGAGTGCCATGGAAAATCAACAAGGACTTGGTGATAATGCTGCCCACCTTGGTTCAACTCCTAGCTAACCTTGCTCAACATGGTTTGTGAGCTATCATATCTGGCCATAGGGGCTTTTTTGGCAGCAGTGCTATGTGATCCTTGGTACAAGCAATGGTTGTATGTTCTAGTTACTGATTTCCCCAACACAATAAAAAGGTTAAAAATAAATAAATAAAAAATTTAAAATATATATATATAGATGTATACAAAAAATGAAATATAGACATGAAGATCAAATATTTTTAGAGAATAGAACATTTACAAAGCACTTGAATCCCTTCAAATCTCAATTTTACCTCTCAACTACACAATGAGAGACCATAAGAGCTCTTTCCTTACAACTGAAAGTGAAAAAATAGCAGTGAAAACTGTTTTCTATGGTCAAACAGATAGGACACTGCTACGGCACGTGTCCTGTGTTTAGAACACAGCTAGGACATGTTTAGGACACATATCGGACATGCATCCTAGTGTGTCCATGTCCGTAGATATGGACACGGTCCACAGCACCCCTGGGGACCATGTCCTGATATTTAGGTAGTACGATATCAAACTCAACCCTTAAAGTACCCTCAAGATACATGAATGCTTTCTGACAAATTCATGCGCACATCAGAATTTCTCCGTCAATGCTTAATCCACAGCATAAATCCTCTATTTCTAAATAAGTCACAGATATAACAAACATACCTTTTCTTAACAATCGATCATGACAAAGATTGAATGGATCAGAAACTGCTAAATTGTACCAAGCCATTGTACAAAGAACTAAGTTGCATGATACAGGAAAATGGGTACGAGTTTCCGAAATGGGTACGGGTACAAAACATGACCACTCTAAATTTTGAAAACAGGGAAACGCTATATGTGTGTGTGTGTGTGTGTGTTAGGACATTTATGAAATGTTATGTGCAATCATAAATCATACATGATACATTATTACATTATGATTACATTCTCCAATGTCATTGCATAAACTATAAGTCTATCAATTATACATGATGATAAAACATACTAACATCACATTTACTCCTGAATGATCACATAATGAAAGTAGTAATATCTGAAAACAACCTTGATAAACAAGGTTTATTATAAATATATATCCAAAATCAGCCTTCGTATATGAGGCTGAAAGTACAATGTTACATTAACAAGTATCAAACTGTGGACAATGAACACATATAGAAATAAAATATGAGCTCAATCTAGTAAACAATAAAGACTAGTCTTCAATTTTCATCCTCATCATCATAATCGTCGTCAAAAATAGAAGCATGCTCAAAATTGGATGGTGGGGTGGAAGAAGATGATGGGCGAAAGCCTTTTTATAACTTGCGAGAGACATCTAGAAACATCCACACATTATTTTAATCGCCCAAAAAAAAAAGTTAGAAGGAAAAAAGAAAAAGAAAAAAAATGAAAAAAAAACAAGTTTTTTTGCCAGAAACGTGGCCATATGAGCCTTAAACGTGTTTAAGATTGTACGGGCCGCGTTTCAACCTCGTGAAACTCGCCCTTACGGCCCAAAACGCATTTCAGGCCCGTCCCAAAAGCGTTTCTTTTCCGTTTCCGAGCTGAAGCGCCTTCTCGGCCAGTGTTTCCTACAACATAGACAAAGAATAGCATAGGTAAATTCATTCCTTGCCTACATAGCAAAGGCTACAAAGGTTATCCATTTACTTTACTATCTTGGGTCAGATACCCGTTTTTCTGCATAGTTTCCCATCAATAAAAGGAAAAATAATACCAACCAGGTGTGCCACTAAGATTTCATTGAAAGTCGAGTAAGCCTCTATTGGAAATAATGCTCATCTAATGAAACCATAGTGTTGGACACCCAATCCTTAGGGATTTGGTGAATATTTTGTAAATATGTAAATAGGGGAGAGAAGAACAGTTAGAATAGGAACCAACCTTGGAAGATTTAACCAAGGGTCTCTTTTGTAATGTTATATAACTATATTCATATGAATATAAAAACTATCCAATTGAGGAGTTATTCCTTGGCCTAACATGGTATCAGAGCAAGGTTGGTTGCCCATAACACCTTTCTACCATCCGCTCATTGTTTGGCTTGTCCCTCTGCCCATTAGTTCTGTCGATTCTCTACCTCAACTTTAAGAAACGCTTCCTGGCCTTTCTGCCATTCTGGAATCTGTCACGAGCAGACCTGGAATTTTTGTTATGCCCTGATGCTTCTCTAGTTTGTAATGGTGCATGAGATACTCTCTCGTGTGCAAATATGTCTGGCATTTCATTTCGTTCCTAGTCTAGTAGGCAACGTTTTGGATAACCCTTCTTTCTCTCACATGAGTTGGAAGTTGACTCTCCATTCCATCCTCAGGCTTGTCTCCTCTAATTTTCTGTTTTTTGGGATTGAACCCTCGACTTACTCGCATCCTTAGTCTCATCAACTTTTTGAAGGTTCCTAACACCCTAGGGTCATTTGGTCTCATCTGAAGCTTAGGTCCATAGGATGTGCAAGCAATGCAACTGATCAGAGTGATAAAATCAATGACGAATCCTAAGTAGTGGCAATGACAACAAGGCGCCATTGTACGAACACTTTTTTGTTCGAAACTGTGGTGACTATACCTATTTGGACCACCAAAGAAGTAATGTGATTCAAAATCGATCCAAAATAAATCACCTATTCCATCCAGTTAACTCATTCTCACCACACCTCTCAATACATTCAAACAAATGATAGCACAGTCAGTCGTTGATAAATTGAAATAATACAAGCATATAAGTCATATGGGTTTGGTTCTCGTCAGTGATACACATACTAAGGGATTTTTCTTTATATACATAATAACTATTGTCAGGGTGGGGTTTTTAACATTTCAATAACAAAGCATTTATCTTTCTCTATGTATTATCTGTTGCTAGCCTTTGAATATTACTATGTACTGGTTGTTACCCACCATATAAGTTGTGTATTGTCTACCATTAGCCTTTGAATATTATTATGTACTAGTTATTACCCAATATATAAGTTGTGTATTGTTTACCAGCCTTTGAATATTACTGTTTACTAGTTATTACCCACCCACCATATAAGTTGTGTATTGTCTGTTACTAGCCTTTGAATATTATTGTTTACTGGTTATTACCCACCATATAAACTATGTACGTTGATTTGCTAGGATTGTTTGCAGGCTTTGCCCCTTTTTTATGCTCAGTGAGTGAGAGAGTTTGGAGCCATTGGTGGTTATGTTGCCCTCACTATATTGTTGCCTAGTTCTGTGGGCAGACAACAAACTTTTTTCTCGTCTAGACTTTAGATGCTAGCTCAGAGCTTCGTTGAAGATGCATTCCCTCACCTATATTGTCAGTGTTGTGCTAACTGACAAAGAACTATAAAGAATGGCCCAGAGAGATTACGCACGCCCTCATTTTAATGACTTATTGAAGTTATCTGTGAAGGAGAGAATGACAATGCACTCACCAAGCCCACATTAGAAAGAGAGCTAGCCATTTGGGACGACAAGGGCAGCAAAGCCTATGCCCTGATTGTTGCTTCTGTAAGTGAAGAGGTGAGCCGTCATATAGTTTCAAATACAAGTTCTTACGATGCATTGAAGAATTTGAAAGATCTATATGACTCACACTCAGAATTAGAGTTCGTTCAGTTGATGGTCAAACTCTTCAACCTTTAGTTGAAAGACAATGACCAACTAGCCCTAGCCTCAAAAATTAGAGCCATCATGCATGATGTAGATGCCACTGGAGTGAAGATGAACACTCCTCTCACAACCTTTGTCAAGCCCCTCTATCCAACATACTCCAATTATCTTGAGTCCTTGCAAGATATTGAGCAACTCGAGTCCATTACATTTGACTCTCTTGTGGAGAAGTTTGCAAAATGAGAGAAAGCTTTCGAGAAGAGGAAGAGTCAAGGCAACAACTCAGTCCCCTGAAAAAGCAATGTGCCTTGCTCAGAAAGGGAAGAATCAGTCGCATGATTCTCCTAAAAGAAGAGGCAACAAAAGAGGTCGTGGAAGGAAGAACTTCAGAGGCAAGGGGGGTAAATACCTTCAAGGAGAAAGATATGATCTCCACTGCATTCGTTGTGACAAAGATGGATGTAAAGCATCCACATGAAGAATTCTTTGGGAGACAATCAAACAAGACCACAAAGAAGACAAAGGTAAAGCACCTAAATCTGCTCATTACATTGTTGCTCATTGCAATATTGAAGTAACTGAAGATTTGTTTCATACTTCATTTGCTTCTTAGAGAGATGCTTGATTGTTTGATACAGGTACAACCTACCATATCACCTTTCGGAAAAACTTCTATGAAGACCTCGATGACAATGTAGATGAAGCAGTATATTTTGCAGACAAGTCAAGTTTCAAGCCATCCACACTTGGCACCATCAGGCTTAAACTGCCTAGGTTTCCTGATTTTCTTTTGCATGATGTACTCTACCTTCCAGAGCTGCGAAAACTCTGTTGTTCCTTGTTCACATTCATCAGCAAGGACACTCTATTCATATGTTTGATGGAAAAGTAAAAATAACGAAAGCATCTGACAACACAATTTTCATGACTAGAGTAGAGGAGGAAAGACTGCTAAAGCTAGAAGGAACATTTGCTTGTGCACATAACTCTACATACTTTTCTCAGTATAATGAAGGTACATTTCCATCCAGTCTTCTATGGCATGCAAGATTTGGACATCTTATATGACAGTCTTCGTTTGCTAAAAAGGAATGGTGTTTCTAGTTGGCCAAATATTTTTAGGAAACTAAAGCATTGTGATGCTTGGATGTTGTTGCCTCAAAATCTAGCAGGTCTTGTGAGGGGAGTGTTGCACACATTTTGTCAAAGTTCCAAGGAAGCAAATGTACCAAGTTTTTTTAATGGACCGAAGTCATCGACCATTAGTTATTAAGTCACAGTAAACCCATTCTGCAAAATTTGTAATGTAAATGATACTAGTAAGACCATCTATGCATGGAACAACCTAGGCAACCCTATTATTTTGGCAAGAATTTCATCCTAGGAGGATTTTTCGTCTCACTAATTCATTTATGTTTCTAAACAAGGATGGGTCAGCAGAGTTTTTCCCTCCAGCCTCATCCCAAAGCTAGGGTGGAATTCTTTGTCAAAGTCTTAGGTGAGTCATAGTGTTCTAGTCCAGTCCAATGTTATCAGAATCGAACCGGTTCCGGAAAAACGGCCGGTCCAACCGGTTTGGAGGCAAAACCGGTCCGAACCAGCCAGTTTTGGCACCGAACCGGCCGGTTACAGCACCAAACCAGCCGGTTTGGACCAGTTCGAAGACCGGTTCCACCAGTTCACAAGCTTGGGAATTTAAAAAAAAAAAAAATATATATATATATATTTATTATTATTATTATTTTTCCTAGTTACTAACGCTACCCTAGGCCCCACCTAAAGCTACTTAAACACCCCCACCCCCTCTATTTCATTCACACTATTCATTCAAGTCTCTTGCAATCCTTGAGCTGAGTTTGGTGAGGAGAATTCAAAAGTTTATTGTAGGGTTGTTCTAAGGGAGACTTTTTGCAGATTTGTGTTGAAAAGTGTAACTAGGTCGATCTTCATGTTGAATATGTAATTATGTATTTATGTAAAGAAGATATCAAAGATAATAAAATGTATTTTTGGTGTACTTGCTTCATGGGTTTCATGAGCAAGATTTTATTATGTAGATAGACTTCTTCTTGATGTCTATTAGGTTTATGTCTTCTAAGAATAGATATAATTAGGTGCCATATTCATGAAGGATTTAGTTTGTGCTCCAAGGACCTTGTGGAAGAAGCTCACAACAGCCCTCAAACAATGATGGAAGTCTAGCTTTAAATGTAGTGAAGAAATACCTCATCGACGCTGGAAAATACCTTGTTCAAGTCGGCCTCAAAGTCAAAGAACAAGTTGGCTTATTTACAGACAAGGACAACTATTTATAGGAGCATGCGGATTTCAGTTTGACAACAATTGCGGACAAGTTTTGAGATTTAATGCGAGGTACGGGACTGAGGTGTAATACGGATACCTCCAAGAATATATTGCAGATAAAGGATAGCATCTAAGTGCTGGTGAAAGACAGTATATAATTGTGGATAACACTGCAGTAAATACGGAACAACCTCAGAAGGAATTGCGAATTAACTTTAGGAAGATTTGCGAATAAAACTTCAAAAGCATTGCAAATCTGTTTGGGTTAAGGAGTGCGGATATATATATGAACCTACAGTAGAGATAGTGCGGATACATACCAAGAGACAGTGCGGATAAAGGGAAAGATTTCAGTGCGGATTAAGGACATAGTGCAGATAAAAGAAGAATATAAGTGCGGATAAGAGACAGTATAGAATGCGGATCTGAAACAGTGATACAGGAAGAGGATTGTGGATATCAAGGGTACAAGTTAGATTGCAGATAAGTGTCGTAAAGATTGTCAAGGGTTGTTGAACTGAAGAAGGAACTTATGGTAATTAAGACAGTCATCATAAGGAGAAGAGACACCAATAGTAAGGAAGGTAAATCTATGATTTACCTTCCTACTGTTCAAGCAATTCAACTAAAAGCATATACAAGGTCTCTAGTACTGATGCAAATCTAAGTAATTCAGTGAAGAGAAGATTCAAGGTTGAAGAGGCTGAAACAAGGTCTTGGAAGCATATCTAGGTCAAGGGTCTATGTCTGGGTCATGGTACTTGTCATTTGAAGATCTATAAGAAGAATTCTTTGCGGGTTTTCCTCTCCAAGAGGGAGAGGTTTTTCCCTGGCTCTAGGAGCCTAACTTTTGTGTCTTGTGCTTTTTGATAATTGACTTGATGAAAGATTACCTATACTAAAAGAAGAGAAGACATAAGTATTACAAGTAAGGTCACAAGTAATTATCAAGAAGAGAATTTGTATTAATCACCAGCCCTCCAAATTCTCAACATGGTATCAGAGCTAAGGTGTTGAACACAAGAGTTGTTTGTCAACAAAGACACTCAAAGAATTGAAGATCAAAGTTTGGGTTGGAAAGTCAAATCAGTTTGCAAGGAAGACTATCTAGCTACTTCAAGTGAAATCTCCTATCTCATTCAAGTAAGGTCACAAATAATTATCAAGAAGAGAATTTGTATTAATCACCAGCCCTCCAAATTCTCAACATGGTATCAAAGCTAAGGTGCTGAACACAAGGGCTGCTTGTCAACAAAGACACTCAAAGAATTGAAGATCAAAGTTTGGGTTGGAAAGTCAAATCAGTTTGCAAGGAAGACTATCTAGCTACTTCAAGTGAGATCCCCTATCTCATTCAAAAGATCAACTCATTCAAGAAAATAATCTTTGCCATCAAAGATTTGCAGTCAAGCCATTGTTTGAAGAGAACCTCAACTTCTGAAGATATTCTTTATAATCAAGGGTTCAAGTACACCAACATTGAAGAAAGGAAACCCTTGACTTCACTCCCAATCATCATCAAGGAAGTTGCAAGAAAATCCAATCAAGTAAGTATTCATGACCCTATCTGTCAAGATGCCTTATTGTAAAGAAAGCAACAAGTTAGTTCGGTCATCAAACTTTAGTGCATGGAAGAAAAGAACAGACTTGAATTTAATTGAAGACGAAGTAATGGACTATATCAAAGGATCTATTGTTCAACCCCCAAAAGAAGTTGCTACGGCCCATGCCAAGTACATGAAGAGACAAATTAGAGCCCAAAGGATTCTCATAGAATCCATCAAAGACTCTCTCATTCCTTATGTATCAAAACTAAAGACTGCAAAGCAAATATATGAGAAATTGGTGGAGCTATTCTCTGTGAGTACTGCTGGAGAAGCAATCTCTCTGAGACAAGAACTATACAAAATGAAATTATCAAGTGAAGAAGGAACCACTCCATACTTCATGAGGATTTTTGAAATAAGAGATCAACTGCAGGAACTAGGAGAAATGATGTCTGACACTGAGATGACTACAGTGGTGCTAAATGCCCTACCAGAGAAATGGGGAAACTTCACTTCTAGTCTATACAGGAAGAAAGAAGCCACCCCATTCCATGATTTATGGTCTCTATGTAAAATAGAGGAAACAAGACTAAAGGCCAAAGCTGATACAAGACCAAGTGAAGAGAATCATGCCTTTGCAGCCTCATACAGGAAGAAAGGAAGATTCGGAAAATTTGGCACTCAGAATAAAAGAAGGAATATGGACAACGTACGTTGCTTTAGATGTAATGAGCTTGAAAATTATAAAAGAGATTGTCCTAAATCTAGAAAGGACAAGAGGAAAAAGGAAGAAGCCCATGTCACTAATGAAAGAGAAGAACTTGATGCTAAAAGGTCTAAGAAGGAGAAAGCAAGAGATCTCTATTATGTTTGAAATCATCTTTCTCCTTAAGTGATCCCTGATTGGTTGTAAAATTGTAAGATAGAAAGCAATGTACATTAAGAAGCATCTCGATAGAAGCATGGAAGGAACTCTCGGTAAAACAACTTCTGGAAAACCTCTCTACTAAAGTAAAGTAGTCATCAGATAAAGGGTTATCATGAAGACAGAATTCTAGGATGTGATGACATATTGATGGAGCAGGCCAAAGGAATGAAGCTCTTCATTCTAGAGAAATTACTACAGGATGACTCAGGGAAATAGATATGAGGTATGCAAAGATATATGTTGATATTGGATGCTGTGAAGTCATGTCATATGGTTGCAGGTAATAGACTTCCAAATTTAGAAGTATGATCTATGAAGGAGGATCTCTCAGTGCACTGACAGATGAAATCAACATAATATGTCCTCATGGAATATAAGGTGTTTGTACATAAACGAGAAATTGGAAAATTTGTAAGATCCTGGGAATGAAGAATGTGCAGAGAGAAAGAGATCATGAAATGCAACCATGTCAAGAGGCAGTTATCATCCGGAGTCCAATAAGATGTGACTAGGAGATCTCGTGGGAAGATATGTAGACTCTAACAGAAGTCTGGTAAAGAAGAAGACCCTTGGCAAAACATATCCTTAGGAGATGTGTCAATCTGTATGAAGGATGTTGATGCCTACAAGAAGATGTCATGGTGAAAGATCATCACTGAGGTAAGTTTTGTTTAAAAAGTTCATATGTATATGTTTATCTGGATGAATTTGTGCAGGGCTGCTAATCATGAGAAAGGATGTATGATCCTTGGAGATCATTCGAAGGAAAGCAACATGGCATAACAGGTGGACCAGACGAGAAAGACTGATGAATCACTTTCTGATAGTGGACATGAATCATGGATGAAAGTGATGGATGATCTGTGCCCTATGAAGCTAAAAGTTGAAGATTCCTCAATATCGAAATCCATCAAGGACATGAATTCTTCATGAATAGCTGGGTGTCTCACCATTGCTGCTGGAGGTCCCTGGTTAAGAGGGAGCCTGATTATAAGTTTCTTACTTGGAAAAAACTTGGCAATTCCTAAGAATGAGCTTAGGTACATTCCTTGTATAGGAATGAGTACATTCCCTTGTGGAATAGGTCCTCCCTGGTTGAGAGGGAGAGATAGACGCATCATTCTGCTCTTCACTTGGGAAAACAGAATGGAGGATTGGGTAATCATATGGCATTCGATACTCTTTGAGAATGTGTTAGGGCATTCAAGATAAGAGTAGTCCGGGACCGATATTCTTTGAGGGCTAGCTACCCAAGAGAAGAATAGTCCAAGGTCATACTTTGGGAACACCCGGGTGGAGTATGTACCTTGGAGAGACAATGACGACGATGTCTCTAAGTCATGTGTCTCGCCAGCATTGTAGCCCATTGTCTCGTTGCAAGATGGGGTTGTTAGTCAAGGCCTTGCACTAGGACAATGCTGGTTGATATGATGCTATACAGATGCGATTACCAATCCGATTATTCTTATGAGATTTTTCAGTTTGAAAGTAACCATGTACCTGTATGAATACCTCCCTAGTTAAGAGGGAGTGTTGAAAAGTGTAACTAGGTCGGTCTTCATGTTGACCATGTAATTATGTATTTATGTAAAGAAGATGTCAAAGATAATAATATGTATTTTTGGTGTACTTGCTTCATGGGTTTCATGAGCAAGATTTTATTATGTAGATAGACTTCTTCTTGATGTCTAATAGGTTTATGTCTTCTAGGAATAAATATAATCAGGTGTCATATTCATGAAGGATTTAGTTTGTGCTCCAAGGACCTTGTGGAAGAAGCTCACAACAACCCTCAAACAATGATGGAAGTCTAGCTTTAAATGCAGTGAAGAAATACCTCATCAACACTGGAGAATACCTTGTTCAAGTCAGCCTCGAAGACAAAGAATAGGTCGGCTTATTTACAGACAGGGACAACTATTTATAGGAGCATGCAATTTCAGTTTGACACACAATTACGGACAAGTTCTAAGATTTAATGCGAGGTGCAGGACTGAGGTGTAATACGGATACCTCCAACAAGATATTGCAAATAAAGGACAGCATCTAAGCGCTTGTGAAAGACAGTATATAATTGTGGATAACACTGCAGTAAATACGGAACAATCTCAGAAGGAATTGCGAATTAACTTTAGAAAGATTTGCGGATAAAACTTCAGAAGCATTGCAAATTTGTCTGGGTTAAGGAGTGCGGATATATATATGAACCTACGGTACAGATAATGCGGATACATACCAAGAGACGGTGCAAATAAAGGTAAAGATTTCAGTGCAGATTAAGTAAGGACATAGTGCAGATAAAAGAAGAATATAAGTGCGGATAAGAGACAGTATAGAATGCGGATCTGAAAAAGTGATACATGAAGAGGATTGCGGATATCAAAGGTACAAGTTAGGTTGCAGATAAGTGTCGTAAAGATTGTCAAAGGCTATTGAACTGAAGAAGGAACTTGTGGTAATTAAGACAGCCATCATAAGGAGAAGAGACACCAATAGTAAGGAAGGTAAATCTATGATTTGATTTACCTTCCTATTGTTCAAGCAATTCAACTACAAGCATATGCAAGGTCTCTAGTATTGATGCAAATCTAAGTAATTCGGTGAAGAGAAGATTCAAGGTTGAAGAGGCTAAATCAAGGTCTTGGAAGCATATCTAGGTCAAGGGTCTATGTCTGAGTCATGGTACTTGTCATTTGAAGATCTATAAGAAGAATTCTTTGCGGGTTTTCCTCTCCAAGAGGGAGAGGTTTTGCCCTGGCTCTAGGAGCCTAACTTTTGTGTCTTGTGCTTTTTGATAATTGACTTGATGAAGATTAACTAAACTAAAAGAAGAGAAGACATAAGTATTACAAGTAAGGTCACAAGTAATTATCAAGAAGAGAATTTGTATTAATCACTAGCCCTCCAAATTCTCAACAATTTGAAGAGCTAATTGGAGTCTTGGAGAATTGTTGGGTTGGCAGATTTTCAAGCTACTTCAAAGTTTTTTTTTTCCCAAAGATCTTTGGGTTTTCTTTAGTGGTTTTTGCAACTGGTGGAAGATTTTTTTTTTTTGTTAGGGCTGCTACATAGTTGATTTTAAAGGGTTTTGGAGCTGATTTTCTCCAAAATTTTAGAGGGTAAATCAAGGGCCATGGGAATCAAGCCATGATCCCATTGCAGACTTGGATGCTACTCATTCTTCAGATGAGGATAAGGAGGATGATCAGGATGATGATTCTGATGATGATAGATGATTTATGATTTGATAATTGATTTGTTGTAGGTGTAGTATTGTAAGTTGTGGTATAATATTGTGATCTATGATGTTATTTTGGACTATAAAGGCCTTTTAGAGCCTGTTTCTTGATGTTTGTAACATTTTTGTTTCAACGATGTTTAAGTGCTATTTTGGTTGTATGCACTATTACTTCCTATATAAATGAGAACTTTTGCATATTTGTGTATAAATGGTTTGGATTCATATGGATACACATGAATATACATGTTTTTTCTTTGAAATATGAATATTTAATGTGTTTTTGGTAAACCGGTTTTTTTTTTTTTTTTGGTTCCGACCGGTTCCCGGTCCACAAGGTTTTCTGGTAACATTGGTCGAGTCTTATGTAAAAGTGAGTTGGAAATAATTTAAACTAATTGGCTAAATTATTTTATTACAAATCACTTGGTCTACTAGATCATATTATGTCGCAAAATTGGGTATGTAATTTGAGGGTCTATACCGAATGGGTGCTCCCCCTTTGAGGGTTGAATTGTAATTATCTTACGTAAAAAAATATTTTAGTGCATTATCCCTCATACTTAGACTCCATGGCTAAAATATTAGACGGTGGAAAATATATTTAATCCCTTCAAGTGTCAATTAATTAAATTTTTTGGCAAAAATTAAATTAATCCTAAGCCAGAAAATTAATTAATCAAAGTCAAATTTAGAGTCTTAGAGAAATTAGATTCTCCAAGTGAAAAAATTCGTGGGTATCAAAGAAATTAATTTTTGGAGGTCCCCCACCAAAAGAATATTGGAAATTTCAAAAAAATTAGACCATTGGACCTTGGTGGTTAAATCAAAGTCAGCAAAGTTTTTCCCTCCAACCTCATCCAAAAGCTAGGGTGGAATTCTTTGTCAAAGTCTTAGGTGAGTCATAGTGTTCTAGTCGAGTCTTATGTAAAAGTGAGTTGGGGATAATTTAAACTAATTGGCTAAATTATTTTATTACAAATCACTTGGTCTACTAGATCATATTGTGTCACAGAATTGGGTATGTAATTTGAGGGTCTATATTGAACAGGTGTTCCCCCTTTGAGGGTTGAATTGTAATTATCTAACGTAAAAAGATATTTTAGTGCATGGTCCCTCATACTTAGACACCATGGCTAAAATATTAGCAGGTGGAAAAAATATTTAATCCCCTCAAGTGTCAATTAATTAAATTTTATGGCAAAAATTAAATTAATCCTAAGCCAGAAAATTAATTAATCAGGGTCAAATTTAGAGTCTTAGAGAAATTAAATTCTCCAAAAGAAAAAATTCGTGGGTATCAAAGAAATTAATTTTTGGCGGCCCCCCACCAAGGGAATATTGGAAATTTCAAGAAAAATTGGACCCTTGGACCTTGGTGGTTAAGTCAAAGTCAATTTTTTTAGGAAATTAGCTTAAAATAATTATTTTTGAGCTAATAAAAAAAGGGTTGAATGAGAAATTCGAAAATTCCTCAAAAAATAATTATTTCAATGATAGAGATTAAAAGATCATCAAGAATTTATCGACAGTCGAGATTACTTTGACGAGGATCAAGCCAACTAGCCGATATTTTTCCACATGGAGGATTTATCTATAAATTAGTAGTCATTTGTGTCTAAATTCAACTGATGTTTGGCTTAGAAAATTCTGCAGAAAAGCTGATGTAACACTATTGTCCCACTAGGAACATTTTTTGAACCATAATAAAGACTCTGGGGTGCAGTTCATGGTGTTTATTGTCTACTGATTTGTGGTATGTTTTGGGTACGGGCATTCCTATATTGTGCTTAAATTTTTAAAGTTTGTTTATTCATTAGATGGTAATAAAAACATTCAACTGGTAGATTTTGGGCCTATCTTAGGTAATCTGATTCACCATATGTCCAACAAGTTATCTTGAAGAAAATATATAGTGTTTGCAGATTCTCAGTCCTTGGGCTCCAAGTTCACAAATTGTGGACGTAGGCTCACGTTGTTTGAACTTCGAATATTTTTATGGTTTATCTAACTTCGCTAAGGCTGTAGCTTGCATCTATTCTTCAAAGTACACTTAGCCATTTATCAAAAGATCTTTAAGAAAAAAATCATTTCTCAAAATACCTTTTAAAAGAATTGTATATTTGTACATTTGTAAATAAATTTGTATAATATATTTTGAAATTATTCTTTCTAACTAGGTTTTTGAGGTTTTTAGATTTTTTGTATACATTGGGGTTTTGGGTATTTGTGAATCATTTGTGCAGGCGTGATCAAGCAAGAAGAGTTGGATTAGAGCTAGATCAAGGCCCTTGAGGGTAAGATCTAGCCTCTAAAATTTTTGCAGTGCCAGCGATTGAAAAATTTGTAGCAAAACTGAAGATTTGAAGCAAATAATTTTTTTCAGAGCTGGGGTTTCAAGTTTTAGTACTCCTAAGCCAAGATCTGCCCTCTCCAAGGCCAACGTCATCCTCTCCTTGCCAGCATCGGCCCTTTGAGGGCCTGCGTCAACCTTTTCGGCCTCCCTAGGGCTAGTCGTAAGCCCCAGGGGCCTCAGCCTCCCCTCTTGGCCTTTGTCGTGGCCTTGTTAGGCTTTTCGCTCCCCTTCCTCAGCGCTCCTCTCTTCCCAAGGCCGCAGCCCTAAAGGGCTTGTGGACCCCTCTTTAAGGCCTCCTTTAGGGTGTCACAGGCGTTAGGGCCTCAGAAACCCTAGGCTGCAGCCCCTAGTGGACCTTTAGGCCTATTCTTAACCCAACGGAAGCCTCTTTTGGCTTGTCGTGAGGCCTATTAGGTCTCTTGACCCTAGCTGCAAGCCTATCTAGAACTTTTCCCTTTCCTTGTTAGCCTCTTCCTAGCCCTAGTTTGCCCTAATTGGTCTCCGAATTTTCTAGACTAAATATTGGTGAGTTTTGCAAGTGAAATTGGCTCTAAGTTGGTGTTTTCAGGTGCCAAATACTATGGAGAATTCTTTGGCAACTTGGGCAAGTCTTCTACAAGACCTTGGGCCTAAGGTTTGCTCTCTAAACCCTCAATTTGTCATTGTTTTGTTTCAGCTGTCATATTCATTTCATAACAGTGAATTTAATACCCTAAAATCACATCTAAGTGGTTTGAACACCCTAATAATTTCATGGTAAAATTTTGTTAGTGTTTTGGCTATTTGGGCATTAAATATCTAGCTTAGATTTAGTCATTTGTTTGCTAGAATATTTATGCATCATCACTAGATCAGATCCGATATAAATCTGAAGAAACACTTTAAAGGGCATAAAATTGATCAGTGTGGCTTCTAGACATCTTGGGCATTAATCTTTTGGGTTTAAGTCTTCATTTATGGTGACTAATATCTCTGCATAAAAGTGTGATCAAATCTGATATATTCTGAGTATTGCATCTTACGAGGTCTAAAAGTTCATAAATTTACATTGGCAAAGTTGTTTTATCAATTGGCGAGTCATTAGGCAACTTATTGGTCATTTTCAGTTTTATATGCTTGTTAATTCCTTGGTTTGAAGTGACATTCTTATTGTTGTCATATACTTCGTCATAAGTAGCTCTTTCATGATTAAATTGGCTCATGGTGGTTTATGTTGTTGAGTTCTAACAATTGTTTGTCTTGTGTTAGATTTGAAAATTTGATAACTTGGCACTAAAATCACTCAAACAAGCTCTAAATCTTCTAATTTTGTTGATGGTCTAAGTTATGATTGGTATTAAGATCTAATTGACATTTTGATTGAAGCAATTTTGAGAAAATCATTAGATAATTGCTCTAAGTTAAAGATCATAACCTTAAGAAGCTTTGATATCTTTGATGCCAGCCGCGAGGAAGACATCGTGACGGGCCGAAGGAACCGAAGGGCGACCGTCGATGACGGACAGGGAGTTGGAGACCGTAATGGAGGATGCCACTGATTTTGACGGGGCTTTGGTATCCAAAAAGGGCTTTCAAGCTCTCAGCACTGACAGTCTGTGCTCGGATTTATGCCTCCAAATTCAGTGATGTGAATCTCTGCACTTCTACTTCTTTGATGTTCGCACCATAAAGCATGTAGCCCCTTTTCAACAACTCGTGGGCCCTCACAAGCTTGAGTATTAACCATGTGTAATACCCTATATTTGATCAATTTGTCGCTGAAGATATGCATATGCAACACACTACTTCTCTTAATTCAAATCAAAATTTTGGAAATTCCCTCCAAGGTTTAAAGTGAAGAGATGGAGGCAATACAAGCTTGAAAACCCATAGAAATAATTAAAATACCCTAAGATCCATAGAGTCTGAAACTGGGCTCTGATTGCATGTGTAAAGCCCTAAATTTTCACAATTAACAACCATTAACAAAATTGATACTACACAATCCAGCGTGAAATTTTTGAAGCATAATATATCAATTCACTATTGAATACTTACCTGGAACCGTGTTTGAAGATGTTCCTGACCCGCCATGGCTCTCGTTCCCATTACCAAACCGCCATTTCCTCCCAGCCTATCTGAGGTCAACCTCTCTGGTCCCCAGATCCAAAAGACAAGTCTTCTGGCCCCCGTGCAAAGCTCCAACAACAATCAAGATCACTCTATGATTCTGTTAAAACTCATTGCTCTTGTCTCCCACAATTAGAAATCCTCTGACAGCATCCGCGTCAGTTTTCCCACCTCACTGACCCATGCCCATCAAGTTCCCCCCCCCCCCTTCTCCTTTTATACACAAATCCCCTTTCAAGATATTTATTAAACTATCCTCTTTTAATAAATGTCTTAGGCAAATCCCCTTTCAAGATATTTATTAAAATATCCTCTTTTAATAAATATCTTAGATTTATATTAAATTATTATTATTTAATAAATATCTTGGATTCCTAAAATATCTTGGATTTATTATTAAATATCATCATTTAATAAATATCTTGGATTTTATTAAAATATCATCTTTTATTTGCATAAGCCAATGCTTTTACTTTCCTTTGAACAATATATTAGTTATATTATGATAGTGATAGGTATAACTTTTACCTCACAATACATTCATTATTTTCTGGTGAGTTAGGTATTTACTCAATACTACAATAATTCACTCATTACCCTACACTGAGACTTTTCATAATTGATTAGAGCATATACTAGTGCAGTACACGTGATACATGCATATGTAGCTATCATATGCATGTCTCATATGCATGCTAATATTTCTATGTTCCCTATAACTCGAGTTGGGTCATTACACACAGTCACATCTTGGCTCCCTTCGTATTGATAATGGAAAAGAAGATACTTCTAATGAATTTGAAAACTATCTTTACCAACATGGGATTCAACATCAAACTATTGTTCTATACAATTCTCAACAAAATGGTACAGTTGAAAGAATAAACAGGACTATCCTAAATATGGTTCACTCAATGATGTTTTTCAAAGATGTAAAGTTGATGTTTTGGGTTGATGCAGTGTATGTGAAAAACATATGTCCATCTCATACTCAGAAATAAGACTCCTTGTGAAATGTAATATCGCCACATTCCTTCAGTATGGCATCTCAAGGACTTTTGTTCCACCTGCTATGCCTTGATTCTTGAGGAACAAAGAAGCAAGCATGATGTAAAGAGTTGGAAATACATCTCTTAAGGTATTCAGACACCACCAAAGCATATTGTCTTTACGATGAGGTAAATAAGAAGTTTGTTTTGTCTATAGATGTGATTTTTCTTGAATCTTCCAAGATTGACAACATTGTTGAGCGACGGCTTGATTGTTTGGATAGATTCAATCCTGCAAAAAATTATCATGAGTTTGATAATGAGATTCCACATCTTGAAAGGGGGATCCCTATCTCGGATCATCTATGGAATCTCTTTCCGAAAAACTGTCTCCCCCTCATGAAGTCTCGGTCACTTCTTCAAATCGGAATGACCCTTTGAGTGATGTGATTGAGAGGATTGGAAGGATGAATCTTGATGCAGCCCCGTCTTAATCAATGGAGCAACTTGGACCATATCAGAATGGTCACCCCAAAATGGCTCACCAAAACACTTGAAAGTGTTCATCCTAACGAGGTTGAAAAGAGAGGAACTATAAGTTTTGCCGGACAAGATGAAGATGATGTAGATAATTGGGATTCAGTTGCTGATATGGATGATTAATATGATTGTGAATTAAATTTATCTACTCACTTTGAACCAACTTCTTTTAATAAAGCTACTTCTCATAATGAATGGAATCCAAATCTGAACTATCCTAAGGGAATCCGAAGGGCATGCATCCAATGGTGAAGCGTGTAATGGCAACGAACAATGAATCTGTTTCTCATCATGAGGAAGTGCTCAACATAGAAGGCCATATTCAAGCATAACTTACCCTCAGAGTTTATCCAAGTGACCTATACATATTTCCTGTAGATATCCTCGTGAATGATTGTATTGATCTCCTCTATGGTTGGTAAGAGGTGGTGTTGTATCACAGTTTTTACAATAAACACACATAGCAACAAAATTGAAGCTCTTACACAACAATGAAACTAAAAATAAAGACAGAGTTACCCTAGAAACCCAAATATGAAACCAGACATTCGATGGGGAGTTTTATTATGATGAGAAGAATGTTACAAAGGTGAGCTGCACACTCGATACTTCTTGATGGAACGGAATTAATGTTTAGGCAACCTCAAACCTCAATACAAGTATTTTAATGCATAATGCCCATGAAAATGCTTCAGATAACTTTTTGCACCTAAAATGATTGTTTTTCTTGGGCATCAACTTTTAAAAACCCTAATATATTACCCTCTAAGCGAAAAAAGTATTTGTAGATACACTTTGCATAAATGTTTCCAAACAGACTTCAAAATTATCCAAGAATTTGTACACGTTATAACTAAAATTGTACATGATAGCAATACAAGCAAATTGTACCGCCATTCATAGATACCAAGTTCTTGTGAAATGATATTCTACCTTTTGAAGTCTAACGTATTTTGCTTACATTTCTGATAAATCTCATTCCAAATGCCAATGCAAGATGTTCAATAAAATTTATCCAGATTACAATAAAATATAGCTTAATGTAATGCAAAGTACAACCAGTTTCAATTAATGCTAACAGGAAGAAACTGCCTGGGAAAATGAGAATTAATTCTAAGAAAATTCACCTTGTGCTTAGGTGGAAGCCTTGCATAAGATCTCTCCCATCTTCTAACATCTGCTTCTGCTGCATCTGAGTAACTAAATAAAACAAAAGTTACATCAAATGCAATGCTTAATTTGAACACCAATGAGAAAAATATATATAGGAATAACAAAGGATGGATTCTAGAAATATCAAGTAGATAATCATCGATAAAAGAATGAATTCATGTCCATAATATCCTCAAATAAATCATTGGAAGTGTAAGAGATAGCTCAAATCAAATACATGAAATAGAACACAACAAAATAATATTTTTCATTAATATCAAAACCAACTTGTATATCAAATCCCATCAGTTAAATATCAACTTAAGTCACAATGCAAAGCATGCATAGCAATATGGCTCATTTGCAAGCACAATACCTAACCCTAGGGACCTAGTAATGCTATTTAAAGAGACCCCCACCCCTCCGATTCACTCACCCTAGTAGTTAATGGTAATGTGTTAAATTTGGACAACTAGGTCCAAACTCCATGTTATGATGCTCAGATTAAGATGCTAATATTTTTGTTGGATTCCTCTTTCGGAGTGGTGTAAAATCCATATATAATATGTCTTAATCCGATGAGCAGAACATTTATTTTGAATTTATTATTCATAATAAATTATATGTGCAGGTCGGCCTTAAGGTTTCACACCCCCAGCAGATGTGTCACACACCCCAATGATGGATATAAATACACGCAAAGTTGGAGAGCATTTCATCACAACTCAACTCATCTTCTTCTCTCATACGAGATAATATGAGCTCCTTGAGATGAGTTCAGCCACAAGTGACGAAGGAGAAAGAAGGACAAAAGCTATGCGGGCGAGGTGAAGGACGATTTTACGCGATTGGGGTTTCGCAGAAACTTTGACCAGCGTTGACTTTGGTCGACGCTTGGTCCAAACAAGCTGAAAACTTGTGGAAGGTTCGATTTATGAAGGCCGTACTACCTGGCACAAAAATCGAGGTCAAAGGGTTGACCGTTTTGCTGTTGCGTTGACTTTTAGCTTGCTGCCCCTGCGTTGACTTTTCAGGACAGCGTTGACTTTTGCAGAGTTGACTTGGGTTGACTCGTTTCTTGATGGAGGCTTGTTGTGACGTGCAGAGTTGGTTGACCAAGGAACCCATTTGGTTGAAGCATCTTTGTTGACGTAGTAACACCACCACATTTTCATTTCGTTTGTCTTCGCCAGATCCACTTATATGTTCTGTCTGCATTTTTGTAACTATTTGTATGATTCTTGTGAGAAAGTAGTTATCCTAGCGTGAAACATCTACAAAAATTTACATGGTATCGGGCTGAGGTGAAGACAAACTCTATCTTTAGCAATCACCACCGGACGAAATGGGTTCCACTAGTCTTGAATTCAAGGAGAATGACAAGCTGACTGGAAGGGATGACTTCCATGCCTGGAAGATGATATTAGATCTCAAATTGGAAAATCATGATATCTCAAATTGGAAGATCATGATCTCTTGGATCATGTGACGGAGAAGATTCAAGAACCTCCATCCAATGCTACCGCTGCTGTTAGAAACAAGTATAAGAAGGGAGAAATCAGAGCAAAGCTGTTGATCAGGGAATCCATACATAAGAGTCTGGTTGCCTATATATCTGAACTAGGCACATCCAAGGAGATGTATGACAAATTGATCCTCATGTTCAAGGTAAACAATGTGAACCAAGTGCTAGTCCTCAAGAACAAGTTGAAGAATATGAAGAAGGGCCGGGATGAGTCTATTCAAACTTTCTTTCTGAAATTGACCGAAACAAGGAACAATCTGCTAGCTATTGGGGAGACAATAGTTGATCGTGAGATGGTTCTCACCGCACTTGGAGGACTCCCATATGAATGGCAAGTATTCACAACTACCATTCTCAACAATAATACCATTCCTAACTTTGATGAGCTTCTGTCTAGATGTATGCAAGAAGAAACAAGGATGAAGAAATTCGATAATGACAGAAATGTTGCCTATGGTGCTCATTCCCGAAAGAAGAACTCTGGTGGTTCTAAGGACAAAGGAAGAACAAGGACTCAAGAGAAGAAGGGTAAATGTTTCACCTGCCATAGGCCTGGTCACTATGCTAGAGAATGCCCCTTCAAGAAGGATTTTCCCGATAGTGATGATAACAACAACAACCGAAGGAATGGGAATCGAAGAAATGACAAAACCAAAGGAAAGAGGAAGGCTCACTTTGGTGGAAACAATCAACCTTCTAAAAGGTCTAGAAATACCAGGTATGAGGAGTCTAATGTTGTTGATAAAAGAAATGAGTATATTCTTGTATCTGCTTTCTCTGCTACATCTCCGCCCGACACTATGGATGTCTGGCTAATCGATAGTGGTGCCTCAAGACACATCACCGGATTCAAGGGAGCACTCTCTGACATGGTTGAAAGGGATACTAATCTAGAAATCATCCTTGGGGATAATGCCACATATCCCGTGAAAGGGACAGGGACTGTGACCCTCCACTTGTCTCAAGGACAAGTCCTACGTTTTCAAGATGTACTCTATGTACCTAAATTGAAGAAGAACCTTGTGTCTGTATCTGCCATGGAAGACAAAGGATTCAATGTAACTTTCTCTGATGGAAAGGTGCTCATGTGGAAGGAAAGCTTCAAGGAAGCTATCTCAATTGGTTTTAGAGTTGGTACACTCTACCAGGTTGGAGGGAGTCCGTTGGGAGCAATGACTTGTGATACTATCCGACAAACCGAACTATGGCATCGAAGATTTGGACACCTTCATTACAAGGCCCTTCCCGAAGCAAGGAAGGTGGTGACAGGGATGCCTGACTTTGGAAATAATCATGAAGGTGTATGTAAGGGTTGTGCTGAAGGAAAACATACAAGGGGACCTTTACCCTCAAGTGTCACAAAGACATCTAATATATTGCAACTGGTCCATTCTGATCTATCTGGTATGTTGCCCGTGACATCCCTGGGGGGATGTTCTTACTACATGACATTTACTGATGACTTCTCTCGCAAAACCTGGATATACTTCTTGAAGAAGAAGGATGAGGCTTTCATGTGGTTCCGTACCTTCAAAGCCTTGGTGGAAAATATGACCGGGAAGAAGATCAAGATTTTGAGGACCGACAATGGCACTGAATATGAGTCAAATGAGTTCAAGGACTTTTGCAGAGAAGCTGGCATTAAGAGGGAGACTACTACTGCATATACTCCTGAGCAGAATGGTGTTGCTGAACGCAAGAATAGGACTATTATGGAAGCTGCCCGTGCCATGCTATGTGACCAGGGTCTACCGAAGTTTCTGTGGGGAGAAGCTGCAAATACTGCTGTGTATATTCAAAACCGATGCCCTCATTCTGCTCTGGACTCCAAAACTCCCGAAGAGGTTTTCTCTGGTAAGAAACTTGATGTCTCACATTTTAGAATTTTTGGATGTCCTGTTTATTTTCATGTGCCGAAAGAAAAGAGAAGTAAGTTGGATGCTTCTGGGAAGAAAGGAATGTTTGTGGGCTACAGTGAGACTTCTAAGGCCTATAGAGTCTATGTACCTGGTCAAAGGGAAGTAGAGATATGCCATGATGTCACTTTTGACGAAGATGCTTCCCTGAAGAAAGTAGTAGATCTTCCAAGATCTGAAGAAAATCATGAAGAAAGACCTGGAAATCAAGAAGAACCGCAGGATGAGACAATGCCTGATATTGAAGGACCAATGGACCCTATTGATCCATCTCCTTCACTGGGAAAGAGACCATCATGGCTCGGGGACACCCTCGAAGATGCTGAGGGTCATGCTGCCCCAAGGGGGACATTCCGAGAAAGCAAGAAGCCGTGTAGATACCAAGGGTATCTAGCTGCCATGAGTACTATTGTACAATCTGAACCTGGATCTTTTGAGGAAGCTGTAAAGCATCAAGTCTGGAAGGATGCTATGCACAAAGAATATGAGTCCATAATGAAGAATGATGTCTAGGATGTGGTCCCAAGGCCGAAGGACAAATCAGTTGTCACCGCAAAATGGCTCTACAAGATCAAACATGGATCTGATGGGAGTGCTGAAAAGTTCAAGGCAAGATTTGTTGCCCGTGGCTTCTCTCAAAAGGAAGGAATAGACTATGATGACATATTTGCACCCGTGGCACGATATACCACCATTCGATCAATCATAGCCCTTGCTGCTACGCAAGGATGGAGTCTTCATCAGATGGATGTCAAGACCGCTTTTCTGCATGGTGCAATAAAGGAAGAGGTGTATGTGGAACAACCTCTGGGATTTGAAGTTCGGGATCGAGACACTCATGTCTGCAGATTGAAGAAAGCCCTCTATGGGTTAAAGCAAGCACCCAGAGCTTGGTACGAGAGGATGGATAGTTACTTGATGAAGCTGGGCTTCACTCGAAGTAATGCTGATCCGAACCTTTACTTCAAGGTTGTGCGGGAGAAGCCTCTCATTCTAGTGCTGTATGTGGACGACCTCTTCCTGACAGGTGCTGACCCTCTCATTCATCAATGTAAGAGGGAGCTCGCTGCTGAGTTCGAGATGAAGGACCTAGGACTAATGCACTACTTCCTAGGCCTGGAGGTCTGGCAGAGACCTGGAGAGATTTTCCTTTCTCAAGGAAAATACATTGTGAAGCTTCTGGAAAGATTTGGGATGGTGGGCTGTAAGTCCGTGTCGACACCGATGGAACTCAACTTTAAGAAGTTGAGTGGCAGCGCTGCTGGGCCTATCTTGGCCAATCCTACTGAGTATCGTCGACTCATAGGAGCTTTGATGTTCTTAGTGAACACCCGACCGGATATATGTTTTGCAGTGAACACTTTGAGTCAACAGATGGTTGAGCCTCATCACTTTCACTGGGTTGGTGCCAAGAATCTTCTGAGATATCTTCGGGGCACGATAAACCATGGGCTGAGATACACTGCCGGGAGTGTGATACTCTGTGGATATACTGATGCCGATTGGGCTGGCAGTGTGGTGGATCGTAAGAGCACATCGGGATGCTGCTTCAATCTTGGTTCTGCTTCGATCTCATGGATGAGCCGGAAGCAGAAGTCGGTGGCTTTGAGCACCGCGGAGGCCGAATACATTGCTGCTAGTATGGCCTGTTGTGAAGCAGTTTGGTTGCGGAAGCTCTTTAGTGAGCTGTTTGGACATGTGCTAGATACCACTGTGATACTACGCGATAATCGAGTGGGATTCGTATGGCCAGAATCTGTGTTCCTGACAGATCAAGCATATTGATATCGAGGTACCCTTTATCGGGATATGGTATTGAGGCGCTTATAAGAGCCTCAGTCATATAGAGGCGATGGCGGGTCGCGGATATTCTCCTCAAGCCCTGAGAAGGGAGTCAAAGTCAGGGGCTTAGTGAGAGTCTTGGTGTAGTGGAAAGACCCTATGATGTGGGTCCTGTTGGACAATGAGCTCTGGGAGCTCTGGGGGCTTTGGGGATAGCTTCTCGGAGCTATAAGCACTCATAATGCTTCTGCCCCACCTTTGTGATTATTGAGCTGGTTCGCCTCTCATTTATCTGTGCCCCATATGCATCCTACCCATTGAGTTCAGGGCTCATGGGAAGTACCTCTCATTTGGCCAATGAGGTGGGAAAAGCTAGAGACTATTAGCAAAGACTGATGGACGCATCAAAGATTGTCGTACTCTCTATCTAGGATGGCATGGTCCAACCACTTGATCTGGGATCAAGTTTAGTGAAGTCTGGGACCTCTGCCTGACTTCGGGTTAGATGAACCAACTTTGGGTTGGTTGGATACTCTTCATGAGTTTGATAGAGGTTTTTGAACCTCTGGACTGATTATGTCAGTCGGGGGATGATGTCTTTGTGACTGACCCACTTCTGTTCTGAAATAAAGAGGCCAGCAAAGCAAGTTACGGCGGGATGACGCACGATGTTTGATTGCACCGATGGATGGAGTTCTCCCTAGTTGAGAGGGAGTGTTAAATTTGGACAACTAGGTCCAAACTCCATGTTATGATGCTCAGATTAAGAGGCTAATATTTTTGTTGGAATCCTCTTTCGGAGAGGTGTAAAATCCATATATAATATGTCTTAATCCGATAAGCAGAACATTTATTTTGAATTTATTATTCTTAATAAATTATATGTGCAGGTCGGCCTTAAGGTTTCACACCCCCAGCAGATGTGTCACACGCCCCAATGATGGATATAAATACAGGCAAAGTTGGAGAGCATTTCATCACAACACAACTCATCACATCTTCTCTCCTCTGATTTAGTACGAGCTCCTTGGAGGACGAGTTCAGCCACACGTGTGAAGGAGAAGAAGGACAAAAACAGTACGGCTGAGTTGAAGGACGATTTTTCTGCAGTTAGGGTTTTGCAGAAAGTTTGACCAGCGTTGACTTTGGTCAACGCATGGTCCAATTGGGCTGAAAATTTGTGGGAAGTTCGATTTTGGAAGGCCGTACTACTTGGCACAGAAATCGAGGTCAAAGGGTTGACCAATCTGCTGCTGCGTTGACTTTTAGCTTGCTGCCCTGCGTTGACTTTTTCAGGACAGCGTTGACTTTTTTGGAGTTGACTTGGTTGACTCGTTTACTGATTGGAGGACTGTTGTGACACATGCTGGGTTGGTTGACCAAGGAGACTTTGCTGGTTGAAGCATCCTGTTGACCGCCGTAACGAACCACCACATTTTTCCTGTTTCTGATTTGTCTTCTGTAAGATCCACTTATATGTTCTATCTGCATTTTACTTAACTATTTGTATGATTGCTGTGAGAAAAGTAAAGTTGCTCCTAGCATAGAACATCTACAAAAATTTACATAATGTATTACCATTAATTACTAGGGTGAATTGGAGGGTTGGGGATCTCCTTAAATAGCATTAGAAGTGGGGGACTCGTCTTTTATCTAAATTTTTAACATTACCATTAATTTATTTATTTTTTTAAGCTTGGCAATAACACATCTTTTTCATGTCCAATATATCACCCTGATAGGGGCAGGGAATTGAGCCAATGACTTCATATCAAGGAGTGTCTTAACAAAGAACCCGATCACCGTCTATCCAAGACCCCGTCTATCAACATTTTCCTGATGATGAACTACACTGAGTAGTTCGAAACGCATCGACCCTTTAAAGGATAATGCGATTACCATTAATTGTTTCAAGATGTTTGAGAGTGGTTCCAACCTCACTGGATTTCATATGGAGAGTAGAATTTTAGATCCCAATCAAAATTCAGCAAACTAAACAGTTTTCAGGGTTTCAGGATTGGTGGGATTGCAACATTTCCATTGGATTCCGTCATGTGTGAAGATATGGAACTAGGATTTAATCAAGAGCACCAAGCCTTCTATGTAGCTCGATGTTGGTGGCATTGATTGTTGAACTCATATGTCATGACCTTAGTAAAAATTACACATTACTCAAACAAAATCGCTGATTTTATATGTTAAGCTTTTTCTATCTTATTTTATGCTTACAGGATGATATCAATGATGAGGGTCCTAATATAGGCGATGATTTTGATAACATGTAGCTATTTGTTGTAGCATGATTTTTTTGGACTCTAAAGGTCACTTAGAGCCTCTTTTTTGATGTATTTTTGGATCAGAGATGGATTGCACTCGTTGCTAACTTGGTTATATGCACCCTTGCTATATATATGAGAAACTTTGCATATTTGTGTATAATGGTTTGGATTCATATGGATGCACATGAATATATATGGTTTTTTTTTCCAAACTTTGAATATTTTTTGTATTTTTTGTACGACAAGTTGTTTTGTCTGGTTTCTTTCGAGTTCCAGTCCAGTTCACATTTTTGGGGTCAATCGGTCTGATGACCAGTCCAGTTCTAATAACAATGATTCAATTCAAAGGATGAGGACCTTGTTAGAAGAGTCCCTGGATAAGAAAATAGATCTTCAAAGGATGTCAAATCACATCTTTGTAGTGTATCTGATGATTCCAGGAAAAGGAATTTTCCCTGGCAATGGCATCAGTTGTTACCTCTCAAAACTGCACCCTGAGATGTAGAGTCCCTGGCATTAATGGAACAACTCTAAGGGTATGCACGAGGCTGCCCATCGTCACCATAGCAGCTCCTGTCTCATTTTATGATCAGCAAAGCCAACAAAAGTAGGGTATCCCTATTCTATTATTCAAATCTGTCTTTCAGTTCCACATACACTGGATAATCAATAAGCTCAATCCAAGATCAATAATAAAATATGGTGGTCGAATCTATGATGACTGGTGCACACCATATGGGCTATGGAATCTACCATGACTGGTGCCTACCATATGGGCTATGGAATCAAAAGAAGATGAAAGGAGGTCAGAATGATGATGGAGAAATCTAAGAAGATATCCCACTTTTGATAAGTCCCAAGAGATCAAGCATATAATTGATCTGCATATAATACTAGACAGAAGAATCCTGATACCAAACCAAAAAGTCATACATGCAAACTCTTGATGTAAAGAAGCTGAGTAAAGGGACAGAATATATATACATCAATCAGAGTTGCAAATCCAGCAACATCTGGTTGATGCAAAAAGATCTGCATAAACTAACACAAGAACTTCTAAGGATTTAATCACAACATCAATTCATAGATGCTTCATAAACCAAGTTAAGATGCATCCACACTAGCCTATGAAAAAATGATCTAATTAAGCAGAGAGATTGCATCATGGACAAAACTGTACCAATATGCAGATGAACAAAATGGTGAAGACAGAGCAGTTCATTTCATTATCATCTCAAATTGAAAACAGTGCTACAGTACATGGGGGAAACCCAAAGGATCCAATGGCTTGGAAGAGTTCATTCGTCCAATTTATAAATTTTACAGTTCATCTCAGCATTTTCATCTTGACAAAGTCGAGAATTATCATTCTTGTGAAAATTCTACTGCAGTGTATTGGTTTATTTCCTCCTACTTGATTTAATTTATACAAGTTATTTTCAGAAATTAGATTCAGAAAATACCAAAAATAAACACAACTACAGCCTACACATGCAGATCATTTACTGAATAATTCACTCATGCAACAAAGTGATACATGGATTTTTTGGACATAAGTCCCCGGAAAAACCCAAAGCGGGAAAACCGGTTCAGCAGATATGACGGTTTTATTATTAAGTGGTTCTGAGTATAGCAAATCTGGGTTCCAACCTTGGAAAACCCGACAAAGAATAAAAGATATAAAATCTGCAGCTAACCTGAAGATCTAGTGCCAAATATTTGACTGATCCACACCCTCAAAAGGGCTTTACAGGACTAAGCCCGGATCTGACCGTAGAAACCCTCAGCGCTGCTTCTGAAGCCCCAGCGTTACCCTGGAGGGACTGCGTCAACCTCTGCGTGGCTCTAGGAGGGCTTGTGTCACCCTAGGAGGGTCTATGTCATAGTATTAAAAACCGGAACCGGTGACCGGACCGGTGGACCTAATGAACCAGTTACCGGACCGAAACCGGTCTAACCAATACTGGTCAGGTCTAAACGAACCGGTTTTTAAAAAAATACATCAAATAATTATCATTAAATAATTATCTTATTAAAAAAAAAAACACCTATTTTTAAGATTTGCAACCTTGATTCCAAGCCAATAGAGACAAAATATGCAAAGCTTGCTCATTTATATACCATGCAAAGGTGAATATATCAAAATGGCACCGAGTGCAATACATATCATCGAAAAATACATAAGCAATAAGGCTCCAAATGGCCCATAAAGTCCAAAAACAATGCTACACGCTATGAGGCCATTGGCCTAATACAAGACTACACATGAATCATGATCAATCATCAAATTCATCACCACTACTAGACACAGGATCAACATCGGCAACTACATAGACATCATCTGGATCAGAGTCTGAGGATGCCACAGCCTCAGGCTCATCTGCAACCTGAATACCACTGCCACCAATAACAATAGAAGTGGACCTAATGGAAGCACGAGTTACTCGAGCTGCATGACTAGTGCCTTCCATTGGTTGTTTGTCTTTCCTTGATGCAGCTACCAATCCTGGGTCTCCGTCTGATGGTGCCACCAAATCTGCTTCAAATTCACCCCCCACTAATGCTGCATCAAAATCAAAATCTGCCTCAAACACTAGATCTTCAGTCTCCTCCACCCATTCTGATGTTTGATCAATATCATCCAACACAATGGGATCTAGATCAGGTGTTTTGTTCATTAGTTGGTTCCGCCTCAAGCGAAGGTTGTATTGCACAAACACAAGATCATTTAACCGTTTATGTTCCAAACAGTTTCTCTTCTTTGTGGGTATGCGCTCAAAAACAAACCAATTGCGCTCACAACCTGAAGCACTGCAAGTTTGGCTAAGGATTCTAATTGCAAACTTTTGCAATTGAGGACATTGGCCGCCAAATGACTCCCACCAATGTGCTGCAAATAAAAAGACATTCATTAGTAACATAATTCATTTCATTACTTATTTACAAACAATTTAACTTGAAAAGAAAAACAAATTGGAATTGCTTACCTGGTTGATCCACATCTCTTGCCATTTTCGCCAAGTTCTTTCCAAAGGTACCAGCTGCCATACTGAAAAGAGTAAGTTGTTTATGTGTTTCCAAAAGGTCTGCACGGATAGGGACCATGCACTCCAAGCAATCACTCAATCCAGATCTAACCTCCCCATCCTACTGATCTCCTAGCCGAGCTTTATAATGATACTTTGGGTTCAAAAAATACCCAGTTGCATGTATAGGACGATGGAGTTGATTGTTACATCTGTTATCAATGATCGCCATATTTAGCTAACCTATCCCTGTAAACTGCCTGTATATGCTCCTTTGCCTGATCCATAGCCTCATAAATGTATCCCATTGCCATCTTTTTCCCATCCACCATCCTTAGCACCTTAACAAGGGGCTCAGTAATTTTTACCAGCTCTGAAGACCTTTTCCAAAAATAATTGTCAAAGACTTTCTTTTTGGTGTCTTTTCCATCTTGTCTACAAGCCCATCGAGATTCCATCCATTCATCAGAAGAAAACATTTTCTGCAGGTTTTTCTGTTGAGAATTGAGACATTGCAATGTGAGGAAGTGAGTTGTAAATCTCGTAATGGCAAGCCTAACAAGCTCTTTTCCCCCCAGTGTTTTTCCTCATTAGGCTCAATACCCATGAGTGATTGTAAATGTATTTTGTAATGCACTTGCCATGCTCTACAGTGTTTTTTACCCAATCCACTTTGCCTATGTCCTCAAGCATGAGGTCTATGCAATGTGCAGCACATGGAGTCCAAAATATGGTATTATACTTCAATTCAAGCATCTTTCCAGCAAGAACATCGTTTGAGGCATTATCTGTGATGACCTGCACAACTTTCTGCTCCGCCACTTCCTGAATAATCTCATCCAAAAGCTCAAATAGAAGGGTTGCATCCTTCACCTTATCAGATGCATCAACTGATCTCAAAAACATTGTTCCTCGAGGGCAAGAAACAAGGAAGTTAATGATAGTGCGGTTCTTTCCATCAGTCCATCCATCTGACATGATGGAACAACCTGTTTTGAGCCATGACTCTTTATATTCAGCCAAATACTCATCAATATTACAAATCTCTTGTTGCAAAAGAGATCCCCTCAAGTCATGCACAGTAGGGCCTTTGAAGCCCTTTCCTGTAGCTAAAACAAAGTCCCACATAGCTTGATAATAAGGTAAGCGAGCAGCATTAAATGGGATATCTGAATCATACCACCATCTAGCAATGTACTGATAAGAAGTTTCTTTGCATTGTTTTTTCCAATGTTGATCCAAAGTGGGTTGACGACTTGGCTAGGAGGAAGTGGTTGTGGGATTAGCAGTGGATGAGAAATAACTCTGGAAGTTGGGTCTCTTTGTTGGTTTTGATTTTTGGCCAACAAGAGGAACATAGTGAAAGGGGTCATTGGTGGAAGGGATAGAAGTGGAGTCTTGAATCTCATAATCATCATACTCACTCTCTCTCATCATTTCTATTAGTTCCCTCTTCCTTGCAATTTCATCTTGGATGGCCTTCTCCCTAGCCTTAGTCTCCTCAAACTTTTCAAACTTGGCAAGGTATTCTGCCCTAACCGGACCTATCACTTCATTAGGTGCATCACATGGCTTTACTTGGCCTCTTATCCCAACCAAATGTTGTTTCAATCTAACAATACCACCACCTCCAATACATTTTTCACAAAATTTGCATATCATATTTCCATCAACCACATCACAATAGGCCCATGCATTGTCCTTGGTTTTTGGTGCCATCTTGACTTGAAATAATTGAAATTTGGTAATAACTCTACCATTTAAAAAAAATTGCAGCTAAGATAAATGGACAACTAAGGCTAAATTTACAAAAAAAAATGCACATTCAAACATACAAAATTTGATAGCATAGGACTAGAGATTTGAGAGCAATAGCATAGCTAAACACATGAGAAAATAAATACATGAACAGCAATGAAATGATGGATTTTTCAAGTGAAAATCCTTACCTGGCAACGCAAACTAGCTTCCTAAGCATCCTCTTGAAGATGCCAACTCTACTGACAGCTCCAAACTATCTCAGAGATAGCTCCAACTCCAACTCCAAGCCTCCAAGATCACTACTCCGGCAAACACTCAACACTCTTCAAGCTCTCAATCAAACTCACAAACTGCAAATGAGATGGTGTGAGACAAAGGAGAGGTTGCCCATGCTTATAAAAGATTGGGGAGGGTGTTTTTGGAGGGAAACAACCCTCCCCTTCCCTCCATATCAGCCCTAAACCTCCTTGCTGGCCGTGCGTGGGTCCCCACAGCAAAAGAGTCGTTGACCGGCCGATTAAGGACGGAACTGGCCGGTTTATTCATAAACCGATCGATTCTGTCCTTAACCGGCCGGTCAGCACCGGTTAACCGTTCTTTTCAGGCGACAGGGAGGTTATAACCCGGTTTTCCCACTGGTTTGGACAGGCTGTCCTTCTGACCGGCCGGTTTGACCGGTTTCCAGTTCAAACCGGCCAGTTTTTAATACTCTACATTGCCCCTACGCTGCCTTTACTTGGCCAGCGTCAGCCCAGCGTGGCCCTAGCTGCCTCTACGCTGTCCCTGCTGCTCTGTGTGGCTCTGAAGCCTCTCTGCGTTGTCCTTGTGGCTGCTCCTCTTGCCTCTTGCTGTCTCTTTGCCCTGGAATCAGATCATTCCCTCGGCCAATACTACCCCTCACTGCAGGAAATCTCTCCGGAAATTCTTAGCAAACCCGCCCTAGAATTCCAGATCTACTCCTCAGTTCTACAGAAATTGTGTGTCTTCAACTGACCCTCAGATCTGTTTGGCTCAAATCTGTTGAATAACTATCTTCCTCCCGCCTTTGTTGCCTTAGCTAGGCACAATTCTGCACCTGCAGAATCTCTACCCCACCAGCACTGCTGAAGATCTAAAGCACTGCTTCCAGAACTTGGTTGAATTCTTCTGCAACAAAAGAAGTGACTGGACAGCGTCCTCCTAGCTGGCCCAGCGCAGTCCCAGCGCTGCTTAGAAGTGGACTGCGTAACCCCAGACTGGTTGATGCAGTCCTTACACTGCCCTGGGAAGGGTCTGCATAAGCCCAGAGGCCTTCTGCAGCTTCAGCGTTGTCTCCTGGATCTGCTTTCCCTTGCTGTCAAGATGACCTTTTCGGATCTGCAACTTCTTCTGCCACCGTGCAAAAATAATTCTTCAGCTGATTGCTGGAGATTCAGCTTGATCTACTTATTGCTCTGATACCATGTGAAAATTCTACTGCAGTGTATTGGTTTATTTCCTCCTACTTGATTTAATTTATACAAGTTATTTTCAGAAATTAGATTCGGAAAATACCGAAAATAAACACGACTACAACGTACACATGCAGATCATTTACCGAATAATTCACTCATGCAACAAAGTGACACATAGATTTTTTGGACATAAGTCCCCGGAAAAACCCAAAGCGAGAAAACCGATTCAACAGATATTAGGGTTTTATTATTAAGTAGTTCTGAATACAACAAATCTGGGTTCCAACCTTGGAAAAGCCAACAGAGAATAAAAGATATAAAAATTGCAACTAACCTAAAGATCTAGTGCCAAATATCTGACTGATCCACACCCTCAAACAGGATTTATAGGACTCAGCACGGATCTGACCCTAGAAACCCTCAGTGCTACTTCTGAAGCCCCAGCGTTGCCCTGGAGGGACTGCGTCAGCCTCTGCATGGCTCTAGGAGGGCCTGCGTCACCCTAGGAGGGTCTATGTTGCCCCTGTGTTGCCTTTACTTGGCCAAGGTCAGCCTAGCGTGGCCCTAACTGCCTCTGCGTTGTCCCTGCTGCTCTACGTGGCTCTGAAGACTCTCTGTGTTGTGCTTGTGGTTGCTCCTCTTGCCTCTTGTTGTCTCTTGACCCTGGAATCAGAACATTCCCTTGGCCAATACTAACCCTCACTGCAGGAAATCTCTCCGAAAATTCTTAGCAAACTCGCCCTAGAATTCCAGATCTATTCCTCGGTTCTACAGAAATTGTGTCTTCAACTGACCCTCAAGCCTTTCTCTTATACTTTTTCGTTGAACCCTTCAACGGATGAGATTAAATCATCCATCAACAACTGAGATTAAAAGACTACTTGATCCATGTGACTTAAGACAATTTCAGCACATGTGTTAATTAATTCACTATAATTATTTTATTTTCCTAAGTTAGACTTAGGAAAACCATTAAAAAATTAATTATTTGAATAACTTGAACACAACTTGAAAATTCTCAAATCCATTTATGGGTCTTGTAGATCAAGTGTACTCTAGTCCCTCCACGAAATTTGGGACCTAGAGCACAACTGATGTTACCCCAAATATACAAAATCTCAACACTCCCTCTTAGCATCAGGAGTGTGCTCTAGCAATACATCACACCATGCATTACAAGATCTTGAGTACTGGACCTGTGATGTTGATGCTTGGCCTGTTGCCCTCCATCTACTGCACTACTACTCTCTGTATTGTTGCCCATGTCACTACCATTGATACTGCTACATCTGTACTGCAGCTCCCTCTCAAATTGCTACATCATGTTGCCCATAGTATTGCCACTGCTAACTGTTGCACTGCAACTCAGTTGTTGAGAAGTAAGCAATTGAAAGACTCTGCCAACTATTTGACAGACAAGTCAGGTTGCCCTCTACCACTGAAGCTCCTTTGATGTTGAATCACGTTGTCCCCCTGGAGACACTGTCATGTTGCGACACTGCACTGCGTGAGCCCAACTTCTTTGCGCTGCTGAAGTCCCATCAGCCTCTCTGTGTTGTTGCCTCCACGTTGTTGTTGCCTCTGCATTACGTTGCTCTCTCTTTTGCTTCAATGTGGCCATCTGCAACCATCTCCCGACTCATCCTGCTACTGTCTTAAGGCTCACGTAGCTCGTATGTGATCCAAGAGTAGGGCTAACTCAAGGATCCCGCTATCTGTCTAAGGATACTCTATATATCCATGTCACCCCACCTCTTCTCTCGAGGTGCATGAGCACTCATGGCTACATCATCATCAGAGCCATCTTCATTTGCTACTGCAGTCTTGGAATCAGAAGCTCCTTTGTCCTTCTTCTTAGGACAACTGCTGGCGAAATGACCCAGATCACCATAGTTAAAGCACCAAACCTTGGAGAGGTCCTTCTTCTTCTTCCCTTGCTTCTTTTCCCTTAATGCAAGGGCTGCATCCTCCTCCTCTTCTTTCTTCACTCTGGCTGATCCACTTCCTCCACTGATATACTGTTTCTTGGTGATCCTCTTGATCTCCTCTTGGCGGAGAATAGCCCACATATCTATCTACCCATGACGGTAACACTGCCCTTCCCAGAATGCTCTGGACAAACGTCTCCCATTCTTCAGAGACAACATTCAGGGTTGTCCTCACTAGGAGCCCTTCATCCGGATTAGCACCCATGCCAATCAGCTAGTCACGGATAGCTTGAAGTCTGAAGAGGAATGGATCTATCTCTTCACCCTTCATCATTTGGAACATCCGCATCTGATTCTCAAGAAGCATCCTTCTTTGCACCGAGCCTCCTTGGTACATCACTTCCAAGGTTGACCACATGTCATGTGATGTATTCTTACCAGAATATGAGGAATCACGTGGCCCTTGACCCCATCTATGATCAAACGCTTGGTCCACGATTGATTTTCTTCATACTTCTTGAGTGGATCTGCATCGATTGGTACAGCAAGTGTTTTCTCTGCATGATCTTTGAGACCATACTCACCCAGAACTGAGAGGATTCTGGCCTTCTATATAACAAAGTTGGACATGCCATCCAATCTATCTTGATCCCTCAGTCCATATCAAGTCATCTTTGCTCAGATCTGAAGAAAACAGTACTTCTCCCTCTGGATCTGGGTTTCTTGGTGACTAGAAAACCCTCTAGTAACTGCTTCTTGCTCAAACTGACTTCCCTTCTAGAAATCATCCACCAAATTTCAAATAGACAGTATTCTTCGATCCTCCTGGTCGAATCTCAGATCTGTTTGGCTCATATCCGTTGAATAACTGTCTTTCTCCCGCTTTTGTTGCCTTAGCTAGGCACAATTCTGCACCTGCAGAATCTCTACCCCACCAGCACTGCTGAAGATCTGAAGCACTGCTTCCAGAACTTGGTTGAATTCTTCTGCAACAAGAGAAGTGACTGGATAGTGTCCTCCTGGCTGGCCTAGCGCAGTCCCAGTGCTGCTCAGAAGTGGACTGCGTAACCCCAAACTGGTTGACACAGTCCTTACGCTGCCCTGGAAAGGGTCTGCATAAGCCAGAGGCCTTCTGCAGCTTCAGCGTTGTCTCCTGGATCTGCTTTCCCTCGCTGTCAAGATGCCCTTTCCGAATCTGCTGCTTCTTCTGCCACCCTGCAAAAATAATTCTTCAGCTAATTGTTGGAGATTCAGCTTGATCTACTTATCGCTCTAAACCCATGTGAAAATTCTACTGCAGTGTATTGGTTTATTTCCTCCTACTTGATTTAATTTATACAAGTTATTTTCAGAAATTAGATTCAGAAAATATCGAAAATAAACACGACTACAGCCTACACATTCAGATCATTTACTGAATAATTCACTCATGCAACAAAGTGACACATGGATTTTTTGGACATAAGTCCTCGGAAAAACCCAAAGCGGGAAAACTGGTTCAGCAGATATGAGGGTTTTATTATTAAGTAGTTCTGAGTATAACAAATCTGGGTTCCAACCTTGGAAAACCTGACAGAGAATAAAAGATATAAAATCTACAGCTAAACTGAAGATCTAGTGCCAAATATCTTACTGATCCACACCCTCAAACGGGATTTACAGGACTCAGCCTGGATCTGACCCTAGAAACCCTTAGCGTTGCTTCTGAAGCCCCAGTGTTGCCCTAGAGGGACTGCGTCAGCCTCTGCGTGGCTCTAGGAGGGCCTGCGTCACCCTAGGAAGGTCTACGCTGCCCCTGCACTGTCTTTACTTGGCCAGCGTCAACCCAACGTGGCCCTAGTTGCCTCTACGTTGTCCCTGCTGCTCTACGTGGCTCTGAAGCCTCTCTGCATTGTCCTTATGGCTACTCCTCTTGCATCTTGCTATCTCTTGGCCCTGGAATCAGAACATTCCCTTGGCCAATACTACCCCTCACTACAGGAAATCTCTCCGGAAATTCTTACCAAACCCGCCCTAGAATTCCAGATCTATTCCTCAGTTCTACAGAAATTGTGTGTCTTCAACTGACCCTCAAGCCTTTCTCTTATACTTTTCCGTTGAACCCTTCAATGCCCGAGATTAAATCATCCATTAACAGCTGAGTAAAAGACTGCTTGATCCATGTGACTTCAGACAATTTCAGCACATGTGTTAATTAATTCACTTTAATTATTTTATTTTCCTAAGTTAGACTTAGGAAATCCATTAAAAATAATTAATTATTTGAATAACTTCAACATAACTTGAAATTTCTCAAATCCATTTCTGGGTCTTGTAGATCAAGTGTACTCTAGTCCCTCCACAAAATTTGGGACCTAGAGCACAATTGATGCTACCCCAAATATACAAAATCTCAACAATTCTCCCATGTCGTCAATAATTAAAGCTCTCCTAACTAACTCTTTAAAATAAGCTTTTTTGATCAATGTCCAAGTCAAGATTGATCAGGATTCACTCGAGGCTCTGCATCGCAGAAGCAGCCTCTTTAAACGTTAGAACATGGTTTGATTCCCTAGGTCACCATTTATCTGCCATTTATACATTTTCAAAAATAAATCAATGTTGATCATGTTGAGAATTTGGAGGGGTTATAAATTCTCTTCTTGATAATTACTTGTGAGCTTGTTTGCTTATGTATTCTTCTTAGTTAATCTTTCATCAAGTCAATTACCGAAATGTACATGACACAAATGTTTTAAGCAGAAGTAATACTTTTATTGTAGGCAGGTAAATCACAGATTTACCTTCCTTTCATTACACTTCAAAATTCATCGCAACCCTTGCGATATCTGCACTGCAACCTTGTAAATATCCGCACTGTATTCTTCTCAAACTAGCTTCATTAATCCGCAGTCTATGTCTTCTTGTCTTCTTGTCCTTTCCGCAATTTGTACCCTTTATTTCAAATTGATCCGCATTCTTAAACCAATTATAGTTCTTGTCTTAAGTTTGCACTAAATTCGCAGATTGTCTTATGGATGACCGAAATTTCTTGTCTTGAATGAACCGCAGATCAGCTTATATATAGGAGTATACTTTCTGATTATAGGCCAACTCATCAATCTGACCTTGGGCCGACTTGTCCATAGTTTTAAGGCCGACATGAAAAGCTTTTCATGAGGTATTTATTCACGTAGATTCTAGCATTGATTAGAGAGATGTCTTCACTTTATTTGGAGCTTAACTTCCAACACTTTTTGATCTTGTCTTCCAGCTTGTTTGAAGGTTGTGTTGTGAGCTTCTTTACAAGGTCTTGCAGCATATCCATCTGAACTGGACCCTTTCATGATTTTGACATTTTATACTTTTGTCTCCTTTTCATAATTACATAGTCAACATGAAGACCGATCTAGTTACATTTTACAACAAATCAACTTGATCAACCTCTTTCACAATCACTCATGAAAAGGTGGTCTAACTAACTCCATGAAATCAGCTTTAGGCTCCATTACAAAGCAAAACCAAATCCCTCCTTTTATGCATTTAAACTTCGAAGAGTGTGGCCTCCAAACCTTCTCAAAATTGATCCTCCAAACCTTCCCAAAATTGATCAAAGCACCTTTTGAACCTTGTGATTGAAGAAGTAATCCTTTTCACTCCTTGAAGTTGAAAGCCTAAAAGATGGCAAGCCATTCGATGTCAGCCTTAATGCCTTATTTATAGGTTTTCACATGATTCTAGGTCTATCAGGTGGTTAACATGCTACCAAGTCACCCTTTCACCTGGGACGAATTCCAAGGGTATAACTTTCTGCCAACATGTCTTGCATTAATTTGAACTCTGACAAGCCTGAAATAAACGCCCTCTAATTTCAAATATGTTTGCTGACTTTGAAAATTTCCAGTTTAGAACTGCATACTGATATGTTACAAAATTGTTAAATTTAGATAACCATGGTGTTCTATGCTTGATGCAATTTTACTTCAATCTTTCTTACGCCCGATACAATATAGCAATCACATAAACATGAAAGTAAAATGTTGATAGAACACAATAATAGATCAACAAAAGACAAGCCAATAATATAGATCAGATTTAAAATTCCTTTTGTCAAGCATAGATATGAGATATTGTTGCGTTAAGGCAGTCAACACGATGCTTCAACCAGCAAAGTCTTTCTCGGTCAGCCAATCCTCCAAGTGTCACACCCACAGCCCTCAAAGACAGCTCATCACAAGTCAACGTTGGTCAACCCAAAGTCAACGTAGAAAAGTCAATGCAAGACAGCAACAGAAAGTCAACGATGTAGATTAGGGCATCGGTCAAACTTCTTTGACTTCCTCTATTTTAGTGCCCAGCAGTACAACCTCTCAAAATCGGAATTTTTGCAGAGTTTTGAGGTCAAACGACCAAGGGTTGACCACGGTCAATGCTTGTCAACGCTGCAGCAAACAAGCCCTAAACAGATCCGCAAATTTCAAACTTAAGCTCCGCATGTGTGAAGGGAAGATGGCCTCCAAAGGCTAATGAACAGTTCAGATCACAATGAGAGATGTGTGATGAGTTGATGATGAAAATGTCCTCCAAGTCTCTCCAATTTATATCCATCAGAGAGGGTGTGTGACACATCTATTAGGCATGTGAGCCTACATTACAAATCTGGCCGACCTTGCCATGTGTAGAAAATAAATTCAAAATATATGTTTTTCTCATCCAATCAAGATGATCTTTAGATCAATCATGCACCTCTTCGAAGGAGGAATCCAACAAAAATATGACCATCGTCATATAAGCAGTGCAACATGTAGTTTGGACCTAGTTGCCCAAAATTTACACTCCCTCTCAACTAGGGAGAAGTCCATCTTTCCACAAGTGCCATCCATCAGTACCATCGTGTACTTTTACCAAACATCATGCGTCATCCTGCCGTAACTTGCTTTGCTGGCTCTCGTTCTCAAATAAAATAAAAGGTGAGTCACAAAGACATCACACTTAGCTGACCCGAAGTCACCTTAGAGGTTAAAACCTCTCTTGGACTCAAAAAGAGTCAAATACTAACCCAAAGTTAGTTTACTAACCCAAAGTTAGTTTACTAACCCGAAGTCAGTTTAGAGGATAAAACCTCAATAGACTCAAAAGAGTCACATACTAACCCAAAGTTAGTTTACTGACTCGAAGTCAGTTTAGAGGTAAGAACCTCATCATAATTGATCCCAAATCAAGGTGTTGGACACGTGCCATCCTAGACATAGAGAGTACGGCAATCTCTGATGCATCCATCGATCTTGCTATTGGTCTCTATCCACATTTCCCACCTCATTGGCCAAATGAGAGGTACTTCCCATGAGTCTGAAACTCCATGGGTAGGATGCGTGCAGGGCACAAATCAAAGAGAGGCGAACCAACTCAATATCATAACGGTGGGGCAGAAGCACAACAAGGTTCGGCAAGCCTAGCCCCGTGTGTGCTTATAGCTTCAAGAAGCTATCCCTAAGCCCCCTGGAGCTCCCAGAGCTCATAGTCCAACTCAAGCAGGGCCCTCAAAATAGGGTCTTTCCACGATTCCAAGCTTCTCACGGAAGGTTAGGAATTTGACCTTCCCTAGGGGTTTCGTGAGAATATCCGTGACCTGCTCGTCAGTTCCTATATGATCGAGCCTTACGACGCCTCGTTGTACCATGTCTCGGATAAAGCGGTACCTGATATCAATATGCTTGGATCGATCGTGGAACACAGGATTCTCAGAAAGACGAATCCCACTCTGGTTATCACAAAGGATAACAGTAGTATCTAGCACATGCCCAAACAACTCATTGAAGAGCTTTCGCAACCAAATAGCTTCACAACAGGCCATACTCGCTGCAATGTATTCAGCCTCAGCGGTGCTCAAAGCCACCGACTTCTGCTTCCTGCTCATCCAAGATATCGAAGCAGAACCCAAGGTGAAGCAACATCCAGATGTGCTCTTGTGATCCACCACACTGCCAGCCCAATCGGCATCAGTATATCCACGAAGTCTCAAACTCCCGGCAGTGTATCTCATCCCATGTTTGATTGTGCCCCGAAGATACCTCAATAGATTCTTGGCACCAATCCAGTGAATGTGATGAGGATCAACCATATGTTGACTCAAAGTGTTCACTGCAAAACATACGTCCGGACGGGAGTTCACTAGGAACATCAGGGTCCCCACGAGTTGTCAATACTCGATAAGATTTGCTAGCACGGGCCCAGCAGCGTTTTCACACAACTTCTTGAAGTTGAATTGCATTGGTGTCGACACAGACTTACAGTCCACCATACAATCTCTCCAACAACTTCACGACATATTTTCCTTGATAAAGGAAAATCTCGCATGGCCTCTACCAAACCTCCAAGCCTAGGAAATAGTGCATCAGTCCTAGGTCTTTCATCTCAAACTCAGAAGCTAGCTCCCTCTTACACTGATGAATGAGAGGGTCAGCACCTGTCAGGAAGAGATCATCCACATGGAGAACCAGAATGAGAGGCCTTTCTTTATCAACCTTAAAATAAAGGTTTGGATCAGCATTACTTCGAGTGAAGCTCAGCTTCATCAAGTAACTATCTATCCTCTCGTACCAAGCCCGGGGGGCTTGCTTCAACCCATAGAGGGCTTTCTTCAACCTGCATACATGGGTGTCTCTATCTCGGACTTCGAACCCCAGAGGTTGCTCCACATACACCTCTTCCTTTAGAGAACCATGCAGAAAAGCGGTCTTCACATTCATCTGATGTAGACTCCATCCTTGCGTTGCAGCAAGGGCAATAATAGATCATATGGTGGTATAGCGGGCCACAGGTGCAAATATATCATCATAATCTATGCCTTCCTTTTGAGAGAAGCCTCGAGCAACAAATATTGCCTTGTACTTTTCAGCACTTCCATCAGATCCGTGCTTGATATTATAGAGCCATTTCGAGGTTACAACTGATTTGTCCTCTGGTCTCGGGACCACTTCCCAGACATCATTCTTCATAATGGACTCATATTCTTCGTGCATAACATCCTTCCAAACTTGATGCTTGACGGCTTCTTCAAATGATCCAGGCTCAGATTGTACTATCGCACTCATGGCTGCTAGATACCCTTGGTATCTCTTCGGCTTCTTGCTTTCACAGAATGTCCCCCTTGGGCAACATGTCTCTCGGCATCTGCGAGAGTATCCCTGAGCCATGAGGGTCTTCTCTTATTTGAAGGAGGTGGATCAATGGGATCCATAGGTCCTTCAACATCAGGCATCAGGTCATCCTTCGGCTCTTCCTGCTTCCCTACTTCTTCATCTTCTTTGTATTCCTTGGAGTTAGGAAGATTTCTCACTTTCTTGAGGGCAGCATCTTTATCGAAGGTGACATCGTGGCATATCTCCACTTCTCTTTGACCAGGCACATAGATTCTATATGCCTTCGAAGTTTCACTGTAGCCCACAAACATTCCCTTCTTTCCAGAAGCATCCAGCTTGCTTCTCTTTTCTTTCAGCACATGAAAGAAAATGGGACAACCAAAAACTCAAAAATGAGAAACACCAAGTTTCTTACCAGAGAAGACTTCTTCAGGAGTTTTGGAGTCTAGAGCAAAATGCAGGCATCTATTTTGAACGTACACAACAGTGTTCGCAGCTTCTCCCCATAGAAACTTCGGAAAACCTTGGTCACATAGCATGGCACGGGCAGCTTCCACAATAGTCCTGTTCTTTCTTCTAGCAACACCATTTTGCTCAGGAGTGTGTGCAGTTGTGGTCTCCCTCTTAATGCCAGCTTCTTTGCAAGTGTCTTCGAATTCATTTTTAAATTCGAGCATCCTTGTCACCACCTTCCTTGCTAAAGGTGTGTAAACCTCTGGTGCCATAACTTTGTTTGAAGAGTTATATCACATGACATAGCCCCCAATGGACTTCCTCCAACCTGGTAGAGTGTATCAACTCTAAAACCCATAGTAAGATCTTCCTTGAAGTTCTTCTTCCAGATACGTACCTTTCCATCAACGAATGCCACCTTGAATCCTTTGTCTTCCATTGCCAAAATAGACACAAGGTCCCATTTTGCTCAGGAGTGTGTGTAGTTGTGGTTTCCGTCTTAATGCCAGCTTCTTTGCAAGTGTCTTCGAATTCATTTTTAAATTCGAGCATCCCTGTCACCACCTTCCTTGCTAAAGGTGTGTAAACCTCTGGTGCCATAACTTTGTTTGAAGAGTTATATCACATGACATAGCCCCCAATGGACTTCCTCCAACGTGGTAGAGTGTATCAACTCTAAAACCCATAGTAAGATCTTCCTTGAAGTTCTTCTTCTAGATACGTACCTTTCCATCAACAAATGCCACCTTGAATCCTTTGTCTTCCATTGCCAAAATAGACACAAGGTTCTTCTTCAAATCAGGTACGTACAACACATCTTGTAAACGGAGGATTTGACCTTGAGATAGATGGAAGGTCACAGTCCCTGTCCCTTTCACGGGATGGATAGGTGGCATTATCTCCGAGGATAATTTCCAGATTGGTAACCTCCTCAACCAAATCAAAGAGGGCTTCTTTATAACTAGTGAGGTGCCTTGAAGCACCATTATCAATCAACCAGACATCCAGGGTGTCGGGTGGAGATGCAGCATAGAGGGCAGATACAAGAATAAATTAGGATTGAATAGATTCATCCCCTTCTTGATATTCTTCAATTGATTCTTGAAAAAAAGGATTTGATTAGCATTGCTAGCCCTGAACATGCTCACCGGCTTATCATACATCTCTTTAGATGTGTTCAACTCAGAAATGTAAGCAACCAAGTGCTTATGAATAGAATCTCGGATAATCATCTTTGCTTTGATTTCCCCTTTTCTATACTTCGTCTTCATGGTAGCCGCTGCATTTGATGGAGGCTCTTGAATCTTCCCCTGCACATCGTCCATGACATCTTGATCTTCTAGCACCAATTCCAAGGACATCTTCCATTCATGATAATTAGACTTATCATTCAATTTATCATTAGCCTTGAAACCCTTGTAAGTTGAGGAGGCCATTTGTCCTTGATAGGATTCCTTCCTTCAGTGATTGCTTCTAACACCAGCTTGGACTTTGTCTTCACCTTAGCTCTGAAACCATGTTAAATTTAGATAACCATGGTGTTCTATGCTTGATGCAATTTTACTTCAATCTTTCTTAGGCCTGATACAATATATCAATCACATAAACATGAAAGTAAAATGTTGATAGAACACAATAATAGATCAACAGAAGGCAAGCCAATAATATAGATCAGAATTTTCTCAATGGCAAAACCATGACTCTCTGGGCTCGATCCATGTTTCTGGTGAAGGGCCTTTCGCATGCGCTCAAACATAGGTTGGGGATCCCTTCAGCGTTTCAGCGACTACTCTACGGAGGTAAGCAATTAGAGGACTCTCTTCCGCTCTCATTTTATAATATTGGAAAAGATGCTTTTGTAGTTTTATCCCTACGGCTGCGAGGAGGGGCAGTTGGGCAACCCTCTTCAGCTCAAGCTTTCTCCTAAAGGATGTTGTCCATGCATAGCCTCCCAAGAAAGTGGCTCAACCCCCAGAGGTACCCAAGCCATTTTTGGTTGATAAAAAGGAGGAGGTGCCCTCTATAGAAATTTCTCATCCAACACTTGAAAGTCAATTTCAAACAAATGCAGAAAAGGCCATCATTTGTTGATTCAAAGGATTATGGCCCTGCTCAGCAGATCTCTGCCAATGGATACACTCCACTTGGACCAATAACAGCAGGGTCTTCTTCTGCTCAAAGGGTTTCTTCATAGTTATGTTTGCATTCAATGAAGATTACCAAAAAGCCTTAACAGAGGGCCCTTGTTTTGGGGAAAAGCAGGCTATTCCTCACACCATGGTTCCCAGATTTTGACCCTTCTACGGCAGTCATCACCAAACTTCCCATTTGGGTCAAGCTTCAAAATTTACCAGCTCCTCTATGGCACTTCTCTGTCTTTCAAAGTATTGGAAACACGCTGGGAGAGAGGCATATACACCTATGGAAGAATATGTGCCGAAATAGACATAAGTAAAGGCCTGCCCAATCAAATCAATCTCAAAGTTGGAGATTTCCACTGGACACAGATCCTGGACTATGAGAATACTGCTTTCCGATGTCGTCACCGTCATCAAATAAGGCATCTTCAGAACTCCTGCGCGACGTTCCTCACCCAAAAGAAGAGAAGCAATCGCAAACCGAACTCCAAAAGCTGGAAACCCTGTGAACCTCCCCCCATGGACGACATTGACTCCCTCAGCTCGGATGAGGAGGAAATTGAAGCAGATGAGGAAGTTGCCATGCAAGAAAAGGACATGCTCTCCGTGGATCCGGGAGAGCCCAATGCTTCTGCAATCGCCCAGAAATGATCTCATGAGTCCTCCTCCTCAAATTCGAATAAAGAGACTACTCCTTTAGTCGACAACAGTCTTCAAGTGGTTTTAGCCCATCCACCTCATGAAGGATGGGTTAAAGTTTCAAAAAAGAAAGGAAAGAAATGTCGTATAGAGGATTCTACCCAATCTAGGTAGATCCCTGCGTCTGTCTCTTACTGCTCCCTTGTTTATCTTCTAGGCTCTCTTTGTCTCCCTCTTGGCTACTTTCGGGACCGAGGTTGATAGTCCATCACTTCCGGCTTCCCCGTTTCTCAGCCTATTGTAACTCCATATTGTATCATATGCTTTTTTAATAGAATTAGTCTAATTTACCAACAACAAAAAAATATAGATCAGATTTACAATTCCTTTTGTCCAGCAAAGGTATGAGATATTGTTGCGTTACGGTAGTGAACAGGATGCTTCAACCAGCAAAGTCTTTCTCGGTCAGCCAATCCTCCAAGTATCACACCTACAGCCCTCAAAGACAGCCAACACAAGTCAACGTTGGTCAACCCAAAGTCAATGCAGAAAAGTCAACGCAAGACAGCAACAGAAAGTCAACGCTGCAGATTAGGGCTTCAGTCAAACTTCTCTGATTTCCTTGATTTTAGTGCCCAGCAGTACGGCCTCTCAAACAGAATTTTGGCAAACTTTTGAGGTCAAACGACGAAGGGTTGACCACAGTCGACGCTGGTCAACACTGCAGCAAACAAACCCTAAACAGATCCGCAAATTTCATACTTTAGCTCCGCACGTGTGAAGGGATGAATGCCTCCAAAGGCTAACGATCAGATCAGATCACAATGAGAGATCTCTGATGGGTTGATGATGAAAATGTCCTCCAAGTCTCTCCAATTTATATCCATCAGAGAGGGTGTGTGACACATCTATTAGGCATGTGAGCCTACATTACAAATTTGGCCAACCTTGCACATGTGTGGAAAATAAATTCAAAATATATGTTTTGCTCATCCAATCAAGATGATCTTTAGATCAATCTTGCACCTCTTTGAAAGAGGAATCCAACAAACATATGACCACCGTCATATGAGCAGTGCAACATGGATTTTGGACCTAGTTGCCCAAAATTAACAAAAATGCACTTCCACCATGTCAAGACTCAAAAGGACACCCCATGAGCACAATCGAGATGTGCCTTTGGTCATTATATATCAGCTCCCTAATTCAAAATGCATACCATGCCTAGGGTCAAATCATGCTCTAAAATTTGTCAGGGGTAATTGAAACCTACACGACCCAACGGATCATGTCGTGGTTAGTGTTTTTGTGACATCTAGCTTACTTATCGGATGAAGGTGGGTCATCTATCATAAGGTACACTAACCATGTGTGTAATCAAGTGCGTTCATTTAATGTTTACGAGCATATTAGCATGAATCACAGCTAAACTGGATGATCAACCATTTTTTGTTGTATTCTTGTTCCAATGCTTCATCTTATTGGCTATCCCCTGCTCCTAGTCTAGTGTGACCTTCTTAGAGGCTTTTCTTTCCATTGTCCAAGAGGGGAACAAATAGAATGTACGAATTAATGTTGTGTGCCCATGGTAATCCATACTTATCACTTTCCATCTTTCTCTGGTTTCACATCCCAATCTTCAGGTTGATTGTTATCTATCACCAATATTGGTTCCATGTTTTCCTCATTCTTGAGTAGGGGCCCAGAAGCTTTCCCCTTAGAGATTGATGAAGCAAAATATTGGCTGGGATAGAAGAAAGTGCGTGGACAAAAGCCTAGTTGAAGCTCTACCCCCCTCATCAGCCCTCACCCAGTTCCTAGCTACTGCATCAGAAAATCAAAAGAAAAGGAACTTTGATATCCCAACCCTGATGAACAATAGACTGCTTCATCTTAAAGGTTCATAAATGCATAAATCAAGCTTGTAGCCCAAGCTATGCATGAAAAAGAAAACCATTAAAGAATAAGGCACACAAGAGGAATGGTAAAAATAGGTCAAGGAAAGGGATAACTCAGGTCCCACAATTGCTCCCTCTGCACATTAGAACTCTCAAGAATGATAGTATTTCATAGCTGGTACATAGATGGCAGCATCCTCCATGGAGTAAAACCCCACCATACAACTATTCATTTGCACCTGCTAATTGATGGGTCAAGCAGCAAGCTAGGAACTGTAATTGCCACATTGTGCCAATACCACAGCAAGAAATACACCTCCCTATCACAGTTCCAAGGTAAGCATACACCCAGTAAGCTCTCCAAATGTAAGCAGGGAAAACAATATCTCTACATCACATGAAGCACTCCCCTACCTAAGTGAAAATACTTTTGGAGCAACCAAGAGGGTCCATGGTTATGAGATTTCTGCAAGCTTAATCTTCATAAGATTAGAAAGTGGAGTGGATTCTAGACATTAGGATTTAATTTTCTGCAAGATTTTGCAGCTGAGTGTGTTTTAAGAGGAAGAGTTTGCAGTTGAATGTGTTCCCAGAGCAAGAGTTTGCAGCTGAATGTGCTGGAAGAGCAAGAATTTGCAGCTGTGTTGAAGAAAGAAGAGTTTAATTCTTTGCTGCCACATGTGTTTAATTTATTGTTGTGATTGTGTTTATGCCCCTGAAAGAAAGTTCTTCTCCAGATGGTTCAGTTGATCAAACTTCCTTATTGAATAGGAAGTTGTAGTGCATGCAAATCTTGAATGTGCAGAATATTTGCATTGGCTTGAAAGCAAACCAGCAGTATACATTTGTACTGTTCATTGATCATGAACAATGGAGTTAGATCTAAGGTAATTGCAGTCCCTCTTGATGAGAAGTGAAGCATGAAGAGATGAGAGAATCAACGATGCACATTTGGAAAGGCAACTGCAGCCTACCTCCAAGTATTAAGAACCATTATAAGTGCCTGAAGCTTTACCTCAAGTTATTTTTGCCGTTGTGGCCAAACTGTAAACCTTAGCTTCCACCATGGAAGAGATGCCAAGCCTATTGTGAAGCGCATGTGGGGAGGTTCTAATTAGAGAAGAAAGTGCATGCAGTTCAATGATGTGTCAGTAGTGTTTAGTGTTTCAATCGGTGATTAGATGGATAGGTAATTTGAAACTTGTGAGGGAGCCCTTACCAGTTGGATGTTTGTAGTAAAGGGTAGTAGAGGGAGTATTAAAAATGATACCACTGGATATCCAACCAGATGACATTATTTTGTTTTCATTTGTAAATACTAAATATGGTGTCTCCTATTCTGTGAAAGCTGAACATTTCAGCCATCCATGAGTGTGTGTGTTTTCATTGTGAGTAATAAAAGCAGAGCTGCATGATTTATTGTAAATTTTATTTTCTGTTGCTGTGATATCTTTCTCATTCTTTAACAGGTACAAGTAAATCCTTTTGACTTATAATTGTTTTGGATTAAATGCAGGCAATACGTGTAACTTTTTGGATCAATTACTTTTTTAATTAATAATTATATCTACATGTACACAAGAGAGAAAAAGGATGTAATAATGATGGGTAAAATTTAAAACTGGCAAAGGAATACAGGTTACTACTCTCAGTTGTAACGTAGAATATATGCTGGCCATTGATTTTTCTTTAGTTTGATACTTTAAACTTTTATGAAGAGGTCTTTGAAAAAATTATGAAATATAAATGTGCTTCATAAGAAAACTAATAGCACCCACTGGGTGTAGAATAGACGTTGATGGGGTGTATTGTTAAGTCACTCCATGATGTGAAGGTCACAAGTTCAAAACTATTAGAAAATGTAAAGCGGCAGCTATTATATCTTATTTTCCTTAACCTTGATAGTGCTTGTGAATCTTTAGTTATCTTCTTTATCTTCTTTAGTTAGATCTTTCATCAAACAATAATAGTAACAAAAGAGGACACAGATATAGGCTCTCAGCCAGGGCAAAACCCCTCCAAGGGGAAAACCTAGAAACTCTTCTCTTATTAGAACCTACTTCAAATGAGATACAAAGACCCAATCCCTCGACCAACTCCTTCTCCCAGTACCAAGTCGGTCCTTTCTAAAGTCCTTTCTTTATTCTTACACCCTGCAACTTCGACCTGCCAGCTACAGCACTGCTACTCGACCTACAACTTCAGCTTGCCAACTACAGCATTGCTACTCGACCTGCAACTTCGACCCTGTAATTTCGGACTTGCAGCTTCCAAGGAAGCTACAAGATGTTGCACTTCGTCCTCCTGCAACTCAGACCTGCAACTTCAGCCTCTTCCTATTGCCCCAAATCCCTATAATTTCGCACGTGAGAGAGAGATAGAGCCCAGAAACAATAGATTTTGTCCTTCGAACTTCACCTTGACTTTCGCTCTCCTTCTTCTTGCTTCCCAACACAGATCGAACTCTTTCTTGTAGATCGATCTTGTCAATGAGTGTGTCTCAAAAGAAGTCGAACTGGTCCTTTACATAGCCTTCTCCTTTAGGCCGACTTGATGATCCTAGGGCCGACTTGTACTCTTGGAGATTCCAAGACTTTCTAGGCTCAAAAATAATTCTTTTTACAATTACAAATTTCCTGGAAGGGTCTTATAAACATGATGTTGACTCCACTGACTCATGACAATAAATCCGAAGAACTAACAAACCCTAGAAGCACGAAGAACATGCTTTTACCTAAAATACCATCAATAATGAGCATGAAACCCATGCTTTAATAATAATAATTTTCTTTCTTCTTTTATTGTTTGGTACATAGGATACATATTGAAATTAGTACAACAATTATGAAGACCCAAACTAGTTACATTTCTCAACAGAAACTACATGGGAAAAAATCCAGCCATGATAAGGGTTGGTGTGGCCCAGGCCAAGTGCAATCCCCGGCTGATTTTGACGGCTTAGATACCCCTAGGACGTGGTTTCTCAAGCCACAGATCAAGCCTGATGTAATCTCTAGAGAACTCAGACAACTTGACAAACAAAAAATAAGAAAACTAATTGCAATTTTTTCATGTTTGAGTAAAGGCAAGCATATAGTTAAACATTTGGAAATCTCATCAAGAACAATTGAACAATACAATCCAGGAATCTCCAAGAATTTTATAACAGTAGCAATTTTTTTAATAGGGTACAGTGCATTCATCGGAGTAAGTATTTGGCATGAATGTTTTGCAGATTTATTCATGAATTTCTTCCAGATCTTTGAAATGAAATAGCTGCATTTTAAATGACCAAATCTATGCCTCATAGACAGATTAGCTATTTATATTTCAAGTTTATATGAAATCATAATTCACAAACCTGGATGGATAACATCAAATACATTTGGAAATATTCCCATAATTTTTTTGAGAAATTACGTTTGGAAATTATTATCATAATTAAAAATCACTCGTGCTCCGGTTGCTAGGTTGCTACTTCTGCTTCACTGTTGTTTTGAGATAAGCTTTACCCGTTTTTATCTGGAACACATATATCTTGAAATAGCATATCAAATAACTTATAGAGCTGTATAAATTTAATGTGCTTCGTTTCTTATCACCTCGCATAGATCCTGTTGGGCTTAGCTTGGGGCATGCTTAATGCACTCGTGCTACTTACTGTATAAGATCCCCAGTTCTATTCACCATATTTCCTTTCCTACTTTCCGGAATTCCATATAATCCTTTGGCTGAATCCATTGTATAGGATAGCATAGATTTCCAAACACCCGATTACGTTATGCTGCTGTTACTTTGTTTTGATTAAATAGCAAGGAGAGGAAAGTGGTATAGAATAGGTTTTAAAAATAACTTCAACGCATATTTAAACAGAGTTATTTCAGCCTTACATTAAGAGAAGACTAACCCAACTGCAATAACCATTTGACAAAATGCTATGCAAGCTAAATTTGTGCGTAAACACAGTGCACACCAGTATAAAATGACCTTATCTGGATTCGGCTTGGCTTTACCAGCTGCAGGAACCGAACTTAATTTATTTACACTAAGGCAAAAGCCAGAAAGAAAACACGAAGAAATAATAAACCATTTTGCTTCGATATCTCCACTCTATAACAATACAAATAATCCAGCCATTTTCTTTCTTCCTGGGTAAGCTGTATTTCGAAAAACAAAGCATAAGGAACTATTTGAGAAACTGCAATGCACTGGAAGGGAATTGTGAACCTACTTGAGGTATGCACTTATGATTTTTCTCAGAGCCTTGATTTCCAGAACTTCCTCTGATTTGGTGACTTTCATGCCCATGCCCATGCCCAGGGAATCTGCGATCGAAACGTCTTCCATTGCCGTCGTTTTCCCTTACACTTTCACCCGCAATTCGATCAGATCAAATAGCAGAAAGAAAGAAAGGGACGAAACAATTACAAGAGCAATGAGAAACGCAAATGCGCGACTTAATCCTGGGAAAGGTGCTTGAAACTATATAGATACACTCCCCACAATGCCCCTTAACTATGATTTTGTCTACTCCTTAATCCTGGAAAGGATGCTTGAAACTATATAAATTACTAGATACACTCCCCACAAAAGCCCCTTAGACTATGATTTTGTCTACTCCTTCCACATATAGTTACAACATTCGACTATTAGTCCCTCCTCGTAACCTTTGCAAACAAGTTAACATTAGCATTTGGTCACTCCGATGATTAAGGATTTCATAGGTTTAAATGGCATATACACTAACACAGTCTCCTTTTCTTCCAACAAAATTTATACAGAGACCTTTGTACAGCTCTTAACTCGAGAATCTATGTTCATATATCTTTATCCTGGGCCTAGTGTTCAAAAAGTCCTATGACATCTCTTGTGGCCTAAGAAGTGAAAAGTGCGGAAAACACTAAACATATTTACGGCAATACCAAGAATTTCCACTTAAATAAAAATGTTAATCAAATAAGATGGACCTTTTTATCCATCTAAATAAGCATCTTTGTAAAATATATTCAAGTATTTTCTCCCTTTATATACAAAGCAAAATTTACCTACAAACAATTATAAGCAATTGGTAGGGAATTTTGATTTATGAAAAAAAAAAATTCAAATAGTATTATGTACAAAATGAGTTATAATAGTAAATTAGTTAATCTAATAATATTATTTAACATTAATAAAAAGTGTGGTATTTAAAAAAAGTTGGAAAATTATTTTATATTTTATAATATAGTTATTCTAATTTATATATATTGACAAGCTTGAAGAGTGGCTAAATTCGCAAGGGGGTGACAGTATCTATTTGGGCAAGTTCGTTATAAGGCTTCTTTTGTACGCAGATGACCTTATACTAATTGCTAAATCGGCTCTTTGTTTGTAAGAGCACTTATGTTCCCTTGAGCATTTTTGTAGAAGGGTGGGGATGCAAGTCAATATTAGCAAAACAAAAGTAGTGGTTTTCTCTAACAAAATAAAGCATAACCAGCATAAGTTCTACTTTGAAGGCAACATTCTAGAACAAGTTGCAGACTACAAATATCTCGAAATTGACTTCAATGGAAATTTAAGTTGGGATGGTTGTAAAAAGAAAAGAACTTTGGGGGTTGGAAAGCATTTTATGCTCTTCAAAACAGGTGTATAAAGGCAGAGCTATGGGACTGGAAAACCACTCTAACTCTTTTTGGGCTTCTAGTGATTCTGGGGATTCTCTACGGTTATGAACTGTGGGCTAGCAGCACAACCGAGATGTAGTGGAAACAAATTGAGAAAATTTAGAAGAGTTTGATTACAAACAAATTCAAAATTAAAAGTGCAGTTCCTTATGCTATCTTGTTAAGTGAAACGGGGGCTACTCCTATTGAAGCAATTGCTATGGTGCGAGTCATAAGGTATTTGAAAAAAATTGAGCAAATGGAAGAGGGTAGATGGCCTAAGGTTGAGTTTAATGACAAATTGTGCAAAAGAAAGAAGACTTGGATGCGGAAAAATAACAAATGGTTTAGTAAATGGGGTATTTGCTTGAGCATGTGTCCTACAAATAGTAAAGAGATAAAAACTTTTGTTATGGATAAGTTCCACAAACATACTTGGGAGAAAGAGCTAGGGAGAAAGAAGAAGTACTACATTGAAGAGTTTAACCCCACTCATAATCATCAGCAAAAAGCGTACATAGGGGCCAATATTTCTTGGAGATCTTAAATTCTTATTTCTCAATTAAGGACTAATTCTCATCAACTCCGTTGTGAAACAGGGCGTTGGAAAAGGCCAAAAGAAATGTGGGAGGAAAGAGTATGTAGTTTTTGCTCTTCCAGAAAAGTGGAAACATAAAAACATTTCATTTTAGAATGTGAGGCCTTCAAAGACAATAGGGAAAATTATGCAGGTATTCTGGCAACTAGCTCTTGGGATAATCTATTCAGCGAAGAGTTTGTAGAGAATTTGGGAGCGTTTATTGTAAAACTCCACAGGAAAAGGGTCAAATACAAGAGCTAGATGGAGAAGCAATATGCTCCATAGGCTATTTTTAGCCTCGTGGACATTAAAAAAAAAAAAAAACTTTCTTTCTTTCTTTCTATATTAAAAATTTATTTTATAATTTTAAATTTAATTATTCCAATTTTAACTACAAAATCTTGAGCTTTTTCTCTTTTTTTCGAAAAAAACTCCGTGAATATTAAACATCACAACTGCAACACTCCTTGGAGCCCATTTACTTTTAACTAATATTTCCACCCAAACCAATTTTGGTTATGGGAGTCTTAAATGCCCTTTCCTTTTTCTAGTTAGTCCACTTATTGCTTAAAATATGCCCAACACTCTATATAAACAGTTAGATAAATAGGTATTTGAAAAAAGTACCATTATGGAATAACTCCTTCTTCTCCCTCATAATTTTCAAATGCATGACAATTAACTGCCACTCATAATAGTGACATGCAATCCTCAAAGAACAAAAGTTGAGCTAACCCTGGGTCACACACACACACATAGTCAATTGAATGTTGCTTGAATTGTTGTGAGAAAAAATTGTTAGCCTCCCCACTCAAGCTTAAATTTCACTTTCTTATATGTTTGTTATTGTTGAACTAGTTGTTGATGAGCTATATATGATTTATTCATAAATTGTTGACGTAGCCTTTTTCCATGAAGAATCTAGGATGTATCTTGGGTATCATCCTTGCAACAAGGGGAAGTGCCTGAAAGGATTCCACTAGGATATGCCACCTAGAAAGAAAACAAGTGTGTGTGTGTGTTAAGAGAGAAAGAGGGAGGGAGGAAGAGAGAGAGATTGTTTGTTTCTATGTTTATTTATGTATTCAAGGTCATCTTCATGGGATTCCTCCCTCTTTCCCATTATAATCAAATGGAAGACAGTGTCACTAGCTAGTGGCAATAGTGGCCGGTAACCTCAAGGGACTTGATTGAATTAGAAAAAGTGATTTCCCCGTTGGAACAAAACATGGAAATGATATTGAGATATCATTCATCGAGAGATAGATGGATTTTAACATGGTTTGTTTTGAGATGAAGGTGAGACAAGCACTTCGGTGATGGCAATGACTCCCTATCTTTCTCTAAATGGACTCCAAAGAGGAAATTTCTTCATCATCCAAACTTTTAACATGCACCACTTTAGTGGAAATATTTTTTAATAGTTCATTAAGGATAGTGAACCCATCTTAAAGAAGGTTAATGAAGGAAATCCCATAAAGAATGATAAGCTTTGAGGTTCTTAGATTTTAGATTTTGTGTTCTTTATTTATATTATGTTTTGGAGGCCTTTCTTATCCAAATTTGTCATTTTTTCTAGTGCTTTAAAAGATTTATCTTTCTTTAACTCTCATCCTAAAGATGGACCATGTATCACTAGTCTAAAACGTTGACACTAATAATTCTTACACACTTAATTCAAAAACCTATAACATAAATGTGGATTAGGGCAATGATGATGGAAATACACAAAAAATGTATATCTACTAGGACAAATAGTATACACCCTCCAAATCTAAAAGACATGAATCATAGTCAACTAGGGAAATAAGAAGATTGATATATGTCTATATAAAGAAAGGAGTACTCAGGTAAACAATATCTCTTGGGTGTCCTCCATTAGGGCGATAATAGTCCATTTAAGGTACACCAAAGGATCAGCAAAAATTTGAGTTCAATCGAATAAATCAATGAATAACAAAGGATCCCTTTAGGGGACGAAAAAGGAAAGGTAAAAAATGATTATGTTATTTATGAATGTGTTAGGGTCCTATATTTTATAGGATATCAAGGTGATTGAGTATGTCATTATTTGTAATTTTACATTGTAAAATATTTTCAATTTGCAAATGATTTCCAAAAAAGTATATATAAATATAAAATCAAAAGAAGGTATGTCAAAAAGAAAATGAATATGAAGAAAAAAGTCAAAAAGAAGAAAAATTGAAAAAAGAATAAAAAGAGAATAAAACCGCACAAAAGAAAAAGAGAAATAATATTGAAAGTGTTGCAAATTTAAATGCCACTAATGTTAAATTAGTTTCCTTTGTGTTAAAAATTCAATAAGATTATGTGCAACTTGTCTAACATGCCACAATGACTAGATTTTGTTCCAATCATACAGCTTAATCATGATGGAACAATTGTGAATTTCATGTTAATTAGGTTAGTGAATAAAGATTTGTCAAACTGTTTAATCTCGACAAATTAGTAGTTAGGTATAAAATAAGATTGATTCAACTGTCTAATCTGAATCAATAGGAGAAATAAGTGATAGAGTATGTTAGATTGTTATAAAAGAGGAATATGTGGGTTTGTTAGCTTAAATGCACCCTAAGGATTGAAGATGAAAAAATGTTAGCTTAGAAAAAGAATAAAAAATGAAAGGGTAGGTAGAAGTTGTGTTATAGATTTGAAAAGCATGAAAAATATTTATGCTAAGTTTGAAAATTCCATAGTTATTTCATGTGCAGGAGAAGGCAAGGATAAATGTTTTATCCTAAGTTCAAAGGATCGGGTACATCAATATCAAGTTTGGGCATATAAATCCTTTATCCAAAGTTTTCACTTTTATGAAACCCCCCCACTACCCGGAAAAATGTCTCTTCAAATTCCACCACTACATGATTAACTCCCCTCCATCTGTCCCATCATACGATCCCCCGCTCCTCCATCCGACGGCCCATATCATTTTTCAGCCCCCCCCTCTCCATCCGAACTTTATCGTCGGAGGGGTGGGTCTGAAATAAATGGTTTTGTGTTTCAGGCCCACGTCAACGCGGCACCCTCTCATCATTTCGCACCCCCCCTCCCCTGCCAAAATTGCTTACCACTTTGGACCCCCTCCGAAAAGAAGTTTCCCTGCTATGTAAAAACCATAAATCTGCCCATTGAACTTCAATCATCACACCACCTATTCTATACCGTTTCCACTCATATGTCTTCCCATGGTAATACAGTTCTTGATGAATTTAATTCATCTCTAACCATTAATCCAACGGATTCGTGCCACCATCAACAGGAAATCGACCAAATTGTATATAAATTCATCCCTGATTAGCCTTTAATCCTTTACCTTATCATTTTCACTACTATGTACATGTTTGTTGCTGGTTGAAAGAGCGCCAGAAAAGCCAATCTGATTACTGTCGAAGTAATCTCTGCAACTGTCAAAGTTTCTTACCAATTTCATAGCTCTTGCACAGTCCCGGCCCCCATCCTTCTATCAAAAACTCTCATTTACCAACAAACTTGATCAAGCCATGCCTCCAAAAAAGAAGGGACAGAAATGACTCGTAAATCCACTGCTCCATCCCTCAGTTGACCTTGATCATATACCTTTGGCGAACAGGGATTACAAAATCCATGAAACCATGTGTGAGCTTGAATTATTTGAAATGTACTGATGGCTTGAAGACAAATCCATTAACAAGTCTGATGATATTGGATTGTGGGAGTCCAATTTGCCCCATTAAATTTCTCCCCACACCCACAATGCCTCTGAATTCATCAGGAAGTGTCAAACTTGTTATGTACCCAGTTAGAGAGCTATTATTGCCCCTACAGAAGAGATTTTAATCATCATAACTACCCAAGACACAAACCAAATGATGCAGGCCCCTACCACAGAGAATGCCACCCCTTTTTCTCAAGAAACACTCACTGAATTATATCAGAAGTTGGACTTTGCAAAAAGGGTTATAACCCTTCAGCTTTTTATGGCTGAAGATACCCAACTACCCAAGAAGAACCCTCCCTTTCCATCCTCCATTTTCCCTGAGAGAATTAAGTAGATCATTACAGTTATCTCCTACCTCCTTGGTTATTACTCAGATCAGTGGGTAGATGAGGCCATTATAGGATTCCTTTCCATTTTCTCCATAGATTCCAAGCCTTCTATCTTATCCAACTTCAGCCAATTCCTTGCAGATTCCATCCATGAACAATTTTTCAAATTCCAAACTGAGGAAGCATTTAAATATGCCTATGTTTTAGTATATTTGTTTTTATATTTTCAGGGAGACAGGTTCAAGTTTGCATTGCAGAGAAGTTGGATGATGATGGAAATCAACAATCTGTCATCTTCTGGACTACAATGGTAATGAAGGAGCATAAAGAATACTCATACAAATAGTTCATAAAATTGTTTGTACATCCAACACTCAGCCTTATAAGCAGCAATTCAAAGCCAATAATAAGTGAAGAAATCAGGAAAATCTTGCAGTTATCAGACCAAACTAAAATACGAGACTAGTATCTTTACCAGAATTACACAGAGCTAAGTATTTATGGATGTGATCTTGCCCAATATAAGCTCCCAAAATTCCTCCCAATGAGGATTTTTGCTCTATAATACATCAAGAAAATGCTTAATGCCGATGAAGTCCATTTTATGTCTGCCAAAAAGAAATCTTAGTTCAGGATTAAAACACAGATAGGACCCTTCATTTGTAACAACAGAACAATAGGGGAGGAAGCAGACAGATTGTTGAAAGAAATGCAATTCAGCCTCAGTTTTACATGGTCATATGATCCATTTGGTACCATTTCTAAGCTAAGGGTAGAGAACAAATCTACACCTTATGTTCGAGGTGGCTCTAGAGACACACACAGGACAAAGAGGGCTGATGAAAGCTCAAAAATCAAAGTGTTTGGTTGATATTGAACTACGTTCAAGTTGAATATCTCGTCGTACTGATTTCAATGGTGCAAACAGTTCGCCATACCGAGCTCGTATGCGAAAGTTAGATGCAGTCAAAGTTTTGGGTTGACTTGGCCCATGTGGTAGGCTTAAAGAAGGTGCAATTTCGCTGAAATCTGGCCACGGGATTCCGACCAGCTCAGGCCGGATTCCGGGAAAAATTGTGGGATGGTTAAATTTCCCACTAACGCCTATTTTCGGAATTTAAAAAAATGTCCATTTGTTTTATTAAAATAAAAATATTAAAATGTTAAAATAGCCCGGCGGGCCATGACCCTGACAGACCCCACGACACCCATCCGCATATAACAAACGTATTACAACATATATATGTTATATATGTTACCACCGTAAAACATTGTTCCGATGGGTATCGAACCTACCCGACTTAATAGTCGGTCGATCCGCCGACGGAACCCCGAACTAACTCCAACCAAACCCCCACTCCAATGATTATACAATGCGGTGGTTATAAAACGTACAACCATAACCATTATGTAATGTTATAATCGTGAGGAGTTGGGGGCAGGTCACTCGATGCGGGTCTGGCCCCCAAAAAAATTGTAAATGTTTGTTTTAAAAACTATAATGTGGAGTTTTGGGAGGGGGCGGGGCTTGACCGCCCAACCTCCTCCCTCCAAATCAGATCTTTCACCAACGTGCCACAGCGGCTTCCTTTGGGAAGTCCGCCCCACAAAATTTATTTAAACGCTCATTTCTGAAGTGTGCCCAGGCCAAACCAAAGCGAAGCGTGCACGTAATTTGAGGCAGTAATTTTGTATTTGCAGGTGGAACCATGAGCCCAGAGAACAGGGAACAGAACCATGATTGAGCTCAACTTTCAGGAGGGAAAAAATTTTCCGATGTCCAAATGGGACAAACTTTATGTTGATCTTGCACTATTCGATGCCACGAATCTGATGGTGTATTCGGATTTTCCATCTGAGCTTTATATTTTCAGCCACTTTTCAAAGTGGAGTGCAGGTATCAATATTTAGTGAGTGAGTAGTCGATTTCGCACCTTTCGACACCACGATTGTGATGGTCATTGAGGTATATGATGTGTTGATTTCATGTACTTCTTTGTCTCTTTGTCATGAGATGCATTGTGTTGTATGGATCCCTCTTGGTGTTTGATGTGGGATCTTGTTTTTCTCTTAATGTGAGATGTAATTTCTATCATGGATTTGTATTATGTTTGTTAATCCATAATTGTAATCTACAGATAAATTACATTTCTCTAGGCAGGTGTTAGCCTAGAACAATAGGTGAAAGACTATACTACCATTTCTCCTAACTCAGAACAGATACACAAAGAGGATTGGATGCTTACTTGTTTCAGTCACTTCCAAATAGCTCCTTTCTGTCGCTTCCACTACAGCTTCAAATTCAAGCGGTTTTAAATGGCTGAATGCTTCCTGCAAGAAAGAACACTGAAACAGCAGAAGATGCAATAATATAGATATCTATTCAAGCTAGTTAGCTAAATCAGTTAAGCATACACTACATTCATCAACCAAGATTTTGCAATATGGAAAATCAAAGTAAACATAGATGCATAAAGGGAAAAACAAGAAGTACTTTTGCTTGATGATAGAAGGAGAGGTTACAGCCTAGTGACTGATTTGAAGTGACCTTCCAGCAGAGTTCCCAAGTCTCATCACAGCATAAGTCTCTCTAGTAGCAGCTCCACAAATCAAACTCTCTATTGAAAATTCTCCAGCATTTCCCTACTCCAATTCTTCCTCCCAAACACTAAGATATGTGTTCAATTTATAGATGAACTGTAGGTTGTTTTGTAATCAATAACATTCCAAAAATAGGCAAGACATGTTTCCATTCATGTAGATGTAAAATGGACACTTGGATCTGAAGCTTGACACATGTGAACTCTTCTAGAAGACACTGGCCAAGTGGAGATTCTAGAACAATGAGAATTTCGCTCCCAATGTGACCAACGCACCTTTGAATGTCGGGAAGTGCTTTTCAGAGTAGCCTTGAATGGGGCTACTTGCATATGCAACGCACTTAGGCCCCTTAGAGCTTGCGTTGGTGAGCTCCCACATGTTTAATAATAAGCTTCAAACCATGGAAAATCCTTGCTTGATGAAAGTCTTGTTTGATTCATGTTGTTTCCTGTCTTAGGGCATATAGCAACTGAGATGATAGGGAATGATAGACCCTTGATCATCGGTCCTGGAGATGATGCCCAGTTAACCAGTTCATTGGGAATGGTGCCCAAATTGACCTATAACAATGTTTGAGGTCCCTTTGCTGCCATGTTGGCGGGATACTCATTGTCACATGTATGTATGTTTGAGATCCCTTTGTTGCCATGCTAGCTAGATACTCATAGTCATTATGTGTGATTTATTGTCATACTGAGAGGAGTCCTTGTCATGAATGAGAGTTCCTATAGTGGAACATCTCGTGGAGAGGTCTAGCCACTCCTACGTGAGGGAATTTTCCTTGTACGACAGAGAAAACACCATCCATGTACATCTTCACTATTTATAACACTTAATGCAGCAACCTACACCATCTTGACACTGAGGCCTGGAGACATCATCCCTCTTGGAAGAACTCTGTTATCAATCTCTTATGCTGCTAATGCTTGTTATATTCCTCTTCTTTACAACATGCAGATGTTCATTTATTTTCATTAACACTTTGCTTAAATTCAATTCTAACACATCAACTGAAGTAAAAGGTCTTGGTTAAAAGGGTAGTGAAATTTACCCGAATCAAGAGGTATCAGAGCGGTCTTCTTGCTGATTGGATTGCAGGCATGAACCATTGAACTTTCGCTTAGCTAAGCAATGGAGAATGTGAAAGACATGTATGAGACCATGCTTAGGTTGTCTAAGAAAGTAGACATGTTGTATAAAGCTTATGAGAAACAAGCAACAAACAACGCTTAATTGAAGGCACTCCTACAGGAGGAGAAGGAGGAAAAAAATCAATTGCAGCTTCAGTTGCAAGCCACGAAAGAGGCATTAGAGGAATTGAAGCGCATCAACGAAAGTCTTCAAGTATATCACGAGGCATCGAAAACACTCCTACAGGAAGAGAAGGAGGAGAAGCAGCGATTGCAGCTTTAGCTACAAACCGCGATAGAGGCCTTAGAGGAAGTGAAGTGCAATGAAGGCTTAGAAAAGCCTTCTTCACCTATTTCAAAATCGACAGCTAAGGTAAACAATGTTGATTTCTCTTTAGTTTCATCTTCACATGATATCATTTATGTTGGAAGTGTGGAGATACCCATTACAGGAACCGGCATGAGACTCCTTACCAAGATGGGGTACCAAGGAGGAGGACTTGGAATTCATGGCCGAGGCATAACTCAACCATTGGAGGTTGTGTAGAGACCTCAATATGCAGGTTTGGGATACACTGACGGAGGATTTTCGAAGGACATCAAAGACAAACAGACATTGTTGAACTCACCAGGGAAAAGGATTGATGAGAACACTTCGCCATCATCCCATGGAAGTGCATGCTGCAGTGAAAGAGCCGAGGCAAGCTCTCATCACCTTGATCGCACCAGAGACCACCAGAGAAGGTATAACCAGTCTCATTATTCTAGATTTCATTTTGATTATGAGAATGTTGCTAATCATGGCTGTAAATCATGGCATCGAAAAACTTGTCATTTTTGTGGTTTACATAACCACGTTATTTGTAAGTGTTGGAAAATAATGGCAGTGCAAAGGAGGATAAGGCATGGAAAGCCTTCTCCACTGTAGAAAAAGAAACTAGTTAAGCAGGGCTAGAGGAAGAAAACCTTTTGTAGTCAGTGCAACCAAAGTGGTCATCAAAGAGCCACGTGTTCGAGGCTCCATCCAGAGCAACACCTTAAGGGTGAAGTGTCAGTGCATGAACAGGTTGAAACAATTGTTCGAAAAGCAAAAGTGCCACAGGGGGATTACCCATTCACTTTGATAAGTGAGAGATGGTTTTTCTAGACTGTTTTTTTAGAGGTATTAGCTTGTCATGGCCCTATTTTTGTAAATCATGTGTTTCATTTCTTTATGTAAAAGTGAGGATATGTTTTCCATTTCTTGTTAAGCAACCATGATATTTTGGCCTTGTCTTGTAACTCACGTGATGCATTTATTTCATGTAAAAGTGATGATGTGTTTTCCATCACTTCGAAATGCGACAACGATGTTTTGGTCTTGTAATGATAGTTGGGGTATGATTTCCATTTTGATGTAAGACTGACCACCAAGTATGTGTTATAAACTCGTGGAAAGTATGGAAATGTTTGGGTCATAGTTGGTCATAATTTGAGCATGTAATTTGCAGGAGATGCGTTGTACTATAGGTTTGTAGAGGATACAGGTTTCGACCCATCTCTTAAGGCTCCGAAGAACAAAGGTGAAGGAGATGGAAGGGTGACCCTTTGTAGGACACTTGTGGTGTAAACATTGTACACAACCGTTGCATATTATTGTCAATTATTTTGGAGGAAAAAAAGCTCCTAAATGTGGAGGAATTGTCCAAGTGGCTCCAGAGACACACACAGGACAAAGAGGGCTGATGAAATCTCAAAGATTAAAGTGGTCAGATAGGTCTCAAACAAGGTTCAAGTTTAATATCTCGTCGTCCTGATCGCAACGGTGCAAACGGTTCATCAAACCGAGCTTGTATGCGAAAGTTAGAGGCAGTCAAAGTTTTGGGTTGACTTGGCTCTTGTGGTAGGCTTAAAGAAGGCGCAATTTCGCCAAAATCCGGCCACTGGATTCTGACCAACTAAGGCCGGATTCCAGATTAAATTGTGGGATGGTTAAATTTCCTACTAACGCCTATTTTCGGAATTTTTAAAAATGTCCATTTGTTTTATTAAAATAAAAAATATTAAAATATAAAAATAGTCTAGCGGGCCATGACCCCAGCCGAACCCCATGGCACCCCTCCGCATATAACAAACATATTACAACATATATATGGTATATATGTTATCACCCTAAAACATGGTTTCGACGGGTGTCGAACCCGCCCAGTTTAATAGCCGGTCGGTCTGCCGGCGGAACCCCAAACTAACTCCAACCAAACCCCCACTCCAATGATTATACAATGCGGTGGTTATAAAACGCACAACCATAACCCTTATGTAATGCTATAACTGCGGGGATTTGGGGGCGGGCCGCCCGATGTGGATCCGGCAGCCCAAAACTTTTTAAATGTTTGTTTTAAAAACTATAACGTGGAGTTTTGGGAGGGGGCGAGGTTTGACTGCCCAACCTCCTCCCTCCAAATAATATCTTTCACTAATGCACCATAGCAGCTTCCTTTGGGAAGTACACCCCATAAAATTTATTTAAATTCTCATTTTTGAAGTGTGCCCAAGCCAGACCAGAGCGGAGTGCGCATGTAGTTTGAGGCAATGATTTTGTATTTGCAGGTGGAACCATGAGCCCAGACAACAGGGAGCGAAACCATGAATGAGCTCAACTTTTAGGAGGGCGAAATTTTCCCACTGTCCAAATGGGACAAACTTTTATGTCAATTTTTCACTATTTGATGCCACGAATCTGATGGTGTATTCAAAATTTCCATCTGAGCTTTATATTTTTTGGCCACTTTTCAAAATGGAGTGCAGGTGTCAGCATTCAGTGAGTGAGCAGTTGATTTCACACCTTTCGACGCCACGATTGCGATGGTGATTTCAGATCCAGCAGCAAAGCAACCTATTCTTTAGCCATCTTTAGTGTGAGGTATATGATGTGTTGATTTCATGTACTTATTTGTCTCTTTGTCATGAGATGCATTGTGTTGTATGGATCCCTGTTGGTGTTTGATGTGGGATCTTGTTTTGCTCTTGACTTGAGATGTAATTTCTATCATGGATTTGTAGTATGTTTGAGGTCCCTTTGTTGCCATGTTGGCAGGATACTCATTGTCAGATGTATGTATGTTTGAGATCCTTTGTTGCCATGCTGGCAGGATACTCATAGTCATTATGTGTGAGTTATTATCATACTGATAGGAGTCCTCGTTGTGAATGAGATTTCCTATAGTGGAACATCTCGCGGAGAGGTCTAGCCACTCCTGCGTGAGGGCATTTTCCTTGTACGACAGATAAAACACCATCCATGTACATCTTCACTATTTACAACACTTAATGCAGCGAGCTACACCATCTTGACACCGAGGCCCAGAGACGTGGTCCCTCCTGGATGAACTCTGTTATCAATCTCTTATGTTGCTAATGCTTGTTATGTTCTCCTTATTTACAACATGAAAATGTTAATTTATGTTCATTAACGCTTTGAATACTTGAAATTCTAACACATCAACCGAAGTAAAAGGCCTTGGTTAAAAGGGTAGTGAAATTTACCCGGATCACCTTATTTTCATACCCACAGACTAGAGATTGAGAAATACATGAACTAGCTAGAGTGGATTGAGAATAATATACATGAGGCTGAAGAACAATTGGTTTCAACTTCAACATCATAGACTCATGTTCCACAGGAGAAAGTAGGAAAAGGTATCAGAGAAGAAGAGTCACCTTCAGTGACTGACACTTCCAGCAAAGAGTTCAAAATCATGTATAGGAAGAGGACTAAGGTAAATCCAGGCAAGGACTCAAAGTAGGAATTTATCATCATCAACAAGGAGACACCTACTTCCTCACAAGTACATGGTCAAACCACACTCTCTCCTACCACTTCTACTGCTTCACAGGATCAACAACAATCTATTCAAACCATCACAGTTGTTACAAGGGAGAAAGTGAAAACCATATTTGATACATTCAGGGAGATTAAATTGAAGAATGAATTTTTGAAGACTAGTACATATAATAAGTTTTGGAAGCAGAATTCCAACTCTCAGAGTAGGCTGTTGTCAACCTTTGATTCTGAAAGGCAAAATGCAGATGGCCTGTCTCTAAGCACAGATTCCTCAGCCCAAGATAACATCAGATTATAAAAAGACTGCATTTGAATTTGATATTAAAGACATACATCCCATTGATCAAATGGAGATGCACAAGTAAACAGGTGGAATTATTTCATCCACACTCACTAACACTTCTATGAGTTTGTCCAAATTGCAGGTTTATTTAGCTAATATCCAGTCACAGCTCAAAATGGAGAAAATCTCTTCTTTGCCTAAGGATTCAAGGATTAAATCTTTGGAAGACTTAGTGGTTAGTATTGGATATGATCCCTCTAATATCAGAGCTGCAGAAGAGGTGATTAAAAATAAAAATGTTGACATAGCAGCATTAAGGAAGCAGCTAAAACTACCAGCTACAAAGGACCCTTAGGAAAAAGACATTGAAGAGACAAAGTCCCAGAAATCATACATGATGAAGCTCATCATGGAGCATAATGCTCAGCTGAGGCAGATGGAAGCAGAGATGGAAAATATGATAAAGGAAAAAGAGCAGGCTGCCAAACTTTCATTAGTCCCTTTGGAGGTTGCACCCCTTACAGCTATTCCCACAACCACACCTTCTACAACGAGTACAACAGATGGAGCTGAGCAACTCACTAAAGCAGTGCAGAATTTGTCAATTCATACAAAAGATATAAAAAAGCTCCAGGACCAAGTGAAATTGTTACGGGATCAGAAGTCAATGACTGATAGCTCACATGAAACTGAAGCCCAGAGAGCACACAAGTTAATAGAAAGGTTGCAGAAGTCTAAGAGGGAGTCATCTATTGGAAATACCTTGGGCCAAGTCAAAGAGATAATTTGGATAGATAGTATTGAGTCCATCAATGAAATTTGGTCTTGCATACAGAAAGCAAATGAGCAGAAGGAGCTGATAAAGAAAGCAAAAGGAGCTGATAAGCAAATGATGCCATAACAAATAATTTGGATAGATAGTATTGAGTCCATCAATGAAATTTGGTCTTGCATACAGAAAGCAAATTTGAGCAGAAGGAGCTCATAAAGAAAGCAAATGATGCCATAACAAAAATCAAGGAAGAACTTGGAGATAAGCCAACCACTGCTAACAACATTATTAAGTTCTTAAATTCCAAAAACAAGTATGAGCTGGAGGAGTTAGGAGTGGGTGATAGGACTGAGACAATATTCGAAGTAAAAAAGGTTCTTACAAAGAGAAACCTTATTGTACAGCTGGAGGAAAAATGTCACAACTTGGAGATAGTTGTAAACAGATTTTTTCAGTAGGATTGAACCTTTAACTCAGAAAGGTCTTCCTTCCCTGTTTGTAATCAATGAAAAACTAATCCACAGACAAGATTATGAAAATAAGTTGGAGGAGGTTTCCTGAGACACAACTAAATTTTCAAATATCAAAGACACTATGACAGGGAAAGCGTTCTTGGAGGCATTAACTCATGACCTTTTCATCTAGCATGAGATAAACCACGTTTTTGTGGTAAAACCAACTTTTTCTAAGTATACCGAGGTGGATGAAATCTAAACGAGGGTCATCAAGTTAACTATCCCAGATGAAGAGCGATGGGATAAGTTAACTGAGTTTCAGGAGTAAAAGGTAACAAAGAACAATCATCTATAGCCAGCTCACAGGACATCACATCATACATCATTACAGCCAGTGCAGCCTACCAATAGGCTTACTCATCAGCTGATTCCTTGAAACCAATGCCAGAATGTCAGATCACCCACATCGAGCGTATTTTTTGCAACCGTTAGAGTTTATTGTTATATTTAGCCTAATAATACAATGTCTGATGAGACATCATTTATTGTAATCAACTTTATAATATTTTAGTACAAATAATTCATTATTCGAGGTATTAGAGGTTGATTTCTGAACATATTTTGCCTACTGTGCAATTGTAAATTCCAAGTTTTTGTTGGAGCATCAATAATACAAAGACTTCTTTCAATATTCATGTGGTGTAATTACTAGTGAAGTGTTTCTACAGTTTCTGTGTTTTCCACTGTTATTTCCTTACTCTGTTTATCATAATTCTTAATTGTAAAACAGAAAGTGTGATGAATAGGACATTTATTTAAAACACCTTATTCTGGTTGCTTTTACAATTTAAATGTTTTCTACTTGAAGTCAGATTGAAAAATACTTAAAATGCTTTTCAGTATCAACTGATATCCACTTTTCTGCCATATCCATTATTCATTTAAAATCTAAAAGAATCGAGTAAATGAAACCTAGCATGCCCTATTATAACTCTTTTAAAAATTGATGCAAAAATCCAGTTTTATGTTTTGACTCCATTGCCCAATGGGAATATAGATATTTAATCAACTAAATCAATCAAAATCAAACAACCACCAAGTACAGTCATAACTAGCCTAATACCTATTAAAAAAAAAGTTAAATCTTAAAGAGAGATCCCTCTCTAAAGTTGGTAGGGCTAGATCCCAGCTTCCAAAGTGGTTTTGATGTTGTCTTCTGTGATTTATTCCCCCAATCTTAGAAATTACAGAACGATAACATAATGTTAGGGGAATGGGACTTTAGATGAGGTCCTTGAGAGAATGCTAATGTATCAAAAGCCAAAGGTAATACTATTTCAATAAATAATTTGAAGTGAATCTATAAAGGGCACGTTGTGTACTATTCTACATGGATGGAATATTGTTATTATGGAATCAATGGGCCAATATAGTAGCTTGGTTACCAAATAGACTCATAATTGTGTGTGTATATAGATGTAGAACAATTGTTGACTCTTGTCACCATACTCTACTCAAAGTAATGTGCTAAGGTGATTCTATTTATAAATATCTATGAGCCCAATGTATAAAGGAAGGATTCTTGGGAAAATATGTGAAATATCCCTTTTGATTAAATTTATAATTGTTCTATTAAAAAATATTTAGGAAATTTCCAGACATAACTTTACCGAAAATTTAATAAATTCCAACAAATTTGGACAACCAATAATCACAATTTTTTTATTGAAAAATGTCATGGCAAAAACCCAAACAATTTTATTAATAACACTAAGGGAGATTTACATCAATTGATTTATGGAAAAACCTGGCAAATTGACAACTAGAGATAATTTAACCTCCTTCTGGGAATTCTCTCACTCAATCCCCAATTGCAAATTCTCTAGAAAATTTGGCAGGCTCCAATTTGGCTTCTTAAGATCTGGTTTGAACAATCCAACCTTATTCGAAAAGAACCCCTAGCACCAGAATCTTTCTCTTCCTGATGCAAGTCATTTTCTAGAAAATTGCTCTCCTTTCCTTCACAATAAATTGACACAACGCTAGGCCTCTCATTCCTTCGATTTTTATTTGTCATTGTAGGTGATTACACCCTTGGAGAAGTAAATATTCCCTATTAACTCATCCTCCATAGCTCCAAAATAATTCAACCTTCCCTGGCATCCACAATTCGGCCCTATACAAATTCAATCTCTGGAAAATAATTTGGCCCTATTCTTGGCCAAGTATTTCAACCCTCCTTTTCTGTCAATTCAACCCTCCTTTAGGTGGTGTGATTTGCTACTAATTCAGCCTCCTTGAAGAGATGAACACTACTATAGATAGACCCTTCTTTCAGACTATGATCTATGATCCTTCTTCTTTTATGAGTGTCAATGAAGAACCTGAAGTGGTTCTCACTCTTGGCTAGCTAGGGTGGATGTTCCACAACCAAAACTAATCACCTATAGGTATGGTGGATAGTTTAACCATCGAATTTATGATATCCACAAGGATTCTCACTCACACATTAAGTTGCTAGATCTCCAAGTTTAATTCTCAAATCATCCAAACATATCCCCCTTAAGCCTCCATCTTTCTTTTTATAACTATTTCCTCCTCTTGAAATACCATGAGTGGTTGGAAATGCCACAGGTCACTTGATTTTTATTAAGTGACTTACCACTTTTTATTTAATTATTAAAATGCTAGCTTTTAAATATGATGATATTATGAGTTTGTTGTGGTATGCAAGACTTATGATTATACAACTGGTGAGCAAAAGCTCGAACTGTACCCTTCCACCCTTAAGGATGAAACCATTCGATGGTTCATGAGCCTAGAAATAAATAACATCACCACATGGGAGTAAATGTAGCAAGCCTTTAACAAAAAGTATCGGGATTACTGCAGAGCAAGGGATATCAGAGATGAGATAGTCATAATGGTCCAAGGAGAAAATGAGCCTTTGGAAGACTTTGAGGAGAGATTCCAATTGATTTATATAAGGACACATAATTTCACCTTGGATCTAGATTACTTGAAGCTAGTTCTACCATGAGGAGTTAGGGAAGATCTAATGGAAACACTTGTTGTTCAATGGAGACATATACTAGGTCGCTTATGATGACATCAAACATGTATTTAAAACCATCCAAGCAAGAAAAATATTTGTAAGTACTCCCTTCTCCCTGATTACTCGAAATGAGATAGGAGGTATGTTAGAGGAAATGAAGATTAAAATATTACATGCATTTTCCATGTAGGTGGATACCTTATAGATCAAAAGAAAATAGGAGGAAGCAGAAAAGGCATTAGCTATATTTTTCCCTCAATGAACTAAGAGACATCATGGGAATGAATCTCCTTTAAATATAATATAAATATGTTTTGTATGTGAGGAGAACCATTCCACTAATAAATATCCATCTTTAATAGGTCTGAAGGTTGTGTACCAAGGAGCAAAAGGGATCATAGAGCAACTATGCTTTGTCAATCAAAAGAGGCCACAAGCTCTAAGTAAATTCCAACAAGGTATGAACTTCCCCTCCCTTTTTAATGCTAATTATAATTCTCATTATCAATGTTGGTACCATCCCAACCCTTCACCCTAACCTATGCCAAATCCTCCTTAAAGTTTTGTTCTTCCCTTCTAACCATATCATAATCAATCTCCTCAATGGGGTAATCCATCACAAGTATGGAGGCCTAAAGTGGCCCAAATATCTACCTTGAAGCCTCCTCCTTAGAAACCACAAGTACCTCAAAATTTTCCTCCAAAGAAAACTCAGATGTCTGCCAAACCAAATCCAAATCCCAACAATAAGTAGGCTCAACTAGTCTATGGTGGAGAAACTTCCTACCAAACTTATGTTGTAGAAATCCAGGAAATCAACCTTAAGTCTACAAAGGTCCTTCCAGATGTTCATCCACCTTCTCCAATAGAAAATGCCAAGGAAGTGATGGAGGATTATGTACCTCAAGTCACGCAACCAAAACCTCCCTATCCTGAAAGGTTAACAACCCAAAAAGCACAAATCCTAGAAGAAGTTGAACTTTTGGGAGAACTGAAGAACTTGTGTGTCAAATTTCCTCTCCTTCAAGCCATCAAATATTGATCCATAAATTATTGTGGATATTCCACCAGTTAGTTTGTCACAACATACATGATAAAACTATATTTAAAAACTTGAAACCTACACTATTATTGTTTTATTTATCTTTATATTTATGGATCTAGATTACTGTTTTTTCCCCAATGAAAAATCATAATTTTCATTAATGTTGAAAATTACATGTTGTATATGCTTTGAGCATATTTTGTAATTGTGACTGCAGTCACTCCAAAAATAATAAGTCCATCAAAAATCCCCCGAGGGGTTACAGGAATAGTGTCCAACAGAGGAGCTATATATATACATAGTCAAAATAAATATAGAAGATATACTCCTAGGTATGGTCCCAAAAAATATCATTCATTCATGTTCAGATAGCCTAGTTTCTTGTTGCATGCAGGTCCATGAAAGGTCTATGATAGTAGATATAGTGTTAATGTTTCACCTATTCTTCTATGTGCCATATCCCCCGATGCTGGACCATGACCTCCTTGGATAATGCGTCGTAAATATGAATATGTTCCCTGTAAATGTGTTGACAAGAAATAGATGTAAACTGTGACTTGAGAAGCAATAAATCATCCAATATACTCCGCAGTGTGTGTACGTGACATTCAGAAGTCTGATTGAACCAATTTATAATAATTTTAGAGTCCCAATATATCTGAATTTGATGACATCCATGCTCTAATGCAAATTGGAGAAGGTGGCGAAGAGTAATGAGTTCAGCAAAATTATTAGTCCCAAGACCTAGATCCATCTTGATTTTGAAAAAGTGGTGATGATTGAGGTTTAGGATATCACCTCCCCCACATCCATTAACCTGCGCTAAACTGTTAAAATAAGCCCATGGAAGTTTATAATTGATGACTTCAGGAACTATGGATTGCAGGGGGCGTGGGGGATTATCATCCGAAAGGCTCTGATACATGGCTATGATATGAGCAGCAGTAGTTTTCCAATGTGAGATACTGTCATGAAATATAGAGCCATTCCCGAGTAGCCAAGTCCCCCAACAGATAAGTAGGAGGAGATTGCGGGCTTTATGAGGTGAGACAGAGGTCCACCAATTCTGCCATGCATCCGAAAGAGACTGACCTGACAAATGGGAATTGATGTGAAGGGATGGAAGGATCATGGACCACAAGGTCATGGATGAGTTACAATATAGGAATAAATGATCACAAGATTCCGAGTCAACACGTCACAGAGAACACCATGATGGACCATGAAAAGAACACTTGTACAGGTTGTCCATCGTAGGTGTGATATTATGGAGTATACACCACACGAACAATATTGTCTGGGGCAGAGCTTTAAGCTTCCAAAGACAGCTCCACCACCAATTGATCAGCTGTGGACAATGGTCCAAGAAAATGCAGGAGTAGCCTTCCTTTGGAGTATATTGACCGTGCTTTTCATGGGACCCTATTAATTCATCATTTCCGGGGACAATACAAATATGTGATTCTGATAGAGCATTTGTAAAGGATTTCCATGCATTGTGCAGAGGAGCTGGAATATCTAGGTGGGTATAAATTTTCCAACCCTGCAGATAGAGAGTTGATGCCTGTGGATCAACGATTTGTGATATGTAGCTAATGCCACAGGTTGATAAGTGAAATATCAACTCCTGTGGTAGGAGGTAAGTATTCCGGCTCCCCGAACAAGGGTCTAATCCAATTTTGGCTTGGTTCCCTGATCTAATGCATCAAGTGAGTCCATTCTGAACATAAATAAAAGAGGATAGGATTGCCTTCTAGATGGTGGAGATATTCCTCCCATTCCATGATGGTGATCTAATCCAATCGATGAGATTCCTGGGCCGAATGTATTTCAAAGATACTACCTGTGTCCAGAGGTTCTATGAAGTCATGAGCTGCCAACCAAGCTTGGTCGCAAATGCCTTAGCAAATACATCAAGGCTCTTAAAGCCCCATCCACCCCATTTCTTGGGAAGATAAATTTTGTCCCACCGGATCCAAGCAAAGGTGAGGCTGTCACTGCTGCCCTTCCATAATAATCTGCCACACAGTTGCTAGATCTTGGATAGACTGCCTCGGGGGATCCATGCTAATGACATCCAATACACAGGGGTGGCTTCCAAAATAGATTTGATCAGTGTCAGTCGGCCAACCCTGGATAACCACTGATGGTGCCAAATGAAGATACACTTTTCCAATTTTTCGATGAGCCAGGACCAATCTGCGATGCGATAATTAGATGGTTTTAAATGGTATCCCAGATACTTTATCCATCCCGAAGTTCAAGTAGCAGGTAGGGAAATCTGTTCACTGCCATAGCCAGCTCCTGCTGTGAGCAACCGTAAGTCATCATAGTGGATTTGAGGGCATTTCACACTATGCTTGTGGCAAGGAAAAATGATTATAATGCCGCAAAGGAAGATAAGGTGTCCCCAATGGATCCATCATGATGAGTACATCGTCCACAAAGAGGAGATGTGTAAGGGTTCAACCCTCCACAATCTTGATGCCCTGTAGTTTTCCTTGTCTCTTCTCCTTTGTGATCAGTTGACTGAGGGCTTCAATGATGAGGAGAAATAGAAGAGGGCACTAATGGACATCCCTGACAGAGGCCCCTCTCAAAGTGAAATAATGGGGAGGATGGACCGTTGATGAGAATGCTGAAGGAAACATTGGGGATGTAGCACATGATCTAGATAATGAACATGATTGGGAACTCCAGATGAGTCAAGAGCATGCGAATGTAGAGCCAATTTGTAAGATCGAACGTTTTGGCCAATTCAATATTAAGTATGATAATTTTGAGATTTTTGTGTTTAATAGAATGCAACACTTCCTATGCAGTTCCAATGGCTTCATGGATCTGGCGATGATGTAGGAAGGCGAATTGTTTAGGTGATATGTGCTCAGATAGGATGGGTTTGAGCTGGTTGGAAATGATCTTGGTGGTGATCTTGTAAATGCAATTACAGAGAGAGATGGGCCTGTAATTTGAGAAGTGTCGGGGAGAGTCGAATTTGGGTATGAGGGTGATGAAGGTGGAGTTGAAAGCATCATATAATCTACCCGTCATGCAGCAGAATTTGACAATATTAAGAATATCCTGACCAAGGATCTCAAAAAAGGCCAGATAAAATTCGATGGGCCAACCATCGGGTGCTGGACTTTTGTCTTTTTGAAACCATTTCAAGGTGTCCTGAAGTTCCTAAATGGTGACTGGCCTCGTCAGATTATCCTCATCTTCAAGATCCACAAATCGGGGGAATAGACCTGCAACCTTAATAATCTCTGCCATATTAGCAATGGGCGAGGCCTTGTAGAGATTGCGGAAGTGATCCACAACCATGTTGGTCAACTAATGAAATGTCTATGCTTGGTTCGCCTACTCATCCTCTAGTGTCCAGAGGGTGTTAATGGCCTTCCTCCCATTAGAAAATTGATGGAAGAATTTTGTGTTCTCATCCCCAACCTTCAACCAAGTGGCTCTACTCCTAAGCTGCCATGATTCCTATCGGTCCTTCAGGATCCTAGCTCATTTTTCTTCCAAATGTATGAGTTGTGCTTTAGCGGCTTCGAAAGTGAAACCATCGAGCGAGGCGGATCCCAAATTTGCAAGATCCGATTCAATCTGCCTAAGATGCATATCATCCCTAGTTTTATGTTCCTTGGCCCTGTTGTATCTTAAGAAACAATCCCTTAGCTGTGGTAAGGAATCAAAGCTCAAGACATTTATAGATATATGTCACTGAAATATTTTAATGAAATGGTCTTTTCTTAATCACCCTATAATATTTTTTATTAAACCCTCAATAATCAAATGCAATGAATGCCTCACAATGCCAATTTCTGCTGATATTAAATGGAATGATAAGAAGAACTTGAAGAAATGAAGCCTAAACTGATACTCTGATAATCATAATTTATCACTTGAAATTTCAGAAGAATTTTAAGACAAGAAATAGTTAAAATGAAGGAGCGCCTATTAAGGATTTTAACTCTTATTCACATATGTAAAAAGAGACCTGCAACTTCATTACTCATTTTATTCATATACAAAAATTACATGATGTAAACTGGAAAAACATATCAATATCAACAAATGCCAAAAACTTGATCTTCATTCATTAATCATTTGAAAATTCGGTACAAAATTTGCAGTCTGAAGGTCCAAAACTCAGAACCTTCTCTTTCTTGTTTATCTCTTTAAATACAATGAAAAGCAGTTGGTAACTGCTGAAACTACTCTTAATTGCTTCAACTACTTAGGACTTCGTAAACTACCTATAACAATTCATCTAAATGTCTTATTACAATTACATTCTATTAAAGAGACAAAATAAAATAAAACTTAAATCCTAATCTATTTGCTTAATATGAACTGATGCTGCTGCTGCTGCATTCTCTTGATTTTTTGTCTTGTTCTTCTTTGAAGTTGAGGGATCTTTAGGAGATAAGTCATCCAGGCTCTACATTTCTTCCACACCTCAATGTTTGTCTCAGGTGAATTAATCAGCTTGTGATATTCCAATCTAAAGGTAGTAATCGTGTTGAATGATGGTCTCTCTGTAAACAAGGTCTTCACCAACCATAACAGCTGAAAGTGTCTCTGAAGAAAATTAATCATTGTCACTCCTTTTAGAATCTAAGTCTTTTCATGAGTGTTATACATCTTGCTTTTAGCCAATACCAATAGTGGTTCATAGGACTCCGATGATAAAACACTGCCTCCAAGGTCCCAGCATGATGGCAAACCTGCTCTGGTTCTTTTGTCATGTAAATTGTAGAACTTGCTGACTGATTCCTTGATCTCTGTCAACTTTTTCTCTGTAGTCTTCCTGCAATTATTTTTAACAATCAGTTTGTTAATCTCCACAACGCATGAAATCCTATCTTTAATCTCATTCTCTTCCAACTCTTGGTCAGTCTTGGAATCAATAAAATCAATAAACATCTTTGCCCAAATGGCTCTATGAATTGTCTTCCGTTTGTTTTCCATAACCTGTTCCTCGAAATCTCTAATAATGCTTCTTTCTTCTGATATGGTAGACAAAGATCCCCAAGCTACTTTCATCTCTTCAATGATATCATTCCAAATGATTTCCTTAGCTTGTATCATAGATATATTTCCCTTCATTTTTTCCTTTAGATTCTTAATCTCAGTATCAGCTGTTTGGCAATCTGTTTTGTATTTACTGATTTCTCCATCCTTAGCTTGCATTATTTTCATTGTTGTCTCCAAATCAGTTTGTGCCATTTTTCGATCTCTCTCTGCCATCTTCAATTTAGTGTTCAATTGAGATATTTGTGTTGTTGGATCTTCATTGCCAAATGGTAAAATGAAAGTACAAGTACGAGAATCAATGTGATTCTGTAATGACAATGCAGTTTGTTTCAACTTAATTTCCTCATATTTCTACAAGAGCTGCTGAAGAAGGTTCTCTTTCTCATTTTCCACTTGTGCCACCTCTGCTGCCAAAGAATGCTCTCCTGTAGGCAACTTCAACTTTTTCTTCAACACAAAAATTTCTGATTTTGCACTTTGTAGCAACTTCTGTACAGCAGACATGTCATTTGGATCTACTCCAATCTTCACAATAATCTTCTTGAGTTCTTCATTCTGGATTTTTAAAGCCCTGGAATTGGCTTTGTCTAACTTCAGTTGCTTGATGACCTTTCCTAGCATGTTCTCAGTTTTAAGAGCCATTGCATTAGTTTTGGTGAAATCATTCACAATCAGTTGACCAGTTTGCATATGTAAATTTACTTTATCAAGTAGAGGAATATTTCTTACATAGACAATAATATTTATAGTATTGAAACTATTAGATGAACCTATAGTCATGTCAGAGGCATGGGAAAGAGCAATCTTAAACTGATCTTTTTCAAGATCCATGGCAGTAAGTAATCTTGTTTGATCAAGAGTTATCTGATACTCAGCCTGTGTCTCCATGCTAGCCTTCATCTTCTGATTTCTTTCAAAAATATGAGAAAATATTTGTTTAATAAAGGGTACTTGCTCCTGAGCATTTTCCTGTCTTCTTGGTGAGGAGGGTACATTTTGTTCATCTCCCAATTGTCGTGAGAAACCGGGTTGAGTACCTGCTAAGTCTTCATTTAGTTTTGCTCTTTTTTCAGCTCTCTGCTCTTCATCTTTTGAATCAATCACTGCTTCTTTACTCCTCTTGTTAGACTTCTCTGATATGACAAGAGTTTGAATATTTGGGCCCATAGAACCTGCAAAACCCTTATTTGCTAGTTTCTCTATATCAGGTCTGCTTTCATGAATAAATGTTGAATATCCATTTTCAATTCTCCTGTTTGAAATCACTTTATGGGGGTCATAAGCCCACTTATCTCCTAACAGTAAATGCATTCTATCTAACATCATAGTGACTTCATCAGCTGCCTGTCTCATATTAACTATAAAGGGATCCACAAACATAGGTAGCTTAAACATATCACTCTTTTTTATAGGCACAAAATTAACTTGATCAACATTTAAACTTTTCCTAATGAACTCCAAAGCAAATAACCTCATATGCACAAATACTGGAAGTCTGTATGGTTCTACCCCAGCCCCATAAAGTCTAATTTCTGAATGGTCTTCAAAAACATACCAATCACCAAACTTGCAATTTGTTCCCAGCTGTAAGAACTCTTGAGGCTTTGGTAGGAAGCATGGGGGAGGAACCCCATTCAGAATTTTGTATGCAATAGACATAAAATGGTTTACAAAATCAAATAAACCCTCCTCATTCTGTTCTCTTCTTACTAGGTCAGTCCAAAACACCATTGACTGTCTCTTTTTATTTGTATTCGTGATATTTAACCCCAAATGCAAGAATTCTTCTACATTTTGATATAAAAAGAGATAAATAATGAGAGAAGGGAACCTGAATGACCTAGTCAGTGATAGGCTCATGAGCTGAGTATTAACAACTTCTTGCTAGTATGAAGGAATATTCAGCACTACCTCTGGCTTCATGATCAAAGCAAACATTCCCATAATTGATTTGTCTATGGTGTTGTCATCTTCCTTCCCCAATATCTTTGAAATTCACCTCAACACTAGTCGAACGTCTTCGTTAAAAACCTCCAAGGAAAATTCTTTATTGTCGGGGACAAACTTCTTCGTATCTAGCTTCAGGAAAAATATGAATTGATTGAATTCTTGACCTGCAAGTTTATCATAATGTGCTATCAACGAATCATCAGTGAATTGGACATAGGACTTTGAATCAGTGTAAAACAGAGCTTGATGAATTAATAGAGAGGAGACATGGAAAACATTTTCTCCATGAAAATTCATCACGAAACACTTGCCTGGGTACATGATAGACACCAGCCAATATATAAACTCACGAAAAAGGTGCGTTCTTGGAATGCATGCAGACAATACACCTATTTTGACCATGGCACTGAAAATTGGAGAAGCTTTGTCATTTAGACAAACTTGTTGATAGAGCTGGAGGTGGTCTAAGGAGCAGACGGTGTCTTGAATATCCCTCTCAGTATCCATGAGAGGAATGTGACTGGAGGAACCTGAAAGAGACGAACGCTTGGCCATAATTTGACTTGGGGTGGCAAACAATGACAAGGTGGCAGACAACAAGGAATGATGCAGGACGAACAAATTATCCAATACAAAAGAACAACAATAACCTTGTAAAAATGAGAACTAATCTTAAATAGGTGGCGCGGGCTTATGACTTAAATGTTGAGTTGACACGCCAAAATACCGTTACAAGTACCTTGATGTGGCTGATAATTGTATCCAACTAGCTTCTCATGTCACTACGGAAGGTCTCAAAGTACGGAGGGCTCGTCGGGTTCATGCCCCCATAGTTAATCTCAGCCATAGATCTGGATCAGCCCCTCAGTCAACTAGATCAACTGCGGAGGCACCCTCCTCCTTAACCCGCGTGCTGAATGTGCCCATAGGTTGCCACTTTTATTACTTGCCTTATGAATCATCAGATCCCGCTTCATAATTTGCTCACTATTTAGCTATGTACTGGGACCCGATTTCACGAAAAGTTTTAAAGTATTAAACTTTAGAATTAATGTAAAAAATATTACATCTTTTATGCTAAAGTATGAGAAACTTTATATTTTAACATATAATTTCATAATTTTCTATTTTTTTGTATTTTTTAAAAATTAAAAACAAAGGATATTGCCAATGAGCCACAAGATCTGGCTCCACCTGGGGATAGTGTTTTTTGCCACGAAACACTAAGAACTGCAAATTAGTGCCTTCACTTGAAATATGAACAATGAGAAAACTGGATATGTTCAATGGTGAACCATGAACTCTTAATGCTAGAAATAATGTTTCAAATACTGCCCATTCACAGGCAACTCCACTGTTTCTCTATCAAGATCTTCTAGCATAAATGTGTTATTTGATCTAGCCTCAACAATCTTGTATGGGCCATATCAGAGTGGATCAAACTTACCATGCTTTCCCTTTTCTTCTCTTCTGGTATCCCATCTCAATACCAAATATCCATCTTGAAAAAGAATCTCCTTTGCCTTCCTATAAAAAATGGTCTTCATTTTTTTCTTGATAGGTGATCAAATTTTCTCTGACTTTATTCCTGCTCTCACTTGATTCTATAACCTTGTCCAACCTTCTTACCAATGCATTAGGCTCCTCTTGTGCTTCTTGAAGAAAATAAATCACTGGTTTGGCCAACTGATTAGTAAATAAAGCTTGAGTACCATAAAACAGTTCATAAGGAGATTTACCTGTAGATCTTCTAGTAGTCATCCTTACTGCCCAAAGTGCAAATGTCAATTTTGAATCCCAGTTTTTCTGATTTTCATTAATTATTTTCTTCAGAATCTTGACCAATATCTTGTTAGAAGATTCAGCTAGCCCATTCCCTTGAGGATGATATGTTGTAGAATGAGATAGAATGACATTATATGTTTGACTAAAATTAATGAATATGACTGAATTGAATACCTGGGCATTATCAGTCACAATCTTAATAGGACACCCAAACCTGCTAAAGATATTTTCTTCCACAAACTTCATTATTACCTGATCATTTGCCTTTCTGGTAGGTATTGCCTCAACCCACTTTGTAAAATATTCAGTGGCAGTTAGAATCCATTTGAACTGCCTACTGGATGGTGGATTGGTTTCCCCAATAAAATCTAATCCCCATTGTTTAAAGGGTTCTTCAACAAACACTGGGAGAAGAGGTAGAGGAGCTAACCTTTTCTTTTATGAAAATAATTGACATTTATGGCAGCTTCTAACTAGTCTGTATATATCAGAAAATAAGGATGGCCAATAAAAACCTGATTTGAGGATTTTATGAGCAGTAACTTTCCAAATGTAGTGACCTCCACATAAATTCTCATGATATTCTTTTATAACTTCCATTGATTCACCTTCTGTCAAACACAAAAATAAAATGACAGCAGGACCCTTCCAATATAACTTAGCATCAATTATAACATATGGCTGAGCTTTGATCTTAAGCGCTCCGTACTTCTTTATGTTTATTGAGGGTGGACAAGAGAAAAAACACAAGTAGTGAATAATATCCTTATACCAAGCAGAGCAGAGAAACTTGTATTTAATTGTTGACTTTGTGCTGCTTTGACTCCTTTCATCAACAACTTCATCTAAGGGTGCCAACAAATTAATTCCTAAAGCTTGAAAATTGGATTCTGTCAACAACTTTGCTAAGCCCTATCCCTTTACCAATTTAGTAGGTTTGATATCTAAGTCATACTCTTGTATTTTAGCAATCCACTTTCCTCTTTTCCCTTCAACATCACTTTGGACTAACACATCTTTTACAGCGGATTTAGGAACATATGAAACTATTTGAGACTGCAACACATAAGTTCTGAAGGATTTTAATGCTTTGACTAAGGCATATACCTGTTTCTCCAAGATATTGTATTTGAGTTCAACGTCCTTGAGAAATTTACCTGAAAATGCCACAAGTTGTTCTTTTCCCTCTTCATTCTTCTACGGCAACACAACAACAATGGTAGAAGGTGATGCAAATGAAAATATCTGAAAAGCTTTCAGATATTCTGGACTGATCAGAACTGGAGCTTCCTGAAGAGCTTCTTTAATCCTGACAAAAGATTCCCGAGCACCTTTATCCCACTTTACTTCTACATTTTTCTTCAGCATATTTGTTATAATTTTGACAATTTCTGCATAATTTGGGACAAATCTTCTCAAGAAATTGGTTTTTCGTAGAAATCTCTGAATATACTTTTTACTCCTAGGTAAAGGAATTGTCTGGATAGCTTCAACTATGGCTGGATCAATCTTCACTCCCTGATTTGAAACTATATGTCCTAACAACTTTCCCTCCAAGGCAAACAAGGATTTTTTGGGATTCAATGAGAACCCAAACTTTCTGTATTTCATGAAAGCTTTCTGCAAATGCTCCAAGTGCTCATCATCAGAACCTGAAAAGATAGTCACATCATCCAAATAAATAACTACAAACTTATCACCCACAAAATGCTATGTCCATTGCCCTTTTAAAAGTGGCACCTGCGTTCATAAGACCGAATGGAATTCTGGCATACATGAACGTTCCCCAAGGTGTGATAAAAGTTGTTTTCTTCTGATCTTCCTTTTCAACAGCTACTTGGTTGTACACGGAGAAACCATCAACCATAGATAATCTATATGCTCCTGTCACTTTCTGTAAAACAAAAACCCATCTTTGGCAAAGGATAGTTGTCTTTAAGAGATGCTCTGTTTAAATTCCTGAAGTCAACACATGGCCTTATCTCTCCATTCTTTTTCCTCACAGTAACTAGGTTAGAAACCAAGTCTGAATATCTAAGTGGGACTATGATTTTTGCCTGCAACAATTTCTTCACTTCCTTTTCAATTGGAGCAAGGAGCAATGGATTAATCTGCTTAAGTTTCTGCTTGTAAGGCTTGACCCCATCCTTTAATGGTATTTTATGCTGAATAATATCCAGATCATATGTCTTCAAATCCTCTTAGGACCATGCAAATACATCCATATATTTCTTGAAAATATCAATGTATATTTCTTTATAATCCTTCGAAACTCCTTTGAATAACTTGACAACCTTGGGCTCCTGCTGAGTTCCCAGATTACAGTCCTCCATCTCACCCCCTTGAGATACCTTGTTTTGATCCACTGCTACATTATTTGCATCAAACAGTCTTTCAAGAGGAACTAATCCTCTGGGTAATATATTGTCTTTCAACTGGATTATCTTCTGATCACCTATTGATTGCTTAAATATTTTCAAGTCCTCGTTCTGATCAGTTTGTTCACTTTATTGATCTATTTCGCTATCTTCAAAGTTTTCAATCATTGTTAGGAAATGATTGATCTGCTCATCATCTTCGAAGACCTGCTAGTGTTTAACATTGTCAGGGATTGAGGGTCTATGCCTCAACTCAATCTCATATCTCAGGTTTGGATTAATATGTGGTTTGAAAGTACTGGCTGCAATTGCTAGTGAATCTGCCGTTACATTTTTTTCTCTTGGAATGAATTGAAGATTCAAAGCTTCAAAATAATTCTCAATCAGGTCCCATACTTCATTCCTATACGATCTCAATCTTGGATGTTTGGTTTGACACAAATTTTTAATCTGTCTTATAATCAACTCAGAATCACAAAAAATGGAATACATTGAATTCCCATTTGTTTAACAGTTTGAAGACTCAAGATTAATGCCTCATACTCAGCTACATGATTGGTTGATTCAAATTCAAGCTTAAAAGAAAAAGTCAAAATATTACCTTGTGGAGATATGAGTAAAAATCCAGCTCCTGTGCCATCCTTTGAGTAGGCACCATCAAAATAACACTTCCAAATTTTGTTTGGACCCAGCTTCTTATGTACAATTGCTGAAGTGAGTTGCTTCTCTGAGTCTTCAGCAAATTTTGCATCTTCACGCAGCATAAAACATGAAAGATCTTCCTTCTCTTGACCATAAATAGGGGAATTTCCTGCATCTTTCTTTGTGGTAGTTTTAACAAATATTGTTTCTCTGTATAACCTTATTTCTTCCCCATTGAAAACAAGAATAATAGCATATGTGAAGCCCATTTTTAAAACACCTCCGAGCTTCGCTCCCCAAGATCTAGACAAAAGCATACCAAATCTAGCTGGAATATCTATAACCATTACATCCATCATAATACTTTTGGTTGGAATTTGGGCTAGGGATACCACCATGTCTTTAATAAGCCCAGCACACTTCACTTTTTTTGAATCAAATTAATATAAGTCTCTGTAGGGTTTAATAATTTGTAAATTCAATTCTTTCGTCACAGATAATGGCATGGGATTATGTGATGCACCAGAATCCAACATACAATTATGAAGAATAAAATCATGAAGAAGCAATGATATATAATATGGGGGAACAAAAGAATCTACCTCCTCCACATGTGGACCAAAAGTAACCACTGGTTTTTCTTCTTGAAAATTCACAATATCACCAATATCATCAGACTGAGAAAGGTTAATGAATTCTGCAATTTCCTTCTTGTATCCTGGTGTCTTAGCTAGCTCAAGCAAAGGTACTTGAATTTTGATCTTTTCTAGCTCTTTAGACAGACTGGAGGTTTGATTTTGTTTGATGATTTTCTCAGGTTATTCTTGGTTTCTGCTAGGATTAGTGCTCTGTTCAGGTACAGTAACAACCTTCTCCAAATTATTAGAATCAATAGACTTATTTTGTGAAGTCTCAGCCTGTTGTTTTTCATTTCCACTCACTAGATTCATAGGCTGTTTCCCCTTATCTGATTGTTTTACTGAGTTCTTTGGTTGTGGAGTCACCATTGGAGAAGGGATTGATTCTGATTCTTTTTCTTCATCATCCTGAGTTCTTGATCTCTTCCTTGATCTCAAATAATACTTCTTATGCAGCTCTTCTTGCATAAAATCTGTGAATTTCTTACAATACTCATCCATTTCTTCCTGATCAAATGACACATCAGCTTCAATGCATTCTTCTTCACATTCCTCTTATTCCTCATCATCTTCCATATAAACAACAGATATTTGGTTATCAACTTATTTTTGATCATCTTCAGTAGACTGTGAAGGTGCTGCTTCTATATATAAAGGTGTTTGAACTTGATCCCGATCTCTCCTTTCCCTCTGCAAAATCAGCAAGGGTTGTTTTCTGAATTGAGGATTGAAAACTCCTTTGTTTTGTTGTGCAGGATTTTTACTGTCTACCTCCATCTTCACTAGTTTATTTGAAAAATTCTTAATTACCTTTGTCATGTCTTCAATCCTCTGATCTTGTGGTGATTCTTCTTTGGCTTTGCCTTTCTCTTGAACTGACTGTTTTTCTTGTGTTTTTCTAGCAGCAGTCATGTTTGCCTCAATCTCCAAAGCATCAGTTTGAATTTTTTCAAGAGTAGCAGATCTTCTCTCTCTCAAAGTGAAACTAAAATCTGATACAAATGTTCCAGCAAAAACTACCTTGCTCCAACAAGGGGAGGCTTCATTTCTACAAGCAAACTATTATACAATTTATTGAATCTTTTAATAAAATCAGTCATGTTTTCATCTGAATTTTTCTTGATAGCATTAAACTCTGTCAATGAATAACCATGATCTCTCTTTTCACCCCATCTTCGGATGAATTGTGTTTCTAATTTGCCCAATTCTGAATTGAGGCATTAGACAAACCTTTAAACCATTTTCTTGCCTGTCCATTTAGAGACTGTACAAAAAGTCTCATTACTACATCAAGATGTTCAACATTTAGATTCTCAGCAAAAGTGCAAAACAATGGCAAGTGTTGTTCTGCAGTTACTTCATCTTCACCAGTAAAACGAGGAAGTAACTTGAGGTATTCTTGGGGCATGACATTCATAGGTTGTGGGAGATTTAACGGTGCATATCTATTCATCAAGAAAGCATGAACAGGGGTTGCTATGTCCTTGGTTAACTTCTCCTTGAGTAGGTGGGGTTTGTATACCAGTTGTAAATGTGGATGGATGGGGTGAAACTACTGATATAGTAAGGGGTTGATGAACAATAGCATAAGAATTGGCAATTTTATTTGGTTGAGCTTCTGTAAATGCGAATGAAATAGACTCATAAGATTGTTCTTCTAACCTTAGTTCTTGAAAATGAATTAGTGGAGAAAAGGATTCTTGTTCCGAGAAAATTAGTTTTTTGGAAATATTCTTGGATGAGGGGTTATGTGAACTGTTGCTAGGTGCAGGCAGTGTAGCATTAGGTGTAGAAAAATTCTTTGGCTTCTAACTTTTCTAGAAACCAATTTCTCAGGATCTGACAGAATTGGTGCTTTCTTTTGTGAAGTGTTCGACCTCGTATGTGGCCTTTTATACGCTAGAATTATGAAATATAAATACAGCCTAATATTTCTTCCTCTCTGAACAACCAGAGGAAATATGAAATAAAACCCAAGGAAAGAACTTCATTTCTTCGTCCCTCGCAACGACGCCAAAAAATGTTGTATCTTAAGAAACAATCCCTTGGTTGTGGCAAGGAATCAATGCTCAAGACATTTATAGATATATGTCACTGAAATATTTTAGTCAAATGGTCTTTGCTTAATCACCCTCAAAGTTTTTTTATTAAACCCTCAATAATCAAATGCAATGAATGCCTCACAATGCTAGTTTTTGTTGATATTAAATGGAATGATTAGAAGAACTTGAAGAAAGAAAGCCTAAACTGATACATTGATAATCAGAATTTATCACTTGAAACTTCAGAATAATTTTAAGACAAGGAATAGTTAAAATGAAGGAGTGCCTATTAAGGATTTTAACTCTTATTCACATATGAAAAAAGAGACTAGCAGCTTCATTACTTCGTTTTATTCATAGACAGAAATTACAGAATGTAAATTGGAAAAACATAACAATATCAAAAAATACCAAAAACTTGATCTTCATTCATTAATCATTTGAAAATTCAATACAAAATTTGCAGTCTGAAGGTCCAAAACTCGGAACCTTTCTCTTTCTTGTTTAACTCTTTAAATACAATGAAAAGCAGTTGGTAACTGCTGAAACTACTCCTAACTGCTTCAACTACTTAGGACTTCGTAATCTACCTATTACAATTCATCTAAATGTCTTATTACAATTACATTCTCTTAAAAGAGACAAAATAAAATAAAACTTAAATCCTAATCTATTTGCTGAATATGAACTGATGCTGTTGCTGCTGCATTCTCTTGATTTGTTGTCTTGTTCTTCTTTGAAGTTGAGGGATCTTTAGGGATATCAGTCATCCAGGCTCTACATTTCTTCCCCGCCTCAATGTTTGTCTTAGGTGAATTAATCAGCCTGTGATATTCCAATCTAAAGGCAATAATCCTGTTGAATGATGGTCTCTCTGTAAACAAGGTTTTCACCAACCATAACAACTGAAAGTGTCTCTGAAGAAAATTAATCATTGTCACTCCTTTTAGAACTGAGTCTTTTCATGAGTGTTATCCACGTTGCTTTTAGCCAATACCAGTAGTGGTTCATAGGACTCCCATGATAAAATACTGCCTCCAAGGCCCCAACATGATGGCAAACCTGCTTTGGTTCTTTTGTCATATAAATTGTCGAACTTGCTGACTGATTCCTTGATCTCTGTCAACTTTTTCTCTGTAGTCTTCTTGAAATTATTTTTAACAATTAGTTTGTTAATCTCCAAAACACATGAAATCCTATCTTTAATCTCATTCTCTTATAACTCTTGGTTAGTATTGGAATCAATGAAATCAATAAAATTCTTTGCCCAGATGGCTCTATGAATTTTCTTCTGTTTGTCTGCCATAACCTGTTCCTCGAAATCTCTAATAATTCTTCTTTCTTCTGATATGATAGACAGATATCCCCAAGCTGCTTTCAAATTTTCAATGATCCCATTCCAAATGATGTCCTTATCTTGTATCAGAGATATATTTCCCTTCAATTTTTCCTTTAGATTCTCAATCTCAGTATGAGTTGTTTGGAAATATGTTTTGTCTTTACTGATTTCTCCATCCTTAGCTTGCACTATTTTCATTGTTGTCTCCAGATCAGTTTGTGCCTTTTTGTAATCTCTCTCTGCCATCTTCAATTCAGTGTTCAATTGAGATATTTGTGCTGCTGGATCTTCATTGCCAGATGGTAAAATGAAAGTACAAGTATGAGAATCAATGTGATTCTGTAATGACAATGCAGTTTGTTTCAACTTAGTAATTTCCTAATCTTTCTTCAAGAGCTGTTGAATAAGTTTCTCTTTCCCATTTTCCACTTGTGCCACCTCTGCTGCCATAGAATGCTTTCCTGTAGGCAACTTCAACTTTTTCTTCAACACAGAAATTTCTGATTTTGCACTTTGTTGCAACTTTTGTACAACAGACCTGTCATTTGGATCTACTCTAATCTTCACAATAATCTTCTTGAGTTCTTCATTCTGGATTGTTAAAGCCCTGGAATTGGCTTTCTCTAACTTCGGTTGCTTGATGACCTTTCCTAGCATGTTCTCAGTTTTAAGAGCCATTGCATTAGTTTTGGTCAAATCATTCACAACCAGTTGACCAATTTGCATATGTAAATTCAATTGATCAAGAAAAGGAATATTTCTTACATCAATAGTAAGATTTACGGTATTGAAACTATTAGATGAACCTATAGTCATGTCAGAGGGATGAGAAAGAGCAATCTTAAACTGATCTTTTTCAAGATCCATGGCAGTTAGTAATCTTGTTTGATCAGGAGTTATCTGATACTCAGCTTGTGCCTCCATGCTAGCCTTCAAATTCTAATTTCTTTCTGTAATCTGAGCAAATACTTGTTTAATCAAGGGTACTTTCTCCTAAGCATTTTCCTGTCTTCTTGGTGAGGAGGGTACATTTTGTTCATCTCCCAATTGTAGTGAGAAACCGGGTTGAGTACTTGTTAAGTATTCATTTAGTTTTTCTCTCTTTTCAGCTCTCTACTCTTCATCTTCTGAATCAATCACTGCTTATTTACTCCTCTTGTCAGAATTCTCTGATATGACAGGAGTTTGTATATTTGAGCCCACAGAACCCGCAAAACCCTTATTTTCTAGTTTCTCTATATCAGGTCCGCTTTCATGAATAAATGCTGAATATCCATTTTCAATTTTCCTGTTTGAAATCACTTTATGGGGGTCATAAGCCCACTTATCTCCTAACAATAAATGCATTTTATCTAACATCATAGTGACTTCATCAGCTTCTTGTCTCATATAAACTATAAAGGGACCCACAAACATAGGTAGCTTAAACATATGACCCTTTTTCATAGGCACAAAATGAACTTGATCAACATTTAAACTTTGCCTAATGAACTCCAAAGCAAATAACCTCATAGATACATATACTGGAAGTCTGTATGGTTCTACCCAGTCCCATAAAGTCTAATTTCTGAATGGTATTCAAAAACATACCAATCACCAAACTTGAAATTTGTTCCCAGCTGTAAGAACTCTTGAGCCTTTGGTAGGAAGCATGGGGGAGGAATCCCATTCATAATTTTGTATGCAGTAGACATAAAATGGTTTACAAAATCAATAAAACCTCCTCATTATGTTATCTTCTTACTAGGTCAGTCCAAAACACCACTGACTGCCTATTTTTATTTGTATATGTGATATTTAACCCTAGATGCAAGAATTCTTCTACATTTTTGATATAAAAAGATATATATGAGAGAAGGGAACCTGAATGACCCAGTTAGTGATAGGCTCATGAGCTGAGTATTAACAACTTCTTGCCAGTATGAAGGAATATCAGCCACTACCTCTGGCTTCATCATCAAAGAAAACATTCCCATGACTGATTTGTCTATGGTGTTGTCATCTTCCTTCCCCAATATCTTTGAAATTCAACACTGGTCGAATGTCTTCGTCAAAAACCTCCAAGGAAAATTCTTTACTGTCAGGGACAAATTGCTTCGTATCTGGCTTCAAGGAAAAGATGAATTGATTGAATTATTGACCTGCAAGGCTATCATAATGTGCTATCAATGAATCATCAATGAATTGGACATAGGACTCTGACTTAGGGTAACACAGAGCTTGACGAATTAATAGAGCTGATACATGTAAAACATTTTCTCCATGAAAATTCATCACGAAACACTTGCCTGGGTACATGACACACAGTAGCCAATATATAAACTCACGAAAAAGGTTCGTTCTTGGAATGCATGCAGACAATACACCTATTTTGACCATGGCGCTGAAAATTGGAGAAGCTTTGTCATTTAGACAGACCTGTTGATAGAGATGGAGGTGGTCTAAGGAGTAGATGGTGTCTTGAATATCCCTCTTAGTATCCATGAGAGGAATGTGACTGGAGGAACCTGAAATAGACAGACTCTTGGCCATAATTCGGCTTGGGGTGGCAAACAACGACAAGGTGGTAGACAACAAGGAATGACGCAGGACAAAAAAATTATCCAATACAAAAGAACAACAATAACGTTGTAAAAATGAGAACCAATCTTAAATAAGTGGCGCGATCTTATGACTTAAATTTTGAGTTGACCCAAAATACCGTTACAAGTACCCTGACGTGGCTGATTGCTGTCGCCAACTAGCTGCTCACGTCACTGCGGGAGGTGTTAAAGTACGGAGGGCTCGTTGGGTTCATGCCCTTGCAGTTAATCTCAGCCACAGATCTAGATTAGCCCCGCAGTCAACTGGGTCAACTGCGGAGGCACCCTCCTCGTTAAACCGCGTGCTGAATGTGCCCGTGGGTTGCCACTTTTATTACTTGCCTTATGAATCATCGAATCCCGCTTCATAATCTACTTGCTATTTAGCTGTGTACTGGGACCCACTTCCACGAAAAGTTTTAAAGTATTAAAATTTAGACTTAATGTAAAAAATATTACATATTTTATGCTAAAGTATGAGAAACTTTATACTTTAACATATATTTTCATAATTTTCTATTTTTTTGTATTTTTGAAAAATTAAAAACAAAGGATATTGCCAATGAGCCACAACAGGCCCAATGCTTCTTTAATCTCTTGATTTCATTCATCTTGTCCGCAAAATATGTAGAGGGGGATAAGCCAAGAGCAGGAGGGTGTGATCGCCAGAAGTGTGTGATCATATAAATATATTCCGGATGAGATGACCAGGTGGCATTAAATTTAAATGGACTTTTGGGATTTCAGATCACCGGGGCCAGTTCCAGATAAATAGGGGAATGATCCGATATGCCACCAGATCCCACCCATTGTCGATATAATGGAGAGAAATCCATGAGGGATTCATGAATAATAAAGCGGTTCATTCTCCTGGCCAAAGATGATTCTCTCACTCTGCGGTTGTACAGGTAGGAAGCTTACGCATCGTAGGAATATCCACCAAATGATGCTCCTTGATAAGGAAAGACATGGATTTTGAGAGTGGATCAGTCTGGGCCAAGTGCCCCCAATATTCAACATGGTTGAGTGAAAAATTGAGATCACCTCCTAAAATGAGGTTGTTAGCAAACATGAAATATTGATTGAGAATGTGCTCCCAGAAAGGCAGTTGAGCAATTCATAGACCATATACATTCATCAGGCGATACTCCCGACCAAGGTAAGCAGAAAAATATCCGCCCCTAAGAAACCTTCTCCCCCCTAGAGGTTGATAAGTCTGATCGATCAAGGATCAACTCCCAGGGAAATTCCTCCAGAGCGTCCCCTAGCATCGATGGCATGGAAGGTCTAGCTCGGGCGAAGAGCGGGCAGAGTATTGATAACAATATTGGATGGGCCAAGTGTCTCTTGCAGGAATATAATGTCAACCCGATGACTATCCAACAACCTCCTAAGTGCAAGCGTTTTGGCGGAGCTGGCCAGACCGTGTAAATTGAATGAGAGTATCTTCATGAGGAAACCAATGGCTGGGTTGTTCGTGCTCTAAGGACCCAATCAAGAGTGAGTTTCTTACCATTAGCAACATCCATCCCAGCCTGTATAATGGCCTTGGAGATGAAGGAGTGGAGCCCTTGCGCTGGATTTGAGTGTAAAGAGGGAACTATCCCAAGCCCTCTTGGAGATCCAGAGGATAGATGAGATAGGGAACCGAGAAGATAGGAGTGACTGCCCAGAGACTCGGATGAAGCCTCTGATGATGAGTCTAGAGGGGTGTGTTCAGGAATGGTGGGGGGAATATTAGATATGGTAGGGGAGGGAAGGGATGGAGGACAAGGGATATGCGGGAGAGAGCAGAGGGGGATTGATGTTTGGGATGAATGCACAACAGAATCAGATAATTCCATAGAATGTAAATGATATTCACAAGGAATAGAAAGAGGAATACCAGATGATAACTTGGCCGCTGCAACACGTGCATGAGTCATCCGAGGATACAGAGGCCGACGAGGAGGAGGCATGATCCTGGTCCCTGCTGTATTTTATTTGTTCTTGCACCTACTATCTGAGGGAGCGGGATGATGCGGATCCATAGGGGCAGCGACCTTCGATGAGCTGATGGGCTCCGAAGGTTCCTTAGGGGGTGGGTGAAGCGAACAATCCTTATTGAGGTGAAACACTACGTGGAATCTCCAACAATGGAAAGGTACCCCTTGTAGTCAAGGATATGTATGCGAACAAATTTCCTCTATATTAGTGTGATAGAATCCTCCAATCCCTCTTTGGTATCCAAGTGAACCAAGATCTGAGCCATAATCATAATGCCAGTGGTCGTATAGGTCTTGTCATAGTCCAGGTAAGTGCCGAGAGAATTACCAATCTACTTGAAGATGTCTTCAGACCATAAATGAAGGGGTAGACCCAGAAGATGCACCCAAATCAGCCCAGCTCCGAGGTGATCGCGTTCCAGATCAAATAAGGGGCTCCATATTTTTAGAAGAATCAGAGCTTGTTTAATGTGCCAATTCCTGGATAGCACCCACGACACCTGATTGGCGTGTTGGAATCGAATTGAGAACCATCCACGAGGCAAAGTGATGACCATCAGAAGTTCCTCCAAGAATTATCCCAAAATATCAATCAGCCAAAGACGAAGGCGAGCTTGATTATATTTCCAGCCACAGACATGGCCAACGAGGACACTATCCGCAATCTCCATGACTTACCTCATGTGTAGGCCTCCCCTAAGGATCAGATCTATCTTTTTTGATCCTAGCTTGACACAATTAGTCTTCCTGGATCCCCTGGAGGAGAGATTTGGGGCCGAGGGAGTCCCGCCTTCACCAAGCCCTAGATCGGCAGAAACCCTCGTGTCCTCTTCCGAAGGTGGTCCGGTGTATGGGCCAATAAAGAAAACCAAGGATTGAGGGCATTATAGTGTACTCAGGTTGACTAAAGGCACATTGGATGCTGGTCTGATAGAGCCGAGCTGGGGGGGGGGGGGAGGCGAAATGATAGCCTGAGACGGGTGGGGGGGAGGGGGGGATGAGGATACTTGGAGGCACATGGAGAGAAAATGTAGTGTTTCCGGTGAGAAAGGATGTTGATCCAATGGCAGAGAGGCGTCAGGAATGTCGTATGTGGGTGCGAACAGCGAAGATGGGGGATACAGAAGGGATAGGGAGATCCTGCGTCGGGGAATCGAAAAATGGGGGGGAAGAGGACACGGAGAAACAAGGACCATTCGTATATGCAGAGGGAATCAAAAGAGATAACAGGGTAGTCGGTGGCGGAAATACGGTGGGGAGGTTGTCTAGATCGACACCTCTTCATAGGGATCCGGGGAGTAGTTTACGAGCTCCTCGTCCATAGCATTCAACAGTGAAAGGTACCTTGATAACTGAAAACGACTTCGAAATGGTCGGCAATAGACTCGAAAATGACCTCTACAAACGGCTGCCAAGTGAAGGTAATGACTGCAGCAAGAATCAACAGGCGACTGTAGTAGGAATCAGTGTCGTTTTCAAAACCCCAACCCTAACGGCGAAATCTACCTGTATGCAGAAGGGAAAGATCTCCCACGAAGCCACAGAGCCATTTTTTCCATCCTTTTGTTCATATGGTCGAGATTATGATCCATGAAAGTTAACTTATTGAACAAAATCTTTTTCTGGTCAATGCTTGTGTGACTTGGCGAAGAAAAAACACAGAGGAAGAGCATGTAAGCAACATATTTGGTTGCTACGTTTTTGCATTTAATTTGGAGGATCAGATCTAGATTACTGTTAATTTGTATGCTTGGAAATTAAAAATATGCAAAAAATAGAGAATATTGAAAAAATAACTCACAAACCACGTTTTGACACAACATATGACCTGGGAAATACTTTTGAGAGAAAACCTAGTTGGAAGGTGAGGCGACTCTACTCGCTTTCTCTACATAGAAAATGATTGTGAGTAGAAAATGTTAGGGCTCCGTAATTTCGAGGTTGAAGACTGAATCCTGGAGGCAACATCAAAACCGCTTCGAGTCAAGGATCTATCCCTCCAAGACTCTGAGAGGGATCTCTCTGTATGATTTAAATTTGTTTAGTGATTCTGATATTAGGCTAGTTATAAGGGTAGTGAGGTTTGTTGAAGTTTTTTGGTTGAGACAACAGAAGAGTGCCATTGGGCTGATGTAGTTAAAAGGTCAAAGCATATTTAAATGAATGAATGAATGAGATCGTGTGTAACCAGGAAAGACAGTCATGTCAATGGATCTTTACATTTGTGAGATGGAGGAGAGGGAAAGTTAGAATTCAATCTAAATGAAGAGCATAACTTATCTGAATTCTACATTCAAACTTCAGAGGAAAACATAAATATTTTTTTTAAGCCTGAGAAGGGTGTCTAAAGACAAAACGTGAACAAAATTTTCTTATAAAAAATAATGAAAGATAACAATGTGTGAAACAAAAGAATAACATATTACATCAAGAAGAAATTCACCACATTATCATGACACAAGAATCTGGAAAACAACAGGTCTTTTCATTCATTCAAGATAAAGTCACTTACAACCAGCTGAACATCTTTACAAAATTTGATGATATGGCTATACCATCCTTCCCTTCTGGTCTCACCATTATCCCATATGACATCTTCTCGTTTATAATTTTCCCCTTCTATTTTAGATCCTACATACTAGGATGATCAAATTTGTTACTTAACTATTTTCAGATAATTCTGGAAAATATCTATCTATATTCTACCCAAAAATAGAGTTTTTAGCCCTCTAGCAATCATGCCCTATCTCCTAAATATATTACAAATATTCGATCCTTAACCCTGAAAATGTAAAAACAGCCAAAACTGTTTGCTGGTTACAACTCTCGAATCTGGAAAATACAACAAAATTGCAACAAAATAGATTTTCTTTTGATCTTCTTTAAAACCCAATCTGATTGAATCTGAAGTTGACAGCAACATGTTAAAGATGATCTATATATAGAAGATCGCTCTGGAAGCTTTGGAGATCACTGAAGGAATCAATTTTCCTTGATTTGAGGAGATTTGATGCTTTTTGTCCATTACTGAACTTTCGGTAGCTAAGGAGGTAAAACAAAGCATGCTTGGCTACCAATTATCTGGGCATGATTTTCGGCAAATAACTAGGGATCTTAAAATGGTCCTTAGCTGGAAAAACTATAATTTTTCCTGAATTTAACCAAAAATGGGTGAGTTTCCCTTCGACCCTGTTTCATTTATTATAATCACTTTCAACTGAAGTTAAGGGCAGCTTGAGCTAGGGTATGAAGTGTGAGGTGAGCTTGAGGTTTTAGCTTCTTGTGAATAAGCTTGAACCTCAAAGCCTTGTTTATAATTTGCAACTTGATATTATGCTGGCGAAGCCTCTTGTTCTTGTGTTTTACTATTTCATATTTGATGGCCAATCGATCGAGTGCAAAACTGATTTTGCTAGATAACTGTTTGAGGGTTTCATTCTCTTTCTTCAGAAGTCTTTCCAAGACTTTCAACTCATCATTTTCCTCCTGTAGCTTCTGTATCTTAGGTATTCTGCTAACCTTATTTTGTGATGATGTTGCAGCTTCTTTAGGGGTTTGTGTTTCTACAGCTGATGGTTTTGTTTCTTTTTTTTTCTGCAGCTAATGGCTCAGAATCTGAATCTAAATATGGTAGGTTGAGAACATTCACTACTGCAGTTTCACCTTGAACCTCTACCTCCTTCCCAAACTCTAATATTTTCTTTGAATTCTTTGATTTTGAGGGAGAGGCCTTGGTGACAGCTTGCACAAGAGACAATGCCCTTCTCTTCCTCTTGCTGGTTTTGGGGAAGTCAACTCCTGTGAGGGAGTTCCTCCTTGCTTTGGCTTAATTTATTACTCAAATTCTCCCCAAAACAGGAGATAGTTCCAAGTTTTTCCTCTCCTATTGAGCTCTTCTAAAACTATCAACTTGATTAGCGCATGGTGGAAAAGGCTGTTGCTAGCTATCTGGGGCTTAGCCAGGACCTTAGAAGCCATTTTGGTGAGACTTTTGAGAAGATAAAATGGCATGTTTAGAGACTTCTTACCTGTGAAGTGGGGGAGAAACTTGAAATGATAGGGCATGGTCCTTCCATATCTCCCCTCACAAGTTATGTAGACCCGGATGATCTTAAAAAATGTTTGCCATTTGTCCTCCAAATAAATATTGGGGATATCCTTCTGCCACTTCATGTTTTGGTGTTCTTCTTTGAGGGAAAAACTAAAATCAACTTCTTTTGTGGAGGTGGTATTAAACCAACTCTCTCCTTCACCTGACATCGATGTGGCTGCTGCAACACTAGCCTCATCTATCTACATTTTCATGGGTCAAAGTTGCACCTTACAGCCATCAAAACTCTTTGCAAAGGCTTTTGTGATACCTTGATGGTATCCCTGGAACTTTTGGCAGAACCTGTAACATCCCACCTGCTTGAACAATTCACATGTCTGAGGGTGTGCATCAAGATACGATGTGTCTTGTAACTCCTTCCTCAACATAGCAGCTCCGGTCGACATCTTCTTCTCCCAGTCCTAAAAACGCTTTAAAACAAACTATGCAAGTTACAGAGTAGCTAGGGTATGTATTAGTGAGTGATGAAATTAACTGTGCATGAAAGTGAGGGCAGAACAACAAAATTCGAGGACATTGAATGACAAGAAACGAATGTAGACTCGAAGCTTTCAGGCATATGTGGGTAACTTTTAAAACAAACAGAACTCACTGTCGACCAATTCAAAACATGGGAAGGCATCATGACTGTTATTCGGGGATTAATCGAAATGAATGGGCACGATTTAAGTTATGATTGCGTGATGTGGAGATAAACGAGGCATGATGTTTTTGAAAATTGGGTGAATGGTACCTTGCCGCGGTTCTTGCAGCTTAACTTCATATGATGACCTATTTACTACCATTGATATGGAAGTGACACGAATCCTAGAGATTTTCGATACTTTTGGAAGCTAGCAATAGGTGTAGGTAAGCTGTTTTAGCTATCGAAAGCTTTAACTTTCGGTAGCTAACAATTATAAAATTTTGACTTTTTAGCTAGCGAAAGCCAACTTTTCTGCTAAAATTAATACATGGCCAAATTCATAAAAAACACCTAATTCAACCACGTTAGGGATTACACAAATATATGTGAATGCATTATAATTCCAACCCTTAATGTGACAAGACTAGAAATAGATGAATATATGATTTGAGACATTTGGCATACCATTAGACCCTTGCTCCTGAGCACATTATAATGAAAACATTTTCAACCATGATTAGAACAATTCCCAAATTGATAACTGGAGAACATATACCTATATTATAAGGTCCTAACATAAAGAAGTATGGCATGTGGCCCGTGGGCTACTACAATGCAAAAATATTCTTTGTGTGTTCTAACTCCTATCCCTCTAGGCTATGTTTTCTCATCTATGGAACAAATGCACTCAAAAGAATGGAACCCCTTCTCCTCCTAGTGGCTCGGTCATAACGTAGCTCGATAGCCTTCTAGTGGTTAGGTTTTACTCCCTCAAATATTAACCATAGTTGCAACATGGACTCTTCTAGAGTCTTGTTCATCATAATCACGTGGGCATTCCCTTTTCCATGAATAACGGGGCTGATGTGGCATCCTCTCAAATTATGGTGGTGAAAAAAGGAAGGTCAACTTTTGAGTTGCATAAATTTTGCATACAGACTCTAATTTAAGTGATTCTTGTGTTGTTGGAAAGGTCTCAGTGTTTAGAATATGAGTAAAGAGTGTGGCACTAATGCAACAAATTTTTGACCCCAAAAAACATCATTTGATGCCTCAAAATGCTCTTGGAAGGTTTTATACCCCAAATTTCCAAATTGGGTCCCATTGATCAAAATGGTCATGTGACTTGATTCCTTCACTTTTTCCACTCTGAAAGGATTGAGATGTATGGAAAACAATATAATGATCCAATCTGGATCACACCTCCCCATTTTGGGAGGCTTTTGTCCCCAAAATCTTCTACTGAATGAGGTGAGGGAATTTTTCCTCCACCTTCTCTCACGTGTACCATTTAGCTTTGATTGGAATTGGTCCTTTCAACCAAATATGCTAAAGATCATGTTGCCCTTGTCTCTTAGTTCTCAACCTCTTCTGCAAAATTGTATCTTTTGTGAACTCTACTTGTGCATCTGGCACCAAATTCTCCACAAAAGGCAGGGCTTGTTCCTCTTCCTGATCTAGCATGGAAAGCTCATAGAGTTTCAAATTCTTTACATTCACAACTGAGTAAATGTGCATGTAACGTGGTAGACTTAGTAAATAGGAATGATCACCCAAAATTTTCTAGTATATTGAAGGGACCATACTGCAAAGGATTGATATTCTTACTAGGACCCTGTAGCCTCTCCTTGTTTAACTATTGCCATACTTTGTTGCCCACCTTGAAATATTTTTCTGTTTTGTGTCGATCATACCTGGCCTTATATTTTTCATGTGGCTTCTGCAATGCATATTGTACTTTTATATGGATCTACCTGATCTTCTCTATAAAATTTTCAACCCTTAAGACGTCCCTTGTAAGATCCTACCTCACTCCTCCTTGCTGCCCATATACAACATCTAAAGGTGAAGGTAAAAAAATATACAAAACAAGTTTCAAATGGGGACTTACCAATAGAAGTGGGGAGGGATTTGTTATTAGAGTGTTGTATATATATTATATTTCCTCCTAGGTCTTCAAATGCTTCTGATTATAACCCCTAAAAAATATCACCAAAGTCTTGTTAATTACTTCTTTTTGCCCATTTGTATGTAGATGGAATGTTGTAGACCTCTTCAACTTCGTGTTCATATTTTCCCACAATGTAGTCCAAAATGAATTGAGAAATCTTGTGTACCTGTTTGAAATGATGTGCCTTGGTATCCCAAAGTGCACCTAGACCCATCCAAAGTACAAGTTTGTTGTTTCTTGCCCATTGATGGTCTTTTTACAGGGCATAAAAACACACTTCTTGTTGAACCTATCAATTACCACGAACAGGTAGTCATGTCCCTTCCCGGTTGTTTGTAAACCTCCCATAAATTCCATGGCAATGCTTTCACAAGGATGACTGGGTTCAGGTAAGGGATGAAATAGACCCCGTTTCATGTTGCTAGGCTTGCTGGTACAATAAATCATGCATCCTCTTATGAACCTAGCCACATCTTCTTACATCTTGGGCTAATGCACATACCTCTACGAATTGGCTATTGTCTTGCCTGCACCAAAGTGACCTGCAACCTTGGAGGTGTAAGCCTCTCTAATCAACTACAATTGCTTACCTTTTGGAACACCCCCGGGTTAAAGTCATGTAATAAAAGTAATAAAGGAAAAAAAAGACCAAGGTCACAGGAAAAATATTCCAAGTTGAATGTTGGGAAAATCACTATAGTGGGCATCACTTTTGGTTTATCAATGGCTATGGAAATTGGAAAAGGCATTAACAAAAGAAAAGAGATAATAATTAGCATTTGTTTACGAAAATAAATGAAAACAGGAGAAAAGGTGAAGGGACACAAATTTGCATGCTCGGGAAATTAGAGGAAAAATGAAGAAAAAGGAGACATAAATAACAAAAAGGCATTAGAGGATCAATACACAATGTTTGCCATTTTTAGCTTGATTCAAGTGTGTGTGTGTGTGTGTGTATAAGAGAGAGAGAGAGAGACAGAGAGAGAGAGAGAGAGTACTAATACATTCAAAATAAAAGGAAAATTAAAGTAAAGGAAAGAAATGTCAAGGTTGGATCAACATCATCAGTGGGAAGATTTTGCAGGTAACAGGTTGCATGTGTGGTTTCCGAGCTAAGGTGTGAATGCATATTCATGCATTTGTTTATTTGGCTCATGTGTTGTCATTGGCATGGATTTTTCTTGGTTTGGAAGTGGTTTCAGTCTTGCCTTGGCTCTAAATGTCAGCAAGAGTTAGGAGTGAAAATGCGCCTTCGAAAAGGAAGGTGGTGTGCCCGGTGAGTGCTTGATCGTATGTGTGTCAAATTTATTTCACTGGGGAGGGGAGGGAAAATGAGCCTCTAATAGAGAGGTAGTAGTACCACCCTAGTAGAGACACAAATGAACAATAAGGGTTCATATAACATCAAGCTGAATAGTCCACAAATATGTGACGACCATTGAAACCAATATGACAAGGAATATATGTCTATTATCCAGTGGAATAGTCCACGAGGATGCGACAATGATAATAGAAATTACAACACATTCTCAATATGATAAGTACCAAAATAACTAAAATATTTCAACTACTTTAGCACAGATAAAAGCAAACACGAATAAAAAAAATTCATAGAATAGTCTTACAAATATTCATAATCCATCTATGAAGAGCATGTTGGCCCATAGGGCTTCTTATATTAAGTAACAGTTCCAAGACACATGTATACAATGAACATAACTAGCTCTAGTAGTGGAGCGTTGGCGCCACTCCTTGCTCCTCAAAATAACTAGCTTATCTCTATAATGCTTTGCAGAAGGAGCCAAGGTGAAAAGTCCTTTGCTCATACAATGAGGGTGTATATATAAACAAGGGGTGATGCTTCACCCTCCTTGTGACTCTTTGACTACCCTCATGACTGTTTGACTTCCTATGAATTTACAACTTACATGACTCTTCATATTCTGAATGTGTCCTTTCGACTTCCACTTTATAATACATTTAGAATAGGTAATTACATAATCCACAATAATGATGTGGCATATGATGACTTGTGACAGGACATGACATGGCATTGATGACATAGACTACATGATGATGTGACAATGCCAAGTTGTCCTTCTTGTCGCTTCTTTATTTGTGTCTTCTTGAACATATGTTACATGTTATTTTTCTTCCTCCTCCTTATGACTTGAAGATGAGGAGTCTTCCATGTGATATTGATCTTGATCTTCTGTTAGAGTTTGATGTTCCTTTGTCTTCTTGCTTGCTGATCATGTCATCTCTTCAGATCCATAGGTGTATTCTAACATGTCCTCCTTCTCCATCTCCTTCTTCATCATCTTGCCATAACATGATAGAGTTCTTGCATCTGCAATTCACTCATGACAAGACAACATTAGTCCGATTAAACCCTTAGTCCAAGATGGTGCACATTGATCCACTGATTGAGTCAGAAACAAGTGAAAGGCTAGGAAAGAGGCTCAGTAACTGCACATTTTCACAACTAAAGCAGTCAGGGGTGCAACTTGAGCCTTGATACTATGTAATGCGTAGTTCAGGTTGGGTTGAGGAAGAAAACTACACAATCTAGGAGCTCAGGATGATAGGCTCAGGGGATAGGCACAAATCAACTTATTGCACAGTTCTAGAGGACATATCATCCCAGGTGACTGCACAATTGCGTAGTTGATGAGCTCAGGACCGAGGCTTGAGCCTTCTGGGAGACAATGTGGCAGGATGAGGGGATGGACACTGAGTGAACACACTACGCAGTTCTGAGAGACAAGGGAGGTTGGGCTATTATGAAACTGTGCAGTTTAGGATCTCATTGAATGAGATTGTGGCTTGTGATTACCAAGTGCGCAGTTAGGGACATGCTGGGAGAAAGGATTGCGCAATTATGGAGGTCAAGGCCAGAGCTTGAGCACAAAAATTGTGCAGTGCAATAGTCCTAGGAGGTAGGAACTGCGCATTACATAGTGCCAAGGGGGAAGGTCACAACTATAGGACTGAAACTGCGTAGTGCGCAGTTCAGGGAGGTCGAATGAAGCTAGGTTGCTTGGTCGAGAAGCCTTTCCAGAAATGGCTAAGAGTGGGATCGACGAGACTGATGTGAATAGTGATAAAAATTCGAATGTGGTCACACACTTATAATACTTGACGACATAACAACATAGACCATCCATGACACATGAAAAATGCATTTCCCTCTATGTGACCACTTTATGACAAGTGCGACACTTAAGATACACTTTACGATGACCGTGATGAAACTTGTGCGACAATGCTTAAAAATTTGGGAATGAGTGTGCTTGATGTTTACATGGTTATATCAACTAATTCACACAGAGATAAACAATTGAAACCACCAAAACAATCTTTCATACATTATGTGGTAGCTAATATGCAAAAAAATACGACAATTGCTAAAGTGTGAATGAATCTTGTAATATGTGAACAAAAGTGAAAGTAACACATGACAGAGGAAAGATAACATGAAAATGACACTAATTAGAGTGAAAGAAAGAAAAAGCGACAACCAAAAAAATGACAGCGACCCTCGTGAAAACAATTGTGTGCAGAAGCGACAGTTTGCAAAACTCACCGAAAGAGAAGTACAAACACAATGATAATGTGAGAAACTGTCGTTGTTAATGCACACTGACTGTCCACATGGATTAGACATCGCACATGCACAATCTTGATGGAACGTGCTATGCTTTAGGTGCAAATGCTGCTATAATGTGAGAAATTATCATTTTTAATGTGCACTTATTGTTGACATGGATTGGACATCGCGCATGTACGATATCGATTGAACATGCTATGCTTGTCCAAGCTTGCATAAAAGAATGTGCTCATGAAATTGTTACAGATTGAGCATGTATGAGAAAGTGACTTCGACACTTCTGGTCCAAGAAGGGATCTCAAAATCATCAACTGACCAAGAAGTGATTATAGAATGAACGATCAGAAGATCCACAATAGGCTCCAAAATTCAAGTTTACGCAAAATTTTGGAGGGTGTTTGTCGCAACAACAACACTTGGTGACACACTCATAGAACTCGATCTTCTCTGCCTTGGTCAATTCTTTCATATAGGGTATAGTTCTTTAGGAAGTATTAATTCATCATTTAGATTACCATGGCTTCCCCAATTACCTCATGCATAAACATAGTCCCCTTCATTGATTTACTCGGTTAAACACAAACATAAGATCAATGATCACACAATGTTTCAAATCAGGATAGATAAATGAAGTTCACGAGCTTTAGATTTTTAGAGTATAGTTTTTCATATTTGTTGTTGCTCCCCTGCCATCAGGCCTAGAGAATACCCCATCGGAGTCACTACAGGAACACAAACATTGCTTCTCTACCAGTGAGCTTGGATAGTACCACGAGGGAGTTGCTTGCTTCACCTCTCTACACAGGAAGTCTTTCTCTTCTTTCGCCTTTATTTAAAGAGAAATGTGCATCAACACTTATTTGTTTATGGGTAGAAGAGGGATCCCGAATTATTGAGATCATGAGAGGTTTTCCCTTCACAGAAGCATATATAAGACCCCCCTGATATTAGTGTGCTTATTCAAGGTGTGTCACAACCGCTACTTTTACCCCATTCACATTCTTACCTTTTCGACGGAAACCATAATCAGATAAACCTCAACGACTTCTTATGAATGCACCTTCTTCTATGTCATCATGCTTAGCCAGAATGAGAAAAGGACGAAACTATTATTTTCAATGGAGCTTGCCGAGTAATATTGCTCCAACCATTCAACGATTGGATTGCAGAATTCATGATGATTCTCTTGAAAACCCTGAAATCTTTGAAAAGATGAATTTTTAGTTAGAGGCAGGGGATTACAATGGAATATTGTGAGGAAAAACATATATGATCATACTCAGCAGTCATGTCAAGACATAGAGGACCTAACATAACCATCAACAAAGGTTGAAGTGCCTTAACTACTCGACAAAAATCCGAATAGTGAGATATTGAACAATGAAGATCGAAGGATGTGAAATAATTGTCATTGGAGGTGTTGATGGAAAAATGATAAAATAAATGACAGTAATTGGTGACAGAATAATGATTAGATGGGCTGATTAAAGCATCAGATTCCAAATTTGTGATTAACCAAGATAAATCAGTTTGGAAAAATTTGTGAATGCTTTGAACAATCGAACCAAGTTCCCTGCAAGCCAAATGTGACAAACACTATAAGCATCATGATCATTAAAAGAATTTAAAAGATGTGTCAGCATAAAAAGTACATGAGACCAGTCAGGACATGGTGAATGGATAAGAACTTGATTCGTGCGATAAAATTGTGCATTTATTATCACTCAAGAGGATTTCATGTGCGATGAAAGGAAAGATTTGCAATACAACGTTCACAAGAAAAATCGAGAGCTGACTATCAAGGAATGAGTTCGATAAGCATGATTCCTTCGGCCAAATATACTCATTAGAATGATCAACTTCGCAATTTCATGATTCTATGAGACACACATTTCAAACATGAGTTTGATGCAATATATTTGCATGAATATGAATGAACTGAAACATATTCTTGAATCCGGTCAGAAGTAAAATATCGAAAATTTGAAAGGTCACACCCGGAATACCAAAAAAAATTCAAAAAGAATTTTTCATCGAGTGAAACCATGCAAAGAGAAGGATTGTGCAGGAGAAATTAGATCTGACTTAGTTCGGGGGGCTTACCAGAGTTGCGAGATCCTAACATAACCATCAACAAAAGTTGAATTGCCTCGACTCCCTGGCAGGTCCGAGAACTTTCTAGGATTGTAAAATCGCATTTTGAAGATTGTACCAGACCATGCATGGTTTGAGGATAACTGTTACCACTATTTTCAATAAGACCACTACTCACCGGATGACAACCATCTCTATCACTGATTTTACCAGATTTTCCAACTTCAACAACCAGAACACTCAAGTTGAAAGATTCTTCTAATCTAAAATTCAAAGATGAATGAATCGAGGAAATTTCATAAGTTGATTTGAAGAGTTGTCTTCAAGAAAGAGAAGGGATGATGGGGGCTGGGAAGAGTACTCAATGATTCTATTTTTTTATTTGCATCATGAATAATCTCACTGCCTTGTGTGAATTAAGAAGATAAATAATTGGATGAAGAACTTAAAGAGCGTGGTTTATCTTCATCACAAGTAGGCGCATTGAAAATGGTAAAGCACAAGGGATAGCAAGATGAAGAGGAAGTTTTGATAAGCACGTCTTCTTTGAACAAATCATATTTTAGATTAAAATATTCATGAAAAACCAAAACATCAGTTGATTCACTTGGGCATTCGTGATCACATACATCAATAAATTTCTCATAATTGGAATAATTGTTGCCTGAGGCTACAGATTGATCGAAATAATTGATTACATTTGATTCACTACCGATATTAGCATATTGAAAACCATCCAAGAATGGAAGCACATCATCTTCACATGGAGGATTTTATAAAATAAAATAAATATTTAAAGTATATTCTCCTTCCTGCTCCCCTACCTATGTAATGTGATTGCCCTGTATTTGATCACAATTTGAACCAGCAACATGAAAATTAAGAGAGTGTGAAAAACCTGTTTGGTGGAACAGATTTCTCAAGCAGATCATGGTACAAAGAGTCATGTCCTGTAGATGATATGGGATAACATAAATCCAAATCATATTCAAGACTAAAATTATGAAGAGTAACATCATCTTGTGGAATGGAGGAGTTAGTCTTCATCGTAGGCTCTATGAGCCAATCTGGAATTTCCTCCATTGAATCTGAATCGTTAAAAGTGGAAGAAGAATGAGAATATGGATTAGGAATTTGATTTGCAGATTTCCCAACTTTACAATCACCGCAAGGAGGCACCCACATCGGGATTGGAAAATGAGTAGGACAAGGAACAAAAGGAATAATAGGTTCCTCCTTTGAAATTAGAGGCGTCTTATGATGCATAAGTGTCGGGGAAGTGAAATAATTAGTAGGTTTATATTCAAACTAATTCAAAGAAATTCGAACGAGAGGTTCAAATTTTTCCTTACAGAAATTTTGATCCATATCTTCTTCCCGAAACTCATAACAGAAATGAAGGAATTTATTAGAAAAACCCTCAACTGATTCATTAGGGTCCATTATGAGTTGATTTATTATTTTTTGAACATCTCGGTAATTATACCAATCGAAATATTGATGAAGCTCCTTAGTAAAATGATGAAGAGAATGAATGGAAGTAGGTGGTAAGGTATGACACCAATTCTTAACATGACCTTCAAGAGTGAGGGTGAATAGAATACACATAACATCTTCATCATTGATTTGGAAAGCTTTATAAAACCCAATAAAATCATTTATGTGTTTAGATAAAAATATACCACCCTCGCCATTAAACTTGAACTGAGACAAGACATTAAAAAATTCCATGGAGATTGAAAGTTCTCTAGGAGGTAGATTACAAAAAACACTTTGGGATTATGATTTGGGAAAGAGCCATTTATGATAGGATATTCAAAATAGATTCAACGAGCTCAAATTTTCATCTGGCCCTCCTTCTAGTGCCATTGTTGACGATGAAGGAAATCCGTCAACTAAGGGGTCTCCCCAATGTGAAGTCCCAATTAGACCTCACACGATTTGGAGTAGGATCCTCATCCGGATTATCAGCTCGGTTGCCATATATATTAAAGATATGCGTTGGATTTTATTGTCAGCAAGATAGAGGAGTGAAAATGCACCTTCGAAAAGCAAGGGGGTGTGCTTGGTGAGTGTTCGATTGTATGTGTGTCAAGCTTCTTTCACTGCGGAGGGGAGGAAAAGTGAGCCTCTAAGAGAGGTAGTAGTGCCACCCTAGTAGAGACATACATTAACAAGAAAGGTTTGTACAACATAAAGAAGAATAGTCCCCAAATATGCGACAGTCATTGAAACTAATATGACAAGGGAGATATGTCTAGTATCCAGTGGAATAGTCCACGAGGATGCGAGAATGATAATAACGATTGCAACACATTCTCAATATGATAAGTACTAAAATAACTGAAATAGTTCAACTACTTTAGCATAGATGAAAGCAAACACGAATTGAAAACATTCACGTAATAGTATTACAAATATCCATAATCCATATATGAAGATCGTGCTAGCCCACAGGGCTTCTTATTTTAAGTAAAATTTCCAAGACACATGTATACAATGAACATCACTAGCTCCAGTAGTGGAGCGTTAGAACCACTCCTTGCTCCCCAAAAGAAATAGCTTATCTCTCTAATGCTTTCTGAGAGGAGCCAATGTGAAAATTCCTTTGATCATACAATGAGTGTGTATATATAACCAAGGGGTGATGCTTCACCTTGCTTGTGAGTCTTTGACAACCCTCATGAATGTTTGAATTCTTGTGACTTTTCAACTTACATGATTCTTAATATTCTGAATGTGTCCTTTGGACTTCCACTTTACAATACATTCAAATAGGTAATTACATAATCCACAATAATTATGTGGCATATGATGACTTGTGACATGACATGACATGACACTGATGACATGGACTACATGATGATGTGACAGTGCCAAGCTGTCCTTCTTGCTGCTTTTTTCTTTGTGTCTTCTTGAACAAATGGTACATGTTCTTCTTCTTCCTCCTCTTTATGAATTGAAGATGAGGAGTCTTCCATGTAATCTTGATATTCATCTTCTGTTAGAGTTCAATATTCCTTTGTCTTCTCGCCTGCTGATCATCTCATCTCTTCAACTCCATATCTGTCTTCTAGCATGTTCTCCTTCTCCATTTCCTTCTTCATCATCATGCCATAGCATGATAGGGTTCCATCATTTTCAATTCACTCATGACAAGACGACACCAGTTTGATTAAATCCATAGTCTAAGATGGTGCACAATGATCCACTCACTAAGCCGTAACTGGGTGACAGGCTGGGAAAGAGGCTCAATAAATGCAAAATTATGCAGCTCAGGCAGTTGTAGAAATTATATACAAGATGCATGTATATATCCAGATTCTCCTGATCTAACAATATTTATCTTCTTACTAAATACAAAATCCTTCCATTGTTAATCTTTTGCAGAAATTAAAATCAATTGCAAACACATGAAGCAATAAAAACAATCGCACATAACACAGTTGTTTAAAAAGAAAGACTAAAGCTAAAAACCCCAACTATCATATATTATGTATCATGGAGATCATGTAACAATCTCATACAAAGCTTAGTACATCAAGCTCTCAGTACAATCAATCGTCACACACTAATTAGAAGAAATCTGCAAATCCATGCACCAATTTCTCGCCACCTGATAGACTGCCTCCACTGCGCAATCCCTGCTGAAGAATAGTTCTGAATGAATTCGAATTACCCTTGCCTTGACTTTTCAATCCTTATTGGCAACTCCAATGTGTGTTTGGTGCAATCAATGCATCACTATAGTCACAACATATAGTCCATCTTTCCCTTTCACCTATCTCTCCACTGGGTCTCCACTGGAAATGACATGCACTGCAATTAACTACTATATTGTTCAGTTGATTAATGAGTTACTATTTGTGAATTAATTAACTAATTAATCCACTCCACTCTCACTAGTGTATCATTGAATTAGACTAGATACAACTAGATCAACTGAGTTTAACTCCATTAAATGAGTTAAACTAAATAACAACTCCATGAACTACTCTTCCAACTCTGTCATAACTTTGCCACTTCAGTTCTAACTGAGTCCTCCATGCATGAACCACTAGTAAACCTAGGAATTGCGTAATTCCTTCATCCCACTGATTTGACAAATCTGTGCATTGAAATTAAGTGCTCCAAGAGAATAAGTTGATGTTTATTGTCAGATTATTATTAAGAGCTAATAATAATCGACACTTCTATTTTTAGATTGACGATCTATAAATAGACTTCACCCAATATTCTAAAAATATAATTTCATATATTTTTTCTACTTGACCAACCATCCACAAATAACATCCTGCAACTTCTGAAATATGATCACCATGTCTAAAAATAGACATAGTCTAAAAATAGACTTGCACCTAAAAACAGCCTACGGGCCCACTTAGTGAAAGCAAATCATTTTCACTAAGCTCATCATCTTTTTTAATCTCAACACTCCCTCTCGACGATATAGGGATTATCCTTCACCCCGATCCTGCCTCTATGGTATTCGAATTTGCTCCTAGTGAGCGCCTTCGTCAAAATATCTGCATCCTGATCTTCCGTATGAATGTACTGAAGCAACATGATATTTCGTTACACACAATCTCTGATATGATGATACCAGATATCAATATGTTTAGATCTATCATGAAACACAAGATTAATCGAGAGTTTAATGCAACTCTGATTATCACAATGTATCACTATAGGATCTAAATGTGAAACGAACAAACCGACCAAGATCTTCCTCATCCAGATAGCCTCACATGCAACTCGACTTGCTTCCATGTATTATGCTTCTGCTGAACTGAGTGCCACGGATCTTTGTTTCCTGATGTACCAAGAAACTGCCGTAGATCTGATATTGAAAATCCCTCCTGATGTTCTCTTTCTGTCTGTTGGGCTGCCTACCCAATCTGCATCCCTGAAGCCATGCAAATTCACTTCATCTATCTGTCTGTACCATAAGCCATACTCAGATGTGCCCCTAAGATATCTTAGGACATGTTTTCCTGCCTTCAAAAAGAGCTTGGAAGGCTTAACCATCGCTTGTGAAAGCTGGTTCACCGCATAGCATATGTCCGGTCTTGTATTAACTAAATACATGAGCGAACCCACCAACTGTCGATAAATAGTGGCATCCACTACCTCTGCCGATGTAGCATCCTCTTTCCTCCAATTTCTTGGAAGAGGAGTGTCGATAGTGTTGAAAATGCAGCAAGATGATGGAGCTTAGAGAAATGAAGTCGCCTTCACTAAGTGGGCCCGCAGGCAAATTCTGGCGCAAAGTCTATTTTTAGACTATGTCTATTTTTAGACATATGGAGCATGGTCCGGGGATTGCAGTATGTTATTCTTGGAGTATTGGTCATGTTGGTAAAAATAGATGGACCTCTATTTTTTGGACCTATAAGTCGAAGTCTATTTTTAGACTGCCTCTCCTTAAAATAGGGAAGTCAAATATTATTTACCCTTAATAATATTTGGACTCTAAACTTCAGTTTACTCTCTTGGAGCACTTCAGTTCGAGCCTTGGAAGTGGCTCATGCATCTGACAGAGGAATTACGCTATTCCTAGGGTTTGGTGAGCTCATGCATGGTTGAATTCACTTAGGACTTCAAAGGCGTGTTGGGTGGAGTTGATGAGACAACAGTGGAGTTGTGTTCGGTTTAATCTCATTGAACTAGTTGAGATTAGTTTAACTAGCTAATCAACTAGTAATGAGTGGAGTGAATTAAATATTATTGAATTCATTAATTAGTAACTCATTATCCAACTCAAGAACATACCGGGCACACCGCGTTGGCATGGATGGGGCCGCGGGAGACCAGTGAAAGAGGTAGATGAAAGGGTTGAGTTAGCTATCAGTGGCGACATCAGTTGTGCATGAGATTTGCACCACACTTGGAGGAATTTCCCATGATGATTGCGCTGTCAAGCCAAGGAGATTCGAACCTTGGATCTCTATTTAGACAAGCCATGATTGCGCAATAGAGGCAGGCAATTAGTGGATGTGTTTTGAACCTGTGACTTGTTCAAAACCAAGCTAGTTTGTGTGTAACTTCATGAGATAGTACTGAGTACTTGTGAGGAGTATTGTACTGAGTTTGTTACATGTTTTCTCCATTATAATATACACATATAGCTGCGGGGTTTTCAGCTATAAGCTTTCCCCATACATACTGTGTTAATGTGTATGATGATTTGATGTTCTATCGCTTGTTTTATTTCCGCATGTGTGATGATCTGAGTGGAAGAGATTATGTGTTGCATATGAATTCGAATTGATATGTGATCAGGATAGTCTCGGTGGATGAAGGATAGTGTCTTGTGGATAAGACATATGTAATCATTATTCAGCAAATTTCTACATGGTATCGGAGCTATTGAAGTTCAGATTGATCATCAAAGTGATTACAAACTTATTTCGGTAGACAGAGTCTGCATGCGGGCCAGGTAGCCTCCGGATTCATCTTTTCTTCGGAAAGTGAAAGGTCTGGTAAATGCCCCTTGCAGTCGATCTCTGTGCTAGAAATAATTTGTTCTCACAGATCTAGAGCGGTTGAGCTTTGAGTTGGAATTCGAATTTTGCAGCAGTTTTGTTTTCTTGGTGCCGGAGTTGAAAATGGCTTTCAACGGTTTGCGACTCGAATATGCTCTTGAAGGCAGTTCGAATTATGTTGCATGGAAGGATCGCATGGAGGCAGTATTAGAAGATAATGGACTGAAGGAGTTCGTTGATACGGATGTCCAAAAGCCCACCGATCCTGCTGAAGTCGAAGCATGGCAAAAGAAGATGGCGAAATGTCGAAGGATCCTGTTGGAGGGCGTCAAGGATCATATTGTATCCAGCCTGCATGGAAAGGCTACTCCATATTTAATGTGGAAAGCTTTGACGGATCTATTCCAGAGTAAGAGCAACCAAAGGAAGCTGGCGCTCAAAGATAAGCTCGGGAACATCAAGATGGAGAAGGGCGACAGTATCGCCAAATACCTCACGAAGTTCACTCAGTGCAGAGATGAGCTGGGAAGTGTGGGGGTGACTGTCGAAGACGAGGACATGGTCGACCTGGCTCTCCCTGGTCTTCCGAAGGCTTGGCACTCATATCAAGATAGTGTCAATGGTCGGGAGAAGCTGCCGGGATGGGAGCGCCTTTGGGCGGATCTCATGCAGGAGGAGATAAGGAGGACTACTCGAGATGGATCTTCATCAAAGGGAGTTGATGAAGAAAATTGCGCTTTGGTGGCCAAAGCAAAGAAGGGGAAGGGTAAGAAAACTTCTCATTCCGGTGCAAAGGGCAAGAAGCAGGATATGGCGAAAGTGAAGTGTTTTCACTGCCATGATCACGGACATTATGCTACCAATTGTCCGAAGAAGAAGAAAAACAAGCAAGCAGGAAGATCTGTAGATGGAGAAGCTTTGGCTTCGCAGTTCGAGCTTGAATTTTCACTGATCGCATGCTTGGTTTCAAGTGTGATGGGATCGGTGTGGTTCTTGGACAGCGGTGCGTCATTTCATATGACGGGAGATTGGGATTTGTTCTCAGATCTGGAGGACAAAGATCTGGGTGTGCACATCGAGATGGGCGATGATGGTAGATACAATGCGACTGGTATCGGTACCATATCCTTTCAGAGGGAGTCTGGTAAACCCTTCGTATTGAAGGATGTCATGCATGTACCTGGATTGAAGAAGAACTTGATCTCTGTGGTGATGTTGGAAGATAAGGGGTATGATGTGGTCTTCAACGAAGGAAAAGCCTTCCTGCGCAGTAAGACTACTGGAGAGACCCGGAAGATAGGGGTTCAAACCAAGAACCTTTATCAGTTGCAAGTAGATGGATGCGCAGCAATGGCATGCAAGGCGAGAGAAGTGGTGAGCCGGGATGATGAGGGCGAACTGTGGCACAGGATATTGGGCCACCTTCACCATGGAGCTTTCAAGATCCTGCAGCAGATTTCTACTGGGCTTCCTAAAGGCACTCTTGCGCAGTCAGATCAGTGCAAGGAGTGTACTTTGGGGAAGTATGTGAAAGCCACCTTTCATGAGAAGGATAGTCGCGCCACGAGGATCCTTGAGAGAGTTCACACAGACGTGTGTGGTCCTTTCTCAGTTGCTTTGACAGCAAAGCACAAGTATTACGTGATCTTTGTTGATGATTTCTCTCGAAAGTGCTGGATCTTCTTCATGCAGAAGAAGAGCGATACATTCGCGAAGTTCTGTGAGTTTAAAGCACTGGTCGAGAAGGAGTCGGGGAAGAAGGTGATTGCTCTAAGGAGCGATAACGGTGGTGAATTCATCTCGGCTGAATTCAAGGAGTTCTGCAGCGCAGAAGGGATTCGGAGAGAGCTCATCGCACCCCATAACCCACAGCAGAACGGGGTGGCTGAGCGGAAGAACAGAACGATCGTGGGTGCTGCACGGGCGATGTTGCATGATCAGGGCCTACCCCTTCACTTGTGGGCCGAGGCATGCAATACAACAGTGTATGTGCAGAACCGTTGTCCTCACAAGGTTCTTGGCATGAGTACACCGGAGGAGGCTTATTCTGGCAAGAGGCTTGATATTTCCCATTTGCGGATTTTTGGTTCTCCTGTCTACATGCATGTGATGAAGGATGCAAGAAGGAAGCTGGATCCAACCGCTGAGGTTGGAATATTTGTGGGGTACACTGATACACCTCACAAATATTGAGTGTATTTGTCAGATAGTCGAAAGACTGTTGTGCGATGGGATATAAAATTTCAGGAGGAGAAATCCATGCAGTGTTCGTTTGAGAGGGAGCTACACTTGCATGCAGATGAGGAGCTGTTAGTTCCTAAGGAGGAGCTTCCAGATGTGGATCAACCACAAGAGGAATTTCAGGAGGTGGAAGAAAACACCCATGCAGCCCCAACCATCAGAGGGCGCATGCGCACTACAGAAGCTGAGCGACTGGCTCGAGATGCAGAGAAGTTTGTAGGACCACCTACAGCACAACGCAGACAGAGACAGTCACCGGATCGGTACACTGGATACATGGCTCTTGTAAGTCAATGTGTTGTGACGGAGCCATCCTCTTTTGAGGAAGCTGTGGAGGAACCCGCATGGGTTGATGCCATGATCGAAGAATATGATTCGATTGTCAGAAACAGTGCATGGGAGATTGTCCCAAGACCGAAGGGGAAATCAGTGGTGGGTTCGCGATGGATCTACAAAGTGAAGCAGGCGACTGACAGGAGTGTGGAGAAGTACAAGGTGATATTTGTCGCCCGTGGCTTCTCATAGATCGAGGGGATCGATTATGAGGAGAATTTTGCACCTGTCGCAAGGTACTCTTCCATACAGACGATCCTTGCTCTCTCAGCGCAGATGGGGTGGCACATCCATCAGATGGATGTGAAGACTGCGTTCCTCAAATGATTCATTGAGGAGGAGGTGTACATAGAGCATCCTGAAGGTTTCGAGATCTTTAGCAGTGAGTCACATGTGTGCCAACTCAAGAGAGCACTGTACGGGCTGAAGCAAGCACCTCGTGCTTGGTACACTCGCATAGACAGCTACTTCACCGGGCTTGGATTCTCCAAGAGTGAGGCGGATCCAAACCTGTACCAGATTGTGGTGGAGGGGAAGCTGTTGATCATCGTACTGTATGTAGATGATCTGATTTTGACTGGCGATGAGCAGTTGATACTTTCATGCAAGGAGGATCTTGCACGAGAGTTTGAGATGAAGGACTTGGGCATCCTTCATTATTTCCCGGGATTGGAGATTTGGCAGCGCAGCGGAGGACTGTTTATTTCTCAGGGAAAGTATGCTCGGGATATTCTTGAGAGGTTCAACATGCAAGGCTGCAAGCCTGTTGACACTCCTCTTCCTGGTGGTTGGAGGAAGGAGGATGCTACTTCAGCGGAGGTAGTGGATGCCACTGTCTATCGACAGTTGGTGGGGTCGCTTATGTATCTGGTCAATACACGACCCGATAAATGCTATGCTGTTAACCAGCTTTCGCAAGCTATGGTTAAGCCTACCAAGCTCTTTTGGAAGGCAGGCAAGCATGTATTGCGTTATCTTAGTGGCACATCGGGATATGGTCTATGGTACAAACAGGAGGATGAAGCGAAGCTTTCTGGCTTCACTGATGCAGATTGGGAAAGGAGCCCAACGGACCGGAAGAGCACATATGGAGGAGTTTTCAGCATTGGGTCGACAACAGTTTCTTGGTACAGCAGGAAGCAAAGATCCGTGGCACTCATTTCAGCAGAGGCCGAGTACATGGCAGCAAGCTTGGCTGCATGCGAGGCTATTTGGATGAGGAAGATCCTCGTTGGATTGTTCGGGTTGCATTTGGAGCCTACAATGATTTACTGTGATAACCAGAGTTGCATTAAACTCTCGGATAATCTAGTATTTCATGATAGATCCAAACACATCGACATCAGGTACCATCATATCAAAGATTGTGTTCAGCAGAGAATCATGATGCTTTCATATGTTCCCACGGAGGATTAGGATGCCGACATTCTGACGAAGGCGCTCACCAGGAGCAAGTTTGAATTCCACAGAGGCAGGATAGGGGTTGCAGATAATCCATATCTTGTTGAGAGGGAGTGTTGAAAATGCAGCAAGATGATGGAGCTTAGTGAAATGAAGTCGCCTTCACTAAGTGGGCCCGCAGGCAAATTCTGACGCAAAGTCTATTTTTAGACATATGGAGCATGGTTCGGGGATTCCAGTTTGAGATTCTTGGAGCATTGGTCATGTTGGTAAAAATAGATGAGACTCTATTTTTTAGGTCGAAGAGGTCGAAGTCTATTTTTAGACTGCCTCTCCTTAAAACAGGGAAGTCAAATATTATTTACCCTTAATAATATTTGGACTATAAACTTCAGTTTACTCTCTTGGAGCACTTCAGTTCGAGCCTTGGAAGTGGCTCATGCATCTGAAAGAGGAATTACGCTATTCCTAAGGGTTTGGTGAGCTCATGCATGGTTGACTTCAGTTAGGACTTCAGTGGCAGAAGTTTGGTGGAGTTAATGAGACAGCTAGTGGAGTTGTGTTCGGATTAACTTAGTTGAACTAGTTGAGATTAGTTTAACTAGCTAATCAACTAGTAATGAGTGGAGTGAATTAAATATTATTTAATTCATTAATTAGTAACTCATTATTCAACTCAAGAACACATCAGCTCACTACAGTGCATGGACAGTTCAGTGGAGACCAGTGAAAGAGGTAGATGAAAGGGTTGAGTTAGCTATCAGTGGCGACATCAGTTGTGCATGAGATTTGCACCACACTTGGAGGAATTTCCCATGATGATTGCGCTGTCAAGCCAAGGAGATTCGAACCTTGGATCTCTATTTAGACAAGCCATGATTGCGCAATAGAGGCAGGCAATTAGTGGATGTGTTTTGAACCTGTGACTTGTTCAAAACCAAGCTAGTTTGTGTGTAACTTCATGAGATAGTACTGAGTACTTGTGAGGAGTATTGTACTGAGTTTGTTACATGTTTTCTCCATTATAATATACACATATAGCTGCGGGGTTTTCAGCTATAAGCTTTCCCCATACATACTGTGTTAATGTGTATGATGATTTGATGTTCTATCGCTTGTTTTATTTCCGCATGTGTGATGATCTGAGTGGAAGAGATTATGTGTTGCATATGAATTCGAATTGATATGTGATCAGGATAGTCTCGGTGGATAATTAATCATTATTCAACAAATTTCTACATACAACACTCTTTTGAGCCCGCACACATGCGAATCACTACTTAAGATCTCAAATCCTTCTGGTTGCTCAATGTACACCTCTTCCTCAATGATCCCATTAAGGAACGCAGTATTCACATCCATCTGATGAATGTGCCAACCCATATGTGCTGAGAGAGCAAGGATGGTCCTTATGGAAGAATACCATGTCACAGGTGCAAAGGTTTCTTCATAATCAATCCCCTCGATCTGTGAGAAGCCTCGGGAAACAAATCTTGCCTTGTACTTCTCGACGCTCCCATCAGCAGCTTCCTTACCTTGTAGGTCCATCTTGATCCTACAACTGATTTACCCACCGGCCTTGGAACAATCTCCCAAGCACTGTTTCTGACAATGGAGTCATACTCCTCCACCATGGCATCTACCCATGTGGGCTCCTGCACTTATTCTTCAAAAGAAGATGGCTTTGTCATGATATACTTGCTCATAAGAGCCATGTATCTAGTAAATCGTTCATGTGTCTATCTCTGTCTGCGCTGTGATGTAGGGACTCCTACATTTTGTGCCGCATCAAGCTTCAGTCTCTCAGCTTCTGTGGTATGCTTTCTGCTTTGTCTGATGTTTAGTTCTGCATGAGTGGACTCCTCCACTCCATGAATCTCCTCCTGTGGCTGATCCACATCTAGAGGCTCATATTTGGGAACAAGAAGTTCCTCCTCTGCATGCAAGTGTAGCTCCCTCTCAAGCGAGAACTTCATGGCTTTCACCTCATTGAATTTTATATCCCGTCGCACCATAGTCATCCGACTGTCTGGAAAATACACACGATAATTATGGGGTGTTTTTGTGTACCCCACAAATATCCCAACTTCTGCAGTCGACTCCAGCTTCTTCCTGGCGTCCTTTGTCACATGAATGTAAACATATGAGCCAAAAATCTTCAAATGAGAAATATCAGGCTTCTTACCAATAAAAGCTTCTTCAGGTGTACTCATGCCAAGTACTCTATGAGGATAACTATTTTGCACATAAACCGCAATTTTGCATGCTTCCACCCACAAGTGCATCGGTAGGCCCTGATCATGCAACATCGCTTGTGAAACACCCATGATTGTTCTGTTCTTCCTCTCTGTGACCCCATTCTGCTGTGGGTTATGAGGCGCTATGAGTTCTCTTCGAATTCCTTCTTTACTATAGAAGTATTTGAATTCACCTGAGATATATTCACCACCATTATCGCTCCGTAGATCTTTCACTTGCTTCCCCGACTCCTTCTCCACCAATGCTTTAAACTCACAGAACTTTGAGATTTTTTCGCTCTTCTTCTGCATGAAGAAGATCCAACATATATGAGAATATTCATCAACAAATATAACATAATACCTGTGTTTTGCTGTTGAAGCAACCGAGAAAGGTCCACACACGTCTATGTGAATTCTCTCCAGGATCATCGAAGCACGATTCTCCTTCTCATGAAAGGTGGTATTCACAAAATTACCCACAGTACATCCCTTTCACTGATCCAATTGCGCAAGAGTACCCTTGGAAGTCCAATAGAAATCTGTAGCAAAATCTTCAAAGCGCCATGGTGAAGATGGTCCAATCTCCTGTGCCATAATTTGCCCTCATCTCGGCTCACCACTTCTTCTGCTTTTCCCATCATTGTAGCGTAGCCATCTACCTCCAGCTTGTAGAGATTCTTAACTCGAATCCCTATCCTCTTGGTTTGACCCATTGTTTTATGTCGCAGGAAAGCTTTTCCATCGCTAAAAACAACGTCATAACCTCTATCTTCCAACATTGCGACCGAGACCAAGTTCTTCTTCAGACCTGGAACATGCATAACATCTTTCAGCAGAAATGGATTACCTGAATCCCTCTCAAAGGTAATGGTCCCAATGCTAGTCGCACTGTATCGACCATCGTCGCCGATCTCTATATGCATTTGAAGGTCCTTCTCCTCCAAGTCACTAAACAACTCCTTGTCTCCCGTCATATGGAAAGACGCACCACTATCAAGATACCACACCGATCCCATTATGCTTGAAACCAAGCATGCGATCAAGGAGAAATCAAGTTCAAATTGTGAGGCTAAGGCCTCTCCAGCTGCAGCTCCAACAACCTTCTTGTTCTTCTTCTTCTGTGGGTAGTTAGTGGCGAAATGCCCATGTTCGTGACAGTGAAAACACTTCACCTTGGAAAAATCCCGCTTCTTGCCTTTAGCTTCGGATTTTGAAGGGAATTTCTTCTCATTCCCTTTCCTTGATTTTTCATCCAAAGTGCAATTCTCTTCATCTTCATTCTTTGTTGAAGAGCCATCCCTGGTACTTCGCCTTATCTCCTCCTACACAAGATCCGGCCAAAGTCACTCCCAACTCGGCAGTTTCTCCCGTCCATTGATAGAGTCTTTGTAGCTATGCCAACTCTTCGGAAGCCCAAGGAGAGCCAAGCTCACCAAGTCTTCATCATCAACAGTAATACCCACACTTTCCGGTTCATCCCTACAGTGGACAAACTTCGTGAGATATTTTGGAATACTGGTGGCCTTCTCCATTTTTATTTTTCTGAGCTTATCTTTCAGCGCCAAATTCCTCTGGTCGCTGTTGCTTTGGAACAAATCTGTCAAAGCCTTCCACATTGAAAATTAAGTGGCTTTCCCGTGAAGGCTCGACACAATATGGTCCTTCACACCTTCCAACAAAATTCTTCTTTTCTTTGCTATCTTCTTTTTCCATGGGTCAAGTAATGTAGCTGTAGAAATTTGAATAGTAGATGAGTTATTCACCGAGATTATCCTGATTACACACTATTTGAGCTTCATGCATAATACATAACCTCTTCTACCATTGATCATCAATTTGCGGAATTAAAAACAATCACATGCGCACATTGAAAACATTAATCATTCACACATATCAACATAGTATGTAATGGGAAAGATTAAAGCTGAAAACCCCAACTATCTGTATATTATATATGTCATAGATATTCTGCAACAATCATAATACAAAGCTCCTCACAAGCTCTCAGTAAAATCTCCAATTGCTACACACTAATCAAGCTAGATCTAGCAAAACACATGCTCCAATCTCTGCCACTTGATAGCCTGCCTCTACTGCACAATCCCTGCTGAAGAATAGCTCTTGATGAGTTCAAAAACCCTAAACCTTGCCTGCCAAGAGATAAAGGCATCTCTAATAGTGCAAAAATACCATGCAACAATATAGTCACAACTGATAGTCACACTGCTCTTTCACCTACCTCTTCACTGGTCTCCACTGAAACTGTCCATGCACTGTAGTTAACCGATGTATTCTTTAGTTGATTAATGAGTTAATAATTATTGAATTAATTAATAATTAATTCACACCACTCTCACTAGTGTATCAATCAGTTAGACTAGATACAACTAGCTCAACTATGTTTAACTCAGTTAAACTGAACACAAATCCATCAACTACCTCAATAACTCCACCAAACTCTGTCACACGAGTTCTAACTGAAGTATCCATGCAATAGCTCCACTTAACCTTTAGGAATTGCGTAATTCCTTCTATCATCTTCTGTGCCACATCTGTGCACTTAACTGAAGTGCTCCAAGAGAATAAGATAATGTTTATAGTCCAAATATTATTAAGAGTTAATATTCGACATATCTATTTTTAGACTGGAAATCTAAAAATAGAATCCGCCCAATATGTCTAAAAATAGAAGTCCATCTATTTTTAAAACTTGACCAACCATCCACAAATAGCATCCTGCAACTCATAGAATATGATCGACATGTCTAAAAATAGACTTTGCGACAAAAATCACCTGTGTGCGCCCCACCTAGTTTAGGTGATTATTTTCCAACTAGGATCAGGAATGATGTTTCACGTACGTTCTCCTTCACTATTTACAATCTTCAACACTCCCTCTCATCACAGTGTGTATAAGAACAGTCTTTTGCATGCGACATGCAACTCCATGCATTCGCCCGCAACCTCATAAGCACCATGCAACTCCATGCATCTTGGCCTAGTATTCTCCGAAACCGACAGGCATGTAGCAACTCAATCAATCTGATGCATCTATCATCAAAGTCTTTGACTTCTGCTAGTACCAACTACACATGTCATCAGGAACCACTGCGCTTTTGAACTCTTGCACCCATGCACTCTACACTTGTTGTCAACTCTAATCCGTGCTCCAGTATCTGACACTATCACTTTGATCTGCCTGCATCAATCCAACTGATCATGCTACTGTTGCTCTATGGGCACCTAGTAGCTAGGTTCAATTCATGAGATCCACACCATCTCATGAATATCGCCTGTAAATTACCCTAGATTAATCATAATATCACCCCGTCTCCTCACCCTGCAGCATAGCCGCATAACTCCCACCGCCCATTTGGCACAAAATTCCTTTCCGCATGAGTGGTTTCTCCCACTCCACATCCTTATCTGCGGGTCGCTCCACATCCCGGAAATTACCCGCCCAGATGAAAACCTCTCCCTCCCTGCTACCACTCATGTCTTTTCTCTTGTACTCAACAGTAGGAAGCTCCAGAGAGGTCCCAACGTCTTCTGAAGTCTGCAGAGATTTTTCACTAAATCCCAACCTCCTGAATTTTCTCAAGGTTTTGTGCCTAAGGAAAACTTTTCCGAGGAAGTGGACAACACTGTTCCTTTATTCTCTAACATTATGTGTTCAAAATTGAATTTTCTTAAAACGGATCATGCACCATCTTAAAGAATGAGTTTACCTGACTCCCTCTGAAAGGTAATGGTACCAATGCCAGTCGCATTGTATTGTCCATTTTCGCCCAACTCAACATGCAACTGGAGATATTTCTACATCAAGTCACTGAAAAGATTCACATCTCCCGTCATGTGAAAGGAAGCACCACTATCAAAATACCACCTTGATCCCAATGCACTAGACACCATTCATGCGATCAATGAGAAGTCTAGCTCAAATTGCGAGGCAAGAGCCTCACTAGCTGCAGCTCCAGCAGCCTGCTTGTTCTTCTTCTTCTATGGAAAATGCGTGGCGAAATACCCATGCTCGTGACAGTGAAAACACTTCACTTTGGACATGTCACGCTCTTTTCCATCCACACCGGATTGAGAAGGATTTTTCTTCCCCTTCCCTTTCCTTGCTTTGGAAGCCAAAGTGCAATCCTCTTCATCATCATTCTTTGATGAAGAGCCATCCTTGGTATCCTCGCCTTATCTCCTCCTGCACAAGATCCGACCAAAGTCACTCCCATCCTGTAAATTTCTCCCGACCATTGACTGAGTCCTGATAGGAATGCCAACTCTTCGGAAGCCCAAGGAGAGCCATGCTCACCAATTCCTCATCATCCACACTAACTCCTACACTCCCAATCTCATCCCTGCAGTGGACAAACTTTGTCAAGTATACCAGAATAGTTTCATTCTTCTCCATTTTTATTTTCCTGAGTTTATCCTTGAGCGCCAACTTCCTCTGGTCGCTCTTTCTTTGGAACAAATCTTTCAAAGCTTTCCACATCAAGAATGGAGAAGATTTACCATGAAGGTTGGACACTATGTGATCCTTCGCATCTTCCAACAGAATCCTTCAACACCTTGCTACCTTCTTTTGCCATGCGTCAAGTACGGCAACATCACTAGAAGTAGGTTTTGGAATTTCTGCATCTATGAACTCTTTCAACCCATTGTCATCCAGCGCCACCTCCATCATGTCCTTCCATGCAATATAATTCGAGCTACCCTCAAGGGCATACTCCAATCGCAATCTGTTGAAAGACATCTCCACTTTGACACCAAGAAATCATTATAGCAATTTCGAATTCCACCAGCACAAAACTCAACTGCTTCAATGCTTTGCAATTGCTCCAATGATCAATATCACTCCGATACCATGTATAAATTTGAATAACTAATATTTTATCCATCGATATTCTCCTGATCACACACTATTTTATCATTGATCATTACATGCAGAAATAAAATCAATTGCATGCACACATTAGAACCATAAAAATTCACACATATGAACACAGTAATTTATGGGAAAGCTTAAAGCTGAAAACCTCAAATATTTGTATATTATATGTCATAGAGACCATGTAACAATCATCATACAAATATCCTCACAAGCTCTCAGTACAATCTCCAATTTCTACACACTAATCAAGCTAGATCTAGCAAAACACATGCTCCAATATTTGCCACCTAATAGCCTGCCTCTACTACGCAATCCCTATTGAAGAATAGCTCTTGATGAGTTTGAATTACCCCAGCCTTTCTCACACAGTCTTTAAAGGCATCTCTACTAGTGTTGGATGCAAACCATGCATCACTTATAGTCACAACTGATAGTCACACTACTCTTTCACCTATCTCTCCACTGGTCTCCACTGAAACTGTCCATGCACTGAAGTTAACTGATGTATTCTTTAGTTGATTAATGAGTTTATAATTATTGAATTAGTTAATAATTAATTCACACCACTCTCACTAGTGTATCAATCAGTTAGACTAGATACAACTAGCTCAACTATGTTTAACTTAGTTAAACTGAACACAACTCCATTAACTTCCTCAATCAACTCCACCAAACTCTCTCACATGAGTTCTAATTGAAGTATCCATGCAATATTCTCTTTTTAACCCTTGGGAATAGCGTAATTCCTTCTATCAGCTCCTGTGCCACATCTGTGCACTTAACTGAAGTGCTCCAAGAGAATAAGATAATGTTTATAGTCCAAATATTATTAAGAGCTAATAATATTCGACATATCTATTTTTAGAATGGAAATCTAAAAATAGAATCCGCCCAATATGTCTAAAAATAGAAGTCCATCTATTTTTACAACTTGACCAACCATCCACAAATAGCATCCTGCAACTCATAGAATATGATCGACATGTCTAAAAATAGACTTTGCGACAAAAATCACCTGTGTGCGCCCCTCCTAGTTTAGGTGATTATTTTCCAACTAGGATCAGAAATGATGTTTCAGGATGCCTCCTTCACTATTTCTTGTTGCAATCTTCAACATTAGCATCGCTAGATCCCGGCTTAGGAACATCGCTATCAATGAAATCCTTTAGTCCATTATCCTCTAGCACCGTCTCCATCCTATCCTTCCAGGCTATGTAATTCGAGCTCCCATCAAGGGCATACTCCAACCACAACCCATTGAAATACATTTCAATGTATACTCAACTGTCGCACTAATAATTTTATGTAGCAAATTCGAATTGTCCACCAGCACAAACTCAACAATTCTTCATAATTGCAATCTTCAAGAATTAACACTGTTCCGATACCATGTAAAAATTATATACAAGATGCATCTATATATCCATATTCTCTTGATCTAACAATATTTATCTTCTTTCTAAATACAAAATCCTTCCACTGTTAATATTTTGAGGAAATTAAAATCAATTGCAAACACATGAAGCAATAAAAACAATCGCACATAACATAGTTGTTTAACGGGAAAGCCTGAAGTTGAAAACCACAACTATCATATATTATGTATCATGGAGATCATGTAACAATATCATACAAATCTTATTACATCAAGCTCTCAGTACAATCAATCATCACACACTAATCAAAAGAAATCTGCAAATCCATGCACCGATTTCTCGCCACCTGATAGCCTGCGTCCACTGCGCAATCCCTACTGAAGAATAGCTATGAATGAATTCAAATTACCCTTGCCTTGAATACGTAATCCTCATTGGAAACTCCAATGTGTGTGTGGTGCAATCAATGCATCACTATAGTCACAACAGATAGTCCATCTTTCCCTTTCACCTATCCCTCCACTGGGTCTCCACTGGAACTGACATGCATTGTAGTTAACTGTTGTATTGTTGAGTTGATTAATGAGTTATTATTTGTGAATTAATTAACTAATTAATTCACTCCACTCTCACTAGAGTATCATTCAATTAGACTAGATACAACTAGCTCAACTGAGTTTAACTCCATTAACTGAGTTAAACTGAATAACAACTCCATGAACTACTCTTCCAACTCTGTCATAACTTTTCCACTTCAGTTCTAACTAAGTCCTCCATGCATGAAGCACCAATAAACCCTAGGAATTGCGTAATTACTTCAGCCCACTGATTTGAAAAATCTGTGCACTGAAATTAAGTGTTACAAGAGAATAAGTTGATGTTTATTGTCGGATTATTATTAAGAGCTAATAATAATCGACACTTCTATTTTTAGATCGATGATCTATAAATAGACTTCGCCCAATATTCTAAAAATAGAATTTCATCTATTTTTCCTACTTGACCAACCATCCACAAATAGTATCCTGCAACTTCTGAAATATGATCACCATGTTTAAAAATAGACTTGCATCTAAAAATAGCCTGCAAGCCCACTTAGTGAAGGCGACTCATTTTCACTAAACTCATCATCTTGTTGAATCTTAACAGCAATCAGGGGTGCAACTTGAGCCTTGAGACTGTGTAATGCATAGTACAAGCTGGGATGAGGAAGAAAACTATGCAGTTTGGGAGCTTAGGATGACAAGATGAGGGGACAGGAGCTAGATCAACTTATTGTGCAGTTCTAAAGGATAGATGAGCCTAGGTGACTGCACAATTGTGTAGTTCAATAACTTAGGGCTGAGGCTTGAGCCTTTAGACTGCGTAGTGCACAGTCCACGCTGGACCGAGGGAGAAAACTATGCAATTCTGGGATACAATGAGGCAGGCTGAGGGGATGGACATTGAATGAAAACACTACATAGTTCCAGGAGACAAGGGATGTTGGGATATTGCGCATAGTTCAAAATCTTAGGGAATGATCTTGTATCTTGTGATTGCAGTGCGCATTTAGGGCTAGGATGGGAGAAAGGATTGGGCAATTTTGGAGGTCATGGCTGGAGCTTATGCACAGAAACTGTGCAATGCAATAGTCTCGGGAGGCACGAACTACGAGTTACGCAGTGCCAAGGGGGAAGATCACAACTAGAGGACTGAAACTACATAGTGCCCAGTTCAAGGAGGCCAGGTGAAGCTAGGTTGGTTGGTCGGGAAGCCTTTCCAAAAATGGTTGTGTGGGATCGACAAGACTGATATGAATAGTGATAAAACTTCGAATACGATCACACACTTAGAATACTTGACGACACAACAAAACAAACCATCTATGGCACATGAACAATGCATTTCCCACTGTGTGACCACTTTACGATAGGTGCGACACTTAAGATACACTTTACACCGACCATGGCGACACTTGTGCGACAATGCTTAAAACTTTTGGAATGAGCGTGACTAATGTTTACATGGTTATACCAACTCATTCACATGGAGACAACCCCTTGAAACCACCAGAACAAGAATTCATACATCGTGCGGTAACTAACATGCGAAAAAGACGACAACTGCTAAAGTGCGAACGACTCTTGCGATATGTAAACGACAGTGAAAGTAACACATGGCAGAGGAAAGATAACATGAAAACGACATTAATTAGAGTGAAATAAAGTGAAAGTGACAGCCAAAAACATGAAAGTGACCCTCATGAAAAAAAAGGTGTGTGGAAGCGACAATTTTCAAAACTCACCGAAAGAGGATTACAAACACAATCATAATGTGAGAAACTGTCGTTATCAATGTGCACTGACTGTTGACATGGATTGGGCATCACAAAAACACAGTCTTTATGGAACGTGCTATGCTTGTCCAAGCTTGCGTAAAAGAATGCGCTCATGAACTTGTTACAAATTTAGCATGTGTGAGGAAGTGAATTTGAAACTTTTGATCCAGGAAGGGAGCTCAAAAGCATTAGTTGCCCAAGAAGTGACAATGGAACGAACGATTGCAAGATCTAAACCAAGCTCCAAAATTCAAGTGCAGACAAAATTTTGGAGGGTGTTTGTCGCAGCGACAACAGGGGTGGATATGGTTTTCTCCAGGAATCCCTCGATAGGTGGGTGGAGACAGGAAGATTATTCAAATATCATTGCAGAAGGGACCTAAACAACATCAATATTCAATAAAAGGGACCTGAATCAATATCATAAGCAAAAACATGAAAGAAAAAATAAGTGTCTACATTCCATCAGAATTTATCTTTGAAGAACCATCATTATGATCATGAGGAAATCATCAACCATCAACCAATATTTTGATAAAAGGACATCATCAACCAGTATTGACATCAAGGTATTTTGTGAGAGCACAAGTACAGTAAGTGTAAAAAAAAAATTGCTCTTAAAATCTCTTGATTTTTATTTATTTTTTATAGAAATTGTTAAAACTAATTTAACTTGATATGCATCCCATTAACTTACCACTTTAATTTTTTCTTACCTATATCCTACCTACATTCCACATAAAACAAAACATTATCTTCATTATCCTACCCATCGTAATCATATTTCATTCATTATAAGCCTATTATTTCCTACAAAATTCCTATTCATTATCCTTTCCTACATTAACCCCATTCCTATTCTTCATTCCATATACCTCTACATTAATCCCAAACATTTTATAATCATTTTTATCAAAAATAAAGGACTCAATATTTTTCCCTTAAAGAATTTTGGTTGACCTACAAAACCACACAAAGTTAGTGACATAATGGAAAAAAATGATTTTAAAATGACTTATCCTATGGTCATTTTAAAATAAATTAAGCGATAAGAATATAATGACAAAACCTGAGGTATGAGCACAATATGAAAACATGTAATATGACAAAGCCTTAAGTGTGAAAATAAAAACAAAATGCAATGCAACGAAGGTTGAAAAGACACGAGAATTATTATGCATATAAACCAAGGTGTGGACATGCAACGTAATGAAGGCAATCTTGAATGAAAAATGAAACTGCAAGGAACGTGGGGATGTGGTGTTACGGTGACAAAATGTGTATGAACACCGTGGAAGAAGGACAATGTATAAGACAGAAGAATGCATCGACGGGGTTACATGAGTCAGAAGGTGAGTTGGCATGGTAAAACGGTCAAACGCATTCAAAACGTAGTGTACTTGTGAAGCTTTGTGTTAAGTCTTCACCATTTAAAAAAAACCTGAGCTCTGTATCACGCTTTCCTTCCACCATCATAGAAATATTTAAGCTTAGTAATAGGAGGTTAATGTTGTGCAGTGCATATGCATGCATATAGCACCTCGTGAAAGGAGGAATAAGAGAGAAAACACGGAAATTGAAGAGAGGGGTCACATAAAATAGAGAAGCTAGAACTGAGAAAGAGAAGCATAAGAAACATATGAGGAAGCTATGGAGAAATAGGAAAGAAGTGCATTGGTTTTAACGAATATTGAAGGTCGAGATCTCTTGTTCGCCGAGTTGATTGAGCGCTCCTACAAACTCCAAAATTTTTGTAAAGTGAACAGGTAAGGATCGATTCCGGATTTTCTTCACCGCTGAATGAATTTTAGGGATAGTGAAGGTCAGGATTATGTTTAAGATGTGTTGTTGAACAATGAGTCAAACTCAAATTATAAATTTGGGTCTTTTCCACCATTAAACCCGACTCTTCCACCTATGAAATATGTGAATCTTTAGATGTTGGAGAGGAGTTTTAACTGGAGTAGCATTGTGTAAACACAGGAGCATGAGTATTAATTCATAGATATCTCTGAGATTGCTTCAGATCAGGTAACCGAGTTCGAAATCATCCATACATATCCACGAAGTTGTCACATGTTAAAAAAAAAGAAAAGCTCAATATTTTTACATAGTGTGTGATTTTCGTAAAACACAGTGAGCTATTTCTTCTTGTTCTCATACAAACAATGATAAAATTTGTTTCAATTTAAAATGCATAGTGAGAATTTATGTTTGTAGAAGAGGGATTGAGCATGAATTCATGAGAAATAGGACACTGTAAGATTATTTTTGTTGATTCTTACAAGTGAATTTCATTTGAGAGGCAGAGAATTCATTTCGACACCAAAAATTGAGAAGGAATTTTTTGAGATTTTGGTAAAACAAAGATTTGAAAAATGGGTGATAGAGCAATAAAAAAATTTGAACAATTTATATATATAAAGAAAATTTATATATATATATATAAAGAATTTTTTATGATATTTATATATAAAGAAAATTTGTTTTTATAAGTTTTTGAGAAAGCAGTGGACTCATTCTTGCAGAAGAACAAAGGATTGGAGAAGATTCACAAGTCAAATAATTTCATTTCTTTTGAGGAGCTTCAAAGAAGAGTTAAGCGTAATTGTCATGAATAAAATGCATGAATAAATTGACAAAGATATATATATATATATATATATATATATATATATATATATATATATATATATATATATATGCATTAATTTTTATTTATGATGATAATGTTGATGGTACAAGGGTATATAAATTGGTATACAGAGCACATGGCCACCAGAATAGTTCCAAATGAATTCGAGATAGAGAATTGGGAGAAGGAAACTATATAAAAACTATATCATACAAGATTGATAGGGTTCCTACAAAAAATTAATGGGCACAATGAAAGTATCATTAAAGAATTCATAAAAAATTATGGACAAGAACAAACAATGGTGGGTAACCTATCTATTCCATTAAGCCCAAAATTCATTTCACAAGTTCTAGATATTCCACTTTCAGGAGAACAATACCATAAAGGCCTACATTTCAAAGACAAAGGGTGGACTTTATTCTTGGAAAAACATAGTAAATGATCATTTGATAGGACAAAGGGCTTCCCAAGGGAGTGGTTTCAATGAACCATGGGCATAATTGGTATTAGTCATACAGAGATCTTTCACATGTGATACTAGGTACAGTGTAGTACATCTTTACCATATCAGACTACTCCAACACATAAAGGGAGAAGTAAAGATAAATCTACCATACTTCTTCTCCAAGGACTTGGTAAAAATGATAGAGAGTGTGAAAAATGAGACTAAAACCAAAGAAAAACAGATCTACCACCAGGGGCTTATTAAAATTCTTGTAGAACATCAAGTGAAAAGCAAGGGTTTAGTGTGGAAGGAGTTTTTAGCCCAACATCATTTTGAGGAACAAGTAATAGAGGAGAAATTGAAGCCAGTTCACGAGACAAGAAGCATAATGAACTCTCCCTTCTATCCTAGGACTAGGTCCAAGAAATAACATGATATTATCATGGTTGAGAAGGAAACATCTTTTCTATCTATTCCGAGGAGGCACAGGAGGAAAAGTCAAGAAGAAACAAGTAGCAAAGAAAAAGATCTTGAAGTACAAGTTGTTAAACCACCTCCCATAGCAAAATAAATTGATGAAATAATTGATAAAATTCAAAAAGAAGTCTATGAGGAACCTTTGGAGAAGGATTCATACTTTGAAAATGTTGAATTAGGAGCCACCTCATTTTCCAAAGATACAAGGGAAGAGGAAAGAGAGCTTCACCTTAACAAGATAAAAGAGCTAACAGAGAAATTGGAGGTCAACAAAATTCTAGAAAGGAATTTGAAAAAGGAAAACAACATGTACAAGAAAAATAATGAAAACCTGATCAAAGAAAATGAAAATTTGAATGAGAAAATTGGGAAATTAGAAACAAAGAACACTCTCATTTCCAAGCAAGCTTATAGGTGGCTTAATGACAAAAACACATGGAAGTACAAGTATGAGAGACAAAAGGTCATGGCTAAAATTTACAAGGAATAAAAGTACAAAGGAATTGATTATATTCTACAAGAAACACAACAAGAGGCATCAGGATCAGGAACAGTGAGTACATCATAACTCAGAAGGTCAAAAAGGAGAAAGCAAGCATGTCTGGGAGATGTTGGCCCTCATTTTTGATCAAATTTTCCTTATTAAATACACATAATTTCCATTATATCCAACCATATACCATCCATACATACCTTATTTTGACCAATTTATGCATATTTAGGTAAATAAATTATGTTTTTCAATTTTTAGATATTTTTACAAAACTTGGGTTTTAAGTGCATTTTTGGACAAAACTAAAATTTCCCATAATGGCTCCATTGAAGTCATACTTGCAGGACACTTGGGCATGAGATGAGCACATATTTAGAAAGCTTGGGAACCAAGGATGGATGTGTACCTATTGGTTCAGTCAAACTAAGCTAAAACAGACCCAGTCAAAGCTGGTCAAACATGACCCGTCGTTCAGAAAATCCCTATGAAATAGGCCAAAATTAGTATTTTGTGGGATTTTACAGATTTTGTGTGATTGGATGGATGATTTCGACCAATATAGATGGGATTAGGATAGATATGTCTCTTAGAGACATTTTAGTCAAGTTTTTTAAATATTTTTCTATTTAAGCTAAGAATATTGAAGGCATGAACATGAAGAATTTGTATGATTTCATTTTAAGATTTCTGAATATTGTGAGTTAATTGGAGAAACCAATTATATCTTCTTTCTTATGTTCAATGTGATGAATGATTGATTGAGTTTCAGTAGTTGAGAAGTTCTTTTAGTGTCAAGGCAAGGGTGGAGGGCCCCCACATCGAGCTAAGTACACTTTTTGGTTAATTTAGCTGAAATTTCATAAACATGTTTTGCTTCATGTTTACTCAGTTATTTACATGTATGGAAATTTCTTATGTTTTCTGATGAATCTTAGTTTTAATTCTAATCTGCATATGAAGGGTCAAACAAGATTTTTAGTAAATTTTTCCTTCTATCTCATCAAAGAATAGTAACTAGAATTCATCTTCCTTTCGTTTGTTTAAGTTATTTTCTAAATTTCCAGTTTTCATACAATGGTATTAATGATGAATAAACTTATAAAGAAGGACAACATGGACCTCCTAAGTTAGGAGCCTCTTCTCTTATTATTTTATTCATCATAAGCTATTGTTCATCAGTTATTTTGATTTATGTTCATGAAGTAGTATTGTAGATAAGGTCAACCTGGTTCTCTTAAGTTAGGAGCCTCTTGTCCTACTTATTACATATTGAATTAAAAATTACTTAGTTAAATTTTATATTTGTAATATGCATTTCTTTCAAGTTCTATAATTTGTCTTCTGAAATTGACTGTAGTTGAAATCGATATATTTTGGACATGCTTCCAAGTTTTACAAACCCGGATTGATAATTAAATACTTGTGTTAGTTTACCTAGTAAATTGACCCAACAGTGCTATGCTTGTCTGAATGCGCTCATGAACTTGTTACAAACTGAGCATGTGTGAGGAAGTGACTTTGAAACTTTTTATCCAAGAAGGGAGCTCAAAAGAATTAGTTTCCCAAGAAGTGACTATGGAACAAACGATCACAAGATCCACAACAAGCTCCAAAATTCAAGTGTAGACGAAATTTTGGAGGGTGTTTGTCGCAGCGACAACAGGGGTGGAGATGGTTTTCTCTGGGAATCCCTCAATAGGTGGGTGGAGACAGGAAAATTCCTCAACGTATGGTGAAGAAATTCTAAGGCATCGAAGCTTGGTTTGGTATTTCTATCTCAGGACCGGTTTAGGTGAGATCACAATAGTTTGAGGGTGGAGGTGGTTTAATCTATGGATTCCCTTGGTTTTTATGACTTGGTTTATTCCATGAGATCCCAAATTCATACTTGGAATATTGCATGGGGGTTATTGGATGAATTAAAGATTTGGTTCAGCTCAATCTATGGTCGGGTGGTACGTGGAAGTCCCTGACTTGGTTGGATTTTGCATATGTTAATAAAAGTTATATTCCTATTGTGATTCATGAGTAATTGTACTTATTATTATGATGATTTGATGGTTTTGATTGGAATTGGTCTAGAGAATAACCTAGAAAAGTGGCTCAGATCTGCGGATTGCAGGCACAAAATTGGAGATTTTAGGTCATAACCGCATGGAGCAAGGCTTATGAGTGTTGTTGGAGCCTCAAAAACGCATGTAGGTAGTGTCAAGGGTGTGGTTATAGGTATATGTGAGAGAAAAAGGGTTCCATTTTAGGGAATGGTTACCTGGGGTTGTTGTTCAGCCTCTGAGTGGTTTTTCGTTTTTGAGGAAGGTCAGTAAGTCTCAGTTTTAGGCCCGACTTCCTTAATTATAATTAGGATTTTGAGTCATGTCATAGTAGCACTCCGATTCACATTTACCGAGAGGACTTGTAGAAGTGGGTAAATATGGAGAGTGGCATGTTACAAATTTTTATCAGATCTTCCAGGTTCAAATAATTAGACTGGATGGGCAAGATATGGTTTTTATGCATGCATATTAGTTGCATGCATGCATTGCAGTGGCTATGGCTTTCATTTATTTAGCCGGTGTTAAAATTTGTGGAATCATGCATGGTGATGGAGATGAAGTCAATAGGTTGATATGTTGGTTTACCTAACATGGTATGTTCGTAGGAAGAAGAGGATAGGAGATTATGAGAAAAATTGTGGATTACAGTTCACTTGACTCTCTTTATAGATCAATTGAGCATCATGGGGGAGAGTATTCTCCTGACATAGCTGATACCTTGAAAATTATAAAGGCAAAAATTAGGGGTTGCAAGGCAGATAATGACAGGATAATTCAGTCATAGGAAAGACTTTCCAGGGTTCAGGAAAAGAAAGTTGAGGTCAATGTAGTGATCCTTCAGAGCTTATCAGATTTGCAGAGACAGGGACAACCAACAATCAGTTATGGAAAGGAGGAAAGGAATAATGGGGCATATGGTAGTAGGTCTCGATTAGGGCACAAGTTGGACATGAATGACACGAGCAGAGGTGGCAGATGGTTGGATACACTTAACTAGAGAGGTAGTGGTTATGGGTTACACTTAACTACATTAGATTTAGAGCTAGAGAAACATGAATATGTAGAAGTATGGTTTCTTAGGATGAAGAATTTCTTTGAGTTGCATGACTATATAGAGAACATGAAAGGCATGGTTGTCATTTTTAGTCTCAAGGGAAAGGCATATATCTGGTGAGAAGATGTGAAGCGTTTTATAGGAATCATGATAGAGGAGTTGAGTTGGCATGAGTTTCAGAGACTCTTGAGGAAAAAGTTTTTTTTTTTTTTTTTTTTTTTTTAGAGATATTTTTATGGAAAGGATAAGGAGTTTTATGAGTTGAAAATGACAAATGAAGAGTAAATGACTAATTTTACGGACTTGTTGAGGTATGTGTCTTAACTCAAGGATGAGAAGATGAAGGTTCAAAGGTTCATGGGTGGAATAACATTAGCATTCAATGATTAGATTGAGTATGATGAGCCTCAATCATTGGAGGAAGTCATTGGGAAGTTGAAGCACTATTATGAGCAGTCAAAACGCAAGAATGAGACTAAGTGGGATTTGAAGAGAATGATAAATCTAAGGGAAAACGAGCCCTGAAGTGTGAAATACCTCAAGATGTAGGTGAGAGAGAATGTGGCTCCTTACAAGAAGCTTAACACAATTGAGAAGGGACATCGACTTCAACCTGGAGATCAACATAATAAGGGTAGTGGGAGAGAACCATTGAAGTGTTGGATTTGTGACAAAGATCATCGCAAGAAGGATTGTCCATTGTACTAGGGTGGCATACCTCAAATCTACAGTGCTCATGAGGCGCAGAAAATTGGGGATTTTGGTTAGAGCATTCCTCAGATTTATGCGACACTTGATAACAGGCAGGCATATCATCAGGCATCCATTATTGAGATGGGAGGTAAGCTATGTGATCAAATTGTTTCCATTTTAATTTATCCTGGATATAATTATAGTTATGTTAGTCCTGACCTGGTGGATAAGTGTGGCTTGAGTAAATATTTTCATGCAGAAACTTGGTTGGTGTAGTTGGCTACAGGGACCAAAAAAAGAGTTCATCATTGGGTTGAGCTTGTGCGTTTGAGCTTAATGGTATGCCTACATCAACACATCTAAATGTGATTACTTTGGGTTCCTATGATATGCTTTTCGGTATGGATTGGTTTTTCACTCATAGGAATAAGGCAGATTATTATGAGAAGGATATTGAGTTCTTGGATGATGATAGAGAGAAGAGAATATTGCAGGGAAAGAATGAGCCTACATCAGTGAGGATGGTTACAACTATGCAGGCTAAGTGTAGTTGTAGGAAAGGGTGTGTATTATTTGCAGTGCATGTTTCGAGTTACAAGGGGAAGGATGTTGAGGATTATGAAGTCTTGAAGGGGTATTCTGTCTTGCATAAGTTTTAGGATGTGTTTCCAATAGAGATTTTAGAGTTACTTCCTCATAGGGAAGTGTATTTCTATATTGAGTTGGTACGAGGAGAAACACCAGCATCAAAGGCACCTTACAGGATGAGAACTCTAGAGTTGATAGAATTGAAGTTGCAGCTTAAAGAGATGCTTGATAAAGGATACACAAGGCCAAATGTGTTGCCTTGGGGCGCACCATTGTTGTTTGTGAAGAATAAGGACGATACACTTGGGTCGTGCATTAATTACAGGAATCTAAATAAAGTGACTATCAAGAATAGGTGTCTATTTTCGTAGATTGATGACTTGTTTGATCAGTTGAAGGGAGAAGCAGTGTTCTCATCAGGTATGCATACAAGAAGAGAACATCTATAAGATCGCATTCTGTACTAGGTATGGCCATTATGAGTTTGTGGTATTTTTTTTTGGTCTTACTAATCCTACAACTACTTTCATGTGTTTGATGAATAATGTGTTGTGTCCTTATGTGGACAAGTTTGTGATAATGTTCATTGATGATATATTGATATATTCTAAGAATGAGGAAGAGCATGCAAAACGCCTGGTAGAAAATTTAAGATTGTTGAGAGAGCATCAATTATATGCCAAGCTTATCATGTGTAGTTTCTTTCAGACTAAAGTTCACTACTTGGGACATGTTGTTTCCAAGGAAGGTATAGTAGTGGACTTGGAAAAGATCAGAGCTATCATGGAGTGGGAAAATCCTAGGAATGTGGATGAGGTCAAATCATTCATGGGACTAGAAAGTTATTATAGACAGTTCAACAAGAACTTCTTACAGATTTCCTATCCTATTAAATCTTTGCAGAAGAAAGGAAAGATGTTTGAATGGAATGAGGAGTGTGTAGCTAAATTTGAGCAGTTGAAGCATTTGATTATGAATTCTCTAGTATTGAATATTGTAGATCCACATAAGGAGTTCATGGTATGTACAAATTCTTGTAATATTTAGAGGATTGGGTGGAGTCTTAATGTAGGAAGGGCAAGTGTTATGCCATGAGTCAAGGAAGTTGAATGAGCACGAGTAGAACTATGTGACTCATGATATCGAGTTGGAAGTGATCATTCATGCCTTGAATATGTGGAGACATTATCTTCTTGGCAGGAGGTTTATTCCAATGAGTGATCATAGTGGAATCAGGTACTTGTTTGACCAACTTAATTTAAATGCTAGGCAAGCTAGATGGTTAGCTACTCTTAGTAAGTTTGACTTTAAGGTCAGGTACATTAGGGGAAAGGAGAACAAGGTTGTAGATGCTCTTAGTAGGAGAGTGTAGGTGAATCACATTGCAACAATTAGTTCTTATGGGACAGACTTGCGAGAGCGGATCTTGTAGGCAGGACAATGTGATGATAGGCATCAACAATTGAGGAATATGTTACAGCAACAGGGTGAAGGTGAGAGGGATGAGGAATATCATATCACAACAAATGGCTTAGCCAGACTCAGGAACATGATTTATGTGCCAGATGACAACGAGCTCAAGAATATTATCTTGAGGGGATTTCATGTCAAGCCATATTCAAGTCACCCGGGATATTAGAAGAAACTGACAACAATTAGTAATTTCTATCATTGGCCGAACTTGAAGAAAGAGGTGAATGATTCTGTTGCTAGATGTTTGGACTGTTAGTAGGTAAAAGCAGAATGTAAGCATCCAAGTGGTTTATTTCACCCGGTTTTGATTCCATAGTGGAAATGGGAGGTCATTTACATGGAATTTATTACAAGTTTGTAGAGGAAATTGAAGCAATACGATTCCATCATGGTTGTGGTTGACAGGTCAATTAAGGCATCTCACTTCATTGCAGTTAAGTCTATTAATTCAGCTAGTGAGGTAGCTCAGATGTTCATCAGGGAGATAGTGATGTTTCATGGTGTTCCTATGAAGATAATATGAGACAAAGATGCCAAGTTCAATTCCAGGTTTTGGAAGGAGTTGTTTGCAGGTTTGTGGACAGATTTGGCTTTCAATACGAATTATCATCCACAGAAAAATGGAAAAATAGAGAGGGTTAGTAAGATTCTTGAGGATATGTTGAGGATGCATGTCATGCATCGACAGAGGAAGTGGGAGGAGTATATTCCATTGGTGGAATTTGCTTATAATAATGGGTATCAAGAGTCCTTGAAGATGAGTCTATTTGAGGTTCTTTATGGGTGGAGTTTTAATACTCTTATCAGTTGGAGTGATCCAATGAACAGGGTGCTGATTTGACTAGATATGTTGGCAGATATGGAACAAGAAATGTAGGTTATTAAAAGGAATTTAAACGCAACACAAGACATGAAGAATAACTATGAAGATAAACACAAGGAATTTAAGGAGTTTCAATTTAGGAAGCATGTGTACTTGCACATCAATCCTAAGAAGAGATCCTTGAGGATTGGATCATGTGCCAAGCTGGCACCTCAATATTGTAGTCCTTTTGAGATCCTTGAGAGGATTGGACCAGTGGCCTACATACTTGCACTCCCTCTGACAGTGAAATTCAATGATGTTTTCCATGTTTCATTACTTAAGAGATATATGCAAGATGTTGATCATGAGAATTCCAACGAGAACCACAATGCATATTGCAGCTGAAACAACTCATGCTCTAGAACGAGAAATTGAACAAGTTAAAGTGTAGTGGAAGCACTTTGGGCCCGATGAAGCTACATGGGAGATGGTTGATCAAATGCAGACTTTATATCCTTCATTGTTTGTTGGTCCAAGCAAATGAGTTTTCGCGGTTTTATGGTCATAGGTGTCATAAAACACCAAGGACGGTGTTCCCCTAAGGGGGAGGGGTTTGTAACAACCTCGGGTTAAAGTTCATGTAATATAAGTAAAAAAGGCAAAATAAGACCACAGTCACATAACACATATTCCAAGTTGAATGTTGGGAAACACACTATAGTGGGCATCACTTTTTGTTTATTAATGGCTATGGAATTTGGCAAAGGTAAAGAGGCAATAATTGGCACTTGTTTATGAAAATAAAGGAAAATAGGAGAAAAGGAAGGTGAAGGGACACATATTGGCATGCTAAGGAAAATATAGTAGAAATGAAGGAAAATGAAGAAAAAGGAGACATTAATAATAAAAAGGCATCAAAGGATCAATACACATCTTTTTTCAGTTTTAGCTTGGGTTAAGTGAGAAAGATAGAGAGAGAGAGAGAGAGAGAGAGAGCACCAAGAGAAGAAAACAAGCAAGGAAGGTGTTAGTGTCAAGTTCAAATTTTGTCATTTCAGTGAGTCTTCAAGTAAAATTTGGTGTCAAGTTCAAGCATGCTCTTACAAAGTGATTTTAAGGTGTCAAGTTCAAATTTTGTCATTTCAGTGAGTCTTCAAGTAAAATTTGGTCACTAGGTATTAGGTCTAGGGTTTGATTTTACTCCTTTAAAAGTTGTCCAAATGTCGGTCCATGTCACCATTCAGATGAGTGTACCATCATTCAGAGGGTTTTCATCATCATGTCAGGTTCCAATGGGTCATTTTACACCTTGTTCATGCTTCAGTTGTGCCTAGGTAAGGTTCATTTCCCTCTCCTAGGGTTTTGAAGGTAATTTCTCTTGGATGGTCAAATCATCAGCAAAAATGGTATCCTGATGTTCATACACCTTCCCCTATCCTTAATGTACCTTATTAAACACTTCCCATCACTGATATCCCCCAAATTCCTCATTTTCGCACAAACCCTAGTTTCTTGCTACAACTTGGCAATTTTCTAGGCTAGGCCTGTGTTTTGCCCTTTTGGACCCCTTCCCCTCACTAAATATCTGAAATTACACTTTCCCCTACTTCCTAACATCCCTCCCTACTTCCCAAAATTTTCTTAAGAATTTAGAAGCCCCTTATCCCCTTCATTTCGCTTCATTTCGACAAATCCCTTGTTCCACACATCAAGATAGGTTTTACTCCAATGATGTTTCCGAGAAATAAAATATGAATTTTGGAAAAATGAGAGAGGTTTTTGTCCAAAATATGCCAAGGAAGAAAAACCTCCTTCATTTTTTACACATGTGTCATGGTTTTGGATAAATGTCAAAAATACAGTCGCCTCAGGAGAATTGATGCACCTCTGAAGTGACCTTGGGAAAATCAAGATTTCTCATAGCTTGGTTTGAAAAATGACTTTTTTGATGAGTCAAATGATAACTAGACACAAATATATTTCCAATGAGATATCATGAGCTCAATTTGGAGTTGATGAAGACCTTCAAAAGTTGGCTGCAACAGCACTCTGCCTTGAGGCAGCCTGATTTTGCTCATTTTGACCAGTCTTGGGAGATTTGATTTTTGACAAGGCAAATGAACTACAAATTGAAAAATTCTAGTTGGTTTGGAAATTATATTAAATATTATTTCCAAAGAGCTATCCCGTGCACAATTTGGACACCGGGAAGGCCTCCAAAAGTCTCCTGCAAAAGGGCGCGACACGTTGGGTTGTGGCGCGACACATTGGGCCGGGAAGCAAGTTTATTGCCATTTCTTCAAAATCTTCAAATCTTCTCGGTCTCTCTTGGTCCAAGTAAGTCAATAAACCTTGTAATTGCAAATGAACATGTGTTTGGTGTTGTTTGTGAGGATTTGAATACTAAAAAATTAAACCCTATTATCTTGTTGGAAGAATGCCCCTTTAAGGTTTTGAAATTGGTTTGGTGTCAATCATTCCCATTTACCCCATCTTGTTAGTCCCTCCTCACTATCTATCTTCTCACAACAGCCCATTTCCCTATTCCCTTGTATCCCTAAATCATTCATTTTCTATCCCATTCCCACTATCCCCATCCCAATTGTAAATTTCCCCAAACCCCAAGGTTATCCCAAGAGATTAAGTGGTTGTCCCTATACTTATCAAATCACAGATTTAAAATGGAAAATTTCACTTGATAATATTCCAAAGACACCAAACTCCTCATATTCACCCAAGACAACATAGACTTTGGAAATCATGGAGACAGATACCTCTTGTGACCGAGATGAAGGAAACACAGTGACTCTACAACCGAATTGCAAGCACTAAGGAGACCAAAAGCTGTTGGAGAAAGCTAAAAAAGAAAATAACATGTTGAGGCACATGGCGAATCATTATTGGGCAAGAAATCATGTTTGCAAGGCACGAATCAAGATCCTGAAGGCTAAGTTGAAGAGGGCATTAAAGCGTCGGAAAAGGCAAGATAGACTTCAAATTTTGGCCGAAGCTTCCTTGGCCCAGCATAGCGCATGATGGAGGACACTCAGCCCAAATTTCAAGAAATTTGGGACACATTTTGTCAATTTTGATTTTTTTTTGGCTTAAGCACAGATTTTCCTGCCCGACGCGTCGCGCCACTTGGCGCGCGCTTATGATTGGGAGCTCCTCTTGGGTAAAACTTTGTATTTTTGGATTTTTCATGAAAATTTATGCATGCCTACCCATTACTTAGAGATTTTGACAAGTTTTGGGTTGCCGGAGGGGTCAACAACACCCTAGAATTGACCTTTCTGCCCATTTTTGGACACACAGGAAGCAGTGTTGGGAAAACTCATTTTTGGAGGGGAAAATGGAAACCAAATTTAGAAATTCCACTTGGGTTGGAAATTATACAGGTAGAGCTTTCCAATGAGCTATCCTGTGCTCAATTTGGACACCAGGAAGGCCTTCAAAATCGGCTCCAAACTGGCGCGACACATAGAGAAATCAGGCGCGACGCATTGGGGATTTTGGCTCAGTTTTCACTCAGTAACTCTGTTTTTCGTCTAGTTTTGGCCAGTTTGACTTTATTACTTCCACATGTAAAAATATTGATGTAATTTGATGTAATTTCATGGATATTGATGTAATTTTGGCAAATTTTTACTCATGAAAGTAGATTCATTCATCAGAAGGTGAATTGCAACTGAATGAATCAGTTTCCTATCTTATAGAGGCAAGCTGTTCCACTGCCTATTTTCCAGTTCTTAGTTTAGATCTTTTTGAAACAGCTCCTAAAATAGTGAGCTCGACCCCTAGAGGCATGGGGATGAGTTATGCTTGTCTATATCTTGTAGTTTTTCAGTCATTTTCAAGGTTGGACACTTGGGATTGCTTTGAGCTTCATTGTACATTTCCTCTCTGCATTTTGGCAAAGGAATAGACCAAGGTTTGCAGCACTCCTTGGGATCCATGTGGCTCTTTGTTTTGATGATGTATTTCTCTCTGTGATTGTAAGTTTACTGATGTTTCATGTGTATCATCTTCCTTCTCATTTATTCTTAAGTTATACAAACAAGTAGTAAAGGTGGAATTCATTATATTTGCAGTTCTCTACCTTGAGTTTTGTTTAATTTTCTATGTTTTCAACTATTTGAAGAGATTCCTGAAAGCCTCTTGCCCTCTTCAACTCCTCACCGATCTGAGCTATCCATTTCATTCAAATTTGAAGTGTCAAAACAATTTCCTTTCTTGCCCCATTCAGCTCTCTGCAAAACTGAACATTTCCCAGACCCAAAATCTTCCCTTCCCTTTGATCCAACAAACACCCTCAAAATCAAATCAAACTCTTTTACATATATACCTAGCCTAAAATCAGCCTTTATTCAAGTCATCTCAAACCTCATTGATCATTTTTTGCGAGATTGACAAGGAGAGAGCCCTCTCCCAATCTGGTAGAGCTAGCTACCAGATTAAGCGTGGTTTGATGTTACCCTAGACTCTGCCTTCCTTCAGCCTAAGGTAGATTTAGGCCATAAAAAAGGAAAAGGAAAGCAAAGGAAAGAAAGGAGTAGGTCGGATCAACGACTTCAACAAGAATATTTTGCAGGTAACAGGTTGCATGTGTGATTTCCTAGTTGAGGTGTGAATACATGGTTCATAATTTGTTTATTTGGTTCATTTGTTGTCATTGACATGGGTTTTTCATGGTTTGATAGTGGTTTCATCCTTTCCTTTCCATTTTATCGATAACCATAGTGTGATGGGATTCATTTTTTCGTTGTGCCTTGGATTGTTGGAAGGTTTTGCAACTGTGTGAGGTGGTCTCATAAAAATTCCCAGGGGCTATGGGTGGAGATATTTTTCTCTAGGAAGCCCTCGACTGGTGGGTGGAGATAGGAAAATTCCTCAAGGTATGATGAATAAATTATGGGGCATCCAAGCTTGGTTTGGTTTTGTGATCTCGGGACCGGTATAGGTGAGATCAAAATCATTTTAGGGTGGAGGTGATTTAACCTTTGGATTATCTCGGTTGTTTGTGACTCGGTTTATCCCATGAGATCCCACATTCATGCTTAAAATATAGCATGGGGATGATTAGTTGAAAAAAATATTTGGTTTATTTCAATATATGGTCGGGTGGTACGTGGAAGTCCCTAACTTTGTTGGATTTTGCATATGTTAATAAGAGCTATATGCCTATTATGAGTCATGACTACTTGTACTTGTTATTATGATTATTTTATGGTTTTTATGTCATGGTTACTATTATGGTTATATGATGGTTATAAGCACGATTTATGATGTGCTCTAACTATGGATCTTATAATTGTTTGATAAGTTATCGAATGGTTTATGAATGCATGGTCTAACTAGTTTTTTTGCAATTACTTGAGAGGGAATTAGACATTCTCAATGATTTTAAACTAAAGTATATATATTTAGACGCAAATATGCATTCATGACCTATAGCTTACATGTTTACCATATCTTTGACGAAATGTCTAGTGTGTTTGAGGCTGTCTAAGTCAAGTTTTGGTTTCAAGTTTAGAATTTTTGTTATGAGAAATATGATTATGGAAATTTATACGATGTTTTGGGTAGTGGTCTAGAGACTAGCCTAGAAAATTAGCTTAGATATTGGGACCACAAGCACAAAACTAGAGATATGAGGTCATAACCGAATGGAGCAAGGTTTGTGAGTGTTGTTGGAGCCTCACAACCACATGCAGGCAGTGTCAAGGGTGTGTTTATAGGTATATGTCAGATAAAAAGGGTTCCAAATCAGGGATTAGTCACCTGGGGTGGTTGACTCTCTCAGTGATCTATGGTTTTTTATAAATGTCAAAAAGTCTTAGTTGTAGGTCCCACTTCCTTAATTGGAACTAGGAGGTCAGGTCATGTCATAGTAGCACTCCACTTCAGATTTACCTAGAGGGCTTGTAAAAGCAGGTAAATGTGGGAGGTGGGGTGTTACACCTTTAGGAACACATAACTTATCCATCCTATAGAGTAAACGTAGAGTAACCCATCCTGAAGATGGTAGTCAATGATGTTATCACCATTATTCACTGACTCTGACTTCACAAATGTTGAAACACCTCCTTGAATTCCTCATCCTTTGAACATGCCTCTCTGTATGCATAATGGGTGAATCACTCGATGTGCATCATAGTTCCCAAACTTGTGATTTTTGATGTGGGTGGCCTTGAAATCATGTAGATCAACTTGTTTGTGCTTCCCTTCTTATAGTTAATCACTAAATGGAATTGTCGTAGAAACCCAATAAACTTGAAATTATTGGTTTATTATAGCTTAATTTAGGCCTGCGGTACTATAGTGGTTAGTGATATGTGTGGATCACTCTCTCCTTTCCCATAAAATAATGCTTCCACTTCTTCATAACTTGCACCAGGGCATAGAGCTCCCTTTTGTAGGTAGGGTAATTAAGAGTTGCCCCATAAAATTGATCCAGGTGGATATTGGTGGCCACTCGCCTATTTCACTTGGACCCTCACCATTGTTTCTTTCACTATTTTAGTTTCCTTAATTGTAGCACAATTTACTCTTTTTGGCAGTTTTTTGGGTCCTAAACTTCCGGAGCCGTTTTGAGGCCCTAAACGATGTTTTTTGGAAAATCACAGTCGATGAACAAGACTCTGTCACTCAAAATTTGTTGTTAATAGTTGTATTCCTCAGACAGATGTTTCTAACAGGGTATCGTGTGCATTAAACAGAGATTGTATGCTAAATTTATGACCCCGGGAAATTGATGTAACAATTTACCCCAACTGGGCCCATAGTTTGGCGTTTCATCTCCTAGGGTTAGGTTTTTGGATGTTTAGGGTTTTCCATTGTTTCTCAACAATAAATAGGACTTATAGCCTCATTGTAACATAGTTCAGAGGCATGTAACCACCACATCTCTTCCCAAAGGTAAGCTACCATTGCCCTAGCTAGTTTATTTCCATTCTTTCTGTAAGCATATTTCAATTATTTAATATTAATGAAATTAAGTTTTATTTCTACTGCATCTCTGTGTTTATGTTTAGTACTATATTTTATTGCGTTCCTGCATAAGTTCGGATCAGTGGTATCAGAGCGGTATGCTATTCCTTGATCCTTATTTGCATGTCCCCAGCGAGGTCGGGGTATAAGGAGTTAGGGATCGATCTAGTTGAACCTTGGCAAGATCAGCCTCGTAAACCCAGACAACCACTTATGGGGGAAGAAAAGAAATATGAGGGAGCAGGATATCCTATCAAAATATTGCTCGAGGAGGCCCTCGAGAAACAAAGGAACGCAATGATAGATAACTTTTCCCAGATCCTGCAACGACTACCCACCGACGACATATCTAAATCTAACATACACTCTGGAGTCACTACTCCTTTTAAGGTACAAATAAATTTTGACATTCCAATATTTGAGGGCCAAATAGATGAAACCACCGTAGATATATGGTTGAATCAATTAGAAGGATATTTCTCAGTTCATGACTTTTCTGAACGGGAAAAGATTATTTTTTCACTCCTCAAAGCTGCCCCGAATGTCAAGGACTGGTGGGAAACCTACTGTGAGCAAAAGGATGAGGGGGGAACCTCTCTGTTCTTGGCCGCACCCACTTGGAATTATTTCCAAGACTACATCAAGGAACAATATTATCCTGTGGGGAGCTATGAGGACTAGTAAATACAATGGAATATGTTGCGACAACAAAGGGATCAAGATACCATACCTTGTTCCATACCTTGCGCACAAAGTTGGGTATCAAATATTTGGAGAAAAATTTGGTGATGAAGTATCGTAGTTGTCTGCACAGATACATTTAGGAGGAAATGGAGTTCCTCGAAATCTCCTTGCTTGGTGCACCATATTGGTGTGCTGCCAATATTGAGTAGAAATTAAAACATAAGAAGAGAGACTTTGGATCTGTGAATCAAAAGAAAGGGAAAGGTGCCCCCAAATTGTAGAATAAAGGAAAAGGCCAAGGCGGGTCGGCCCAAGACAACCTGCCAAACTTGCAAGCAAAGAAAAATGCTGTGAAGCTGAAGAAGGTCACGGGAAAGTGGTGTGAGTTCCATTAGAGCTCCACTGTTGGGTTGAGGGGTCCTGACCCAGGTTCAGAATAGAGTTTAACCAACAAAACTATCTTACTACTAGCCCTTTCGGCAATGACCTGCTTGTGCAAGTCAAAGTATCACCTGAAGCAGTATGGGGGGGGTGTTGGAACCAGGTTTCCGCACCCTAAGAGAGATTCAGAATGATGTGGGTGCCTTGAGATCCAACCAATCATAAACATATCTCTGCAAAAATGGCCCTAACTAGTAAACCCCTTTTCAACAGATTTAGGTGAAATAAGCAGAAGATATTGCGCAAGTTAACACAATAATTGTAACTCAAGTAATACTATTTAACATATCATATGATAACCTTATACCATTAGATCCGTCCAATAAGCATTCATATAAACCCAATCACAGTTGCACAAGAGATCTATTTTCAGAAAATACAGGAAATGGAAACAATATGAAGAAACATTCATAACATAACTAACAAATGCATAACTCGGAGATTCGAAAAAATCTTCTTTTATTACTATCAGTTCAAATCCTTCTTACAAAACACTTCAACAGCCCATGCACACAGCTGGCGGGGTCCGCACATAGCAGGACTAATGTTTCTGTGCACACAACCAGCAGGAGCCTTCTACCCAAACAAATCTACAAAACAATCACAAAATATCCAAGTCTATCATCCACGTTCAGACTTAAAATCTGACTTCTTAGACTCAATCTATTCATTTATTTATACTATTTAGCCTACGCTATCCTATGGTCCACAAATCATGGTTTGCGGCCCCTCGATCTACCCTTTGACCCATTATAATTCATGAGGGGTTTTGACCCACCCCAAAACCCTTGCGCAAGATTAGATTATTACAAAATATAGCAAAATTGTCAGACTTAGCGGACCCTGCTCCAACATCCACACACAATACAAGTGAGTGTCGGGCCAAGAAGTCACTTGTGGCCGAGATGAAGGCTTCTGAATAAGATCCATGTTCAGATTCTAAGTCAGAACCCAACAAGGGGAATGACAAAGGGAAGCAGATTATAGATGTGGAGCCCAATGCCACGGTTTCCACCATGAAGATCCAGAAGGAGGAACCCAAATATCTAGAGGAGGAGCAGTGTCTCTTCCACTCCCAGAGGTGGGTAAAGGGTTCCCTGCTACAGTTCATTGTCGACAGCGAGAGCCAAAAATAACCTCATTTCAACAGAGGTCGTGAAGTGGCTGGGCTTGCCGACCATAACACACCCACAATTGTACACCATCGGGTGGCTTCACCAAGGATAGGATCTTCGTGTTAGCTAGCAATGCTGCCATCCATACAACATCAAGTCCTTAATGGATGAGGTATTATGTGACATTACTCCTCTTTATGTTTGTGATGTATTATTAGGGAAACCATGCTTGTGGAAGCGACATGCTGTGTATGAGTTAAGGTCTCATGCTGTTATTGTTTCCCTGGGAAATAAGTTGTACAGGATACCAGAGGTAGCACTGCCTACCACCATCTCTTTGGTTACTGCAAAATAATGCAGTAAACTCATTTCCAAAATCAGGAAATTTGTTTTCCTGATGATTTTCCCTTAAGGCAAGAACAAGATTGTGGCCATGATGTCTAGATATGCCCCCTCCACACGACAAAAATAGATGTACAAGGTCATGGAGGAGTACGAGGATATATTCACCTCCCCCATAGGGATGCCTCTGCACTGTCAGGTCAAGCACTCCATCGATCTGAAACTAGGTGTGCCACTACCCAATGGACCAATCTATCGACGCTCTATTACGGAGAATGTCGAAATCAAGAGGAATATTCAGGAGCTGCTGCAGAAAGGTCACATCTGGATGAGTTCATTGCCCTGTGGGAGCCCGATTGTGTTGGTGCACAAAAGGATGGGACTTGGAGACTTTGTATTGACTATTAGGCGTTGAAAAATATCATTTTCTGTAATAGGTACCTGATCCCACAGATTGATGAAATTCTGGACCAACTCAAGAGGGAAACATATTTCATCAAGATTGAATTGAAGTCCGGGTATCACTAGGTACCAACCAAACCCTCCAATGTGTCGAAGACGACCTTCAAATCCAAGGAGGACCTTTTCAAATGGCTGGTTATGCCTTTCGGGTTGCCGAATTCTCCTGCAACTTTCATGAGGCTTATGTATGACATCTTGCATCCATTCACCAACTCACTTGTAGTGGTATACCTGGATGACATCCTGATCTTCAGCCATAGTTGGAAAGAGCACCTCCACCGCATCTGACATGTTCTCCAAACATTGCGGCAACACAATTTGTGTGCTAATTTGGAGAAATTCACTTTTGGCATGACCCAGGTTCATATTCAAGATACATTATTAATGAATGGGGGGTGCATGTGGATCCAACAAAGATCCAAGTCATTCGGTATTGGCCAGCCCCAACCACTCTAACAGAGCTTCGCATCTTTCTGGATCATGCCAATTTCTATCGCAAGTTCGTGTTGGGGTTCTCTCATATCACTTGATACTGAGTCAGGTCACCAAGGGAGGAACGAAAGCAAAATTACTTTGGTCTGAATCTCAACAGAAGGCATTCACAACATTGAAACATCACCTCTACTTTGTACTGATGCTCACAATACCAGACTTGCAACAACCATTTGAGATCGATACATATGCTTATGACTATGCTATTAGGTATAGGTCAGAGAAAAAGGGTTCCAACTCAAGGATTGGTCACCTGGGGTGGTTTTTGACCCTCTGAGTGATCTATGGTTTTTTATGAAGGTCAAAAAGTCTTAGTTGTAGGCCCCACTTCCTTAACTGGAACTAGGAGGTCGGGTCATGTCATAGTAGAACTCTGCTTCAAATTTACTCGAATCGCTTGTAAATGCGATTAGATGTGGGAGGTGGCGTGTTACACCTTTAGGAACACATAACTTATCCATCCTGTAGAGTAAACATAGAGTAACCCATATTTGAGATGGTAGTCAACAGTGTTGTCACCATTATGTACATGCCTCTGATTCCGCAACTATTGAAACACCTCCTTGAATTCCTCATCCTATGAATATGCCTCTCTGTATGCATCATGGGTGAATGAATCCATGTGATCATAGTTCCCAAAGTTGTGATTTTTGATGTGGGTGGCCTTGAAAGCATGTCGATCAACTTGTTTGTGCTTCCCTTCTTGTACTCAATCACTAAATGGAATTGTTGTAGAAACCCCATCCACTTGTAATGCTTAGTTTTTTGTAGCTTACTTTAGGCTTGCAGTATTGTAATGGTTGGTGATCTGTGTGGATCACTGTCTTCTTTCCCATCAAATAATTATTCCACTTCTCCATAACTTGCACCTGGGCATAGAAGTCCTTTTTGTAGGTAGGGTAATTAAGAGTTGCCCCATGAAATTGATTTAGGTGGATATTGGTGGCCACCCTCCTATTCCATTTGGACCCCCGCCATCGTTTCTTTTAGTTTTTCAGTTTCCTTAATTGTAGCACAATTTATTATTTTTGGAATTTTTTCGTGTCGTAAACTTCCGTATCCGTTTTAGGGCGCCACTCCTTTTAAGGTACAAGTAAACTTTGACATTCCCATATTTGAGGGCCAAATAGATGCATACGCCATAGATGTATGGTTGAATATTTTATAAGGATATTTCTCGGTTCATGACTTTTCCGACTGGGATTATATTACTTTTTCACTCCTCAAAGCCGCCCCCCATGTCAAGGACTAGTGGGAAACCTACTGTGAGAAAAAGGACGAGACAAAACCCTCTTTGTTCTTGGTCACATCGACTTGGAATTATTTATGAGATGCCATCAAGGAACAATATTATCCCGTGGGGAGTATGATGACAAGTACATACAGTGGACTACCCTGTGGCAGAAAAGAGATCAAGATGTGCATGAGCCGATGAATCTATTCCATGCCCTACGCACAAAGTTGGGTATCAAATATTCAGAGAAAAAATTGGTGCTGAAGTACCATAGTTATCTGCACATATACATCTACTCGAGTGGTGCGGCATACCGTATGTTTCCAAGATTGAGCAGAAATTAAAATAGAAGAAGAAAGACTTTGGATCTGCAAATCAAAAGAAAGGGAAAGGTGCCCCCAAACTATAGAACAAAGGACAAAGCCAATGTGAGGCATCCCAAGACAACTTGCCAAAGCCGAAAGAAAAGAACAACACTGTGAAGCCGAAGAAGGACACGGGAAAGGGGTGTGAGTTTCGTTAGTGTCAGAATATGCATTTTGCCATCAATGATCAAAATCACTCTTTTCATATTCATTTTAGGTGTCCCACTCATAATTTTTTTTATCATTCCATTAGGTCATGTAAAAAATTGATTCACTGATGGTAGCCCTAATCATAAAGCCTCACTCTCCCTCACAAATTATCATTTTCTGGCCCACCTTCATGTCTTGCTGAACATAAAAACACTTTTGAAAAGCTTATTTCACTATGTCTTATGTGAGTCAAAGTCAACCATGGAGTCAGGTCATGCAAGGTCCCATTAGGTCATAGGTTTCATTGTTCAAAGTCCAAAAATGCACCATTCCATCTCATAAGGTCAGAAAAAGGTGTGAGAGTGATCCCAATAATGTCTCTTTACCATGTAAAGATGATCTCCAAGATGGTTTCCAAAGTTGTAATTTGATTTCAAGTGTGAGTTTCATTCCAAGATGTAATTTTATTTTTATTCATGTAATTTTATGTCAGTTCAAATGTAATAAGTACTTAGTCTCTCAAGGCTACCAACTCAGAGTTCCACATGCCAACACATCAAGTGTCAAATAAAAAAAGTGTCTATTTTAGCAATTTATCAAATGTCAAAGGGAGTTGTATTTTTCCAAGGGTGCCTAAGTCATCATTTTCCACAAGCACTAAACCCTCATTTCCTCTCCCATTGAGCTAGGCTTTGCTATGGAAGGAAAGACATATGAGCAGAGGAGGCATAAGGTAGGTCATATCAGTAAGTATGAGGTCATTCCAAACTCATAAACATCATGTCTCCATCATTTTCCAGGAAATCATTCATAGAGTCAAGCCATTTGCCACTCATGGGGCCAGTTTTACTTAAAACTATGTTTCTGACCAAACAGAGATGAATTTGACAAAAGTGAGAGAGGTTTCTGTCCATCATAGGTCCAAGAAGAAAAAAATCCTTTATTTTTTATGCAGGTGTCATGGTTTGGGATAAATGTCAAAAATATAGGTGCCATAGGAGAGTTGCTTCACTCCTGGAGTGACCTTGGGAAAAATATTTTTTCTCCTAGCTGGAGTGTCCAACTGACTTGATTGATAAGTCAAATGACAACTAGACCAGAATATATTTCCAATGAGCTATCATGAGCTCCATTTGGTGTTGATGAAGGCCTCCAAATGTTTCCTGCAAGAGCACACTTAATTTTTGCACCCCCATTCTACACTTTTTGACCTGTCTTGGAATAATTGATTTTTGAGGGGTTATACTTAATCATTTTCAGTCCTTTATAGGTCCAATGTGTAGCCAAGATAAATATCTTTCCAATGAGCCATCATGCGTCCAATTTAGACTCCGGGAAGGCTTTCAAAAGTGGCCTTCAAGATGGAGCTGCGCATAGAGCGTTTTTTCCAGTGCTTATTTACACAACGCTGCGCATAGAAAGAGGGCACTGTGCACCTAGGTGTGGTGCTGCGCATAGGGCCAAAACTATCCCAAAATTCTCCAGACACCTCAAGGTTGCATCTTCACCTAAAATACAAGTAATTTAAACCTTATAGCTCCCTCCATATTCATTTTTATGCTTGTGTCTGTGTTTCATGTTGGCTAAAATTGCAAGGAAACCCTAGTTTTCCTTTGCCTCTCCCAAAATCCCCATCGCCCTTGAAAACTTCCCAAAACCCTCCTTATCCCAATTGATTGTCCCTAAACCCTACTACATCACCCTAGACCTCTAAAGACACTAAACCTACCCCTACATCCTCATCCCTAAGTCCCTATACCCTTTTCCATAAAAGCCCTAATTTCTAGGAATCTCACTATTTTTCCTAGACTTCCCCCTACCTTTGACCTGTAATGGAATTTTCATTTTCATATACCTTAATATTTTCACTCCCATCACCTCACAAGGTTTCATAACCTTTTTCCCTATCTCCCTTAATTTTTGTGGCCCTATCCTTATCCCCTAAAGCCATCATTTCATCATTTCCTTCCCTACTCCCATTCCCTTCACTCCCTCACTCACTCTCCCTTTTCTTTCCTCTTCCCTAGAGTTTCCAAAGTTCGAAGAACAAGCATGGAGAGAGAGGACAGAGATTATAGGGAGGAAGAACACAGTGGTGATGAGTTTGAGGAAGATGAGATTTCACAACAGAGAAGGCCACACAAGGGAGGTTGAAAACATCAGGAAAAGGCCAAAGACAAGAGGCCTCGAAAGAGCATTGGAGAAAGAAAAGCAAGAAGCCTAAAGTCTGAGTTTTGACCAGCAGTTGGAAAAGGAGATTGAATATAATAGAGAAGTGTGGCTTGAGAGAGTCAAAATTCACTTGGAGAAGCTGCTAATGAAGGCCAACAGAGACAATCAAATGCTTAGGCACATGGCCCATCACTATCAGACCTGGAACAAAATTTGCAATATCAAGGTCAAACAGATGAAGGATAAACTAAAGGGGATCTAGAAGGGTAAGAAAAGAGGTGAATAACTCAAGATACTTGCTGATGCATCCTTAGCTCAACTTTACATGTGAATGTAGGCCTATCCCACAAATTTTGAGCAATTTTGAAAAGTTTTGGAAATTTTTGAGTTTTTTTGGCAAATTTTGAAAAACACAGAAAAACTAGCTCTATGCGTAGCGCCTTGGTGCTGCACACTCTTTTGGGGCATCCAATGGAAAAATGGAAGACATCAGTGGGTTCATAATGATGAGTACATGCCCCCTGTACTTTGGCTAAGCATTTGGAGCAAAACTGGTTAGGAAAAAGGGCCAAAAATGCCCAAAAAATAATGTTTCTGCCTATTTTTCAGGGTCGTGCTGCGCATAGAGGCAGTCTTGGGAGATTTCACTTTTGAAGTGTCAAAAAAGCTCCAAATTATAAACCACAAGAATATCTAGAAAGTAGACAGGACAAGATTTCCAATGAGCTATCATGAGCTCAATTTGGACACCGGGAAGTTAGTAAAAAATGACCTGCAAGAAGACTTACTTTTTCCTCCTTGGCACTGCGCATAGGACAATTTTTGTCTGTTTGGTCAATTTTCTCAGTTTTCAGAATTAAATTTCACTTGTGTAAATTTGACTTTTTACTGATGTAATAAGTGGTTGATGATGTAATTATGGTGTTCTAGATGTTACCTATGGTAGATACATTAGGTAAATGGCCTTAATGACATGTAATGAATCAATTTGCTTAAATTAGGGATGAGTCACTTTGACCACCCTATTCTCTAGTTGTCAGTTCAGTCTTTCTTGGAACAGATCCTCCTCTCATGGATTCAACCCCCTGAAGCTAGGATGAGTTGATTTGAGGTCTATATCATTTTTTTTCTCAGTCATGGTAAGGCTTGGACTTAGTTGGATTCTTGGCTTTTGAAGAGACACACTTTGTATCAGTTATGAGCAAGAATATTAATGAGATTTGCAGCTATTTTTATGGGATCTTTGGAGTATGGTGTTTAGTTTTAGTTTCTCCTTTTGTGCTAATATTTTAGAATGTTTTTTTATTTTTATTTTTATTTCATCCATCATTTCATTGCTATTAAGTGAATGTTTTCGAGTTTGATGAACAAAATCCATAATTTTTATGCTATGTTTTGGGTAGACATTCACAGCCTGTAATTTCTTCAGTTTAGAAAGAACCCATGATTTCACAATGATTTTTCTAGCTTCGCACTTGTCTTGATCATCGCATGCATTGAAATAATAAAGTGCTAAATCACTATGCCTACCTTGCCCCATAGAACACCCTGCAAATTTTGACCTAATTTCCCTTTCCCTGACTGTTTTTCTCCTTCTGATCCAGCGCAAACCTATACAACCAAATCAAAACCCTGAGCTACTATACCTAGCCTAATATCTTCTTTACTCAACCATCTTGACTATGATTTTTACGGAGAGAGCCCTCTCCTTTCCTAGTAGGGCTAGCTACTTGGCTAAGCATGGTTTGTGGTTACCTCAGAATTTCCTTCTTCAGCCCGAGGTTCAATCCGAGTGATAACAAGTTCCATAAGAGCTCCACTCACAACAAAAGTTAGTGTTGGTCCAATCAATCATTGATTTCCGAGATGAAGGCTTCTAAATTAGATGCATGTACTGACTCTGAGTTATAAGGAGGAACCTAAAGATCTAGAGGAGGAGGAGCGTCTCTTCCACTCCCAGATGTGGGTAAAAGTTTCCCTGCTACAATTCATTGTTGACAACATGAGCCAAAAAAACCTCATTTCAGCAGAGTTCACACTGTGGATGGTCTTGCCATCCAAAACATACCCACAAAAGTATACCATCGGGTGGCTTCACCAAGGATGGGATCTCCGCATCAGCCAACAGTGCCGCCTTCCATACAATATCAAGCCCTTCACTGATGAGGTATTATGTGATGTTGCTCCTCTTGATGTTTGTAATGTATTATTAGGTCAACCATACTTGTGTTAGAGACATGCCGTGTATGAGCCAAGGCCTCGTGTTGTTATTATTGCCTTGGGAAATAAGTTGTACAGGATACCGAAGGTAGAACCACCTATCGCCATATCTTTAATTATTGTAAAACAATGTAATAAGCTCATTTCCAAAACTGAGAAATTTATTTTCCTGAGAAGAAGACTATGGCCATGACCTCCAGACAGGGCCCCTTTGCATGACAGCAACATATGGACAAGGTCATGGAGGATTACGAGGACATCTTCACCTCCCCTGCAGGGGTGCCTCCGCACTGTCAGGTCAAGCACTCCGTCAATCTGATCCCAGGTGCGCCACTTCCCAATGGACCAATCTATTGGCTCTTTTTTATGGAGAATGAATAAATCAAGAGGCATATTCAGGATCTGCTGTAGAAAGGTCACATTCGGATGAGTTCATAGCCCTGTGGAAGCCCGATCGTGTTGGTATAGAAGAAGGATGGGACATGGAGACTCTGTATTGACTATCGGGTGTTGAACAAGATCATTATCTAGAATAGGTACCTGATCCCACAGATTGATGAACTTCTGGACCAAATCAAGGGGGAAAATATTTCAGAAAGATCAAATTGAAGTCCAGGTATCAGCAGGTACCAATAGAACCCTCTGATGTGTGGAATATTGCCTTCAAATCCAATTAGGTCCTTTTCAAATGGCTGGTTATGCCTTCTTGTTGCCGAATTCTCTTGCAACTTTCATGAGGCTGATGTACGACATCTTGTGGCCATCCATGAACTCATTTGTAGTGGTATACTTGGATGAAATCATGATATTCAACTAGAGTTGGGAAGAGCACCTCCACCACATCCAACAGGTTCTCCAAACACTGCAACAACACAAGATGTGTGCCAATTCGTATAAATACACTTTTGGCATGAACGAGGTTCAAATATGGGATACATTATTTATGAACGCGAGTTGCATGTGGATCTAGCCAAGATCCAAGTCATTCGAGGTTGCCCAACCTCGACCACTCTGACAGAATTTCACATCTTTTTGGGTCATTCCTATTTCTACCACAGGTTCGTGTTGTGGTTCTCTCATATCACTTGATACTTGAGTCAACTCACCAAGGGAGGAGCGAAAGTGAAATTATTTTGTTCTGGATCTTAACATAAGGCATTCAAAGAGTTGAAACATCGTCTCTTCTCTGCACTGATGCTCACATTACTAGACTTGCAACAACCATTTGAGATTGAGACAAATGCCTCTAACTATGCTATTAGGGTAGTCCTTAATCAACAGAGGCATCCAATGGCATATCATAGTGAGAAAATTTTAGACACATTCCAAAAGTATCCCACTTATGAAAAAGAGATGTATTCCATTATGCTGTCCTGCCAAAAATGGAAGCGTTACATTTTGGGGAAGGAAATGGTCATCCACACAGACCACCGACCCCTGCAGTTCATACAGACGCAAGAGAAGTTGCAAAATGATCGCCATTAGAAGTGGTCCACATACCTGCAATAGTTCCATTTTAACATCAAGTACAATAAGGACAACACCAATAATGTTGGAGACTGCCTCAACCGACCACCGATCGTGGTGTTAACCATTGTGCTCAATTATTGTGGGCATGTGACTTCTGATTGGCCACTTCTCTACAAAAGTGACATAGAATTCAACCAACACACTATAGTCGGGTTTCTGGGCATTTCGGGGTTGAGAAAACAATGGCAATACGTCAAAAGTATTTGTATTGACCAAACGTTCGACAAGATGTCGGGAAGTACATCAGATATTGCACTTCCTGCGCAATTTCCAAATTGAACACCAAGAATCAAGGCCTATATACTTCATTGCCTACCCCTAGTCAACATTGGGAATCCATCTTTGTGGATTACATGTCAACCCTTCCTTCTACTAAACATGGCAACGACTATGTTTTTGTGGTCGTTGACAGATTCTCGAAGATGGCCATTATGGCGACCTGCAAGAAGAATATCAAAGCAGAAGCCACTACTAAACTCTTCTTTGAACAAGCATGGGTACACTTTGGGACCCCCTAGTATATTATTTCAGATCGGAACAATAGGTTTCTCATTACACTTTTCTCCAATCTCTGGTCGATATTGGACACCAAGCTCACTAAGTCCCCCATTTTCCATCCCCAAATTGATGGCCAGACAGAGGTCGTCAATCGGATGATCGTACACATTCTGCGCATGTACAATTCAAACCATCCACACACATGGGATGAGAGCATCCCCTATGTCCAATACAACTATAACTGGGCTCTCCATATCTCAACTGGCCACAACCCCTTTTAGGTGGGCTTGGGATTCCAGCCACTATATCCCACTGATGTGGCCATACCATTTGCAGTTACTTAGGTAGATTTGGCTCATGTCCAGTCTGAAGCCAACAAGGCAAAAAACTTCATTGAGCATGTTCAAAACTTATGCCAATAGGTCCATGAAATATTGGACAGAGCCAATTCTAATTATGAACATTGGCATGATCAACATCGGGTGCCACACAAGTTCCAAGTGGGCGACAAAGTTTGGCTACATTTTCAAAAGGAGTGCCTCGTTGGGCTCCACCACAAGCTTCGCCCGCTCCAATATGGGCCATACACCATCACCAAGTCAGTAGGTGACAATTCCTTCGAGCTCAGTATTCCACCATTCCTGTGTCTGCATCCAATGTTCAATGTGGACCACCTTCGTCCCTACTTTATACCATAGTTGGACACATCCGACATTGCAGAACAAGACACACCAACAGAGTTAAAGACAAACTGCATGAAACAAGCCACAACTGATCGGATCATGGACATATAGATAAAGAACACCTGAAAGGAAATGATCTAGCTATATCAAGTTGTCAAAGCATGGCAACTCCTTTACCAGGGCAAGTGGCTCACTAGGGACCAAGTTCAACAAAAGTTTCCTCATCTCATGGAGGAACTCAAGACAATGGGGACCATTGCATCCTAAGGGGGGAGGAATAATCTAGGTGGATATTGGTAGCCACCCGCCTATTCCACTTGGACCCCCACCATTGTTTAATTCAATTTTTAGTTTCCTTAATTGTAGCACAATTTACTATTTTTCGCAGTTTTTCGGGTCCTGAACTTCTGGAGCCATTTTGAGGTCCTAAACGACATTTTTTTGGAAAATCACAGTCGAAAATGTGAGTTTTCAACTTAGAATTAATTATTAATAATTGTAGTCCTCAGATATATATTTCTAATGAGGTATCGTGTGCATCAACCAAAGATCGTATGCCAAAGTTACGATCCCTGGAAATTGATGTACCAATTTACCCCAATGGGGCCCATAGTTTGGCGTTTCATATCCTAGGGTTAGGTTTTTGGTTGTTTAGGGTTTTCCATTGTTTCTCAACAATAAATAGGCCTTGGAGCCTCATTGTAACAAAAAATCAGAGGCATGTAGCCACCACATATCTTCTCAGAGATAAGCTACCATCGCCGTAGCTAGTTTATGTCCATTTTGTATGTAAGAATATTTCAGTTATCTGATATTAATGAAATGAAGTTTTATTTATATTGCATATTTGTGTTTATTTTTAGTAATGTATTTTATTTTTTAGTCAGGCCAAACACTTTGTTAGCGCTCGAATCTACCTTAGGCTGAAATAAGGTAAAACTCAAGGCAACATCAAACCAAGCTCAGCCTCGTAGCTAGCCCTACGAGGATAGGAGAGGGCTCTCTCCAGGTCGATCTCGATAAAATGATCAATAGAGTCCGAGATGACCACAAATGGATGCTGATTTTAGGCTAGTAAATAAATGTGGAAAAGGTATTTTGATAAATGACTGAGTTTTCTGGGTTGTATGGGACCAAGGAACAGCATGAGCAGAGAAATTAAATCAAGACACAGATTATCTCATGAGGCAAGATAGGCGAAAGGTTTAGCATTCGAATTGAAATTATATGGGGTGAAAGACAGCTGAGAGGCCGAAAAGGGCATCTATAATGAATCCTTCTCAGACAGAAGAAGATACACAGAAAATGAACAATTTCTCAAGGCAGAGCAATTAACATGGATTCTACCTTTCTCACTTAAAAGCATTCATCTAGAAATGATTATGAAATGAACAGTAAACATAACGAGAAACATATGAAATAGAGAAGAAACATATGCCAAACATTGTACCACATGAATCTCATGAACCAGAGCTGTATCTTTTCATTAAATCTCTGTCAAAACTGTATAGTGAAGCTCTCTGTTATTCCTCTACACGTTTCCCAGAACTCTTTCTCCACAAATGGTTTTCAATACAATATATAGACCCAGAGGTGTGATAACAAATCGATGAGAAAATAAGGAGCTGTTTTAACTAAAATTACAAGAATAGAAAAATTCATCCATTTGTTCTAAAAACAGAACATCGTTCCCCTTGAATTCCTCTGATGGCCAATTGAAAGACAAAAACCGGAGCGCAGATCCATTTGAATCATTAACTGAAGTCATAAATAGGAAATCGAATCCTATTCTTCTGCTGTAGTAGGTATTTTGCGTTTTAATTTGGCTTTCGGTTTTTGACTTTGCGCCTTCCATCTGCCATTTGAATAAAAGCTTAAATTTTAAATGAAAATGGATTTTATAGTCCATTCTTCTTGTCTTTGGATAATATTTGACTTGTTCAACAAACTACCATACTCTCGAATTCCTTGTAACTCAGCAGTTTCCATACAACTGGCAACCTCCTTTTTATGACCATCCGCTTGCACATTATTCAAAGATATGCATGGCAACAATCAATGGTTTTCTGCTTTAGTAACATCCTGGAACTCATTTCAACAACATTCCGTGATCACTTCAGAAGGTGGAATTGTTTTCTGACCAAAAGTCTTTCACAGCATGATGAAGAATGCAGACAATGAAATTCCCACATGTTTCTATTCAACGAGTCACCAAAAAATGTTAATCTCTTGCCTCTCAATCTTTCCAGCATATCAGTTGCATTCAACCTGGGTATACTGGAATCATGTGGCTCAGGAAAGAAATGTGTACACACGTTTAGATTCAGAAAAAAACTTTAGCGTATTCCAACCATTCATCAATCTTAGCTGTCACAAACGCTTCACGGTTGTAAAAGTCAGGCAAATTCGCAATGCGGCCAAGGTATCTCAATAATATTCCGCTTCCATGAAATTCTTCTCCAGAAGGAAAGGAAAACGTTGGTGGTGAATTTTTTGTCCTTGAGGGAACAGAGTTCCGCCATAACAAACTGTGTTTTCTCCCTTTAAATATTCACAAAATACATATGAAGTCAAAAACTGATTTCATAGAAAGTTTGAAGTGCCAATGTCTTCCACGAGATATTCAGATCATTGATTGGAGCAGGGTCGAAAAATTAGGACCATTGTGAGCAGAAATAGATATCACTTAATTTTTCCAATCGTTTTCACAAGAAATTAGATTAACTCCTGGGGCCAATTCTGACAGTAAAACTCTTCCATTGGAGGCAAATGATAACCGCACTAGATTAAGCTCTTTAATAGAATGCTGCACTTGCATTTGTTGCAAAAACCCATTTAAACATAAAAGATTGAGTTGATTTAAGCCTTTGTAGAAACAAATGTCAAAAACTAGTGTTCTGGACCGGTGCGTCGCGTGCACTCCCAGTGCGCCGCGCCTGGTGAGTGCGCCGTGCCAGTGTATTTCTACACTACGGAGGAGCGCCCAGTGCGCCGCGCGTGCCATGTGTGCCGCGCCTTCCTCCTATGTGCCGCTCAGAGTCTCAACACAGTGTTGGTTTTGCAAATAACATTTTTTCCCTTCCATAGCTGGAGTCGATTGCCAAGTGATCTCTTGAATGCAAATGACATTGATACTCATAGAAATAGCTTCATAAAGTTATGGATTTAATTTTTTCTTTGTAAAGACCCAGTTTTATAATGTTTTGGCTTGAACGATGGCTTCCTGATTCATTTTCTGCAGGGATGGAAGTTGCTGAAACTGCTGAATCTGATTGATTTTCTTGGATTTATTTACATAAAAATGAAATACTTTATTTTTTCTCAAAACAAAGTTTTGAGGAAAAAATAGATTTCCAAGCATATGATGATGAAGTGATTGACCATGAAAACTTATTTCGACCCTCCCTACTGTTGTGTAGATTAATCCGTCTTGCAGACAAGACCGATCTCTCTAGTACAAAAGGTAACTAGCAACAAACAGCGAATTATACTAATCTCTCTAAAAGCATATAAGATTCATAAAACACTATATAGGTGTAAGGCCTACCTTATGTCCAACGCTTGTTTGATTTCGTTGAAGTCCTTCCCGTGCACTGAAAGAACGTTCCTCGTGAATCTGCAGTCACAAACAAGCAAAAAGATTAAGCAACACCTGTATAGACATTATTATAAACCATACTTATCATAATGATCAAGGAATTTATGAAATAAACCATGAATAGACAGTTTAATGAGAGAAATGAGTATATTTGTATTAACTTCAAATAAAGAAAACCTTTACAACCTGTGCCTTGATTTTGTTCAGGTCCTCCTGGGGTCCGAAGCAGGAATCTCTTCTAATTTGACAAGCATTGCACTCTTTGAACCAAGACAAATAGAGATGAGTGATTTAACCTCACAAAAAGTCTTAGTTAACTAAGTCTGAATCTCAACAGCATTTAACTTCAAATATCATAAGCTTGAACTCCCTTTGAGGCTACCCAAGGCCTCTTTTTATAGTGGAAAAGAGGAGGTTTCTTGTTCCAAATATGAAGGGATAGAATCCTCCTTTAAAGGGATTAGCTCCTTACATCAAGGGGTTAGCTCCATCAAGTGAGGGATGCATGAACCTTCTTAAAGCGTATCCATTCCCGAAAATTTCCGTCTAGAATCTTCTAGAATTCACCTGGAATTCACTTTTTATCTTCACTTTCTCGCCTTTTTATGTTTTACAGAGGTCCGCACCCATTACACAAAGAAAGTGCGGTATGGTTCCGCATGAAGGCTTAACTTTAGGTGCAGGACCGCATGGAATGCATAGAGAAAGTGCGATACCAATTCTTAGGTGATTTTAGGGACTTTTATTTGATTTTGAAGCTTGACATGAGGATCTGATATGTTGGACTTTCAAAAGGAGGAAGTATGAGTAATAATGAGCTCATACTCATGGTAAATTGTCAGGATGACAGATTTTAGTGTAACAAATTGCCCCCTAAAGTGCAAAGTCTGGAATAGATGAAGCTGTGGTCTGTCATATATGAAGAGTGCAGTACTTTATCATTTCAAAGATCATCCTGTGGACACCCCAGTCGGAACCTGTAAAAACATTCAATGCAAAATATATACATGTATATGTCATCGCTGAGGTAGGCATTCCCATACTCAGATAAAAACTAACTATAAACTAACTGAAATCGTTCTGATACAGGAATGATTTTGAATACATCATAGTACAGATATATGTAGACACAGTATGGACGCAACCATCTGTTTATCAATAGTCTACTGTATAGATGACAACAAAATTCCTCGCATCCTGGATGGTGGAAACTAGATCCAGGGTCTTGATTTCCGCATCTCAAACTAGTACGATTCTATCCATGTGAATGAATGTGTCGAAGTCGAACATGGTAGAAATCACTTGATTACCAGTCAATAATGTGAACTGTTAACAAGTGTGAGAGAAACCACCAGTAATGTCAATGGCTCTCAAAGTACTTAGTACAATCCATGAAATGTGAATGAATGAGCTGAAGTCGAACATCTCACGAAATCATAGGATCGAAGGTCAATGATGCAACCTGTCGTCGAAGGTGAGAAACCTGCCATTGAGGCATGCAAATTTCAAGGTACTGACGATTTCTGGATCAACTTCCTAGATAATGTGCTGATGTTGATAGAAAGCGATCTATCGTAGGCAAGCCCACAACACGAAATCATAGATCAAGTTTTGAAAATATATTGGCAAGGACTGACTCAGGGATGGTCAAAAAATGGATGACAGATATTTTGCAGATGAATGGTTTATTTGAACTGTTTTCTTGGACACATAACGACACTGCAGATGGCTTGGTGACAATTGACCCAAAGCTACTCCCCAGAAACCCGGAAATCTTTCAATGTGGTTTGATTAATCAAGTTAGGCAAAGGATTTCCCCACCTGTGCAAAGTGGTCGTGATAAAGAGTGGTTGGATCGAGTTTTCGAAGACGAAAATACAACAGCCACGCCTCATTTTTCTCTCTTTCCCCCACCATTTCTGGCAAGTACCTCTTTATTTTTGACAAGCTTGAGGAGGATAACATTTGCTTGTTTATAAGCTCATCCTTCGGATGAGTCCAACTTAGTTTAAAATTTGAACCCTAAGAAGGAGTGGTTCGTTCCTGTTGAAAATTAAACAGGTCCTTTACTGTTAAGTTTTAACGAGTCCAGTATAGGAGAAACTCCGTGTTTTTCAGTTTTAGGGAGTCAGAAGAAAAACTTAAGAAAACTCCATGGGTGTTCTTTTTCGTAAATTTAGTCTCTCGAGCCCGAAAAAGGATAAAATAATGCGGGAGAGAACTCTATTGACCGTATTTAGTCAACGTATACCTTTTTCATAAATAGTCCATTTCAGTCCGTAAAAGGGGTAAACTTATACTGAAGGGACGACTATTCATTTACTTTAACGAGTTCGAATAGTCAAGTACTCGGCAATCTTTTCATATTTAGAGAGTCTGAAAAGGGCTTAAAAGAGGACTCCAAGGTTTCTCTTTTTCGTAAAATTTTTGAAAGAGTCCGAAAAAGTGATAAAAGTATGCTCTTTGTTGAAAAAAGATCATTTCACCTGAAAAAATCCTGTTTCTTCACAAAAACTCAAAACATTACACATACCTGTTTAAGATAAGTAAAAATGCTTTCAAAGATACCCTTTTAAAGTGAAAAATAAATAAATTAAAAATTCATTCATTCGAAAAAACTTATAAAAAGGACTTTTTCTATTTCATTTTTACCGTTCAGTTACAGAGTGAAAAGTAAAAAGCTTTTGGATAAAAAGTTCCCGTGAAGATTCTGGAAAATTCAACCGTTGGAATCGAAAATCGTCAGCCCCAGGTAATCCACGACCTCCTTATCTTATTTTTCATCCGTTTGAAATTCATTTTTAGGCCTTAGTTTGATTTTTTAGGGCAAAAAATGGTTAAAAAATGCGCCCGCGGGGTCCGCAGGTGGGACACAGGTTACCTACGGACCTCGATTTTTTCTTAACGGGAAAAAATCATGGGTACCGCACCCGGCATACAACCTGCGTGCGGAGCTATGCTCTGTTTACAAAGAGCGGGTGCGATACCCGCGCAGTCAATTTTTAAGCACGATTTTCTCATTTTTCTGCCAAATTTTTTTAAATGAAATCATTCTAACTTGCCTTATTTTGTGTTGCAGGATTAACAAGATACTTATCTGGCGAGAAAGAGAGCATGAGGAAGTGGATGAAGCTGCAATACTTCATTTGCCCACACAAAGGGCATTAAAAGCATGCTGCTTATACAAATTCTGGACCATCTCTGGCATGAGGGCACAAGTGGAACTCTTAACATGGTTGGTAGACAGATGGCATGTGGAGGACCGGTGCTTCTTCATTGGTGGCCACCGGCTCGAAATTGAGCTGGAGGATATATACTTTTTGACTGGTTTGTCCAAGAGGGGCGAACAAGTATCCTTGTTTGGGACTAGGCCAGGTGGCCAGACTGTCGCTAGTCTTCAACTAGAATTTTGCAATGATTTGGCAAACCCTCGGGACAAACGGATTGACATAAAACATATCATCCGTCCTGAGTTGAAATTTATAGCTTTTACTGTTACCAAACTGTGTGGGAGCGCCGCGCTTCATGTAGCTACTGGTTCCCAAATGCGTGTTGCTGTGGATTGTTTTCGCGGCACCATCTTCAACTGGTGTGAAGCTGTGTTGGCCAATATAAAAGGCCAAATTACCAGAGCAAAAACCGGGAAACTGAAAAACTTTGGATACGGATCCATCGTCGTTTCTTTTTCTCTGGAGAGGATCCCTCAATTAGCTCCACAGAGTATTGTAGTTGATGCCGGTCGACCTCGAGAACCGAGAATGGTTCGCTGGTCCGTGCTGATGGCCCGTCATGCTATTGAGGGCACTGAGATTGTACGATTCCCTACTTCATATTTTCGTTGGCTGGATCGCCAAGTTTTCATGATAGAGGATTTTCCATATGCAGGGATAGATTTCCGCGGAGACGGAGAGATGTCTCTCCCTGCAGGGGAACAGTGGGATGATTCAGGTAAAATTATTTTTCAACGTTTGCTAAGTTCTAATTTTTTTAGTTTTTTATCGTCTTTAGAAAAATAATAACCAAAAGTTTTTTGAATACAGGCGTGGGTCCACAACGACCAGCTCATCTCCAACCTTTCGAGAGGAGACAACCAGTTGCGCCCGCACCAGCCCCAGCAGGCCAATCAGTAGAGATTTTGACTGATTTGGAGCATCATCTAGAGCGCTTGACTCTAGATATACCAGAGACCAGTATAGATGACATTCCTCTCAGGCTACAGAGATATGTGATTGGAGTACCAGGACCTTTCAGGAGGTTCCTATGTAGGGTGGCCCGGGCGGTTGTTTCTTATCGAGATCACCATCAGTGATGGGATGATCGTGTAGACTGATTTTTTGACTTTTGTATTATCATTTTTGCTGATCATAAGGTGTTTCCAACCTATGATCGAAGACGATGTATATTTTTTGAACACACTCCTATGCTATGATATATCACCATTTTGCCGGATATCTGTGTACATATATGAATGTTGTTTGTTTTACTGTTTTTATTATTGCAAATGTCTATTTATCATACTAGAAGCAATTGAATCTGCTAATGTATTTAAATGTCTTGGAATATGCTGATATTCAATGTAATCAAACTCACGTTCCAAGAGACGAACTCTTAAAAACAACCTTAATAACACCGGATTTCTAATGGTATAAACCCTGTTAAGCTGTAATACAACAAGTTCAGAATCCAACCTTACAATCAAACTCCGAATTCCAAATGATATGGACTCAGACAATAACTCAATCACTGCACTATACTCGGCAATGTTATTTGTTGTTTGACCAAGGCTTACCCCATGCATGGATACTAACTCGTCAGAGGGTGAATAGATAACCAAAGCTGCGGAAGAAATGTTCCGTGTACTACGACAAGCACCATCAGCAAAACCAATGTAGGTTTGAAGAGACGTCGACATCTGCAATATCAAGAGTAAAACTCAGATAAGCAGTAATAGTGACAAAACACACTTCTAAACTAGGCACACTTTTCTAATCTAAAACACACCAGCAGTAAAGAAATCTAAACTAACAAAAATCTCCACACCTCGTTTAAGCATAATATCGCTTTAGATAAAGCCCATTTCTGGGTTTATCCAAAGGGACACCGTCAAAATCTATCAACTCATAGACCCCTTTTGCTAACTTTCGTTTCACAATGTAAGGACCATGCCACATAGGCACGAATTTCCCAGCTCCTAGGTTGTTGTTAGCTTGATCATAAAGTAAAACTAGGTCTCCTTCTGAAAAATTTTGAGGGGTCACATTTCTATCATACTGAGCTTTTATCCTTTTAATATGAGCCTCGTTTGCTATTGCAGCATTTCGTCGATTATCATCTAATTGGGCCAAGTACAAGAGACGTTTCTCCTCTTCAGAAGTAGCTGGAAGTAATTCTACGGCTAATTTTAGTGACGGTATTTCGCATTCAATCGGCAACATAGCTTCCAAACCGTAAACCAGTTGAAAAGGAGTGAAACCCGTTGATGTTTTGACTGAGGTTCGATATGCCCAAAGCGCTGAAAATAACATGGAATGCCAATTCGTCTTGTGAATACCAATGATTCGTTTAATCATGGTGACTAAAACTTTGTTAATGGCTTCAACCAGAGCATTTGCTTGTGGATAGTACGGAGTGGAACTATCGTGGCGTAGGCCAAGTTGTTCTGTTAGTTTAGTCATCATGATGTTCCGAAAATGACTTCCATGATCGGTAATAATAGCTTGAGGAACACCGAACCTAGCAATTATGTGATTAAATACGAATGTTGCAGCAGTCTTACCGTCAGCTGAATATGTAGGCATCGCCTCGGCCCATTTTGTAAAATAATCTACAGCGAGAATAATATAGGCATGCCCCCCGACCGAGTGAGGGTTACATGTGATAAAATCGATACCCCATTTTGCGAAAGGACCAACAACAATTATCGGGTGAAGAGGAGCGGGTGGCGCGCGCATTTTTCGATCAAAAACTTGACAGTTGTGGCATTTCCGAACCGCATAAATGTAATCTTTGAATAACGTTGGCCATAAATAACCTGCACGCAATATCTTTTGGGCAGTGGCATACCCAGACATATGACCGCCACATGCTCCAGAATGACAGTCATTTAAGACCTTCTCAGCTTCTTCATGAGTTAGACAACGTCGGAAAACAGAATCCGCTCCACGTCGATAAAGTGTATCACCAATGATATTATACTGTTGGGATTGGAAGCGTATTTTCCGTCGCTGAGTTTGTGAAATGTCAGGCCGAAAAGATTGGGTTTGGAGATACACAATAATATCCCCATACCAAGGATCAAGCGTACTGATAAGAAACAAAGATTCGTCTGCAATGGAATCTTCTGCCACTGTTTCAGTATCAGTAGAGGGGAAATCACACATCAGTTCCGCAAATACCAAAGATTTCTTTGCCTTGGATTTTTCAAATTCCAAGTCAAATTCCTGCAGGATAACTATCCATTTGGAATATTTGCCCCCTAGCAATTGTTTGGTCAAGATATAAATCATAGGGTTGCAATTAGAAATTACTGTGGTTTTACGTAACAAGATGTAATGTCTAAAATGTTGGACATCTTGAACAGCTGCCAAGGCCAATTTCTCCACATGTGTGTATTTAATTTCAGTTGGATGCAGATTTCGACTAAGGTAATAAATCACATGTTCATTGTGAGATTCATCTTCCTGAACTAGTACCATCCCAATGGTGGAATGAGAAGCAGCGAGATACAAAATATAATCTTGGTTGTAGTTGGGAGGATGTAATAACGGTGCATGGGTCAACGCGTGTTTGAGTGCATCAAAAGATTGATCAGCGATCTCGTCCCAAAAGAATGGAATTTCCTGTTTCAACAACTGGGTAAAACCCTTTGTAAGCTCGGCATAGTTAGGAATAAATCTACGTAAAAAGTTTGCTTTCCCCTGCAAACTTTGGAGTTGGCGCAAAGTCGAAGGAGGAGGCAATTTAACAATAGCTTCAACCTTCGATGGATCAACACGAATGCCTAATTTCGAGACAACAAATCCCAGTAATCGACCCGATTCTACGCAGAAAACACATTTATGTGGATTCAACCTTATCCGATAATGCCGACATCTCATAAAAATTGCTCGTAAATGAGTGGGATGATCGGCCCTGCGTAATGAATGAGCAGGTAAATCATCGAGATATGGCTGAACAATGTGCTTAATGTCATGAAATGCATAAGACATAGCCCGTTGAAAAGTTGCTCCAGCGTTCTTTAGTCCAAAAGGTAGTTTACAATAAGCAAACGTTCCCCATGGACAAATAAAAGTTGTTTTGGGTTGATCAGCAGGGAGTATGTGTATTTGATTGTAACCGGAAAAGCCATCCATGAAGGAAAACAATTCACTACCAGCACAATCATCGATTATTTGATCGATATAGGGAGTTGGATAATTATCTTTTGGACACGCTCGATTAATATCCCTATAATCGATACATACTCTTATCGTTCCTTGTTTTTTAGTTACAGGAACAATATTCGATACCCAATCCGTTAAGGGAATTGGATAAATGAATCTTGCTCGAAGTAATTTTTCAACTTCAGCTTTTATAGCAGCAGCTTTTCTAGGATGAATTTGATGTAATCGTTGACGAACAGGTTTAGCATCCGGGTAAGTCTTAATTTCATGAACGACGATCGATGGATCAATTCCTGGCATTTCTTCATAAGACCAGGCAAACACATCACGAAATTCTTGAAATAGGGCTTTATAAGTCTGAATTTCTTCATCTGTACAACAAGCACCTATATGAATGTTTTCAATTATTCCTGGTTTTACTGAAATTTCAATTGGAACCGTTCTAGATATATTTTCCAAATTTAACTCAGAATCAGGATTTTGCAATGGATTCTAAGGTTCCTTGGCATATTCAGCAGTAAAAATTGAAGCGAAATCATTTTCAAAATGATCTAATTCAGGTAAAAATGAAGATCGATGATGGAGATCTTCCCATGGTAAATCATCAACAGACAAAAACTCACGAATTTTCTCATCTGAATGAACAATTTCAGGAAATGTCGTTGTAACTGAACTAGATATAGAAAGCGATTCCTCTTGGATCCCATTCATTGGATCGGTTTTGGTTGAAGAGGGGTTGGAAAAAGACTGTACAGCCTGGTACGCAATTTCAAATGGACTCAAAGGCATCGTGCCATCAAATGAATCTATCTCGAATTCTAAAGGAATAATCCAAGGATCATCAAACATAACATTGTCTGACGAAATCATATGAATACTTGCAGTAGAAGATGATACGTTAGGAGGAGGAAAGGAAAAAGTTCCTAGCAAACCAGAATCTTTAACCAGACCTACTCCAACATCCTTATAAGGGATAGCCGTTTTACCAACATGCTGGATTGTTTCTGTAGAGGCTGGGTTGGACGAAAAATAAGTTAACTGATCTATTGTCACGATATTTCCTTGATATGGAAATTTTATGAGTCGAAAGACCGAAGAGACAACAGCAGTCATAGCATAAGACCAACTACGACCCAGTAGAAGGTTGTAATCTAGAGGGGCATCAACCACTTCCACATCTAGATTAACGATTTTTCCTTCAACCCCTATGGGTAAATCCTGCAAAATACCATAAGGTTGAAAACCTCGACCATCAAAAGCTTTTAGAATCATCGGAGATTGGTTAAGTGTGGGAGAACCAAGAGATTTCCAACACTGAATCGACATAATACACGTTGAAGATCCCTCATCAATCACAGTACGAAAAATAGGTCTGTTTTTTACTAACACTGGAATCTGGAAAGCCATTTGGTGAGGAAGACGTGGTGTACTATTTTCTAAATAGAAGATTATAAGGTTAGAATCCCGAACATCAACAGCTCCTATGGCAGACAATAACAATTTACGCTGTGCTGGACACGATTGCAGCACTTCCAAAGCCGACATTGCTGAAGGAGAAACAGCTAAATCTTCAACAATGTTGTAATTCTGAGTAGCTCTCGCATGTGGATTGAAAGTTGATTTACGAAGAACACCTTTAGCAGGCGGTTTGATTATCAAGTCTGGATTTTGTTTCTCGATCTGTAGCGGACCGGAAATAGGAGGAGTTGTATTTGATGTGTTGGCATTAGAAGACTCTCCTTCTTTGCCATCGACGGGATTCTTAGAACCGTAATCTTGCGATCGCGTCGCAATCCGTACATGAGACATCATCATAATAGGCTCTTCTAAAGTAGTCGAGGAAGAACCAATCATCTTACTATCTTGAATTGGAAAGGGATCCTTCAAGACAGCAGGTTGTTGGGATCCTTTAACGAGTTTCGTAACTTCCTCTCGATATGGAAATTCTTTCGTGAAATGATCTTGTTCACAAATGAAGCAAGGATAACGAGGTTTACGTTTTTCGTCATTGGATTCATCTTTATCTGTTTTTTCTTTCGAATTCTTTCTGTTTTTGTTCCTCCCCTTCTTTTTACCACCGGATTTTGATTTTGCCGTAGATGTTTCAACGACATGAATGTCGGCGGAAACTTCGGGAGAGGATTCTCCTTTCGGGGAATCAGGTAAAGTTATAATTGGAGAAGAATTATTTGAGGATTTCTTCTTACTTTTAGAACTAACTGTACCAATCATACCTTCAGCGGCATGAGACCCTGAAGGAGCAACAACTATTTGACCTTGTTTGGGAAGATCGGGAATTTTCTCATGTAGAGTACCTGACTGCGTATAGACGAGGTCTAGGTACTGAGCCTGAGCAATTACTTGCTCTTCAGTAACAACACCAGCCTTAGCTACATCTTCAGTGATCTTGGGTAATAATGATTTAACAAACCATTCTGCCAAAATTTGATCCGGAATATAAACTTTCACTAAACGCCGTCTACGTCGCCATTCATGAATATGATCAGAAATATACGTGGACGTAGATTGTTTTAGCAAAGTTAATAATTCTGTGCCATTGTCGTATCTGACAGGCAACTGGAAATGAGTTAAGAAAGATGTTGCTAACTGACTGAAATTATGAAACGAGCCTCGTGGCAACTCAATGTACCATTTGGCTGCAAGACCTATGAGTGTTCTTTGGAAAAGACGTAAGCGAATCAAATCATCAATAATTGAATTAGATGCACACCAAAGGTGATAAGTCATAACATGATTGGATGGATCTTCTCCTGACTTACCTTCAAACTTTGGTATATCACTGGGAAACTTATGAGGCATTGACGGCCAGTTCTGATAATAAAAAATAGGATCATTTGTAAGGCGCGTCAAATCAGGTAAGTCCAAAGTTGCGATAAACGACAATTGACGGTTAGGGTCACGAAAACCTTGAGAAGCCAAAGCAGATCCAGGAGGCGGATACCCAGGATAAATAGGAATCAGATTAGCATTAGGTATCGTATAACCTCCTGGATAACCAGGATGAATTGGACCATACTGAGGTTGTTGATAAGTATAACCAGGGTATGGTTGATAGCTCAGATTCTAAAAATAGGGACTGAATTGCGGTTGTCCTTGGTACGGTTGATAAGTAAATTGAGGTTGACTTGTAACAACTGTACTTGTACCGGTTTGTCCTGCAGGCATCTGAACTGTAGTCTGAACTGAAGGTCCTGACTGAGGTACAGAGACCTGAGGAGTTTGGACGGATACAGGGATAGCCGAAATCGGGGCGACAGATACTCCAGAAACAGGTGTGACAGGTTGAACAGGCGTTGCAGCAGTTGCAGCAGTTTGGGGCGGAGTCTGAGGTGTACTAGGCCCAGCCTGCTGAACTGAACTAGGTGCATGAGTTTGAATAGCTGGTTGAACAGGTTGCTGAGTAGAACCAGAAACCAATGGCTGACCAGTTTGATAAGGTAACTGCACATTAGGATGCAAAGGCTGTTGATATTGGGATGGATCCCACACCATCATTCCGGGGTATTGTCCCGTAGAAGGTTGAACGTAAGGACCAAAACTTGGTTGAACGTAGGGTTGATAATAAGGTAAAGTTCCGGCTCCTTGAACAGATGGTTGACCAGAAGGCTGTTGGTAACCTTGCATTGGGTACTGCCCTTGAGGTTGATAACCTTGAGGCACGTACTGAGGCTGGGGTTGTTGAGGACCCTGAGGAGCGTATTGAGTTTGGGGTTGACCTTGAGGAATGTACTGTCCTTGAGGTTGGTAACCCTGAGGTATGTACTGTCCTTGGGGTTTCCCCCCAAAATAATATGGATCTACAGTTTGTCCTGGGAAAAAGCTACCTTGAGGTTGTGCCCTGGGTGGTAACTGACTACCTTGAGGTTTCCCCCCAGGCGGTAATTGACTACCCTGAGGTTGCCCCCCGGGCGGTAACTGAGTTCCCTGAGGTTGGCCCCCAGAAGGAAACTGACTGCCTTGAGCTTGAGTGTCCTTGGGGTTTCCCCCCAAAATAATATGGATCTACAGTTTGTCCTGGGAAAAAGCTACCTTGAGGTTGTGCCCTGGGTGGTAACTGACTACCTTGAGGTTTCCCCCCAGGCGGTAATTGACTACCCTGAGGTTGCCCCCCGGGCGGTAACTGAGTTCCCTGAGGTTGGCCCCCAGAAGGAAACTGACTGCCTTGAGCTTGAGGATTAGGAATATTACCAGACATCATAAAAACTTGCTCTCATTTTAAGTCTATCTAGACCAGTTGATAACACATTTTCGATGGGTTGAGGAGCTGCTCCCGAGAAAGTACCAAAAAAAGACTGATATCCCGCAGGAACGGAAGGACCACCATGTAAAAATGATTCAGGCGTTTGAGAAAACATGGATGACTCTCCAGCCATAATAGATGACGGATAATAACCTCTAGGTGTAGGATGAAATGGAACTCGAGGTGGATAAAAAGCAAGACCCGGATTCTCTAAAAAATCTGTTAAAGAGAGATACCAAGGATTAGTTCGAATAGGGCTGTAGAAAATAGATTCACGCTCCCTAAGATTTAACGATTGAGGGGAGTTGGGAAGAGATATGTCTTCGTTTGGATTAGTAAGTTCTTCAATAGAAATAAGTCCAGAGGGAAGATTTTCTGTAATGACATTTCTTACCCTAGGTGAACCTGGATCGCTAGAAGTTGGTGAGATAAATCCTGAGGAAGTTTCTAACACAGAAGATTCAGTTTCAGGTTCAGATATTTCAGGTTCGTCAGATAATTCACCAGAAGGAGAAATATTTTCAGTAACTTCAGAAACTGAAATCGGTTCTTGAATGTATTCTGTTGTAGGTATTTGATGATCGGGATGTATAACTATAGCTGAGCTTTCAACTTCTTTTGACCTAAGTCTATGGCTACTGTGTGGTACCAGAGCTCGAAGCCCTTCAAGTTGACTTGGTGAATATTCAGGGGGTTTCCCTTGTATTCTCCGGGATTGTCTCGGCAATTCCGCCACGATTAAAAATTATCTAATCACACACAAACAAAGAAAAATTTCAATGAAAACACCTAAAGTCTCTAAGAAACAAACAATTGAATCATTCGCTTAAAAAATCTAAGAGTTCAAACCACACACAAACAGGTAACTTTCCGTACTAAAATCACTAGTTGGTGATGAAATCCAACTTAGTAGAATTTTAACACGAAAAGGGCAGTTGGAACAGTTACCCCGACAACCTGCTTAATGAAACAGACTGGCACAAGTTTCTTCACAAAACCATCTCGAGTGAAGAGAACCCCCCAGAGAGTCCAAGTGAGACTAGTCGACGTCTGTTCCAGGTACATTGGGATCTTCCCTCCACCGTCACCTTAAGGAAGAATCCTAAATATTATGGTCACTAAGGTTACCAACTGATACAAATATACCTGGGGGAACAGTATACGATCCGACACACACACAAGGGCAGAGTAACAAAGCTCAATCCCCTTGAAGGCTCCTTGAAATAATCCAAGGTTTACCGACAAGTGACCCCTGGCTCCTCGACAATGGTCTATCCGAGGTTTACCGTTTTTAATACGTGTATATCTTCTATCGTTCCCAATGGGGAAGGATTGATTACCCCACTGGTTCAGATATGATCTCGTGCTTAACTCCTTTAAGAGGAGCTTCCCAGAGCATACATGCAACAACTGGAATTCTTCCTACCGCAAGATATATCTACTTGTTTGTTTTATCTATCTTGGAGAGTTAATTACTTCCTACTCCAAGATACTAGCCTAAGCTATGTTGGTGATAAGAGCCCTAGAAATAAAAAGATTACTAGATGAATTTTATTTAAGCGTTACTTTTAAGAGCTGTTTCTTAAGTCAATGGGTGCGGAAATGAAACTTTGGATGGTGTGAAGACTCGACTTCCAAAAAACACTAAAATGCACCTATGATGATATTCAATTCTTTTTTCTTTCAATGAAATTTCTATCTAAAGAAAGAGTTAGAGAATGCAATCCTTTAAATTCCTTCTTCAAACATGAAAAATAATTGAAAGAAACTATTTTTTCTTTTCAATAAACTATCAAAGCTCACAAGAAAAATCTTTTTCTTTTCCAAACAAAAAGCTACAAAACAATTTTCTTTCGAAAGAAAGCTACAAAACTAAAACTAATCAAAACTACAAAATCTAATCTTAAGATCTATGATCTAAATTGAGTAAAATATTTTTAGATTTTTTTTTATGAATGTTTTCCTTAGTTGTTCAGCAAACTAAGAATCTATTCGTTCAGATAACAAACAGATCAAAAACACTCAAAATATGTTTTTACAAAAATGAAATTCAAAACTTTGAACCAAGTTTTTTCGAAGATTTGCAAAGAAACAAAAGGCTTAATTTCTCAATATAGGATGTTTTCATAATTAGGTCGGATTCAAAAGACAAAAAGAGATCAATGTAATCTGAGATACTGCAAATTGTCAAAAGTTCGAATCACTACAAAGACCAAGCAGGAAAAACAATCCAATCGGCAAAATCTTCTAGAAAATCATCAAAACATTAACACTGTTGGAGTTCATTCACAATAAATTCTTGATAGACACAATAACCAGTCTGGGCAGAAACCAAAGATCTAAAAATAAACTAGAAAAAGAAACCTAGAGATTTTCTAAAATTTTTACAAGGTCCGCAGGCAACCAGTGTTGACAGGTGCGGTCCCGCACTGTGTTCTGTAAAGAACGTGCGAACCTGCCCGCACTGTCAAGGTTAGGCAGAGTGCGGTCCTAAGAAAAATTATAGAAAAACTCAAAATACTTCTAAATTTTGAAAAACAAGAAAAATCTAAAGTACCCAGACAGATGTGTATCAATCAAAAATCAGGAAAAAATGTTTCCTCAAATCAAAAATAAAAGAGAACCAAAAACAACAAGTTCTTTCCCCAGCGGAGTCGCCATTTTGTTGTGTAGATTAATCCGTCTTGTGGACAAGACCGATCTCTCTAGTACTAAAAGTAACTAGCAACAAACAACCAATTATACTAATCTCTCTCTAAGCATATAAGATTCATAAAAACACTATATAGGTGTAAGGCCTACCTTATGTCCAACGCTTGCTTGATTTCGTTGAAGTCCTTCCTGTGCACTGAAAGAACGTTCCTCGTGAATCTGCAGTCACAAACAAGCAAAAGATTAAGCAGCACCTGTATAGACATTATTACAAACCATACTTATCATAATGATCAAGGAATTTATGAAATAAACCATGAATAGACAGTTTAATGAGAGAAATGAGTATATTTGTATTAACTTCAAATAAAGAAAACCTTTACAACTTGTGCCTTGATGTTGTGCAGGTCCTCCTGGGGTCCGAAGCAGGAATCTCTTCTAATTTGACAAGCATTGCACTCTTTGAACCAAGACAAATAGAGATGAGTGATTTAACCTCACAGAAAGTCTTAGTTAACTAAGTCTGAATTTCAACAGCATTTAACTTCAAATATCTTAAGCTTGAACTCCCTTTGAGGCTACCCAAAGCCTCTTTTTATAGTGGAAAAGAGGAGGTTTCTTGTTCCAAATATGAAGGGATAGAATCCTCCTTCAAAGGGATTAGCTCCTTACATCAAGGGGTTAGCTCCATCAAGTGAGGGATGCATGAACCTTCTTAAAGCGTATCCATTCCCGAAAATTCCCATCTAGAATCTTCTAGAATTCACCTGGAATTCACTTTTTATCTTCACTTTCTCGCCTTTTTATGTTTTACAGAGGTCCGCACCCATTACACAAAGAACGTGCGGTATGGTTCCGCATGCAGGCTTAACTTTAGGTGCGAGACCGCAGGGAATGCATAGAGAAAGTGCGATACCAATTCTTAGGGGATTTTAGGGACTTTTCTCTGATTTTGAAGCTTGACATGAGGAGCTGATATGTTGGACTTGCAAAAGGAGGAAGTATGAGTAATAATGAGCTCATACTCATGGTAAAATGTCAAGATGACAGATTTTAATGTAACACCTACATGCCTTTGGCATTATTGAACATTCTGCAAACCAAATTGTCAAAACCCTAAACCTAATTTGACCTTGACACTTTAAGAGTATGTTTGTAAGAATATATTTAACCACACGAGGAAGGCTGCAGAGACTGACCCTAACATTGGCTCCAGTGGGGATGGTAGCTCCCTGGAGGTGCCAAGAACGGCAGATCTTTGGAAGAGCAGACAGTGCCTCCTTCCATTGGGCCATGGAGTCCATTTTGATAAAACAACTCAAGACTGCTAATTGATTTATTGACTGAATCTGTGACTCGGACTGACTCAACTTTTGGAACTGAAAAGACTGAAAAACTGACTCGACAAACTTCAGACCAGACTGACTTAACTCTAACCAGAACTGACAAAGCTTATTGAAGGGCAACAGTCCATCAAGATTTGAAATCATGATGGCAACCACCTGCATACTAATGAAATATGTACAATCATGTATAATTGGCTTTCCAATATAACCAGTCAAGCAGATGCCTTGCTGATTGATTCTCCTGATCCGATCTCCTGGTCAACAGTAAATACTGGTAACTGGGCAAAAAACATAATTGACCATGATCTCCTTCATCACTGAATACTGCAATAATCACCTTCACTACTGACTGCAACAGATTTGCCACTGGATCCTGAAAAACATGAAGATTTACCTTCTGCTGAAAGAACAACGTATTTTTTTCTCTTGCTTCTGATCTTCCTTCAATAAAAGTCTTTTCCTGGTCTTCAAAGAATTTTGAACAAGTGGATGAGCAAATCTCTTCTTGGAAAAACATTTCAATACATGAGACATATGAAGAAGAATCTGAAAGGCAGTCCTGAATGGTTTGATTTTCTGTAGTCTGAATATACTGTAGGTCATCTTCATATAATATGACAGCCAGATTCTCATTACATTCATCAATCATGAGAAAAGAAACTTTAGATGATTCTTGAAGCGCAAAAATGACAGTTCTATCATCTACTATAAATTCATCGAGAGAAACTTTTTCACTTACTTGAACAAAGATCTCATCTTGTTGTTCATGAATTGACTGGATTACCTCTTTATGAAGATCTAGTTCCGGTGGGATGAGAGCATTTAGATCTGTAACTCTGTTTTCTTCATGCCAGATGATCTCAACAGTAGAGTTCAGCACAAGGTATTCTTGGTCATCACAATCTGAATGTAGATCTGAAATAACCGACTGTACATTATCACATTCTGAAATCGAAACTTGACTTCCCTGCATGCTGTCTTCTTCTATTGACAGATCTGAAACGAAACTTTCTCTTTCATCATTTTCAGCCATATGGAAATCTTCAACCTGCTGATCTATAAAGCTGCTTACAGGACTGTCATCCTTTTCAGAGGAGGAAGAAGTTCCACCATCACCTTCTTGACCATGTGCACACTGCAGATCTGCGTTAACTTGAGCTGGAACATGACCGTTCAAGAGTTGATCTATCTCGTCTTCAGGTAGAGGAGATAATACCTTTTTTTTTTCTTTTGCTCAAACAGTGATTGTCTCATTGATTTCAAGTGAAGGAGTATACAGATTTGCCTCATACTACTGATCCATTTCATGTAATTCCTGTTGACTATCAATGTTAGTATGAATTCTTCGTCGAAGTGTACGAAAAAGAACCACTTTAGCTACGCATAACTAATAGCCCTAACAACAATAGAGGCTGCCAAACATCTTCAGATCTGCGATTAGTAGTTAAAATGGTGCAACAAACAGATCTATAAATGGAAAGACATTAAGCAGTAAAGTAAAGAGTTTGCTCCATGCATCCAACAGACAAGACAAGAACACGATTTTTGAATGAATTTTTATATTACAGGGCACCTGGGAGGAAAACAAGAAGGTGTATCCAGATCTCCTCAATGGGATGGGTTCTTTGTAGTCCTCAGCACTTCAGATCTAAGCTTTCTCTCTCTTGTAGATGTAGGAAACCCAATGCATAAAGTAGAGCTCAATGGGAGCAAATGATAGAAATGAGACCAAGTGTATAGATCCAGAGTGATCTAGCAGGCAACAAAAGGTGAAGAATGATGGGGAAAACCCTCCTATTTATAACAAAATATTGGGTCATTCTAGATCTTGGTGCATGATTAAAATAATGTTAATCAAATCTAGATCCACCTCTATGGAATATTTTATTATTATTTGTTTGAGGGAAAGGGTGTTTGACTTGGGTCAAATCCCTTGATTAGTGAAAAATAAATAAATAAATGATTTATTTATCTTTTTAAGGAAGTGGTTGGGATATAATCAAATAAATAATGATTTATTTGATTAATGGTGGGTGATTTGGTCATATTTAACAAGGAATATTATCTAAACAAGATTTAAATAGTTATTCCTAGAAAATAACAAGATAACTAAGGGTTTATCTCATTAATTTCTTTGTTTTTGGGTTAAACATGACTGGGAATAATAATTAAATTATGGTTTAATTAATTATTCCATGAGGAAAATCAAACAAGTATAGGCTTGTTTAATATTTCCTTTTGGGGTTTCCTATTTTAACATAGTGAAAGCAGTTTTACTTAGGGTAAAACTGGTCTTACATGGTGTACTTGGGTCCATCTAATGATAAAAGGTTAGATGACCAAAAAATGGTGTAACAGATTGCCCCCGAGTGTGCGAGTGTCAGGAGCAAATCGTATGACCGAAGTACGTTGTAAGAATACAATCACTAGACAACAAAAGGGGATGTCAGAGAGAGAAATGTGAGGTAGATAGTGTGCTGAAGGACTAGACCCTGAGGAGACGAGACTCGCAGGTGCAACAAGTCTCTTTATATGAGAGGGTACCTGTGCTGAAGGCGACGGGGGAGGCATACCTATGCCCGCCGAGACAAAGTACAAAAGAATAGTGTGTCCAGTAAACAAGGGACCGAACCATAGAGTACAGCTGGCGTAATCAGGAGCCAGATAAGAATACAATGAAGAGTCTCACATACATGCTGTGCCTGGGATAACAGCCAGGACTAGTACAATAATATCTGAGTACATGAGATAAATACAACCCAAATGCCCCCCGTAAATGGGGAAGGGCTCACAGAATCTGACTGATACATGCAAATCAAAGAGGTGCTGCAAGCGGCTAAGGCCAACATCATCAAGATCTGGAGCGGCATCGAAGGCTGCAAAGAAGAGGTCATCCGAGCATGTGGGGGGCTACCTGCAGGGCCACCCCCTCATGAGGGCTGAGACATCTCACACACACCCGGGAATCATCAAGAGCTGCTGCTGGATCACTGAACCATCGAGTATACGGATCTCGATCATGCTGAAAGGAGCTGGAGAAACAATCAAGTCAAAGGGGAAGAAGAGATCCCTTTGCCTGATCCGAGGCACCGAACGATAGTGGAAGCTGGAACCAAGGTACACCGCCCTCTAGACTTGGCTTCTGGAATGAATGAGCTGATGTCGACAGAAGGAGGTCCGCCATAGGTGAGGTAATGAGAGATCCTCAATGAAGGCACGAGAGAAAATAGTAGAGCGACGGACAGACTGACACTAATGATGATGGCGGAATGGACAGGATGGGGTGGCGAATGGACGACTTCCCTTGTTAGAGCATAAAGGGCATGAATGACATGGCAGCGACTGACACGATATCAGAAGGGATAGGGGACAGTGAGGCTGAAGGTCATGATATGCGACACAAGAGAGGAACCAAGCAGTAACGGAAGGAGGGTTATGGTGGGGTACAAAGGTACGCAGGATAGACTCCATGAATGCGATGATGACTCAACTTGGATGCTCTAAACAAGGGCGACATGATAGTGCTGCCACACAGTAAAGGCCCCAATGGGGGACCATGGAAACATGAGTACAAGGTGGGCACTCATGACGAAAATCGTCACGAACATGGACAAGTAAGGGGGCATTATGGTGCCCCAAGTACAAGTGTTGTAAGTGAGGAAATTCGATTTTAAGGAGCGGTAAAGTGACCCTTCTTGGACAAAATGTGTCTGGGTGAAGTATCAAATCACCAAAAACTAATAGAAACCCATTTGAGAGCTCGGTGAGATCTTTCTAGCGGTGCTGACGGTTCGTCGAACGGGGCTACGGTGTGGTCGCAGCAGTCGAAAGAAGAAACATGGGTTCTCTTTTAATAAGGCAGTTTTCCCTCCAAAATCATTCATTTGCTATTGTTGCTGTGGTGAATGTGGAGAGGAGGGAAGGCCCTAAATCTTGCGGCGAACGTAGCGGACAAACCGACCGTTGGAATCAAGATCTGTCAGTTGGAGGTAAGAGGCCTAACCTTGCTCTTGCATTTTGATGGATTACATTTGCAGTTTAGGGCCCAGAATCCCAGAAACAGCCCCTCCTTCACCTCTACGGTCGGGTCGCACTTTTTGGGGCAAAAAGGGCGACCCAGGACGCAGGTATCAGGGCAAAAAGTGCGACCTGGTCCAGAAAATGGCAGAAAACTGCGACCTGGGAGATGAGGGAGTTTTGGTGCTGTTTTATGGCTGGGAGCTGGATTTTAGTGTTTGGTTATGGTTTTCCCGATCTGTACCCTGACAAAGATGATATGTTTGTACAGGTATGGCAGAGTTGTGGGTCAGCTGGAGAGAGAGAGATCTGGGAACGCTTCGAACAGAGATCCAGGCGGATCAGGGCGTCCGTCGTGTATTGGCCAGATTTGGGGTTCTCAAGTTTTTGGAGAACCCGTTGATGAGAGCAGGGAAACCGTTACTGGCCCGGATTATCAGTTATTGGGATCCAGATCAGGAGATCTTTGTAGTGCAGGGGCACAAGATCGAGCTGACGGTCCAGGATGTGTACTTTCTGACCGGTCTCCCACCACTGGGGATGGTGGGAAACACACAGCCAGTGCTGCCGCGGGGGCGGCATATCATGGAGTTCGTGGAACGCCATTGTCGACCGGGTCTGCAAGTCAAGGGGACTCAAATATCAATCGGGGATCTAGAGAGGCTAGAAACCCGTGCAGTGGCCGCAGCTGTGCTGCGAATCCTGGGCAGCCAGGCATTCCAGCACATCACCGGTGGGCAGATGATGATAGTGGAGAGTGTGTTGGGTGGGACCTACTTTGGGTGGGCCCAAATGATGTTGGTGGCGCTAAAGCGACAGTTGTCGCTATGCAGGCGGCAGGTGAATCATGATTGCTCATATGGGACTTTATTGTGTGCCTTCTTCTTTGAGAAGATCCCGACCTTGAGGCCTCGTGTGCAGCTTCCAGATGGGGGCCCGAGGGAGCCCAGGATGCGCCGTTGGGGACGACTACTCTGCAGGGGAGGAGGAGGGGCGGTCGGGCGAGTGTTTCGACCGGAGTTTTTTGCCCATTGGGATCAGATGCCGCTGTACATAGACGACTACCCTTATAGTGGGATGAGCTACTGTGGGGATCCGGATTTGCCACTTCCGCCTGGTCGAGTCTGGGGTCCCGATGGTAAGTGACAAATTGCTATTCTTGTGTGGGCATGTTAAAGTTTTTGAATAGTAATTAATGATACTAATTCATGTACTTTTGGTATGCAGATATAGCACCGGTAAAACCGGCTGGGTATATGGGGCGACCGGCAGCTTCAGGAGCTACAGGTCCAAGTGGGTCGAGAGCAGCGCAGAATGAGGATGCAGCCGCCTTGCTGGAGGAAATCCGCCGTATATGTGAGCGGTTGTTGACCGGAGTATCAGAGCGCGGGTGGCAGGATTTAGACGACCAGTACATAGAGCCATGTGTTGGTCTCCCCTCAGAGGGGCGAGGTATCATGCGGCGCATGGCGATGGCCGGTCAGGCTATGCGTGATCTACATGCTGCAGGGGCAGACCCATTGGCCCGGGAGCCTCCAGATAGTGATTAGGGGTAGGGGCATGTGGTGCCCCCTCTGATGTATGTAGGGGCATGTGGTGCCCCCTCTGATGTATGTAGGGGCAGGTGGTGCCCCCTATGATGTATGTAGGGGCAAGTGGTGCCCCCAATTTTTGGCTTTTAGTTTGTAACATGCTATGGGCATGTCGTATGTATCAGAGTATATGGACTCTAAATGTATGCTTTGCGACACATATTATGGATATGTATCGTCTTTTGATGGTTGATTTAATGTTATTGTCTTGTATGAAATGTGTGTGATAAATGCCAATCTAGAACATGGTTTGCAATACTATCTACATAGTGATTCTGTTCTCGAGGTACATGGTTGAAAGTTATGGTCTCAAATGCACGTATTAATATTTTCACTCGTAAATAGCGTCTAAATAGCACAGGGTTATGCACACGATAAACACCATTTAGTTGCATTACAAGAAGCAGGGAATCCAAATGAACGTGCAGATGGAGGATGCGATGAAAGAGGGCATCAGCTAATAGGCCACGCACTGCATCATATTCGGCCTGATTGTTGGTGGCAGAACCAATGCATACCCCGTAAGAAAGAATGAGGTCATGCAAGGGGGTGAAGATGGCCCAACCTGCCGAGGCAAGATTCCTGGAGTAGCGACTTGCACCATCGGCGTAACCGATAAAGGGTGTGGACGGGGGGTCCTGCAAAATGGTGTGACAAGACAATAAATGAGGGGATGAAAGGAAATGACGACAGCGTGAGGGTACAGAAGTCATCGAGCGGCTATGGCAGGAGGAGGGGGAAGTGGCATGATGATCAAGACTCAAACAAGGTGGTGTATGAGAGCTATTGGAAACATGGTGAGGACTCGGGCTGCGGAGGTCAACAGAGACACAAGTGGAGTGATCTTGAGTATGAGGGGGAATAGAGTGATCAAGGGACACAACAGGGGAGGATGCAGACGGGCTAGGCTCCGAGTGTCGTGCAGAGGAGGATAGGTAAAGGATGGTTACCGTAGACTCCGTCATCTGAACATCAGGGGGGGGGATGTTGATGGGAGCGGGGGGATCCTCAGGCTGGCCTGAAGCATACTGCGCGAGAATGGGAGAGGCAGATTGATTTTGTTCAACCTCATACTCGCGGATCACCTCAAGGGAGGCATGGTAATGCGTCAGGTGAGGACAATAATGGGAGTAGTGGCCATGGACACCGCACAAGGCACAGGGTTTGTTGGTGCGGAGAGTCTTGGGGTTCTTGGGGACGGTCGAAGAAGGAGTGGGGGTTTCAGGGACCGTAGTGTCGGGGAACGCGACTTTAATCATGGGCTGGATACGAGGTAACTCGGGACAAGCATGGGTGGCATGACCAGTGACATCACATAAGGCACAAGGCTTCGCGGGCAGAGAAGGAGCCGGGTTGGTCGTGGTGGTCTGGTCTTTGGTTGCCCCCTTGCGGGCTTTGCCTTTCTTCCCGGGAGTCGTCGCAATAGGAGAAGGGTCCTGTGGAGGTGCTGGGGGCACAGTGGCTATGGAGGAAGCGAGGGGGACCGGTTGAACCGGTGTCAAAGCCATGTAAGGTTTGGGGTGACCAGGGGTGGTGGCGACTGGGGGATCAAGGTACCAGACCGGAATACCCAAGGTTAAGTTGGGGAGAGAGAGGGTGGCCATGACGGGGACAGAATACACACCGGGAGGGGGAACTAGGAAAGGGATCTGTCCAGCAGGGAAATGACCGGGAGGGACGGCTTCAAGATGGTTGAGGCCAGGAGGAACCGATCCGGGAGGATAGAGAGGTTCGGGAATACCAGCTGTAGGGGGAGGGCCAGAAGGAGGAGGTCCGGTTGGCTGAAAAGGATGGCTAGGAGCGGGTTGCAGAGGACGGGGGGGAGGTTGCTGACTAGCCGAAGCAGGCCGCTTGTGGGCAGCCTGAGACGATTGCATCATGCAAACATTTGACAAGCTGGGATCAGTAACAGGAGGGGGGGGAAGATGAGGAAAAGTACCAAGCAGGGTGGAATCTTTATAGACGCCGGGGGAGACACTGGTCAAAGAATCGACGGTTTGCTTGTTGGCTACAGAAGAGATGGTCGTCTCGGAGGAGGTCGGAGACGGCGGCTCATGATAAGATAGCTGGTCGATGGTGACTATCTTCCCATTATGTGGGAAAGACATCTTGCGGAAAACCACGGATGGGACAGCAGACATGGCATAGGTGTAGCTTCGCCCCAATAGAATGTTGTAGTCTAGAGGGGCGTCAATGACTTCGACGTCAACGCAAACGGTCTTACCGGCGAGGGTGATGGGATAGTTACGAAACAGGCCAATGGGCTGGGAGGCATGACCGTCCCACGCTCGAAGGGTGATCGTGGACGGGGCCAACTCAGGGGATCCGAGTTGCTTCCAAACCGAAGCGGACATCACGCAGGTGGATGCCCCCTCATCAATTATACACCGAGATACAGTGGCGTTCCAGATTTTGACTGGGATTTGGAAAGCGACGGAAGGAGGAAGAGGGGGATGGTCCGATTGAGTGGCGTCGAAAACAATCATTTGATCATCAACAGGATCGACAGCGCCCACGGCAGATAGTAGAGCCTTCTTTTGGGAAGGGCACGACTGGAGGAGTTCCAGTGTGGAAATGGCAGCAGGGGATTGCGCCAAATCGTCTACTATACTATACGACTGAGCGGCTCGACCGGAAGCAGCATTTCGGCGTAATGGGCCCTTTGGAATCTTTGGATGAACCTCAACTTTGGGTTGAGGGATGTGTAAGGGGCCACTGGATGTCGAAAGAGGCTCGGTAGAACCTGAAGATGGGGGCTCGGGAGCAGACTTAGCAGGAGGCTTGGGGTACTGGCGAGACCGAGTTTGAAGGTGAAGGTCGACGGAAGGGGAAGGATCGGAGTGCATCATAAGGATCTGGTAATCAGAGGAACCAGACATGGACGGGGGTGCGGTTACGTGGCTGTCGGGCGGTTGGGTAGCCACAAATCCCTGTTGAGGGAAAGGATCAGTGAACACAGCTGGCTGGGTAGTGGCCACATTAGGAGGAGCATGAGGGGAGGCGTGTTTTCCGTGCAATGTGTCTTGAGACTCCCACATCTGCCGCATCTGGGGTAAGAGAGGACAATCGTGAGTGTAGTGACCGTAAACACCGCAACACGAACAGGGCTTGTTTGTGCGAAGCGGCCTGTCCGGCCTGGGCGGAGTGCCTTGTTGCGGGTTGCTACTATTAGGGTCCACACCAGAATTGGGTCCTCGGTTACCGGGGGCAGATTGGTTCTGGTTGCCTCTCCGCCTTCTTTGAGAAGAAGGGGGATTAATCGCGCCCTGCTGTGCAAATACTTGCCCTGGAGGGGGTTGTAAGTGCTGTTGCGGGTTGTGAGGAGGCAAGGGAGGCGGAAGCGCATATGCTGGAGGAGCTGGCGCACCAGGCTGTGGATAAAGGTAAGGTTGGGTTGGGCGACATTGAGGTAAGCAGGAGGTTGAGCAAAAGGAGGAGGCATGCCGTATCCTGGATACATGTTGCCGGGAGGGGGAAGAGTGCTTGAGGTGCTGGCCCCTCCCTGAGGGAGACCATATCCCATAGGAGGGTGAGCAGATGGATGGGAAAGAGATCCAACGATACCGTCGGCGGAATGAGATGCCCCCGGGGCGTTAGCGCCACCGGGCCTGGGGATGTCAGGAAGGACGGTATACACATAACCAGATTGAGCGTAGATCAGGTCATATTTTAAGGCTATTTGAAGGGCGGCTTCTTCAGTCTGAGGAAAGTGAGAGGCGACATCTTTGCCGATGGGAGACGGAAGGGTGCGAAGGAACCAGTCCATGTAAACCCGATCTTCAAAGGGAGGGGCTCGACATAAGCTCCGTCTTCGTCGCCATTCCTGAACATGGGCGGAAAGGCGGGTGGAAGAGGATTGCTTAAATGAAGTCAAGAGCTCCGTACCAGTGTCGTATCGGAGAGGGAGCTTCGGAAGTATGACAAAAAAGGCTGGGCAAGAGTCTCCAACTGCATGTGGGAAGAGGTGTAGTTGTTCCACATACCATTTAGAAGCTTCACTTGCAGCATGCTGAACAGTCTGTAATACCTGATGGGAGTCGCCATTTGTTAGTATGAATTCTTCGTCTAAGTGTACGAAAAAGAACCACTTTAGCTACGCATAACTAATAGCCCTAACAACAATAATGGCTGCAAAACATCTTCAGATCTGCAATTAGTAGTTAAAGTGCTGCAACAAATAGATCTATAAATGGAAAGACATTAAGCAGTAAAGTAAAGAATTTTCTCCATTCATCCAACAGACAAGACAAGAACACGATTTTTTGAATGAATTTTTATATTACAGGGCACCTGGGAGGAAACAAGAAGGTGTATCCAGATCTCCTCAATGGGATGGGTTCTTTGTAGTCCTCAGCACTTCAGATCTAAGCTTTCTCTCTCTTGTAGATGTAGAAAACCCAATGCAGAAAGTAGAGCTCAATGGGAGCAAATGATAGAAATGAGACCAAGTGTATAGATCCAGAGTGATCTAGTAAGCAACAAAAGGTGAAGAATGATGGGGAAAACCCTCCTATTTATAACAAAATATTGGGTCATTCTAGATCTTGGTGCATGATTAAAATAATGTTAACCAAATCTAGATCCACCTCTATGGAATATTTTATTATATTTGTTGGAGGGAAAGGGTGTTTGACTTGGGTCAAATCCCTTGATTAGTGAAAAATAAATAAATAAATGATTTATTTATATTTTTAAGGAAGTGGTTGGGAGATAATCAAATAAATAATGATTTATTTGATTAATGGTGAGTGATTTGGTCATATTTAACAAGGAATATTATCTAAATAAGATTTAAATAATTATTCCTAGAAAATAACAAGATAACTAAGGGTTTATCTCATTAATTTCTTTGTTTTTGGGTTAAACATGACTCGGAATAATAATTAAATTATGGTTTAATTAATTATTCCATGAGGAAAATCAAACAAATATAGGTTTGTTTAATATTTCCTTTTGGGGTTTCCTCTTTTAACATAGTGAAGGCAATTTTACTTAGGGTAAAATTGGTCTTACATGGTGTACTTTGGTCCATCTAATGATAATAGGTTAGATGACCAAAAATGGTGTAACATCAAGATTCAAAATTCCTTCATCTTCCACCACACTAAAATCTTGGTCCTGCTACAAATTTTCATGATCATCTTTATGCTGCTGAAATGGATTTTCATATAGGGCTTCCATGATCTCATCATCCATGAAATTATTATCTTCATAATATTTCTCAAGGCTTTCAATAAAAGTAGAAGCATGTTTGCAACAGTCATGAACTAAATTTAATGATGGATAAGATACTTGATATCTTTCAATGAACAGGGCATGAAAATCCTTTAAACAGTAAATACAGGCCGGCGGAAATTTTCATACCAAGATTGGGCTTCACCTTCCAGAGTGGCTAGGAATATCTTCATCAAGCAATCTTCAGGAAAATCCACCTTCAACTTGCGAATATGCATGTGAAATCTAACTAGATGTAAAGAAGCATCCTTCTTACCATCATCGTTAAACGTAGGCAGTTTCCTTGACCAATCTACCTTCGGAATTTTATTTGGAAAGCCTGGAATGTGATCTCGGCTCATGGGAGCGTATCTTCTTGCAACCCGATCCATCTTGAAAATCTCAAAGCTACTGATCTCTCTGCAGTGAAGTCACCATGAAGAATTGATTTCTGGATTTTTTAGTGAATGGAGTCGCCAGGTGAATGATTTCAGCCTTCTGATGTCTGATCGTTTTTCACCATCAACGATCAGATCTGAACCTGATACACTTACTGGGGCAAGACAATCTACAAATCAAGTGTTACATTCACACACAAACCATCTTTTCCCCAGTATGGTCGCCACTATGTTAGCGCTTGAATCTACCTTAGGCTGAAATAAGGTAAAACTCAAGGCAACATCAAACCAAGCTCAGCCTCGTAGCTAGCCCTACGAGGACAGGAGAGGGCTCTCTCCAGGTCGATCTCGATAAAATGATCAATAGAGTCCGAGATGACCACAAATGGATGCTGATTTTAGGCTAGTAAATAAATGTGGAAAAGGTATTTTGATAAATGACTGAGTTTTCTGGGCTGTATGGGACCAAGGAACAGCATGAGCAGAGAAATTAAATCAAGACACAGATTATCTCATGAGGCAAGATAGGCGAAAGGTTTAGCATTCGAATTGAAATTATATGGGGCGAAAGACAGCTGAGAGGCCGAAAAAGGAATCTATAATGAATCCTTCTCAGACAGAAGAAGATACACAGAAAATGAACACTTTCTCAAGGCAGAGCAATTAACAGGGATTCTACCTTTCTCACTTAAAAACATTCATCTAGAAATGATTATGAAATGAACAGTAAACATAACGAGAAACATATGAAATAGAGAAGAAACATATGCCAAACATTGTACCACATGAATCTCATGAACCAGAGCTGTATCTTTTCATTAAATCTCTGTCAAAACTGTACAGTGAATCTCTCTGTTATTCCTCTACACGTCTCCTAGAACTCTCTCTCCACAAATGGTTTTCAATACAATATATAGACTCAGAGGTGTGATAACAAATCGATGAGAAAATAAGGAGTCGTTTTAACTAAAATTACAAGAATAGAAAAAGTCATCCATTTGTTCTAAAAACAGAACATCGTTCCCCTTGAATTCCTCTGATGGCCAATTGAAAGACAAAAACCGGAGCACAGATCCATTTGAATCATTAACTGAAGTCATAAATAGGAAATCGAATCCTATTCTTCTACTGTAGTAGGTATTCTGCGTTTTAATTTGGCTTTCGGTTTTTGACTTTGCGCCTTCCATCTGCCATTTGAATAAAAACTTAAATTTTAAATGAAAATGGCTTTTATAGTCCATTCTTCTTGTCTTTGGATAATATTTGACCTGTTCAAAAAACTACCATACTCTCGAATTCCTTGTAACTCAGCAGTTTCCATACAACTGGCAACCTCCTTTTTATGAGCATCCGCTTGCACATTACTCAAAGATATGCATGGAAAAAATCAATGGTTTCCTGCTTTAGCAACATCCTGGAACTCATTTCAACAACGTTCCGTGATCACTTCAGAAGGTGGAATTGTTTTCTGACCAAAAGTCTTTCACAGCATGACGAAGAATGCAGACAATGAAATTCCCACATGTTTTTATTCAACGAGTCACCAACAAATGTCAATCTCTTGCCTCTCAATCTTTCCATCATATCAGTTTCATTCAACCTGGGTATACTGCAATCATGTGGCTCAGGAAAGAAATGTGTACACACGACGTTTAGATTTAGAAAAAAAACTTTAGCGTATTCCAACCATTCATCAATCTTAGCTGTCACAAACGCTTCACGGTTGTAAAAGTCAGGCAAATTCGCAATGCGGCCAAGGTATCTTAATAATATTCCGCTTCCATGAAATTCTTCTCCAGAAGGAAAGGAAAACGTTGGTGGTGAATTTTTTGTCCTTGAGGCAACAGAGTTCCGCCATAACAAACTGCGTTTTCTCCCTTTAAATATTCACAAAATACATATGAAGTCAAAAACTGATTCCATAGAAAGTTTGAAGTGCCAATGTCTTCCACGAGATATTCAGATCATCGATTGGAGCAGGGTCAAAAAATTAGGACCATTGTGAGCAGAAATAGATATCACTTAATTTTTCCAATCATTTTCACAAGAAATTGGATTAACTCCTGGGGCCAATTCTGACAGTAAAACTCTTCCATTGGAGGCAAATGATAACCGCACCAGATTAAGCTCTTTAATAGAATGCTGCGCTTGCATTTGTTGCACAAACCCATTTAAACATAGAATATTGAGTTGATTTAAGCCTTTGTAGAAACAAATGTCAAAAAATAGTGTTCTGGACCTGTGCGTTTCGTGCACTCCCAGTGCGCCACGCTTGGTGAGTGCACCGCGCTAGTGTATTTCTACACTGCGGAGGAGCGCCCAGTGCGCCGCGCGTGCCATGTGCACCGCGCCTTCCTCCTATGCGCCGCGCAGAGTCTCAACACAGTGCTGGTTTTGCAAATAACATTTTTTCCCTTCCATAGCTAGAGTCGATTGCCAAGTGATGTCCTGAATGCAAATGACATTGATACTCATAGAAATAGCTTCATAAAGTTATGGCTTTAATTTTTTCTTTGTAAAGACCCAGTTTTATAATGTTTTGGCTTGAACGATGGCTTCCTGATTCATTTTGTGCAGGGATGGAAGCTGCTGAAACTGCTGAATCTGATTCATTTTCTTGGATTTATTTACATAAAAATGAAATACTTTATTTTTTCTCAAAACAGAGTTTTGAGGAAAAAATAGATTTCCAAGCATATGATGATGAAGTGATTGACCATGAAAACTTATTTCGACCCTCCCTACGTGCCTTTGGCATTATTGAACATTCTGCAAGCCCAATTGTCAAAACCCTAAACCTAATTTGACCTTGACACTTTAAGAGTATGTTTGTAAGAATATATTTAATCACACGAGGAAGGCTACAGAGACTGACCCTAACACACTCCATCGATCTGAAACCAAGTGTGCTGCTGCCCAATGGACCAATCTATCGACGCTCTGTTCAGGAGAACGACGAAATCAAGAGGCATATTCATGAGCTGCTATAGAAAGGTCATATCCGGATGAGTTCATTTCCCTATGGGAGCCCAATCATGTTGGTGCAGAAGAAGGATGCGACTTGGATACTCTATATTTACTATCGGGCGTTGAACAATATCACTGTCCGAAATAAGTACCCGATCCCACAAATTTATGACCTTTTGGACCAAATCAAGGGGGAGAAATATTTCAACAAGATCGAATTGAAGTCCGGGTATCACTAGGTACCAATCAAACCCTTCGATGTGTGGAAGATTGCCTTCAAATACAATGAGGGCCTTTTCGAATAGTTGGTTATGCCTTTTGAGTTTACGAATGCTCCTGCAACCTTCATGACACTGATGGAAGACATCTTTCAAACATTCACCAACTCATTTGTAGTGGTATACTTGGATGACATCCTGATCTTCAGCCAGAGTTGGGAAGATCACATCCACCACATCCGATAGGTTCTCCAAACAATGCAGAAACACAAGTTGTGTGCCAATTTGGAGAAATGCACTTTTGGCATGACCTAGGTTTAGCATCTGGGATACATTGTTGATGAACAAGGGGTGCATGTGGATCCAGCCAAGATCCAAGTCATTTGGGATTGCCCAGCCCCAACCACTCTACAAAGCGCTGCAGATTTCTGGGCCTTGCCAATTTCTACCGCAGGTTCCTGTTTGGGTTCTCTCATATCACTTGGCCCTTGAGTCAAGTCACCATGGGAGGAGTGAAAGCGAAATTATTTTGGTCTGAATCCCAACAGAAGGCTTTCATAGAGTTGAAACATGGCCTCTGATCTTCACCGGTGCTCACATTACCAGACTTGCAACAACCATTTGAGATCGAGACAGATGCCTCTGACTATGCTATTGGGGTAATCCTTACTCAACAGGGGCATCCAATGGAATATCACAGTGAGACACTTTCAGACAGAGTTCATAAATATCCCACTTATGAAAAATAGATGTATTTCATTGTGCAGGCCTGCCGACAATGGAAGCATCACATTTTTGGGAAGGAAACAATAATCTAGACAGACCACCGACCCCTGTAGTTCATATAGATGTAAGGAAAGCTGTAGAATGATCACCATCAGAAGTGGTCCACATACCTACAATAGTTCCATTTGAACATCAAGTACAAGAAGGGAAACACCAATAATGTTGTAGATTGCGTCAACTGACCATCGATCATGGCGTTAACCACCGTGCTCAACTCTTGTGGGCATGAGACTTATGATTGGCTAATTCTCTATAAAAGTGACCCAGAATCCAGCTACACCTACCAGACGCTCTTGGAAGGTAAAAAAGCTCCATATTTTCACCTCTAGGATGCACTATTATGCCACCTGGGACACCTTTGTGTTCCTTCAAGCGAGCGTGCCAAGATGATTTGGGAAGCGCACTACAGTCAGGTCGCTAGGCATTTCGGGGTTGAGAAAATAATGGCGGTACTACAGAAGTATTTCTATTGGTCGAACCTTTGACAGGATGTTGGGAACTACATCAGATCCTACATTGCCTGCACCATTTCTAAACCGACCATCAAGAAACAAGGCCTTTATACTCCACTTCCCACCCCTATCCGACCTTGAGAATCCATCTATATAGATTACATGTTAGCCTTTCCTTTTAATAAACATGGCAACGACTATGTTTTTGTGGTCGTCGACAGATTCTCGAAGATGGCCATTATGGCGGCCTGCAAGAAGAATATCATAGCAAAAGCCACTGCTAAACTCTTCTTTGAATGAGTGTGGGTACACTTTGGGATCCCCTAGTATATTATCTCATATCAGGATAGCATGTTCCTCAGTACATTTTGGTCCAGCCTTTGGTCGATGTTGGACACCAAGCTCAGTAAGTCCATCGCTTTCCATCCCCAAAATGATGGCTAGACAAAGGTCGTCAACGTGATGATCGTGCACATGGGATGGGAGCATCCACTATGTCCAAAACAACTATAATGAGGCTCTCCACAGCTCAACTGGCCACAGTCCCTTTTAGGCGGGCTTGGGATTCCATCCATTATGTCCCATTGATGTGGCCATACCATTTGTAGCTACTCAGGTTGATTCGGCTGATGTCCAGTCTGAAGCCGACAAGGAAAAAAAATTCATTGAGCACATTCAGCACATTCACTAATAGGTCCACTACATATTGGACAGAGCCAATGCTAAGTACAAACAATGACATGATTAACATTGGGTGCCACACAAGTTCTAGGTGGGTGACAAAGTTTGCCTACATTTGCAGAAGGAGCACCTCACTGGGCCCCACCGCAAGCTTCGCCCGCTCTGATATGGGCCATACACCATCACCAAGTCAGTAGGGGATAATTCCTTCGAGCTCAGTATTCCACCATTCCTTGGTCTGCACCCAGTGTTCAATGTGGACCACCTTCGACCCTACTTTCCACCATTGTTGGATACATCCGACATTGCAGAACAACTCACACCAAGAGATTTAAACCCATACATCATGGAACAAGCCACAAATGATCATATCACGGAATCACAGATTAAGAACACCCAAAAACAAAGGATCCAACTATATTGAGTTTTCAAAGAAGGCCAACTCCTTCACCATGGAAAGTGGCTCACCAAATACCAAGTTTAGCAGAAGTTTCCTCATCTCATGGAGGAACTTAACGCAATGGGGACCATTGATTCCTAAGGGGGGAGGAAAGATACAATGGATATTGGTGGCCACCCGCATATTCTACTTCGACCCCCACCATTGTTTCTTTCAATTTTTTAGTTTCCTTAATTGAAGCACAATTTACTATTTTTGGTAGTTTTTTGGGTCCTGAATTCCAAAGCCGTTTTAAGGCCCTAAACGACGTTTTTTTGGAAAATAATAGTCGGCCATTATATGTGTTCAACTTGAAATTTTCCATCAATAGTTGTAGTCCTCAAATAGATCTTTCTAATGAGGTTTCGTGTGCCTCAAACGAAGATCGTATTCCAAAGTTATGACCCCGTGAAATTGATGTACTAATTTACCCCAACGGGGCCCATAGTTTGGCATTTCATCTCCTAGGGTTGGGTTAATGGATGTTTAGGTGTTTCCATTGTTTCTCAATAATAAATAGGCATTCAAGCCTCATTGTAACACAATTTAGAGGCATGTAGCCCCCACATCTCTTCTCAGAGATAAGCTACCATCGCCCTAGCTAGTTTATGTCCATTCTGTCTGTAACCATATTTCAGTTATTTGATATTAATGAAATGAAGTTTTATTTATGCTGCATCTCTGAATTTATGTTTAGTACTATATTTTATTGCATTCCTTCATAGGTCCGGATCATAAATACTTCAAAATGGTAGCATACAAGAATTCCTCCTTGCATCAATACCACTCCCGTATCATACTTGCTCATATATATCTCCACTTCGAAGGGTTGTTGCAAGTTTGGTAATTCTAGAACTGGTGCTTGAATAATCTTCTTCTTTAGTTCCTCAAATACCCTCTGTTGACCATTTACTCATTGGAAACTCTTGTCACTTGTTGTTATGGTGTAAAGTGGCATTTATACCACTGAAAACGAGGCTATGAACTTCCCCAGGTATTGTGTTGCCCCAACGAAACTCCTCTCCTCAAAAACATTAGTAGGCACCACCCATTTCATGTACTTCCATCTTGATAGGATATATATTCAACTCTCCTCCACCAATCACATACCCTAGATACACTAAATACTATTGTGCAAACTAAAACTTCTTGAGATTTTCTAGCAGTTTGTGCTTCTTTAATGTCCCCAACACCTACACAAATGTGAGATGTGCTCCTCCCAAGTAGCACTGTATACTAGTATATCATCCAAATATACAATAACAAATGAATCTATAAAACGACACAATATATCATTCATTAACATCATATATGTAGTTGGCACATTGAATAGGTCAAATGGCATGACTAACCACTCATACAAACCTTGACTGGTTTTGAAGGTGGTTTTCCAAGTATCTTCTTCTTTGAATCAAACCTGGTGATATTTAGAACTTAAGTCGATTTCGGTGAAGTACTTTGCTTACTACCAGTGATCTATCATATCATATATCATGGGAAAGGGTACTTATTCTTGAGCATGATTATGTTCCATGCCCTGTAATCAGAACACATTCACCAAGTCCCATCCTTCTTTGGCACAATGATGATGGGTGACCCACATGGTGATGTACTCAGTCGAATGACACCCTGTTATAGTATCCATTGCAAATGTTTCTTCACCTCGCATTCTTGTATACGTGTTGCCTATAAAGCCCAATATTTGGCAATGGATAGTACAACAATAGCTAATATCATCCTCCACTTCCCTCTTGCATGGTAACCATTTAGTCTCTTGAAACACATCCCTATATGCATGTAGAGACTCTTCCAGTTATTTTTTTGTTTCTTAGTACACCCTTCCATCAATGCCTTGCCTCTTACAGACTCTTCTGTAGAATTATTTTCTCTTAAAACCAATAAAACTTACTTCTTGCTATAACTGATCATTTTTTTGACTTGGTTGACCTCTTTTGGAGCTCTGACAATTAGAATGACTTTTTGGATCCTTTTATAAAACAGTGAGACAAAGTTCTTCAATTTTCATGAAATAGTGAGACAAAGATAAGATGTATGAAACTTTTTTTTTTGAAATTTGAGCCATATGAAACAAGAGATATGGCTTTATTTGAACTTCATAAACTTGCTTGCTCCTTCACTAGAGTTTTATGGACGAAATGGAGGATTACTTCCTTCTGTTTAGTGAAAATTTGAATTTTTTTCCAAAGGCAGGTTTGAACCTAGACTTGACCTAAATGAAATGAAATGACATAACCTTAGACCTCTTGAATGATGATGATGGAGATGGTGACCTTGAAACCGATGATGGCGATGACCTTGACAATGGTGATGATAAATGAAATGAAGGAGCAACATCCATGGTTTATACCTCTTTAGTAACCAAAATTATTTCTGAGAACTAGTTCAAAAAAGTAAATTTTTTTACTTATGACTTAATGGAAAACAACTGAAAGGGTCATTTGATCACTGCCATACATGAGCTAACATTTTCTCCAGTTGGGTATTGCAACTCCTTCAGGAGGTGTCAAGAAAACTGTAGATCAGGTAGCCTTACCATTGGGCGATGGAGTCAAACTAGACTTTTAAAATTTTTGAAAAACTAGAAATGATGAACTAATTATGGAAATGACTTTGACTAGAAAAAAATGACTTGACTCTAACTTGAAAACTGATTGAAACTTACTTATGGCAGCAAACCATTGGGATCTTAGGGCCTTCGCCTCAGGCTTCAAATCCTGATGATAACCACCCACCTACTGAAGATGTATATACAATCATGCGATATGATCCCTCTAGTGTAACCAATCTAGCAAATGGCTACTTACTTAAATCCTACTCACACTTTCCTTGAGAAGGCAAAAGGAACAAAAGATAGGCGAATCAAAGTGTCCATTAAACATGTGCTCATGATCCATAAATAAAAGAATATGCATCTTCCCAAATGGCTGCAAAAAATTGACCAAAGGATCATGAAGAACAAGCAACACAAGATTTTTTGGATGACCTAAAATAGGAAAACAAACCCCCTTCCAAAATGTTGGTTTGTCTATGTGCTGAAACTGATCACCTTCATCAATGAATGCTGCAACATTGACCTTCATTAATGGATGTAACAAACTGGAAATAGGGTCTTCAATAATATCAGGATAAAGGGAAGTTCGTTCTTGAAAATATACGTTTGAAGTAGCCATATTATCAAAAGAAAAAGTGTGTAGATCTAAAGGATCAAGGACAAACTCCTTTTCTTCAATACACTCCTCAATTTCTGAACCTAGAGGAGAATCATCATTTGAAAAAGGCTCTAAAACAAGCTCTTCTTTTTCACTACTTTTCTACAACTTAGGATGGTGAACTTGAAGCCTAGCATCTTCAAAATATGAAGGTACATGTATCTCTCTTTCAGAAAACGGATTCAGGAGTAATCCTTCATGTGAATCTGAATTAAGAGGTTCTAAAGTAGCAGATTCATATATTTGAAAAATATTAAATTTAGTAGACTCTTCAATAACTGGCACAACAAGATGAAATTCTATGTCACATAACCCTTTAATCCCATCGTCTTGGGCTGCATTCTCAGGCTGCAGAAAATAAGAGTTTTCAAAAGGGCTTGCAATATGATTTTCCTCAATCATTGACCCAGATATTAATAAACCAATGGTCTGTCTATTTCCTTTCCTTGTTTAAAAGAGTTCTCATACTCTTGATCATGAAAATACGGACAAGGCTGCAAAAATTTGTTAACTTCATGGGATATAACTTGACTGTTAGGATGCAAATCTGTTTCATCTTCATGCAAAGAAGGAGTTGATGTGTGCTGTGAATGACCCGTTATATCAAGGCACCTAAACTTTGTTATTTTCTGTTGAGAAGAATATTCATGAAGGGCCTCTATGATCTCATAATACATACGCTCTTCATCACCAAAAGCCTCTTCAAGGTATTGAATGAAAACTTCACAGGATTCACAACAAGACTTTCCATAAAACTCAAAGAATGTTGTGCGGAAATATTTAAGAGAGAATAAGCTACCTGTCTTCAAACCTTCATATCATGATCTTTCTTTCCCTTCCAGGGTATCCATAAACATTTTCGTCAAAAAATCCTCATGAAACATAATCCCAAGCTTATGTATGCCAATGAAATTTTATTAGATGCAGAATAGCCTCATCCTCATTTCCATCTATGAATTTGGGTAGATAAGTTTGCCAATCTATGCAAGGAATTCGATTTGGAAAACCAGGAATGTGAGAATGATTCATAGGGGCATACCTTCTAGCAGTTGAATCCATCTTGAAATCAATGAAGTCACCAAGAAGTTCTTCAAGCTATCGGGTTTTGACCAGTGGAGTCGCCATGAAAACTCTGAACCTTTGGATTCTTCGCCACTGGAGTCGCCAGGTGAAGGATGCACAAACTTTATTATCCCTAACCACTGTTTCACCATCAACAATCAGAGTTAATATTTTTCGTTCTTTCCTAGGAAATATTTAACCTTCACTCCTCGAAAACGGCGCCAAGAATGTTATCACTCTCCCCAACTTCCTAAGGCTGATAGTGGGATTGGAGAAAGGTAACCACAGACCAAACTTTAGGTCAGGTAGCTAGCCCTACCCGAACCAGAGAGGGCTCTCTCTTTGTCACTTTAAACAGTCAAATGAATGGTTGAGTATCATATGATTTTAGGCTAGATATGTACGATTAATAAGTACAATTTGTTTCATGTTTTGAATGCTGGATGGAAAAGTCAGTGAATGGACTGTAAATGAGGTTTTTAGGTTTGAAATTCGAGGTGAACCTGCAGAGAGTGTGTGAGGAAATATAGGTAGTTTGGCAACATATCAATCAATCATTGAATATAGGATGAATATGGAGTAGAGTTTGAATGAACACTCATGTGAATTCATTCAATTAATAAGCAAATAAAGATAATATGGTGAATCTTGTCTAAAACAGAGCATGCATAAACATGAATTCTACTCTAAAACTTACAAGATAAACATATATGAAAATTTAGATATGGTATTAAGCATAATATGATAAAAATACATGAGAAACACAAATGTTCCAAATCATACCACAAGTATCTCAACACAATTCCTACAAATTTGTCTCTGATTTCATTCCACAAGCTCGTTACAAGATATCCACTGCAAAATATGAGACTATCCAACCCAAAAAAAGACAAAATAGAGTCTACTTATAGAAAATATAGACCATGACACCTCATCAGGTCGAAATCCTATCCAAAATGGATCATAAATGCAAAAGATGAGTCATTTCCTAGTTTCTAGGGACGTTAGAAACCGTTCCCTGAATTTTAGCTACAAACTAGGAGTGTTTGTCCCTTACATTAATTACAAATTCCATCATAATAGGAAGAAAAAACCAACCCAATAACTCTTATGACAACTCATAGCCTCAAATTTGTGACTATTTCTTAGCTTGACAAGTGTCTTGAGGGAATCCAATGCTAATTTGTGACAATTTTGACTGAAGAGTTTAAAAACAATTTGTAGAAGCGTAATAGAACCTTTGAGGAACTTTTGAGGCACTTTAAGAAGTACAAATTCACTTATGAAAAAATTATTTACTATCCCTATGTGTCTAGTTTCTAGAATATCTTGAATTTTTCAAAATGGACAACGGGAAGGCCTTCAAAAATCCATTCTCCTAAAGTCACTCAAAAGCGTCATAGAGGGTCCAAAAAGGAGGCAAAAACATGAAAAATAGGTGGTTTTTGAGCTTTTTCTCCCAAATTGCATCTTGTAATGCCACGAGGGTTACTGATGTATGATGTACTAATCAAAATACATCCATCCATATAAATAAATAACCATTTGGATGCCTCCAAAACAAAATTTCATAAGTGTCTGTTAACCTTCTGCAATGAGAAGTTTCCAAAATTGTGCCAAAAATAATGTAAAATATCAAAATTTCTCCAAAGCTTTCAAAATTGGTTCTTTGACACTTGTAAGAGATAGGATACACAACTAATGAATCTTAAGCCGATAATTCTGTGCTGTCCTTCTCCTTGAGCTTCATTTGCGCCTCTTTAAGCCTCTTTTTCACTTTTTTAAGCCTTATTTGAAAAAAGGTATCCTGGTACGATAATGAATTGTCATGTGCCTTTGCAACTTGTTGTCCTTTTTATCTTTATTCAATAAATTTTCCAGATACTCATTAACTCTTGATAGCCAAAGCTCTCTATCTTCATTGATCTCCATGGCAATGAGCTCATCAATTGTCAACTCTTTAGACTGACAAATTTGTTGTTTCTCTCACTCCAATGCGCTTTTTAGGCCTATTGTTATTGGTATTTTTGTATGTGTTTCAACCTCCATCTCCTGTATTTGGTCAACAACAACAATTTTCTTGCCTTTTACTTTGCTTTCCTCCTTGTTTGAATTGTACTTTCTTTGTAAGTGCTGATTAATTTTCAATTGAAAAATTTCATGCTCAAGGAAAGTAATTCGGGATTGGGAAATGGAGAAGGCCTCTTTCAACTCTAAAATCTCTTTATATTTATCTTTGATGATGTCTTCAAATGATCTGACCTCCTCATGCTCTGATACCTTAGGCTCCAATGGCACTCAATCATCATGCTAATGCAAGAGAGATTGCTCCTCTATCTAACATTTCTCATCATGGGTGCTAAGTGTAAGAAATATCCTAGTAGACTTAGGCAAAAAAACTTGTCTCTTCCCTCTCTCATATGTGTGAGAAAATCCCACAACACTAGGGACATATGAAAGCTGAATATGCATTTTAGAAGATCCAATCTCCATTGGCCGTGGTGATGATGTAATAGGGAGATATAAAGCGCTGCTGACAACCTCTCCAAGAAGTCTTCCCATGTCATGTTTATGGAGGACAAGTGATGCAACACAATGAGCTTGATTAGGCCAAGATGAAAGAGACTAGTATGATGATATTCTCTTCTTCTCTAAACCTTCTCATCCATCTTAATCAAGCTCATGTATAAATAATGAGGAAAATCAAGTGTTTTGACTTTGGTAAAACGCATCAAAAGCCTGATGTGATGCCTATATATCTTGAAGAATATTCATTTGCATGTAAATTACTTCATTATAAACATCATCAGAGAAGCATACTTGTTTCTGATATTTCTGAAAGGAAAAAGAAATTTTGGATCATCCCTAGCATGAGGCTTTAGGGACTTCTTTTAGTTTTCAATGTATAGGTCCATACCCTTGAACCACTGCTCTCCATGTGAGGGGATACCTGTAGCTGAAGCAATTAGGTCAGATGATAAGCTGATCTCCATACCCGCAAGAGTGACCTTTCCCATATTGTAGCTGGTTGCAAAAAGGATGGACAAATGAAGATGATACCCTCCTTCCATAAGCCTTTCAAAAAATGTTAAACACTGAGTTCTTTGAAAGCATATTCTGTCCAATGGTGAAGCATTAATCTCGTGCATGGTGAATGGCTCAATTATGAGAGGGTGCCCTCCTTTGAAGCCCTTCTTGTCACTTTCCATGGTGTTTTTCATTGGAATGATGAAAACCTAGGTGTCAATGAAATGAGTGAATGAGAATGGAAATATGGAAAACTAAGTGTATGAAGGTGTGAATTTGGTGTATGAAATGGAGGGTCTTGAAGCTGAGAAAAAATCTAGAAAAAATTGAGTAGGTTGTGTTGTGTGTTATCTTCAAGTTGTAGGTGGAATGAGAGAAAATGGATGTGTGGAAGGTGTCAAAATGTCTAAAACACAGGAAATTCCTAATTTTGACTGTGAGAATAGCTTGTGAAATAGTAGGGTAAGTTTGTGAGATGAAATAGGGGTGATGGGGTTGAGTAAAAATTCTGATAAAAATTAAGTGGATAGGGTTGTGTCTTGACTTCACAATGGAGGTGCAATGAAGGGAAATGGATATGTCTAGGATGGTGAAAACCTCAAAGCACAGTCAATTCCAATTTTTGACTGTGGGAAAAAACTAATGAAGAAGTATTTTTAATTTTTGAGGGTTATGGAGCTTGATAAAAAAATTGATAAACATTCAGAGGGTAGGCTGACACCTTAGCTCCACAGTGCAAGTGGAATGAGTGAAAATGGATAGGTTTAGGTCCTTCAAAACCCTAAAACATAGTCACCTTAGTTTTGGCTGTGTTATAATAGTTCAGAATTTAGGGTTTTAATGGTTTGATTTATGTCATGGATGATGTGTGGGGATATGCATATGTATATGGGCATGGAAGATGTAGCTTTATGGTTTTTGTGATAGGTTAGGGTTTATTTAAATGGTAGGTTAGGGTTTTTTCAAATTAAAAATAATGAATATATGAGCAGTGAAGACATGGAGAAGACATAAATGATATATAAAAACAATAAAAATCTAACCCAAAACAAGAAAAAGATGGAAAATTACCTTGTGAAGTAGCTAGACCAAGGAATAAAGGTCGAAATCTTTGTAGGTTTATAGGGTTTTGGGTTTAAAAACACCGGAACTGGCCACCTACAGGAGCATAACACTGTCCCTCTCTACACCATAGCAACATAACACTACATTTACTTGCCACAGGAGTGTAACAACAACTTTTTCTCACTCACAGAAATGTAACAATTGCCTCTCTTCACTCTCATAAATGTAACAACTACGTTTTTCTACAACACTCAGAAGAGCGTAACAATGGGTTTCTCCAATGAATTGTGATGCCACATAAACATAACAAAGGAGTCCGATTAGTGAAGAACCATGCCTAGAAGCGTAACAAAGGAGTTTTTGGTGACTTGTAAATGGTTTTAATTGGATTTTGAAGGTTGGATTAGAGTTTAAGGGAGTGGAGAGTTACTTTATTATACGTGGTGTTAGTGTTGGTATCTTCATCCCTCCGTCAGTGATCAAATTCTCTTGTTGAATTGCATATTAGGTGTCTCGCTCAGTCAGCTGCATTCCATTAAGAGCATGGATCATCTGACGGTAGTGGCCTGTTGTACATTTTCCCTCATGTCCTTTACCTGCTGGCCCATTTCCATATATCAAGATCATCTGCAGTCACTTTTTGTCTTTAAATTTTCAAGAGTCATTTTTAGGGTTTTCAGTCCCATTAGGCCTAGGGTTTCATCAAAAAGGTCTTCAAAATTTCCAATAACAGTTAGAAGGCGCATGAGGAGGTTGAATAAAGTTCCAATACCAAATAAATTCCATCATCATATGCCCAGAAAATGAATTTTTCCTCAAAACTCTGTTTTGAGGAAAAACAGAGTATTCTATGTTTTGATGTATAAATTTGATGTAATTTTAGTTCTCTCATATGTAAATAACTTCAATGGCAACCTTGGTCACCTTGCCAAGCTTCAGAAACTCCATCCCCTGCAAGGCAAACCAAAAAATCAAATCATTCAGTTCATCAAAGGTAAAAATGGAGCAAACTGCCCAAAACAGAGTTGAAAGAGTAAGTCATAATGCAAACATTATAAAAGTGGGTTTTATGAGTGAAAAATTAAAATATCTTGTATATAAACCCTTTGATCATCTTCAAAGAGCTCATTGGCATTCAAAGAAGAAAAATTGAACAAGAGAAATTCGTGTTGGAGAAAGGGAGTGAGTTTGAGGGAAAATTGTGCAAATTTCAAGGGCGCGACGCGTTGGTCTTGAGGCGCGGCGCATAGAGCAGGCGCGGCGCATTGGAACATCCTCCACAGTGCAAGAAACATACAGGCGCGACGCATCAGGGAGGCACGACGCACTGTGTTTGAGGCACGGCGCACAGAGCTTCAAAGCCCGATTTTACCTTAAACTTCCCCAAATTTTCCCAATTTGCTCGAAATACGTGGTGTGCAAGTAAGTTAAGATCCCTTCCATTGCTAGTGAAGAAGTTTTCTTAAGATTTATGGTGGTTTAGTGTGATAAAATTCCAACCCTACCTCCTTCCAAATTTGCTCAAAAACAATTGCCTAGGGTTTGTCTTTGTGTTTTTGCTACCAAATCCACTCCATCACTCCCTCACTTTTTGACTCCTCCATTCATTTTTCACTTTCATCCATTCATTCCCTAAATCCCATATTCCTTAAATCCCACTATTCTAAACCCTAATTGCTGTCCCTAAGACTACATAGTATTCCCTAAACCCCCATTCCTAAAAACTTGTCTATATTATTTCCAAAATCCCTCATACCCTTTCCCTCCACAATCCCTCATACATTCTTATCCTTGGTAGTAGAAAACTGAAAACACCATAAACCTCTCCATACTCATCAAGAAAACTTACACATTAGCAAACATGGAGTCAGATTCCTCCTATGACCGAGATGAAGAGACACACAGTGACTCTCCAATCGAAATGCATGCACCAAGGAGACCTCACAAGGGGGGTAAACATGTACGAGAGGAGCCTACTTCACTTGCCGAGCTGCAGGCCTGCCCTCTTGCTGTCACATGTTTTCAACACCAATCCTGTTATCAGTTATGTGAGATGGTTTCTAGAGTCCAGTATCATCATGAGTTGGTCAGGTTGTTTGTGCTTCATCTACATAATGGTCAAGTCACTCTTGCAGGTGTGACATTCACCTTGACACCGGAGTCTATTTCTCTAGCAACCGGCATTCCAAATGTCGGAGAGCAGTGGAATAAAAGGTAGTAGATTGACAGAGAACAGTATGAGCCTTACGTCAAGCCTAGTTATTTGAGATAACTCAACAGATTTTTTCCTTTCTGGTATCTCAAAGACTCATATTCTCCCTTGATGAAACTCATAATTAAGTATTTCAGCTGTGAGGGTCGGTTTTCTCGCCTATATGCCTATCACATCAGATTGTTGATGCACTTTACGAGGGTGAGAATGATGAATCTCCCCTACTTCATGTGCCAAAATATTGAAAATATGACCACCCTAGTGCAAAAGAAAACTCCTCAGCAGCAGTATAACAGTATATATCATTTTGCACTCATCAAAATTATGTTCATGCATCAACTTGGTTTGTAGGACATATCATGGGAGGATTTCATTTCTCATGAGTTATTCATGGCTCCTCAGGTACCTCCAGAAGCTTTTCATGAGACAGGTGGACCTTCACATCAGCAGGAGGGTCATGAGACACAGACCGCTAGTGTGCCGGTGTTTGTCACCTACCAGAAGGGCACTAGAAGGTTGTTTGCAGCAGCAAAGCGAGTATTATCTCCACCCGAGGTGGAAGGGGTCTCATTTCCTCCATCAGTAGAGCAGGTACAGGACAAGGGCAAGTGGCCATTACATAATGAGGGGCCTTCAGGAGGGCAAGAGACAGATTTCATTCTTATTAAGGACGATGACACCGATTTGGGCTCACCAAGCTCAAAGCTTAAAGAGATCATTCGGGAGCAACGGGCAGACATTAATGCTTTGTCCCTCAACCTACAAAGAGCCAAGTGGATAATCAAATACCTTGAGCAAATAAACAAGCAAATAGAGGATCAGAAAACCATTATGGAGTTGCAAAACATATGAGAGAACCGGCAAGCTGCCAAAAGAAGCAAAACCAAGTTGACATCACTTGAGCAAGAAATTGAAGCCGATCGTGAAACTTGGCTTGAAAGGGTAAATATGCATTTGGAAAAGCTGTTGGAGAAGGCCAAAAAAGAGAAAAATATGTTGAGGCACATGGCCAACCATTATTGGGCGAGAAACCATGTGTACAAAGCAAGAATCAAGATCTTGAAGGCGAGGTTGAAGAAGGCATCAAAGCGGTGAAAAAAGCATGATAGACTTCAGATCTAGGCTGAGGCTTCCTTGGAACAACACAGTTCTTAAGGGAGGACACTCAGCCCAAATTTCAAAAAATTTGGGACACTTTTTGCATTTTTGGAATTTTTGGTCCAAAACACAGGTTTTTTTGCCCAATGCGCTGCGCCATGTGGTGCTCGCTTTTGATGGGGGACTCATTTTGATGAGAATTCAACATTTTTGGATTTTCCATGGAAAAATATGCATAACTACCAATGGCCCAAAAATTTTGACAGGTTTTGGGCTTCCAAAAAGGTAAAAATACCCCAAAAATGACCTTTCTGCCCCTTTTTAACACACAGGAAGCAGTCTTGGGAGAACTCAGTTTTTGAGGGGAAAATGGAGGCAAAATTCAAAAATTCCACTTGTGCTAGAAAGTAGACAGGCAGAAATTTCCAACAAGCCCACTTGGAGCAAATTTGGAAATTGGGAAGGCCTCCAAAATCAGCTGCAAATAGGTGCTACGCATAGGGAAATCAAGCGCGACGCATTGGAGGAATTTTGCTCATTTTTGGTCAAAAACTCTGTTTTTCGCCTAGTTTTTTCACAGTTTGACTTTTTTCCTTCTATTTGTCAAACTTGTTAGCGCTCAAATCTACCTTAGGCTGAAAAAAGGTAAAACTCAAGGCTACATCAAACCACGCTCAGCCTCGTAGCTAGCCCTACGAGAACAGGAGAGGGCTCTCTCCGGGTCTATCTCGGCAAAAGATTTTCAGAGGGGCTGAGATGACTTATAATGAATAATGAATACTAATTTTAGGCTATTAAAGAGATATGAAAGGGGTTTTTAATAAATGATGGGTTTCTAGGCTGCATGGGGCAAAGACAACAAGAGCAGAGATTTAATCAAAGGCACAGATTACTCCATAAGGCAAGGTAGGCAAGAGCTTAAGCATCCAAACTGAAATTATATGAAATGGAAGGGCTGTTAAGAAAGCTGAAAGGGGCATTAATGTATGAATCCATTTCAGACAGAGGAAGAAACACAAAACATGAATGCTTCTCCAGGGCAAAGCAGTAAGCTGAATTTTACCCTTCTCACTCAGAAACATTCAAATTGAAAACGATTTATGAATGAAATGAAAAACATTACAAGATACATATGAAACAGAGAAAACCATATGCCAAATTTCAAGCCACAGGAATCTTATAAATCAGAGCTGTACTCTTCAATTAATCTCTGTCAAACAACTGTACAATAAAGCTCTCTGTTCTCCTCCACGCACCTCTCAGAACTCTGCCTTTTACAAGTGATTTTTAATACAATATATAAGCCTAGAAGTGGGATAACAAATCAACCCAAATAAGGAATGATTTAATTATCATTTAACAAACAAAACTGCAAAGCCAATTATTTGTTCTGAAAACAAAACAATGCTTCCCCTAAACCTGTTGATGACCAACAAAGAAGCACACCTATAGCGTAGATCTCATAACTGAAGACCAACATAGGTAATCAAATACTTGAATGCCACTTTGCACATTTTGGAAATTACAACTGCCCCCAAATTTCTGGAAATGCGTTGGCCATTTTACCAAAATTAGAAAAAGGTCTGGATATTTTAAGAATCAAATCCACCACATATATTTTTAAATCTGAAGATGAATCGAATGCCAGAGTATTTGCGATGACTGCCACGTTACATTTACCTTTTGAAGAAAAACAACCTTTTAATAAAAATGGCTTCCATCGTTGGATAATGTTTCGACTTGTTCAACAACTTTTCTAATTTTGACACATTACCATACTCTCGGATTCCTTGAATATAGTGCCTTGTAGCATCGACCATATACCTCTACCAGATTATCACTTCATTTGCATTATCTGCCCTGCTGGCTTGATCATCATTTTCACCATCATCACTTGAACCAGATGACTATTCAACACTCCTTTGTCCAAAATCATATTTCCTAGTAGATGTTGAGGGATATGAAATATTCGTATTTATTCCACTTCTTCCGCTTGGATCTCTAGAAAAAAGCTGAATAGATCCATCAGTTTTACCATCCATATTTTCATTCTTATCATCAGACCCACGTGTTACATATCTCCCATCCTGATCAGAGAGATGTGGTCGCACAGCTTTAGACACACGTCTACTAGATTGGGGTTTTGGATCATGATTGTGATCGCCTTTGTAAACAATTTCAGTCACCTGCCCATCATGCGATCGTTCAACCTTTTCTTTATAGGACATTTAGTATGAGTACATTTATAATAGCTGCGAGGGTACTTACTACCCTTAACCTGTTTCTGCCCATAATTGTGCCAATTAAAACCATCATCAGAAGGCCTTTCTGCAACAGGATAAACCGGTGGTAAAGATCTCTGATTGGATTCAGTAGATTGTGAAACCACTTCAGGACACCGAGTTGTTTTATTACTTTCTGGTTGTGCTGGCATCTTCTGTTGACGAGAAACTCCATAAGTATTGCCATCAGCTCCTGCAATATATTCCATCTGAAATGGAATCATTGCTATACTTGTTGAAGACATCAAAGGTGGGTAAGATGATGCCTCAACTTGCATTCGTGGAAGGACGTGGGCCTGCGCACTGTTTCTCTAACTTCTCAAGTTCTTCATTTGAAGGAGATTGCTCAAACTTGCTTATTGGTTCCAGCCTTCTCTCCTGCTACGAATTCCTTCACACTTCATAATGAGTTCTTTGCAAACCGATTTGAGGAGCTTTGGCATGAAATTGGGCGCAAGGGAAATTTTTTTATCTCTGAGACTGTATGGGTAGCGCACCCACCCAATGCGTAGCGCACTGCAAGTGCGTAGCGCCCTTGTCATTTAACACTGGCTGTTGACGTTATATGCGTAGCGCGCCCTATATGGGTAGCGCGCCTCTTCTGCGCGTAGCGCGCACTTCCAGCTCCAAATCCACTGCTCTAAAACACTCCAAACTTAACTTTAACATTTCAACTCGGCTTTGCGTTTCAGTTTTCACGGCAGTGGGTCCACAAAAGAAGCATAGGTGGATGCCCAATCGAAAACAATTTATTACACCATTGACATTTGAAGTTGAACATACAAAGAACTAGACCTTTTATCAAGGATCTTCTGTCGAACCAGCAGCATGTGTGATACCTCTAATTTTATGCCACTTTTTGCATTTAGACACTGCCTTTGTCTTTTAACTAATTTTCCAAGTTGGACTGATAACTCTTGTCTATCTGTTGCAGGGTTGCTAAAGCTGGTGCCATTGAGGAACTGTAAAACTTGAAATATTTTGACAACTTACCTATTTATTACAAAGACACATCTGATGATTTCTTCTTCAAAACAGGGTTTTGAAGAAGAAACACTCTCAAGCCTTATTGACTATGAAACTTAGAAATGGAAATTGAACCTTTCATGCGGCTAAGTCAACAAAACCCTAGACCTAAAACTCTTAAAGACTCTTTTCCATCCATGAATATGAATGACGAGAAATGAACCTTGGTGAATCTGACTGCAGCGGATTGACAAGACGAGTCTAACATTGGCTCCAATGGGGATGGCAGCTGCCGCTTCTTGGAGGTGCCAAGAACAGCAGAGCTTTGGGAGAGTAGACAATGCCTCCATCCATTGGGCTATGGAATCATTATTCTGACAAACAGACTAAAGACTGATGACTCAACTTATTAACTGGAAAATCGACTCAAACTGACTTGATGCAAACTGAAATGACTGATTTAAAACAAAAACTTTTTGAAAAGGGCAGCAGTCCATCAAGCTCTTAAAATCATGATGGCAACCACCTGCATACTGATGTGATATATACAATAATGTGTAGTGTGCCTTCCAATGTAACCAATCCAGTAGATGGCTACACCCCAAATTTCTGCTCTTACTCTCCTTGAGCAGGCGGAATGATGAACCTGTAGGCAACTCAAAATAACCACTGAAAACAAAGCTTATGATAATGAAACAGGCAATATTTATCCTTTTTAATGTTTGCAGAAGAATGCTGAAGGGGTCTTGAAAATCCTGAAGCACTGGCTTATCTGGAGATCCAGCTGCAAAAATACAAGTATTCACTCCTTTCTGATCTAAAAGGACAATTGACTTCTGAGGGATAGAAATGCACAGAGAGGTATTTGCCATCTGAGTGTTAGCTGTAGGTTCCTTGACCATGAGAAATTCTGGCATATAATCCTCAACTTCATGATCTAGGTCATTCTTAAACAAAAAACAATCTTCAAGATTATCAAACATGACAGCCTTATCATCTTTGTGAAGGAAAAAATTATCTGTTTGCTGATCTACAAAACTGATTACAAGACAGTCATCTTTTTCAAAAGAGGAAGAAGTTTCACCAACACTTTCTTGACTATGTGTGCACTGCAAATCTGCTGTAGCTTGGGCTGTAACAAGACCTCTCAAAAGTAGATCTATCTCATCTTCAGACAAAGGAGACAATGCTTTTTGTTTTCTTCTGCTTAAACAGTAATTATCTTCATATGACAGGGCATTCAAACTATCATTTATTACTGAGTTATTGAAAGGAGATTTATCACTTACTTGCACAAAGATTTCATTTTGTTTTTCATGAACATCTGAATGGATTACCTCCTCATGAAGGCTGTGTTCTAATGATGGACTGACAGTATGACTGAGAACATTTGGATCCATTACTGTGTCTCCTGCATTCCAGATGATTTCAACAGCAGAGTTCTCTTTGATGGGCTTCAGCACAAGATATGCTTGGTCATCATGATCTGAATGTAGTTTTGAAGTAGCTGACTGGACATTATCACAATCTGCAATCTGCATGTTGTCTTCTTCTGTGGGCAGATCTGAAATGTCATTCTCTCTTTCATCATTTTCAACCATATGGCATTCTTCAACCTGTTGATCTTGATTCTGCTGCAAAATTTCCTGAGCATCTTGATGGGTATCCTTTAGGTTCTCTTCATTTTGCTGAAATGGATTCTCGTACAAAGCCTCCATGATCTCATCATCCATGAAATTATCATCTTCATAATATTTCTCAAGGCTTTGAATAAAAGTAGAGGCATGTTTGCAACAGTCATGAACTAAATTTAATGATGAATAAGATGCTTGATATCTTTCAATGAACAAGGCATGAAAATCCTTCAAACAGTAAATATAGGCCAGCGGAAAATTTTCATACCAAGATTGGGCTTCACCTTCCAGAGTGGCTAGGAATATCTTCATCAAACAATCTTCAGGAAAAGCCACCTTCAACTTGCGAATATGCATGTGAAATCTAACTTGATGTAAAGCAGCATCCTTCTTACCATCATTATTAAACGTAGGCAGATTCCTTGACCAATCTACCTTGGGCATCTTATTCGGAAAACCTGGAATGTGATCTCGGCTCATGGGAGCATATCTTCTTGTGATTCGGTCCATCTTGACAATTCTGAAGCTATTGATCTTCCTGCAGCGAAATCACCATGAAGCATTGATTTCTGGATTGTTCAGTGAATGAAGTTGTCGGTGAATGATTTCAGCCTTGCAGTGTCTAACTGCTGTCCACCATCAGCATCAGATCTGAACTTTGTTATCCTTTACCGGGGAAGACTTCCCCAGTATGGTCGCCACCATGTTAGCGCTCAAATCTACCTTAGGCTGAAATAAGGTAAAACTCAAGGCTACATCAAACCACGCTCAGCCTCGTAGCTAGCCCTACGAGGACAGGGGAGGGATCTCTCCGGGTCTATCTCGGCAAAAGATTTTCAGAGGGGCTGAGATGACTTATAATGAATAATGAATACTGATTTTAGGCTAGTAAAGAGATATGAAAGGGGTTTTTAATAAATGATGGGTTTCTGGGCTGCATGGGGCAAAGACAGCAAGAGCAGAGATTTAATCAAAGGCACAGATTACTCCATAAGGCAAGGTAGGCAAGAGCTTAAGCATCCAAACTGAAATTATATGAAATGGAAGGACTGTTAAGAAAGCTGAAAGGGGCATTAATGTATGAATCCCTTTTAGACAGAGGAAGAAACACAAAACATGAATGCTTCTCCAGGGCAAAGCAGTAAGCTGAATTTTACCCTTCTCACTCAGAAACATTCAAATTGAAAACGATTTATGAATGAAATGAAAAACATTACAAGATACATACGAAACAGAGAAAAACATATGCCAAATTTCAAGCCACAGGAATCTTATAAATCAGAGCTGTACTCTTCAATTAATCTCTGTCAAACAACTGTACAATAAAGCTCTCTGTTCTCCTCCACGCACCTCTCAGAACTCTACCTTTTACAAGTGATTTTTAATACAATATATAAGCCTAGAAGTGGCATAAAAAATCAACCCAAATAAGGAATGATTTAATTATCATTTAACAAACAAAAATGCAGAGCCAATTATTTGTTCTGAAAACAAAACAATTCTTCCCCTAAACCTGTTGATGACCAACAAAGAAGCACACCTATAGCGTAGATCTCATAACTGAAGACCAACATAGGTAATCGAATACTTGAATGCCACTTTGCACATTTTGGAAATTACAACTGCCCCCAAATTTCTGGAAATGCGTTGGCCATTTTACCAAAATTAGAAAAAGGTCTTGATATTTTAAGAATCAAATCCACCACATATATTTTTAAATCTGAAGATGAATCGAATGCCATAGTATTTGCGATGACTGCCACGTTACATTTACCTTTTGAAGAAGAACAACCTTTTAATAAAAATGGCTTCCATCGTTGGATAATGTTTCGACCTGTTCAACAACTTTTCTAATTTTGACACATTACCATACTCTCGGATTCCTTGAATATAGTTCCTTGTAGCATCGACCATATACCTCTACCAGATTATCACTTCATTTGCATTATCTGCCCTGCTAGCTTGATCATCATTTTCACCATCATCACTTGAACCAGATGACTGTTCAGCACTCCTTTGTCCAAAATCATATTTCCTAGCAGATGTTGAGGGATCTGAAATATTCGTATTTATTCCACTTCTTCCCCTTGGATCTCTAGAAAAAAGCTAAATAGATCCATCAGTTTTACCATCCATATTTTCATTCTTATCATCAGACCCACGTGTTACATATCTCCCATCCTGATCAGAGAGATTTGGTCGGACAACATTAGACATACGTCTACTAGATTGGGGTTTTGGATCATGATTGTGATCGCCTTTGTAAACAATTTCAGTCACCTGCCCATCATGCGATCGTTCAACCTTTTCTTTACAGGACATTTAGTATGAGTACATTTATAATAGCTGCGAGGGTACTCACTACCCTTAACCTGTTTCTGCCCATACTTGCGCCAATTAAAACCATCATCAGAAGGCCTTTCTGCAACAGGATAAACCGGTGGTAAAGATCTCTGATTGGATTCAGTAGATTGTGAAACCACTTCAGGACACCGAGTTGTTTTATTACTTTCTGGTTGTGCTGGCATCTTCTGTTGACGAGAAAATCCATAAGTATTTCCATCAGCTCCTGCAATATATTCCATCTGAAATGGCATCATTGCTATACTTGTTGAAGACATCAAAGGTGGGTAAGATGATGCCTCAACTTGCATTCGTGGAAGGACGTGGGCCTGCGCACTATTTCTCTAACTTCTCAAGTTCTTCATTTGAAGGAGATTGCTCAAACTTGCTTATCGGTTCCAGCCTTCTCTCCTGCTACGAATTCCTTCACACTTCATAATGAGTTCTTTGCAAACCGATTTGAGGAGCTTTGGCATGAAATTGGGCGCAAGGGCAAAAATTTTAGCTCTGAGACTGTATGGGTAGCGCGCCCACCCAATGCGTAGCGCACTGCAAGTGCGTAGCGCCCTTGTCATTTAACATTGGTTGTTGACGTTATATGCGTAGCGCGCCCTATATGGGTAGTGCGCCTCTTCTGCGCGTAGCGCGCACTTCCAGCTCCAAATCCACTGCTCTAAAACACTCCAAACTTAACTTTAACATTTCAACTCGGCTTTGCGTTTCAGTTTTCACGGCAGTGGGTCCACAAAAGAAGCATAGGTGGATGCCCAATAGAAAACAATTTATTACACCATTGACATTTGAAGTTGAACATACAAAGAACTAGACCTTTTATCAAGGATCTTTTGTCGAACCAGCAGCATGTGTGATACCTCTAATTTTATGCCACTTTTTGCCTTTAGACACTGCCTTTGTCTTTTAACTAATTTTCCAAGTTGGACTGATAACTCTTGTCTATCTGTTGCAGGGTTGCTGAAGCTGGTGCCATTGAGGAACTGTAAAACTTGAAATATTTTGACAACTTACCTATTTATTACAAAGACACATCTGATGATTTCTTCTTCAAAACAGGGTTTTGAAGAAGAAACACTCTCAAGCCTTATTGACTATGAAACTTAGCAATGGAAACTAAACCTTTCATGCGGCTAAGTCAACAAAACCCTAGACCTAAAACTCTTAAAGAATCTTTGCCATCCATGACTATGAATGACGAGAAATGAACCTTGGTGAATCTGACTGCAGCGGGCTGACAAGACGGAGTCTAACAAAACTCATGATGTAATTTAATGTGACATGATGGATTTTGATGTAATTTTGCTAAATTTTCACTCATAGAGGTAGATTCATCCATCAAAAGGTAGTTTGCAATTGAATGAATCAGTTTCCTAGTTTTTAGAGGCAAGCTGTTCCACTGTCTACTTTTTAGTTCTTAGTTTAGATTTTGTTGGAACAACTCCTAATATTATGAGCTCGACCCCTAGAGGCTAGGATGAGTTTTTGTTTGCCTATATCTTATGTTTTATCAGTCATTAGCATGGTTTGACTTTTGGGAATGCTTTGAGCATTATTGTACATTCATCTCTGCAGTTTGGCAAAGGAATAGACCATGGTTTGCAGCACTCTATGGGATTCATGTGGCATCTTGCTTTGATATTGTGTTTCTCTCTGTAAATGTAAGTTTACTTGTGTTTTATGTATGCAATTTTCTCTCTTATTTCTCCTTAACTTAAACAAACAAATATACAGGCAGAATCCATTGAAATTGCAGTGCTCTACCTAGGGTTTGTTTAGTTATTTATGTTTTCAGCTGTTTGAAGAGGATCCTTGAAGGTTTCTTGCGCTCTTTAACTCCTCACCTGTCTAAAGCTCTCCATTTCTTTCAATTTGAAGTGTCAAATCAATTGCCAGCCTTGCCCCATTGAGATCTCTGCAAAACTGAGCCTCATTCCCCAGACCCAAAATCTGCCTTTCCATTTGAGCCAACAAAACATCCTTAAATTCAATCAAACTCTTTTGCACACATACCTAGCCTAAAATCAGACTTCACATCAAGTCATCTCAAGCTTCATTGATCAGTTTTTGCTGAGATTGACAAGGAGAGAGCCCTCTCCCGACCTGGTAGGGCTAGCTACCAGGTTAAGCGTGGTTTGATGTTACCCTAGATTCTGCCTTTCTCAGCATGAGGTAGATTTAGGCCCTAACATGTGGAAAGGGTAAAAATGAATAAAAATGAAGTTTATTGACCCTTTATAAAATTTAATGACCCTTAAATTTTCCCTTTGATGCTTACAATTTTTTTTTTACCATTTTGTGCTTTTAAAAGTGACTTTTTACTCCTTCACATGGGATGAAAAAACAAATTTGATTTCCTTTATTCTCCTTGACTTTTGAAATGACCTTTTTAAACCCTTTCTGCAACTTGGAAGATGACATGCTGGCTTTTTCAAATGAGGTAAGAAGAAAAAATAACACCCTTTGAACCCTTTGACATGAAAGGTGACTTGATTGACCTTTGAATGGAATTATAAAACAAAATTTTCCTTTTCATGAAATAGTAAGGGTGTTTTTCAAAAACCTTTTAAAATTTCTCATTGAATATGACCGTTCAAATGAGATGAGGCATGTCTCAAATCCTAAGGCTGAATTTTTTGCATTTGGGTGGAAAAATAGGTCAGGTTGACCTCTTTTGGAGCTATGACAGTTAGAATGAATTTTTGGATCCTTTTACAAAATAGTGAGACAAAGTTCTTCAATTTTCATGAAACAGTGAGATAGAGATGAGATGTTTGAATTTTTTATTTCTATTTTTACTTTTATTTTTTATTTTAAATTTGTGCCATATGAAACAAGAGATATGGATTTATTTGAACTTCATAAACTTGCTTACTCATTCACTAGAGTTTTATGGATGAAATGGAGGATTAATGCCTTATGTTCAGTGAAAATTTGAATTTTTTTCCATAGGCAGGTTTGAACCTAGACTTGACCTAAATGAAATGAAATGACATAACCCTAGACCTCTTGAATAATGATGATGGAGATGATGAACTTGAAACTGATGATGGCAATGACCTTGACAATGGTGATGATAAATGAAATGAAGGAGCAACATCCATGGTTTAGACCTCTTCAGTAACCAAAATTATTTATGAGAACTGGTTCAAAAAAGTAAATTTTTTGAATTATGACTTAATGGAAAACAACTGAAAGAGCCATTTTATCACCGACATACCTGGGCTAACACCCAAAATTATGGATATCATTATGAGCTATGTGGTGTGCTCCTATACACCCCGCCCTTTATTTTACCTAAAGTAGTGCCATCGGATCTACTGGTCCTCTACATACCCAATAAGGTAAAATTGTGACTGTAGGAGGTATTTGAAGTCCTCTCACTTAGTCAGTAGAGGATCTCCCTCCAACCTCACGGTATCTGTGTGGATTTCCCACCAAGTGATGGCTCTCTAATTTCAACCACGCAAATGAAATATTTTTTTCTTTCTCGACATGATGGACATTGGAATAAGCTTCTAATTTCTGAAACCAATGATTTAGCTTCTGAGTGTTGATATCACTTTGGTACAAATTGATATCAACGTTCACTTCCATTTTGAATAGGGGTTGTGAATGATTCACAACACTTGAACTGGGTTGATCTTTTTCGAGTCCTTTTTTCGACTAGTTCTTTGTTTCTTCACGATATCCCAATCTCCCCTCTTATTTTTTCTCTGCATTACAACCCCCATCTTCTATAAATATCTCAAGCTTATTTCTCATGACCGACATGAGGATTTTCATATTATGGCTTATATCTGCAACTTGTGTTTCCTTCCATGAAAACCTCTCCTCTACAGTATCACGAGGGTCATCTATATATTCGTTGGCCATAATTAGGGTTTTACGAATTTTGGCCTAGAAGACCTAGATCCCATGCAAATATCCAAAATATACCCAATGAATCCTGCTCTAATACCAATATGATCCATAAAATGTCGTGGATATTCCATTGGATAGTTCGTCACAACAAATCTGATTAAACTATAATTAAAAATCCAAAATCTACATTATTACAATTTTATTTCGCTTTAGTTTTCTGGATATGTATATTATTGCTAATTGTATATGCATGGAAATTAAAATTATGCTAAAAATGAATAACAATGAAACAAAAACTGACAAACCACACAAGCCACAATTTGACACACGATATGACATGGGAAACCATTTCAGGAGAAAACTAAACTGGAAGGTGAGGCTAATCTACTCTCTTTCTTTAAATAGAAAATGGATGCAAGTACAAAGAATTATGGTCTGTGGCCCTTGGGATACTAAAATGCACAAGTTATCTATGCATGCTCTAACTCTTATCCTCTTGAATTATGTTGGTGAAAACAGGAAGGTCAACTTTTGACAGGCATAAATTTTGCATATAGACTTCCATCGATGCAATTATTGTGTTGCTGGAAAGGTCTCTGCGTGTATAATATGGGTGAAAAGTGTCACCTTAAAGAGACAAAGTTTTACCCCCAAAAAACATCATTTGATGCCTCAAAATTCTCCTGTAAGATTTCAGACCCCAATTTGTGAAACTAGGTCCCACCGGTAAAAATGGTTTGTGAGCCGATTCCTCCACTTTTTCCACTCTAAAATCATCAAGATGGATGAAAAATAATATAATGATCCAATTCATATAAAGTATGTTCCTATCTATAACAATTTCGTTAAACATGAATACCTTAGAAGGCCTAGGGGAAAGAAAAGGGATGCCCCTACTATTGATGTCATAGAGCAACTAGTTGATCTAATGCTTGAGAGAACAATAATCCCTAAGTAACAAGATCCTAGAATCCCAGTAATAGATGTGCATTTGAATGAAATTTAAATTCCACACACTGTCATTGAATTAGGGGCTGCAATCAACATCATGACCAAAGAAGCCATGTTCAAACTTAAACTCCAAGGATCTCTAAGAAACATCAATACTGTGCTACAACTTGTTGATAGATCTACAATAGCACCTGAAGGTATGATAGAAGATGCAATGGTCTCTATTGATTCCTGAGAGTATTTAACATAATTCATTGTCTTTTATCCCAATAATAATTTTAATGGTTATCCACTTATCTTAGTCATACCATGGTTAGATACTACTGATGCATACATCAGTTTTAGGGTTGGAAATGTGACATTCACCAATGGGGAATCTAGAAAAAAACTTGTATTATAGCCACCAACTCAACCTCTTGTTGAGAACAAATTTCCTACATGGGTAGAGGAATAAGAAGAATAAGATCCTTACCTCTCATCATGCTACCCTATGTGTACATTAGAAACCACCCTTGATAGTAGGCAGATTGATGAAGTTAATTTGATCAATAATTTTTTGCAAAACCCATATATTGCTGCCATGAATATTGATGGCTTAAAAGAAGAATCATCCATAGGGAAGCCTAGTTGTTCCAAAGGAAATTCATGGGTAGATTTGTTGGCTACTAGTTCTTAGCAAAACAATGTAAAAATAATAGAAATCAAATTCTATGAAACACTGAAAGTTAGTACCTTTCTTTTAGTTGAATAAGAAGACCAATTGTGCACTATCTTAAAATAACTTATTGATGCATTTTCATGGGAATACAAGGGGATGAAAGGAGTACATCCTTTTGCGTGCACTCACCATATATACATCAAGGAGGATCACAAACATGTTAACCAAACATAAAGGCAAATGAGCCTTGTATTAGATGCAGGATTCATCTACCCGATCTTAGATAGTGAACGGGTATCTCCCATGGTAATTGTCCCTATGAAAAATCGCAAGTGGAGAATTTGTGTTGACTGCAAAAATATCAACAAAGCCACAAGTAAGGATCGTTTCCCCCTTCCATTCATTAACCAAGTCCTTGCTGTGCTTGTATGGAAAAAAGTTATTCTCATTTTTGGAGGGATTCAGTGGGTACAACTAGATCCAAATTAGTCCTAACGACCAACGATACGACCACGTTCACATGTCCTTGGGGGAATTTTTCCTATAAAGTACTCCCATTTTGCTTGTGAAATGCCCCAACCACCTTCTAAAGGGTTGTGCTTAGTATATCCTTTGATCTTGTGCATTATTTGGTCGAAATCTACATGTATGACTCCATAGCATATGTGGATGATTTCCAAGAGGCTCTCTTAAACCTAAGTAAGGTCTTGCAAAGATGCAAGGAGATGAACCTCTCCCTGAGCCATGAAAAATGCTTATTTAGGATGAATGAGGGAATTTTCTTACAACATTTCCTCTCCTTAAAAGGAATGTACGTGGACCCTAATAAAATAGTCATCACAAGAAATGTTCATGTTCATTAAAAGAAAAAAGATGTTAGAAGTTTCTTAGGCCTTACTGGACATTATCGAAGATTCATAAAATATTTTAGTAAAAATGTTTCTCCTTTATTTTCATTACTTACCAAATATGTCGAGTTTTATTGAATAGAATCATGTCAAGAAGCATTTGATGGTATAAAAGAAAAACTAATGACAACACTTGTCCTTAGTGGCCCAAACTGGATCCTGCCATTTCATATGCATACATATACATTAGAAAGGGAAATTGGGGTAGTTTTGGGACAATTTGAAGGTAAAATCCCCTATGTAATTGATTTCATTAGCAAAACTCTGTCCAAGGTTGAATTAAACTATACAGTAATTAGAAAAGAGTTCCTTTCCGTTGTACATTCTTTAAATAAATTTAAACACTACATCATTTGTTAGCAAGTATTTGTGCATACGAACCATGCAAAAATCAAGTACTTAATGAATAAACCAGATGTGAATTCTCAACATAATTACATGGTTATTATTTTTGCCACAATTTGACTTAAATATTGTTGAAAAACATGGAAATTAGTGTTGTTGTTGATTTCTATCAAGACTAATCTTGTCTACAATTGAAGGAGTAATAGATGATAAAATGAGCATCTTTTTTCCATATCACTTTTTCCCCCATGGTTCAACGACATTACTAATTTCCTAGCTGTTGGTTAGTTCTCCCATCACCTATCTTCAAAGGAGAAAAGTGAGATTGTCAGAAAAAGTGCCTCCTACACTTAGATTGGGGAAAACCTCTTGAACTTTGGGTCCTAATCAGATTATGAGAAGACACGTGAGAGAGGATGAATTTTATTCCATCCTATCAACTTTCCATGATGGGCCTTGTGGGGGCCATTTTGCTGCAAAGAGGATAACTTAGAAAATCTTGCAAGTAAGATATAACTGGCCAACCCTTCACAAGGATACCTAGAGATATACTTCACAATGATACCTAGAGATATATTTGAAAATGTGATGAGTGCCAAAGGATGGGAAAAGCTACTTGGAAATATTAAATGTATCTCCAACCTAAAATGTATTTGGAACCATTTGAGAAGTGGGGCATGGACTTCATTGGTCCTATTGATCACTGTGATACCTAATTTTAGAATTTAACTAGAGATGCAAAAATTTGAGCCCTAAATTTATAAATTGAATCAAAACATTCAAGAAAATATACCCAAACATTTAATTTACTCATGCATGCAATTAAATTGAATTTGATAAATGGGGATTCAGAAGAATACATGGCAATTAATTTGAGGGGGTTTCTAGTCTGGTGTTGCTCGTGCTCCTACTACAAAACAAATCCTTTTCCTCCCAAACTATTTGGGATTGACCTATCTGGTTCCCAGATTCCAAAGACTTCCAAATAGAGGTCTTTTGGCCCCCATGCCCAAAGTTCCAAGAAAAATTAAGACCCAATATTCCTCTTTGTTTTTAGTTTCCTCATAATTTCCTCTCTATCTGTGACATGCTCCAAAAACTCCTTCACCAAAAAAAAATCCCCCCTTCTTACAATGCCTCCCCCCCCCCCTTTATACGAGAGAGGTTTCTTCCTCCATCAAAATTTCTCCACCGCCCTTGCATAAAAATATTCTCCACCCCTCTAGGCTATCTGCCACCTGGAATTTCCTTTATGATTTTTAGGCGGTTACCGTTCTCATTGTTTGACAATATTTATAGTGTTTATATATAAAATGACTTGTAACTTTATTTTAATGAATTTATTGTATGACTTTTAATTCCTACGTATTAAGTTATTTAATGAACTTTTTGTATAAAATTATGGTATGTCTATGAAGAGGTCTTATTCCATATACAATAATATTTTATATAAATATTTAATTTCTTTCCATAATTATGATGATTGACGTCAATATCCAATGTCCACACACACACACACACACACACACACACACACACACACACACACATTCTTTAACGTTAGTAAATTTCATTGAATAATTAATAATCTATTATATGAGCATTTGGATTTAACTCGATTATACACCGAAGCATAGTGATTTCTTTAATTGAGTTTATTATTGAATGAGCTTATTAATTAATTGGTTTAATAGATTCATTAAGTTTTATCATAGAATTCTAGACTTATTACATTCATGAAATTCATGATATTTAGATACTTAATTTATTATTAATTCATTTATCCATATTTAGCCACTCTTCATAGCCAATTAGTAGGTATACTAGTGTAGTGCATGTGATGCATGCATATGTAGCTATCATATGCATGCATTTGATGCATGCTAATAATAATGTTCTATCCATAATTAAAGATGGTCATTAAAACCCCCCATCCAGGGGGAAGAAGTACATCATTGTATGCACTAACTACCTAACAAGTGTGATGAAGTGAAGATAATAAATGTGACAAAAAAACATAAAGTGGTTGAGTTATTAATGGAAAATATCCTCTACAAGTTCAATTTTCCATGAGAATTGGTGACAGACCATGAGTCCCTATTCACCTCCAATTTGATTGAAGGGATAATGAAGCAACACCACTTTCGACATCAGAAGTCCACTCCATACTACCCCTAAGAAAATGGGAAAGTAGAAGTCACTAAGAAGGCATTAGAGAGCACTCTTACCAAAATTATCAATGGAAACAAAGAGGACTGGTTAGAAAGACTTGTTGAGGCCACTTGGGCCTACAACACCACTTGGAAAACCACCACTAGTTTCACACCCTACGAGTTAGTCTAAGGGAAGAAGGATTTATTGTCAATTGAATTTGAGTACAACACATTAAGGGTGAAAAAATAGCTTGATATTGATTGAACTAAAGCATATGATGATAGGTTACTTAATGCACTAAATGAGTATAGAATGTAGGCCTTGTTACACACTGAACTAGTCCAACTACAGAGAAAAGTCTGTCATGGAAAACACATTAAAACCAGAGCCTTCCAAGATGGTGAATGGGCCCTCTTGCATGACTATCAGTTTAAGGATTTCAAGGGGAAACTCATGACCAGTTGGTTGGGTCTTTATCTGGTTGAGAAGTGTTATGATAATGACTCAATAAAAATAAAGACTATAAATGAGGAACAAATTCCACTTCTAGAGAATTGATACTGGTTGAAAATATATAAGAATCCCCTCTCTAGGTCTGAGTTTAAAAATTCAATAATGAATTAAAATTTATTGAGAACATCATAGTTCCCAATCCATTTATTCCCTAACCAACAAAGCAAAAAAAAAAAGAAAAAAGAAAAAATAACTTCAATCGAAAACCTCATTTAAGGAACTTGAGGCAGTATCACTAACGAAAAACCGCTATGAGGGAATTTGTAAGTCTGAATAAAAAAAAGGAAAAATAAGAACTCCAGGTTTAGAAACTCTTCTAAGGAACTTGGAGAGTAGGATCACTGGATAAAAACCTCCATGAGGGATTCAGTAAGCTTGAAAAAGAAGAAAAAGAAAAAAAAGTAGACAAAAGAGAGAAAACAACATTTTTGTCTCACCTTGATTCATGTGCAGGTACTATAAGATATATCAAAGCAGATCGAGAAGTCCAATCTGCATCATCATTCCAATTCATCATCCCAAACACTCATTGTTACACAGTAATTTGTCACCATCCCTGCAATCCCCATATCGCCCATTGGAGGGTCTTTTTTGTGACCAATAAGCAGTGTCATGCCTTGCAAATACCATCATTGCATCCCTTTCCATGAGGACAACATTTCTTCTGTTGATAATTTCCTGAGCAATGTTGAGAATGCAGCAAGATGATGGAGCTTAGTGAAATGAAGTCACCTTCACTAAGTGGGCCCGCAGGCGAATTCTGGCGCAAAGTCTATTTTTAGACTATGTCTATTTTTAGACATATGGAGCATGGTTCGGGGATTCCAGTTTGAGATTCTTGGAGCATTGGTCATGCTGGTAAAAATAGATGAGACTCTATTTTTTAGGTCGAAGAGGTCGAAGGCTATTTTTAGACTGCCTCTCCTAAAAATAGGGAAGTCAAATATTATTTACCCTTAATAATATTTGGACTCTAAACAGTAGTTTACTCTCTTGGAGCACTTCAGTTTGAGCTACGGATGTGGCACATGCAACTTCCAGAAGGAAATATGCTTTTCTTATGGGGTATTGAGCTCATGCATGGTTGACTTCAGTTAGGACTTCAGTGGCAGAAGTTTGGTGGAGTTAATGAGACAGCTAGTGGAGTTGTGTTCTGTTTATTTTAGTTGAACTAGTTGAGATTATTTTAACTAGCTAATCAATTAGTTATGAGTGGAGTGAATTAAATATTATTTAATTTATTAATTAGTAACTCATTATTCAACTCAAGAACACATCAGTTCACTACAATGCATGATCAGTTCAGTGGAGACCAGTGAAAGAGGTAGATGAAAGGGTGGAGTTAGCTATCAGTGGCGACATCAGTTGTGCATGAGATTTGCACCACACTTGGAGGATTTTTCCATGACAATTGCGCAGTCAAGCCAAGGAGATTCGAACCTTGGATCTCTATATAGACAGGCCTGGATTGCGTAATAGAGGCAAGGTAATTGGTGGTGATTTTTGAACCAGTAACCTGTTCAAAACTGAGCTAGATTGTGGGTAACTGTATGAGAAAGTACTGAGTACTTGTGAGGAGTATTGTACTGAGTTTGTTACTTGATTTCTCCATTATAATATACACAATAGCTGCGGGGTTTTTAGCTATAAGATTTCCCCATACATACTGTGTTAATGTGTATGATGATTTGATGTGTTATCGCTTGATTTTATTTCCGCATGTGTGATGATCTGAGTTTGAGTGGAAGAGATTATGTGTTGCATATAAATTCGAATTGTATGTGATCAAGATAGTCTCGATGGATAATTAATTATTATTCAGCAAATTTCTACATGGTATCGGAGCAATTGAAGCAGAGATTGATCATCACAGTGATTACAAACTTATTTCGGTAGACAGAGTCTGCATGCGGGCCAGGTAGCCTCCGGATTCATCTTTCTTCGGAAAGTGAAAGGTCTGGTAAATGCCCCTTGCATTCAATCTCTGTGCTAGAAATAATTTTTTCTCACAGATCTAGAGCGGTTGAGCTTTGAGGTGGAATTCGAAATTTTGCAGCAGTTTTGTTTTCTTGGTGCCGATGTTGAAAATGTCTTTCAACGGTTTGTGACTCGAATATGCTCTTGAAGGCAGTTCGAATTATGTTGCATGGAAGGATCGCATGGAAGCAGTATTAGAAGATAATGGTCTGAAGGATTTCGTAGATACGGATGTCCAAAAGCCCACTGATCCTGCTGAAGTCGATGCATGGCAAAAGAAGATGGCGAAGTGTCGAAGGATCCTGTTGGAGGGCGTCAAGGATCATATTGTATCCAGCCTGCATGGAAAGGCTACTCCATATTTAATGTGGAAAGCTTTGACGGATCTATTCCAGAGTAAGAGCAACCAAAGGAAGCTGGCGCTCAAAGATAAGCTCGGGAACATCAAGATGGAGAAGGGCGACAGTATCGCCAAATACCTCACGAAGTTCACTCAGTGCAGAGATGAGCTGGGAAGTGTGGGGGTGACTGTCGAAGACGAGGACATGGTCGACCTGGCTCTCCTTGGTCTTCCGAAGGCTTGGCACTCATATCAAGATAGTGTCAATGGTCAGAAGAAGCTGCCGGGATGGGAGCGCCTTTGGGCGGATCTCATGCAGGAGGAGATAAGGAGGACTACTCGAGATGGATCTTCATCAAAGGGAGTTGATGAAGAAAATTGCGCTTTGGTGGCCAAAGAAAAGAAGGGGAAGGGTAAGAAAACTTCTCATTCCGGTGCAAAGGGCAAGAAGCAGGATATGGCGAAAGTGAAGTGTTTTCACTGCCATGATCACGGACATTATGCTACCAATTGTCCAAAGAAGAAGAAGAACGAGCAAGCGGGAAGATCTGCAGATGGAGAAGCTTTGGCTTCACAGTTCGAGCTTGAATTTTCACTGATCGCATGCTTGGTTTCAAGTGTGTTGGGATCGGTATGGTTCTTGGACAGCGGTGCGTCATTTCATATGACGGGAGATCGGGATTTGTTCTCAGATCTGGAGGACAAAGATTTGGGTGTGCACATCGAGGTGGGCGATGATGGTAGATACAGTGCGACTGGTATCGGTACCATATCCTTTCAGAGGGAGTCTGGTAAACCCTTTGTCTTGAAGGATGTCATGCATGTACTTGGATTGAAGAAGAACCTGATTTCTGTGGCGATGTTGGAGGATAAGGGGTATGATGTGGTCTTCAGCGAAGGAAAAGCCTTCCTGCGCAGTAAGACTACTGGAGAGACCCGGAAGATAGGGGTTCGAACCAAGAACCTTTATCGGTTGCAGGTAGATGGCTGCGCAGCTATGGCATGCAAGGCGGGAGAAGTGGTGAGCCGGGATGATGAGGGCGAACTGTGGCACAGGAGATTGGGCCACCTTCACCATGGAGCTTTGAAGATTCTGCAGCAGATTTCTATTGGACTTCCTAAGGGCACTCTTGCGCAGTCAGATCAGTGCAAGGGGTGTACTTTAGGGAAGTATGTGAAAGCCACCTTTCACGAGAAGGATAGTCGCGCCACGACGATCCTTGAGAGAGTTCACAGAGACGTGTGTGGTCCTTTCTCAGTTGCTTCGACAGCAAAGCACAGGTATTATGTGATCTTTGTTGATGATTTCTCTCGAAAGTGCTGGATCTTCTTCATGCAGAAGAAGAGCGATACATTCGTGAAGTTCTGTGAGTTTAAAGCACTGGTCGAGAAGGAGTCGGGGAAGAAGGTGATTGCTCTAAGGAGTGATAACGGTGGTGAATTCATCTCGGATGAATTCAAGGAGTTCTGCAGCACAGAAGGGATTCGGAGAGAGCTCATCGCACCCCATAACCCACAGCAGAACGGGGTGGCTGAGCGGAAGAACAGAACGATCGTGGGTGCTGCACGGGCGATGTTGCATGATCGGGGCCTACCCCTTCACTTGTGGGCTGAGGCATGCAATACAGCAGTGTATGTGCAGAACCGTTGTCCTCACAAGGTTCTTGGCATGAGTACACCGGAGGAGGCTTATTCTGGCAAGAGGCCTGATATTTCCCATTTGCGGATTTTTGGTTCTCCTGTCTACATGCATGTGACGAAGGATGCGAGAAGGAAGCTGGATCCAACTGCTGAGGTTGGAATATTTGTGGGGTACACTGATACACCTCAAAACTACCGGGTGTATTTGTCAGACAGTCGAAATACTATTGTGCGACGGGATATAAAATTTCAGGAGGAGAAAGCCATGTAGTGTTCGCTTGAGAGGGAGCTACACTTGCATGCAGATGAGGAGCTGTTAGTTCCTAAGGAGGAGCTTCCGGATGTGGATCAGCCACAAGAGGAGGTTCAGGAGGTGGAAGAAACCACCCAGGCAGCGCCAACCATCGAGGGCGCATGCGCACTACAGAAGCTGAGCGACTGGCTCGGGATGCAGAGAAGGTTGTAGGACCACCTACAGCACAGCGCAGACAGAGACAGTCACTGGATCGGTACACTGGATACATGGCTCTTGTGATTCAATGTGTTGTGACGGAGCCATCCTCTTTTGAGGAAGCTGTGGAGGAACCCGCATGGGTTGATGCCATGATCGAGGAATATGATTCGATCGTCAGGAACAGTGCATGGGAGATTGTCCCAAGACCGGTTGGGAAATCAGTGGTGGGTTCGCGATGGATCTACAAGGTGAAGCAGGCAGCTGACGGGAGTGTGGAGAAGTACAAGGCGAGATTTGTCGCCCATGGCTTTTCACAGATCAAGGGGATCGATTATGAGGAGAATTTTGCACCTGTCGCAAGGTACTCTTCCATACGGACGATCCTTGCTCTCTCAGCGCAGATGGGGTGGCACATTCATCAGATGGATGTGAAGACTGCATTCCTCAATGGAGTTATTGAGGAGGAGGTGTACATAGAGCAGCCTAAAGGTTTCGAGATCTTCAGCAGTGAGTCGCATGTGTGTTGACTCAAGAGAGCACTGTATGGGCTGAAGCAAGCACCTCGTGCTTGGTACACTCGGATAGACAGCTACTTCACCGAGCTTGGATTCTCCAAGAGTGAGGCGGATCCTAACCTGTACCAGATTGTGGTGGAGGGGAAGTTGTTGATCATCGTACTGTATGTAGATGATCTGATTTTGACTGGCGATGAGCAGTTGATACTTTCATGCAAGGAGGATCTTGCACGAGAGTTTGAGATGAAGGACTTGGGCATCCTTTATTATTTCCTGGGATTGGAGATTTGGCAGCGCAGCGGAGGACTGTTTGTTTCTCAAGGCAAGTATGCCCGGGAGATTCTGGAGAGGTTCAACATGCAAGGCTGCAAGCCTGTTGACACTCGTCTTCCTTGTGGTTGGAGGAAGGAGGATGCTACTTCAGTGGAGGTAGTGGATGCCACTGTCTATCGACAATTGGTGGGGTCGCTTATGTATCTGGTCAATACACGACCCGATATATGCTATGTAGTTAACCAGCTTTCGCAAGCTATGGTTAAGCCTACCAAGCTCTTTTGGAAGGCAGGCAAGCATGTATTGCGCTATATCAGAGGCACATCGGGATATGGTTCATGGTACAGACAGGAGGATCAGTTGAGGCAGCATGGCTTCACAGATTGGTATCATCATATCATAGATTGTGTTCAGCGGAGAATCATGATGCTTTCATATGTTCCCACGGAGGATCAGGATGCCGACATCCTGACGAAGGCGCTCACCAGGAGCAAGTTCGAATTCCACAGAGGCAGGATAGGGGTTGCAGATAATCCATATCTTGCTGAGAGGGAGTGTTGAGAATGCAACAAGATGATGGAGATTAGTGAAATGAAGTCGCCTTCACTAAGTGGGCCCGCAGGCAAATTCTGGCGCAAAGTCTATTTTTAGACTATGTCTATTTTTAGACATATGGAGCATGGTTCGGGGATTCCAGTTTGAGATTCTTGGAGCATTGGTCATGTTGGTAAAAATAGAGGAGACTCTATTTTTTAGGTCGAAGAGGTCGAAGGCTATTTTTAGACTGCCTCTCCTAAAAATAGGGAAGTCAAATATTATTTACCCTTAATAATATTTGGACTCTAAACAACAGTTTACTCTCTTGGAGAACTTCAGTTTGAGCTACGGATGTGGCACATGCAACTGCTAGAAGGAAATACGCTTTTCTTATGGGGTATTGAGCTCATGCATGGTTGACTTCAGTTAGGACTTCAGTGGCAGAAGTTTGGTGGAGTTAATGAGACAGATAGTGGAGTTGTGTTCTGTTTATTTTAGTTGAACTAGTTGAGATTATTTTAACTAGCTAATCAATTAGTTATGAGTGGAGTGAATTAAATATTATTTAATTCATTAATTAGTAACTCATTATTCAACTCAAGAACACATCAGTTCACTACAGTGTATGATCAGTTCAGTGGAGACCAGTGAAAGAGGTAGATGAAAGGGTGGAGTTAGCTATCAGTGGCGACATCAGTTGTGCATGAGATTTGCACCATACTTGGAGGAATTGCCCATGATGATTGCGCTGTCAAGCCAAGGAGATTCTAACCTTGGATCTCTATATAGACAGGCCTGGATTGCGCAATAGAGGCAAGGCAATTGGCGGTGAGTTTTGAACCAGTAACCTGTTCAAAACTGAGCTAGATTGTGAGTGACTTTATGAGAAAGTACTGAGTACTTGTGAGGAGTATTGTACTGATTTTGTTACTTGATTTCTCCATTATAATATACACAATAGCTATGGGGTTTTCAGCTATAAGCTTTCCCCATACATACTGTGTTAATGTGTATGATGATTTGATGTGTTATCGCTTGATTTTATTTCCGCATGTGTGATGATCTGAGTTTGAGTGGAAGAGATTATGTGTTGCATATAAATTCGAATTGTATGTGATCAGGATAGTCTCGGTGGATAATTAATTATTATTCAGAAAATTTCTACAAGCAGACCCCTAAAAACACCTGTTTTTGCCTTGGCGCTGGTAGCCCATTATGTCCTCGCGCCAATGGGGAAAAATAACACTGAGCCCGCGCCAGTTGGCGCTCTGTCTCAGTTAAGAACCCGCGCCAATCTGATTAAGGAAATTTTTTTAAAAAAAGAGGCGAAGTTTCGATTACAACAACTTCGTGGATGAGTCATGAGGAGTGGTTTTGACTGAATAACCACGACCTTCCTCCTTTGGCCTCTTGTTTCCACCTTATGGGGAACCTCCCGAGGGATAAGGCCTCCCTTCCACTATTGTAGGGATCCCAACCTCCTCCTCTCCTCTATAAATATAGCCTTCATCCATTGATGAAGGGGCTGAATGGCTGAATGGCTGAATGGCTGAGTCTCCAAGAGCCTTCATAGCCTAAAGAATGCTGTAAGACCCTTGATAGTCCTCATAGAGCCAAATTAGTAGCAAGAAGATTGATGACCGAAGAGAGAGGCTTGTCCCATTCTCGACGAGCTTTACCGAGACGTTTTCCGCTGTCGACCCGCCGAAGGAAGATTCAGCGTCAGAGCCAGGTTGTATTTTCCTTTGTATTAATTAATGATAAGCGACTTTGGTTATGGTTCCACTTGTATTGTTCATTGTGATCATGAGTTGTATCTTCTCTGACTAGTACATAATTGCATATATTGGGTTTACGCTTGTGTGTTCGTTGTATTTCTGGTGTGTGCAGGTGTTCGATCACGACAAGTGGGAGAATTGTGATTTGCTGGGGCAAGGAAACGGGAGCGCTATCTTCTCTACGAACAACACCGTTGGATTTAAGGTAGGCCTTCTTCGCAATTTGGTCTATTGAAATTAGGAACTTGCGCCTTAGCATGATACGATTGTTGCTAGACCCGATCTAGGCTAGTAGGGATCACCTCTGTTCGCAGAGGGGATTTACCTCTACAACAAATTGGCGAATCCGCTGGGGATCGTTGATTTGGAGTATTGTCTTGTCTTTTTGGTCGATTCTTGAATTTTCTTGCTTGATCAGCTCTTTTGGCTGGCTCTTTCTGTGTGTTTGGCTTTGTTTAGGTTTACCATCACTAGTCTGTTCCTTGGATTGCTCTTTTTTATTTTTCCATAGTAAACTCGACTGGCGCGCTTATTAGCCTGACAGTCGCACCCATTGGCACATGTTGCCAGTGTATTAACCATGCCAATCCTGTTTTGGCGCTAGATTCCGCCTTACAGTCGCACCAATCCTGTAAGGTGCTAGGGTTTACTCTGTTTTGAGCTTTCTGAGCTTGAATTGTGTGTTTGGTTTCATTTTTACGACTTCTTGAGTGTTCTGGAGCCTTGTTTGACTGACTGTGACCTCCATCCTTTGGTTTTTTTCCCGTTTCTATCGATTTTACATTCTAGCCCTAGGGCATCTAGGTGCTATAGTGTGTCGAGCCTCCTGTGGGAGTTTTTGGTTTCTATCTGTTCAGTCAACCTTGTGATTGCTTCTCTGCATTCGTTTGGTGGTTGCCTATCGTTTCGTTGCACTATTTGAGTGATTGGTTTCTTCTTCATTCGAATTCCGCTTTGTCTCGCTTTGAGCCTAGATTACATGGTTCATTTGAGTCTTTGGGATTCTCTTGGTTTGGAGGGATTGCTTTGAAAATTTGAGGTCTGATTGTGTGTTTGCGTTGAGTGAAATTTCCTTGTTTTTACTCCTTTGCTATCGCTTCTCAAATTGTTCTTTTCATTAGTTTTCATTTTGTTTAGTGCATTTTGCTCTTAAACATTGAAAATACAAAAAAATCTCTTTTGCTTTTGATTAGTTAGTGTGAATTAAATCTTTTCTGTGTTATTAGTGATTAGTAACTTTGAAAGAAAAGCTTTTAGTTTCCATTAGCTGCATTAGAGACATTACTGGTTGTTGTCTGATCATTTTGTTATTGTGTGAAAAGCTCTTAACTCTCTCGTAATTAGCTTTCATCGAATGAAATGATATACTGTCACATGTAGTGTGCATTTAGGAGATTTTGAGACATAACACTCGCTAGGGCCTGAAAACTGAAACATAATTGAAGATAAACATTAAAATTTATTTAATTTACACTAAGGCAGCATTGGAACATTAACGAAATATTTAGAGGTCTAGGCTAGAGACATGTTCTGGCGTCTTTAAACCTAGTAGCTGTCGTTCGCCTCTTGGCTTTAGACATCACTAGTACGGACTTGTGCTCCCCGTACCGTCATGTATATAAAGGGAGACCCCATTAGGTTGCCATCCTTTATCCATAGGAAGCCGAGTCTGCCGCCCTATACCCGTGATACACCGGACACAGCATTCGGGGAGATTGCCTGCACATACGTTAAGTCCTTGGTTGTTTTCTCTTTCATTTTGAAACCAAGTTGGATATTGCAGTTCACGGTTATTTGGTACACCCTTTGCCTAGTATTCCTGAGCAGTCATTTTGATCTTGTTTGACTCCTTAAATTTGAAAAGATCATCAAGCGCTTGTCCTGTCACGCTTGTTTCAAAACTGAAAGAGATAGAGTCACCTTTTTCCTGTTTCTCGACTCTTAAAAGATGAAATGGTAGAGTTTTGTTTCAATGTTTTAAAAATTAACTGCCCACGAAATATTCCTGGTTAAAGTTAGTTTCCTTAGGGTGTTGTTTTGGGTCGTTTCTGATGGAAACTTTTCCGAAGTTCACCAACCAAGGAATCCCCTCCGATGGGAATCCTGGTCCTTTTCCTCCTTTTGGAAATGTTGGTGCTCCTTACATGGCAACGTTGTCCCTTCCTGGGTTAACTGTTGGGTTTCCTGTTTGGTTGTTTTCAACCTCTGTGGTCCCGAATGTCCCGCATATTGTTCAATCAGTTCCTCCGCCTGAACAATGTCATGTTGATTCCAAGGTGGACCTCTCCTCTTCTTTGCCTGTTTCTGGGTCCTCCTCTTCTACTTCGCCTGGTGAAAGTCTGGATTTGAGTAACCAGGTGGCTAAGAGGAAGAAGAAGAAGACAAAGAAGAAGAAGTCCGATAAGAGAGAGGCTAAGGCTGCAGCTATTTCTTCCGAAACATTTCCTCTTGAAAAACCTCCCAACCCTCCACGGAAAGTCAAGTTCCCTTGCATGTTGTGCACGGGAGACCATCTTCTTCGAGATTGCCCTGGCATTCCCAAGGTGCTCGAAGTATGGTCCAATGGTCGTCCACCGTTTCCTTTGACTTCCGGGAGTCAGGTTGGGGGCACATCTTCAACTGGTGCTGGTAAAGCTCGTAAGAAATAGGGTAAGCTCACCAATCCCTGTAAGTTGTGTGAAGGACATCATGCCATTCACCTTTGTCCATCTATGGATGAAGCTAAGCGAGTTTTGGACAACTCGGTTATTTCTGCGCTGTGCCTTTCGGCTGGTTACAAAAAAATTTCTTTGAGTCCTCCACCAGCTGATCCTACGATTGGTCAAGAGTCATCCTTGGTCGATCCCACTCCCTCAGAAATTCAAATTCAGGAATCCGTTCCCGACCAACCATTGGTCATCGGATCGGTTAAGTTGGCCTCGTCTACGGTGCACCAGGTTTTTTCTGTTGAGAGTGGATCTCACATCCCTCAGGTTTTTCTTGTTTCTTCAGATTCCTCAGACTTGGAGAAAGATCCTCTTGTCCATATACCTCAAGAAGCTGCTCCTCCGCCTCCCATGATGGAGGTCCCGGAGGATACTCCTCCCGCCTTTGAGATGGAGGTCATGGAGGATGCTCCTTCTTCTATCGTAACACCAGGGAAAGACCATCTCAGTTCGATGGTAGCCCCTCTAAGTAGTTTGGTCGCTTCCTTTGATTGGAGTCGATTTGCAGGATACCGCCTTCCATATTATGTGCCTTTTGAGATAACGGTACAGGACTTTGGTTTGGTCATACCCAACACCATTATAGATGAAGGTGCGTCTGTTAGTGTTCTATCCTCAACTACTTGGCACGCTTTCGGTTCACTGCTGCTTGCGCCTGTTACACAGAATATTTTGACGTTCAACATAAGAACTAGTCAACCATTAGGGATCCTTCCAAGGTTACCTGTTACTTTGGGAGGTAAAAACATCCATATGGACGTGATGGTTTTTCCAGCCCCCTTGGATTTCAATCTGCTCTTGGGGTGTGATTACACCTATGCCATGGGAGCGCTTGCCTCCTCCCTTTTTCATGTGGTCTGCTTTCCGCATGAAGGACGGATCGTGACCATTGATCAGCTTTCGTTCTTTGGTCCTGATATGGCAGCTGGCCTGCCATCATCCCTTCCTGGTTTTTATCCACCCGTTGTATCTGCCCCACTGCAGGTCAACTATGTGGCTACTTACCCCATGCCTGTACCCAGTGATAGTGCCATTGTGCATCAGGTGCTGGGGGCATTGGGTCCTGACTTCCAGGATGTTTTCCGTCCATTGGGAGTGGAACTCTTGGAAGTGATGACTTCTTGTTCATCATGATGAGGTCGGTCGGAGCAGGGTTCGTTTTCTTGTGTCAAGCTCCTTAAAAAATGAAACAAGGTCGTCGGAGCAGAATTCCTTGTCTTGTGTCAAGCTCCTTAAAAAATGAAATAAGGGTGTCTGAGGATAGTTCTTTTAATGTGTCAACCTCGTTAAAACAATGAAACATGTTCCCATTCAATTCGAGTCTTTGATAAGATCTCGTGAAATCCCAGTCGAGTCTTTCTCTTGATCTCGTAACTTGAACCTTCACTCCATCTGCCTTTCATATGGATTGAATATTGGGGGGCATGTACCTTGAATTGAGTTACCATGCTGGGGGGCATGCTTACCTTTTCAAGCATAGTTTGTTTCCATTTTAAGCTTGTGTAAAAATGAAACTGGTTTCAAGCATAGTTTATCTTTGTTTCAAGCTTGTGTAAAAATGAAATCAACTTCAAGCAGAGTTTCTTGATTTCAAGCTTGTGTAAAAATGAAACCATTGCCATTTTACCTCTTGTGATTGCCATTTTTATCAGCCTGTTTTTGCCAGATGAGCCTTGGTTTTCTCACTCCATCGTCACTATCTTCTTGGCTGATCATATGCCTTCACTTGGTTGTTTTACCTGTTCCTGAGGAACCGCTGCGATGAGTGGTCTGTTTAGCCAACCTCTTGAACTTTATTTATTCATAGCAGTTCCACCATTACTGGAACCAGTTGCTACCCTTCATACCACTCGTTCCTCCAGGAGGAGTCAACTTTTAGCTCTTTTCTGACTCTCTAAATATGAAAAGATTACCGAGCCGCTTGTCGTTTTGATCTCGTTAAAGTGGTTACGAAACGACATCTACCCAGTATACGTTTACCCCTTTTTTGGGCTGGGATAAATTATTTACGAAAAAGGAATACCCTAGCCTATCGCAACTAGGAGGCTTTCTTAGACATAGTTTTCTACCTTTTCGGATCTGAGGAACTATTTACGAAAAGGGACTGTTGGAGTTTTATTTTCCGTTATCTTTTCAAACTCTCTAAACATGAAAAGACGCCGAGTTATTCCTTTGTCAGACTCGTTAAACCCTGATGACATTGGATTCAGTCATAATGACGATATTCAAGTTTCTCCTTCCTAGGGCTCGTTAAATGCACTAGGATGGATTCGTTCGAAGGACGGATTTATATTACAAGCCTATGCTATCCCCTTCAAGCTTGTCTTAAAAAATAATTGGGGTACTCACCAGAAATGGTGGGAAAAATGGAACCAGTATCATCATCGTGTCGGCAGTATGTCGCTCTTGAACATGGCACTTGTCTGCATTCGTGTCGGGTTGGGGACATCTCACCTCATTATCTGTTTGCCTCCGTGGGTTTGGGTAATCCCTTTTGACCTCTCATCTGCTCTTTGCCTCGTCATCATGACCCCTAATCTTTTGATGTCAAATACTGCCAAACTCACTGTCGTGCCGCCATATGTTCAAGAGAAGTTGACCTCTGCAAAATTCCAACCTTCCTCTGAATCTCATCTGATCCTAATTCACAAAGACATTATGTTCCTCTGTCTCGCGTCGATGATGTGGGAAACACTATGGCCCACCTTCGATCAAGGTCACTTCCTGTCGACTTCAGCTCATTATCCGAGAAGCTGATCTAGAGACTCCCTTTTGGTACCTTGGAGCCTGCATGCCTCAATGGCAGGTTCTTCGCGTTCGACGTGAGGTTTTCATCATTGGCCTCCGATCGAGTGATTCTACGGGTGTTCGACGCCAGCTCACTGATTCACATGCCGTAGATTGTACCTATAGTACCTTGAGGGCCATTGTCATTATTGGTGGTACCTCTCACGTCTGTTAACAACTTTCATCATTGGCTGGTAATCAAACGATGTTCTTGCATGTTCGACTTCAGCTCGCTTATTCACATGCTAGGACTTGTATTTTGTTCGGGTCGAGATGGATTGCAAGACCCTGGATTTTGTCTGCTAGAATCCAGGCTGCGATTTTGTGGGTTATTATGATTAGTTACATGACTCATTGATTGGATGGCTGCGACCATGCCTGAGTCTATTTATCGATCCGTATTGGATGGCTGCGTCCATGCCCTGGATCTTAATTATTGTACACTCTATTACGGATGGCTGCGCCCATACCACATATATCATGTATTTGAGATATCAGTTGTACTTGTCTACGCAGGTTTTTCGACAACAGTGTTTTCAGTTGGACATGTTCTCTTAAAGCATTTCACCCCTCTCTCTCTCTCGGGCCTCATGCTTTAGGGGGCATTTGTTACACAACAATTTGTCACCGTCCCTGCAATCCCCATATTGCCCATTGGAGGGTCTTTTCTATGACCAATAAGCAGTGTCATGCCTTGAAAATACCATCATTGCATCGCTTTCCATGAGGACAACATTTCTTCTGTTGATCATTTCCTGAGCAGACCCCTAAAAACACCTGTTTTTGCCTTGGCGCTGGTAGCCTGTTATGTCCTTGCACCAATGGGGAAAAATAAAACTGAGCCCGCGCTAATTGGCGCTCTGTCCCAGTTAAGAATCCGCGCCAATCTGCTTAAGGAAAGTTTTTTAAAAAAGAGGCGAAGTTTCGATTACAACAACTTCGTGGATGAGTCATGAGGAGTGGTTTCGACTGAATAACCACGACCTTCCTCCTTTGGCCTCTTGTTTGCACCTTATGGGGAACCTCCCAAGGGATAAGGCCTCCCTTCCACTATTGTAGGGATCCCAACCTCCTCCTCTCCTCTATAAATATAGCCTTCATCCATTGATGAAGGGGTTGAATGGCTGAATGGCTGAGTCTCCAAGAGCCTTCATAGCCTAAAGAATGCTGCAAGAGCCTTGATAGTCCTCATAGAGCCAAATCAGTAGCAAGGAGATTGACGACCGAAGAGAGAGGCTTGTCCCATTCCCGACGAGCTTTACCGAGACGTATTCCGCTGTCGACCCGCTGAAGGAAGATTCAGCGTTAGAGCCAGGTTGTATTTTCCTTTGTATTAATTAATGATAAGCGACTTTGGTTATGGTTCCACTCGTATTGTTCATTGTGATCATGAGTTGTATCTTCTCTGACTGGTACATAATTGCATATATTGGGTTTACGCTTGTGTGTTCATTGTATTTTTGGTGTGTGCAGGTGTTCGATCACGAAAAGTGGGAGAATTGTGATCTGCTGGAGCAAGGAAACGGGAGCGCTATCTTCTCTACGAACAAAAAATTTGGACTTAAGGTAGGCCTTCTTCACAATTTGGTCTATTGCAATTAGGAACTTGCGCCTTAGCGTGATACGATTGTTGCTAGATCCGATCTGGGCTAGTAGGGATCACCTCTATCCGCAGAGGGTATTTACCTCTACAACACTCATAGAGGGCCATGGTAGCATCCTTGCACCATTTCCCATTTACCTTCATCACCCACAATATCAAGCATCAATTACCATTTTTTTTTTGTCAGTTTTTTTGAGCTTCTACAAGAAAGTCATGTATTGCTACAGGAAAGCCTAGTTTTGAGAAAAATTTATATATCAATTTTTTTTTAGCATCATGTTTGGAAAAAGACATAAGGGGAACCCTAACACTTAGTTCTTTCATCACCTAGTTTCTCCCCTAATGTTTGCCATCTATCACCTTGCAAAAACTCAGTTCTTCCATTTTTCCCATTACAATCACAACATTAACCCTCTAAAAAAATGACATTTTAAGTCTTTCCACCACCTTATCTTTCATTTAGCATCGAATTGTCGCATGCTTGTCGAGAATGATCAACTAGTTTTTCATAATTCTTGTGCCAAAGCTGTGAAATAAGGGAAAAATATAGTCCATCAATTTTTTCTTATCCGTTATCATTCATTCACACATATATTCCTAATATGATAGTGAATAAATATTTAAGGCTAGGTGTTTTTATAGTTTTAGAAAAAAAAATAGAGTACCCTACCGCCATAGGAAATTTTGCATCTTGTAGTAGCACATGAATAGTGCAATTTTTTCTAATTGAAAAATTGTTGAAGTTTGTCCAAATTTGTGAAGGAGCCCCTAATCAAAACCCAAACCTTTCAAAGGAACATGTCATAAAAAATGGGGGCTAGATATAATAGAAAGGAATTTACTGATACAAATAGAATCCACAAGAATCCTGAGGTTGTTGCTATCTTGGAAAACTATCAATAGTTAGGATTCTTTGAAAAAGTCACATGTTTTGATGATGAGGTTGCTATGGAATTTGCAATGAATTTGTAGAATCGTGAGGGTAAAGAATTGGTCAATGCATTTAAGGGATTGGCGATCTATGTCATCAAAGAGTCCATTAGTAGAGTCACCACTCTCCCTAGGGGGTTTCACTAGAACAAATAAGAAACACAAGAAGCCATTAATGCCAAGAGAGGATTCTTCTTACCCAATGAGAAACTTGATGACAATAAAAATGGATTTAGGAGGCAAAGTCTGCCTTGCCCTTGGGATTGGGTAGCTTATCACATTATTAAATACATTTATTGTGAAAGTAAGCTAATAATTGTATATGCCTATTAGTTAAGACTATTATATCAACTGAGATTTCAGGCTCACCTTCCAATCCATGAGCTATTGAGTATTCCTTCCTTCCTCAATCCCTCAAGGATATGGACATCAAGGTAAAAGAAGGAAAACATAACTACCTAGACCATTATGACCTGACTAAGATGATAGTCACTAATGCATTGGAAAACCTTACTCATCCCATCCTTTGGATTGATTTTGTGGACATGGACAAACAAGAATTCCTAGAAGCTCAATAAAATTAAGTAAACCACATAATAACTAATCCAAGAAAAGGAAAGCGAAGGCAGGGGCCAAACGTACAAAGAATAAAAAGGAATAAACCTTGGAAGAAGAGGAGAAGGACACTGCAACCACACTACCAAGCCTTAACACTCCCACCAAGTTAATATCAAGTAGGCACACTAAAAAAATTGTGTATACAAGAAAGAAAAGAACCAAGATAAGGTTCGTTGGAAAACCAAAACCTCCTTTTCTTAATCAAATTACCATTGATAAAACACCTAGTCTAGAAGGGGAAAGGACATAGGAGGGAGAAAAACAAGAATTTCCAAAACCAGAGGCATAGAAAGGTGAAAATAAAGTACTCCTTGAGGTCAATAAGCAATAATTAAAACTATAGGATAAGGCTACCCATCTTAGGAGTAGATTGTCCTACTACAAAATCAGTGTGTAGAGCTATGGAAGACTAAATAATCAACAAAGCAATCAACCCCAAGGAAGCTCACTTTGTTGGCGAGAAAGAAGGTCTCTGAGTAAGACCCAGGTTCAAGATAGAGGCCAACAAGGTTTCCACAGTAGTCTAGCACAACGCCAGCATTTTCACTCTACTCCGAAGAGCAGAGAGTCTCACCCGAGGCATGCCATGACCTTAGTAAGGTTAGGAACATACTAGATATCGACTAATCACAACTATAGAGAAAAACAGACAAAACTAGGTAGTCCGAACAGGTTTAGCTACTTTGCACAAGATATTACTCATGAACATATTCAGGATGAAAAATCAAAAGTTAAAGCGGCCAATACATTCATCATAACCAAATGCTCATCAAAGAATTCAGGACATCAAACCCAGATAGGAGTATATTTCATTAACAATAGCGGACAGTTACATTACTCCTCAGAGTGATCACAATAGGATTGATTACAATATTACAAAATAGAACATAATAGAATGAACAGAGCTCTCCTATGACTCTCTTCCTCCGCTGTCTACTGCACCCGCCTCCTGTCTATGCTGGCTGATTTCCTATTTGTTCCTTTGCCAACGTGAATATCAGTTTTACCTTCTTTTTCGCTCTTGTATTTTTCGCATCTCCCTGATCACTGGGAGTTCCACTGCTTGTTCTTGTCGCTCCTTTCTGCCATATGTGCTAGTTTCCGAAATTACCGTGCCACCTGCTCTCCAGCTCTCCGCAACCATGACAGCTCCCTGTCTACCGTGGTTGCGCTCCACCACCTGTTATCTGCGACTCAAAACTGTTTCATTTTCAAAACAAAGGCCCCAACAAGCGCCGACCACATGCTATTAACTTGTCCCGATTTAATCCTTCTCTATTTCCTCGGTCTCCATTGGTCCGCTTTCCTCCATGGCTGACCCTATCTTCTCCATTTCCTCTCCTTGTACAAACAAGGGCCCCAACTCGGGGACCTTTGCCAACGCTAATGAATTGAGTTCGATGAAGTCGGAAATGGCCTGTTGCTATCCATTCATGAGCTAGTCCGTTTCTGTGGTGATTTGTTCACCTTTATTTTCTCTTAAAACGACTGGCAACTTGCTGAATACTTCCTTAATTTTGATATCAACCTCAACGACCATTTGCTGTATTGTTCATGCAGTAAGCTTTACTGGTTGCCTCAATTCTCGGAGGACCTGTTTGGTTGTAGCTGAATGCTCTTCAATATTATGTATCTTAGTCTCCATCTCCTCCGCTTGGTTGTACAACTGGTTAAGGCCAACAGGGTTTGTGGCCTCCTGAATTTCTTATGAGACTTGCTGTAGTTGTGCCAAGATTGGCTGAGCCTTCATAGTCAGTGAGGTTGAACACTCGTGCAATTTTTTCAGAAGGTTGTAAGCTTCTTTTATTGTGGTGCCCAAGGTTTCTTGCACCTCGGTTACTTGTTTCTGCTTCTCTGTGACCCTCTCAGCATATACGACAGCAGGATCTGGCAATGCCGATCTGGTTGTGAGCGTTTCCTTTAGCTCCTGGTTCTCCTTGCTGAGTTTTGCATAAGTCGTCTTCACATGGATAGACCTTTCAACTATGGTGCAAATTGTTATGTCCCTTGGTGTCTAGTTATCCTGAGCTATCACAGTTGGTCAAAGATCTCTAAACACATCCATCACCTTCTCCAATTGCTCCTGTAGGCTTTCCTTTTCTCCTTTCAATTGGTCGCACTCTTCAGTAAGCACACTAATCTGTAGTTGTTGCTGTTCAAACCTCTGCTGGAGGTGGTTGTGGAGTCCTTCGGCCTACTGTGCCGCACGCTAGATGAAATTGTACAACTGTTCGGTGGCCCAAGTTTGCATACTCTAAGCTCCCGAGATATCTTGGTTCGGCGACCTTTGTCTGAGTGGTTGACCACTGGCTATTGATTTGGCCGAGTATTCCTATGGTGACATCAATTGGTTATGTTGTGGTAGCTGATTCTCGGGTGTATTCATGCTTGTTGTTGGCTGAACCTGTTGCAGTATCAAATTTTCTTGCTGAATAGGGTTTAGCTCCTTGGGTGAGGGCGTTGTGTCTGCGGTAAAAGATCGCCCTCGAATTAAAAGGTCTCGAAAAGTGCTCTATCCAACCAAGGGTTGGTTAACCTTGGTTACCAATGCTGTACTCGAGTTAACCTTTTCCTTTTTGTCTCCATTTCTTTTACTTTTTGCCTTGAATGGGTCTGAAATGGTTGCTGATGTGGATGGAGTTCGGGTGGAATGGTCTTTGGAAGTGAATGACATGTGAGGTGATGAATGGTGAGTGCGAGGTGGAGATTTATGAGTGTGGGGTGGAGATGAAGTTTGAATATTTAAAAATGAGAATGGATTAAACATAGGTAGCTCAGAAGTTACCTGGGGGGCCACCTCTGGCTCCTCTTGAATTGGTGCCCCTGTGTCCATAGGCTGTGTTTGATCTTCCCTAGTGAGATCAACCACCTGCTTAGGAACCATGAACCTAGCTTTCTTGGCCTTAGGAGCAGCTACAGGTGGCTTAGGTGCCTTACACTTTTTGATTGGAACTACTGTTGTGACTGGGGGTGAATTAAACATTGTTGGCGGCAGGGTTGTGAGTATGGGTGAAACTATGGAGGGTGATGCTGAATTTGAGGCTTGAAACTCTGAAAAGTAGGAAACAGGGGAGAAGCGCTAGTGAGAGTTTGTATTACCCGATTGAAGCCTTTTACTCTCATGTCTAGCTCCTCTAGTAATGGTGTTAGCTGCAACCACGAAACTCTGTTCAGTGTCTCATCTGGTGTCTCCCCTGGTAATGGTTTTGGCAGCATCCCCTCGAACGAGTAGTGATGGACTCCGTTTCTGATTTCCATTCCCACTCCCGGCGAGGAGTAGACATCAGTGTGGAATGCCTTTTCATCCACTTGAAACTTCAACGACCTCATTCTAAATGTTGTTTCATCCACACAGGTAGGCCTTATGTAGGTTTGTTTGTGAGTGACCCCGAACCATATTTGAGATGAATAACTGTCCAGTAAACTCCTCGGGACCCTTTATTTCCTCGCCACTATGTCCACCATCTTCATATACCAGAATGTGAATGCCTCTTATTCACCTATTTTGTGCTTGGGTCTCCCGAGAAATTCCAGGGCATAAAATTCATTGCTAATGGCTGACCACTTGTGAGTTCTGCCGACTATTTGACTCCCGGAAAAGTCCATTTCCACATTGTGAACGCCATGATCAGGTAGCCGTAGATGAACCCAGTGGCTCTTTTATAGTTATCCTCGCAAGATTAAAACAATTCATTCAGTAGAAACGTACACCAATTCAGTTGAGTTCGATGGAGGCAATGCTCGGCAATTGAGATGGTGTCCAGGGTGCATTCGTCCTTTGTATAGTGTCTCATGGTTTTTCCTGCAATCAGGTAACAAGCAAACTTAATTGCTGGATTGTTTATGATGTCTATCTTCACTCCCTTCCCTCCTCTTTTGGTGTCGTATTTCTTGTAATAGTCGCAATCTCCAGCCTTCTTTGCTCTTTTGGAGAGTGTCTGGAATGCTGTGGAGACATCCCTCCCTTCTGCTGATAACCCCGTCAGCCTATGAATATCTTATGCATGCATTGGTATCTCCCTCCCTAGCCATAGTGACCCGTTCTGGAGTCTACTTAGCAGGAATTTCGTACACTGTATCACAACTCCTGTAGTTCCGAACACAGGAAGGTTCCTTAGGTTTAGAATTGTGGACTACTGGATGCCTCTAAACTCTGGAAGTAACCTTGCTGCTTCTTCTCCTCCTTCAGTAGCATAATTTTATATATAAACCTACCTCTTCATCGCTAGAAACTGGTAAGAATCCATGAAGTCTATGTTGACCAATGACGCATTGTCATATTTTCCCACTAGTGACTCCATTCTCTAAATTCTCTTGTCGAGCTCGGGCTCGACGACTGCTGGTGCTACCTTGGTCATTTTTTCTCTTCTTTGGTATACTTGCAAAGCTACCCCTGCTATTTATATGTGAATTCCTGCCTCTGGATGCTCTCTCTGGAATTTTTCTGATGAGATTTCTCTCACTGCTGCTGTTTCTTGATTTAACTCAGAATTCTCTGGCATTCTCGTGCTTTCTTCTTTCATGTAGGTTATGTAAGTAACCGACACGAATGAGGTTGATAAGACCCCATAACTAATTAATTTTTCTTGCCTCCCTCACGGCTATAATCGTGTGATTAGTTATCGTGATGAGGTGGGTTTTGACATGGTTGAATGTGACTTTGGGATTTGGGCAGACGTGATGGGTAATGATTATGGCCTAATACGGAAAATTTATTGCGGTATGGATGATACTAATTATAGCAATTACTTCTCAAATCTAGGTAATTCTACGTACTGACATGGGAATGATGGGTCATGATGATGAATGATGTTCGACACATTTGGCTCTCTGACATGGATGACACGCTGGACACTACCCTCCCCCCGACCATAATATGTTGCGATGCAGTCTCCGCATCGCAACTATGAGCTTCTTCTGTTATTGCATTTTTGCTTTGTTGGGATTCCTATCTATTCTCTTTTCGGGTGTGAGAGAGTTATTGATTCCACCTATTCTATTTTACCCTACTGACTCCTCTCAGTTGCGAGAGAGTTATTGGAAGATGAAAGAATTGAAATTACTCATGATAAGGCTTCAGGGGTGCACCATTCACCCATCCCGGTAATACTTGGCTGTCCAATTGTGCTAACCGAATTGCTCCTGAATCTCGGATTTCAATCACATGGTACGGTCCTAGCCAATGCATTCTTAGTTTACTTGGGAACTTTTGGAACTTGTTGTCATACAGTAAAGCTTTTCCTCCAACTGTAAACATTTTTCCCTTAATATGGCGGTCATGCCAAGCTTTCTGTCTATCTTTCTAGACAGTATGATGAAACTCCGCTAGAAACCTATCCTGTTCAAGTTCTTGTAGCTCTTTTAATCACTTTTTCAATAGGTCTTCCTCTGATAAATGTAGTGTTGACGAGATTAGCAAGCTCGGTATGAAAAATTCGGCTGGTACCACTGCTTCCCTCCCGTAAACTAGCTGGAACGGAGTATGGTTGTTCAGTCTGTTGACAGTTGTTCTATACGTCCACAGTGTTGCTGGTACACGCTCATCCCAGTCATCCCGATCAGCGTTGCATATCTTTGTCAGTCCCTTTTCAAGAATCTTATTAAATGCTTCTACTATACCATTTGCTTGAGGATGGTACAGACTGCTCTTATGATGTTGTACCATGAAATTTTCTAGTAGAGATCTGATCATTGCATTGATAAAATGTGTACCTTGATCAATGGTTAGACTTCTGGGGCAGCCAAATCTACTAATGATATTTTCAAATATGAACCTGGCTATTATTTCTGCTGTGAAATCCTTCATTGGTACCGCTTCTGCCCACTTGTTAAGATAGTTTGTTGCGGTAATGATTTACCTGGCCTATGAGTGTCTTGCGACTAGTGCTATCAGTTCTATAAAATCAACGACCCACTTCTCAAATGGCTGCAATGATTTTACAGGGTGAAGTGGTAGCTCGTCTTTGTGCGATGGACATCCCGTCCTTTGACAGACATCACATTTATTTACAAATTCCTTACTGTCCATGTGTACTGTGGGCCACCATAAGCCTGCCTGCACTATCTTCCTCACAGTGGGTTTTGCATTGACATGTCATCTCGCAACTCGATAATGGCATTCCCACAGTATATCTTTCCTCTCATTATCCAGGACACATCTCCGCAAGACTTGGTCTAACCTCATATTATACAGGTGTCCCACTATTAGCTGATACTCTGCTGCTCTGACTACCAGATGTATTTTCTGGGCTGCTGTATATTCATTCAGGCACTGTCCTGTTGTCAGATAGGTTGCTATCTGGTCTAAGTAGTCTGGGATGGCTTCTACTCTAAAAATATCAGCATCTGGAAGTTGATCATCCAGGGACCCTCTATTTTCTCCATTTTATAGCCTTGAAAAGTGGTCAGGACCCACATTCAGTCTCCCGGGCTTCACTATCACCTCGAAGGTGAACTCCTGAAACAATAGGAGCCATCTATAGATCCTTCCTTCTAGGACCACTTTGTTAACTAGGTACTTTAAAGTTGAATGGTCCGTGAAAAATTTAAACATACCTCCTAATAGGTAGTGGCGAAACTTTTGAAGGGAATACACCATTGCTAAAGCTTCTCGTTCTATTGTGTGTAGTTCCTTTCAGCTGTTGATAACTTCTGGCTTGCAAAATAAACTGGGTGATCAACTGAAGTATCTCCTGGTTGAGCCAAAACTGCTCCAAGTGAAATGCTGGAAGCATCAATGTGGACATGAAATTTCTTGTCCCAATTAGGATGAACTAATATGGGCGTACTTGCCAATTTTTCTTTTAGGGTATTTAGGGGAGTAGTGTAGTCATCTGTCCAAATGAATTTCTCTGATTTCTGCAAAAATTTTTCCAATGGGGCTATTATCTTCGCATAGTTGCGGATGAATCGCCTATAGTAGTCGGTGTGTCCTAGCAATGACCTTAACTGCTTCATGGTTTCTGTTGCCTCTATGTTGATTATAACTGCCACTTTTTCTAGATCAACGCAAACCCCTTGTTTGCATACAACATGTCCTAGCAGGGTCCCAAAGGGTACTTCAAAGATGCACTCCTTGAGGTTTAATGAAATCTGGAGTTGTCTGCATCTGTCAAAAATTATCCTTAACATCGTTGCATGATTCTTTAATAGGTTGTAAATTGTCCAGTCATCCATATAAACTTCTAGTAATTTATGGATATATTCCCGAAATGCTGCTACAACAATCCGTGAAAATACTGCTGGTGCATTTTTCAACCCAAAGGGCATTACATGATATGCAAATGAGCCCCATTCGGTTGTGAAAGTTGTCTTCTTCTTATCATATTCAGCTACCCTTACTTGGTGGTATCCTGAAAATCTGTTCGTAAATGAATAAGCTTCATTCCCCGCATCATTGTTGAGCACCTCATCTCTGAACGGAATGGGGAATGGGTCATGTATGCATGCATTGTTTAGGCTCCTATAGTCAACACAAACTCGAATTTTAGACTTTTCATTTTTACTTTGTATGACTATAGGACTTACCCACTCTGCTTCTTCCACCAGGAATATCAACCTTGCCTTTAGCATTTTATCAATCTCTGCCTTGAATTTTTATTTCACTCTTGGATTCAGACGATATGGTCTGTGCTTTACTGGTCTTGCGTTGGGCTTCAAAATTATACGCATTTCCCCCATGTCTCCTTTTATTCCTTTCAACTCCACCACTGAGGTTGGGAACAAGTATTCATATTCCTGTAGCAGATTAAATATCTCCTTAGTCGTTTCTGCATCCCAGTAGTCACCAATTGATGCAAGTTTGGGCTTTTTTGGTGTCCCAATGTTTAGCTTCTTAGTCTTCAATAGTAGTAGATGAATTCCTTCTGTTGTAGGTTCTTCTTGAATATCCCGTTCCCCTTCTTTTTCTTCGAAATATAGATATCTAAGATCTTCTAGATCATCATCATCCATTTCACTGTTTATCTTTTTGCATGCTACCAACTGTCTGATACTTTGTTTCGGGAGTGGTTGTTCTTCATCCTCCTAAATCTTTGGAAAGAACAATACCCTTTTAATGGCCTGCAATGCTTGTGTGACTGGTTTTGTTTTTCCTTCAAAGGAAAAACATTGCGTAAACTGATCCGCAACTGTTTTCCAAGTACTGGTTCCTCTTTTCTTCTCTTCAGTTAGGTACCAAGCCTGTGGAATTGAATCCAGTGAATGTAAAAACTTGTGTACCCACAAATCTTCCGGGTACCCTTCTTTCTTCCATTGATCCTCACAATATTGTAAATGTTTTCTGGGGTCGGAGTCCCCTTGGTACTTTTCAGTGAATCGTGGTCCTTCCTCTTCCTTGAATTTGGCCCTCAATGCTGCTGCAACCTTGTCCCATCACGACAGAGAGTTGCGGTTATTTCTGCACCACCTTACGGACATGGATTGTAAAGCCACATCCATGAGTGGGACCTTATGTTCCATTGGTACTTTATATTCTATCCTGGAAATAAAAGTATTTACAGTATTCAAATTTGATAAAGTAGGATATTCGCTTACCTCAGTTCCGATCCAATTGATTCTTCTGATATTAGCGCATCTTCTTGTATTGGTCTCATATCCCCCTACTGCCAATCATCCTAGGCTATTTCTGAGCCTAAGTCTGAGCTTTGAACACTTCTCCAACTCATAGTCCCCCTCACTGTTGGTTTGATATAATATTCTCTTTTCCATGCTATCATCTGATAAAGATGATCAAGAAGCTGAGCATCCTCTTTGTTGTCGATAGACTCTATTTCTTGGGGTCCTTGATATGGGTCAAGTGGCTGAGTGACCCAGACTTCCCCGTCTTCAAAGATCATTAGTTCTCGAAAGCCTAGTCTATCCCAAATAATGCTAGATAGGGATCCCTATCCCCCATAATGTCTATCACCTTGAAGTTTGTGTATGTCTTTACCCCCGCAACATCGACTTCGACCTCCTCCAGCCTGCCTATGGGCACAATGTAGTACTGGTTTTCCATGCGGAGTTGGATTGGTGAATATGTCAACTTCGGTCTTCCCAATGCTTCCCATGTCTTCCTTGGCAAAATTTTGACATCTGACCCTAGGTCAAGCACCATGTCCTTAATTTGGAATCCTACGACTTGAGTGTTTACACGTAATTATTTCCCCATTCTTCTCTTATTCCTTTTGACTCTGTGTATGTATTTTTGTGTTGTGTCATTTGATTCCCCTGGTTCTATGGTCTCCTGCACCACCATCTCTAGATTTTGCTTCAATTGTTCCAGCATTGGTGCATTGGTTACAAATTTTAAAAATAGCTAGAACCATTCTTCAATCATAGTGCTTGTACTAGCCTGTTTCTCCTTGTCTACCCTGGGCTGTGGTAACTCAATGCTATTGCTCCTCCCAATTTGGGCAAATGTTTCCACTACTTCTTTAAAGTATTACTTCTATCTTTCTGGCCTAAACACTAGCTTTGGAGATGCTTGCCTTATCAGCTTTATTGGGTCTGTAGTATGTGCATCTTCCCTGGTTGTCTTTCCTTTTCGTGTCACTATGGCTACGTTCTAAATAGCCTGAGCCTCTGCTATTCCTGGCTTTGCATTTACCAAATTTTCCCTTATTTGTTTGGATATTTCTTCCCATATTTTAATTAGCTCTGGGAATTCTTCTGTTGTGTGCATATTAACTCTGCACTGAGAGCACCTGTAATGTTCCAAAATTTTCCGACAATAATTTGGAACATTAATTTTTCTAATTTCACCTAGGAGGAGAATAAATGGGTAAGGAAACCCATTGCATAATAAAAACCTCAGTTTGGAGGCATCTCAGAGCTTATTGCATACTTTGGCATCAAGGCCAACTCATTCCATAGCCCTACAACGCAGTTCCATCCAGTGACTGCGTTATTTTGAGAGGAGAATTTGCAGTGGGGCTCTTGCAGAGTATTGGAGGGAGAGATCTTTGATGAAGGGATCAGCCTTTCACTTGAAAGATCCATTGGAGGAGGCACATTCAGTTTGAGCATCAGATTCAGCCATCTCCATCCAGTTCTATTTCTGAGTTGCTGCAACAACCCAGCAACTCCGACATTTCTGAGGAATTGCCATTTTGTATGTTTTGAAGCCAATCCTTTTAGGGATTATGCATTATTATTTTCAGGGGTTGAGATCTTGCTCCCCCTATTGTATTTGAGCCACATATTGATATATTTGTTTATTGACACTTTTATGCAACATTTTCCTTTCATAGACTGCGCAGTCATAGCTTGAGAATACATATGTAGCAGTGGTTTTGTCATGGGTAATATACTTGTTCTTTGACGCTAAGCATGGGTCATCTTGAGTATCATTTTCCTCAAGATATTGTATCTATTTGTTGCTGCTATTTCCTAATAAGAAAGCTATGGATTTATCTCATGTTTTTATGATTTGAGTGTTGCTGTTGCACCAATATTGCGCTTTCTTATTGCTGAAGCTCCAAATTTAGAATATCTTGAGATATTCTCATTGTTGTAGCAATTTCCTGAAAAAGGAACATTACAATGGTATCAGAGCATGATCTTTGGCTCAGCCTATGGATTCAAGCCAAAGTACTAAATCCCTGAAGGGGAAGGTTTAAAACTCTATAGACAGAGTCTGCAGATGGCCAGGTAGCCTCTAGATCTCATCCTTTTTCAAAGGTGACATATCCAGTAAATTCCCATGCAGTCAATCTCTGGAATAGAGCTTTGATATTCCTGAAGAGGGAATCTTACAGGCTCATGGATCTCATCCATCATATCAGAGAGAGAGAAAATGAAGGCTCCATCATATGGAGAAAAGAGGGAAGGAAAGCTTACAAAGCTTCTTCCAAGATCCTTACTGAGCATTCATGAAGTATTTGAGAAGATAAGGAGGGAGATTTGTACAGGATCTCCAAAAGGGTTTGAAATTGAGTCAAACTCTAGATTTTCTTGTAGGGGATGTGAGCATGCAGCTACACCCTATAATACACAGCGCAGTCACATGGCAAACTTTTCCATGAGAAGAGAAGAAGAAGAATAAATGCCAAAGAAAGGAACTCTTAGAGGTTTCTTGCATGAGTATGAATCTCAAACCTAGAGGTTTAGAGATCATATTACTTTCCTGGAGTTTTGCAAGATCATGGTGAGGAGGAGCAAGCAGCATGATGAGGATAGATTTCTTCTATCTGTCTTTGATGGCTCCTCTACTTGTTCAGACAAGGCTTGGATTGAAGAGCTAGACACCTTTTTGCAGCAGCATCAGATTCTTGAAGATGAAGCAATCAGAGTAGCAGTGCTGCACTTAGGAGGTAAAGTCTATGCATGGTGGTTATTTGAGTCTTTTACTTTGAAAAATGCAAATACCTCTTCATATGCAATGTTCATTAGAACTTTGATGAAGAGATTTGATAGGAGGAATTCTGAAATGCATGTAAAGGAAACAAACACATTCAAACAAACGAAACCATTGCATGTGATGGAGGAAACCATAGACTCAAAAAAATTTCAGAAAGCCACGAAGGAGGCTGATATCTTGCATGATGCTTATTTAGAGGCAAGATCTTCATTTTTGGCACAAGGAGGCAAAGGGATCTCTTTTTCAAAAGAGGATCCAACCATTAGAGAGTTGCCCAATCATGTTGAGGGAAACAACGCTGTCAATTCTAGAGTTGATCTAGTACCTCATGCAGAGGAAGGAGGAGCTCTTGCTCCAACTAGAGGGATTCTTGCATCTTGGCAAGGAGGTCCCCAAGATCTCATTCATGGAGGTCCAAGCACAATCAATGAGCAGCATGATTGTGTAGCACTACAGTTGGAAGAAGGAGGAAGGGAGGAAGAGCAGCATCAGGTGATGAGAGGCACACACCATTCTCTATTTTAGAGAGCTAGTGCAAAGAGGAGGAAGACTGTATTGCGCTGTGAGAGTAGTGGCAAGATTGCCCAACTATATGTGCAGTCCACTCTTGACATAGATGTCTCACTGCATAGAGGCATTCCACTAGGGAGGCCACCTGATCTATCATTGATGAGAGACATTTTGTATTTGGATTCACCGCTCTTGGATTTTGGAGAGGTGAAAAGTTTGGAGGAGAACTTTGGCATGAGGGATGTCAAAGTAGCAGGCAGTAGCAAGAGGAGAGCTACACATGCCGGATCACCAACGCTGTCTCTTGGGAGGATTGATCCTTATTGGAGATCTCAGCTCTTAGTAGAGTACTCCAAGGATCTTGGTGCATGCATGATTATAGATGACCCAGATAGAGATGATGAGTATATGGTGGATGATGTGGTCATATATTCACATGGTAGATTCTTCTTGACTAGAGATTCTAGACTCAAGGAGAAGTTGCTGCATGCAACACACGAGGACTTCTTTTCCATGCATATTGATGCATATCTTGCCTTGGTAGAGGAGTTCATTTGGGAGGGCATCCAGCAGGACATACATCAGCATATGCAGAGATGCAGAGCCCAGATGACGATGGAGAGAATGTCATAGCCACCTTCCTACTCATGGAGAGTAAGGGAGCATTTTCAGTTGAGCCATTTCAGCTCAAGTCTTCTATTGCATGATGGAAAATGTACAATTCCACCTTATGTTTTGTACTTCTTGTCATTCTATGAGAAACATATTGTACCAAGGAGGATTGTTCCTTCTTGCATATTGTATCATGATGTACTTGAAGCCATTTGTAGCATTGAGATTGGCTATCTCATTGGTGGTTTGTGGGGAAATGCACATGATTTTTGGTGTGCACCATTGACACCTTTTTGTACTTCCATGTTTATATCTTGTAACATGATTGTGGCAACAAACAAGTGGCTGGGAGAGAACTTGTTTTTGTTTGATTTGATGCAGGTAGGGCATGCACTGCACTGGTTCCTTGTGTGGTACCTTGATCTACTTTTCGGTTGTCATGTGACAACTTGTTTCCATTGGTTTTTGCTTCCATGTATTGCTGATTTGTATATGTTCATGGGAGGCTTTTATTGGAGAGTGGGCTTGAGATTGAGGATGCCCATTGGGAGCATGATTCTACTTAATACACATGTTGTACATTTCAGGAGAAACCATGGGCCAACCATGAGGGCCACATTATATTTCTTTCCTTCTTGTTGGAAAAACCACCTGAAGACTTTGAGGAGGCACTCCATGGATCATAAGTAGTTGGAGGAGTTAGCACAGTCAAATCTTTTCCCTTTGAGGATGAGGGAAGAGTCATCTATGATCCACTCCATTTATATGAGCAAAACATATGGTGAGAGTATTTTTGATTTTCATAATGATTTTTCTATATATATTCACCTCTTAACCATATATGTGCAGGGATTTGCTCAAAGGAAGGATATTCTTCCTTCTAGATTTGATGGTCTACATGAGGCCATTATGGATGATCACTCCCTAAGAGGAGATGGGGAGGAAATTTCTCATGGATAACATACATACTGTTATTGCCTAAATATACCTCAGGCTGAAAGAAGGCAGAGTTCAGGATAACATCAAACCATGCTCAGTCTGGTAGCTAGCCCTACCAGATCAGGAGAGGGCTCTCTTCGGGTAAATCTCAGCAAAAATAATCAATAGGGCTTGAGATGACTTGAAATAAAGGCTAATTTTAGGCTAGGTATATAAGTAAAGGAGTTTGATTTTGATTTTTTTGGATTTTTTGTTGGATCAAAAGGAAAGACAGTTTTGGGTTTGGGGATGAGGCCTAGTTTTTGCAGAGTTCTGATTGGGGAAAGGAAGGCAATTGTCTTGATGCTTTGAATTGAATGAATGGATAGTTGAGACCAGTGAGGAGCTAAAGAGGGCAAGAGGATTTCAAGAATCCTCTTCAAACAGATGAAAACATGGAAAATTAAACAAAACTGAAGGCAGAGCAAAGTAATCTAATGAATTCCACCTTTATCACTCATTTGTTTAATTTAAGAAGAAAGGAGAAGGTAAATGATACACATAAACATCAATGAACTTACAGTCACATAGAGAAACACACCATCAAAACATAGAGCCACATGGATCCCAAAGAGTGCTGCAAACCCTGGTCTATTCCTTTGCCAAAATTGCAGAGATGAAATGTACAATGAAGTGCCAAGCAATCCCAAGTGTCCAACCCTGAAAATGACTGAAGAATTACATGATATAGAAAAGCCTAACTAATTCCCATGCCTCTAGGGGTCGAGATAATCATTCTAGGAGCTGTTTCAACCATATCTAAACGAGGAACTGGAAAATAGGCAATGAAACAACTTGCCTCTATATGATAGGAAACTGATTCATTCACTTACATTTCACCTTTTGGTGAATGAATCTATTAGAATGAGTAAAAATGTGCCAAAATTACATCAAAGTCATGAAATTACATCAATTTACATCAATATTTACATGAAAAATTCAAACTAGCCAAAACTAGGCGAAAATCTGAGCTGCTGAGTGAAAAATAGGCCAAATTTCCCTATGCGCCGCACCTGAAATCTCTACGCATAGCACAAGTTTGAGACTGATTTTGAAGGCCTTCCTGAAGTCCAAATTGAGTACAGGATAGCTCGTTGGAAATCCCTACCTGTCTACTTTCCAACCCAACTGGAATTTATGGATTTGGTTGCCATTTGCCCCTCCAAAAGTTCAATCTCCCAAAACTGCTTCCTGTGTGTGCAAAAAGTGGCAGAAAGGTCATTTTTAGGGTGTTTTTGACCCTTTAGGCAACCCAAAACTTGATGAAATCCTTAGTTAATCCATAGGCATGCATAAATTTTGATGAAAAATCCAGAAATGCAAATTTTTACTCCAAAAGAGCTGCCAATTATAAGCGCGCACCAAGTGGCGCTACGTGTCGGGCAGGAAAATCTGTGTTTAGGCCAAAAAATTCAAAATTGACAAAAATTTTCCCAAATTTCTTGAAATTTGGGCTGAATTTCCACCATCAAGCACTATTCTAGGCCAAAGAAGCTTCGGCCAAAATTTTGAGTCTATCATGCCTTTTGCAACGCTTTAGTGCCCTCCTTAGCTTTGTCTTCAGGATTTTGATCCTCGCTTTGCAAACATGATTTCGCGCCCAATAATGGTTCTTCATGTGTCTGATCATGTTATTTTCCTTGTTTTCCTTCTCCAACAACTTCTCAAGATGAATATTGACCCTCTCAAGCCAAGTCTCTCTATCAGCCTCAATCTCTCGCTCAATGGGTGTCATCTCGGTTTGACTTCTTCGGGCAACTTTCCGGTCCTCAAGGATGTTTTGCAACTCCATGATTGTTTGTTGATCCTCCAACTGTTTGTTCCACTGCTCCAAGTAATTTATGATCCATTGGGCTCTTTGCAATTTGACATTCAAGGTGTCAATCTCAGCCTTCTGCTCCTGAATGGTCTCTCTCAACTTTGAGCTTGGAGAGCTCAAATCCTCATCAATCAATATGAAATCAGTATCCTAGCCTCCTGAAGGGCCCTCATCCTGCATGGGCCTCTTACCTCTATCCTGTACCTGTACCTGTAATGCCGATGACGGCAACGAGACCCCTTCCACCCCGGGTGGAGATAGTACTCGTCGGGCTGCTGCAAATAATACTCTGGTGCCTCTCTGATAAGTAACAAACACTGGCACACTGACAGGCTCTGTCTCGTGACCTTTAGGCTGATGTGAAGGTTCACCTAGTTCATGAACAACCTCCTGAGGAACCTGAGGAACTGTGAAGAAATCAAAGGAAATGAAATCCTCCCATGAAATGCCCTGCAATCCAAGCTGATGTACAACAATGATCTTGATGAGCGCATAGTGATAAATACTGTTGTGCTTCTGCTCGGGAGTTTTCTTCTGCACAAGAATGGTCATTCTCTCGATATTCTGGCACATGAAATAAGGAATGTTCATCATCCTCACTCTAGTGAAGTGCATCAATAACCTGATGTGGTAGGCATAGAGGCGTGAGAATCGACTCTCACAACTGAAGTATCTGATAATAAGTTTCATCAAAGGTGCATAGGATTCCTTTAGGAACCGGAATGGGAACACCCTGCTGAGCTGTCTCACATAGCTAGGTCTGATGTATGGTTCATAATGCACTCTATCCACCTGCTGTCTTTTGTTCCACTGTTCACCCACATTCGGTATTCCTGTTGCTTGAGAGATGGTTTCCGGTGTCAAAGTGAAATTTACACCAGCAAGAGTTACCTGACCATCATGAAAATGTAATACAAACAAACGAGCTAGCTCCCGACGATGACGAATCCTAGCAATCATCTCACAATACTGATAGCATGACTGCTCTCGAAAAAATGCCATGGCAAGTGGGCAAGCCTGCAATTGAGTCATTGAGGTGGGATCTTCTCTCACATGTTTGCCACCTTTACGAGGCCTTCTCGGTGCAGGTAGCTCAGTGGTGGAATCACTGTCTTGTTCATATGATGTATCAGTGTCTATCTCCATGGTGTTCATACAAGGTGTATGTTGGCTTATATGAGAGGAAAATGAGAATTTGGTGCTTTGTTTCAATTGCCATAAATGTGTCAAAGGGGAGGGACTGTAGGAGAAATAGGGTAGTGGGAACAATGGGATTTAATTAAGTGATAATTTTCCCTTTGGAATTTTGACAAATGTAGGGAAAATGGAAAACCACTTGACTGTTTGGGAAACTTGGGGTTTGGGAATTTTTATAAGCGAAATGGGAAAGTGAAAATGATGGGAAATGAAATGATTTATGGATAGGGAAATGGGGCTTAGGAATGAGTGACTTTGAGGATGTAAGGGGATAGGGGATGAAATGTAATGATAGGATTATAGTGAGGGAAGGAATAAACAAGGTGAGGAAATGAAGTATTTGGCACCACAATCAATTTTAAAACTCTAAATTCAAAACCCTAAGGAGCAATTTTTAACAAGGGAATAGGGTTTAAAGTTTTTGGCATTCCAACTCTCATATTCAACCTCAATCAACACCAAACATTGTTAATGGTAATTTCAAAGTCTCATAAACTTACTTGGAACAAAGGAGGCCGATTCGTTTTGATGATTGAGGGAAATGGCAACAAATTTTGTGTTTCGGCCTTGTGCGCCGCGCCTTCCTTATGCGCTGCGACCGTTCAGAAATGCACGGTGAAAAACAACCCTATGCGCTGTGCTCAACCAGTGCACCGTGACAGTAAACTCACCCACAATTTCAGCCTTCAAACACTGTTTCACTTCCTCCACTATTTCTCTTAGCTCATTGATGTATTGTCTTGCAAATGAATTGTTTGAAACACAAAAATATCTTTATGCCAAAGATTTTGATTTTTTGATTCTTGAAAACCCACTTTCGTAATGTTTGAACTTTGACACTTTTCACATAAACTCTGTTTAGCTTGCTTTTTAATTTTTGAGCTGAATGATGAATCTGTTGTCTGTCTTTGCAGGGATAGCTGGCATGGGATTTGGCAAAGGTGACCAGGTCTCCCCCTGAAGTACTTCACAACTGAAAAACTTTGAAAATTACATTGCATTTATTACAAAAGGCTGAAATAGACAATTTTTCTTCAAAACAGAGTTTTGAAGAAAAACCATTATCAAGCATTATGATGATGAAATTTTTGCACTAAAACCTATTTCGAACCACCCTCATGTGCTTGCTGACATTATTAGTCATTTTGAAGACTAAATTAATGAAACCCTAGACCTAATGAGACTAAAAACCCTAAAATGACTCTTTGTTGACCACGAGACCAAACATGACTGTGAATGACTGTAAATGATTTCGATAGACAGAACTAGGCCAATAGGTACAAGACATGAGGGATATGAAAGACAAGACCCTTCCGTTAGATGATCCATGCTCCTAATGGAATGCAACTGACTGAACTGAATGAGACACCTAAAATGAAATGCAAGAAAAGAGATTTGATCTCTGACAGAGGGATGAAGATACCGACTCTAACATTGGCTCCACTAGGGATGGTAGCTCCTTGGAGGTGCCAAGAACTACAGATTTCTGGGAGAGTAGGCAGTGCCTTCGTCCATTGGGCTATGGAGTCTATAACTTCAACAAATCAACACAATACTCTTGAATCATTGTGAGAACTGAAAACTGACTGAAAACTGACTCAACAAACTAAACCAAAAGTAACTAAGAGCAAACTTAAAATTTAAAGCTTGATGGCAGTACATGACCACCTGTGTTTCTTACAAGGAAATATACCGTTAGGCTATATCAAAATGCCAATGTAACCAATCAAGTAGATGCCTTCTTGATTGATTCTCCTGATGAGATCCTCTAGACAACAATAGATACTTGCAACTAGGCCTCCAAAAGCATAGTTGACCATGATATCCTTCATCACTGAACACTGTAATGATTACCTTCACTTCTAACTGTAATATATTTGCCACTGGATCCTGAAAAACATGAAGATTTTCCTTCTGTTGAAGAGACAAGGTGTCCTTTTTTCTTGATTCTGAACTCTCTTCACAATGTACCTCAGTAAGAATGTGTTCCTGGTCTTCGAAAAATTCTGAACAAGTAGGTGAGTAGATTCCCTCTTCAAAGAACATTTCAAAACATGAAACATAAGAAGAAGAATTTGAATGGAAGTTCTGATTGCTCTGATCTTCTATAGTATGAATATATTTTTGATCATCTTCATATGATATAACAACCAGATTATCATGTTCCTTATCACATTCATTAATCATAAGAGAAGAAACTTCAGATGACTCTTGAAATCCAAGACTAACATTTCTATCATCTACCAAAGATTCACCCAAAGGAACTTTTTCACTTACTTGAACAAAGATCTCATCTTGTTTTTCATGAACTGACTGGATTACCTCCTCATGAAGGCTTTGTTCTAATGAAATGAGAACATTTGGATCAATAACTATGTCTTCTTCATTCCATATTATCTCAACAACAGAGCTCTCCTTCACGGGATTCAGCACAAGGTATTCTTGATCATCACGATCTGAATCTAGATCTGAAATAGTTGACTTGACTTTAGCACATTCTGAAATTGAAACTTGACTTTCCTGCATATTTTTTTCTTCTATGGACAGGTTTGAAACAAAACCTTCTCTTTCATCATTTTCCATTGTACTAAGATCTTGATCTTGCTGCAAATTTTCCTGAGCATCTTGATGGGTATCCTCTAAGTTCTCCTTATGCTGCTGAAATGGATTTTCGTACAGGGCCTCCATGATCTCATCGTCCATGAAGTCATCATCTTCATAAAATTTTTCAAGATTTTCAATAAAACTATGAACATGGCTACAACAGTTCTGAACTAAAGTTAAGGATGGATAAGATTCTTTATACCTTTCAAAGAACATGGTATGAAAATAATTTAAATAGTAAATACAAGCAGGCGGAAAAATTTCATACCAAGATTGGGCTTCACCTTCCAGAGTGGCCATGAATATCTTCATCAAGCAATCTTCAGGAAAATCAACCTTCAACTTGCGAATATGTATGTGAAATCTAACCAGATGTAAAGCAGCATCCTTCCTATCATCATCTTTAAATGTAGGCAAATTCCTTTGCCAATATACCTTAGGAATTTTATTTGGAAAACCTGGAATGTGATCTCAGCTCATGGGAGCATACCTTCGATCCAGCGAAACCATTTTGATAACAATGAATTCACCAAGAAATTCCTCAGGCTACTGATTCTTGAAGAGTAGAGTCGCCATAAAAATTCTGAAACTTGGGATTCTTCGACACTGGAATCGCCAGGTGAATGATTTCAACCTTCCGATGTCTGATCGTTGTCCACCATCAACAATCAGATCTAAACTTGATACATGTACTGGGGCAATTTTCAAGTCAGATGTTACGTTTACAAACTAGAACGGAGATTGACTGAAGCAACGTTTATCTACTTTCGCTAATGCAAAGCAAGAGCGTTTCGAAGGCTACCTGGCATAACTTCAGGCTTCGTCTGTAGCTTATAAAATGAATAACACTAACAAGAAAACCATTTTTTTTCCCCAGTATGGTCACCACTATGTTATTGCCTAAATCTACCTTAGGCTGAAAGAAGGCAGAGTTCAGGGTAACATCAAACCACGCTCAGTCTGGTAGCTAGCCCAAACAGATCAGGAGAGGTCTCTCTCCGAGTCAATCTCAACAAAAATAATCAATAGGGCTTGAGATGACTTGAAATAAAGGCTAATTTTAGGCTAGGTATATAAGTAAAGGAGTTTGATTTTGATTTTTTGGGGTTTTTTGTTGGATCAAAAGGAAAGGCAGTTTTGGGTCTGGGGATGAGGCCTAGTTTTTGCAGAGTTCTGATTGGGGAAAGGAAGGCAATTGTATTGATGATTTGAATTGAATGAATGGATAGTTGAGACCGGTGAAGAGCTGAAGAGGGCAAGAGGCTTTCAAGAATCCTCTTCCAACAGATGAAAACATGGAAAATTAAACAAAACTGAAGGCAGAGCAAAGCAATCTAATGAATTCCACCTTTATCACTCATTTGTTTAATTTAAGAAGAAAGGAGAAGGGAAATGATACACATAAAAATCAATGAACTTACAGTCACATAGAGAAACACACCATAAAAACACAGAGCCACATGGATCCCAAAGAGTGCTGCAAACCCTGGTCTATTCCTTTGCCAAAATTGCAGAGATGAAATGTACAATGAAGTGCCAAGCAATCCCAAGTGTCCAAACCTGAAAATGACTGAAGAACTACATGATATAGACAAGCCTAACTCATCCCCATGCCTCTAGGGGTCAAGCTCATCATTCTAGGAGCTATTTCAACCATATCTAAACTAAGAACTGGAAAATAGGCAATGAAACAACTTGCCTCTATATGATAGGAAACTGATTCATTCACTTACATTTCACTTTTTGGTGAATGAATCTACTAGGATGAGTAAAAATGTGCCAAAATTACATCATAGTCATGAAATTAAATCCATTTACATCAAGAGTTACATGAAAAATTCAAACTAGCCAAAACTAGGCGAAAATCTGAGCTGCTGAGTGAAAAATAGGCCAAATTTCCCAATGCGCCGCGCCTGGAATCTCTATGCGTAACACAACTTTGGAGCTGATTTTGAGGGCCTTCCCGGAGTCCAAATTGAGCACAAAATAGCTCGTTGGAAAGCCCTGCCTGTCTACTTTCCCACCCAAGTGGAATTTCTGGATTTGGTTTCCATTTTCCCCTTTGAAAATCAAATCTCCCAACACTGCTTCCTGTGTGTCCAAAAAGTGGCAGAAAGGTCATTTTTAGGGTGTTTTTGACCCTTTAGGCAACCCAAAACTTGTCAAAATCCTTAGGTAATGGGTAGGAATGCATAAATTTTGATGAAAAATTCATAAATGCAGAGTTTTCCCCCAAAAGAGCTGCCAATTATAAGCGCGCGCCAAGTGGCGCTACGCGTTGGGCAGGAAAATCTGTGTTTAGGCCAAAAAATTCAAAATTGAAATTTTTTTTCCCAAATTTCTTGAAATTTGGGCTAAATGTCCACCATCAAGCACTATGCTGGGCCAAAGAAGATTTGGCCAAAATTTGGAGTCTATCATGCCTTTTGCAACACTTTAGTGCCCTCCTTAGCCTTGCTTTCAGGATCTTGATCCTTGCTTTGCAAACATGATTTCGCGTCCAATAATGGTTCTTCATGTGTCTGAGCATGTTATTTTCCTTGTTTTCCTTCTCCAACAGCTTCTCAAGATGAATATTGACCCTATCAAGCCAAGTCTCTCTATCAGCCTCAATCTCCCACTCAATGGGTGTCATCTCGGTTTGGCTTCTTTGGGTAGCTTGTCGGTTCTCACGGATGTTTTGCAACTCCATGATTGTTTGCTGATATTCCAACTGTTTGTTCTGCTACTCCAAGTATTTTATAATCCATTGGTCTCTCTGCAACTTGGCAGTCAAATTATCTATCTCCGCCTTCTGCTCCTGAATGGTCTCTCTCAACTTTGAGCTTGGAGAGCTCAAATCCTCATCAATCAATATGAAATCAGTATCCTGGCCTCCTGAAGGGCCCTCATCCTGCATAGGCCTCTTACCTCTGTCCTGTACCTGTATTGCTGATGACGACAACGAGACCCCTTCCACCCCAGGTGGAGATAGTACTCGCCGAGCTGCTGCAAATAATACTCTGGTGCCTCTCTGTAAGTAACAAACACTGGCACACTAATAGGCTCTGTCTCATGACCTTCAGGCTGATGAGAAGGTTCACCTGGCTCAAGAACAACCTCTAGAGGAACCGTAGGAGCTGTGAAGAAGTCATGGGAAATGAAATCCTCCCATGAAATACCCTGCAATCCAAGCTGATGTACAACCACGATCTTGATGAGTGCATAGTGATAAATACTGTTGTACTGTTGCTCGGGAGTTTTCTTCTGCACAAGAGTGGTCATCCTCTCGATTTTCCGGCACATGAAATAAGGTATGTTCATCATCCTCACTCTGGTGAAATGCATCAATAACCTGATATGGTAGGCATAGAGACATGAAAACCGGCCCTCACAACTGAAGTATCTGATAATGAGTTTCATCAGAGGTGCGTAGGATTCCTTTAGGAACCGGAATGGGAACACTCTGTTGAGCTACCTCACAAAGCTAGGCTTGATGTATGGTTCATAATGCACTCTGTCCACCTGCTGTCTTTTTTTCCACTGTTCACCCACATTCGGTATTCATGTTGCTTAAGAGATGGTTTCCGGTGTCAAAATGAAATTTACACCAGCAAGAGTTACCTAACCATCATGTAAATGCAATACAAACAAACGAGCCAACTCCTGATGATGATGAATCCTAGCAATCATCTCACAATATTGATAGCATGACTGCTCTCGAAAACATGCCATGGCAAGTGGGCAAGCCTGCAATTGAGTCAATGAGGTGGGCTCTTCTCTCACATGTTTGCCACCTTTACGAGGCCTTCTTGGTGCATGTAGCTCAGTGGTAGAATCATTATCTCTATCATATGATGTATCGGTGTTTGTCTCCATGGTGTTTCAAGGTCTATGTTTGGCTTGTATGAGATAAAAATGAGAATTTGGTGCTTTGTTTTAGTTGCCAAATATATGTCAAAGAGGAGGGACTGTAGGAGAAATAGGGCAGTGAGGATAATGCAGTTTAATCAAGTGATAATTTTCCCTTTAGAATTTTGACAAATGTAGGGACAATGGACAACTACTTGACTGTTTGGGGAACTTGGGGTTTTGGGAATTTTTATAAGTGAAATGAGAAAGGGAGAGTGATAGGAAATGAAATAACTTAGGAATAGGGATAATGGGAATGAGATGGTATGAGTGAATTTGAGGATGTAAGGGGATAGGGGATGAGCTGTAATGATGGGATTACAGTGAGGGAAGGAATAAACAAGGTGGGGAAATGGAGTATTTGGCACCACAATCAATTTTAAAACTCTAAATTCAAAACCCTAAGGGAGCAATTTTTAACAAGGGAATAGGGTTTAAAGTTTTTGGCATTCCAACTCTCATATTCAACCTCAATCCACACCAAACATTGTTAATGGCAATTTCAAAGTCTCATAAACTTACTTGGAACAAAGGAGGCTGATTCGTTTTGATGATTGAGGGAAATGGCAACAAATTTTGTGTTTCGGCCCTGTGCGCCACAACAATGGCCCAGTGCGTCAGGCTCCTTGTATGCGCCGCGCAGGTTCAGAAATACACGGTTAAAAATGGCCGTATGCGCCGCGTTTGGCTTATGCATCTCGCTAGTTGCCCAGTGCACTGCGACAGTTGCCTTCACCACAGTTTGGCCTTCCAAACACTGTTTCACTCTTACACGATTTGACTCGGCTCAATGCTATCTCTTGGCATGTAAATGGGTTTTTGAAACACAAAAATATCTTTTATGCCATAGACTTTGATTTTTTATTTGAAAAAACCCACTTTTGTAATGTTTGAACTTTGACACTTTTCACATAAACTCTGTTTTTGTTTCCTTTCTGATTTTTGAGCTGAATGATGAATCTCTTGTCTGACTTTGTAGGGATAGTTGGCATGGGGTTTTGGAAAAGGTGACCAAGGCTGCGCATGGAGTACTTTATAAATAAAAAACTTTGAAAATTACATTGCATTTATTACAAAAGGATAAAATAGACAATTTTTCTTCAAAAGAGAGTTTTGAAGAAAAATCATTATCAAGCATTATGACGATGAAATTTTTGCAATGAAAACCTATTTCGAACCTCCCTCATGTGCCTACTGACATTATTAGTCATGCTGAAGACTAAATTAATGAAACCCTAGACCTAATGAGACTAAAAAACCCTAAAATGACTCTTTTCCAAGCAGGAGGCCAAACATGACTGTAATGGCTTTAAAATTGATTTTGATGAACGGAAAAAGACCAGAAGGTACATGACATGAGGGATATGAAAGACAAGACCCTTCCGTCAGATGATCCATGCTCCTAATGGAATGCAGCCGACTAAACTGAATGAGACACCTAAAATGAAATGCAACAAAAGAGATTTTGATCTCTGACGGAGGGATGAAATCTGAAGCTCTATTTCTTCCACATTGCAAAGTATATCATTCACTTTCTCCAGGGGAATGGGGCAGAAAGCAAAGGGTGGGGAGGCCACCCATCATTTTATTTTCTATGGTAGTGGAGAGTCAAACTGCGTTGGCTACATTTGAGGGACCATTGTCCTTCTCCTTTACTTCACATGGCAGCCAGCATGATTCTCCTTATGGTTCCCTTGATTGATACTGCTATAGCTTTCCTTGGGAGCATGATTGGAGGAGAGACACATTGGGTGGATGTGTCCTTGGAGGGAGAAGACTCCCACACACTTTGAACCGCGATCCGGATTTATGCGGGAACGCAACAGAATATAGATATAACCATAGATACAGAGATGCAGCGGAAATAATGCTTCATTTTATTAATAAAATAATGACTGCAATAAGCTTACAAACATAATGGAAACAAGCTAGGGCGCTGGTAGCGTATCTCTGAGAAGAGATGTAGCGTACGCAGGCCTCTAAACTGTGTTACATTGAGGCTCGTAGGCCTATTACATACATAATGGAAATATATGAGCTAGGGTACTGGCAGCGTATCCCTAAGAAGAGATGTGGCGGCTACCAGCCCCTGAACTGTGTTACAATGCAGACATGATAGAGATGTGGCGAGCTAGGGCACTGGTCGCGCTTATCTATGAGAAGAGATGTGTCGGCTCCCAGCCCCCTGAACTGTCTTACAATGAGGCTCGAGGGCCTATTTATTGTTGAGAAACGATGTAGAATCTGAAACGTCCAAAACCCTAACCGTAGGAGATGAAGCGCCAAAACTGTGGGCGCCCGTTTGGGTAAATTGGTGGTTCAACTTCCCGGGGGCATAACTTTGGCACCCGATCTCCGTTTGACGCGCTCGATAGCTCGTTAGAAATATCTATCCGAGGACTTCAATTTTTGAACGAGCAACATCAATCCATGGACCCATGTTGCTCTCCGTTTTCCCAAAAAATGTCGTTTAGGGCCTCAAAACGGCTCCGGAAGTTCAGGACCCGAAAAACTGCTAAAAATAATGGTGTGTTTAGGAAACACTTCCTGGCCAAAGAAGCGATGGTGGGGTTCAAATGGACTCGATGGGTGGCCACCAATATCCACACGGATTATTAATGCCCCAAAACGGCTCTGGGTGTGCAGGACCCGAAAACCTGCTATAAATAGTAAGCTGTGCTAAAGCTGAAAAACTGAAAGAATTGATGCTGCGGGTCCAAATGGAATAGGTGGGAGGCCACCGATATCCACCTGGATCAACTACATGTTCTAAAGGGAGCATGGGAGATGGTATGGCCACTACAACAAATCATTTGTTTCTTTATAAGGTGATCCATATGAGGAATGAGATGCCATGTGATGATGACATCCAACTCATCATATATGGAGAGACTTGGGCCAACATGATTTGCAGCGTTGGAGGAGAGGTCCTTGGGGATCTAGTATTCATCTTGCCACTTGAGGGCAAGTATTTTGCAGCCCAGGATTAGAAATTTCTCTACACTTATCATGAGTGGAGAGAAGGACAACATGGGGTAGGCTACATTGTCTACCATGAGCATATTTTCATCCCACCTACTTTGCCGGAGCCAAAGGTGGAAGACAGTTTCCAGGAGTTGCCTAGTTGGGAGGTAACTCATTTTGCATGGATGATTGCTTGGGGAATGGAGGATACACATGAGGAAGATGTTCCTCAACATATTATAGACTCCATTCCTTGAGGAGAGGCTATCTAGTTCTGTCCTTGCAGTTGCTTGGGGACAAGCAACATTTGGGAGGGGAGGACTATAATGTTCCAAAATTTTTTGACAATAATTTGGAACATTAATTTTTCTAATTTCACCTAGGAGGAGAATAAATGGGTAAGGAAACCCATTTCATAATAAAAACCTCAATAAGATCCCTCTAAGTATGAAAGGGGATCATCTTTGGAGCTGGTTTTCACACCCTCATGTGTGAACAAGGATATTTGCAAGGAGGCTTGGTTAAGTTGACCAAGTCAAAAATGCTGCCATAGGAGGAGTGGCTTACTTAGGAAGCCAGCGAAATGTGAATGAGGAAAGGGTTATTTGGTGGAGGAAACCATAAAAGAGTGGGACCCATGGAGAGGGGCTTTCATTTGTTTAAAAGGAGGACAAGGCAACCATTGTTTCTCATGCTTGTATTATTCATTTCATTGTCTATTGAGACAATTGAGCATTCTTTGCTGTTTAGCAAGAATTGCTGGAGGAATTCCAGTTTAGGATTCCTTCTCCTTCTTGAGAGGTCTCTTGAGGGATTGCTCTTCATTTTCCTCACATCCAGGCTTGAGGCCAAGCATCCTCCATCAGGACAACATTATTTATGCAGCAGATTAACACTGTGTTGCTGGGTGTTGCAGTGAGTGTTCACTACACCATCTCCTTCGGCTATTTTTCAGAAGAAAAGTCTCTCTTCTCTTTGGGAGATTAGTTTGGAGGCATCCTGGAGCTTATTGCATACTTTGGAATCAAGGCCAACTCATTCCATAGCCCTATAATGTAGTTCCATCCAATGATTGCGTTATTTTGAGAGGAGCATTTGCAGTGGGGCTCTTGCAGAGTATTGGAGGGAGAGATCTTTGGTGAAGGGATCAAACTTTCACTTGAAAGATCCATTGGAGGAGGCACATCAATTTGAGCATCAGATTCAACCATCTCCATCTAGTTCTATTTTTGAGTTGTTGCAGCAACCCAGCAAGTCCGACATTTCTGAGGAATTGCCATTTTGTATGTTTTGAAGCCAATCCTTTTAGGGATTGTGCATTATTATTTTCAGGGGTTGAGATCTTGATCCCCCTATTGTATTTGAGCCACATATTGATATATTTGTGTATTGACACTTTTATGAAGCATTTTCCCTTCATATACTGCGCAGTCATAGCTTGAGAATACATATGTAGCAATGGTTTTGTCATGGGTAATTTACTTGTTCTTTGAGGCTGAGCATGGCTCATCTTGAGTATCATTTTCCCAAGATCTTGTATCTATTTGTTGCTGATATTTCCTAATAATAAAGCTATGGATTTCTCTCATGTTTTTATGATTTGAGTGTTGCTGTTGCACCAATATTGTGCTTTCTTATTGCTGGAGCTCCAACTTTAGAATATCTTGAGATATTCTCATTGTTGTAGCAATTTCCTGAAAAAGGAAAATTACAGCACCATGGTCTTCTAGGAAGTGGACATTCCCTGGCTACGTGGCCCTCTTGGTCACAGTTGTAACATCTTACAGGTCCTCTTCCTCCAACTCGACATCCTCTCATGCCTCCTCCTCGTCCCGTGGGAGCTTCATTCACTCTATATGATGGCCTGTCTAATCGTTCCGCCATTGCATCTAGAGCTCTACACTGCTCTGCGTTGTGTGTTGTGGAAGCACATAAGTCACAGTATATTTTGTTTGGAACGTTGGATTATTTTTGCAAGATTGGGCATAGGTGAGGTGGGTGACCAATGATTTTTCATATGTCGCAATATTCAGTTGCGGCCTGATTTTGTTGCGCGGGGAACCCTGGGTAATGGGGTTGCAGCGGATATAGCCCTTGGGTGTTTATCTATGCAACTCCCACTATTGGTGTAGCCCCTTACGTCCCTACTGCTGAAGTCCCCACATTCTGCCCTCAGAACCTTGGACATTCGGTGACCATGTGTCCCTCCATTAGATAGTGCGTACACCATACATTGGGTCTTGCAGGCCGCATTGGTTGAATGTCCTTCAAATTTTCTATCACACTAAATATCTGATGTTGTAACCCCAACATGGAAGGGTCTTGAGCTACTGCCCCTCCTTTGAACTCCTGCGGATACCCCACCATGGCCTCTATCTTCACAGCTTGCTCTAATGAATCTTGTAATGTATAGATCTTCTGTTGTGTTAGTGGAGTTCTTGTCAACAGAATAAGGGTCTTGATGAACCAATCTCTCTGATGATTTAGATCAATTGGGTAACTCAGTTTTCCAACCGCATCCTTGAACCTTCTCATAAGATCCCATGCAGTTTCACCTTCTCGCTGTTTAATCTCCCACATCTCTGACAAACCTTTCTGATATGTCTAAGGTAACTTGAATTATTTAAAAAATTCTCTGTTTACATCATCTATCATTGGGTTCGGATGAGCCTCATACCATTTAATAAACCAGTGTAGAGCTCTCTCCTTGAGAGTTGTTTGAAACTCGATCAACTTAACCGCCTCCAGTTTCTGCAGAGCCCTCCATATGGCTTCGCAGAGATACTAGTGCTGCTCCACATCGTCATTACCCCTCCCAGAGAACTCTGGGTATCGGATAAATGATCCCGCCATGCTTCTTTGTGTGGGTGATACTAAAATAAAACCCCTATTTCCTGATTGTGAAATTGTATTACTAGCACTACTGCTAGTATGTATTACTGTTGTGGACTGAAGACTATTCAACTTACTAAATTATCGTAACTTAACAAAAATTTCACCTAGTGGCTAATAGAGTACCAGGGGAAGGTCGGGACTAGAACTACTTGAACTTTGGGAAATAGAGTTACCTTGAGTTATGGGCGCCAACCCCTCTCAGAATAGTTGCTCCATCACAACATGCAACTCCACATCAGACATCTCCTCGGGGTGCGCATCCTCCACGTTGGACTTGTCTCCCTTTTCTCTTTGGGTTGGGCTCCTATACACTTACCTGAATTCCTTCATAGTCCCTCCTATTCCTTGGGATTTTGTATGACCTTCCATCTCCCTTTTCATCTGCGGCGCCTTCTCCTTGTTTTTTCGACTACTTTCCTGCTCCTCCAACTCCTTCATCACTCTCTCCCACCACTTCTAAGCTATCTGCGCCCTCCGATGTGCTCATCGCTCTCTCAACCTACTGGAGGTCTCGACATCCATATCCCTATTTCCCCTTCCAACTTACTTGTAGCATCTCTCCCTCAGCTCCTTCCCCCAGTACTGGAGGTTTAAGTCTCCATCTCAGATTTTTAAAACTCCATCAGTCCCTCGTCTACCATTAAGCTTTGATCCACAAGGGAATTTCCTTCAACAACTCTCCTCGTAATTCAGATCTGAACATGTCTTCTGCTTTTGAAAAGGACTGGTAACACTCAGCTGCAAATTCCACTATGTATCCTTCCAAGGTAGATTGCACCCAGAAATCTACAGCTCGGGTCAAATCGGTATCTAACCGATGGAGGGCTACCAGATCCACGTGCAACCACTTGCAACAGATCTTTCGCGAGCTTCCTTAGGCTGTCTTGACTTGTAGTCTTTGCAACCAATTATAGAGTTCCTCTGGAAACTTTCCCTAGAAAATTTCATAGAGATCACGCGCAGATTCAGAAAATAGAACCCAATCCTTAACAGTTTTCTCCCTCTGCTGTCTCAACTCAGCTTGCTGCGCTATGAACTGATCTAAGTGGTTATCCCACTAGCTTCATATTTCCCTTTCGAAGATCCGTGATATCATGATATAGCTCCTAAATGAAATTTGGGGTCTCGACAATGGAACCATTTGTTGGCGAGAAAGAAGGTCTCTAAGTAAGACCCATGTTCAAGATAGAGGCCAACAAGGTTTCCATAGTAGTCTAGCACAACGCTGACATTTTCACTCTACTCCGAAGAGAAGAGAGTCTCACCTGAGGCATGTCGTGACCTTAGTAAGGTTAGGAACATATTAGATATTGACTAATCACAACTATAGAGCAAAACATACAGAACTAGGTACTATGAACATGTTTAGCTACTTTGCACAAGATACTACTCATGAACATATTCAAGATGAAAAATCAAAATTTAAAGCGGTTAATACATTCATCATAACCAAATGCTCATCAAATAATTCAGGACATCAAACCCAGATAGGAGTATTTTTCATTAAAAATAGCGGACAGTTACATTACTCCTCAGAGCGATCACAACAAGAATAATTGCAATATTACAAAATAGAAAAGAACAGAATGAATAGAGCTCTCCTACGACTCTCTTCCTCCCCTCTCTACTGCACCCACCTCCTATCTACGTTGGCCGATTTCCTATTTGTTCCTTTTCCAACGTGACTGTCAATTTTCCCTTCTTTTCCGCTTTGCTATTTTTCGCATCTCCCTGATCACTGGGAGTTCCACTTCCTTTTCTTGTCGCCCCTTTCTGCCATCTATGCTAGTTTCCACAAATGCCGCACCACCTGCTCTCCAGCTCTCCGTAACCATGAAAACTCCCTGTCGACCATGGTTGCGCTCCGCCACCCGTTATCTGCGACTCAAAACCGTTTCATTTTCAAAACAAGGGCCCCAACACACTTCCTCTTTCTCTTGGCCACTAAAGGCCGATCCCCCTATTGCAGGAGCATCAAGAAGTGTACTCCCTAACACCTAGCTCCCTACTTATTGCTTGCAGTGTGTGGTAGTGTACTTGGCGCAAGGGAGTACGAAATACACTTCTTTAACAAGTGACTACTACCTACATAAGGTCACAGAGAAAAATGATTGCCTAGTGTTATTGGAACATATTCGACACAATGTAAAATAAGTTTGAGGGAAAACTAAGCATACAACACTAAGAACAAATCAAAATACAAGATACAAAATAAAAAATCTTGATGGATCAAACAAACTAATAACACAAGTGGAGAGTTCTCCCTTTATTAGGTGTTGGTGGTAAAAATGATACAATGCTAAACACTTGAAGAGGGTCCTTTGAGCTATGGAGCTCAAATACCCAAAACAAGGAGGTCTTCTTCCCTTGAGTTCCTGCAAGTGTCTATTCCATCTCTCAAATGATGGTAGATAAATATCAAGTTGTGAACCTCTCTCTCTTGGAATGAGATGTTGGTTGGCCAACATATGAGTTCTTCCAATCCCTCTACTGTTGGACTATGCAAGTTGGTTTGCTATGAAGCAATTTGGCCAGCATAACAATGTGTCTCTAATTCTTCTTCCAAAGGTTGGATTGTATCGACATTTTTTTAATTCCTTCCTCTTCTCTTGGCCCAAGATAGATAGTGACACAAGGGTGGAGGAGGGATTCCTTTGTGGGCTGCATTTACTCCTTAAGGTGGCTCACATCCAGCTGTCCTTGATAGTAATGGGAAAAGAATCATCTTAACCAAGCGTTCTAAGTGGTCCCAGATGGTGACATTTTTCCATCTTCAGGACCACGCGGCTATCAAAGGAATAGCCGTGCTCTATGCAAAATTCCTTTATTGCTTGTGCACTATCCATAAATTTCTACTTGAACCTTAAGAAGAATTAAATTTTTGGCTTTTCCTAATGTATTCCTTTTCTGAAAATATTTATCTGTACCTTCTGCTTGATATTTTTAATGTCTTTTTCCTATACTATTTTCCAGTGTTAACAGTTGCCCCATAATGTATGAGGACTAGGAAGAAATGTATAGTTGAAATACATATATTTTATTTTTTCTGTGTGATCCTTTTGTGAGAGAGAGAGAGTGATTTGCTTCAGAACTGAGTTGGGAGACCCCTTGTCTTAAGTAAAAAAGACACCATGCTTTGTAGGAAACTAGCAAGAGATAGAATAAAATATTTCCATGAGGCATGTATGTCCCATGTTTGTGATGTTTGACTAGTTAAGCTAATCTGACAGATCATGGTGTTGTTTATGTCACTTTTTTTGTAATGACCAACTGTTGGTTGATGACGACGGTCGCTAATGCCCCCAGGGGAATTTTTCTTTGAAAGAAGGTTGAATATGGCGCCCACATGCATAATCTTGGTATGGCATGTTTTTAGAAAAAAATCTCATTGTATGCATGAGTTTTTTATCGTTGGGGACCTTCCCATGTAAGCATTGTCGAAAGAGACGCTTATTGAGTCCGGGTCTTCGACGAATTCTGACAGAGTGCAACAATTATGCAGTACGATACCATCTTGGACATGAAAGCTTAATTTGAAATCGAATGTCAAGAGGATCGATGACATCAATGGTAAATGATGGTTCCCATATTGCCATATGAGGATGCCCCTATTGAGGTGAGGAGTCATCCAAGGTACTACCTCCTTCTTGGAAAATGATTGTTTGAAGTTGACAGGAAGGAAGCCTCAACCGATCGAAATGAGTATTGATGCAAGGGACCAGGGTTTCTGATGTAGCAGGGCATGATGTGATGGGTTAACTAGGAATTATGATGAGAAATGGCTATAACTGATGATGGCAGTTAAATGGCCCGAGTTCAGAGCTGTAAATGCGAGTAGCGACAGTCATAACAATTTCTAATGAGGAAATCCCTGGAGTCGGTAGGAAATCCAGGGTGGGTGTATGGTTGCTATGGTTGTCATGGTTGTATGTGGTAAGGAATGTGAAGCTCTGACCAAGGGTGTTTAGGGATTGCTGCCAAGTGAGAAATGTAAATTAATGGGTTGGAGTTCTCTCCTAAAAAAAAAACTTTATACACTTTCCAAAAGAATATGAAAGTGGTTTGGATGTATAAGCACGGAGACGGATGCCCCATAAACATGGATAATCCTTCACTATGGTGTGAGGAGTGTGTTTTGCTGAGGGTGGGGGCCCCATTGGTTGGTATCGGTGCGGGGTTGATGAGGCAAATGAAAATTTCGTAGATGGGCTATGCTGATGGGGGTGTGAGAGGCCAAATGTGAAATGCGGTGGTACGTTTTTGCTGATCCACTTGTGGGGAATGGTGGCCCAGGAAAGGGGTTTTAACATATAATAGGTAAAAATTTACTTGATGTTTGATGATGGATGGAAGAACATGAAGTGGTTCCTATGCCTAGGGTTTTATGACCATGGCTCCAGATTTTTGGTGTATGGTCTACATGAGTGATGTATTCCATGGAGGGTGAGGCTCTACCGACCTGCAAGGGTTTTTATTATGTGCAAGGTGGGGTGATGATAAACATGGATGGGTAATGAAACCTATTTTTTAATATTTCTAAAATAATAATTTCAGGATATGCAAATATTTCTAGGGAATCCTATCATGATGAGGGTAGGATGATCCTTGCTCTTGTACCTTTATTTTCTGGGGCATATAGTGATTTTGCGTGCCTGCAATACCTTCAGCCAATACCCCAAGTAAAAGCATCTTTTTCATACAAATATATTTTAAATAACTTGAATTTAAAGTAATAAGAGAGGGCATACTTGAACTGAAGTATGGTGGGCACTGTGCCTGAAAATGGATTTTTTTGAAGCATAGAACTATGGGGCCTGGTTTAAACATGATGAAGTTCTGATCACAATGTTTCTTGTGGCTTTGTGATTAGGTAATTTGAGCTCCAGTTATGGTCTATTGAAAAATGAAAAAAGGGCGATATATAGGCCAATATGGTTCAATCATTTTTATCTTTTGATGGTATGAGATTAGAGTCGAGCTACCATCCCGAGTTTCTCTTTCTGTTGCGGTCAGCTTTTGTACCTAGGGTTAGTGCTGTCAGTGTCAGGTAGGACCTTAAATGTCCTGATTTTTATTTCTGTCACTTTCTCGAGTGTGTGGTCTGTACAAATGTGAATTTGTATGTATTTTATGCCCATTTTTGGGTAGGACCACGCATGCGATTAAGGATGGCTTGCGTGGTCCTCGCGGAAAAGGTGATTTTTGTGCGAAGCCCTCATGGTTGGGGAAATTTATGCACGCTAACTTGCAAGCCTGTATCTGCTACATGCACAAGGTCAACATGCCTAGGTTTTTAATAGGCGCAGGGAGGCCCAATTTTAATTATTTTTAATTATTTTTGATCGAAAAATGTTTTTTGTTGATTTTTCTGATGGCGTGATGTTGTGGCGGGAGAGGGACTAGCCTGATCTCCGTGCGACAGTGGCCCAAGACCCCCATGCTCAAGAGATCCTAGCTTAGTATGGTTTACTAAATTTTTTAGAGAACAACATACTAAGGTCCCAGGATGGGTTCCTACGCTACCTGGTTCAATGCTAGAACAAGAGACAACGCGTTATGGTCCTGTGTCACAAAGATGTCATGATCAAGCCATAGACTGACATTTATTTTGTGACAGGTATCTTGCCTTAGGGGGAGGACCTTCCTTACCCACTCCCCCTTGGGGGAGTGATCATCGATCACTGGGTCGAGGTGGAGGAGCACTGCGGTCCTAACCCGACCGCCTGGGGTTGTATTCGTGTGAGTTATATCATAGACCTAGCTGAGAGGGCTGCTTTGGTGATGATAGTTTTCTTGTTTGCGTCGATGGTGACCCATCGGATTTCAGGTCCGTAGATTGTGGTTTTGCATCGGCTTCGGGTCGGTAACTTTTTGATTGGGCCTGCTATGTCTACTAGAGAATCTTCACTCAGTTGGCCAAGGCCCAGAGGGGTGCCATTAATACCTTTGCTTATGCAAGCATCCTTTGTAGCATTATTTATGAGAGGGTTGTGATGATCCGACCCTTTGTGGAGATGCCCCTAGGTCCTCTGAGGGATCCTTGGATGTGCTGGTGGGAACCTGTGATGCCCCGTGGTGGTGGGGGAGAGGCAGGCCATTACTGGGACGTGACAGTCGAGGTGTGGTTTGAGGCAAACCCGCAGGTGTTCCTTGAGTTCCTGTATTCAGGGATGGATTTCCGAGGGGATCCGGATGTGGGTCTCCCTACAGGCTATGCATGGGGTTCGACAGGTATGAATTTTGCTATTTTTTGCATGTTGAGGATTCTTATTTTATATATATCTATATGTATTTGATGGTGACACTGATACTATTTTTTGGTTTCTTTTGCAAATGTGGGTTTGTTAGGGTGTCCTATCGCTCATTTGGTAGGCCACCAGTCGAGGAGGAGGGACCTACTTGGGGCAGGTCAGGCCCAGATTGGGGGACAGATTGGTGCAGGTGGTCCCTCAGGCAAGGGTAGCAGCACTGCAGCTACTGGTGGGGATGCTTATCTTCTTGCATGGGCTAAGTCGGCTGAGGCACGACTGGCGGTGAATGAGGAGTTGTTGGCTGCTGCCGATATTAGAGTGCTGGAAGCAAAGGCTCGATCTGAGGGGGATGATGCTCGTGCTGCAGGTCTAGCAGATTCATGGAGTTGGTTGGAGAAGTTGACTCGAGGCTTTTCGACCAAGGGTTTTGACGACTTGGACGACATATGGCTGGAGACAATGATTGCTCGGGAGAGGGCGCATCGCCTGACTTTGCGCAGGGCAACACTTGCTGTTATGGATGTTGCTCCCATACTGGCTTCAGGTACTCACGTGGGTCCAGAGGACCCACTAGGCAGGGCTCAGCCCTAGAGATTTTGTATGGTCAGGGAAAGCACGCATTATGAGGATGATTCCTTGTATTGATGATATGTATATTTTTGATTGACATGATGGTCAGTGACTTGTTTTATATACTAGGACATGTATTTTGTGATGTATATATGCAAGAGGTATTTTTTGGTGGCTCTTATGATGTGTCTATGGTTGTTATTATTTTGTTATGTTTGTATATGTTTATGATGGATTTTATGTACCTATTATGGATGTTATGCTTTATGATTTTGTGTTTTATGGATGATGGTTTATACGATATGCATTCCAGTCTAGGATCTAGTTAGCTATGCGATCGATTGCCTAATTTTGATTTCTTGGTATGTGTGTAAATTTAATGTGATCAAAGTGATGGCTTGACCGTCATGCATGCAAGTATTTCCTAAATAGGTGTGAATACTGTACTTGAAAATCTTGGTTTAACTACGATACCACTGACTGGGAACCAAGAAAGACATGTAGGTGGCTAATTCCTTGGTTGGAGGCATAGCTCAATAGCCCGATGGCTGCATCATATTCTACTTGATTATTTGTAGCTGATATGATATATAATCCGTTAGTGAGGAATGGTGACTGGTCAAGAGAGTATATGGCCAAGGCGGCTGCTACTAGACTTTGTGACCATCGAGAGGATCCATCAGCAAATCCAAAATAGTGGATGGAGGGATGATCCATCTGTGACACAAGAGCATGTTTTTATAACAAGTCCATGATGATTGTGGTCATCATAAAAAAATATGTTACATTCACTTTATTTCTAAGGTTGAGACTTCCTTCCCTATGGGTGGAATTGTTTGAGGTAGAGCCCATGGACAGGATTAGCTAGGCATGTACTGTCGGGCTCAGACATAATGTATGATCCGTTGAGGAGACAATGTTTAATGATGTAAGGACCCTTCCATAATGTTTCGAACTTCCCAGGTCCTAAAGGTTCTTTTGCAACATCGTAGCGGAGGACTAGCTCCCCTTCTGAAAATGAGCGAGGGGTGATGTTGCGGTCTAATGATGCTTCTACTCTTTTCTTGTGAGCCTCGTTATGTTGGAGAGACTCTTGTCGACTTTCATCGAAGAGCTATAATTGCACCAATTGTTTCCCTAAAGGTTGGGTATCAGTGAGGAGTTCGATAGCTGTGTGTAAGTTGGGGATTTCACGTTCAATGGGAAGCACAACCTCCACTCCGTATACCAATTAGAAAGGTGTGAATCTTGTTGAGGATTTGACCACTGTGAGATATGCCCATAAGGCTAAAATTACAATATGGTGCCAGTTAGTTTTATGGTTGTTTACCATACGCTGTAACATTGTCTTGAGTACTTTTTTAACAACTTCTACCTGGCCATTAGACTGGGGGTAGTATGGTGATGCAAACTCATGCGTAAAACCTAGATGATGGGATAGCTCCTGGAGTATTTCATTCTCGAAATGCTTTTCATTGTCAGAGACTAACTCCTTAGGCACACGGAATCATGCGATGACATGGTTGAAGAGAAACCAAGCTGTGGTTTCTGTCGTGTTTTCCTATGTGGGCATCACTTCTGCCCATTTGGTGAAATATTCAATAGCTACTATGATGTATTTGTGGTTTCTAGATGATGTAGAGCTGCAAGTAATAAATTCGATGCCCTATTTACAAAAGGGACCTGCTACAATGACCGGGTGCAGAGGAGCAGGGGGCACTCTTGCCTTGTGGGCAAAGTGTTGGCATCGCTTGCACCTTTTGATTGCTTGAATGCAATTGTGATATAGGGTGGGCCAAAAGTAACCAACTCACAAGAATTTTTGGGCACCGGATATCCCTGACAGGTGGCCACTGCAAGCCCCACTATGGAAGTCATTTAGGACTTGCTCATCTTAGTCATGTGTGAGTCATCGATGTAAAATAGTGTCAACGCCTCTTCGATAAAGGATGTCCCCCATGAGAAGGTACCGGGGGGCGTGATGGAATTTGCGCTTTCGGTTGTCATGGGTGAGCTATGGTTTGAACTTTTGGGTTCACAAGAATAGAAGGATGTCACTGTAACAAGGGTCCTCGGTCGTCACTAAGAATAAATCTTCATCCGGTAGTGACTCATTAACTAGGGATCCTTGAGTCGTACTCGGGAGATCAATGATGAACTCAGCTAGGATTAATGCTTTTTTTCTCTTGGGGAGCTGAATTGTAGGTCAAATTCCTACAGTATAACTACCTATCAAGTGTACTTAATATTCTGATCCAGGTGGATATTGGTGACCACCCGCCTATTCCATGTGGGGCCCTACTATTTTCTCTTTCAGTTTTTTTGTTTCAACACAACTTACTATTTTTATCAGTTTTTCGGGTCTTGAACTTCCGGAGCTGTTTTGAGGCCCTAAACAATATTTTTTTGGAAAAACCGAGAGAAAAATGGTTTTATGGATCGATGTCGCTCACTCAAAATTTGTAGTTTTTAATGAGGTATCGTTTGCGTCAAACGGAGATCGTATGCCAAAGTTACGTCCACGGGAAGTTGAAACACCAATTTACCCAAACAGGGCCCATACTTTTGGCGCTTCATCTCCTAGGGTTAGGGTTTTGGATGTTTAGGGTTTTCCATTGTTTCTAAATAATAAATAGGCCCTTGAGCCTCATTGTAACTCAGTTCAGAGGCCTGTAGCTGCCACATCTCTCCCTAGAGATAAGCTACGAGTGCCCTAGCTAGTTTATTTCCATTCTGTTTGTAAGCAAATTTCAGTTCTTTGATATTAATGAAATGAAGTATTATTTCCACTGCATTTTTGTATTTATGGTTATATGTGTATTTTGTTGCATTCCTGCATAAATCCAGGTGGATATCGGTGGCCACCCACCTATTCCATTTGGACCCACAGCATCAATTCTTTCAGTTTTTCAGCTTTAGCACAACTTACTATTTTTAGTAGGTTTTCGGGTCCTGCACTTCCAAAGCCATTTTGGGGACTTAATGATCTAGGTGGATATTGGTGGCCACCCACTGAGTCCATTTGAACCCCAACCATCAGTTATTTTAGTTTGTAAGTTTCACCACAACTTACTATTTATAGCAGTTTTTCGGGTCCTGAACGACGCTTTTTGGGAAAACGGATAGATATTTATAACGAGCTATTGAGCACATCAAACAGAGATCAGATTCCAAATTTATGTCCCCGGGAAGCTGAAAAACCAATTTACCCAAACGAGACCCACAATTTTTGCACTTCATCTCCTAGGGTTAGGTTTTTGGATGTTTCGAATTTTAAATTGTTTCTAAATAATAAATAGGCCTTCGAGCCTCATTGTAACACAGTTCAGGGGGTTGGTATCCGAAACATCTCTTCTCAAAGATAAGCGCTACCAGTTCCCTAGCTCACTTGTTCCCATCATTTCAGTTCTGTAACACAGTGGAGAAGCCTGTAGCCATCACATATCTTCTCAAGGATACACTACCAATGCCCTCGACCACACATTTACATTATGTATCATTTTAACATAGTTCAGAGGCCTGTAGCTGCCACATCTCTTGTCAGAGATACGCCTACCAGCGCCCTAGATGTTTATTTCAGTCATTTGTTTTATTAATAAAATGAAGCATTATTTCTGCTACATCTCTGTACCTATGGATATATGTGTATTCTATTGCGTTCTTGCATAAATCCGAATCAGTGGTATCAGATCGATCTAATATTTCTCTTTTTTTCTTTTCATGTCCCCAACGTGGCCAAGGTATAAGGAGTTCAACCTCGCACCCCTGACAACCCCCCATGGCGGAAGGAAAGAAAGATGAGGGAGCAGGAGATCCTATCAAAATATTTCTCGGGGAGGCCCTTGAGAAACATAAGAAAGAGATGATGGATAACTTTGCCCAGATCCTTCAACGAATGCCCACCGGTGGCACATCTACATCCAACACGTCCGCTAACAGGTCTGCGACATCCTAGACAAATCTAATACCAAGTTCAGCAGAATTTGCCCCCCCATGGAGGAAATTAATGCAATGGGGACCATTGCTTCTTAAGGAGGGAGGAATGATCCAGGTGGATATCGGTGGCCACCCACCTATTCCATTTGGACCCACAAAATCAATTCTTTCAGTTTTTCAGCTTCAACACAACTTACTATTTTTAGCAGGTTTTCGGGTCCTGCACTCCCGGAGCCGTTTTGGGGACTTAATGATCAAGGTGGATATTGGTGGCCACCCACCGAGTCCATTTGAACACCCACCATCAGTTATTTCAGTTTGTAAGTTTCAGTACAACTTACTATTTATAGCATTTTTTCAGGTCCTGAACTTCCAGAGTCGTTTTGAGGCCCTAAACGACGCTTTTTGGGAAAATGGGGAGAAACATGGGTTGTAGACCAATGTTGCTCACTAAAAAGTTGTATTCCTTAGATATATATTTCTAACGAGCTATTGAGAGCGCCAAACGGAGATCGGATGCCAAACTTATGTCCTCGGGAAGCTGAAACACCAATTTACCCAAACGGGACCCACAGTCTTGGCGCTTCATCTCCTAGGGTTAGGTTTTGGGATGTTTTGGATTTTACATTGTTTCTAAACAATAAATAGGCCTTCGAGCCTCATTGTAACACAATTCAGGGGGTTGGTAGCCTACACATATCTTCTCAGAGATAAGCGCTACCAGTTCCCTAGCTCGCTTTTTCCCATCATTTCAGTTCTGTAACACAGTGGAGAGGCCTGTAGCCATGACATCTCTTCTCAGGGATACGCTACCAGTGCCCTCCCCCGCTCGTTTACATTATGTATCATTGTAACATAGTTCAGAGGCCTGTAGCCGCCACATCTCTTCTCAGAGATATGCCTACCAGTGCCCTAGATGTTTATTTCAGTCATTTGTTTTATTAATAAAATGAAGCATTATTTCCGCTGCATCTCTGTATCTATTGCTATATGTGTATTTTGTTGCATTCCTACATAAATCCGAATCAGTGGTATCAGAGCGGTCTGCTCTTTTTCTATTTTTCTTTTCATGTCCCCAACGCGGCCAAGGTATAAGGAGTTCAACCTCACAACCCCGACAACCCCCCATGGCGGAAGGAAAGAAAGATGAGGGAGCAGGAGATCCTATCAAAATATTTCTCAGGGAGGCCCTTGAGAAACATAAGAACATGATGATGAATAAATTTTCCCAGACCCTTCAACGACTGCCCACCGGTGGCACATCTACATCCAGCACGTCTGCTAACAAGTCTGCGACATCCTAGACAAATCCAATACCAAGTTCAGCAGAATTCCCCCCCCCCCCTTGGAGGAAATTAATGCAATGGGGACCATTGCTTCCTAAGGAGGGAGGAATGATCCAGGTGGATATCGGTGGCCACCCATCTATTCCATTTGGACCCACAACATCAATTCTTTTAGTTTTTTTGCTTCAGCACAACTTACTATTTTTAGCAGGTTTTCGGGTCCTGCACTCCCGGAGCCATTTTGGGGACTTAATGATCCAGGTGGATATTGGTGGCCATCCACCAATTCCATTTGAACCCCCACCACTAGTTATTTCAGTTTGTAAGTTTCAACACGACTTACTATTTATAGCAGTTTTTCGGGTCCTAAACTTCTGGAGCCGTTTTGAGGCCCTAAACGATGATTTTTGGGAAAATGGGGAGAAACATGGGTTATAGACCCATGTTTCTCACTCAAAAGTTGTAGTCCTCAGATAAATCTTTCTAACGAGCTATTGAGCACGTCAAACGAATATCAGATGCCAAAGTTATGTCCCTGGGAAGCTGAAACACCAATTTACCCAAATGAGACCCACAATTTTGGCGCTTCATCTCCTAGGGTTAGGTTTTTGGATGTTTCGGATTTTACATTGTTTCTAAACAATAAATAGGCCTTCGAGCCTTATTGTAACACAGTTCAGGGGGTTGGTAGCTGACACATCTCTTCTAAGAGATAAGCGCTACCAGTTCCATAGCTCGCTTGTTCCCATCATTTCAGTTCTGTAACACAGTGGAGAGGCCTGTAGCCATCACATATCTTCTCAGGGATATGCTACCGGTGCCCTCACCCACTCATTTACATTATGTATCATTGTAACACAGTTCAGAGGCCTGTAGCCGCCACATCTCTTCTCAAAGATACGCCTACCAGTGCCTTAGCTGTTTATTTCAGTCATTTGTTTTATTAATAAAATGAAGCATTATTTCCGCTGCATCTCTGTATATATGGCTATATGTGTATTTTGTTGCATTCCTTCATAAATCTGGATTAGTGCACCTTTTAGGTCAATGTTGGACACCAAGCTCACCAAGTCCACAACTTTCCATCCCCAAACTGATGGTCTGACAGAGGTCATAAACAAGATGATTGTACACATTCTGTGCATGTACAATTCAAATATGGGATGAGAGCCTCCCATATGTACAACACAGTTATAACCGGGCTCTCCACAACTCAACTGGCCACAACCCATTTCAGGTGGGCTTGGGATTCCAACCACTATGTCCCATTGACGTAGCCATGCCATTTGGGGCTACTTAGGCTGATTTGGCTCATGTCCAGTCTGAAGCTGACAAAGCGAACAACTTCATCGAGTGCATTCAACACATCTGCCAACAGGTTCATGACATATTGGATAGAGCTAATGCTAAGTACAAGCAACGACATGATCAACATTGGGTGCCACACAAATTCCAGGTGGGTGACAAAGTGTGGCTACATTTGTAGGAGTGCCTCACTGGACCCCACCACAAGCTTCACCCACTTTGATATGGGCTGTACACCATCACTAAAGCTATAGGGAACAATGCATTCTAGCTTATTATTCCACCATTCCTTGGTTTGCACCCTGTATTTAATGTAGACCGCCTTCGTCCCTACTTCCCACCTATACTAGACACCTCTGACATTGCAGAAGAACTCACACCAAAAGATTTAAACCCAGACTGCATGGAACATGCCACCATAGATTTTATCATGGACATGAAAATCAAGAACACTCACCAACAAAATATCCAACTGTATCGGGTTGTCAAAGCTGGCCAACTCCTGCACCAAGGCAAGTGGTTCACCAGGGACCAAGTTCAGCAGAAGTTTCCTCATCTCATGGAGGAACTCAACGCAATGGGGACCATTGCTTCCTAAGGGGGAGGAATGATCTAGGTGGATATTGGTGGCCACCCACCTATTCCACTTGGGGCCCCACCATTGTCTCTTTCAGTTTTTCAGTTTCAGCACAACTTACTATTTTTAGTAGTTTTTTGGGTCCTGAACTTCCGGAGTCGTTTTGAGGCCCTAAACAATGTTTTTTTGGAAAACCAAGAGCGACATGGGCCCATGAACAAGTATTACTCACTCAAAATTTGTAGCCCTCGAATAGATCTTTCTAACGAGGTATCGCTAGCGTCAAATAGAGATCGTATGCCAAAGTTACGTCCCCGGGAAGTTGAACCACCGATTTACCCAAACGGGACCCATAGTTTTGGCGCTTCATCTCCTAGGGTTAGGATTTTCCATTGTTTCTAAATAATAAATAGGACCTTCAGCCTCATTGTAACTTAGTTCAGAGGCCTGTAGCCACCACATCTCTTCTCAGAGATAAGCTACCAACGCCCTAGCTAGTTTATTTCCATTCTGTCTGTAAGCAAATTTCAGTTCTTTGATATTAATGAAATGAAGTGTTATTTACACTGCATCTTTGTATTTATGGTTATATATGTATTCTGTTGCATTCCTGCATAAATCCGGATCATATTCCTCATACGACGGGTTAGCAGATATCGCCTGGGGTTGATAGTTGCTATGACTGTTGTAGTTCTTAGGATGATGTAATGCCGAAGATTTTGTACTGCATGTACTAGGGCTAGGGAATTTTTTTCTTCCAACTCGTACCTTAAACCTTAAAGCAGGTCCAGATAGGTTCTTGCTGACGTAATAGATTACATGCTCTTTATTATCTGTCCTTCTTGGACTAACACCCCAGCTATGGCTGTGTCTGATGTAGATAGATATAAGGTATAGTCTTTGTGGTAATTGGGTGGTATGATCAAGGGGGATGAAGACAAGGTGTACTTTAGTGCCTCAAATGAATTTTGAGCTTGATCATCCCATTTGAATGGAATGTCTTGATGGATTAGACATAGGAAGCCTTGCGTGAAAGTGGCATAGTCAGGGACATAACATCGTAAGAAGTTGGCTTTTCCCTACAGGCTTTGAAGTTGCTTGAGATTTTTGGGTGGTGGTATCTCTTTTATTTCCTGGAACTTGAGGGGGTCAAATCTGATTCCTTGTTGGGATACTATAAATCCTAACAGTCTGCCTGCATTAACGCAAAAGACACACTTGAGAGGGTTTAAGCGTAGGTTTTAATGTCGACATTGTTGGAATACCAATCGTAAATCCTCCAAATGGTCACCTCGTTTCTTTGATCGTACTGAGGTCGTCCAAGTAGTCTACGATGAGGTGAGACAGATCATGGAAGAGATAATTCATGGCTCGTTGGAAGGTGGCTCCAACATTTTTAAGACCAAAAGGCATAACTTGATATGCTAACGTGCTCTAGGGGGTGGTGAATGCAGTCTTATATCGATCCATATGTCGGATTTGAATTTGATTGTACCTTGAGAATCCATCCGTGAAGGACCAAGCCTCGTGACCAACACAAGCATCAATGACTTGGTCGATGAAAGGGGTAGGGTAGTTGTCTTTGGGAGAAGCTTTGTTTAAATCTCGAAAATCGGTGCAGACTCAGATGGTGCCCTGTTTTTTCATGACATGAATAGGGTTGGAAACCGACGAGGTGTAAGAAATTGGGTAGATGAACCCAACTTTATGAATATTTTCTATATCTTATTTGATCACTTCTGCTTTGTATGGGTGTAATTGACGCTGATTTTGGCAGACTGGTGATACGTTAGGCCAAGTGTCAATATGGTGTTCTACGATGGTGGGGCTTAGCCCTGGCATTTCCAAATAATCCCATGCGAAGATATCCCTGTACTCTTGTAATAAGTGTGTATAAGCGACTACCTCATCTGGGGAGCATGCTGCCCCTAGAGATATTTCTTCAGTTTTTCTTGGTTTTCATGATATATTCACTTTAATGGTTGGAGAAATATTCGACATATTCCCTTCTTCAAAAGCATTGGGCGTTGGGATAGGGTTTCTGAACCAATATTCCTTTCCAGATGGAAGGAAGTCTTTGGATTCAATGGCGTAAATATCGTGGGTTTTCGGGCTGCTAGGCACGAAAATTTTTTTGTGGAAGAAAAAACGAGCGATGATGCATTGAGTCCCACAGAAAATATGGCTCCATCATGGTCTCTAAAATATCTTCATCAGAGTGAAACAAGATGTCTAAGGGGGAATTGGTTTGTGTGAGGCCATGAGGAATTGGTTCCGGCCTAACAACGGTGGTCGACAAACATGAATATGATTCTGTGGTTGATTCCATGGAACCAAATGAGGTTGACAGGGTGTAAATGGGTTGGGTTTGCGCCGTTGAAGGTACTACCACTGTTGTGGTAGTTGCAACGGTCTCGACACCAAGGAAAGATGAGAAGAAAACATGAGTCATGGTTCCCATGCATGATGAGATGAATTATATATGATGTCATGTTTCCTCAACGTTACATGGTGGAAGAATTTTTGTGATGGTTGTTTGTTTCTTAGCGAGAGAAAATTCATGCTCTTTTGGTGGTGTATGGAGGGTACATGTTTCTTATTTTGTGTGAATATTTTGATGGATGCAGAGGTGCCAAAATGTTCGCAACGTAGGGAAATTTCTCTGTATCATGATCATGGTTCATGAAAATTTTGCATGGAGTAAATTTATTCACCGAGTATGTTGTATGGGGTCCAATACTACTCATCATATTAAAGGATGATGATGGGAGATGATTACGAGAATATATGTTTCTTCGTTTCTATCATCTTCTATTCTTAGACTTATTATGACTTGGATATTGTGGGAGTTTTTCTTCTAATGCTACTCTAGCCACTCTTAGCCTTGGAAGGAAATGGAAATTCATCGTATGGTGGAATTTTGAGCAAATTCGGCAATAATAACATGTGATTTTCTCTTGATTAGAGAGATGAATTTGAGGTATGGGTGTGACCATGAGAAGACTGTCAGTGAATTTATTGAGTTCCTGACATTGATTGACCATGCGACCATTTTTATTACATAGGGCACATGAAATGCTTGGTTGGTGTCGTCCCTTGCTAGGATAATTGGTTGTCCTATATTTTCTAGGGGTCTGGTGAAAATGGAGGGGAGTTCTCACTACTCCCAGTTGTCTAGGTTGTGGAAAATCAAAACCGAATATTGTTGAGATTGCAACAAGATGGTGAGCTTAGTGAAAAGAGTCGCCTTCACTAAGTGGGCCCGCAGGCTATTTTTGGCGCAAAGTCTATTTTTAGACTATGTCTATTTTTAGACATATGGATCATGTTCTATGAGTTGCAGGATGCTATTTATGGATGGTTGGTCAAGTCGGAAAAAATAGATGGACTTCTAATTTTAGACATATTGGGCGGAATCTATTTTTAGATTGCCAGTCTAAAAATAGATATGTCGAATATTATTAGCTCTTAATAATATTTAGACTATAAACATTATCTTATTCTCTTGGAGCACTTCAGTTAAGTGCACAGATGTGGCACAGGAGCCGACAGAAGGAATTACGCTATTCCTAAGGGTTAAGTGGAGCTATTGCATGGATACTTCAGTTAGAACTCATGTGACAGAGTTTGGTGGAGTTGATTTAGGAAGTTAGTGGAGTTGTATTCAGTTTAACTAATCTAAACATAGTTGAGCTATTTGTATTCAGTTTAAATAATTGATACAATTAGTGAGAGTGGTGTGAATTAATTATTAATTAATTCACTAATTATAAACTCATAAATCAACTAAAGAATGCATCAGTTAACTTCAGTGCATGGACAGTTTCAGTGGAGACCAGTGCAGAGATAGGTGAAAAAGAAAGTTAACTATCAGTTGTGACTATACTGTTGCTATTTGCAACACACAGATAGGTGGAGTAGCCCATGAGGATTGCGCAGTACAATCCAGGTGGTTTATCTATTTAATGAGGCCAACCCATAGCATTGAAAACGTAATAGAGGCTGGCTATCAAGTGGCAAAAGATTGGAGCATGTGTTTTGCTAGATCTAGCTTGATAGTGTGTAGCAATTGAGGGTGCGCATGAGAGCTTGTGAGGAGCTTTTGTACTATGATTGTTACATGATCTCCATGACATATAATATACAGATAGTTGGGGTTTTCAGCTTTAATCTTTCCCATTAAATACTGTGTTCACATGTGTGATTGTTTGTGGTTTTAATGTATGCATGCAATTGATTTTATTTCTGCATGTGATGATCAATGGTAGAAGAGATTCTGTATTATGCATGAAGCTAAAATAGTGTGTGATCAGGAGAATCTCAGTGAATAATATATAAGTTATTCAAATTTCTACAAATATATCTGTATTATTGGTGGAAAATGAGTACCATTTATGAAATGATTCTAACTTTAGGCATTGAATAATCAAATGATCATGTTTGTCACATAGTACGCAGGCTGGGATTGGGTGTTGAGGGTGGGAATCTACCATCTTTTCGATAGTTTCTCTTGAGATATGAATAAGATGGGCCTGTTTTCCTCATTCTCTTGGGTTGTCGAACTTTCTACTGAATCCAAGTTCGTGTTGGGAAAAATACTGAGAAGGGGGGGGGGGGGTGAATCAGTATTTAGAGCTTACTCAAAACTTTTTACTTTTTCTTTCTCTAAAAACCCATACGCTACTTTACTGAACCCAACTCGCGTATACACGCGGATATCCTTAATAAAACTTGTGTATTACCAGAGATCTCATTATGCAGATAATTCTTTACTTAGATCATTGCATCATTCTTTCATTAGATGTTTAGTAAGCAGTAAATATGTGCAGTAAGAACAGAATAAATCATCACACATAAGCAACACATATGAACACCAGGATTTAAGGTGGAAACCCAATTCGGGAGAAAACCACCGCTGTCGTCATCTCTGTCTTCAATATTTATTATAAAGAAAACTTCTTACAACCATGTACTAGTGCAGACTCATACCAGCACGCAGGCACCCACCTGCAGAAGGCTACAACCTTCTCTCGTTTACCAGCCTCTCCTGGAAGGGAGCTACAACCCCTTGCTCTCGTTTACCAGCCTCTCCTGGAAGGGAGCTACTACCCCCTGCTCTCGTTTACCAGCTACCACTGGAAGGGAGCTACAACCCCCTCACTGAAGGCTTCGACCCTCAGCACCATCATGGACCACGTTTCATCAATTTTCATACTGGATCCATCAGTTTCGAGGCCACTTTTCATCATATTTTCAGACTGGACCCACTCCACACATTTAAGCTCATCATACATCAAACTGAAACTTATAACCCCATGAATTCATTCATTGAATCATCAACCAATCAACCAACAACTTGATCTTTAATCAACAACATAATCAACATTCAAACAACCCAGATCTGTATGAATACATCATTGACAGATAACAGTAAGACAGTAAAACAGATTAGAAATTTCAATCCACATACTTCAGCAAAACCCTAGATTCCATACATGCTTTAACTTCACTGAACCTGCGTATATACGCGCTTTCACAGAAACAAACCTGCGTATACATCTGCACATATTTCAGAACTAATCTCAAATTCCATACGTACTTTTGATGAAAATAACCTGCGTATGCACGTGCCTTTTCTGAAGCGAACCTGCGTATAGATCTATAAATTTTCAGGACTATGCAGCTCTTCAGAACAGATAACTCAGATCTCCTCCTTTACTTCAGCAAAGAATCGCCAGATCACAAATCTAAACATTCCATAAACAGATCTAGAAAATACATAGTCATCTTCAGATCTAGAGATCCCTCTTCATCATTTTCTTCATAGGTGCATTATTAATTCAGATCAATAAATAAACTGTTTCCCATTCCATGCAGATATACTTCAGAGTGAAGTATTCATTAAAACCCAAAAATATGCACTGACTTGCACTATGATCTTCTTCTCCTTATATAGTTTTAGCCTTTATCAATACCATGAGTCAAAACCACTTAACCACTGATGGTATTCCTGGATGGGATCAAATAGATAATCCAACGCTCAATACTGTGGGCCAATACCATGGTAAAGTCCCCTGGTTTTATAAATTTAGAGCGCAAATAGGCATACGCTACTTGGTACGTACTTTTCCGCGTACATACACTACTTTTCCTTTACAAACCCTCGTATGTTTTGTGACATGCTTTATTCATCATTACTCTGGCACTTACTGGAATTCCTTTCTTCTGTTACTTCTGAGTTGATCTATAGATACATCATATTTACATATTTAACACATAGGTTGCTTATCATAGGCAATTCATCAGGTAGGTTTCCATCAAGGACAACTTCATCAAGTAGGTTTCCATCCAAAGACAACTCATCAAGTCAGTTTCCATCAAGGACAACTTCATCAAGTAGGTTGCCATCAAGGACAACACATTGCATCATATTGCCAACAATCTTACTTCATCAAGTAGGTTGCCATTAAGGACGACACATGCCAATAGTTTGATCCATCCTCTTCGTTAAGATGGGTTATGGCTCGACGTAGATAGTCTAATGCCAAACAGAAATGGGGGATGTAAGGACAACGACGAATCAGGTGGTTATCTTGACACACCCGAAAATAATATTGAACTACTCGTAAGCCACCGTAGTACACTGGGTTGACCGGGTACCATATCTGAAACAACTCTAGCACTAGACAGTCAGCGATGAAGTGATGACATTCATCGCAGAGTGCGCAGAGCTGGACTGGAGCCTGAGGATGTGTAGTATCTCAAAAGGGAGAATGTAGTAATACAAAAACACAATAATTGAAAACTGCACCAATGAACAAGTAATCTAAATACATCATATAAATAGACATAATAGTTGATCCATTTTATTATATAGGAGGTGTAATAAAAGTAAAATGGTGCTCAAAATATGAGACACTCAAGCTAAAGAGATGGCCTAGAATGACCCTGAAATGCTCCCACAATAGGGACTGCGTAACTGTTGGACTGCTAGAAGAAATACTGCACTATCCCTGCTGCAAATGTCAAGACTGCAACTGCCAAAAAAATATAAAAGTGTAGATCTGGCAGTTCCGGGGGTCAGATGATGTTGAGATTTCAAATCTGGGCTCTATGATGAATACCCAAGATAACCCAGAAAGGATTTCTAGATCTGACAATATTGGAAAATCACCCTCTTAGGCCTTGCAACTATATGACTGCTGGGTATTCAAATCTACTGCATGAGATGAAGATATGATGGCTGCAATAAGGCATAACCAACTCAATGCATAAAGGGTTGATCCCTCCTTTAGATCCTTAAGCTATAAGCTCAAGATCTGTCTCCCCCAATCTCCTCCAATAGATGCAGCTGCTGAATACACAACAACTGAAGAAAAATACGCTATTAGGGATGGAGGCTCTATAGCCTACTGATAGGTAATGAAAATCAGCTCCTAAATGATGGAAAAAATGAATAAAAAATGAGGAGATGGTCCCTCACAGGATTTACAGCTGAAACACTGGAATCTGCCTTCCTCCTTCAGATCTGCAAGGTTGGAATGTGCAATCCCTTGGGGAATTGCTGCTGCATGGAGGTATGAAATGATGGCCTCAATTCCGGATATGAATATTCTTCTCCTAAAAGGATGATCTTGAAGAACAAGGTGAAAGGATGAATCCTCCACCAGTTTCCTAGCTGAAATTATAGAAACAACCCCCACCTCTGAAACCCTCAAGCCAGAATGCGTAATTCCCGAGACTAAATGTGCATATGGGAGTGGATGAATGTGGCACCAATGCATGATGATGTATGGAAGCTCAAAGAAACCTTCCCAGAGTAGGCACTCGAAGTACCCTGTGGGTAAGGGTGGGATTTTAGCTCAGAAACACCCGTGTGCTAAACGACACTGCAGACTTAATTAAAAAGCACAAGCGTGTGTTGGGTATGTGTTATATTCTTTCCACGACTAAGCACACATGGGGGGGTAAGAGGGGGGGGGGTGGGGGCGATCGCCCCCCCTTTGTGTTGGGTGCAACGGGGGGGTCACAAGGGGGGCGGTAGCCCCCCTTGTCGGGGTCTGGGGCAGCGCCCCGACGAAAATTTTTGGTCCTTAATTTCCGGTGGGTAGTCCGCGCCCATGGTTTTGTGCATGGTTTTGCACATGGTTTTGGGGTACGATGGTTTTCGACCCCTGGTATTTTTTGTAGATCCGGTCAAGGGAACTACGGTTATGTTCTAATCCAGGGTTAATGGATTGGGGTTTATGTATGCTTCGGCATGTATATATATGTGTTGTAACACTAAAAGGAATATAATGAAAAATCAAGCCGGTCGTCCCGATTTGGGATCCAGGGGAAAATCTCTGTGTTTATCTGTTTTATGTTTTATGCTCTCGCTATTGTTTATTTTCTGTTATAAGATTCGTGTGTAGATAATTTCTGTTCAGGGTTAAAACCTACATTTGGTATCAGAGCGGTTTCGGCTTCAAGGGGAACCTTTTCTGCTGAGGGTTTTTTGCTCGGGCCTGAGGTAGACCCTGTTCAGTGGGAGATCTGCGGGATCGATTCTTGCGGTGAAAGAAGATGGCGAGAGGCAGGAAGATAGAGATCAAGAAATTTAATGGTCAAAGTTTTGAGTTATGGAAGCTCAAGATGGAGGATCTGCTAGTGGATAAAGATTAGTGGATCGTGGTAGATCCAGGTACTAAACCAACGACAATGTTAGATGAAGACTAGAAGAAACTGGATCGGAAGGCTAAGAGCAAAATACGGTTATGTGTCTCAGATTTAGTATTGTTGAATGTATCTGGGGAAGCTACGACGAAGAATTTGTGGGAAAAACTTGGGACTTTGTGTCAATCTAAGTCTCTGGTGAATAAGTTGTTCCTGCGAAAAAAGATGTATAACCTGAGGATGAAGGATGGAGACTCGGTGACAGAGCATCTAAACGCCTTCAATACTGTGGTAAGCCAGCTGTCATCTATTGATATTAAAATCTCAAATGAAGATAAGTGCATCAGTTTGTTGTGTTCTCTACCAGACTCGTGGGATAGTCTGGTTATTGCAATAGGTAGCAATACAACTACCTTGAATTTTGATGACATTGTCTCAGCCTTGCTGTCGGAGGAAATGAGACGGAGAAATATGGAGGGTCGAAATGGAGATGCCTTATCTGTACGAGGAAGGTCCCAGAACAGAAACAAGAATAAGGTTTCGAGTGGGAGATCTAAATCTAGAGGGAGATCTAAATCTCCTGGAAAGTTTGTAAAGGTGTGATGGAAATGTGGAAAGGAAGGGCACTACAAAAAGGAATGCAGATCTAAAGCTCCTGAGAAAGGAAAGGGATCTGATGAAGGTCCTTCTGCAGAGGCAAAAACCACCTCGGATGAAGGTGGGGATGTGTATTTGGCTTCTTCTTCAAATACACATGTAGATCATGAGTCATGGTTGATTGATTCAGGTGCATCCTTTCACTTCACTCCCCATAGGGAGTGGTTCTGCGAGTATGAGAAATATGATGGTGGTGATGTCTTCCTAGGGGATGATAGGAAGGCCATAATCCTCAGACGTGGAAAGGTCAAGCTGAAGCTGCAAGGTGGGAGGATTAGAACACTTCCTGGTGTTCTGCATATTCCTGCATTGGCCAGAAATCTGATTTCTGTAAGCAAGATGGATGATGCAAGTGTAAAAACAGTGTTCGAGAAAGATGCCTGCAAGATGGTTCGGGGAGCACTGGTATTAATGCGGGGAGTTCAAACTGGAACTCTGTACAAGCTACAAGGTAGCACTGTTATTGATGGGTGTAACAATTATGTGGTTCCTGAAAGTGGAGCGGAAAGCCTAGCTGTCTCTGGAGAAAAGACCATGTTATGGCATCAAAGGCTTGGACATATTGGAGAGAAGGGCCTTCGGATACTGCATAGAAATGGTATGGTAGAAGGTATGTATAATTTCTCTCTGGATTTCGATTTCTGTGAACATTGTGTATATGGGAAGCAGAATCGGGTGAGTTTTCCTTCTGGTGCTAAGAGGGCGAACACGATATTAGAACTTGTGCACAGTGATGTGTTTGGACCTGTGTCAGTTCCATCACTGGGAAAGTCTGTGTACTATGTTTCATTCATAGATGGCTTCTCAAGGAATACATGGATATATTTCTTGAGGAAGAAATCTGAATTCTTTGACAAATTTAAATAATTTAAGGCTCTGGTGGAAAACCAGACAGAGAAGAAGATAAAGGCACTGAGGACAGATAATGGTGGGGAGTTCTGCAAGAAGGAATTTGAAGATTTTTGTAAGAAGTGTGGTATAGCATGACAGAAGACTACTCCATACACACCGCAGCAAAATGGAGTTGCAGAAAGAATGAACAGAACACTAATGGAAAAGGCAAGAAGCATGCTCAGTGGTACCGGGTTAGGACAAGAATTCTGGGCAGAGGCAGTGGAGACTGCATGTTACTTAGTTAACAGATCACCTTCATCAGCGTTGGAGGATAAGACTCCACATGAGGTATGGACTGGTAAGAAACCCTCTCTTTCACATCTAAGGGCATTTGGATGTGATGCATATGTACATGTTCCAAAGGAGAAAAGGACCAAGTTGGATAATAAATCTGAAAGGTGCATCTTTATTGGGTATAAGGATGCTTTAAAGGTTTACAAGCTTTGGAACCCAGAAACAAGGAAGGTTGTGTACAGCCGAGATGTGGTGTTTAGAGAAGTGAAAGATGTTGTTAAACATGAAGTCCTACCAAAGGAACCCGAGAAGATAGAGTTTGAGCTAAAGGAGGATGAATCAGACTCTACAACAGAAGAAGACTCAGAAGATGAAGAGCCACAAACTCCAGCTTTGAGAAGATCAGTTCGGGAAAGAAGGCAACCAGAAAGGTATAGTCCATCTGCTTTCTGTTTAGGTTTTGCCTTAACTATAACTGATGATGAACCCAGAACTGTCAGGGAGGCAGTAGATTCAGAGGATGGAAAACTCTGGAAGGAGGCCATGGCTGATGAAATGGCATCCTTGCACAAAAACAATGCATGGGATCTGGTGGAGTTGCCGGCTGGAAGGAAGCCCATTGAGAGAAAATGGGTGTTTAAGAAGAAGATGAATGTAGAAGGCAAGGTGGAGAAATAAAAAGCTCGGTTGGTAGCGAAAGGTTATTCCCAGGTGCCGGGAATTGATTTTGGTGATATTTTTTCTCCTGTTTCCAAAGTTACTTCTATTAGATTACTTTTATCTGTTGCTGCTGCATTTGATTTTGAGATAGAACAGATGGATGTGAAGACAGCATTTCTTCACGGGGATCTAGAAGAAGAGATCTACATGAAGCAACCTGAAGGATTTATGGTGAGGGGTAAGAAAGAACTGGTATGCAGGTTGAAGAAGTCTCTGTATGGGTTAAAACAGTCACCAAGGATGTGGTATCAGAAATTTGATACCTATATACAGGGACTTGGCTTCACCAGAAGCAAGGAGGATCACTGTGTTTATTTTAAATTAATTGATGACCGTGTTATTTATTTGGTCTTGTATGTGGATGATATGTTGTTGATTGGAAATGACAAAGAAATTATCCAAGATTTGAAGACCCAAATGTTCTCCAAATTTGACATGAAGGATCTTGGTGCTGCAAACTATATTTTGGGCATGGAAATTAAGAGAGATCAGGCAAAGAGGAAGCTCTGGTTAAACCAGAGGAAGTATGTCGAGACTATATTGCAAAGGTTCAATATGCAGGATAGTAAACCGGTGAGTGTTCCTATTCCTGTAGGTGCAAAGTTGTCTGCTGAACAGTGTCCCAAGACATAAGAAGAAGAGGAGGATATGTCCCGTGTTCCATATGCAAGTGCAGTGGGTAGCCTGATGTATGCAATGGTCTGTACTAGACCAGACATTGCACATGCAGTGGGAGTATTGAGCAGGTTTATGTCAAACCCAGGGAAGGAGCATTGGACAGTAGTGAAGCGGGTTTTCAGATATTTACATGGCACTAGTGATTATGGCTTGTGCTACCAGAGAAGACCAGGATTGGAAAGAATGTTGGACATTCGTGGTTTTGTTGATGCAGACTGGGCTGGAGATCTGGACCAAAGAAGATCTACAAGTGGGTATGTGTTTAGCCTATTTGGAGGTGCAATCAGTTGGATGAGTAAAAGACAGTCTGTAGTGGCTCTTTCAACTACAGAGGCAGAATACATAGTAGCCACTCATGCAAGCAAGGAAGCAGTTTGGTTGCAGAGATTGTGTTCAAGTATGGAGTTGGTACAACAAGCTATAAGGATAGACTGTGATAGCCAAAGTGCAATTTTCTTGGCTAAGAACCCTGCTTATCATTCAAAGACAAAGCACATTGATGTTCAATATCACTTTGTTAGAGATATGGTTGAGGCTAAAAGGGTGTTGCTGGTAAAGGTGGACACTTTAAAGAATGTTGCAGATGCATTGACGAAGTCTGTGAGCACTCAAAAGTTCTCTTGGTGTAGAGAAACAATGGGTGTTGAAGAATTGGGCCAATGACTAAGCTCTCCTGTGGCCCCCTGCGGAAAGAAAACACCAAGTGGGAGAATGTTGGGTATGTGTTATATTCTTTCCATGAGTAAGCATGCGCGGTGAGCAAGGGGGGGCAGCGCGCCGACGAAAATTTTTTGGTCCTTAATTTCTGGTGGGTAGTCCACGCTCATGGTTTTGCACATGGTTTTGGGGTACGATGGTTTTAAGCCCCTGGTATTTTTGTAGATCTGGTCAAGGGAACTACGGTTGTGTTCTAATCCAGGGTTAATGGATTAGGGTTCATGTATGCTTCGACATGCATATATATGTGTTGTAACACTAAAAAGAATATAATGAAAAATCAAGCTGGTCGTCCCGATTTGGGATCCAGGGGAAAATCTCTGTGTTTATCTATTTTATGTTTTATGCTCTCGCTATTGTTTATTTTCTGTTATAAGATTTGTGTGTAGATAATTTATGTTCAGGGTTAAAACCTAGAACGTGCATAGAAATTTCCAAAGACAAATCCATATCTAAACAGATTAGAAATAATAACCTAAATCCTTCCTTCTATTGCTGCCTTCATCTCCCTTATATGCTTTGTGAGCCTTCCATAGCCCTGACCCACCTCATAACTACGATGCATATGTGGCCACTAGATTCCATGAAGGCTGCACCGTCTCTTCATTTTCTCCACCATCTTTGCATTTAATTCCCACTCTCTCCATCATGTGTTCATTGGATGCACAAATTCCTCCACTATCTCATGATTATTGCTCTACAATCTTACTTTTAATGCACCATGATCTCATTTGACTTTCTCCATGATCTCCATGATCTATCGTTAATGTGGCATGATCTCCACTCTTCCTTCATTTAAGAAGCTGCTTCACTACTCCATAATGTAGATCTAACTCAAATTTATCCACATACACACATAAAAGTGGATTTTATTCATCTATGGGGTTTACGGGTCCCTCCACCCTCTTATTTACTTAATTAATTAAGAAAAGCAAGAACTCTAATATTCCAATTAACTGATGGAAAATTGGGAATATTATAGTCCTCCTTGCCAAAATGTTTCTTGCCCTCAAGCAAATACAAAAGTGGATGCTACAACAATCCATCCCCCTCCAAATGGAATCCTCATATGGAAGGCCTCCCCATCTTCTACAATGTGTAATGCATGCCCAACTCCAAATATGCCTCTCTAGAATGTCTAGAATGGCCTCCAACTGAAAAGTTAGATGCCTCTCATCATCATTAAGTCTCCAAGTGGAAACCATATGCTATCCAAGATCCTCCCCTATGCATGAGATACAAAAGTGAAGTGGTCTCTTCCCAAAGTGGAAAGCCCCCCATCATAAACCATCTCTACAAATTATGCTACATGAAGTAGATTGTATCTCTCCATGCTTCCATCCTTAGCCCTGTTGGCCTTGTTGGATCCAAGCATCATCCCAACAATGTAAAAAATAAGAAGTAGAGACATATGGATTAACATGTACAATGTCAAACCATACTCTCCCAATAGAAACCACCGCATCAAAGCCTTCTGCTGCCATGCCAAATCATCATGAAACCAAGTAAGAGAGCCATATTCTCACAATAGAAGCCACCACAACAATGCCTCTTGCTGCCATGCCAAATCAACATTAATATAAGTATGCGAGCCATACTCTCTCAAAAGAAGCCACCACATCAATGCCTCTTGCTACCATGCCTAATCAGCATCAATATGAGTATGAGAGCCATACCCTCTCAAAAGAAGCCACTGCAACAATGCGTCTTGCTTCCATTCCACCTCATCATCATACCAAATATTGTAGTGGCCATATTCTCTCAAGAGAAACCACCACAACAATTCCACTTGCTACCCCATCACATCATCATTATACCAAGTACAATGACCATAATCCCCCAACAGAAGCCAACGCAGTAAGGCCTCCTATTTCCAACCTCCATCAATATCATGCAATGTATGGGGAGAAATCAGCCCATAATCACCCAATAGTAACCAAAGCAACAAGGATTCTTGCTGCCATCTTACATCCTCATGATGCAAGTCACGGAGCAACAACATACTGATTGACATGTGGGATGTCACATCATAATAATACAAATAAGCTCCGTTTTTCCACATCATGTAAGATTTATGCCATGTCCCAAACCTAAGTACATACATGAATATAATATATATCCCAAACAAAAGTACATTTAAAGACATGAGAAATATCCCAAACAAAATTAAATACAAGGACATAAGATACATCATGTGATGACCAAACTCTCTCGGCAATAACCAGCGCAGCCATGCCTCTTGCTGCTGCATAAAATCAGTGACATCCATGGCATGGTCCACACAAATGTGAGCTATTGGGTAGAACCCATACTCACCCAAAAGCAACCAGTGCAACCATGCTTCTTGCTTCCCGGTATCATAGATCTGCAAGAAGGTTGGCAACCTCTTGCTCCTCATTCGGGTCCATTCATCCCAATGGGGATGATGAATCATGCCAAGCTCAATCTTGGTATCCACCTAAGGTAGAATACCAATATCCTCCATCAGATAATATTTTCACTCCATGATATGTTGAAGTGCACCTCATTTGAGGTCTCTCCATGAGATCCTATCATCAATGGCCCAATATAACCCATAAGGTTCCATGCATGCTGTAGGTAGAGATTTCTCTTTGAGATGTGAGGGGCTCATCAAGGAAACTTCATCTTGACAATGAAAAGTGCTCTCCATCATATGATGTCTACCATCTATCATCTGTCCCTCCAGTGCTTCATGAGTGAAGGTGTCTTTGGGATGCTCCAAGAATAATGAGGCCCTCATCTCATCACTGCTGCTAAGTGATAGCACTGTATATCTACATGGTGATACATATACTATCTCCTGGCCATACACAATGCTGAAATCATAGTTTGACACTATACTGAATAAGACTGTGCTCATCCCATCCTCTGAAACTCCACACTTCAACACAAAGTGTTGGGTGTAGCTCAACCATGATAAGCTGTGATAGCTATACATCTTCTCCTTGATCAAATCAAGGCTCCTACGTGTAGTGATAATTTATTGCTCCAAATCAGTAAGGTGCTCTAATCCTTGGTTATGAAATTTCCCTGATTGCATGGTCTCACAAATCTCAATATGAGGTACTGAAATAATATGGGATGAAAGTGTTTACAAACCTTGGATAAGCTGAATCTTGGGAACATCTTGCACATATACAAAAGTCTCTCCAACCAGTGCAATGGCCTCTCCAACTGCTGGTAATGATGATGGCTGATTTTCTTCAACTATACTAACGCTGGTATCTACCTCCTCCTCCTCATGCATCTCATGAATCATGCATGGGGTTCCTAATGTCAAGAGCTCAAGACCATCTTGAAAAGATGCAAGTGTTCCTCCTCCTGATGTAAGTACAGCTGTAGTTGATGGAGGTGGTAGAGTCTCCTCCTCATGAGTGATAATGATGACATATTCCTTTGGTTCTTCATGTACTATCTCCTCAATGATGGGAGATGTCACAATGGAAAGTGTCTCTCTGTGAGATGTCTCTGGTTTCTTTCTACAAAAACTCTTCTTCAGCCTCTGAATTAAATCTGCATAAGTAGTCACTTTGGCATGTGACAAATGACTGAACCACCAATCCTTTGCTTCACCCTCAAGGTGCAACACTACAATCTCAACAACCTTTCTTTCTGCTACTGCATATAGTTGAAAGAATGTAGATAACTCTTCCCTCCAAGCCCTCAATGTGCTTGTGGAAGATCCATAAAATGTAGGCAAAAAGAATCTATGCCTCTTTCTTCTATTACTGTTGTGGGAGATCCTTTCTTCTTTGTGCTGCAAAAACCGTTGGAGAGATAAATTCTCCTTGAGTGCTCTAGGATGTGCTTTGTACTCGGAAATATATTTACTTAGGGTCTCATACCCCAAGTATCCTTCATATTCACACCATTCCCCTTCCTTATCAAAGAAGGTGGATCTAGTAGAGTGATGTGAAGCTCTTTGCTTCTCCGGTTGCTTCTCATGCTGATAGGAAGTGCTTGGACTTTCCTCTTTCTGAAATCTTCTTAGATCCTCCTTTTGCCTTTCCCTCTTCATTTGATTTACCTCCTTGGAGATATCTTTCATAGATATAAAGAGAAGAGTGGCAAAACTACAATCCTCCTTCATTGTAGATCTCTACTATTTGCTTCTTCTTTTGATGCAAAATATGAAGTGCCCATAAGCTGAGCCAAATATCATGCTCTGATACCACTGTAGTATCCAAAAAGGGAGAATGTAGTAATACAAAAATACAATAATTGAAAACTGCAACAATGAACAAGTAATCTAAATACACCATATAAATAGACAGAATAATTGAGCCATTTTATTATATAGGAGGTGGAATAAAAGTACACCAATGCTCAAAATATGAGACACTCAAGCCAAAGAGATGGCCTAGAATGACCCTGAAATGCTCCCAGAAGAGGGAATTCATAACTATTAGATTGCTGGAAGGAATACTGTGCCGTCTCTGTTGTAAATGCTGGGAATGCAACTGCCGACAAAATATAAAAGTGTAGATCTAGCAGTTCGAGAGCTCAGATGATGCCGAGATTTTAGATCGGAACTCTATGCTGAATACCCAGGATAACCCAGAAAGGATTTATAGATATGAAAATCTTGGAAAATCACCCTCTTAGGCCCTACAACTATATGAATATTGGGTATGCAAATATACTGCATGAGCTAAAGATATGATGGCTGCAATAAGGCACAACCAACTCAATGCATAGAGGGCTGATCCCTCCTTCAGATCCTTAAGCTAGAAGCTCAAGATCTGTCTCCTCCAACCTCCGCCAATAGATGCAGCTGCTGAATACAAAAAACAAGAAGAAAACTATGCTACCAGGGATGGAGGCTCCATATCCTGCTGCTAGATAATGCAAATCAGATCTTGAATGATGGAAACAATGAATACAAAGTGAGGATATGGTCTCTCATAGGATTTCCAGCTGAAATATTGGAAACTTCCTTTCTCCTTCAGATCTGCAAGACTGGACTGCGCAATCCCTTGGGTAATTGCTGCTACATGGAGGTATGAAATGATGGCCTCAATGCCAGATATGAATATGCTGCTCCTGAAAGGCTGATCTTGAAGCACAAGGTTAAAGGATGAATCCTTCACCGATTTCCTAGCTGAAATGCTAGAAACAACTCCCACCTCTCAAACCCTCAAGTAGGAATGCATAATTCCTGAGATTGAATGTGCATATGAGAGTGGCTAAATGTGGCACCAATTCCTGTTGATGTATGGAAGCTCAAAGAAACCTTCTCAGAGTAGGCACTCGAAGTCCCTCGTGGGTAAGGGTGGGAATTCCGTGCGGAAACACCCGTGTGCTAAACAACACTGCAAACTTAGATAAACAACATAAACATGCATAGAAATGTCCAAATACAAATCCAGATCTAAACAATTCAGAAATAATAATCTAAATCATTCCTTCTATTTCTGCCTTCATCTCCCTTATATGCTTTGTGAGCCTTCCATAGCCCTGGCCCACCTCATAATTGCGCTGCATATGTGGCCACTAGCCTCCATGAAGAATGTATTGTCTCTCCATGTTCTCCACCATCTCTACATTTAATTCCCACTCTCTCCATCATGTGTGCATCAGATGCACAACTTTCTCAACTATCTCATCATTAGTTCTCTATGATCTTACTTTTGATGCACCATGATCTCATTTGACTTCCTCCATGATCTTCATGATCTATCATTAATGTGGCATGATCTCCACTCTTCCTTCATTTGAGAAGCTGATCCACTACTCCATAATGTATATCTAACTAAAAATTATCCACATACACACATCAAAAGTGGATTTTATTAGTCTATGGGGTTTATGGGTCCCTCCACCCTCTTATTTACTTAATTAATTAAGAAAAGAAAGAACTCTAATATTCCAATTAACTGAAGGAAAATTGGGAATATTACAGGATGGTTATGGGGGATAGGTGGTCGTTCAAGTGACCATCTCTCTTATGACATATACAATATGGTCCTCATTTCTTCTATCCTTTGAGTTGTAGTGCTGCTTGTGGATTCTCTATCCGAGTCGGCTAAGTCGGGGTTTTTAGTGATGAAGTGTCGCATGAAATCCAACACAGAACGAAATCGAAAGATGTGGGGACAATAACACACATGGTGTTTGCTCCGACAAATATGACACGTATGTCGTCTGTGCCAAACTAAGTTGCTTGGGGTAACCTACGGGATTCGATACCAATGGTTGAACGCCCTTAACTCGGGGCACTGTGTGATTACGTGATCAGGCTCATCACATAGTACAAAAACTGGGACATGCAGTGTGGCCTCTCTTTTCTATCTTTGGGCCATTGGGGTGACTGTGTATGAGCAAGATGTAGGTTCCACTTGTAAGTAAAATATGGTTTGGGTTCACCCTCGTCTTTTTGCATGGATGGTTCTGAGGGGCCCTCCTTGTAAGATTGTTTTAGGGCTTGCAAGGCATCCCTATATCGTGACATTTCCAGATAGTGATGGGTATAATTCCCATAATGGTCACATATGACGCACACATGATTGGTGTGTAATTCTTTCCCTTGGTTGTTTGTGACCTGTTCCTTTTTATGGGAATTCTACGTCACGACATTTCTTTCAATGTGTAGAAGGGGTTTTAATTCTTCTAACTCTGGGAAAATATTAGTAGGATGGCCTATGACATTACACAATGCACAAGGTTGTAATGCCCTCAGTAACTTGGGGGTTTTGAATTTTTTCCCCTTTTTTTTTCTTCTTGGCAGTGCCAGTTGGCGCCACTACATGTGTTTCTTTAATTTCTATGACCTCTTAAGGGGCAATAGGGGTTAATCCTGTAGAGGTAATGCCTGGGATTTCTAGCATGGTTGGGGGGACCAAATACCACACGGGTATTGCAAAATCCATATTTGGAAATGTCATAGTTTCCATGACTTTTTTTTATATAAAACCAGGTGGGTGATACAAAAATGGGGTATGCAAAATGGCATATGGTAGGAATGTTGTACCAGTGGCTTCAACATCTGTACTGCTAGTTTTTGCAACTAGGCTAGTTTTAGTGTTTGATGAGAGCATCATGCACCAACACCTCCATGCTTTCAGGGACTTCCCCTGGTATAATAGGGGGATATCCTAGGAATGACCCTAGAATGGATGATGGTTTGAATTGGCCTAGGTCAAATTCTGTATACTTCGTGAGTGGTTTTGTGGTTGTGTCTACGTATGGTAATACAACATCTATAGTGATCATGGGTTTCTTGTCGTAGTATGTGAGTTGGTTGATGGTGATGATCTGATCATCGTGGGGAAACATTATCACCCTAAAGACAGAGGATGAGAATGTAGTCATGAAATACATATAACTTTGCCTAAGTAGTATATTATAGTGTAGTTTTGCGTCTAATACCTTAATGTATATAAGAACTATCTTGCCAGCCAGGTTTACTTGGACATTTTGATAAAGACCAATGGGGGATGATGGGCACCCATCATATGCTCTAAGCATGATGTCAGATGGTTTTAATTTAGGTGATCCTAACTTTTTCCAAATTGATTTGGACATGATACATGTGGATTCCCCTTCATCCACAATGCATCAATGTATGGTGATATTCTGAACCGAAACTGGTATATAGAAAGCAACTAGAGAAGGAAGCCTAGGGCCTGCCTTATCTAGTTCGAAAACAATTAGGTGTGAATCGAAAGGGCCGATTACTCCTAACGCGAAAATTAAGGCTTTCCGTTGTCTTGGGTATGATTGCAAAACTTCCAAAGCTAATATGGCAGCTAGTGATTGAGCTAAATCATCCACTATACTATAGCTATGAGAATATTTGGAGTGATGTCCTACATGCCTAGTTGGTCCTTTGACCATTCTTAGAAGGGGCTGAATAGGTACTTTGGATATAGTTAAGGGAGCAGTAGGTGCGCTTGTACTTGTACTAGATGAGTTGGTATCCAGAGGCGTTTCGTAGTTCCTATTCCTTGGTTGGAAGAATAATTATTCGCTAGCCATGTAGATCTCGTGGCTTCCTCCTCCAGTATCATTTTGGGGTGGTTGTTGTTTCTGGGTGTTAACCACTCCTTGGTGGGGGAAAAGTTCCTGCATTACCGCAAGCTTTTGGGTAGGTCCCCCTTGTCCTCATTTACCCTGAATTTTATTCAATTCGGGGAGTTCGAGATAGTGGTGAGTGTAATGGCCATATTCACCACATATGGCACAAGAGTGTTTTGTCCTTAAACTAGGTCTCTTGTTTTTCCCTTGGGAGTTACTATTTTTCTCTTGGTTTTGATTTCGGTTGGGGTTTCCCCAGACTGAGATCGCAGGGGGAGTTGTTGATTATTCCCCCCTTGTCCAGATTCTCCCTTTTCCTTGTTCCTGTTAGGATATTTCGACACATAGGAAATAGTTAAGAATAAATTAGTCTAGTGTAGATTTAGGTAAAGTGTGTTTCTTTACCATGTATGTTTGTAACTTCTAATCCAACGGTCACGATTTGTAGTGATCCGAAGATTATCTCTCTTCTTGGTATTAACGACACTTGATCCATGGCTTAGCGCCCAATTGGTCCATAAACTCTATTTAAAGAGCATGGAGGGTCATTTGTAGGTTAACCGTTTATGAGAGAAACATATGTAACCTTTCTTTTTATATTAATAAATTTCCTGAAGTGGCCATGTTGGCTTAGGCCGTGGACTGTTTCCCTCTTTGAGGGTTTTAACCACGTGATTATACTGGTGTATTGATTTGTGATCTGGTTGTGAGTGGTAACCTTTGTTTCTTGATCTACGGAACTTACCCTGTAAATTCCTACATGGTATCAGAGCTATTTTGAGGGCCGCATCCGTTGTTGATCCAAATCTGAAGCCAGTTTTATTGCATGCGACTGCCGTTTTGTAGATATACTATTTATGAACCTTTTCGGGCCTGGATAACTGATCTGTTGTGTCCAGAGCGTCTGTTACAGTGAGGAACACCTTTCATTTCATGCGAAAAGGGTTCCGGTTGCCCAAGTTATTTCAGTTTAGATCTGGAGGCATAAAGTATTTGTTTTGCAGTTATATTTGTTCATCGTTTTTCTTATTTCGGTTTTTAGGTTTTATTTATTTTCTGGATCTATACCATCTTCTCTGTGTATGCTCTTTACTCTGTGATTTGTGCGATCTCTACAAATTAGAAATAGGAAGAAGTTTTTTTTACTACGTATTCTCTTTCCCCACGTCTTTGAGAGATCTCGGGAAATCAGAAATAGTAAAAAAATAGATAGTTGCCAAAAAAGCTAACCAGAAAACTAGCATTCTGCTGTAAGGCTTGAATTTCTTTGTTTTCTCAGTTTTGTGTGTAGTTGACAGCCAAACAGCTTAAAGAGAGTTTATTTTTTCCAAATTTGTTTGGAAATCACAGTAACACTCTTGCTTCAGCTGCAGACCGCGTTAGAAGTACTTGTCCACTAACGCGACTCTCTTCTCTTGACTAGTGCATTATAACGCTAACGCACTCTTTGCATTGATCCAGTGCACACTTTATCTGCTCTTGACCAAAGCGTTAGTAACGCTAAGGATCCTCCAAAACAGAGCGTTAGTGCATCAAACTAATGCTCCTCTTGACTCATGTTTTCAAAAGGGCATAACTTCTTCATCTGGAAGCCATTTCTCAAGCCGCTTTTTTTGAAACGACCTAATTTTTCGAGATATTTCAATTGGAGTATTTAGGTTCACCTTTTCTCAGCCTCATTTTCAAAAAATGGAAAGTGCATGTCTGATTATTCTTAACAGCACCAATTATTTCCAATGGCTACCTCACATGGTAGATATACTTAGAAGTAAAGGGCTTTATAGAATAGCCACAGGTCAAGAAAATAAAATTTCTAATGATTATAAAGCTGCTAAATGGGAAAATAAACAAGATCGAGCACAAGGGTTGATAGGAATGTCCATTGCTCAAGATCTTCGATTTCATATCCTTGACATTGACACCCCTGATGAAGCCCTGGAAAAGCTAAAAAATGTTTTTGGCATTCAAAATCAAATCTGGGCCCACTAGCTTGAAAATGAGTTGCTTACTTTGGATCCCAATAATTTCTCCTCCATTGAAGATTTTTGGTCCAAATTTAAGACCCTCAAAATTATTTTAGAAGGTTGTAAGATCAAGAAGGATGATGGTAGCCTCATCTATTGCATTCTTGCTAAGCTTGGTCCTACATACTCTGTATTTGTTTCCGCCTTCCATTCCACCAGAGAAGCCATAATTTCTTCAGGAACCACCTACAAGAATCCCTCTTTTGATGCCTTTTGTGATTATTTGATAAGAGAACAAGAAAAAATTTTACACCTTGGTCTTATCATTGCTGGAAACACTTCTAAGAAAACCTTAGCAGCCCAACAACAACCATATCAAAAGAATCCCAAGAAGAAGTATGCTAAAAAATATGGCCCTAAACCAAACAAGGGCTGTAAGCAATTTTAGCCGCAAACTGAAAAATCAAATCACCAAAATAATAAGGCAAATCAAAACAAAGGGAAGAAGACAGATAGACATTGCAATTTTTGCAATCGGGATGGCCATATAGAGTCCAAATGTTTTAAGAAGATGGAAGCCTTAGAAGCAGAAATGAAGAATCACAACATCAATTTGGAGCACTCTTCACCTTCATCTTCAGGCATGGCACTTTCTTCTTGTGGTTGTCAAGCATCAAGATCTGGTTATGCATTAAATGTATCTTCTTCTTCTCCTTCTCATGAATGGATCATTGATTCTGGAGCTTCTTACCACATGGATAAAAATAAATCCATGTTTTCTTCTTTAAATCATTGTAACATCAAACATATTTATGTTGGTGATTGTTACACAACATTTTGTCACCGTCTCTGCAATCCCTCGTCCCGTACATTGGAGGACCATTCCCGTGACCTGTGAACAGTAAAATGCCTTGAAAACACCTTGATGGCATCCTTTTGCATAAGGAAAAGAATTCTTTTGAAGAACATTTCCTCAGAAAAACCCTAAAAACCCATGTTTTGGCATTGGCGCGAGTAGCCAGTTCATCCCTCGTGCCAATGGGGAAAATATACACTAGTAGGCGCGCCAGTTGGTGCTCTGTCCCTATGTATTTCCCGCACCAAGCCTATTAAGGAATTTGTTTTAACAATAGAAGGCGGAAGTTTGATTCTAACAAATTCAGAACGAATCATCAAAAAGAAGTTGGGTTGTTTGGCTCCAGATCTCCCTAATTATAAAGTGGTTTTCCACCTCTCATGGAACCTTCCTAGGAGATAGGAATCTATCACATGATTATAGGGATCCAAAATTCCCTTCCTCCCTCTATAAAAGCCTGCCCTCTCCATTTTCTAGCTAGCTAAACTTTTGGGAAGGAAATTATAGCTAAGTGACAATCAAGAGTAGAGCTAAGGAGAACCCTATGAGAGAGAGAGTTCAGTCAAACCCCTGATGAGCTTTGTGAGACATGTCCCGCTGTAACCCTGTTGAAGGAAGATCACAACTTCAAAGCATCGGTTGTAATCATTCTCTCGTATCTTAATATACATGACTCTGATATTGGTTCTATGATTGCATTTTTCCATTATATAATGCAATTTCATTTGTTCCTATCTAACTGATCGATAGTTATAAAGTGTGAAATATTACGTTGCATGTTGTCTCTTTTATTTGCATGTGTACAGGTATCTGGATGCAGCGAGCTCAAAGATCGTGACTTGTCCAACTAAGAACGGAAGCGCCACTTATTCTTCGATAATAGCAGTGAAGGAATCATGGTAAGCGATCTATCGCGATTCTACTCTTTGTAACTAGGAACCAACAACTTTTCATGTTTCAATTGTTGCTAGACCCACTCTAGGGCTAGTGGGATCGCCTTTTTCCACAGAGGGGATTTACCTCCACAAAAATTTGGCGACTCCGCTGGGGAGTTTCCTTTGAGTTTGTCACTCTTTGAGGTCTTAGTCATTCGACGGATTTAGTTGAACAACCTTTTCCCTGTTTGTTCCTATTTTTTTCATCAATTGCGATCTTTTAGTTTTTGCTTGAAGTGGTGAGTTTGGTCTTGGTCGGGAGAAATTACTTGGTTTTTTCCTGTTCAGTCATTGGCGCTTTTATTTTTCTGATATTCACGCCGATTGGCGCTAGTTGTCAGTTAGAAACCCACGCCAATTGGCCATTGGCGCTAGTTGTTAGTGAGCACGTCGTGCCAGTTGGCGCTAGTTTCACCCACAAAAGTTATGCCAATTTCAGGGTGTTTGAAAAATTGAGGTTTTTCCCTAATTCCTCCACCAGTGTGTCTTTCCCTTCCGATATTTTTCTCTGTATGATTTACACATTCTCTCCTTTAATTTTTCACTTGTGAGCATAGATTACATTGCTCATTGTTCAACTGAAAAGTCTTCTTTCTATGATTTCTTGATGTAAAAGGGAATGAATGCCTTATTTTGAGCTCATGCTTTGGAAGTATTTTTTGTGCTTGACCTCATATGTCTTGTAGACTTTTAAGGAATTTTGTTACAAAGTGTTTAAAAAAACGATTGCATTCTTAATGTGGTTTTGCATCCTTTTTGCATTCATCCTTCCATTAAGGAGATTTCCGTTCTTTTAGTTTTCGTCTCAAAGTTTTCTTTTCGTTAAAATGCATTAGATCACATTGCATTGAAAATTGTTTTTGAGATTTATCATTGAACTTAGATCACATTTTTTAATGATTGAAAGCTAAAAATTGCATCGAGTGCATTCTCTTTCATTAAAAGCATGCATTAAGTAGATTCTCATTTCATCGAAAGATGCATTCAGTGCATTCTTATTCTTTCAAAAGAAAAAGGAAATTGTGCATAGATTACAATTGCATAGTTTTCAAAAAAGAGGACTTTGCATAGATTACATTACATAATTCGCATCATTGAATGTTTTAGATTACTTTTGGATAGTGAAAGTCATCTAGTTTGGAAAAATTTCGTTTGCAATATTGTTGCTTGTTTCATCATTGTTTGAAACTCTTCCCTTAACTAGATAGCATTCATCGAATTGAAAGATTTATTTTCTCATATAGCTGCATATAGGAGATTGTTAGATGACATGCAGTAGGGCCTTGAAATAGAAACCTAATTCAAGATTCAACTTTAAAATTTATTGAATTAACCTAAGGCAACATTGAAACCTAACGAAACATTTAGAGGTCTAGGCTAGTGACGTGTTCCGACGTCGTTAAACCTAGTAGCTTTCGTTCGCCATCTGGCTTTAGAAAACGCTAGTATGGACTTGTGCTCCCCATCTTGTCGAGTATATAAAGGGAGACCCCTCTAGGTTGCAATAATTTTATCCATAGGAAGCTGATTCTGCTGCCTTGTAACCGTGATACATCGAACACAACATTAGGGGAGACTACCTGCACGTACGTCAAGTCCTTGGTCAATTCTTCTTTCATTTAATTACCAAGGTGTACATGGCAGTTCACGGGAACCTGGTACACCCTTTTTCCTAGACTACCTGAGCAGTCATTTTCGATATTTACTGACTCCATAAATTTGAAAATATCATCGAGCACTTGTCTATTCATGCTCGTTTCAACTTGAAAGTTATAGAGTCACCTTTTGCCTGTTTCTTGACTCTTAAAAGATGAAACGGTAGATTTTGGTTTCAGTGTCTTAAAATTAACTATCCACGAAAGATTCCTGGTTAAAATTAGTTTCCTTAGCGTTTTGTTTTAACGTTGTTTCTGATGGCAACCTTTCCGAAGTTTACCAACCAAGGAATCCCCTTCGAAGGGAGTCCTAGTCCTTTTCCTGCTTTTTGGAATGTTGGTGCTCCTTGTTAGAAAATTAAATATTAAAGAGCAAAGAAACACATAAAATATGTGGAAAACACAAGCACACAAACACATAAAGCCAGAGAGACACAGATATATGTGGTTCACCCAGTTTGGGCTACATCCACCCTGAACAGCCAGTCCTTCCTTTCTATTATCCAGCAAAATTAAGAGACACAACCTACAACAGATCCAATGTAATATCCTCTGTTCTCTCTCACAGTCTCCCTCTCTGTTTCTCACTCCGAGAATACACATACCATACACAACCGCAATACAATACCCTCATACAAGCGAGGGGGTGACTTCTAGGGCAAAAAAGCCTGAAATAAAAATAATTTCTACCTTCAAATCACCCGCCTAATGAACGGCCCAGATTGACTAGAAATTACTATACTTTTAAAAGGAAATTTTACATATGTTTTTAGCTTCGGAGGTGATGCCTCCGAAACCCCCTGCTAGGGGGGGGCTCCATGAAGTCGTAGCCACCTCCCCTGGACCCCCCAGGCAGCGTTTCATTACGGGCGACGTTTTCACCCCCATTAAGGTACAGGGGTCCAATGCTATGATACAAAATAAACAAGATAATCAGGCTCCACACCCAACAATCTCCCACTTGGAGATTGATTGTAGCTACTCCACCGCTGCTTCATTTGCTGGAAAATGACTCCTCTTTGGACTTGGCTGTTTCTCATCTTCATCGTCATCCTTGAAGACCAATTGAAACTGAGCATATTCTCAGTTTATCCCTGGTTACAACTTTTGTTAGCATATCTGCAGGATTCTGGCTAGTGTGTCTCTTTTCAGCTTCAACTGTCCATCTTCTAATACTAACCATATGAAATGGTACTTGAGATGTATGTGTTTAGTCCTGGAATGAAATACTGAGTTCTTTGCAAGATGAATGACACTTTGGCTATCACTGTATAACGTTCCCATATCATGCTTCTTACCCAATTCATCCATAAACCTTTGTAACCAAATCATTTCCTTACTAGCCTCTGTAGCAGCAACATACTCTACTTTTGTTGTTGAAAGTGCAACAACACTCTGGATTTTTGAAACCCAACTGACAGCTGTTCCACCTACAATAAATACATATCCTGTAGTGCTCCTCCTGTTATCTCTGTCACCTGCCATATCTGCATCAACATATCCCTGTAGAGAAATGTTTGAACTACCAAAGCATAATGCTTGATTTGTGGTACCTCTCAAATATCTGAGAATCCATTTTACTGCCATCCAATGTTCTTTTCCTGGATTGTTCATGTACCTGTTTACAAATCCCACTGCATGTGCAATATCAGGCCTTGTGCAGACCATTGCATACATTAAGCTTCCAACTGCTGATGCATATGGAAATTTAGACATATATTCCATTTCTTCGTGGGTCTTGGGGCACATCTCCTTACTAAGTTTGAAATGGCTAGAAAAAGGTGTACTAACTAGTTTTTCATTCTGCATATTAAATCTTTTCAACACCTTTTGTATGTACTCATTTTGAGACAGTGTTAATTTGAAATTTTTCCTGTCTCTAGTTATTCTCATACCAAGGATTTGTTTTGCAGCTCCCAAATCCTTCATTGCAAATGAAGTTGCCAATTTTTATTTGAGCACATTTATTTCCTGCATGTTAGACCCTGCAACAAGCATGTCATCTACATACAATAACAATATAATATAGCTGCCATCATTTTGCATTTTCAGATAAACACAATGATCAGAGTGACATCTAGTATAACCTTGTTCAGACATAAACTTGTCAAATTTTATATACCACTACCTTGGAGCCTATTTTAAGCCATACAAGTTCTTCTTTAACCTGCACACTAATTTTTCTTTCCCTTTGACCTCATATCCTTCTGGTTGCTCCATATAGATCTCTTCCTCCAAATCTCCATGGAGAAATGCTGTCTTTACATCTAACTGTTCAAGATGTAAATATTCCACTGCTACAAGACTTAAAATAGTTCTGATTGAATTCATCTTAACAACAGGAGAAAATATTTCATGAAAATCAATACCTTTCTTCTGTGCAAACCCCTTCACCACAAGTCTAGCTTTGTACCTCTATTTACCTCCATCTTCTTCCTTCAGCCTATAAACCCATTTATTCTGCAATGTATTTTTACCTGTAGGAAACCTGGCTAAGTCCCAAGTCTGGTTATGCATTAAGGAGTCCATCTCTTCTTCCATGGCTAGCTCCCACTTCTTCCTGATTTCAACTTGCATTGCTTCTTCATAACATTCAGGTTCACCAGAATCAGTCAACAATAAATAATATAATGAAGGACAGTCTCGTTCAGGCGGTCTACTTATCCTGGTAGATCTTCTAACACCACTTTCAGGTGTTTGAGGTGCCTATTGCTGTTGTGGTGGTTTTTGTTGTTTTGGCTCTTGATTATTATTATTTTCAGGCACCTTTACTTTTTCTGTGATCTCATCAAGAACTGTGTATTCTTTGTTTTCTTTTTCCTATTTATTTTCCCGTGACTGATTCTTATACAATACATTTTCATTGAGTATTACATCTCTGCTCTTAATGATTTTGTGATTTTCATAATCATATAAGCGATAACCAAAATCATTAACACCATATCCAATAAAGGTACATTTCTTTGATTTTGCCTCAAGCTTGGTTCTGTTTTCTTTATTAATATGGACAAAGGCCTCACAACCAAAAGGCTTTAAAAAAGAGTAGTTTATCTTTTTACCTGTCCATGCTTCCTCTGGAATACCACCATCCAAGGAACTTGAAGGCCCTCTATTTATTAGATAAACAAAAATATCTACAGCATCTGCCCAAAATTGTAAAGGCAATCCTGCATGCAATCTCATGCACCTTGCACGCTCCATGATTGTTCTGTTCATCCTTTCTGACACACCATTTTATTGTGGTGTTCTTGGAACTGTCTTCTCTCTGCGAATTCCATGCTCTGAACAATACCTATCAAACTCTTTGCTGCAATATTCACCTCCATTGTCTGATCTGGGGCACTTCAACTTCCTTCCTATCTCAATATCAACCAAAGCTTCCCATTTCTTGAAAGTATCAAATACATCAGATATTTTCTGAATACAATAAATCCAAGTTTTTCTAGTTGCATCATCAATAAAAGTAACATAATAACGAGAGCCACCAAGATATGATACCTGAGCAGGTCCCCATACATCTGTATGCACAAGCTCTATTTTTTCGCTCTTCTTTTCTTTCCCAACTCTGAGAAATCTGACTCTCTTCTGTTTTCCATAAATGCAGTTCTCACATAAATCCAAATCAACATTCTTCAAACCTGGCAACAAATTTCTTGAGTGAAGAATCTTCATCCCCTTCTCACTCATGTGTCCGAGCCTATGATGCCATAATGCTGCATCTTCTCCTTTGGAAGTTAAAGCATTAACAGAGTTAGAAATACCATTGCATAAATATGTACCAACCTTTTCGCCTTTTGCTATTACTAGGGCTCCTTTGGTGACCTTCCAAGTTTTATCCGTGAAAGTTGTCACACAACCTTCACCGCCTAACTGCCCTATTGAAATCAGAATTTTCTTCAGATCTGGAACATGCCTTACCTCCTTTAGTAGCCATTGGTTTCCATTCTGTTTTTTTACAAGAACTTTACCCATTCCAACAATTTTACAGGGTTTATCATCACCCAAACGAACTTGTCCAAAGTCTCCTTGAACATAGTCATGAAAATATTTCTTATCAGGTGTGGCATGGAATGAAGCCCCTTAATCTACAACCCAAGAATCAGTAACATTTTCGAAAGAAAGAATCAAATCATCTTGTAACACATCACCTGTCACATTTTCTTCATGATTGTTTTCTTGCTGTGCGTCTCCTTCTTTTCCCTTCCGAGATCTACAATCTTTCTTTAGGTGTCATTTCTTTCCGCATTTCCAGCACACTATCCCCAATCTGGACTTGGATCTGCCTTTCCTTGATTTACTGCGATATCCCGAGCTCTTTCCTCTTTCCATTCTTATCCCCCTAGACTCTGCACTGAAAGCATTACCTGATGTCTTACCGAAGATTTTCCATCGCATTTCCTCGCTAAGGATAACACCGACAACATCATCAAACTTTAAAGTACTAGATCCAGAGACAGAGTTACTAATGGCCATAACTAAACCATTCCAGCTTTCTGGAAATGAGCACATAAATAATAGAGCTCTAACTTCATCATCAAAGTTTACCCCTACAGAACTTAACAGACTGGTAACTGTATTAAAATCATTTAAATGGTATGCAACAGATCCACCTTTCGACATCTTCATATTAAATAAACGTTTCATAAGAAATACCTTCTTTGAGGCCAAGGGTTTTTCATATAGTTTCACCAACACCTTAATCAAACCCTCTGTTGTTGTTTCCTTCGAAATATTGAAGGCTACTGATGCCGCGAGGCACAACCATACTGTTTCGAGTGCCTTTCTATCAAGAATATCCCATTCTGCATCTGTCATAGCTGTCGGCTTCTTTGTTTTTCCACTCAATGGTAGGTACAGATCTTTCTGATACAAATAATCTTCCATCTGCATCTTCCACAGCAGGAAGTTTTGGCTGTTAAATTTCTCGACCCTAAATTTACCATCTTCCGCCATTGCTCCCACTCGAACCAGGAAACCCTTCTTTCCTACGAGTTTATCAGCCAAATAGACCTTCAGCTTTGATACCAGTTGTTAGAAAATTAAATATTACAGAGCAATGAAACACATAAAATATGTGGAAAACACAAGCACACAAACACATAAAACCAGAGAGACACAGATATACGTGGTTCACCCAGTTTGGGCTACGTCCACCCCGAACAACCAATCCTTCCTTTCTATTATCCAATAAAATGAAGAGACACAACCTACAAGAGATCCGATGTAATATCCTCTATTCTCTCTCACAGTCTCCCTCTCTATTTCTCGCTCCTAGAATACACATACCATACACAGCCGCAGTACAATACCCTCATACAAGCGAGGGGGTGCCTTCTAGGGCAAAAAACCCTAAACTAAACATAACTTCTACCGTCAGATCATCCGCCTAATGAACAACCTAGATTGACTAGAAATTACTATACTTTTACAAGGAAATTTTACATCTGTTTTTAGCTTCGAGGGCGCTGCCCTCGAAACCCCCCACCAGGGGGGGGCTCCATGAAGTCGCAGCCGCCCCCCCCAGGACCCCCCAGGACCCCCCAGGAAGCGTTTAATTACGGGTGGTGTTGCCGCCCCCATTAAGGTACAGGGGTCCAACGCTATGATATAAAATAAACAAGATAATCAAGCTCCACACCCACCACTCCTTATATGGCAACATTGTCCCTTCCTAGGTTAACTGTTGGGTTGCCTGTTTGGTTATTCTCGACCTCTGTGGCCTCAAGTGTTCCGCCCACCGTACATCCGTCTCCTCCACTTGAACAACGTCATGTTGATTCTAAAGTGGACCCCTCCCATTCTTCACTAATTTCTTCGTCCTCCTCTTCTAATTTTCCTAGTGAAAGTCTAGATTCTAGTAACCAGGTGGCTAAGAAGAAGAAGAAGAAGAAGAAGAAGAAGGATAAGTCAGATAAAGGAGAGGATAGCTCTATGACTATTGCGCCTAAGAAACCATCCATCGATAAACCATCCAACCTTCCACGGAAAGTCAGATTCCCTTGCATGTTGTGCAAAGGTGAACATCTTCTTCGAGATTGCCCTGGTGTTCCCAAGGTACTTGAAGTATGGTCCAACGGTTGTCCGCCGTTGCCTTTGGCTTCTGGAAGTCATCTTGGTGGCACATCTTCAACTAGTGCTGATAAGACTCATAAGAAATAGGGTAAGATTACCAATCCCTGTAAGTTGTGTGAAGGGCATCATCCCATTCACCTTTGTCCGTACATGGATGAAGTCAAGAGAGTGTTGGACAAATTTACTGTTTCTGCACCCTGCCTTCCAGCTGGTTACCATAAAATTTCTTTGAGTCCTCCGCTAGTTGATTCCACGATCGGTCAAGAGTCATCCTTGGTCGATCCCGCTCTCCCAGAAATTCAAATTCAGGAATCTGTTCCCGACCAACCATTGGATGTGGAATCGATTGACTTGATCTTGCTTATGGTTCATCAGGTATTTTCCGTCGAGAGTGGATCTCATCCCCCTCATGTTCCTCTTGTTTCTTCAGATTCCTCGGACTTGGAGAAGGATCATCCCGTCCCTATAATTCAAGAAGTTTCTCCTCCTGATTCTGTGATGGAGGTCCAGGAGGATGCTCCTCTTGCTCCGGTAACACTAGGGGAAGACCATCTCAGTTTGATGGTACCCCCTCCAAGTAGTTTGGTCACTTCCTTTGATTGGAGTCGATTTTCTAGATACTGCCTTCCGTCTTATGTGCCTTTTGAGATAATGGTATATATCTTTGATCTGGTCGTATTCAACACCATTATATATGAAGGCGCGTATGTTAGTATTCTGTCTTCCACTACTTGGCAGGCTTTTGGTTCTCCACCACTTATGCCTGTTACTCAGAATCTGTTGGCTTTTAATAAAGGAACCAGTCAACCGTTAGGGATCCTTCCAAAGTTGCTTATTACTTTGGGAGGAAAAACTATCCATATGGACGTGATGGTTGTTCCTGGCCCCTTAGACTTTAATTTACTCCTGGGCCGCGATATTATTTATGCCATGGGAGTGCTTGTCTCCTCCCTCTTTAGTGTGATGTGTTTTCCGTACCAAGGTCGGATCGTGACCATCGATCAACTTGTGTTCTTTGGTCCGAATATGGCAGCTAGTCCACCATCATCCCTGCCAGATATTTATCTGCTAGTTGTGTCATCCCCGCCACATGTAAATTATGTGGCTACCTGTCCTGTGCCCGTATTCAGTGATGGTGCCGTTGTACATCGTGTGCTGGGGGCACTGGGTCTAGAATTCCAAGATGTTTTCCTTCCATCAGACGGGAAACCCTTGGAAGCTATGAATTCTTATTCATTATGATGAGGTCTGTCGGAGCATGGTTCAACTGCTTGTGTCAAGCTCCTTAAACCATGAAACAAGGTCTGTCAGAGCAGAGTTCATTTTCTTGTGTCAAGCTCATTAAAAAATGAAACAAGGTGTCCAGAGCATAGTTCGTTTTCTTGTGTCAAGCTCATTAAAAAGTGAAACAAGGTGTTCCGAGGATAGTTTGTCTTCTGTATCAACCTTGTTAAAAAATGAAACAAGGCCATCTGAGGATAGTTCTTTTAATGTGTCAACCTCGTTAAAACAATGAAACACTTTCCTGTTCAATTCGAGTCTTTGATAAGATCTCGTAAAATCCCAGTCAAGTCTTTCTCTTGATCTCGTAACTTGAACCTTCACTCCATATGCCTTTCATATGGATTGAATCTTGGGGGGCATGTACCTCGAACTGAGTCACCATGCTGGGGGCATGCAAAATTTTTCAAGCATAGTTTGTTTCCATTTCAAGCTTGTGTAAAAATGAAACTGGTTTCAAGCATAGTTTATCTTTGTTTCAAGCTTGTGTAAAAATGAAACAAAATTCAAGCAGAGTTTTCTGATTTCAAGCTTGTGTAAAAATGAAACGATTCCCATTTTACCTCTCGTGATTGCCATTTTATCAGCCTGTTTTTCTAGATGAGCCTTTGTTTTTTTTCATTCCGTCGTCACTATCAGCTTGGCTGATCATATGCCTTCACTTGGTTGTTTTACCCATTCCTGAGGAACCGCTGTAATGAGTGGTCTTGTTAGCTAACCTCTTGACCTTTATCTTGTTCTGAGTAGGTCCACCATCACTAAAAGTAGTTGCTGCCCTTTATACCACTCGTTCCTCCAGGAGGAGTCACCTTTCAGCTCTTTTCTGACTCTCTAAAATTGAAAAGATTGCCGAGACGCTTGTCATTTTGAACTCGTTAAATGGCTGCAAAGCGATATCTACCCAGTATATGTTTACCCCTTTTTTGGGTTGGGATAGATTATTTACGAAAAAGGAATACCTTAGCCTATCGTGACTAAGAGGTTGTCTCAGACATAGTTTTCTACCTTTTCGGATCTGTGATACTACCTACGAAAAGGGACTACTAGAGCTTTCTTTTCTGCCTTCTTTTCAAACTCTCTAAACATGAAAAGATGCTGAGTTCTTCCTTTGTCAGACTCGTTAAAACTGATGACATCGGACTCCGTCGTTATGACGTTATTCGAGTTCCTTCTTCCTAGGGCTCGTAAAATGTACTAGGTTGGATTTTTCCGAAGGAAAAACTTTTATGACAAGCATATGGTATCCTCTTGAAGCTTGTGTAAAAATAAAGAGGTACTCGCCAGAAATGGCGGGGGAAAATGGAACCAATATCATAGTCGTGTCAGCAGTATGTCGCTGTTGAACATGGCACTTGTCTGCATTCATGTCGGGTTGGGGACATCTCATCTCGTTATCTGCTTGCCTTCATGGGTTTGGGTAATATCTTTTGACCGCTCATCTGCTCTTTTCCACGTCACCATGACCTCAGATCCCTTGATGCCAAATACTGCCAAATCCAGTGTAGTGCCGCCGATATGTTCAAGAGAAGTTGGCCTCTGCAGTTTTTCAACCTCCCTCTAATTCTCTGTTGGTCTTGATTCACAAACGTCATGTTCCGCTGTCTTGTGTCGATGATGTGGGAAACATTATGGCCCACCTTCGATCAAGGTCACTTCCTGTCGACTTCAGCGCATTATCCAGGAAGCTGATCTAGAGACTCCCTTCAGGTGCCCTTGGGCCTGCATGCCTCAATGGCAGGTTCTTCGCATTCAACACAAGGTTTTCATTATTGGCCTTCGATCGGATGATTCTGCGGATGTTCGACGCCAACTCACTGATCACATTTCGTGGATTGTACCTCTTGTACCTTGAGAGCCATCGTCATTGTTGGTGGTTTCTCTCGCGTCTGTTAATATCTTTTATCATTGGCTGGTAATCAGACGATTTTATTGCATGTTCGACTTAAGATCACATATTTGCATGCTCAAACTTGTACTCTATTCGGGTTGAGATGGAGCGCAAGACCCTGGATTTTGTCTGATAACAATCTAGGCTGCGGGTTCTTTTGATTTATTACATGACTCTTTTGATTGGATGGATGCGACCATACCTGAGTCTACTTGTTGATCCTTATTTACTGGATGGCTGCATCCATACCTTGGATCCCAGTTTTTGTGCACTTTATTATGGATGGCTGCGCCCATACCACATATCATGTATCAGAGATATCAGTTGTATTTGTACTTGCAGGTCTTTCGACGATAGTGTTTTTATTTGGACACGTTCTCATAAAGAATTTCACCCCTCCCTCTCTCTTGGACCTCATGCTTTAGGGGGCATCTGTTACATATCATTTTGTCACCGTCCCTGCAATCCCTTATCCCCTACATTGGAGGAATATTCCCGTTACTTGTGAACAGTAAAATGCCCTGAAAACACCTTGATGGCATCCTTTTGCATAAGGAAAAGAATTCTCTTGAAGAACATTTCCTCATAAAAACCCTAAAAACCCATGTTTTGGCATTGGCGTGAGTAGCCAGTTCATCCCTCGCACCAATGGGGAAAATATACACTAGTGGGAGCGCCAGCTAGCACTTTGTCCCTGTGTATTGCCTGCGCCAAGCTTATTAAGGAATGTTTTTTAACAATAGAAGGTGGAAGTTTGATTCTAACAACTTCAAAACGAATCATCAAAAAAAAGTTGGGCTGTTTGGCTCTGGATCTCCCTGATTAGGAAGTGGTTTTCCACCTCTCATGGAACCTTCTTAGGAGATAGGACTCTATCCCATGATTATAGGGATCCCAACTTCCCTTCCCCCCCCTATAAAATCTTGCCCTCTCCATTTGGTAGCTAGTTGAACTTTTGGGAAGGAAATTATAGCTAAGTGACAATCAAGAGCAGAGCTAAAGAGAACCCTGTGAGAGAGAGAGTTCAGTCAAACCCCTGACGAGCTTTGTGAGACACGTCCCGCTGGAACCCTGTTGAAGGAAGATCACGACGTCAGAGCATCAGTTGTAATCATTCTTTCATATCTTAATATACATAAATATGCTATTGGTTCTATGATTGCATTTTTCCATTATATAATGCAATTTCATTCGTTCCTCTCTGACTGATCGATAGTTATAAAGTGTGAAATATTACGTTTCATGTTGTCTCTTTTCTTTGCATGTGTATAGGTATATGGATGCAGTGAGCTCACGGATCGTGACCTATCCAGCTAAGAACGGAAGCACGACTTCTTCTTTGACAACAACAACAAAGGAATCACGGTAAGTGATCTATCACGATTCTACTCTTTGTAACTTGGAACCAACAACTTTCAGTGTTTCGATTGTTGCTAGACCCACTCTAGGGCTAGTGGGATCACCTCTGGTAAATCCCCTCTGCGGACATAGGCAATCCCTCTAGCCCTAGGGTGGGTCTAGAAACTACGGGAACATACTAACATCTACCTTCCTAGATTGTAAATGAAATTCAAAGCGAGGAAGATGACCTGCCTTGTTCTGATGCTATGTTGTCATCTTCCATTGAAGCTTCTTGATCCGTCACTCTCCTCAAGCTCGATACATGCTGCTACCAACATTCGATTACCTGTATATACAGTAAAGAAACCACGACAAGAGTAAAACCATGACAAACATAAAAACAATTACAACCTATCTAACTGATCAAGGAATGCTAGAAATATCATTATAGATGTAAACAAGAGTGGAAGGTAAACATCAGATGCATTTTATTATGATAAAGACAAGGGGAGTTTACAAAGATATCTTAGTGTTGTAGGATCTGGAACTATTCATCTAAATAATGGTCAGTTTAATGATGTACTATGTGTTCCTACCTTGTCATGCAACCTTCTATTTGTTTATCAGATAAATCATTCAGGTGAAGGGAAAATAGTAGAATTCTCACCTCATGATGTTGTAATCAAGGACCTCAAAGATCCTAAACATATTTTAGCTACTGGAATTGCTGATGATTCCACAAGGTTGTATAAGTTTGACAAATTTGGGTCATCCTCTCTTCCCTCCGTTTTTGTTGCTCGTAATGATGATGTGAGAAAACTTTGGCATAAGCGATTTGGTCACTTAAACTATCACTCTCTTCAAACTCTATGTAAGGAAAATATGGTGATGGGCCTTCCTACGGTATCTTTCCGAGATGGTGTTTTCTCTGGATGTGTACTCGGAAAACATCATCGGGACAGTTTTGACAAACGTGCCCCTTAGCACGCTTCAACCCCTTTGCAGCTTGTGCACAGTGATTTATGTGGTCCACTTCCTGTTGTTTCTTTCTCTGGTTGCAAGTACTTCTTAACTTTCATTGATGGTTTTTCCAGATGCACTTGGGTATATTTCTTAAAACTCAAGAGTGAAGTTTTTAACATGTTGTTGGACAGATAAGTCATTCTTGTGGACAAGACAGACCTCCCAAGTGTCCTACGGACAGTTAGCAACAAACGGACAATTAAATCTATCTTTCTCTAGATATATTGTGATTCATAATTAAATGCTATAAAGGCTTAACGATCCTACCTTTGATCCAACGCTTGTTTGTAGTAGTAGTCCTTCAGTCGCCCGAAAGAGTTGCCTTCGAAGATCTGCAATCACAAACAAGAAAACATCAAATAGCACCTGCATAGCATATATTCATAAATCATATCTATTATGGTGATTAAGGAATCCATAAAATAAACCAATCAATTGACAGCTTATTGAGAAAAACAAACTTATTTGTATTAACTTTGAATAGTAAGAAAAACCTTACAACCGTGTGCGCCTTGATGTTGTATAGGTCTTCCTGGGGTCCGAAGCAAGAATCTCCTTTACTTTGACCAGCCTTGCGCTTTTCCAACCGAGATACATACAGGTATGTAATATTTCCCACATAAAATATCAACTAAAAGGGTCTAAGTTCCAACAACACTTCACCTCAAATAATACTAAAGCTTGAACTCCCTTTGAGGCTGCCCTATGCCTCTTTTTATAGTGAAAGAGAGGAGGTTACAGCTCCAAACAAGAAGGGATAGAATCCTCCTTCAAAGGGATTAGCTCCTTACATCAAGGGGTTAGCTCCTTAATGGATGGGATGCATGAACCTGAAAAGAGCAGACTTTCCACCACAGGAATGTTTCTAGAAGCTTCCAAAAATGACTCAAACTGAGCTTCTAGATTTTACTTGTGCCTTTTTTTACCTTTTACAGGGCTCTGCATTTTTAATGAATAAAAAGTGCGGTACGTACCGCAGTTTTCCTTTACAAAAGGTGCGGTACCATAGGTAAAGCTAAGAGAAAGTGCAATACAAGTGTTTTAAGGACTTTTATGAGCTTTTCTCTTATTTTAAAGGCTTGATATTAGGAATTGACGTGTTTAGACTTGCAAGGGAGAAATTTATGAGTGATAATGAGCTCTTACGGACAACAAAACGTCAAGGTGACAATTGTCAGTGTAACAGATTGCCCCCTAAAGTGGGAAGTCTGTAATAGATTAAGAGTGAGTCTGTAATGTATGAAGAGTGAAGTACTTTATAATTTCAAGGATCAGCCTGTGGACACCCCATTCGGAACCCTGTAAAAACATTCAATGCAAAACATATATATATATATATATATATCATCGTTGAGGTAGGCATTCCCATACTCAGATCAAAAACTAATTAAACTTGTTCTGATACAGAAATGATTTTAATATTACATCAATAGTGTAGACACAACATGGACGCTACCATATATAATGAATATTCTACTGCATAATGAATAATAAAACTCCTTGCAGCCTGGATGGTGGAAACTAGATCCAGGGTCTTGATTTCTGCTTCTCGAACTAGTACGATTCTATCCATGCGATTAAATGTGTTGAAGTCGAACATGGTAGAAATGACTTGATTATCAGTCAATGATGTGAACTGTTAACAAGTGTGAGATAAACCACCAATAATGACAATGGCTCTCAAAGTACTCAGTACAATCCATGAGATGTGAATAAGTGATCTGAAGTCGAACATTTCACGGAATCGTTCGATCGAAGGTCAATGATGCAACCTGTCGTCGAAGGAGAGAAACCTTCCATTAAGGCATGAAGATTTCAAGGTACTGACGGATTCTAGATCAACTTCTCAGATGATGAGCTGTCATCGATAGAAAGTGATCCGTCGTAAGTAAGCTCACGACACGAAATAATAGATAAATTTTTTAAGAATTTTTTTGCAAGGACTGACTTAGGGATGGTCAACGTGAATGGAGACAAATGTTTGCAGATGAATGGTTTGTTTGAATGTCCTCTTGAACATATAATGACACCGTATATGTTTTGGTGAAAGTTTCCCTAAGCTAATACCCAAAAACCGGTTGAAGACCTTCAATGTGGTTTGATTAACTGATAGGAAAAGGATTTCCCAACCCAGGTAGAAGTGTAACAAAAAGTGTCATGTTCAAGAGTGGTATAATGCTTTTATAAATCAAAGTGTAACAAATGAATCCGTTTTCTCTCTTTTCCCCCACCATTTCTGGCAAGTAACTCTTTATTTTTGACAAGCTTGAGGAGGATAACATTTGCTTGTTTATAAGCTCATCCTTCGGATGAGTCCAACTTAGTTTAAAATCGAACCCTAAGAAGGAGTGGTCCATTCCTGTTTGTAATCGACAGGTCCTTTACTGTTAAATTTTAATGAGTCCAGTATAGGAGAAACTCAGTGTTTTTCATTTTTAAGGAGTCAGAAGAAAAAACTTAAGAAAACTCCATGGGTGTACTTTTTCGTAAATTTAGTTTCTCAGGCCCGAAAAAGGATAAAATAATGCAAGAGAGAAATATATTGACCATGATTAGTCAACGTATACCTTTTTCATAAATAGTCCATTTCAGTCCGGAAAAGGGGTAACTTATACTGAAGGGACGACCGTTCATTTCCTTTAATGAGTTCGAATAGTCAAGTACTCGGCAACCTTTTCATTTTTAGAGAGTCTGAAAAGGGCTTAAAAGAGGACTCCATGGTTTCGCTTTTTCATAAATTTTAAAGAGCTCGAAAAAGTGATAAAAGTATACTCTGTAGTTTCGATTTTTCATAAGTTTTAATGAGTTCGAAAAAGTGATAAAAATGTACTCATATGGCCGACTTTCAATTTAATTAACAAGCAGGAAAGACGAAAAGAACTCGGCATTTTCATGTGTTTTACGAGAATGAAATATAGCAAAATAATCTTGGGATCTTCAAGAGTTTAATGAGTCTTGAAAATAATAACCGAAATCGACTCGAGATAGATTTCATTTTTACAAAATCTTGAAACAAAGAAAAACTGTGCTTTAGATAGGTTTGTTTCATTTTTACACAAGCTTGAAACGAAGGAAAAATCATGCTTGAGATAAGTTTGAATGCCGCCCAAGCGTAACTGCTAGAGCACATGCCCCCCCCAGCTTCATTTCATTCAACTAAATAGACTACTGGTAATTAATAGATGGATGGAATGAAGGTTCATCTATGAGATCATATGAAAGACCCGACCTAAAACTGTAAGAAAATTATGCAAAAACTGAAATAACTAACCTAAATATACGACTTAACATTTACGAGATCTAGTCAAAGACTCAATTCAATTAGGGGAGGATTTGTTTCATTTTTTAACGAGATTGACACATGAAAATAACTATTCTCATGGCAACGTGTTTCATTTTTTAACGAGGTTGACACAGTAACAGGAACTATCCTCGGCTACATGTTTCATTTTTTAACGAGGTTGACACAGTAAAAGAACTGTCCTCAAATCTACTCTCTACAATCTACCTATATAACCTACTGATTCATTTTTTAATGAGGTTGACATAGGAAGCGAACTGTCCTCATGGCCCACTGATTCATTTTTTAACGAGGTTGACACAGTAAAAGGAAATTTCCTCTTGATCCATTGATTCATTTTTAACGAGGTTGACACAATAAAAGGAACTTTCCTCATACCTGATTCATTTTTTTACGAGGTTGACTCAATAACAGGAACCATCCTCAGAAACTACTTATTTCTAATCTATCAATGTACTCTCTACAATCTACCTACTGATTCATTTTTTAATGAGGTTGACACAGGAAAAGAACTGTCCTCATACCTGATTCATTTTTTAACGAGGTTGAATCAGTAACAGGAACTATCCTCTAACCAACCGATTCATTTTTTAATGAGGTTGACACAGTAAAATGAACTATCCTCGTAAGAATCTATTTCATTTTTTAACGAGGATGACACAGGAAAAGAACTTTCCTCTTGGAAGCTTGTTTCATTTTTTTTAACGAGCTTTACATAAGAAAAGGAACTATACTCTCAGTGACCTTGTCATGGCTTCCAACTGGAAGAAAAACATGTCAAGGGAGACTCTTCGATGATGGCTTCGAAAAGGTCTTCATCAGATGGAAGAACAATTCTCTGGAAGGAACACATGTCAAGGGACTCAAAAGGGATAGGAACATTGCGTTCAAATAATCCCATAGAGTTTTCCATGTCAATTACCAGATCTAAGTCAAAGGAAGTCGAGCAAATAGTGAGAGGCTCGCTTGCATCTGTAACTCAAAACATGGGACTGGTTTCCACATAATTAACCCGTGGCGGGGCAGATACCACTTTCTTATTAGGAACATTTAGGGGTGTTGGATTATTGGTAGTTGAATCAAGACTAGGGAATGAAAGTTGGTCAACAGTCACAATGTTTCCATTGTGAGGGAAAGAAATCACATGAAAGAGTGTCGATACGACAACTTTCATTGCATAGACATAGTCTCGCCTAAGGAGTAAATTGAAATCCAAGGGGCCTCGAACTACCATAAGATCAATGCAGATAGTTTTACCTTCCAAAGTAACAAAAAACTTAGGAAGGATCCCTAAAGTTTCACTAATGGTTCTGTTAAAAGCTTTCAAATTCTGTGTAACAGGCACAAGCTGAGGGGAACCCAAAGCTTTGCAAGCAGTTGAGGATAAAATACTAACAGAAGCACCTTCATCTACATGTGTGCGGTATATATTCTCACGACAAGCCTTCACAATGATTTGGAAAGGGATGGAAGAAGGAAGACGAGGTTCTTTCAGTCTATTCCAATCAAAGGAAAAGACCTTTGTACTTGGAGGGGGTTCTATAGGAACAGGTGAAATGCCCCCTAGTGTAGAAGAATCTAATGTAACAAGAAGAACTGGAGCGGTATGAAGTTCACTCTCTTCAGAGAGTGGGATCAACCGAATGTGAAATCGAATCAACCACTTGATCAACTAATGGATCATCAACCTGAGTGATATGAGTTTCACTCTTCAATGGAAGAGTGGGATCGACTGTACTTGGAATTAGATAAATCCCTCCATCAGTTGACGGTAGGTTGGGAGAAAGTTGATGGTAACTAGTTGGAAGTTCCTGCTGTAGAATAGTAAGGTATTCCAACAATGTTGAGGCTTCATCCATGTGAGGGAAAATGTGAGTTTGATGACTGCCTTTGCATAACTTACAAGGAAACCTAAATTTACCCTTTTTCCCAAGAACTTGTCTATCACTGGTTGGTGGATCAATGGTAAGTTGACGAGATTTTTCTGACCATACTTCCAAGACCTTTGGAATACCAGGACAATTGATAAGGAAGTGGTCACCCTTACAAAGCCTGCAAGGGTATTTGGGTTTACGATGCATGTTGGAGGTTTCCTCAACACTACTAACATTTACAACCATGGTTGGTTGGTTGAATTCTTTCTTATCTTGCTTCTTCTTCTTCTTCCATTTCTTCTTCTTCTTAGTCACCTGGTTACTAGTGTCAAGGATTTTACCAAGTGAAGAGGAAGAAAGGGAGGAAGACATATTTGGCGAAGAAGGTAAAGGGTCAACAGAAGGTTGGTGATGTTGAGATGGTGAACTCTGTTGAGGTGAAGCATTTGGTTGAGGTGGAACAATTGGAGTATTCGGGGCCAACTAGGTTGAAAATAACCACATCGGTAAACCTATTGTAAATCCAGGTAATGACAATGTAGCCATATAAGGAGGACCAACATTTCCAAAGCAAGGAAAAGTACTAAGATTCTCGTTAAGAGGGGTTTCTTGGTTTGTAAATTCTGGAATAGTTTCCATTATATTCAACTTCAGTGAATTTTATTAACAATTTAAAACTAAAATTAACAATTCACAATTCACACCTAACAATTAAAATTCACAAATCACACCTATGGTCTCTAAAAGTAAAAAAAAACAAATGACCACGCGCTATCAAATCTAGAAGTCAAACCACACACAAACAATAACTTCCCACACTAAAAACACTAGTTGGTGATGAAATCCAACATCGTAGTATTTTAATATAGAAAGGGTGGTTGGAACAGTTACCCCGATAACCTGCTTAATGAAACAGACCAGCGCAATTTTCTCCACTTAAACCATCTCGAGTGAAGATAAACCTCCGGAGAGTCCAAGTGAGTCTAGCCGACGTCTATTCCAGGTATAGTGGGATCTTTCCTCCACTGTCACCATGGGAAAGAATCCTATAGATTATGGCCACTAAGGTCACCAACAGAAACAAATATACATGGGGGAACAGTCTACAATCCGATACACACGCAAGGGTAGAGTAACAAAGCTCAATCCCCTTGAAGGCTCCTTGACATAATCCAAGGTATACCGACAAGTGACCCCAGGCTCCTCGACAATGGTCAATCCAAGGTTTACCATTGTTAATACGTGTATATCTGCTATCATTCCCAATGAGGAAGTATTGATTACCTCACTGGTTCGGATATGATCTCGTGCTTGACTCCTTTAGGAGGAGCTTCCCAGAGCATACATGCAACAATTGGAATTTTTCCTACCGCAAGATCGACTACTTGTTTGTTTTACTGTCTTGGAGAGTTAACTAAAACCTATTACAAGACACTAGCCTGAGCTATGTTGGTGGAAAGAGCCCTAAAAATGTAAAAAATACTAGATTAATTTTATTAAGCGCTGTGTTATTTGGGCTGTTATTACTCAAAGGGTTAATGGATATGAAACCAATGGTGTTATGACCCATCCCAAAACTGAATGTAATCAAATATGATAATGTAATATTTTCAATTCGATTAATCCTAACTAAAGTAGGGGAGAGTTTTCATTCACTTCCAACAATGAAAAAATTGATCAATAAGAGAAAATATAAAAAATTCTCTAATGCACTAATTTCATCAAGAAAAACTAATGCTAATTAATTCAAAAACAATTTTTTTATTTTTGTGTTTTTAAAACAAGCATAAAAACATGTAAATTCAAATTTAAGAAACTGATCTAAATCTACGATTGATTTTTCAGAATGTAAACTATGCAGTTGTAATCTATGCACAATTCACATGAAAACTATGCAAATGTAATCTATGCACATTTTCATTCATATTCTGAAAATGAGAATTCTAATTACGCAAATGTGATCTATGCAAGAGAATTCTCAAACACAAGATGATTCTAATGTAATCTAAGAACCAATCAAGTGTAAATAAAGAAAATTGGGTGAGAGTTCCAAAGATCAAAAAATAAAAACACTCAAAGGCGATTAACACTCAGACATAATTTAGCCCCCCCCACCCGGGCGAATGAGGGGGAATTTTTTTTGCAAAAACAAAAGCAAAAAGATGCAAAATTGTGAAGAGACTGAGACAAACCTCGAATTAATGACCAAAGGAAATCAAATTAATAATTTCTCCAAAAAATAAACTCAAACACCCAATTAAATTAACGAAGACTGATGAGATGGTAAAATTGCTAAAAAGAAATTCACACAAGGATTTCTGACAGAAAATACAAGTCTGGGTATACACTGAGAATCTAACAAACTAATCCAGAAAAGAGAATTTTAAGATTTTCTAAAAATTTTCACAAGGTCTGCAGGTTTCAGTGTAAACAGGTGTAGTCTCGCACTGTTTATACAAGAAAAGAGAGGAGATGCCCACACAGTTTCTAAAAGAAAATTGCGGATACCAGAAAACTAAGAGAAAAATAAAAAACTCTAAAACATTTCTTAGGGATTCTACAGGGATAAACTACCCAAGCCAGTATAAACCAACCAAAATCCGAAAAAATAAATTCACAAGTCAAAAATAATAGAAATCAAAGTTCAAGATCCATTCCCCAGCGGAGCCGCCAATTTGTTGGACAGATAAGTCATTCTTGCGGACAAGACAAACCTCTCAAGTGTCCTACGGACAGCTAGCAACAAACGGAAAATTAAATATATATTTCTCTAGATATATTGCGATTCATAATTAAATGCTATAAAGGCTGAACGATCAAACCTTTGATCCAACGCTTGTTTGTAGTAGTATTCCTTTAGTCGCCCGAAAGAGTTGCCTTCGAAGATCTACAATCACAAACAAGCAAACATCAAATATCACCTGCATAGCATATATTCATAAATCATATCTATTATGGTGATCAAGGAATCCATAAAATAAACTAATCAATTGACAGCTTATTGAGAAAAACAGACTTATTTGTATTAACTTTGAATAGTAAGAAAAACCTTACAACCGTGTCCGCCTTGATGTTGTACAGGTCTTCCTGGGGTCCGAAGCAGGAATATCCTTTACTTTGATAAGCCTTGCACTATTCCAACCGAGATACATACAGGTATGTAATCTTTCCACATAAAATCTCAGCTAAAAGGGTCTAAGTTCCAACAACACTTCACCTCAAATAATACTAAAGCTTGAACTCCCTTTGAGGCTACCCTATGCCTCTTTTTATAGTGAAAGAGAGGAGGTTACAGCTCCAAACAAGAAGGGATAGAATCCTCCTTCAAAGGGATGAGCTCCTTACATCAAGGGGTTAGCTCCTTAATGGATGGGATGCATGAACCTGAAAAGAGCGGACTTTCCACCGCAGGAATGTTTCTAGAAGCTTCCAAAAATGACTCAAACTGAGCTTCTAGATTTTACTTGTGCCTTTTTAAACCTTTTACAGGGCTTCGCATTTTTAATGAAGAAAAAGTGCAGTACGTACCATAGTTTTCCTTTACAAAAGGTGTGGTACCGCAGGTAAAGCTAAGAGAAAGTGCAGTACAAGTGTTTTAAAAACTTTTATGAGCTTTTCTCTTATTTTCAAGGCTTGATATTAGGAACTGATGTGTTTAGATTTGCAAGGGAGAAATGTATGAGTGATAATGAGCTCATATGGACAAAAAAACATCAAGGTGACAATTTTCAGTGTAACACATGTTCTTGGCCTTTAAGGCCTTTGTTGAGAAACAATCTGGACATCAAATTCTTAAGTTAAGGTCAGGAAATGGTGGAGAATATGTTAAAAACAAATTTATCAACTTATGCACTGAGCATGGAATTCAATTGCAACATACTGTTCCATATACTCCACAAAAAAATGGTGTAGCCGAAAGGAAGAATCACACCTTAAAATAAATGGCTAATTGTATGCTTCAATCTAAAGGACTTGGTCTCAATTTTTGGGCAGAAGCCATTAACTGTGCAAATTACATAGTAAATCGCACTCCTACTAAGGTTTTGAAGAATATAACACCAGAAGAAGCTTGGATCTCAATCAAACCCGATGTAAGTCACTTTCGTGTTTTTGGAAGTGATGCTTGGGCCCATATTCCAGATGCGAAACATAAAGCCTTGGAACCTAAGAGTGAAAAATGTATTTTTGTTGGATATTCTAAAGATGTCAAAGGATATATACTTCTTCAACCAAAATCCAAAAATATAATCTTTAGAAGAGATGTAAAGTTTGATGAAAATATATCGGCCTGCGAGCCTAGTTTGGCGGGTGTGCCACCTTTGGCCTGCGAGCTTGATTCAACATATGTGCCACCTCTCTCTCTCTCTTTTCTATTTTTAATAGCATTCCTTCTAGTTCAAATGATGACAGCGACGATGGAAATCCTTCTCCACCTTGTGAAATTGTTCCTTATACTCCACTGCTTCCAAGATGGGTTCGCTCTACTCGGGATGCAGCAAGTTTTCTTGCAAGTGATCCTGCCGATCGACGACATACACGTTCTCAGTTTGAAAGAGATTCTTCCTTATTGGCTCAAGTTCCATAAAAACTTGATCCAGAAACCCTTGAAGAAGCCTCCGGTCATCAAAATTTGGATGAAGCTATGAATGAAGAGTATCATTCCTTATTGGCAAATTATACTTGGGATCTTTTTCCTCTTCCAAAAGGAATAAAACTTGTCAGATGCAGATGGGTTTACAAAACCAAGTTTGGACCAGATGGAAAAGTGGATAGACATAACGCTCGTCTTGTTGCTAAATTTTTTTCACAAGTTGAAGGCATTGAATATAATGAAACCTTCTCCCTTGTTGCCAAAATTAATTCTATCCACCTTGTTCTTTCCCTTGCTGCCTCCTTTAAATGGGAAGTCCATCAGATGGATGTTAAATTTACCTTCTTACATGGAGATTTGCATGAAGAAATCTACATGGAACAACCCCCTGGCTTTATCCAAAAAGACTCCAGCCTTGTTTGTTGCCTTAGGAAGTCTCTCTATGGTATCAAACAAGCTCCTCGGGCTTGGTATGCCAAAATGGAAGCATGCATGATAATGGTTTTTCTAGCTATATTTAAGACAAATTGTTTCACCAAGAAAGTGGGTAATCTCCTTCACCATCCTTGTTCTTGTTGATGATCTTATCCTTACCTGCAGTGACCCAACCAGATAAACCACGTGAAGAGAGCCTCAAAAAGAAAGGAAAGGGGATTCTCACCATCCTTGTTCTTTATGTCGATGATCTTATCCTTACTGGTAGTGATCCAAACCATATAAACCATGTGAAGTCTAGCCTCAAAAAGAATTTTGAAATGACAGACTTAGGACACTTGCATTATTTCCTTGGTCTTCAAGTCTTGCAATCAAAGGAAGGCATTACTCTCTCTCAGTCCAAGTATGCCTGTGATCTTCTACACCACTTTCACATGGAAGACTGCCAGCCCTTCTCTTAGTCTGACAGTTTTCACATCAGATTACCTTTAAGCAGATGCTACCTTATATCAGCCACTTTGTAACTCAGGCCTAACCCATACCCATTCCACCTTTGCTTTGCTATTGGTCTTGTCGTCTTGCCATATAAAACTAACCCAGAAAGTCAATGGAAAGCAAATAAAGACATTTCTATATATTCGAGGTACAATTTAGTTCAGGATTCATTACAGTGTAGGAGCATCTCCATTGTTGATTGGTTTCATTGATTCTGATTGGGCTGGTGACCCTGATGATTGAAATTCTACTGCAAGATACGTATTCACTCTTGGTTCAGGACTTATTACTTGGTCTTGTAAGAAAAAAAGTGCCATATCTCTTTCTTCAGCAGAAGCAGAGTATCGTGGTGCAGTTGAAGCCAGCAAGGAAGCCATGTGGCTTTGTCAGATCGTGTCTGAATTTGGTCGTCATCAGTAGCATCCAAATACACTTTCATGTGATAATCAGAGTGTCATTTAGCTATGTAAAGAGCCAATTTAGCATTAGCGTATGAAACACATTGAACTCCACATACACTTCATCGAAAAGCTCATTCATGATCGTGTTCTTTAAGTGCAGTCGTGTCCGACCAATGATCAAGTATCCGATATCTTTACGAAGGCTCTCACAGAAGCGAAGTTTACCAAAATTCGATCCATGCTTGGAGTTTAGGAAAGTTTTCTTTAAGGGGGGACAGGCTCTAATGCCTCCTTCCTTCTCCTATTATGTCACTTTTGTAAATCCTTCAATCCTATCCCAATTTTTTTTTAAGGGGGGATGTTAGGATATTTCGACACATAGGAAATAGGCTCCTTTTGTGTCACCTTTGTAAATCCTTCAATCCTATCCCAAGTTGTTCTTAAGGGGGGATGTTAGGATATATCGACACATAGGAAATAGTTAAGAATAACTTAGTCTAGTGTAGATTTAGGTAAAGTGTGTTTCTTTACCATGTTTGTTTGTAACTTATAATCTGACGGTCACGATTTGTAGTGATCCGATGGTTATCTCTCTTCTCGGTATTAACGACACTTGATCCGTGGCTTAACACCCGATTGGTCCATGAACTCTATTTAAAGAGCATGGAGGGTCATTTGTAGGTTAAAAATTTATGAGAGAAACATATATAACCTTTATTTTTATATTAATAAATTTCCTGAAGTGGCCATGTTGGCTCAGGCCGTGGACTATTTTCCTATTCGAGGGTTTTAACCACATGATTATACTGGTGTACTGATTTGTGATCTGGTTGTGAGAAGTGACCTTTAGTTCTTGATCTACGGAACTTACCATGTAAATTCCTACAGTTCCTTGGCTTCTTCTTTGCAGCATTTGGAGGATTATTGTTGTTCTCCTAGTCATAATATTGTTGCTGCTGAGCCTAGGATGGTTGCACAAGGTTTACCGATGCATTGTTCTACGTTGGTGGTGGATTTTGTGCGAGAAAAGGTGGGTATAGTTTCCACTGTCCCTGATTGGTGTAATATTGTTGGGGATTCTCTCTTGTATCAACATTAATAGTTGAGTATTGGTTCCCCTACGAGGGAGGGTATGAGCCTCCTTGCTTTTGATGGTATGGCATCACCCTATTTGTCATATTCTGCAAAGGTACAGACTGAATTTGATGGTATCTAGGTTGAGATACATTCTGAGTAGAATCGTAAGAGTATCCTGGGTGCTGGTAACTGATGCTTAGGTGAATTTAGGCTAAGGACCTGATCAAACCATTTGTAGTATTCAAGAGGCCCAAAAATTCCCTAAACGTTTGTAGGCATGGGGCATTTGGCAGGACATTGTAAATATACCTGATTGGGTGTATATGAGTTCAAGTTGATGGGCCCTGATAATGGCGTCATCCTTGGAGGTGGGTTTCTGAGTCACCGTTTCTTTTGAAATCTCAGCAGTGAGAGTTTTAAAAAACAAGTCCAAAAACACTCTATCGTCGAGTTTGGCTTTACACAAAGTATGATGTCGCCGACATTCATGGAGATGGTCAGATATATGGATGACTGGTGTTTGTCTAAAATGTGTCAGTAGTTTCATTCCCAAATCATGATGGATTGGGAGCTGAAAATAGGCGAGGAATATGGTAGCTAGGGCATTAAAGGTTCAATAAGAAGCAGAAGGCTGATCACCATACCATTTTACTGCAGGCCCTGTTAGGGTGCGTTGAAAAAGTCTCAGTCCAATGGTATCATCAATGATCCTATTAGATGAACACCACAGGTGGAAAATCATGATATGATTTCCTGGGTATTTTTCTTGCTTCCCTTTGAATTTTGGTATATCCTAAGGGAGCTTTTTGGGCATGGGAGACCAGTTAGGGCCATTAGTTAACTTCGTTAGATCTGGAAGATTAAGTAACACTAAGAAGAGTAACTGCGTATTTACTTCCATTGTATATTGTGGAAAAACAAGTATCTGAGTGTAATGGGTTAGGGGAGGTGCCTGGGGAATATTACCCTGTGGCATGCCCTGATGAATTTTTTTCTGATTCCCCGAAGGGGTAGCACTCCTATTCCCTTTAGGAGTTGTAGGAGGGGTTGAGTGAGGTGACCCTGCTGTTATTTCCACTCGTGTGGTGTTGGGTGACCCTTGGGCATTTCCAATCACAGATGCCCCGATAAAGGATAAACCAATAATGGTTGCAACATGTTTTCTTTGACGCCTAAATGGTAGGAGACATGGCACTCCTCCCTCTAATGGAGGGAGGTCCAAGAAACGTCTAGATCGACGGGGTCCCGTTAGGTCTGTTAGGTGTTGAATAGCTTAATATTGCTGATATTTTTGGTTTTTTGGAGGATGGAAGATTCCTATCAAAGAAAATACAGTCACATGCATTAAAACAAAGGGAAAAAATAAGAGGTAATTTTTCCTTTAATTTAAAGCTACGTGATCAATCAAGCAAAAATGAGGTTTTGTTTGTTTTGCGTATGATACTCAAAATAATATATAGACCTACTTGTCCTTACATTCTCAATGTAACTGGGCCTTGCGAGGATATCTCCTGATGGTTACTGGGGCTAATGTCCTGAAATAACTGGCGACATATTCCAGTAGACGAATAAAATATTAAGGTAACGGTATGAGGATCAAGTGCTACTTGGACCGTCACCTATAGGGAAGGATGCCCTAGTTTTTTCCACTAAAGTACCATCGTCCCACCTAAGCATTCGAGTCTTGAGCTTCTTGGTAATCAACTACCAGTACCGAGCACTAGATGGGTCAAGTAGCCCCAAAAAGTACCGCATGCATCGGGCCTAAGCTTAACCCCCTATGAAACAGGTCTTTGGTAATGCTCGGGTATTCATTTCATGGGTGTATAGATGGTTTTGAAGCTACCTAAAAATTCAACATCAATGTTTCAAAATGTATTATGACCATGACGACATATTGGGTGCCTACCCCCGATGGTCCTAACCTAAACAATAATTTCTTTTTAGGCCCTTGTGGGGAGAATTTAGTGAGTTAGGTTAATGATTATTTTTATAGAGTCTCAATTTTTCTTAGGGTGTGCTTTGGTGAAGTAACTCTAAGAAGAGGATAAATGTCCCAACACACTGGGTGCCTTTTGGTCCAATGCTTATTCATGCTTCATGTGTGCTTTGGAGTGAACAATAACACGAGTTATGAGATGTGGATATGCGTCGATCCTTTACAATACTTTTCTAATTACCCTATGTGTGATTTTTCCTTGCAAAAATTTAAAATGATGTTTGGATTATGGGCCGCTTACACCTTGCCTATTTAAAATATGTTTACACTATAGGGAGATGGAAAATTGTCTAAGGAAAGCGTTCATATGCATACCCAGGCTCACCATGAGGTGCAAGGGTAGCATATATTACTTGCTTTCTTTTTTAACAGTTTGGTCCTAGTCCCAATTCCTAATGCAAAAATTTGACAAACTTGAACTAGCAAAAGATATTTGGATATATGGGCCACTTAGTCTTTACTAATTAAGCTACGTGTTTTGTATCTTTTATCAACAAATGATTTTTTCGGCGAACATACATGGATTTAAGGCCACTTACTTGTCCCCAATTTAAACTATGTGTAATTTGTGAAATAAAATACTAAAATTAAAACTACCTAGTTGCTAAGCTAATTTGACATTACACATAGCACTTGGGTGTCATAATAGTAGTGAAATACAGAGAAAAAGTGATGGAAATTCATTAGGGGTTTCCAGTAACCTTAAAAATGGGAAAAAGTGACAAATTTTTGCTTGTTGGTTTGCCACACGGGTTATCTTCCCACAGGCGCAGAGTGCACGTATGTCGGAGAAAAAAGCGCGCTGTCGAGCAGAATGAAGAAAAATTCTTCCTCTGTTGTGCTAAAATTTTCACTGAGTGTGATTGGAGATGCTGAGAGGATGTAATGGTGGTTTGAAACAAACTAAGTAGGAATAAGGACCTGCATCAACAACCATTAACTCAAAAAGAAAGAATCCAGTGGAGTCACCATTTTCGTGGTAGTGTATTTGGCACAAGGGTGTAATAAATATGCTTCTTTAGCTAGCTGGCTGTTACTTGCACAAGGTCACAGAGAAAAATGATTGCCTATTGTTAGTGGAATAGATTCGAAAAAATATAACTAATTTCGAGGGAAAACTAAGCATTCAACACTAAGAACAAATCAAAACATAAGATGCAAAATACAAAAGCTCGATGGAGAAAACACCCTAATAACACAAGTGGAGAGTTCTCCCTTCATTAGGTGCTGGTGGTAAAAAAGATAGAATTCTAAACACTTGAAGAGGGTCCTTTGAGCTATGGAGATAAAATACCCAAAACAAGGAGGTCTCCTTCCCTCAAGTTCCTGCAAGCATCTCTTCCTAAATGGTGACATTTCACCATCTTCAGGATCGCGCGACTATTGAAGTAATAACCGTGCTGTGTGCAAAATTCCTTTGTTGCTTGTGTGATATCCGTAAATTTCTGCCTGAACCTTAGGAAGAATCAAGTTTTTGGATTTTCCTAATTTATTCCTTCTCTGAAAATATTTATCTATACCTTCTGCTTGAGATTTTTAATGTCTTTTTCCTGTATGATTTTCCATTGTTAACACAGTGTATAAGGAAAAAGTGGAAACTCATCAATAGTGGAGAATAACATAAGACAAGGGAGTGGTTGATATTTCTAAGATAGAGGATGAAATGAACAAAATGAGGGAAGAGATGGCCTTATTAAGGACAGATGAGGCAAACAAGAGGCAACAACTTGAGAAGGAGAACAAATATTTAAGAAGTAAATTACAACAAGGATATGGGCTGCTAAAGGAAAAATACACTCATATCTCATCGTTAGAAACATCTTTATGGATTATAACACACCTCTTCCTAGAGGCAATTAGTTGCAAACAAAATTCAAAGGATTACTCACTATTTTTGAAGGAACAATGTTATATATTTCAGATTAACCATATTGCACAAAGAGGGACCATCCATCTTCAAGAGACTAAATAATTCATTGATTTTTTCTACATCCATGACCTTGTGCTTAATAACTTGACCATATGGGATCCAAATCCATACTTATGGGATGCACAACTGATAGCCCTGGCATATTGGTTGATGCCCAAAGAAATTAGGGTAGAGGAAGTGAATAATAAATTGGATGGGGAACTCAGAGATCCATTGTCGATTAGGCTTGAGCACCCAAACCCCTTTTTACTCACCTCCACTCATGCCATCCTTGTATAATACTCCTAGATAATGGACATTTGGAAGAAAATAAAAGTGGAAGCCATCCTCCATTTTGAAGAAACTTTCAAATTTTTAGGGGAGGAGAGCTCACAAGCTTTCCAAAGAATATGGAAAGCACTGCCACATAGGATGAAAATAAAAGAATACAACTCTCCTAGCCAATTACATGCAACACTTACCAAGACTCCCTTATACAAAATAATTATCCAGAGGTTTGGAGTCCACTATATTGAGCTTAGGTTCAATCCACCCTTTCAGTTGGAACTCCAAGAGCATCAAATTCAGAAAGAGGAATCCAAGAAATGGTAGTTCAAAGAGGAGAATGCAAGATTCTACCCAACAGATACAACCACCTCTAGGTTATCTTGGGATGTCAAGCAGGTTATTAGAGAGATGATTGAGAAAGAGCAGAGGAGAGAAGAAGATGTGTTTCTAAAAGGGTGAGCAATAGTTCCAGTAGGGGGGTATGATGGGCCTCCCAAATAAGTAAAATATAAAGCCCATCTATCCACTCCTAGGCACCTAAAAACTATATTAAACCCATATGCTGTGTTTAATGAAACACTTTCCTAACTTAATGAGTTCTTAGGAGAGTAAATTAGGTTTTTCGTATTTTATGTGCCTTAACATGATTATTATGCAATATTTGAAGGGATATTACACATATTTCAAGAAGATATTGTTAGAGATATTTGTGGGACTTGTTTCCTGCTATAGGAGAGTATCTAATAAAATAGATGAGGGCATTTAATGCCCTTTCCTATTGTTTCAAGGTCACCTAGGAGCAAGATCCCATTTCTTAGGGTTTTTTAGTGGGAAATGCAATCCTCCCTTCAAGGAGGATACTCCACACTCATTGTATAAATAAGAGGTTTGAGTAGCCCAATAGGAATGTAGAGGAGTGTGAAGAATAGGAGAAAAGTATATATTAGTGTTTTGAAGCAACTTTTCTAACTCTATAATGTACAATAATTTTTTTAGTTAATGGAAGTGGTGTCCTATTTTAGCATGTAGTTTGTCTTTACTCTAAGGGGTTATGATATTCCTTAGATTAGGGACCATCCCAGGTGCTCTACATCCCTCTTGTATGATTTTCTATGCATTTATTTAATTTTGCAAGCATTCCTGAAAGTTATTTATTGAAGCACTCATGCATGCTTGATTAGAAGGCAATCATTTCTTGCAGGTTATTTGAGAATATGGTTATAATAGTTGCAGTATTTGATTGCATTTCCACTTTAAATTTGCTTCATTTCCTTTACTTTCACATGTTTGTGGTTCATTGTTTTCCTGCACTATATAATTAGTTTTGCAATTATAAGAAACACACAGATTTGAGTTTTTCTACGTTAAACATGTCACAAGTTATCTTAAAGCTTTAAACATCTTGATTTTATCATCATCTAGCTTCTCCATAGCTTCCTTGTTTCTAAAACTTGCATTTTTCTTGCTTACCTTCTTGTTGGACTGTCCCCTGTAGCTAAATTGGGACTCCTATAGTAGCTTGTAACTAGCCTTTCAATCTCACTCAATCTTGCATTAAATTCATGATTTGGCTTCTTATGTATACTACAATGCTCTTTTAACCTTGACAAAGGAACTTGGAGATATAGATACCTTTTATATGCTTTTGATTGTTTTTATTTAGAAAACTATTTTTTTCCTACAAATGAGGGTTTTTAATTTATAATATTACATTTCAACAATGTTCTTTTCCTTTCCTTGCATGATATCATAGAAGTGTGCAAGTGTTCTTTCATTTCATTACAGATAGTGTAGAAGTGTGCAAGTGTGCCTTCCATTATTTCAAGTAGATTTAGTTTTCATTCCATTATCCTTTCGACAAATTATATCCTACAATTGAAATTTTAGTGTAGCATATATTAATCAACTTGATCTCTATAAATCTAGCTATAATTTATGTATTTCCACCTACGTAAAAATCAACAAGAGAAAGAGATAGTGCATGTTGGACATGTAGTGTTGGATCCTCTAAAGTTTGTATGAACCCTAGGTTTTCAATTCAAGTTGAGACACTTGGGAGTTGCAATATTGTTGTTGCAATACTCAGGGCCATCAGCATGATGAACATAGAACAAAGAATTTCTTCATGGTGGGCGAAAAAGTATGGTTATAGTTGAACAAGGAGAGGCTACAGTGTACTGTTAAGAAACTCAAGGATATATGGTATGGTCCCTTTGAGATACTGCAAAAGGTGGGAGATAACTCCTATACACTTAGTCTACCCCCATACATGTGTATTTACTTAGTGGTGAATGTAGAGAATCTGAACCTCCATGAGACTTCCGTGCTAGATTAGGAAGAGGAATAAGTCATAAATTATATAGAGGATTTCGCACTAGATGTTGAGGTGGAGTTGACAAAAATACAATTTTGAAAAATAGGTATAGAACTACTAGACAAGGGCAATATGACCTTTGGAAGATTAGACCGAAAGGACAACTTTCATGCAAAGGTAATTGGTACACTCAAGAGAAGGTGGAGGAAAAAATTCCTCACCTCATATAGTAGAAGATTTTGGGGACCAAAATCCTCCAAAAATGGGGAGGTTTCATTTGTATTGGATCATTATATTGTTTTTAATCCATATCCATTATTTCATAACGGAAAAAGTAGAGTAATTTTCTCAAAGTACCATTTTCTTCGGTAAGACCCAATTTGGAAATTTGGCATCTGAAATATTTCGAAAGCAGTTTGAGGACTCAAATGATGTTTTTCTTGGGGTAAAAAATTTTTTCTTAAGGCTTAGAACTTTTTTGTGTTATTTTACACAAAAATACCTTTACAATTGAGCAAGAATCACCTCAATTAGAATCAATGTGCAAAAATTATGCCAATCAGAAGTTGACCTTCTTGTTTTGACCATCATAATTTGAGAGGATGTCATGTAAACCCCTATTATTCATGGAAAATGGGGTGGCCACATGATAATTATGAAGAAGAATATAGAAGAGTCAATATTATAACTCTAGTTAAAAGTAAAAGGAGTCAAACCTAACCAATATTATGTTATTAGGTTGTTAACTAGGCCACTAGGAGGAAAATGGATTCAATTATATTTGAGCGCATTTTGTTCCATAGATGATCGAGATGCTAAGAGTGGAAAGGGAGAGAAAAAACAAAGAGGAATTGTGCGTTGTAGTAGATCACGAGCCATAGGAATCACTTCCTTGTACTTGCATCCATTTTCGAGTCAGATAAAGAGAGGAGAGAAAGCTGACCTTCTAGTTGGTTTTTATCTGGAAATGGTTTTTGAGAGTATATCACAAGTTCTTATGGTTGTTAGTGATTTCATTATGTATTTTCTCTATTTTTCACTTTTTACATACTACATGGATGAAATTGTAAGTTAATAAATCCATAATTCTAAGGAAAAATATTCCGCATAGTATAGATATCAAAATTTTAAGTAAAATTTTATTAGATATATTGCGGTGAACTATCCAATGGAAAATCCATGATAGTTTACATATCATAGTGCTACTATTTGAACATAATTCTTGAAGAACTTTCAATAATTGCCCATCAATCCTGATAAACCTTTGAGTTTATTCAAGGTTTTGGGAATCAGCCTTGCATCATTGCTTTAATTTTGCCAAGGTCCTCTTTGACACCCACATGAGAAATGATATGATCTAGATATTCCACTTCTTCAAATGTAAATGTACACTTAGAAGGTTTTGCATATAATTTTTATTCTTCCAATAGTTTTAAGACTCTATAAATATGTTGTATATCCCCTTCCCAATATTTTTTGTAGATTAGTAATTCATCAAAAAATATTAATGCAAATTTTCTAAGGAAGGCTTGAAAATAGAATTCATCAACCATTGAAATGTTTAAGGTGCATAAATAAGTCCAAATGGCATAATAAAAAACTCATAATGACCTTCATGTCTTCTAGAGGCTATTTTGAGAATATCCTCTTGCCCCATTATGATTTGATGATATCCTGAATGGAGCCCAACTTGGTAAATAAAGTTGATCCATGAAAATAGCCTAATAATTCATCAATGATGGGAACATGAAACTTATCTTTGATTGTCATTTTGTTGATTTTTCTGTAATATGGAGAGCTATGCTATGAACCATCCTTTTCTATAACCATCAACAATAATGAATATAAAACACTCTAGCTAGGTTGAATGTTGTCAGCCTCTAACATTTCTTAAACCATACACTTAATATCAGTCTTATATGCATATACTTGCAAGGCCTATTGTTATATGATACACTTCTAGGTTGCAAATGAATATCATGGTCATGATCTTGAGTAGGTGGAAGACCCTTAGGAATCCCCATAAATACCTTGGAATGATTGTTGATAACTTTTCAAGATCCACTAGAGAATAATATATATATGTTTGAGCATCTAATAAACACAATTGTGTTAATTGGGGTTATCTTATGTAGTTGGGAGGAATGAATTGGATGTTGCCTACCCAGGTTCAATTCTGGAAAGTGACATGAAAAAATATGATGTGATATATGGAATATGTATATTCCTCATATAGAATATATAATACTGTATTTGTAAAAAAAATTCCAATAAACAAAATTGTGCAATTACACCATGGTATCACTTTTTGAGTAGTTTTGTCATGCCACTATAGTTTATCACTTCAAAGGGCTTTTCCTTTTGAGGAAAATCTCATGAAAAAAATATTGAAAATTAAGGGCCATTGTTCCCATTGATTGTAACCATTGGACCCATAATAAAACAACAACACCACCCATTTGGATTGAAATCATTGACCTATCCAATAAATACTCCCCCATATTCAACTTAATACTATGTCACATCCTTACAAAATTTATGGTACCTCCATTTGTAATCATTAATTGGAATTTTGGTGTTTGAAATACAAATAAATTGAGAAGTTTTTCCAATTTGTAATTGAAGAAGTTATTGGTACTGCATGAATCAATCAATATATCACCTTTTTCTTTTTGATGTATCCTTCTATCTCTAGGGCTTCTGGAATAACGATGTTGGCTAGTGCATGACAATATATTGTTGGATCAATATCTTCTAATTGTAGACCTTGTGATAGTTCCAATTTTGTATCTTCTACCTCTTCATATTTTATGTATGATAATTTATTCTCACCATAGTTATGCCCCTTATAGTACTATTGTCACAATTGAAACATAGTCCTTTTTCTACGAATTAAACCTATCCAAGAGAAGCTTTTCCATGGAATCCATGGATTTTTGTATTTCTTCTTGGACCGATGTTTTATATTTCTTTCTTTACAGATTGTATTTCTTCCTTGTTTTACTCCATCTTTTATACCATGTTTTTTGCTTATCCTTGCACCTGTGAAAATTGACTTTCCAACTTTGATACCTAGTACTGGACATCTCTATTTATTTATGAGTAATGGATGAACATTTTGGATGATCAAGTGGTGAAGGAATGCTTGAAGAATCCTTAGGATCCATGTTCATAAATAATAACACTCCTCTCTTTCCTCTTTATCACAAATTTTGAATTGCCAAAAATATATATTCAATCAAAATTTATGCCAATTGTAAGTTATATACCTTTCAAATCCATAATTTGTAGATTAGGTGGATGGTTGGTCTTTGTCCTAATATATCTATAAAATTTAAGTCCTTCTAAATCTAAAATTTTGTTTTATTACTATGATACATTTTATTTGCAACTCTGATAAGTCTAACCAATATTTGATGTGCCAAGTGAAAGTTATGGTAAGTTTCCCAAAACTTTTTGATTTTGGCATATTCCGAAGAGTGAACTTGTATATTGTGTCATGTGTATATTTTTTCAAATATGATTTGGAAAATTTTACCTAGGTAGCTCATTATGTCTCTCGAATCCATGAAAAATTCCTAATATTAAATTCTATAATAGAAAGTTATAACAATAATTTAAAGATCACTTATTTGAAACTGATGTCATGGCTACTCATAAACCCTAGCTTCCACAAAGTATATCTCCAAAATTGTAGCAAGAAATAGTACCCCAAGATCGATCCTCAATATCTTAAAAATTTCATAGTTTGAAGTGGGTTAGGAAAAAATTATAGAAAAAATTCCAACATCACTTGTTTGAAATTTATTTTAATACAATTCATAATCCCTTAATTCCTTAGGGTATATATTGAAAAGTATAGTGGACCAACATATGAAATTTTGAACAAGTTTAATTCAATATCTCTTCTTAATTGTCTCCAAAATTCAATATCTAAGGCTTCCCAAAAAAAAATCATAGTGAAAATTCCATGATGACTTTATTGAAGTAGCAAAAACCTAGGCTCATTTATTTTGATACCAAATGCTATTAACCATGTGCCTTAAAAATTATAAGAATTAAAAAAATACAATTCACTTCAAGGGTACAACCTCATTTTCTAATGAATATAATAAAATTAAAGATATAATGAAACCAAATCCAAAAAATAGAAGAAAAGAGATATCAACGCCTTAGAAATAAGCCACTTTGAGGGGGCAACCTCCAATACATTACATTAATGAAAAATTCTTGGATGATACAAATTACAAAACCTCCTTTCTATATATAGGAGTCCATGGGGCCATAATGTAATCCTAGTGGGGCCACAATGTAATCCTAGCCGATCTAACAATAATAATTTAAGGGCACAATAATAACAATATGGGGGTTGGCTGTGGGTACAATAATAACAAGTATATAAGTGTTAGAGTCAGCCTTTTCAGCCTTCCTCCAGTGATCAAACATGCTCTTACAAAGTGATTTTAAGGTGTCAAGGTCAAATTTTGTCATTTCAATGAGTCTTCAAGCAAAATTTGGTCACTAGGCATTAGGTCTAGGGTTTGTTTTCACTCTTTTCAAAGTTGTCCAAATGTCGGTCCATGTCACCATTCAGCTGAGTATGCCATCATTCAGAGGGTTTTCATCATCATGTCAAGTTCCGTTGGGTCATTTTACATCTTGTTCATGCTTTAGTTGTGCCTAGGTAAGGTCCATTTCCCTCTCCTAGGGTTTTGGAGGTAATTTCTCTTGGATGGTCAAATCATTAGAAAAAATTGTATCCTGATGTTCATACACCTTCCCATATCATTAGTGTACCTTATTAAACACTTCCCATCACTGAGATTCCCCAAATTCCTCATTTTTGCACAAACCCTAGTTTCTTGCCACAACTTGGCAATTTTCTAGGCTAGGCCTGTGTTTTTCCCTTTTGGACCCCTTCCTCTCACTCAATCTCTGAGATTCCACTTTCCCCTACTTCCTAACATTCCCCCCTACTTCCAAAAATTTCTCCAAGAATTTAGAAGCCCCTTATCCCCTTCATTTCACTTCATTTCGACAAAATCCCTTGTTTCACACATCGGGATAAGTTTCACTCAAAAGATGTTTCAGAGAAATAAAAGATGAATTTTGGAAAAATGAGAGATTTTTTTGTCCAAAACATTCCAAGGAAGAAAAACCTCTTTCACTTTTTACACATGTATCATGGTTTTAGAGAAATGTCAAAAATACCGTTGCCTCAGGAGAATTGAATGCACCTCTGAAGTGACCTTGGGAAAATCAATATTCCTCCTAGCATGGATGGCTAAATGACTTTCTTGATGAGTCAAAGGATAAATAAACACAAAGATATTTCCAATTAGCTATCATGAGCTCAATTTGGAGTTGAGGAAGACCTTCAAAAGTTGACTGCAATAGCGCTCTGCCTTGAGGCAGCCTCATTCTGCTCATTTTGACTAGTGTTGGGAGATTTCATTTCTGACAGGGTAAATGAAGTCCAAATTCAAAAATTCCACTTGGGTTGGATAGCCAACATCCAGGGCTTTCCAACGAGCTATCATGAACTCAATTTTGATGCTGGGAAGTGCCTCAAAAGCAGGCTGAACGGCGCGCTACCCATATAGCTCAGGGGCGCTACCCATATAGATTTTTGGCTGATTTTTCAACTTCCAGCTCAGAATTTCGACTAGTTGGGACCAGTTTTGCTTGTGGATGAAATTTTTGAGTTATATTGATGTAATATTATGGTTGGCATGTAACTTGGACTCATTTTTACCTATTCTAGATGATTCACTCCTAAAAAAGTAAAAATCAAGTGAAAGAATCAGTTTCCTTCCTTTTAGAGGCAAGTTGTTTGGCTGCCTATATTCTAGCTCCTTGTTTAGAATTAGTTGAAACTGCTCCTAGAAGAAGGAATTCGACCCCTAGAGGCATGGGAAGGGGTTAGGATGGTCTATATGATGTAATTTCTCAATCATTTTCAGGGGTTGGATAGGTTGGACTCTTGGGAAACTTTTGGCACACTATTGTACATATTTTTCATATTTTGGCTAAGGAAAGATCAGAGATTTTGCGGCACCTGTTGGGATTCTTGTGGCTTTCAGTTCTTGATGGTGTTTTCTCTCAGTTTATTGTAATTTATTTCATGTTTAATGTATTCCATCCCTTCTTATGCTTCTGAAACTAGATGAATGAGTAGATGAGTTTGAATCCATTGTTTTCAGTGCTCTGCCTTTGAATTCGTTTAGTTTTACATGTTTTCGCCTGTATGGAGAGGATCCAAGTTCTTCTTTGCCCTCTTCAGCTCCTTGTCATTCCGATCTATCCATATACCCAATCAAAAGCATCAATACTATCGCCTACCTCGCCCCAACTCGAATTCTGCAAAGATCTGGCCTTATCCCTAGACCCAAAAATTGTTTTTCCCATTTCTCCAACAAAAACCCAAAAAATCAAAATCAAACATTCCTATCTCTTTACTAGCCTAAAATCAGTATTCATTGTTCATTATAAGTCATCTCAGCCCCTCTGAAAACCTTTTGCCGAGATAGACCCGGAGAGAGCCCTCTCCTGTCCTCGTAGGGCTAGCTACGAGGCTGAGCATGGTTTGATGTAGCCTTGAGTTTACCTTATTTCAGCCTAAGGTAGATTTGAGCGCTAACATAGTGGCGACCATACTGGGGAGAACTGGTTTTATTGTTAGTGTTATTTGTTCTATAAGCTACAGACAGAGTTTGAAGTCACGCCAGGTAGCCTTCGAACTGCTCTTGCTCTGCGAGTGCATAGTAGATAAATGCTACTTCAGTCGATCTCCGGTCTAGCTTGTAATCGTAACACTTAACTTATAAATTGCCCCAGTACATGTATCGAGTTCAGATCTGATGGTTGATGGTGGACAACGATGAGACATAAGAAGGCTGAAATCTTTCACCTGGTGACTCCAATTCGAAGTAGAGACTCCACTGGAGGACTGACTCTTTCTCTGCGAAAATGGAAGGATCTTACACAAAGTTCAGGCATCTAAAGTGGAATGGTATTCAGGATCTAATCTGCTTTCTTGTAAATTACTTCTTTGCCGGTCTTGAAGCTGTCCTGAAAGTTTTTCAAAATTTGTTGTATGATAAAGGTGATCAAAATCTTCACTCGACCCATTCAAAAAGTGTAAATGCTGAGTTTCCCTTTGATCCTGGTCTCCTTACTTTTCCCACATATTATGATGACTCTCTTCAGAGTGATGAGCCAGAAAATCAAGCTGATCCCACAGCTCTTGTACATGCCCCTACACCTTGTAAAATTCCAGATCGGTACAAACCTCTTGTTTTACCTTCTGTTCTTCATGCTTTCCCTACAAATTATGACCTATATCTACCAAGATTTGACGGTGAATGTAACAATGTCAACGCTGAGAAACATGTGCAAAATGTTGAGACTTTTCTAGATCTTTTTGAAGTTGATGAAGAAGATGTTAGTATCAGACTTTTTGCTCTTTCTTTGCAAGGCCAAGTGAAGAGTTGGTTTAAAGCCCTGCCTGATGCGAGCATCTCAGATTTCCAGTAGTTCGTCACAGTTTTCCTCGACAGGTGGACGATCGGACAAAACTTTTTGTTGATTATAGAGGAGTATAACCAGCTGAAAAGATTGCCAGGGGAGACAGTACAACAGTTTTCTGCCAGATTTAACCAAGTATATTTTTCGATGCCAGCTGATATAAGACCTTCTCCTAGATCTGCTCTCTTGCACTACCCGGATGCCTTTGATCCGGAAATGGAGTTTCAACTGAGAGAAAAGAATATTGCAACACTTCACGAGATGCAGAACACGGCAGTGAATGTAGAGGCTCATTTGCTGATCCGGAGGGCAAGGTTGAAGGAAGAAGAAAAGAAGAATGTTTCAGAGCAGCTGACAATTTCAGAGGAAAAGCTTGATCTTTTCGTAAACGCAGTAGAAGAGATGGTGCGGAAAATAACTGCAAAAAATGAAAATGACATTCAAGAACAAGTTGCTGACCCAAAACATTTTGTTTCTGATCCCAGTTGTCATAGTGATTGTTTTATAGATCATTGTGAAGAAGAGAGAGCTGTTGATATGATGTGTATGTTTGATGATGTGTTTTATACCGATGAATTGCCTCAGTTTGATCAATATGATGATGATTATGTTCTCCAAACAGAAGCTAATCTTGCAGACAAATCAGTAGCTAGTTTGTGAGAGGAGGAAGTTCACTTTCAGCAGCTCGAGTACAGTGATCAACCAATGCATATCAGCTATGGCAATGATGAGGAAAGTGCAGAAAATTTTGATGTAAGTGAAGGATCTTTGCCTTTTTGTTTTGATTCGTTTCAGTTCATTAGAGATAACTTCCATGCAATCAGAAATCAAACGTCAACAAGTCTTGATCTGGATCGTCTTGAGGGCAACGAAAACTTCTCATATTCAGATTTGCAGCCATCCAATGCAATTGAAGGTCAGATTACAGATGAAGTTGTGGAAGATGAAATACATGATTTGATGATGCAGGAAAATTCTATACCCTTTTGTTTCGAAGCATTTCAGTTTATAAGGCAGAATATTCATAATATATCTCAAGAAAAAGAGGAACAGCCAGTAGGATGCCATACAGTTTCAAGGGATACAGTGCAGCAGTCTTCTCAAGTTTTTGATGATCCTATTGCTCGTGTGTTGGATGATGTTTGTTGTAAAAATTCTTCTTCATTAGCTAACCATGTGCCGGAAAAGAATGTTGATGATAATCTTATTCAAAAGTTGCCTTCATTGTCTTGTCTAACATATTTTTCATTACAAAGCTCTCATCAGGTTTTGCAGTCATATGAGGAGATTGATAAAGGATGCTTTTGTTCAGTTTGGAATCAGCAACAGAGTTTGGTTATTCATGAATTTCAGGATCCTTTTGACAGCTTGCTGTAATCACCAAAGAAAAGCACCGCAGATGTGAGGAAAAGTTTAAGATCAAGGTATGGAGATTATCTGGACCAGAGCTATGTTTATGAAGATCCATTCGCAGTATTCTTGTAGTCATCCAGTCAATTTATGCTTTGTAAGTTTATCAGCAGTCCACTTGGTTCAAAGTTTCCATGGGAGTTTCCTTTCAGTAGTTATTTCTCGTTGTTCATAAGCAAGCATTTGGGAAGAAATCAAACAGCAGCCAGCATGCTTAAATGGTTGCATTGGCTGTTCCATTACACTTGATCGGGTGGTGTAAAGCACAATTAGAGTAGGTTGTATTGAATAAGCTCTACTTTGAGCATATTTCCAGTTTGTCGGTTGTGTTTAAGTATCGAGTTAGTTTCTAGTTGAGTGAGATTCAATTTGTGTCGTCAAGTCATCAGTTTTCAGTCATGCATTTCAGTTTGAGTTTTTTATTCCATTGCCCAATGGATAAGGCACTGGTCTGCTCTCCCAAAGATCTGCCATTCTTGGCACCTCCAAGGAGCTACCATCCCCATTGGAGCCAATGTTAGAGTCAGCCTTTGCAGCTTTCCTTCAGTGATCAAACATGCTCTTACAAAGTGATTTTAAGGTGTCAAGGTCAAATTTTGTCATTTCAATGAGTCTTCAAGCAAAATTTGGTCACTAGGCATTAGGTCTAGGGGTTGCTTTTACTCCTGTCAAAGTTGTCCAAATTTCGGTCCATGTCACCATTCAGCTGAGTGTACCATCATTCAGAGGGTTTTCATCATCATGTCAAGTTCCTTTGGGTCATTTTACATCTTGTTCATGCTTTAGTTGTGCCTAGGTAAGGTCCATTTCCCTCTCCTAGGGTTTTGGAGGTAATTTCTCTTGGATGGTCAAATCATTAGAAAAAATTGTATCCTAATGTTCATGCACCTTCCCATATCATTAGTGTACCTTATTAAACACTTCCCATCACTGAGATTCCCCAAATTCCTCATTTTTGCACAAACCCTAGTTTCTTGCCACAACTTGGCAATTTTCTAGGCTAGGCCTGTGTTTTGCCCTTTTTGACCCCTTCCTCTCACTCAATCTCTGAGATTCCAATTTCCCCTACTTCCTAAAATCCCCCCCTACTTCCCAAAATTTCTCCAAGAATTTAGAAGCCCCTTATCCCCTTCATTTCGCTTCATTTCGACAAAATCCCTTGTTTCACACATCGGGATAAGTTTCACTCAAAAGATGTTTCAGAGCAATCAAAGATGAATTTTGGAAACCTGAGACAGGTTTTTATCCAAAACATGCCAAGGAAGAAAACCCTCTTTCAATTTTTACACAGGTATCATGGTTTTAGAGAAATGTCAAAAATACCGTTGCCTCAGGAGAATTGAATGCACCTCTGAAGTGACCTTGGGAAAATCAAGATTTATCCTAGCATGGATGGCTAAATGACTTGCTTGATGAGTCAAAGGATAACTAGACACAAATATATTTCCAATGAGCTATCATGAGCTCAATTTGGAGTTGATGAAGACCTTCAAAAGTTGACTGCAACAGCGCTCTGCCTTGAGGCAGCCTCATTATGCTCATTTTGAATAGTGTTGGGAGATTTCAATTCTGACAAGGAAAATGAAGTCAAAATTCAAAAATTCAACTTGGGTTTGATAGCCAACATCCAGGGCTTTCCAACGAGCTATCATGAGCTCATTTTGGATTCTGGGAAGTGCCTCAAAATCAGGCTGAAAGGCGCGCTACCCATATAGCTCAGGCGCGCTACCCATATAGATTTTTGGCTGATTTTTCAACTTCCAGCTCAGAATTTCGACCAGTTGGGACCAGTTTTGCTTGTGGATGAAATTTTTGAGTTATCTTGATGTAATATTATGGTTGGCATGTAACTTGGAATCATTTTTACCTATTCTAGATGATTCACTCCTAAAAAAGTAAAAATCAAGTGAAAGAATCAGTTTCCTTCCTTTTAGAGGCAAGTTGTTTGGCTACCTATATTCTAGCTCCTTGTTTAGAATTAGTTGGAACTGCTCCTATAAGGAGGAATTCGACCCCTAGAGGCATGGGAAGGGGTTAGGATGCTCTATATGATGTAATTTCTCAATCATTTTCAGAGGTTGGATAGGTTGGACTCTTGGGAAACTTTTGGCACACTATTGTACATATTTTTCATATTTTGGCTAAGGAAAGATCAGAGGTTTTGCAACACCTGTTGGGATTCTTGTGGATTTCAGTTCTTGATGGTGTTTTCTCTCAGTTTATTGTAAGTTATTTCATGTTTAATGTATGCCATCCCTTCTTATGCTTCTAAAACTAAAATGAATGAGTAAATGAGGTTGAATCCATTGTTTACAGTGCTCTGCCTTTGAATTCATTTAGTTTTGTATGTTTTCGCTTGTTTGGAGAGGATCCAAGTTCTTCTTTGCCCTCTTCAGCTCCTTGTCATTCTGATCTATCCATATACCCAATCAAAAGCATCAAGACTATTGCCTACCTCGCCCCAACTCGAAATCTGCAAAGATCTGGCCTTATCCCCAGACCCAAAATTGTTTTTCCCATTTCTCCAACAAAAATCCAAAAAATCAAAATCAAACTTCTCTATCTCTTTACTAGCCTAAAATCAGTATTCATTGTTCATTTTAAGTCATCTCAGCCCCTCTGAAAACCTTTTGCCGAGATAGACCCGGAGAGAGCCCTCTCCTGTCCTCGTAGGGCTAGCTACGAGGCTGAGCGTGGTTTGATGTAGCCTTGAGTTTTACCTTATTTCAGCCTAAGGTAGATTTGAGCGCTAACAAGGGGGTTACACTAACAAAAATAAGGGACTATACTAGTAATATAGGGACCTAACATGCCCCTCTCCTTCAAAAAAGTGTTGTCCTCAACGCTTGAGCAGCTCTGGGTGCTTCTGTATAAAATTCTCATCCTCCCATGTAGAATCTTCAGTGGGTAAGTTCTTCCACTTGATGAGATACTCTGAAATTGATCGATTCCGTAGTTGTCGAGTTCTTGTTTTCGTGACCGCTTCAGGTTCCAATATGATTTTTCCTTCCTCATCAAGTTCTGGAAATATTGTTTGAACTGGAATATTTTCACCTATAACCTTCTTTAAGCATGAAACATGGAAAACTGGATGCACTCGTGAAGAAGCAGGAAGCTCCAATTTGTATGCCATAGTACCAATCTTTTGCAACACCTTGTAAGGACCATAGTACTTTGGCGATAATTTATTATCCTTATTAGCTTGCTTGAGGGACATTTGTTTGTATGGTTGTAGCCTTAAAAATACCTAGTCTCCTACATCAAAACTTCTCTCGCTGTGATGTTGATCTGCCTGTTGTTTCATTCGATTGTGTGCCAAATTCAGGTTATCCTTTAAGAGTTGGAGAAATTCTTGTTGATGCTCGATGTGATCTTCCACTGCTTGAACCTTCAAATTTTCTCTTAAAGATGATGTGATGGATGGTGGATGATATCTATAAAGTGCCATAAATGGGGTCATTTTTCTTGCAGTATGGAAGGAAGTGTTATACCACCATTCAGCGAGAGGTAACCACTTGACCCATTTTGTTTATTTATCAGATACAAAACAACGAAGATATCCTTCCAAACATTTATTTACTATCTCAGTTTGACCATCAGATTGAGGATGATAAGATAAGCTATACCCGCCTTTGAACTTTGACTAGGTTGAAGTATACCCGCCTCTAACATTTCTGTAATCATACGTTCAATTTCGCTCTTTTGGACATAAGGATATCTATAAGGTCTGATGTTTGGAGGAACACTTCCTGGAATCAAATGAATAGCATTATCACGATCACGAATAGGTGGGAGTCCTTTGGGAGTTTCAAACACCTTGGAATGATTGTCCAAGACTTGTTGGAGATCTGCATAAATAGATGATTTTGATGTTGGAACTTCTAGTGAGCATAATTGTGCAATTACGCCTCATTTTTATTTATTTAGAAGCTTTGTCATGACATTAGAGCTTATTAGCTTTCTTGTCTTCCTTGCAATACCCCGTAATTCGACTTCCTTTCCTTCTGAAAAAAAATTTCAAGAAAAGTTATTGAAAATTAAAAGCTACTGTCCCCAAAGATTGTAACCTTGTACTCCTAGTACAACATCAGCACCTCCCATAGGAATGGAAAGCATTGGAATATTCAATACATATTATCCCATGGTTAGCTTGATATTATGGCATTTTCCAGAGCAATTTATAGTTCCTCCATTTGCAACCATCACTTGACATTTTGGTGCTGGGTATAGGAAACAATTCAATTCCTTGGCTACCTTACAATGAATAAAATTATGGGTGCTACCTGAATCAATCAAAACTATTACCTTTTTCTTCTTGATATGTCCTTCTATCTTGAGAGTTTGAGGAGTGGTAATTCCTGCCAATGCATTACACGATATTGTCGGACTCATTTCTTCCTCTTCTAGGGCTAGTTCCTGGTGTATATCCTCTTCTTGTTCATTTTCTTCTTCCTCTTCACAATCTATGTAAATTAATTTCTTCTCAGCACACTTATGAACTTTAGTGTATTTTCTATCACAACTGTAGCAAAGCCCTTTTGCTCTTTTTTCTTCCAATTGTTGTGGTGTCAACCTTGTAGATTGTGGAAATATAGGCGTAGCAACACTTCCTTCTTTATAGAAGTGAGTGGTAGGCTTCCTTGTCGCCATAATTTTACATTCAATTTTTCTTGCCAACCTGAATGCCTTCTCCAATGAATCAAGTTCCAAAACGCGAACTTCATGTTGGATGTTATCCTTTAAAGTATCTATGAAGAGATCAATCCTGTGTTCTTTTGGAATATCAGTTGCCCTTATATTCAATTTTTTGAAGTCCTCAATGTACTCCCCCACTAAGCACTTTTGTTTGAGATTTATCAATTGGCTAAAGAAGGTGTTGCTCTTTGTGTCCTCATAATGTGCTATCATTTCCTCCGTAAAAATTGACAAAGTGAAAATTTTTTTACGGGAGCAAAGCCATCGATACTGTTATGAACCTAATTCATAACTGAAGTAATAAATATAGTCATTAATAGAATAAATAGAAATAAATGTAATTACTAGCTAATCAATTAGGATTAGGTTAAATAATCATTAGGTTAATGAAAAGGCATGTCTAAAAGACATGCCCACTCGTGAAAAGGTACCTGCATGGGTATAAAAGCGGGACCTCATTGTAATCATTCAATCATGTCATTTATCATATCAATAAAATATTTATTATTATAAATACCTCGTGTATTTTTATAATTAAAGCTATTTCTGCTATCAAAGTCAACAAGCATACAAGTCTTCTGTTACAGTATCCAAATCTGCAATTTCCGCTGTTACAGATACCATACAAATGTATTTTGTTCTAAATGTAAAGTTGCAATGCGTACCTTTTGTGTGTTTTGCACATTATGGAGATCAAAATATTGCTCCATCTATAGTATCCATGTTACAGGATCCTTTCCATCAAACTTCCTCATATCCATTTTTGGAATACGATGGTTCTTCCCGCCAAAATTAGAGTTTATGAAGTCACGATTAAAATTTATTTTGCTCTCATCATGAGTTTCCTCTACTATCTTTTCACCATTAGGAAACATTTCTTGTATCAACTTTATCAAACCTTCCATGTCTGCTTTTAGATCATTCTTCATGTTTTCCATGTTGTCTTTCATTTTTTCATCGATCTTAGCTTCCATGTAATCCATCTTAGATTCCATGCCATCTATCTTAGATTCCACACCTTTCTTTAAACCATCCATATTTGCTTCCACGCCTTTCTTCAAAACATCCATTTCATTTTTTGTTGCTCTTTACGAGAGCAAAATTTGGTGCACTTGCTCTTGTAATTTTGATAGATCATGTTGCAATTCTTCATCTTCATGAGTCATAGTAGAGCCTTCTGAAGGCTTAATGGGTGTTGAATTATTTTTACAGGGCATTTTTTTTAAACCCAATACTGATATATATTCTACAATATTCCCTTGGAATCAATTCAAATTGATTCTTCAAACAAGACTTATGCAATTCGTAAAAAAAATACACACCTTTTTCTTGCTTTTGAGGAGCTCGATATTGAAATTGGATTATCTTTGTGATTGCGGCTCTTCAATATCTGAAATTGGGCACCGAGGTAGCCTTATGAATTATCTTTCGAATGCCATAGGTCTGACTTGATTTGGATTCTCTAAGGCAAAGTTATGTCCAATCTCCCACAATGACCTAATTATGGACTAGTTCAGTAGAGCGAACTTGTACGACTTGCCACGTGTCACTGTTTCGTCTTTTAGCTCTGAAATTGATAGCAAATAAACTACAGTCCGTGTACTTGTGACCAATTTTTACGGCACTCCAACGATGCTCAGAGAGAGAGTTATGAATATTTTCCCACGATCACCTCTTTGAGATGAAATTCAGGAGCCTGAAAAATCATTACCTTCCACAGATCATATCTCCGAAAATATTGCGAACCAAGCTCTAAAATTTTTCAACGAGTTTCCTCAGGAACTCAGCTTCGCGCCCTAAAAATTTCAGATTCTGAACCTTCATAGAAAAAAAGTTATAGCGCAAATGCCACGATGACATGTTTAGATTAAATTGAGGAGCCTGCAAAAAGACCTAACTTCCACATATCATGTCTCCAAAAATATTGCGAACTAAGCTCTGAAGTGTTTTGACGATGTTCCTTAGGATTTCGGTTTCGCACCCTAAAAATTTCAGCGTCTGAAACTTCGTAGAAAAAAAGTTATAGCGAAAATGCCACGATGACCTATTTGGAGCAGCGAAACCCTAGAATCCAAAGCTCCGATACCAAATGTTGTGAAACCAGCTCCAAAAATAGAAGAAAAGAGATATCAACGCCTTAGAAATAAGCCACTTCGAGGGGGCAACCTCCAATACTTTACATGAATGAACAATTCTTGGATGATACAAATTACAAAACCTCCTTTCTATATATAGGAGTCCATGGGGCCACAATGTAATTCTAGCCGACCTAACAGTAATAATTTAAGGGCACAATAATAAAAATATGGGGGTTACAGGGGTACAATAATAACAATAAGGGGGTTACACTAACATAAATAAGGGACTATACTAGTAATATAGGGACCTAACAAAGGCTTCCTAAAAAAAAATCATAGTGAAAATTCCATGATGATTCTATTGAAGTAGCAAAAACCTAGGCTCATTTATTCTGATACCAAATGATATTAACCACGTGCCTTAAAAATGATAAGAATTCAACAAATACAATCCACTTCAAGGGTACAACCTCCTTTTCTAATGAATATAATAAAATTAAAGATATAATGATCCTAAGGCTAGGTCTCCTTGGTACATATATATGAGAAAACAAGTGAAATTATAATGAAAATGGTACAATGAAAGGTTTTGAACCACATAACAATATAACAATAGAAATTTTATAACTCAATATCTAGAGAAAAATGAAGGATTTTAGGGTTAACATGGGGCTTTTTTAGGGCTTAACAATCAAAACAGGGAAATATTCTATCACATGGTCGAACTATCTACAATACCTGCATGATTGTCGTGCTAGATTTGGACAATCGTGCGAATAGTGACGAACATCTCCGCAGTTGTAGCAAATAACCTGGCCCCTTCCTCGACCAGCCGATCTCCACCTCCTCTTCCTCTTCCTCTACCCTAAAATCCACCACGCCCAGAGGGGAATTCTGCTGAGGTAGGTTAGACTTGCATTCTATATATTTTAGTTTTGTCCAACATCATATCATAAGTTTGACAGTGTTGCTCATCATGTCCCGGTGATGAACATAATCTTCAAAATAGCTGCTTCGGCTTAGACTGATAATTTTCGACACTTGGACAAAAATATGTTTCATGCAAACTTGCAACTTGACAGATTGTGCACCATATTGGCCCAACTGCGCTCTTCGACGGGCTAGGTCCTCCAACATTTAGATAATTACTGAAGATGGGGAATTGATCAAATTTCTAAAAGAAACATCCATTGCTTATTGAAAAGTGGCACCAACATTTATTAAACCACAAGAAATTAATTTATAAGAAAAAATGACCCAATTAATATGAAAAGTTGTTGTGAAAATATGTGGATTTTCTTAAAGGAACTCTCACTAGATGGAAGGTCCTCAACTAAGGTTTCCTCAACAATCTATGTCTAGGGTGTCTTTAAGGCATTGATTCTTCTACACTCTTACCTATCAACTCATCTAGGATGGTCATAGACTAGGAATACATTATCTAATAATGTAATAAGTACCTAGACATGTAATATATGGAGGATTAATTCATGGATTACACTGATGACCCTATAGTTGGTCGACAGATCTGGTCCTTGTTCATAACTTTAGGCACATGCTCGATTAGTCTTTGGAGGAGGACACTCTGCAAGTTCTTGAAACAATCATCAATAATTATGGAAATAGTTCTCTCTAGGACATTAAAGGGAAAAATTCACCCTCATTAAATCCTGTTGTGTCCCTAATTGCTAATGGTACCCAAATTTACATCATTTTAATGCCCGTTCAACACCATTTTGAGTACCCCTTTTTCCATTTTCATACCACCATATCACCTATTTTTTCCATATTGATGCATTTTTTTATCATTGTACAATTATCTTCAAATTATGTCATTTTAATGTTCATTCTTATGTATTTAGGAAAAAAATTACCTTTTGATGCTAACATGTGATAATCCATGAGAATTAATTCAAGCAGGGTCAAGAAAGTACACTTGATGTAGTGGTAATAGATATCTGTTGCAATACCCTCTTGTGTCACTACAACACTTTCGGGTTGTAACAAAACTCTTATATCACTGAAATACCCCAGGTACCTCAATGTTGCAACTTCGACTGCTATAATACAACTAAATAGAAGGTTTTGAAACTCAACAATAGGGCAGGAACAACAACCCTAGCTGTTACAACATGAACAAGGTTTGATTTTGTAACACGACATAATCAATTCTACAACATGCTTAAGCCTGATGATGCAACAGAATAATCGTTTATTGTTGAGGATAAGTGCTTCCACTCAAGGAGAACTACATAACACACCTTGATCCATCCTCCAATTGCATAGTCATCAATATATTGTAGGTTCACCATTTGACCACTTAATGAAGAAAGTGACAAGAGGTAGTTGGCCACCAACAAGGAAAACCTGACTGCAACAAAAGATCAACCAACTGCCACTTGTCACAACAACGAAATGAGTTAGTGTTTGTCTTATCCTTTCTACTTTTTTCATGACTTATTGTAATCAAGAAGGAATAGCTTGAGAATATAAAGATTCTCATGGCTTCCCTTTGACCTCTTAATCAAATTAAGACTTCAATTTTGTCTATAAAACACCCTGCTCTAATTGAGCAAAGTGAGGATGAAATAATTGTACTTTGTTTTCCAATTTTTTGTTAATACCAAAATCGTGGTTCTTTTTCATTTCATGTTCTACTCCATGCGAATGGTGTGCTACTATCTTAGGTGATCTAATTTTGTAAATAGTGCCTTGCCTAAGGAGGTTTTTCCCCCTCCTTAGTGAGGTGCTTCCTTTAACCATATATATTAGTTCATATTTTATTATGTTTATTTAACTAAGTTCATTTATATTGATGTAACTAAGTAATTTGATAAATACCTTAGTTTATGTATGTTGCTGCAACACACTATAAATGGATAAATAACTTTGTTCCTCTATGCTATTTTTTTTCTTCGGAAAAAAAATTGTAATTTCATTTATAATTTTAAACAAAAATACATTTTTCATATACACAACCAAGTGTGTATTCTAAAGGATCTGGCTAGATCCTCTTGGTGGCTTAAAAAAATGTCCAAAAATATACAATATATACATAACCTGACCATAGGCGTCTAATATAGTCCGGAAACATAAAAATTGAAAATTTTTACACTGTAAGATACATTAAAACATTTGAAATACAACCTATGAGGCTTCCAACTGTGGGATTTGTTCCTCTATGCTATTGGTTGATTGAGTAAGTGATTCTGTTTCTTTAAGTTGCCGCATCTTTGATTTATTCAGTAATGATTGTATTTCACTACTAAGATTTCTAGACTTGAAATGTTGTCTTTACTAGATTTGGTTGGATTGGATTATGTATATTGTAGTTTATCAACATTATACCATCAAGATAACTGCCAACCTTGAGCATGTCACCACTTTAATTCCTATGTGATTTACTTTCTACCTGTATGGATTTTTTATCTATGTTTGAGGTTACAACTTTAAGCTTCCTAGGCCCTGTAGGTAAAAGTGTGTTATTTCAATTGTACAGGTGTGACTTTTAATTTTCTACAAGTGCATTTTTCCTTCCTCAATGACTCGTAAAAGACATTAATATCTTTCTCTCAAATGCACATCTAAAATACTACATTATCATTGATACTTAATAATATTGTACTAGCATATACAATGCATGGTAGTTTTCAAGTTCCATAAGAACACTAGATTGATAATGAAATGCATAGTTTCTCATTTATTTGCTAAGGAATTAGGAGTTAGTTGAAGAAACCATCACTTTTGGTGTTGTTGTTGGGGAAATGTCAATAATGCAGCCATTGTTTTGTTGTTTTATTAGTATGTTATACCTTATTCTCTGAGAAATTAGTACATTTTGTCACATGTCTCCATACATATTCTTTGAGGTCCTTCCAAGAGAAACTTTTCCTAACTTGTCGATATGTTTTTAAGTACCCCAGATGATCGACTAGAGGTGAATCGTGGAAAAACTTCAATATTTTTTGTAAGGCCTAGCATTGTATTTTTATTTGAGAAGAAAATTTTTTCGTAAAATTAATCAACATATATCATTCATAGCAACATAATTCTTTCAATTAAGTTGACAGTTAAACTTACCAATTAGAATATTTTTACATACCTGTTTTTTTTGTCTGATTTCAATCCTGTGATGATGTCTGTCCATGGGCGAATTTGAGTCTTGTGCTTCCATTCTCAAACTAAAAAATTCCTCCCTTCTTATCTGGTCTTAAACTCCCAGACCCATAAGACTTCAAGATCAAAGTATTCTGGATCCCGTGGCCAAAAATCCAAGAACAATGCTCAATTTTCCTAGGTTTTCAGTTGAGTATATAGCCACTGGTTCATCCCCTAGGTTAATTCCATCAAAATATCTCATCACCGTAACTTCGTTTTCCTTTTAACTCCCATCTGACCCTCCCCCTCCTTTACCCTATTCACATTTCCTATATTGGAGATGTTTCTTCCTTTCTACAAAATCTCCTCATTGCCTTTGCATAAAATAATCGATTAAATTCCAGCGTGCTGTCTATCACCTGACATCACAATGAATGGCCTTCATGTTTTTTTTGAGGCGGTCGTCGCCCTTTAGGTATTAAAAATATTTGAACAACCATAAATTTGGATTTGGTTGATTTGATTCAATTCTCAAGTTTCATTTGAAAAGGGTTTATTAATTATAATATTAGTTTAGTATATACATTTAATTTGATTATAGAATTCTAAACTTAATACATTCATTACATTCTTGATAGTTAGGTATTTAATTTAGTATTAATTCATTTATCTATATTTAGATATTATTCATAGCTAATTAGTATGTATACTAATGCAGTGCATGCATATGTAGCTATCATATGCATGCCCCAAATGCATGATAATAATCATATTCTGCTCGTAATTCGAGATGGATCATCACATACACCCCTCTTTTAGAAAACTTCGTCCCGAAGTTAGGGATTATATAATACTTCAGTAATTACCTTAGTGATTAATCATGTCATGTAAGGATTATGTTATTTAAATGAATTCTCATTTACAATGCGAGGACACTTAAAATTCGTATTTTGAACATTCATTGGTTACACCTTAGTAGTCATACCCTGCCCCAAAAAAATTCCCAAACTATTCTAGAATCATCCTATCCATCTTAATCTCTTCCACCCCAATCCTATCCGTACTCCACTAAAATATGCCATGGCGTCAATTATACTGATGCAACCATGAATAAAACCCCTAAGGGTGGGAGCATCGGCTATATTGACCTAACTTACCTATTAGGCATATGGAAATCATCATCACACATCTAGGGGGAGCACGAATTACACAACCCTCCCATGAATCTAGGTTTTGGGCGATAATCAATGGGAAACACCTCCACCCCTCCTAGTAGGTCCAGGGTCGACACCCTGTCATGGAATCTCATTGGGCCTAATCTCTTCTTGGATTTTTGTCATCATGTGGTTGGTTTGGATAATTATATCATCTGCAAAATCAACACCTGTCTACACATTATAATACATGCATAAATATATTCAAAACCAAAATAACGATATCATCTGCAACATAAACACTTCTATACACATTATAACATATGCGTTAATATATTCAGAACCAAAATAAAAATATCATCTGAAATATAAACACTTTTCTACACATTATAACATATGCATCAATATATCCACAACCAAAATATATTCAAATAATCAGTTTCTAGCATTCATATTTTCTGACATCTATGATATTGATCTTTGAGTTCATATAACATATTTGGCTATGTCTAGCCAATATACCTGTAGTTAGATTTCACATTAAGTAGTCAAGTGTGTTCACTATCATTATATCCATCTCATCAATAATAATAAATATGTGGTCTTTAACATAATCACACATTCTAATAAGTAAAACATAATATTTAGATATTTCATTCATGAAATAATTCACATTGGTATCCATGTACCATCAATGTGGACATATTTAATGTAATATTCCCAATTAGTCATGAGCTAATTGGAATATTCAATTTTGTTTTATTACTTTTTTTAAAGAATAAGAGGGCAAAGGAGGTCCATATTTCTCCTTAATGAATAAATCAATGCCAAATGTGAAAGAGACAAATCTTGGTAGCTTAATTGAAGCACCCTTGGTGTGAAAGGGGCTGGATCACTTTGACTGGGTCAACCTTGACCAAATCTACAATGCTGTCATGGAGGAGTGGCCATCAATGAGGTACAACACATTTTTAGATGGAGATTCTTTGTGTGAATGTAGTGATCTTTTTGGATGGGGCTTAGGGTTTGCAAGCTCATATTTTATTTAAGGAAGAGGATGGTAGCCATATGGAGGTTGTTGATGTATATGATATTTCTGAATATTTGGTCTGTTTAGGCATATATCTTTCTCTTACTGTTTAGCTGAGCTAGAGTGCTATTTAGCACAGGGTGTTCCTGATCGGGAATCCCACCTCTTCCATTGAGTAACTCTTGGAGGAGTCTTGCACTACATTTTCCACTATTTGGCTTAAGGCCAAGCTTCTTCTTTCAACTGCAACACAGATCTTGTTGAGGGTTTGGTTGTTTTTGCAGGCTGCAACAAGTGGAGACTAGATCTCTAGATCTAGGCCATTTCAGTGCTCCTTTTCAGTGGAGGATGTTTCTACTTCATTGGGAGGACAGTATTGGAGGGCTTTGAGCTCATTTTTAGATCTTGGCATTAGGCCAACCTTATTTTTATCCCTACAGTGCAGTTTAGTTCCAGATCTGTGTTATTTCTGTAGGAGGACTTGCAGGGTGGTTTAGCACACCATTTGGAGAGCTGATTTTCAAGTGATGGGGATTTGTCTTTCACTTTGAAGATATATTGGAGGAGGCTATTGTATTGATCATATTAGATCAACCACACTTTCTAGATCTGTATTTTTCAGTAGATCTGCAGTCTTAGATCTTAGATCTACAACTTGTACTTGGTGTTTTGCTAAAAACCCTTGGGGGTTTCTTTAGAGGAGTTTGTATACTGCATGGATTTGATATAGATCTAAATTTTGAGGCACATATCAGCTCTAGATCTGATGCATAATCTAATACTGTTGCAGAGACAATATAATAACGCTGTAACTATTTTCCAACTTTCCTATATAGTTGCAGCACCTCTTATTGAGGCATTTTATTCATTGGAGACTTGTATTTCCTGTTATGCATCTTATGGGCCATATTTTACATATATTTTTCTGCTGTAATAACATATGAAAGGTATCCATATTGGCCTATTTCTTCATAAATGATGATCTGCGTTATTTTTCCAACATTTTTCACTATATTCCTGCTTTTCCCATTTTGGAATATTACAATGGTATCAGAGCATGATCTTGGCACAAACTATGCATTCTAAAAGCCAATATGTCATTTGAAGAAGGAGAGCCTCTTATTGACACAAAGAAGAGGTACCAAAAGAGAAGACACGAAAAGTTTGATTATATTGATGACAAAGAGGACAAGGGTAAAACCCCTTTATCTGGAGGTAAAGATGAAGAGAAGGAGTTCCCTAAGATCCTTCTTAGAGCCATGCAAGACATTTCTAGAGAGATCAAAGAGATGAGGATGGAAATATTCAAGGAATCCCATAAAGTATTCCATCATGGAGAAGGCTCTGGCATGTCTCATCACTAGAATGATCAACCAGTGCATCAACCACAAGTTTCCAAACGCTCTACCATGCCTACATTTTTGGCTGTGGGAAATGAAGGGTTTCGGGAGCAAGAATCCCTTGAAGACTATTTCATGGAGTATGAATCTCAAACTCAGAGGTTTAAATATCACTTGAGTTTTCAAGAGTTTTTTCAAGTGAAGGACAATAGAAGACCAAGGCATCATCATAGAAGTGGTGGATTCATTTAGAATCATGATCGACATCACACTATGGACAGATTCTTTTTACCCAATTTTGATGGGTCATCCAAGTGTAATGCCAAATCTTAGGTAGAAAAACTTGACATTTAATTTCAGTTGAACAAGGTTCCAGAAATGGAAGCCATTAAGATTACAATGCTGCACTTTGAGGGTGAAGCACATGACTGCTGGTTCCATGGATTGTCTACATTGGGTCATGCCAATGTAACTACTTATTCAGAGTTCACTAGAAGGCTGGTGGAAAGATTTGATAGAAGAGATCTAGAAGCACCATTCATGAGCCTTGCAAAGTTGAAACAATCAGGTAATGTAAAAACTTACATCTCTGAATTTTGTAAGACTTTTTGTTATGGTTCCTATTTTGTCTGCAACAAGAAGGGTGTACATGTTCATTGTTGGATTAGATGAACCTATTCATGGGTTAGTTAAGTCTACTAAGCCCACTTCCCTACATGATGCCATTGAAAGGGCTAGAGACCTTCAAGATGCCTTTCCAAAAGCAAAGGAAACATTTCATCATAAGCCCTCTTTTCCATCAAAGGGAAAAGAAGAGAAGACTGCTCCTTCAAAGGAGAGCTCATATAAAAAACCTCTTGATGATGATGTCCAGAGAGATCTAAGAAGAAGGAAGCTTTGCTTCACTCGCCAAGAAGCTTGGGCACCTGGACATAGATGTGTAGCTGGGAAAGCACATTACATAGAGGTCTTCTCAGATGACGAGGAGGAAGAAGAAGATGAACCAAGAAGAGGTCACAACGCTAACACGGCAGGAGGAGAACCAACACCATCAAGAGATGGGAATGTAGAATTTGCTCCTATCGAAGGGGCTCTTGCATCTTTGAGAGGAGTACCTAAGTACTTGACCTTAAGAGTTCAAGGTTCCATCTTGAATCAGAGGGTTTATGTTTTGGTTGATAGTGGTTCCACCCATAATTTTATTGATATCCAACTAGTGAAAAGGAGGGCAATACCCACTGATGCTTTTGAGGGATTTTCTATTTTGGTCCCAGGAGATAGAACTATGCAATGCACACATTATTTCCCTTCATTATCAGTCACCATGGGAACATACAAATTGATTTATCCCTTCTTTGTGGTTGACATACCTGACACCAATGTGATATTGGGTGTTCAATGGTTGATTACTTTGGGGAAAGTCACAACTGATTGGGAGGATTTTAAAATGGAATGGGTGGATAAAAAGAGTGGTAAGACTAAAATGATCAAAAGCATGCATACATATCCCTCACATACAACTTCCACACAAAAAATAGAGATGGATTTGCGCAGTGGAAGTAAGGACCTTACAGTCCCATCTATTATGCTTATGAGATTGTTGCATGTGACACTATTATCTAGTGGAAAACCACCTGGGAGGCCACCTGATTCATATTTTTTGAGAGATATATCACAACAAGATGCTCCAAGCATAGATCTAGGAGGGATGGGAGCATTGGAAGGAAATGATACAGCGCTGGGAGTCTTGGGTACGCTCAAGGAGGAGGCAGACACTCTCCCAACATTATAATTACCCACTCTCATTTCAGATTCCGCGCTGTGGGAGGAGATGCATGGAAGGAATGAAATTCCAACATATATGTCAAGGAGGAGAGCAACCATATGATAGGCATTTATTTTGATAGATCATCAGCACTGTCACTATGGGAGATTGATCCATATTGGAAATCCCAACTGTTGGTGTATTATTCCAAGGATCTTCACACATGCATGATACTTAATGACCAACTTCAAGAAGAGGGCTATTCAGTCCAAGAAGGAGTCATCTATTATGATGGTAGGATCTTCTTGTCTAAAGCCTCCAATCTCAAGGAGAAGTTGCTACAAAGGGCCTATGAAGAGTTCTTTTTCAGCCACACATATTCCATGAGATTCTACAACATCATCATGAGAAGCTACACTTGGAAGGGCTTTGAAGGAGAACTATATCAACATTTTCAAAGATGCATGAACCATGCGGAGTTGGGACAGAAACATAACTCTATAAAGGAGTTAATTCAACCATCTCTTTCTCTTTTTGAGAGAGGAGATAGATCTATGCACCACACCATTTGTTTAAGGAGGAATTTTGGTAAAGAATATGCTCATGTAAATAATGTTTCATTTGATTATTGTTTGCATTCTTTCACCATGTATATGCAGGCCATAAATCCAAGAAGGAGTAATATACCATACAAACTTCATGGCCAACTGTGGGCCACAATTTTTTTTGAACATGGCCACTCCCTTGGAGATCAAAGGGGGATATTATATCATTGTGGGTGCATTCCTAAAGCACCAAACATATCTCACACTTTCAGCCATAGTGAGATGACTTGGGAAGCAAGTAAGTGGTGGGGAAACCACTTACCACATCATGATCTAATGCAGTCAGGAGATGTACTATGATGGTTCCACATGTGGGACTATGACCCACCTCCATATGCACAAATTTCTATTTGTATGTATGTAGTTTTGATCCCATACATTGATGATGTACTTGTAATTTTTATGGGAATGTATGGAGGGAGGATGGGAGGAATGTATGTGCCCTATGGGATGGAGATTATCCATGTTCACTATGCTACATGTTTCAGGGAGAACATTGGGCAAACCATGTTTGTCTCATTTGAACTATCGTCTCCTTATGGGATGGATTATTTGCATCTCATGAGAACTTTGGAGGAGCAACTCATGGAGGGATAGATTGGTGAACACTTAGCTTATGAGGGAAGCTTATCACATGTTGGTGTCACCAATTATGGAGGTTTGTAGCACTCACCTTTTTAGTTTCTTGAGGACAAGAAAAATTTGGGAAGGGAGGACTATAATATTCCAATTAGTCATGAGCTAATTGGAATATTCAATTTTGTTTTATTGATTTGTTTAAAGAATAAGAGGGAAAATTAGGTCCATATTTATCCTTAATATTGAATAAATCAATGCCAAATGTGAAAGAGACAAATCTTGGCAGCTTAATTGAAGCACTCTTGGTGTGAAAGGGGTTGGATCACTTTGACTGGGTCAACCTTGACCAAATCTACATCGATGTCATGGATGAGTGGTCATCAATGAGGTACAACACATTTTTAGATGGAGATGCTTTGTGTGAATGTAGTGATATTTTTGGATGGGGCTTAGGGTTTGAAAGCTCATATTATATTTAAGGAAGAGGATGGTAGCCATATGGAGGTTTTTGATGTATATGATATTTCTGAATATATGGTCTGTTTAGACATATATCTTTCTCTTGCTGTTTAATTGAGATAGAGTGTTGTTTAGCACAGGGTGTTCCTGATTAGGAATCCCACCTCTTCCATTGAGTAGCTCTTGGAGGAGTCTTGCACTACATTATCCACTATCTGGCTTAAGGCCAAGCTTCTTCTTTCAACTATAATGCAGATCCTATTGAGGGTTTGGTTGTTTTTGCACGCTGCAGCAAGTGGAGACTAGATCTCTAGATCTAGGATATTTTTGTGCTCCTTTTCAGTGGAGGAGGTTTATACTTCATTGGGAGGACAATATTGGAGGGCTTTGAGCTCATTTTCAGATCTTGGCATCAGGCCAACCTTATTTTTATCCCTATAGCGCAATTTACTTCCAGATCTGCGTTATTTCTGTAGGAGGAGTTGCAGGGTGGTTTAGCACACCATTTGGAGAGCTGATTTTCAAGTGATGGGGATTTTCCTTTCACTTTGAAGTTCTATTGGAGGAGGCTATTGTATTGATCATATCATATCAGCCACACTTTCCAGATTTGTATTTTTCAGTATATCTGCAGTCTTAGATGTCATATCTACAACTTGTACTTAGTTTTTTGCTGAAAACCCTTGGGGGGTTCTTTAGAGGAGTTTGTATAGTGCATGGATATGATATAGATCTAAATTTTGAGGCACATATCAGCTCTAGATCTGATGTATAATCTAATGATGTTGCAGAGACAATAAAATAATGCTGTAAGGGTTTTCTAGGTTTTCTATATAGTTGCATCACCTCTTATTGAGGCATTTTATTCATTGTATTTCCTATTATGCATATTATGAGCCATATTTTACATATATTTTGCTGCTGTAATAACATATGAAGGGTCTCCATATTGGCCTTTTGCTTCATAAATGATGATCTACGTTATTGTTCCAACATTTTGCACTATATTCATGCTTTTCCCATTTGGGAATATTACATTTAATTAAGCATATATGAAAAAAAATGATCATTTGAAATAACATTCTCATGTGTAGATATTCATAGTTATAGATAAGTTCAAAATGATAGTCTCCACTATATGGATACATAAAGTAAGGATATACAAAATAAAGTTTTAAGTGCTTCAAAAATCAAAACAGGCTAGAATAATTCTAGAATATGGTTTATGTGTCTTCCCAAGTAGCATACCTAGGATTATACTTGTCCCATTGGACCTTAACTTGGTCCACTAGGCGGTTCTTGAGTTGTCAAACTATACGCTCCAATATACCTAATGGTTCGACCAAAATGGTTCTCTCATCTGATACCTGCATTGCCTTCCATTGATGGTTATGAGATTTGTTAGCTATGTAGTGTCTTAATACAGATACATGAAAATCATTATGAATTTTATGCAAGTGGGGTGGTAGCGAGAGACAATAGGCGATAGGTCCAACTCTTTCCAGAATTTTAAATGGCCCAATAAACAAGGGTGACAACTTTGTTCCCTTTCGAAACTGGTTGGTGCTTTTGTTTGGTCTGATACAAATAAATAAATGATCTCCTACTTCATAATTCCTATCCATCTTATGAGCATCAACATATTTTTTTTTTCCCTATCTTGTGCTATCGTTAACCGTTTCCTAATTTGTTTTAATATTTCCTCCATCTATTGAATTAATTATGGTTCCACTATCTCACAGTCCTCTAACTTGTCCTAATTAGCAGTGTTCTGCAAGGTCTTCCATATAACGCTTCAAATGGAGGCATTCTAATTGAACTATGGTGACTATTATTGTATGAAAACTCAACCAAGGGAAAGCACTTTTCCCAGTGTGTTTTTTGGTCCATAACATACATGATCCACATATCTTCCATTACTTGGTTAACCCTCTTTGTCTTCCCATAAATTTCAGGGTGATAATCCACACTTAAATTTAGTTGGGTTCCTAAATAAAACTGGATACAAGTCCAAAACCTTGGAGTGAATCTTGAATCCCTATATGATATGATGTTTTTAGGAACTCCATGGAACCTGATAATTTCATTTATAAATACTCAAGCTACGTTAACAAATTCAAAAGTATCTTTTATAGAAATAAAGTGAGCACTTTTTTTTAGTTTATCCACCACAAACAAAATGAAATTGTGCCTTTTTGGGGTAAGAGGTACCCCCATGATAAAATCCATAGAAATATCCTCCCACTTGATCATAGGAATGTCATGCGATTGTAGGAGACCTGCTGGGTGGCGATGGTTGGCATTTACCTATTAAAATTCAAGACATTTTTCGATGAATTGGACAACATCACGATTCATGCCTACCCAAAAGAAGAGTTTCCTCGTGTCAGCATACATTTTATTTACACCAAGATGCACACAATAAAGTGTTATGTGGGATTCCTTGAGGATGGTGTTTTAGATATCTCCAATATTAGGGATATACATCCTTCCTTGGAATTGTAACAATCCATCATTCTCTAATTCATAGCCTTAAAAATTAGGTTCTCTTGGATCTTTACTTTGAAGCCCAAATCTTACTTTTAAATTCCAACTATCTTCTAAGAGATGTTCTATCACTAACTCCCTCAAGTCTACCTTAATGGGTATAAGGGAAAAGATCCTTGGCCTTCTACTTAGATAATCTACCACTACATTATCCTTCGCTTTGATGTATGAAATTTCAAAGTCATATTCACTTAAGAACTCATTCCATCGTCTTTGCCTAACATTTAAGTCCCTTTGGGTATACAAGTATTTTAGGATTTGGTGATCACTTTTCAGCACAAAGCTTCTCCCTACAAGGTAGTGTCTCCATATTTTTAAAGCTAGTACAAAAAATACCATATATAATTCATTCATGTCATAGAGTTACTTATGAGGCTTTAAATTCCTTTAGTTATACACTATTACTCCTTTGTATTACATTAACATTACACTTGATCCTTGCTTGGATGCATCAGAACATATAATAAAGCCTTTGTCCATGTGAGGTACTCACAAGATTGGTGCTTTGGTCTATAATATTTTAGGCTCAGTGAATGTAATGTCACATTACTCAGTCCAATCATTCCTAACTACTTTTCACTAGAGGGTTGTGATAGGCTTTGCAATTTTTGAGAACCCTTCTACAAACCTTCGATAGTATCTTGCTAAACCCATAAAATTACACACTTCATGCATATCTTTCGGTATTTACCAATCCATGATTTATTTTACCTTCTTAGGATCTATTGAGATCCCTTCACCAGATGTAATATGACCTAGGTAATGAATCTTTTGTAAATTAATGAACACTTAGATAGCTCGTGATATAACTGGTGCTCCCTAAGGCAATATAATACTATCCACAAGTGTTTTTTATGCTCCTTGTTGTTTTTGGAGTAGATGAGAACATCATCTAGGAATATTTGTACAAAGCGGTCAAAATACTTATGGAAAACACTATTCATAAGATTCATGAATATTATAGATGTATTGGTCAACCCAAATGGCACCGATGTGAACTCATAATTCCCAAAGCATGTTTGGAATCATGTCTTAGGAATATCACTATCTTTAATTATTAATTGATGATAACTAGGCCATAGATCAATTTTTGAAAATATAGAAACCCCTTTAATTTGGTTGAATAGATAATCAATTTTGGGAATTGGCTACCTATTCCTTACTATATCTCGATTTAAGAATTGATAGTCTATACAGAGTCGCAAGGAACCATCCTCGAAAAAAAATTACAGGTGCACCCCAAGGTGAGATATTGGGCAAATGAGTCCTAAGTTTAATATTTCCTTCAAATTTATTTGAAATTATTGAAGATATGGAGATGTCATTATAAAGGGTGTCTTAGAGATTGGTTCTATACCATGTTTTAATCCTATTGTGAAATCAAGCTGCTTTTAGGGAGATAATTCTGACAGTTCCTTTGGAAAAGCATCAGGAAATTTGGGAAACATGAGATATTTCTCTAGGGATGGTCCCTTTTCCTTACTTACTTCCTTTACTGCATATACTTGACAACCTTTTCTTAGGCACCACTTCATTTTCATTGTTGATATGAAGTATAAAGATACCTTCCTTTTAATACTACGGATTTGGATCGACTCTCCTTCATCATTTATGTAGAGAATTAATTTTTCATAACAGTTCACCCAAGCTTGGTGGGATTCCAACCAATACATCCCTATGATGAGGTCATAAGTTCCTAAGATAGTGGCGTATACTTTTAATTTAGTCGAACAAACCCATAAATTAACCACACATTCCTCAACACTTGACTATATGGACTGTAGTTCCCCTGGAGCCATTTCTACTTGTTAATCATTTTTATTAGGTGCTGCCAACCCATATTTATCTAATGCATATGAAGAAATGAAACTATCAATGTCACCTGAATCAAATAAGATTTTGAGGTTTATGCTATTAATTGTACCTGATGACTCCACTATAATGGACTGATGTTCTGCTTGGTTGTTGTTGACTGTTGGATGGATTCTATAATTTCCTTCGGTATTTAATGATGGGTATTTTCCTTCCCTATGCACAACACTTAATGAAGCCTCTAGGAAATCATGTTGGAAAATATGTCCTCCATATCCCCTCATGCTTGAAAAGGAGTTCCTTCACCTCATGCTTCTTCCTCTTCTGAAGGTTTCTTGAGAGTTCCATTGTCTCATGTTGGACCTTGATGAGACCATTGATACAACATTAGCTGCCATTGGAGCCCTTGTTCCTACTCCTCTTGGAGTAAACCTACCACCATAAGGAGGTGGGCTCGAACTACCTCCCTTGAAGTATTTCTCAAGGGTCTTCCCCATAAATCCTGGTTGTGGGGGTCCTATCAACCTGATGTTCCTTCTGATCCTAGATTTTTCTCTGTATAATAAGCACATTCAATTACCTCTACTAGTGGCGATGGCCTCCACATTATAACCATGGCCCTAATTTGGTGATCTATATTTTTGAAGGAATGAAATGAAATACATATATAAATATAAACAAAAATCTATAATAAAAACAAAAATTCAATTCACTAATAACAAAGTATTGGAAACTATTTACATATAGAATGGAAATAAAGTAGCTCAGACAATGGTAGCTTATCTTTGAGAAGGGATGTGGTGGATACATGCCTTCTGGAATGTGTTACAATAAGGCTTGGATACATTTTTATTATTGAGAAATAATGGAAAATCCTAAACATCCAAAAACCTAACCCTAGGAGATGAAGCACCAAAAGTTTGTGGGCCCTGTTGGGGTTAGTTGGTCATCAACTACCTGGGGTCGTAACTTTGGAATATGATGTCTGTTTGACATGTATAATACCTTGTTAGAAATATCTATTAGAGGAAAAAATTTCAATTTAAACCCCTATGATTAGCTACGGGTTTGCATGTTTTCCAAAAGAAAAAATTGTTTAGGGCCTCAAAACAACTCCAGAAGTTTAGGACCCGAAAAATTACCAAAAATACTAAACTGTGCGAAAATTAAGGAAAATGAAAGAAAAAATGGTGGGGGTCCAAGTGGAATATATAGGTGGCCAAAAATATCCACCTGGATCAATACTCCCCCTTAGGAAGCAATGGTACCATTGCGTTGAGTGCCTCCATGAGATGGGGAAACTTCTCCCTAACTTGATCCCTGGAGAGCCACTTTCCTTGGTGCAGGACTTGGCCAACTTTGACAACCCGATACAATTGGATATTTTACTGGTGATTGTTCTTGACCAGTGTGTCTATGATCTGATTAGTTGTGGCATGTTCCATGCAGTATAGTTTTAGCTCTATTGGAGCTAGTTGTTCTGCAATGTCGGATATGTCTATCAATGGTGGAAAGTATGGCTGAAGGCTATCGAAATTGAACATTGGGTGCAGGCCAAGGAATGGGGGAATTGTGAGCTCGAAAGAATTGTCTCCCACAACCTTGGTTATGGTGTAAGGCCCATATTAGAGCGGTCCGAGCTTTCAATGGGCTCCGGTAAGGCATTCAATTTGAAAATGCAACCAAACTTTGTCACCCTTCTAAAACTTATGTGGCGCCTGATGATAATCATGCCACTGCTTGTACTTGGAATTTGACTTATCCAATATGTCATGCACCTGCTAGCATATATGCTAGATTAATTCAATAAACCAGGTTGATTATCAATCTTGATAACCATACAAAAATAAAACACAAAGTTCTCTTAAAAAAATGACACTGTCATCCTTGGTTTTTACACGATTACAAAAAGAAAATACATAATTTACTTACATAAAAGTGACAATGTCATCCTTTATTTTGATATGATTTTTAAAAATTGCATTAAATATATTCCCATATACCATATTTATACCTCTTTTGGATAGAAGTTTGACAATCATATTTTGTTCTCTGTAGACATGCTCAAATTGGATGTACTAGAAGAATCTTACCAGTTCCCTTATGTGATTCATCCAATTAGATAAAATGGGCATATTGAACTGGTTGTGCTCCTTGAACTAGTCAATGGAACCCTTTTCATCACCATATACTTGTAGTCACTCAATCCCCAACCACTTTGTAGCAGATAAAACTCCCCACAATGTTATAACCTCGAATTTATTGTCGGTGTCATTTCCTCCTTCCCAACAAAAATGACAATAGAAACCTGGTTTAATTATAATGAAAGCACCACATCCACATTTTTCTCTTCTCACATGCTCCATTGAAGAAACACACAGGGAATAACCTCCCTATATCTTTAAATCCACCCTATCTATTTTCCCCCTTTCTCTTGACTGGTCCAATCTCATTGAAGTATGGCACTTCTTTTATAACATCCCCGTAGACTGATACCTCTTTATGTTAAAAAATAAAAAAATTTATACTGCCAGATGATCCAAAATATATAGAGAGGGAGGGATGTTATAGGTTAATTTGGGAACAATTCCCAATGACCTGGTTAACTGGGCATCATCTCCAGGACCAATGATCAAGGGTCTATCATTCTCTATCATTTCAGTTGCTACATGCCCTAAGACAAGAAACAAGAAAAATCAAGCAAGACTTTCATCAAGCAAAGGTATCCATGGTTTGAAGCTTACTATATAGCATATGAGAGCTCACCAATGCAGGCTCTAAGGGGCCTAAGTGCGTTTCATATGCAGGTAGCCCCATGCAAGGCTGCTCTGCAAAGCACTTCCTGACATTCACAGGTGCGTTGGTAACATTGGGAGCGAAATTATCATTGTTTCAGAATCTCCACTTGGCCAGTGCCTTCTAGAAGAGTTCACATGTGTCAAGATTCGGATCCAAGTGCCCATTTGACATCTACATGTCTGGAAACATGTCTTGCCTATTTTTGGAAAGTTATTGATTTCAAAACAACCTACAATTCATCTATAAATTGAGCACAGGTCTAAGTGTTTGAGAAGGAAGAATCTGAGTAGAGAAATGCTGGAGGATTTTCAATTGAGAGCTAGATTTTTGAAGCTGCTGCTGGAGAGATTTATACTATGATGAGGCTTGGGAACAATGCTGGAAGGTCACTCCAAATCAATCACTAAGTTGTAACCTCTCCTTCTATCATCAATAAAGAGTACTTCTTATTTTTCCCTATATGCATCTGTATTGGCTTTGATTTTCCATATTGCAAGATCTTGGTTGATGTATATGGTTTATGATTTACTGATTCAGCTAACTAGCTTGAATAGATATCTATATTATTGCATCTTCTGCTATTTCAATGTTCTTTCTTGCAGGAAGCATTCGACTCACAAACCGCTTGAATTTGAAGCTGCAACGAAAGCGATAGAAGGAGCCATTTGGAAGCGACTGAAAAAGTAAGCCTCCAATCCTCTCTATGTATCTATTCTGAGTTAGGAAAAATAGTCGTATAGTCTTTCACCTGTTGTTCTAGAATAACACCTGTCTAGGGAAGCGTGATTTATCCGTAATTCACAATTCTGGTCCAACAAATTGGCAACTTCGCTGGGTGTTAGTCTCCTATACCAATAGGTGTCATTTTTCATGATTGTCTTGATTTAACTATGGAATATGTTCAAACCTTTTTCTTGAGCAAAGGTGTTCCATATTCTTGAAAAACCAAAAAATAAAAAAATTTAAAAAATGTAAAGAGGGTATACCCTAAAAGAAAAATCAAAGGGTAAGAAAAATAAAATGGTCAAAAAAGTGAAAGAAATGAACCCCAAGCAAAAAATAGACCAAGGAAAGTGTGAAAATCCAAATGCCACTACTATTTCATTTTTGTAAATAAGTAATTGTGTGCAGCTTGTCAAACTTTGCCACAATTTATGAAGGGTCAAACTGTTTAAACTTGACTTATTCATATTTCAATTTCATGTTATACAATAGAGAATAAATATCTGACCAAATAGTTTAATCTTGGCAGATAAGTAGATAGGTAGAGTTATTAAAAGGTGCTCAACAGTTTAATCTGAGCCCTTGGATGTAATAAGGGTAGAAATAGATAGATTTATCATGTAAAAAGAAAGGGTTGAAAAGGGTTTGCAAGTCCAAATGCACCCTAATAAAGAAGAGAAAATGGTAGTAGTAGATAGGGTAGGTAGATGGTGTTGCAAAAGTTTTATCTGATGAATGATGCTGCTAAATGATTTTGATCCTTTACTTTTATCACAAATACTGCAAGCAGGAAATACACTGGAAAATCACAGCAAGCAAAGTCAAAATCATTAACCTCCCTCATCACTTTCCCCTTAAAAGTTTTACTAATTTCCCCCAAAGTACTAAGGTATTTGGAGATCAAAAGGGCTCAAGGCATTTCCTTGACTTTTGGAGGGACCGGACCCTCGGCCTAATGATCAAAAGGACCTAAGTACTTGAGATAATTCATCATTATAATAATTCATCTTTAATCTTTTCCTAAGTAAAATCCCATTTTGCTTAGGAAAATTATGCAAAATTCCATAAAAATCCCTCAAAATAACTTACTATTCTAAGTTTAAGTGTTGAAGATGAGATATTGCAATTTACTTCAGAAATTGTCACTTTCTTAGATGAGCAAAGTGTTTTGAGTTTCCTTGTCCCTTTGTCATATTAATGTTTAACTCTAGTTACTAAATCCCTAGTGAAAATGCCATATCCTAAGTATATAATTCCTTTTAAATTAATATCCCAAAAACCCCTCTATTATGTTTTAACCAAAGTGTTTACTTCCCAAATATTCAATAAAAACCCACTATACAAGCCCTTTGGTTAAATATATCCTTATATCATAGTCCCGCCCCTTATGGTAATTAAATAATGTTTATTTATTACCATATAATAAAAACATATACGAAAAATAAACTTTAAACATACGATATATATGTTTAACCCAAAAATATAAATAAAGCCAAAGTTTTAATTCAAACTAAAACTTCGAAAAAACCTCGTGCCACCGTGGCTCATCCACCTGGCATCCCACTCGACACTTTAAATGAAGACCCGCGCGCAAAATTCATTTACCCCGACCCTTTATAGTTATGGGATTAATTAGTTATCAGAACTAATTAATAACCTTTTTCCACCAATTATGTGCCACCCGGGATGATTAATTAAACACTAATTAACTCGGGCCCGCACGATAACGCCCCACCATTTCCTAGTACTTTCCACCATTGGATCGCCCCTCCATAGATCGACGCTCCACGTCAATTCCGCTACCCATCCTTTGTCAGAGTTTTAACGCGCGGGGGATTGGCGGTATTTGACTAGTCACCCGTCCACGTGTCGATACTCTAATGGAATCGCTGCCCGCTCATCTAATACCACCTTTGTCCATAAGCGGTGCGGGGACTAACCACTTACCGCCCGGCCCTCCTGCCCCACGTCAGCCCGTACCAAAGTGACGTCACTCCTCGAAAAACTAAAACCCCTTTTTTGCCTTTGGAAATAAAACGAATTTTCGCGTTTTTATGTCATTTTCGTCATTTGAACGCGACTGTGCTTTCCCCTAAAGAATTCAAATTTTCACTAAAATCCACTGTTCCATTCGATTTCGCTCCAGAATTCCGCCAGACCTATGTTTAAGCATCCTCCTGCTACCGCCTGTTACCTGTTAAAAGCCAGCTTTCCTCCAAGAACAGGTATTTATCCTATAGCGCTTCGAAACTGCAAAAGAAAATCTGTTTTCCTTGTTTTCCACTGGATTAGTGATTAAATTTTATCACTGAGATCATTCTCTGAGATTTAAGACTGTGAATTGTTCCCCTGAACTTGCAATTGTGCCAATTTCCCCATTAAAATTGAAATCACGCCCGGCCTGTGAAGAAAAACCAGAAACTTCCATCTTGAATCCACAAGAACCAAAATGGAAGCCCCAGCAGCTTTGAATGTAACTCCACTGAATGCCCCCCACAGAGAGTTGGAATATTTGCCTTTAGTAGATAAAGACTTTCAGATTAAAGACTTAGTGTTTGATGAAAGCCCCCTTCTGAGTTATTGTCGCTGCAGAGACGAGTACTCAAAGGGGCAAGATTTCATTGGGTTGTGGGAATCCAATCTCCCGAGATATCTCATCCCCTCAGTCATTTCTTTCCCAGAAATCATCCACTATTGCCATTCTAACTATGATCCCACTCAGAGAGCTGTAATATCCCCTGACCAAAGTGTTCTTTTCCACATTACTCCCCAGACTATCAATGCAATGCTACATTTTGAACCAGGTCAAGAACTAGCACCTTTGTCTATAGAAGCATTGATTGAAAAGTCTAATCAATTGACCCCGGAAAAATTGAAGTCCATTTTCCAGAATTTCATGTTGCCTGAACATCAACCTAAGGGACTTCCTCCCTATGGTTTTTATTATTTCAATAAATTAGGAAGACTCATCCTAAATTTGATATCTTTTGTCTTGGGTTTCAATACCAGTGAATATGTTGATGAGATAACCCTAGTTTTGCTGTCTATTTTTACTCCTGGGAAACCTCCTGAAGTTAAATATGACTTTGCCTCCTTCATAGCCAATAAGATCCATGATCAGTTCATGAGGCTTGATGATGAGAAAGTTTTTAAATATTCCTCAGTTATTTATCATCTCATTATCTTTTATCAATCAGAAAAGTTCCCTTTCCCTGTTAAAAAACTTGATGCCAAGGGAAACCCTAGGTCAGTTATATTTTGGTCTCCCATAATTCATTCTTCCCATAATTCTCCATATTCCTATACTGAGTTCATCGACCTTTTTGTATATCCTGCAACTACCTTGTTGACAGGAATCCCTCCTCCAAGACTCAGTAATGAAATCAAGAAGACCTTGCAGCTTTCCAGGACTTATAAAGTTGGATATTGGTATTTATACCAAAATCATTCAGTCATCAGAATCTATGGATGTGAATTACATCCATTCAAGTTGCCAAGATATGTGCCCATGAGAATTTTTTCCTTGGAATATTTCAGGCAAATGAATAATTCAGATGTGATCCATTTTTGTAGTGTGAAGAAGAAAGCCCAACTAAGGATCAAAAGTCAATTAGGTCCTTTCATCTGCAACTCTAGGGAGGCCGAGCGAGAAGCAGAAAATATATTACAAAGACATTTCCAAAGAAATTTCCGTTGGGTTCCTTATGATCCATATGGTTTTATTTGTGAAAAAAGAATAAAGAATAAATCATCCCCTTACATACACCACAAGATTCCTGAAATAGAACAATATGCAAATCAAGATGAATGGGTTGAAGGAACACTAGTTGAGGAAGAAAGTGAAGCAGACAAAATGAACAGAATGATGAAAGATCTTGAGAAGAAGTATGACCTAGAATTTTGTGGTCAAGTGCAGGTACCTCACATTGGCACTTCTTCAGCAGCAAATCTACAACAAACATTACAGGAGAGCAGTTCACCAGTGGCAGTAGAATCAAAAGGCAAAGGAAAGGAACCTGAAATATAGGTCGTTGAAACTTTAGTCATGGCAGAGAAACCTCGAACCTCTAGAGCACCTGATCAAACTCAAGTTTCTCCCACTCAGATAAAACATCCACAAGTTGCAGAATTACAAACCCCATCCAATGTGGAAATAGGAAAGAAAAGGCAGGTTCCAGATACTACTCCTCCAAAAGAAACCTCAAAGGTACATCAAGCCAAAAAACAGAAACCAGATCCACTTCCAGATGTGGAAATCATAGATGAGGTGTTTGATGATGGAAGGGAAGACAGTCAACTAACTGGTTCTGTTAGTGTGACCCATACAGTGCAGAAAGGAAAAGCTTCGCACAAACAGTTGAGTACTGAAGTATCCTCCTTTAGGCCACCAAAAACAGATACAGGGGATATAAAAAGAACTTTCATCAATATAAAGGCAAAGAATGATCCATTAAGAATGAAGGTCTATGATCAATACTTGAAAATGGCTCCACATAATCAGGAAAGGTTAATGTCAGCATTTGAAATTTCACAAGGCAAAATGATGATGAGCCACTTCAAGTCAAAAGTGCCAAAACCCATGTCAGCAGCTGATTATATTAGAACAAATTTTGAGGTCCTGGCAAAGGACATTCATCCTTTAGACCAGATAGAGCTGCATAAAAAAACTGGGGAAATGGTGTATTCCACTCTTACCAATAAAGCCATGGCAGCCCTAACGCTGCAAGATTATTTAAATAACACAAGTGCCCAATTGCAAATTGAGAAGGCCTCTTCTCAGGCCAAAGATAATAGAATAAAGTCTCTAGAAGACATAATCATCAGCTTGGGTCACAACCCCAAAGATATTAAAAGCATTGAGGCATTAATAAAAAAGAAAGATGATGACATAGCTGCACTGAGAAAGCAGCTAAAATTGCCAGCCTCAAGGCACCCTCAGACCCAAGAAGTTTTGAAGGAGAGTTCACAAGAAGAGGTAATGGAGTTGCTCTTAAAAGTAACTGAGCGACTAAGTGAAACATAGAAGGAATTAGAACAAGCTTTACATGAAAAGGAAACCATCAAACAGGCATCAACCACAGAATCTGCTACAACCACAGGTACTACAACAGCAAAGCAACAAACAGAGCCAGAACAGGTAAACACTTCTGGTTTGAGTTCTAATGAGTTAATAAAACAAATGGAAAGTCTACAATTAAGAGTCACAGAACTTCAAACCACAAAGTTACAATTAAAATATTTGGAGCAGAAGTATGATACATCTAAGAAGACAGTTGCTGATAATACCAGTGAAATCAAAAGATTGGACAGATTAGTTAAGGCTTTGGAAAAAGATCTTTCACTAGAAAAGCCTATGAAGGAAATAAATGAAATTCTTTGGGGTAATATAATTGAGTTAATAAAAAGTATTTGGCCCTCTATTCAAGCAATTTTTGAACAAAATGACCTGATTAAAGTAGCTCAGAAAGAAATAAACAGAACAAGAGATGAACTAAGAGGTAGACCTGAGCAGGCCAATCAACTTATTCAATTTTTGAACACCCGAACAAAACAACAGCTTGCAAGACTAGGAATTGAAGACAGGACCGGCACTATTTTGATGATAAAAAGAGTCTTCATCAAAAGAACTTTTATGCATAATTTAGAAAGGAAGTGTGCAGATATTTTGGATGATATTAATGCTTTCAGAGAAAAATTTCAAGTTTTGTTAGACAGTGGGTTACCCAGTCCAATGCTCTCACAGGACCAAATAATGGAATTGGAAACCTATGTCAAGAAAATAGATATCCATGCTCAAAATACAACTGCTAGTTCTAGCAGTTTGACAGAAACAACGTTGCCAATAGGGAGAAATATTTATGACAGGTTGAAGAACTTATTTCATCTTGAGCATGAAATAAATTATTTGTTTCCTAATGAGCCCACTTTTTACAAACTCACAGAGGCTGATGAGACATTGAGGAAACTTAAAAGGACTATGATACCAGAAGATCAATGGTGGAATGACCTATTGGAAATTCTATGAAAATTATCTTCAGTGTGAGAATTTTATCTTTTTACTATTATGTAAAAGATAAAAATGAACACAGATGAAAGAGTATCAGTTGAACAGGTTAAAGAGTATCCGTAAAGACAAAGAGTATCAAACAAGTAAAGAAATTACTCTAAGGGACAGCACCGAGCCCTATTTCAACACTTACCTCCAGCACATCAGCAAAATGAGGGAACAGCACATCAGCAGTTACCTATTATTCTATCCACGAGACCATTTGTCTCCTGTTTATTTGTAAATTTCTCCTTAGTCACCCTAGATTATTGGCTAGGTTAGAGTGAGATTTTTTCAAGTATTTCTTGTATAAATAAACCCTCAAAGAGAGTATTGAGGGTGGATTCTATTACTTTGCTGTAACATTGAGATTTTTGGAATAAAAGCATTTTGGAGAAATTTATTCGTGGCTTACTGGATGACGATTTGAAGCTCAGGACTTTTTGCAGGATTCAAGTGTTGGACTGCAGTTCAATAAGTCTTTCTACCCTTTGTCTTAAGTTTTATATCAGTTTATAATATCATTATGTCCATTTCTGAATAATTTACATAAAGGATTGAATCAGAATTTACTTAATTGTACTCTGATTTCGGATGTGATTGTTCTTAATGTTTTCCTCTAAATTGGTTATAAGCATGAATTCTTAAATGCTCTTGCTTTGCTAATTTAAACATTGTTGATTACTATAATAAAGAATTATTCATTGCTCTTTGTTTGTAGTCATCTCATTTCTTTCTTTTGAACATGGTGAAATATTCTTAGCTGCCTTTCATCCCTTTCAAAATCATCCCATCCACTTTAAATTTTAAGGATTTTTCTCTGTCTAGCTACCTTGCCCTGTAAAGCCATCTTGTGTGTAGAATAGAAATCCAGTAAAGCCATCCTTTGACTCCATAGCCCAATGGACTGAAAACTTTCAACCTTGCCCTTAGTTTGTGGATTCCACCATTTTTCAAAACAAACTCTTGAATATATACCTAGTCTAAAACCTTCTAAGAACAAAGATAAATTAGAAAGAGAGAGCCCTCTCTGGATGCAGATTGGCTAGATTCTGCATTTAAAAGGTTGGTTTGTGGTTACCTCGGGTATACTTTCCTCTTACACAACTTCTAGGAAAACCTGAGTGATAACACTGGGGATAGGATTTATCTTAGTTCTAGGTGTTTTAGCCTCTGATTTTCTTTGTTTAGCCACCCAGTAGCTGTTACACATAAAGATTAACCTTTTTTAGAACCTAATTTGCAAAGATAGTGAGTTAAACAGTAGCATTTTTCTTTGTTTACTGCGCCCAACGCACCCTTAGACTGGACAAAGTGCTTTACAAAGCACTGTCTCCCTTCCTATCCTGCGTTGCAAAGCACTGTCTCCCATTAAAGACTGCGTTGACTCCTGAAAGTGACCAAATTCCCTTGAATTTGACTTTTCAACTTGCTTCAGTTTTGTTTGCTGCTGTGTTCTGAAACGTTTGATGCTCAATTGACCAGTGAACCTATATACTTCTTCCTCCTTTGGCTGAAAATTTGTTCAATGTTTGTTTAAAAAGTTTTTCTTTATCATTGACAAGTTGATTTCAAAGTATTTTTTATGGTCACATTAAGAATCATTTTCTTTCGAAATAGGAAATTGTTGTAAAATCTTCATTTCCTTGATAGGAGAAATTGTTTGTTGAAATCCTCGTTTTTCCTTCAAAAGAGAAATTGTTGTTTATATTATTTGTTTCTAAAAAGTAAAAAGCATTTGAATTATTGATCTAGTGCACCTAGTTTCTTTTTTTCATTCATAACATTAAGGAAATTGAAAAGAAAAACTTGCATTTGCATGTATGATTGTGTGTGTTTTGCAAAAGGAACATTAGGAAATCTGCATTTAGTTTGTGATTCATTGATTTTGTTTTTGTTCATTGATTTTTTTGCTCACGAAGTGAAAGTTTGTTTATCATTCTTAGTGTTGATCATTAATTAACATTAGTCATTTTATAATTAAAACTTGAGAAACCATGTATCGAGTGTTATGACAGAAGGTGAAACATCAAAGGGATGGTGGAAGAGAAGCGATGTAAGACAAGTCACGTGCCTAAAAAAGAACTGAAGCATATTTACGAGAAAATTTCAAATATGAAACGAAAAGGGTAAAGGTAATACAAAAGGGGCAAAGGCATGGTGCAAAAGACACAAAACAAAACTATTAAAAAAGCTCGCCACATTCACAATACGCACGTGAAGGGACCCTTCATATGGGAATTTCCGCGGGGGTCAAGAAGCGGAAGGGGGAAGAGAGCCACACCCCCGCGGAATTAAGGTGACGTGCCATAGGGTGGACCCAAGGTAAGATGTTGTGGCAGAGAAAAGTGCAGGCAAGAGTGAGGTGGCAGAGTGCAGTGCGGGCCCTAGAGACCTGTGCGCTGTGTATTTAACCAGCCTCACAATGATTATTTTTCAAGAACCAGATGGCTTATGCAGCAGAAAGGTAAGGTAAGTTTCTAGGTGAATTGGTACCGAGGCCCGTACCAATATTAAACCCAGCACGCGGTGTTCACCTGCTTCCAGCTGACACCCAATCCCTATATGCCGCATGTTCCACTGTCAGTGTCCTTACGACACTCGCCCCGCTTACTTCATCTCTCTGCATTTTACCTCAGAACTCTCAGTCTTATATAACGGTCCTCCCGTATTTTACTGTAGTAAAATCTACAGGTTCTCAAAGCTACGGTATAAACTAAGTGGGAGCTAGTGCCAAGGTCTACCCAGTCACTATCAACACCCCCCGCGTCGCTTTCCCGAGCAGATTTCCCTACTGCACAGGTACTCCGTCCCTCATATTCCCTCTACTTTCCTTCCATTTTTAAAAGTTTTATATGTCAGTTATGGGAAGGGGCACACCCAAGAAAGCTGAACTAGAGACTCCTTGGGTCTGAGAAACTAGAAACCCTCCCGGGTTCGAGCCTTTCACTGACCTGCAAGCCAAAATCTATGATCCCCAATACCCTTTTCCCATTAGCAGTATAAAACCCGAGCTTTTTAGACGACATGTCGAAAATAGGGATCAATATCGGGTGGTTGTATTAGGTTTATATCATCAGATTACCCCCCTAGTCTACCCAGTGGTCGATTTTATTTGCTGGCTTAGAGATGCTTACGATGAGTGTCGAGGCACGCTTACTTCCACTTAGGGGAATAATATTTTTTCTCTTTCCCCCGACATTATCAGCCCTCCACTTTCCTACCAGCGCCACCTATACCAGTTTCAGTGAAGTGGCTTTAACCTCCCAGTTCACCAAATTGCCTTGGGAGCACCAAAACGACTTCATTTCCTATATAACTAGCAACCAGGCTACGTCTCTTCCCGCTGCAGAACCTTTCCTATTAATTCTGTTCAAAGAAGAAGTGCATCCCATCCTTTCCCTCATCGCGGGTCTTTTAGGCGTAGGCAGTTTGGGGGAAGTTTCCAGGGCGTGTGTTTATTTCTTGTGGCTAATGTCTCAAAAGGGGGTAGTTCTGGATATCCTTGGCTTCTTGGCTGCTAACATTTAGACCCAGTTCCAAGAGCTTTAGGAAACCGACCACTTCCAATTTTTCTCGATGGTCTTCTACCTTTTCTTATATCAGCATGCTAGCAGGTTCGAGGGTTTGGGCTTAGATAGGGTATACGATGTCAATTCTCAACCCCGACCTATTTTTGACTGGAACTTTTCAGTACGCCAAATACCTAATGGGGTGGGTTATTCCAGGTTCCTAAATGAGTTCATGCCCATTGTCTACACTATCATCCATGACTCACCCTCACCTAGGGTTTTTCCTGAAATGAAGAGCTGGCTACAAGCGAGTAAAACCCAGAGCACCAGGGATTGGTATCTATTTGACAATTACACTCAAATTCGGGTCTATGGAGCCGAGGTTCCCCCTTACCAGATTCCTGTGTTTCCTGCTCGACGAGTCTATGCTCTGGAGTATATTCGGTAGACTCTCAAGTCTGACCAACTCCACTTTGTCCCTGCAAAGAAAGGTTTCATCATGAGACTCCCTATCACTATTGGCCCGTTTATTGTGAATTCAAGACACGCCCTTCCCATTGCTGAGAAGCTGTTGCAAGGCATGGACCTGAGATAAGGGAAGACTTGGCCCTATGATCCTCGGGAGATTATTTCAAACAGAAGAAGGAGGAACAAGTCCACTCCTTATGCACATGAATCAAGATCGTTTATAGAGTGGAGGGCTAACCTTGAAACTTGGCCTTTGATTTCGCAGATGGAGACAGATTCATCTGCCACAGGGGAAGGAGAATATGTCAATAGAGGCTAAGAAGAAGAAGAAGTGGGTCCCTCAGGAGCAGGCTCTCCCCTTCGCAAAAAGCAGAAAACAGTCTCGAGTGAGGCATAAGTCATAGGGGAAGAGCAGCTGCTTGAGCAGTTTACACCATATGGCCAGCCCGATAGGAGCAAAGCTGGGATCAAAGTGCTAAGAGACAGTGTCACCTCCTCCGACTTCTCTGAAGTCTCACAGGCCATCAGAGATTATACCTCACTAGTTGTAATTGAAAGGACCCTGAAAAACAGAACGATCAGGGATAAGTACAAGGCCGAGCTGGAAGGTTATGTAGAAAAATACCACACCAGGGTTTCCGCTTCCATGAATGTGGACACAGAACACCTAGTATTGTCTATGGCTGAGGCTATTTTGGATCCTGATGCAGGTACCACTAGTTACAGAGTGCTTGAGTATGCAATTGACATGGCCAAGGTACCAACACCCGACAAATGTAACCTGTTTCAGGTGGTGGGTGATATGTTGAAAGACGAGGTAATGCGGGTCACTATTGCACTGAGAAAATTGGAGAAAAAGCATGAACAGGTGAGGGCAACCCTAAAGAAGGAATATGAAAATTCCCATGCCCTTTCGAATCAAGTGCGCAGTCTTACCGAGTCAATCAAAAGAAAGGAAACAGGAGACTCCAACCCGCAGTGCTATGTGATAGATCAATTGCAGAAGGAGGTTGCATCATTAAAACACAAGGTTAGCATACCGGCATCCCACCTTGTTCAAATGACTGAATTGGCATAGGTGGAGAAAGAAAAAGCAGACTTGATTGACACACTGGCAAAGGATAAAGAGGAGAAAGAAAAGATGGCGGAAACAATCGCCACTCTTTAGAGGAGGCTGACGGAGCTGTAGGCCACTTGGGACACGCACAGCTGTGTGACAAATAGAACCCCACTAGAGACTAGTTCGCTGTCCGACCAGATGAGCGCAGCGAAAGATGCAAATGATATATTATAAAAGCAGACATCCACTGTGAGGCAGAGAATCACCGAGTTGGAAACCTCCTTGGCTGAGAATACCAGAAAAATAGAGACATTGCAGAAGGAGATTGAACATGAGAAGAAGGTAAGAGCCGACCAGCAGAAGACCATCAATGATCTCAACAGTCGGCTAAAATGTAACATCATCCTTAGGGATGGGAGAAGGATTATTTGGTCAGAGATCATTTCGGCAGTTAAAGAGCAGTGGGAGTTTCTGAAAGTCGTCGAGGGAATAAAATCTTCTGTACTCTATCTCAAGAGGAAGTTTCAGGAGGGAGACCTCAACTTTTCCAGCAGAGCCCAGCACGCCAGGGGATATGTTTTGTTCTTGAAAGGGCTAAGAGTTAGTGAGGCAGAGCAGCATGGCATAGCGAGTCAGTTTAGGGAAGCTGTCGAATGCCAAAAGATTATTGATAAGGAGTCAGCTCGCGTCATAGCTTCAACGGCCCTACAATAGTTGGCAGCCAGCGTGGACCGGTTCGATGCAGTTTGGGCCGAGATCACAACGACAGGACTTCCATCATGATAGGACCCTACCACTCCTTTCATGCTATGATAATTACCAGAATATGAAGCACGGATCCAGGAAGAAAGGGACCGCACAGACATCTTGTCAGATAAAACCGCTCGGTTAAAAGAAGAAACAATTGTATAAATGATCTGATAAAACATAAGATCCCCACCGAGGCGAGTCTAAATGATCTTACTGAGGCCTTCATCAAAGTGGAAGGATTCGCGGCTATGCCTGAACCTTCAGTAGACAGTCAACAGAGGTGCACCCAGTTTGCCAGCCAAATCGCCAGCTCCTCCGCAAATGTTTTGCCACCAGTATCAACAACCGCCTCGACCCCTTCTCGGCAATGAAACACTGTTAATTCATGATATGGCCCTAGCAGCCTTTTTACTTTTACTTTAGTTAGTTATTTTCAAGTTTCAAGTGGAATTTATGTTCCACTCCAGCATTTTACTTTTCTACTAAGACTGTTGTTTAACATTTTGATTCAAAACGGTCGAGTGCCTAACTGCAAATGATGAGAGTCCTTTATTCCTCATCATAAGTTTTGGTTATTTTGATAAGGACCTTTAACAAATTTTCGGCATGCGTAGAAGATATTTTTCCAAAAAATATCTTCTTGCTCATGTATGGAGGTTTCTATATAAGTAAGATCAGAAGAGAAAAACAGGTTCCAGATTTTCAAAAGAATTTTGATGTGTAAGAATTGTTGTATGCGTGTTGTGAAAATCTTAATAGAAATGCAAAGAGCCCGTTGGGCCTCAGCAAGAAGAAGTTTTACTTTATGTGAGGATTCTGGTCTAAGTGTTATATAGTGTGTAACTCTGTCTTATGTGATATTGTTTACTGTTTATTTCTCTGATTCCATTTCCTTATATCATGTTCTGGAATGCGAGTGGCTCACTAGCTTTTGGTATAAATTTATCACCATTGATACTTATACTGAGCTTGTCAAGCGCTTTAAATATAGCTCAAGCATGGTATGTTATTTCACTTTTCACTTCACTCATTATTCCTCTATATTAAATACTGTGAGATGTCATTATTTTAAAACAATTGACATGTATGGATTCTTATCTTTTTAAGCCCATCTCATGTTTAAATATGTTTACGGAGTTCCCTCTCATTAGTAGTTAATATTCTTCTGTATTTTCTACGTAGCAAGCTTCATCTGATTTTTAAAATCTCTGTAAAGCATTTTAGAATCTAGCCCTCCTTAAAGAAATCTGTCTTTGAGCTGTCTGATGCATCTATATTAAGGACTCATTCCTTGCCTCTGCAGCCTCTTGTAATTTTGATGACTCTAAGAATATTCTGGTTCCATTTATATCACATCCCCTTGTGAAATTTGAAGTAGTAAAGAGCCTCATGCTGTCAAAAGTCTTGAATTATACCTCACGCTCCTTACTGCATAAGATGTCCTAGGCACTGGTCTTTTACAACTCAAGGCTGTCCCTAGAATTGACAACACTTAGCTTTCATTTTAGGAATTTCATATACATCATCGCGGTGAACATTTGAAAGTCAAATTGTTAAGCAAGATCAACATAAAATAAATCTCAATTTACTTAACAATGCATTGGAACCATAATGATAACATTTAGAAGGTTTAGGCTAGAGACGTGTTCCGATGTCGTAACACATAGCAACTGTCGTTAACTTGTCTGTGATACATTCCGAGTGCGATATCTCACTCCACGTATGTAAGTATATCGTAGCTCGTCCATGTAATTTTGGGTATATCGGGCGGTGTTACGGTACGATAAGTATAAAGGGGTGCTCTCACTGTGCGGTTTCGCATCATAAAACACTAATACAAACTTGGTCCTCCACGTACCTTCCGGTATATTTGGGAGGACAAATTTTAGGTGCCATCCATCCATAGTGAACCGAGTCAGCCTCCTTGAAATTGTGATACATCGAACGAAACATTCGGGGAGATTACCTACCCGTACTTCTTGGTTCGCCAGGAGGTATTCTACAGTTCACAGTTTCTTGGTAAACCCTTTTGCCTAGCATTACCCTCTTTTTTTAATTTGTTTTTTGGTTAAAATAAATCAGTAATCGTGGAAGAAAAAAATCCTATCCCCCGTCGTTCGCGTAGATTAGCTTTAAAACCACCTTTACCACCAGAAGTTACTTCTGGCATGTGAAGGCGATCACAATCTGCCGAATCAAGTACAATTTGTACCTCTGGCGAAATATCATCTTTTAAACTAGAGTTAGCTCAAATTGTTTCCACACATCCCGGTTCGTTTACTGTTGTTGAAACGGAGTCTTCACAGCTACTCGTGGTCACGATCCATTCAATCACTGAGACCATACCTCCTAGACCCGACGTTGTTCAATAAAAAATTGTTCCAGATCCTATCTCTTATTTTGTAGAAAATCTGAATCCTGACGTCGAACAACTGGAAGTTGTTCCTACCTTGGTCATCCCACAAAGTTCTGTAGCCACTGAAACTCTTATATCACATAGTCAACTGTCTAAAATATATTTTCTACCTGACGGTGAAGTTCTTCCTCCTGGTTTAATTGCGATTGAAGAAATCCCACAAGACGATACACCTTTAACTCCGACCCATTTTGGGGGGGACCTTTACCTGTACCAGTATTTTCCTCAATCGTTTCCATCTACTTTTTTTGATCCTATTCCCATTCAATCTCCCGTCGATTTTCGAGGGTATACATTTGGTCACACAACCATGTCTAAACCAACATCTTCGGTTGGGTCTGCTATTCCAATTACGTCAGCTCCTACCCTCGCTACTCCGTCGATGTTCACAACCTCACCAGAGTCATATTTTCACGGTGGCCCTTTGGTCCCAACATGTTACAAATCATTATCTGGCACTTTCTCTAGTACATATTCAAGAACATGGTCTTTACCAATGTTATCATTTGGTGTTTTAACTGGTAGACATATCATTAGTACTGAACAACTTGATTCATTACATACATCATCAGGGCAATATCAAGTCGGTCCTTTTGGGTCAATTCCTTCAAGTACCATATCAACTGGACTCCCAACATTTTGAGAAAATTATTTTCTGTCTTATTATCCTCCTTATGCTGGGGGGAAACCTTTGGTCACCCAATATGACAATACTCAGTCACTTTTTGATCAAACTAATGTTGACATGAATGTTTGTCAATGGCAGCCCACTCTGCCTATCCAACCACAAATGGTTGTACACTCGTATCAACTAGTTCAACCTGTTACACCCAATTCATTACCACTTGTTAATACATCTATACCCCTATTACAGAATCAAAATATTGTACATCAACCTTATCAGGCAAGTTATTCGACTCAATATCATCAAATGTTGGGTCCACAGACTCAAAATCCTTTGGTTAATTTACAACAACCTATATCAGGAATCATTTATTCACAAGCTGGTGTACCATTTTATGGGATGTCACAAATGCAACCTGGTTATACATATCAACCGAATCCAACTTATAATAATTTGGGTTATAACATTGGTGGACAGACCCCTTGGCAGCCACAAACATAAATGCCTCAAACTTCATTTCAACAAGTATCATATCCAGGTTTTGGTCAACAGAATTCTCAAGCATTTGCTATGCAAAAAAACCCCTATCTGGGTTACCAACAACAAATGCTGTATGCTGGTGCTCAAAAACCTGTTTCCCAAGCAATTCCATCTTACCCTGGCTATGCTCAACCTGACCTTAATTGACAGTTGCCTTTTGTTGCAATATTGGAATTACCAGATTTAAACCAGTTAACCAATGATCCTATCAATTATGCTCCTTGGTGGCCGGTGATACCTCATAAATTACCCTTCAATATTCCTAAATTCAATGGAAACCCTGGAGAAGATCCATCGACTCATGTCATGACTTATCATTTATGGTGTTGATAAAATTGATTGAATGATGATTCTATTCGACTACGTCTTTTCTAGCGTACGCTCATAGGTTTGGCTACTAAATGGCACATTGAATTACCTAGAGCTTCTTTCGACAATTTCACTACTTTAGCTACTATATTTTCGACCATTTTCCAGTTACTGATCAGATATGACAATGGAATGGAACTCTTGACCAATTTCAAACAGACTAATGCTACTCACATTTCTAATCATATTCATGAGTGGCGTCACTGTCAACGAATGGTTAAGACATTTGTTCCCGATCAACTCCTTGCTGAGTGGTTCATTAAGTCCTTGTTACCATCTATAACTGAGGATGTGGCTAAAGGTGGCGTCATCACAGAAAATCAAGTTATCACTCGTGCCCAATATTTAGACTTGATTTACAATAAGTCTGGCACGCTCTATGAAAAAATTCCTAATGCGCTGCGATCTAATTTCAATGTTCCTCCTCAAATAAAGGACTCTCATGCCGGAGACGGCTTGATAGGCACTGCAAACACACACCACTCTACTGCATCTGATCCTGCTCCTACTTCCGAAATTAATGCCGTGTCATTTGACAAAGGCAAAAGTGATAAGCAACCAAGAGGTAAGAAAAATTGGAAATCAAAGAAAAAAAAACTTCTAACCCGCAAGAAATATCATCTGATCAATCGCCTGGACCACGAAAACCTTGTTATCCATGCATAATATGTAACGAGGAACAATTTGTTAGGGATTTTCCTCACTGTGCTGAAGTCTCAAAAATCATCAAGACTTCTCATGCATCAGCTGTGTTGACAGAACCATTTCCAAATTCGGACACTAATTTGGTTGCTACGGATCGAGCTCCTAGTTCCCAAGTGATGATGTTATCCACCGCAAAACCTTCACAAGATATTTTGGCGTCGACACGAAATAAAGACTATGGTAGTCCGACCACTGATCAACCTACTACTTTGACAACGAATCCATCTAATGAATCAGTACCACCTACTGTTATTCCTGAATTGACAATTAAGCCACCGAAGGGAGTAATTCATAAATCAACATATAATCCTCGAGAAAGAGTTGCACAAAATTATAATATAGTTGAATATTTGGCTCAATCCCCTTGAGATATGTCTGCCCTTGAGGTATTACAAAATTGTCCCTCCCAGAAGCAGGCTTTATTGTCGGCCATTGGTGGAATTGATCCGAATGATTCTAATCTTGTCGTCTTTAATCATACGGGCTATGTGCCACAATTACTAGCAAAATTGGTGTTCTCCATACAAGTAAATGTTCTCAATAACCTTGTTCATCGAACTATTATTGATGAGGGATCGTCTATGTGCATTATGTCTCTAAACTATTGGAAGTCACTTGTCTCATCGCGATTATCACAATCATCAACGACGTTGAAGGCTTTTGATGGAAGAAAATATAAACCTTGTGGTATTATCAATAACTTGCATGTTGAATTAGGGGGAAAAACAATAAGTATTGATGTTGAGGTTGTTGATAGACCCCTTGAATATGATATTTTACTCGGAAGACCATGGTTATATGCGATGACTGCCATTGTTTCTACATACTTTAGAATGATTGCCTTTCCACATAAAGGTACAATCACAGTCATTAATCAATTATCCTTTTTTGCCTCCGCTTCGCAGGTAACTGGAAGCGTTCCATTTGTTCACTTACCCCAACTTGAAATTCAGAACATTGTTTTAGGACTCTTAAAGGATTCCACTCTTATGGGAACCTTTTCATTACCGCCGCCCGTGACGTCAGCAAAAATTGCAAGCATAGAGACCCGCTACATGATCTCTTCCATGCTATCTGGCTTAAGGGAGAGTATGAGTGATTCTGATATTTCTACGTTGGATGATGTTTTACTGCACAGCCCTATTGAGTTGGCATAGTAATCAATCTATTTGGCTTGGGAGGAAAATCCGAAATTAGCGTCACCAAGTGTTTGGGTTGATCGTTCATTAGATTTTGGTACTCCGTCTGATCCATTTTCCTTAAAGTTTTTGATAGATGAAAATATTTTGGAAGCTATGATGTCAGAAGGAGAACCATGGGAAGATTATCATCATCGTTCCCATATTCTTGATTATGAAGAAAACAATCTCAGTGAACTATATCACCCATCCATCAAAACTTTCTTTTCGAATTATTTACCGATTAATGCAATTGACTCTGAGCGAAATTTATCTAATATCGAAGAAACGATTTCTATCGATATTTCGACCAAACCTGGCGTTGTAGAAAATATTCATGTCGGTGTATCTTGTTCCCCACCAAAAATTGATTCATATCGCTCTCTTTTTTGTGAATTTCATGATGTATTCGCTTTGTCTTATAAGGAAATTCCAGGCATAGATACTAGTATAGTTGAACACACTATTAATATGTATCCTGATGTCAAACCGGTGCATCAACAGCTTCGTCCTGTTCATCCGAAGAAAGCGGCTGCCATCAAAGCAGAAGTTGAAAAACTTTTGCTTGCTGGTTTCATTTACCCTGTTCCGCTAACTGAGTGGGTTTCCAATATTGTTCCTGTTATGAAAAATCAAGGAACCATTAGAGTGTGCATAGATTATCGGAATGTTAATCAGGCTTGTCCAAAAGACAACTATCCTACTCCCTTTATCGATCAGATTATTGATTATTGTGCTAGATGCAAATTTTTTTCGTTCATGGATGGATTTTTCGGTTACAATCAAATCAATATCCGCCCAGATGACCAACATAAGACAACATTCATCTTTCCCTACGGCATATTTGCGTATAGGAAACTTCTGTTTGGTTTAAAGAACGTTGGGGAAACTTTTTAGAGAGCAATGGATTATGCTTTCAACGACATCAAGCACATTGTTCAACCATATCTAGATGATTTACCAGTGCATTCACGAAATCAGACTGATCACCCGATGCATTTGTGAATCATTTTCTTATGCTGCCGACACTACAAGATACACCTCAATCCACACAAATGTGTGTTTTGTATTGTTTCTGGTCGATTTCTCAGATTCCAAGTCTTAAAAGAAGGAATTTGAATATACCCACTGAAGGTACAGGCCATTCTTGATTTTCCTGCACCATCAAACTTACTTCAGATATAGAAACTTCAAGGAAAGGCTAACTTCCTGAGAAGGTTCATTCCAAGCTACGCCGAAATGGCTAAAGGATTCACTTGATTATTGAAAAAGGGGGTTCCCTTCCATTGGGACCAAGTTGCGCAAGCTTCTTTTGATGCTGTCAAGGGACATATTGTCCAAGCGTCATTGATGTATCCTCCTAATTATCAAAATAATTATTTCCTATATATCGCTGCGGCTGAAACGACCATCGCTATGGTTTTGGTCCAAGTAGAAAATGGAATTGAACATCCGATCTATTATTTGAGTCATAATCTCAATGATATGGAAGTTAAGTACTCGTATGTGGAGAAGCTTGCCTTGGTAGCTGTTCAAGCTATCCAAAGATTTCACCATTATATCTTGCTCCAAAAAACAACAATAGTTTCAGATTGCAACCCCATGACTTACATCTTATCACGTCAATTACTGGGGGGAAAATATTCAAAATGGATTGTCATTTTGTAGGAATTTTATTTGGAATTTATCAAATCCAAGTCAAATAAGTATTTAGTTTTGGCTGAGCTTCTCTATGACCATCCCTCTGATAGTACTGCTACTATGCTGGAACCATCTATTCCAAACTAGTCTCTATTCCTAATCGGATCATATGATCCCTAGTATGGATATTTCATCATTTATCTCCAAACCCAAAATTTTCGACCTAATACCTCTCGCTCTGATCAGCGATGTATTCGATACCAAGCCAAATATTATCTGATCTTCGGCGATACACTTTATCATCGTGGTGTTGATACCATTTTAAGGAGGTGCCTCACTCATGAGGAGGCCGAAAAAGTGTTAAATGATTGGAATGCTAGGGCTTGTGGTGGAAATTTATCTGGATATGCTACCGTGCAGAAGATACTCCGCGTCTGTTACTTTTGGCCTACTATTTTTCGAGATTGCATCCTCGTAGTCAAAAGTTGTCATGCATGCTAGATTTTTGATCGTAAAATCTGCAAACTGCCAGCACCAATGCATCCTGTTGTCTCTGCCGGATCATTTACGAAATGGGGTATTGACTTCATGACCTGTAACCCTCCTTCGTCTGGGGGGCATGGTTATATGATTGTCATAGTCGACTATTTTACCGAATGGGCCGAAGCGATGCCTACATTCAACAACACAGCACAAAAAACTGCATTGTTTTTCTTCAACCATGTTATTGCACGGTTTGGGGTCCCACAGGCTATAGTTATGGATCATGGGAATCATTTTAGCAACCATAGATTGTCTGAATTGACTGCCAATTTAGGATTGTCACATGATAATTCTACTCCTTATTATCCACAATCAAATGGACAAGTTGAGGCTATTAAAAAAATTCTTAAACGAATGCTTCAACGAATGATAGGAGTCCGTAAAAAGAACTGGCACTTGATCCTGTACTCCGCCTTGTGGGCGTATTGAACCTCGATGAGAAACACAACCAGATTTACTCCTTTTCAATTGGTGTATGGTCTGGAAGCTATCTTACCAATCCAATGTGAAATATCGTCGTTAAAACTCATGATAGACTTGTTACTTGACACCTCAGAAGAAGAAGTGTGTCTCCTTAACCTCATCCACCTAGATGAAATGCGTCATGAAGCCCAATTGGCCAATGAAGTGCATACGAGACGTATAAAGGCACAATACGACAAAAATTTCCAGCCTCGCATCTACTCAAAGGGTGACTTGGTCCTTCTATATGATCAAGAAGATGATGTAATAGGTACAGGGAAATTCGAGCCATTATGGCATGGCCCCTATATTGTCAAAAGAGTTCTTGCTAAGGGCACCTACGAGTTAGTTGATTACAATGGGATTCCATTGGCACAACCTAGAAATGGGTTGTATTTGAAACGTTACTATGCTTAATCATGAGCGTAGTAATTTTTTGTATTATATTTTTTATATGCTGTTGATTTGCATTCACTATCTTAATTTGTTTTTTAGATTTTTCTTGACATTAGTAATTTGCTTTACATTTCATCGTAGATGACTGAATCTTCAGAACCATTTGTTGGATATGTTGATGGTGCTAGTCGTAGTACGCAGAATCTATCCTCTGCAGTGTGGGCCATTTTCGCTCCGAATGATGAGTTAGTAAGTTTTCAAGGGATTTGTATTGGTATATCAACGAACAATATTGCTGAGTATAGCGCATTGATTGAACTTCTCTCTGATGCCATTTCATTTGGTATTAACTGCATAATCATAAGGTTAGACTCACAACTTGTGGTACTACAACTTACTAGTATTTATACTATTAGAAATCCAACACTTCTTAGATTGTTCCTAAGAGTTCGAATTTTGGAGAGACATTTTGAGTTCATTCAATATCAACACATTTCCAGAAATCTGAACACTTTAACTGATTCATTAGCTAATCAAGTTTTAGATAGAAATTTGCAACATAGGTAAATAAAACATTCACATAATTGAATAGGATTTCACATAAGACATAGGAAAAACTCTAAAATCATATAGATAGATAGTTATAGGTTTTTTACAAAATTTGTGCCCAAGCAACATTGGTCATATGACCTCAAAATGTATGCAAAAGTCACAAGTAAACTAGTGGTGCTCATGGTAACATGCTATAGATCTATCAATTCTACGAAGCAACCGTATCCAACAGTTAGGAACCCCAATAGTGTGTCACTGCAGTCGCATGGGAAGCTCTTCGATCCGGCAATTCGAAATCCCTCTATGTGATGCTGAAGCTTAGCCAGAGTCTCAGCCATATCAAGGTCCTGAAGGAATTCTTTCCCGATATCCCTCTCTACTGGTGCATCTGCTTCGTGCTCTGGTTCCTCTACTGGTTGAACACAACCAATATCTGCATTACATCAAAGATTTAGTTTAGTCTTGGAAAGAAATAAAAACACAAAAACATTGTATAAACCTTATAAAAATAAAAAAACATGGTCAAATCATTCTTACCTATTGCACCCCACCTAATGACACCTTCTAGTGTCACGATTGTAGCAACAGATCTCCTCGAAAGTCGACACCTACGTATGCATACTCATTGATGGTGACAATCTGTCACTGGAAGCAGGCGAAGAATGTAGTCGAGAACACAATGGCCGATTGGCCTACATGCCGACCCATGAGTTCTACCCATCTCTGCATTCGAGGATCTCTAGGACTAGATATATCTAATGTTACATGTTGTGGCTGCATCAGTGGAATCCGTTCCAAAGTGAAGGAGATAAGGATTGAACCATAACTGAAATTTTTCTTCCTTCCTCCCTTTGCTTTATTCAGTTGTTCCTTTATCTGAGATAGAACAAATTCAGACCTGTTGAAGACTATTGGCTCTAAGCAATCTAGTGCATACTGCATATACGATCTGTTCGCTACATGTAGTGTAACGGTGCCAGCAAGTTTAGCGATTGTGAAAAGGATGGTTCTCAAAGGCAAATCCCTGACATCCCGGATATTTATTTTTCAATATTTGCTAGGTTATGACCCTGGATAGCAATACTGCATAACATAATCCCTCACTGTCTCTCCTCCAATGGTAGACCCTGTGAGAGAAATGGGAAAACCTCTCCTCGAAAAACTTATGAGAAAATACACGTCCTCAACTGTTATGGGAACCACTTTTTTCTTAATGTGAAATGCCTCTATCACCGGATCCCATGCTCGAACTAAGAACTCCAAGAGTTCTATTTTTTGCCTCATTCCCAACAATTTAAAGTACTTAAGTAGTCCACAATATCTTAAGGCTCTTACAATACCCGGATCATTCAAGGCAATCATATCTTGTCCTTCATATCATCATTATAATCCGATGGAAACCTGAAAATCAACCATAATATCCATTAGATTCCAATCATTGCAAAAAACTAGGCAAATTTTGGACACAACATGAAAACCAAAAACTTGAACTGCGCCCAACACACTTTAGGTCGAGACAATTCAATCCTGAGACCATGTCTGTGTGCCACTCGTTATGCAAACAGTGGAAAAGTTTTCAGAAAGTTGCCCCTATTATATCTAGCTTCAGAGGCTCAAGACCTTGCAGAATTTGCAAAGTAACAGCGAAATGAACACCGAAGCAGCAGGAGGCTCACAGCAGGGCGATCAAACCAACAAAAATCCATCCACAGTTTATCAGCAACAGAGATCAAGTTTTATAAAATCAGGTTCAAGAGTTCCAATTGTAAAATGGTAACTATGGAAATGGTAAAAAATGAATAGTGAAACTACTTTTTATAGTAATTTAATTGTTTGCAAGTTAAATTTATTGCTATGACTATAGTTTTATTATGTTTTTATCATGAAATAGGTATTTTAATCCATTTGATGTCGTTATGAACAAGAAATACAACTGATGAACATATTAGTCGTGCAGATTTATTAAAAGAATGACTTGACCACAAAGCATACGTTTTCTGCTTATTTTTCGAGCTTTGTTAAAAATGAAAAAGGATTTGAAGCACACTTTTATTTCTTTTTCGAGCTTCAATAATAGCGAAAAAGGAACCCCTGGAGTCTTCTTTCAGCTCTTTTTCAGACTCCGATAATGTGAAAAGATTGCCGAACACTTGTCTTTTCGAGCTTGTTAAAGTAAATGAATTGATATTTACTTAACATAAGTTTATCCCTTTTCCGGACTGAGATAGATTATTTACGAAAAAGGAATACCTTGGTTAAACATGACCAAAGAGGTTCTCTCGTATATTATTTCTACTTTTTCAGATTCCAGTATGTAAACCATTAAAAAGTACTTATGGAGTCTTTCGTCCCTCTTTTCGTACCTCTAAATACGGAAAAAGGACAGGGCTATAACTGTCGTTCTTTTCCGTTAAACATAAAATTCAAATTGGCTCGTAGATCGTTGTAGCATCTGCTTCAATCATTTCCAGACCTAATAAATTATTAAATAGAAATACATTATTCTCCCAAAGGGTTGAATTCACAGATCAAGAAAATGTTATCCTCAAGCTTGTTAAAAGAAGGAGAGGGAAATCATTTAAAATGATTGCCAGGAAAATTTGGGAAAAAGAAACAAAGTTTCTTTTTGGTAGCAAGTAACTCTTACGACACTCTTTTCACTCCATGTCCGTGACTCGCTATTGGGTAATCATCTGATGGTTCATTCACACCATGGTTCATCATACCTTCACTTTGCCATTTAAATGCTTCCAAATCAATGGCAGTGTTCCGATATTTTCAAGAGAAATCACCCAGTGATTAAGAACTCATCCATCTGCAATACTCGTAAACCTTCACTTTAATGACCGTCATCCCTGAAAATTGTTATATCAAGTCATACCCTTGTCTCCAAAATTAGTAAATCCTTGTTTTGCAATAAGGTGACTTCCTATCGACAACAAATCAATATCCAAGAAGTTCACTTAGAAACATCAGATTCCAGTACCATGAGGCTTGTTATAGCATTGACAAGATCCTTGCTTCTGAACCTTTGACTGAAAGATTTTGTTTGGCGTTCTACATCAAATCATCTATTCACGCCTTACAAAATGTACTGTAGTACCTTGAGGGCCATTGACATTAATGGTGGTTCTCTCATGTTTTTTAACAGGTCACATCATTGGCTGGTAATCAAACGATGTCTTTTCATGTTCGACTAAAAATCATATATTCGCATGGCTAGACTTGTACCCAAATGATCGAGTGAACAAAATAAGAAGACCTAGGATGTAGTTTCATCCATCCGGGCTGCGATTTCATGATTTTTGAACACATCATCTGTACGGTGACCTTACATACATATTCTCATTCAAACATACCATATCCGTAGGCAAGCATGTTCACATCTAGAAACATTCCATAACAGATGACTTTCCTAATTATGCATATGTTAATAGATTTTCTATACCAATATGGGAATGCCCACCCTCAAAGAATTATGATAAAAAGATAGATACAACATGATGTAATGTATTTTTAATATTGATGCAGTGACCACTCTCAGTCACATGCCACTATCACAAAGCAAAGCAGGTTCATCAAATGTTCTTATTATTTGATCTCATGCTTTTTAGGGGGGAAATTGTTATAGGTCAATTTGGGCACCATTCCCAATGAACTGGTTAACTAGGCATCATCTCCAGGACCAATGATTAAGGGTCTATCGCTCCCTATCATTTCAAGTTGCTACATGCCCTAAGACAAGAACAAGAAAAATCAAGCAAGACTTTCATCAAGCAAAGGTTTCCAAAGTTTGAAGCTTATTATATAGCATATGAGAGCTCGCCAATGCAGTATCTGAAGGGGATAATTGCGTTCCATATGCAAGTATCCCCATGCAAGACTGCTCTACAAAGCACTTCCTCATATCTGCTGTGTGTTGGGTCACATCGTATTTAAATTCTCATTGTTTCGGAATCTCCACTTGGGAAGTGCCTTCTAGAAGAGTTCACATGTGTCAAGCTTCGGATCCAAGTGTCCATTTGACATCTACCTGACTGGAAACATGTCTTGCCTATTTTTGGAAAGTTATTGATTACAAAACAACCTACTGTTCATCTATAAATTGAGCCTGGATCTAAGTGTTTGAGAAGGAAGAATTTGAGTAGAGAAATGATGGAGGATTTTCAATTGAGAGCTAGATTTGTGAAGCTGTTGCTAGAGAGATTTATAATATGATGAAGCTTGGGAATGATGTTGGAAGGTCACTCCAAAGCAACCGTATCCAACAGTTAGGAACCCCAATAGTGTGTCACTGCAGTCGCATGGGAAGCTCTTCGATCCGGCAATTCGAAACCCCTCTATGTGATGCTGAAGCTTAGTCAGAGTCTCAGCCATATCAAGGTCCTGAAGGACTTCTTTCCCGATATCCCTCTCTACTGGTGCATCTGCTTCGTGCTCTGGTTCCTCTACTGGTTGAACACAACCAATATCTGCATTACATCAAAGATTTAGTTTAGTCTTGGAAAGAAATAAAAACACAAAAACATTGTATAAACCTTATAAAAATAAAAAAACATGGTCAAATCATTCTTACCTATTGCACCCCAATTCCCGCCTTCTAGTAATACCAGATCCGATCTCCCTCGAAAGCTTTCCATACACCACGTATGCATACCTATATATGGTGACAATCATTACGGTAAAGGCTGTGCGAAGAATGGTGTAGTCGAGAACAATTTCTCCGATTGGCCTTGGCGTCGACCCATGAGTTCTACCTCCATTCCCCGCATTCGAGGATCTCAGAAAATTAGATATATCTAATGTTACATGCTGTGTCGTATCGTGAATCATTCCATGAAGGATCCATGACTGGTTCATAATCAAAGTTTTTCTTCCTCTCCCTTTGCTTTATTCGTTGTTCCTTTATCCCAGATAGAACAAATCACTCCCATGAAGACTCACTTAAGCAATCTAGGTACCGTAGGCAGCAGACCGTTCACATAGTAGCAGCGTAAGCTCTGATGGTCAGGAAAGGATGGTTCTCAAAGGCAAATCCCTGACATCCCGGATATTTATTTTTCAATATTTGCTAGGTTATGACCCTGGATAGCAATACTGCATAACATAATCCCTCACTGTCTCTCCTCCAATGGTAGACCCTGTGAGAGAAATGGGAAAACCTCTCCTCGAAAAACTTATGAGAAAATACACGTCCTCAACTGTTATGGGAACCACTTTTTTCTTAATGTGAAATGCCTCTATCACCGGATCCCATGCTCGAACTAAGAACTCCAAGAGTTCTATTTTTTGCCTCATTCCCAACAATTTAAAGTACTTAAGTAGTCCACAATATCTTAAGGCTCTTACAATACCCGGATCATTCAAGGCAATCATATCTTGTCCTTCATATCATCATTATAATCCGATGGAAACCTGAAAATCAACCATAATATCCATTAGATTCCAATCATTGCAAAAAACTAGGCAAATTTTGGACACAACATGAAAACCAAAAACTTGAACTGCGCCCAACACACTCCCTAGGCTGAGACAGTGCATTGCACATGCAGGTACCCTTCACTATACCTGCTATGCAATGCAGGTTTCAACATTCAGGGGTGCGTTGCCCTCATTTTGGGAAGAATTTTCCCTAGAGGCCTCAAGACCCTAAGAATTTGCAAAGAATGGAAATGAAATGAACACTGAAGGAAAGAGGAGGTTCATGGCACTAACCTGGATCAAACGGGGACAAAATCCATCCACAAAAATGACCACAATAAGCGACTGAAGTTCGTGGGAAAAATCAGGTTCAGAGCTCCAAAATGCAAATGGTAACTATGGAATGGTAAAAATGAATAGTGAAACTACTTTTTATAGTCATTTAATTGTTTGCAAGTTAAATTTATTGCTATGACTATAGTTTTATTATGTTTTTATCATGAAACAGGTATTTTTAATCCATTTCATGTTGCTCTGAACAGGAAATACAACTAATGAACAGATTGGTTGTGCATATTTATTAAAAGAATGACTTGACCACAAAGCATACTTTTTCTCCTTATTTTTCGAGCTTTGTTAAAAACGAAAAAGGATTTGAAGCGCACTTTTATCTCTTTTTCGAGCTTCGATAACAACAAAAAAGGAACCCTTGGAGTCTTCTTTCAGCCCTTTTCAGACTCTGATAATGTGAAAATATTGCCGAGCACTTGTCTTTTTGAGCTTGTTAAAGTAAATGAATCAATATCTACTCAGTATAAGTTTAACCCTTTTCCGGACTAAGATGGATTATTTATGAAAAAGGAATACCTTGGTTAAACATGACCAAAGAGGTTCTCTCAGATATTATTTTACTTTTTCAGATCTGAGTGACAAATTTACGAAAAAGTACTTATGGAGTTCTCTTTCGTCCTCTTTTTCAGACTCTCTAAACATGAAAAAGGATAGGGCTATAACTTTCGTTAAGCTCGTTAAAACATAAAATAGCGACGGGCTTGTAGATCATGGAAATAATCGAGTTTCAATCATTTCCAGACTCATTAAATTATTAAATAGCAATACATTATTCTCCCAAAGGGTTGAATTATAGATCAAGAAAATGTTATCCTCCTCAAGCTTGTTAAAAAATAAAGAGGTACTGGTCGAAAAATGACCAGGGAAAATTTGGGAAAAGTAAACAAAGTTTCTTTTTGGTAGCAAGTAACTCTTGAACATGACACTTCTTTCACTCCATGTCTGTGACTGTTTGGGTTGGGTAATCATCTTGATGGTTCATTCACACCTATGGTTCATCATACCTTCACTTCGGTTTTGGGTCAATGCTTCCAACTCATCATAGTGTCTCCGATATGTTCAAGAGAAGTCATCCAGTGATTAAAAACTCATCTATCTGCAATACTCATAAACCTTCATTTTCATGTCTGTCATCCCTGAAAATTGTTATATCAAGTCATACCCTTGTCTCCGAAATCAGTAGCTCCAGTTTTGCAATAAGGTGACTTCCTATCGATGAAAAATCAATATCCAGGAAGTTCACTTAGAAACATCAGATTCCAGTACCATGAGGCTTGTTACAACATCGAAAACATCCTCGCTTCCGAACTTTTGACCGAAAGATTTTGTTTGGCGATCAACATCAAATCATCTATTCACGCCTTACAAAATGTACTGTAGTACATTTAGGGCCATTGAAATTAATGGTGGTTCTCTCGCGTTTGTTAAAAGCTCACATCATTGGCTGGTAATCAAACGATGTATTTTCATGTTCGACTAAAAATCATATATTTGCATGGCTAGACTTGTACTCGAATGATCGAGTGACCAAAATAAGAAGACCCAAGATCTAGTTTCATCCATCCGGGCTGCGATTTCATGATTGGTTTACACATTATCTATACGGTGACCTTACATACATACTGTCATTCAAACATGGGCCTATATCTGTAGGCATGTCTGCATCTAGGAAACATTCCAATGTAGATGACTTTCTGAATTATGTACATGTTATTAGATTGCTTTATGTGCTGAATATGGGAATGCCCACCCTCAGTAATTATGATAAAAAGAGGATATAACATGATGTAATGTATTTTAATATTGATGCAGGTGACCACTCCGCTTCATTTCCAGACTCATCGCAGTGTAAAGCATCTCAATCAAATGTTCTTATTATTTGGATCTCATGCTTTAGGGGGAAATTGTTATAGGTCAATTTGGGCACCATTCCCAATGAACTGGTTAACTGGGCATCATCTCCAGGACCAATGATCAAGGGTCTATCATTCCCTATCATTTCAGTTTTTACATGCCCTAAGACAAGAAACAAGACAAATCAAGCAATAATTTCATCAAGCAAAGGTTTCCATGGTTTGAAGCTTATTATATAGCATATGAGAGCTCACCAATGCAGGCTCTAAGGGGCCTAAGTGTGTTGCATATGCAGGTAGCCCCATGCAAGGCTGCTCTGCAAAGCACTTCTCGACATTCACAGGTGCGTTGGTCACATTGGGAGCGAAATTCTCATTGTTTCGGAATCTCCACTTGGGAAGTGCCTTCTAGAAGAGTTCACATGTGTCAAGCTTCGGATCCAAGTGTCCATTTGACATCTACCTGACTGGAAACATGTCTTGCCTATTTTTGGAAAGTTATTGATTACAAAACAACCTACTGTTCATCTATAAATTGAGCCTGGATCTAAGTGTTTGAGAAGGAAGAATTTGAGTAGAGAAATGATGGAGGATTTTCAATTGAGAGCTAGATTTGTGAAGCTGTTGCTAGAGAGATTTATACTATGATGAGGCTTGGGAATGATGCTGGAAGGTCACTCCAAATCAGTCACTAGGTTGTAACCTCTCCTTCTATCATCAATAAAGAGTACTTATTATTTTTCCCTATATGCATCTGTATTGGCTTTGATTTTACATATTGCAAGATCTTGGTTGATGTATATGGTTTATGTTTTACTGATTTAGCTAAATATCTTGAATATATATCTATATTATTGCATCTTCTACTGTTTCAATGTTCTTTCTTGCAGGAAGCATTCAACTCACAAACCGCTTGAATTTGAAGCTACAACGAAAGCGACAGAAGGAGCCATTTGGAAGCGACCGAACAAGTAAGCCTCCAATCCTCTTTGTGTATCTATTTTGAGTTAGGAAAAATATTCATATAGTCTTTCACCTGTTGTTCTAGACTAGCAACTGTCTAGGGAAGCATGATTTATCCGTAATTCACAATTCTGGCCCAACAAGGGAGAGATATTTATTATTATTTTTATACAAATAGAAAATACAGGCTCTCAAAGATTGAAACTATCGACACACTAAAAGTTTATATGATCCGATAACCCCTTCCCAGACTGGCGAAGCATGTGAAAAAGAAAGGAATAGATGGTCCATGTTCTCAGGCCCCCTATAACATAAAATATAGATGTCTGGCCCTGCATAGCCCTCATGATGTAGATTTTTCCATGTGAACACACAGTCATTCAATGCCAACCATCTAAAACACTTTAGATTATTTGGAAGATCCCCATTCCAAGTGTCTTGAAACCACTTATTTTGGTTGTTATCCTTCTCAACTACAAGAATTATTTTATAAATTTCCTTTACCTTTGACTATCCCCTTTTAAGCGTTCAATCCCATACCATATCGTCTTTGTTTGCATTGATGTATATGCTCGCTTGTCATAATAGATGGAGATATGAATCCCATTCAACGACATAAACACCCTAGAGACCAAAAAACTCAATTGATTTCCATCCATGTGGTACAATGTTATTATCTGGAACGAAATAAATTTGATGAAGGGTAAATATTCCTTTGTTATGAATGATATCGAGCAACTGAACAAATAAGGAATAGTTCCCTATCATACCCTTCATAACATATAAACCCACTTTGATTTGGGTTCTGTATCCAACTTCGCAAAGAGTGAAAACCATCAGCCAATGGATATTTTTCATCATGCTTCACCAAACAACAGACATGATTATCTTTCTCCTTTCTCAATTTCGAATCCATGTAGATAAATATTGACAATACATATTTTTTTCTCTAACTATGACGGACTAGAGGCCGATACCAGTCATAGCCTTCCACATATTTTTTATGATCAAAGATTTATTGAAATTCCTGGGGTCCATGATGCCCCATCCACCCTCCTCTATCGGCCTGGCCAACAAATACCATCTTACCAAATGAATATTCCCCATTTGTTTATTGCATGAAAACAAGAGACTAGCCATGATAGTTTCAATCTTGTGTATAATTTCCCTTGGCGACATGAACAAATGCATCCAATACACTGAACGTTAGCCACCTATGCTGCCATCCTGATAATTTTTTCTCAAATATGTTGGTCAACCATTCCCAATCTTTGTTACCATACCTGTTTGGATTAAGTCTGAAACCAAGGTACACGAAACCAAAATATATGTTTTTGCATGTAAAAAAGGTTACAAATTTTCCTGGTTTTCAAATCCTCCCTACCACCATGAACCTAAATAGAGTTTTTTTGCTCATTAGATGTCCATAAGCCTCACTAAAATAAGGAATAACTCTATGAATATGAAGCCATTATTCATACTCTTTCACCCCAGCAAACAATAAATCGTCTACAAAACATAGATGAGACACAACAATGTATCTGGTAATTTTTAGTTGAGTAATCACCCCCTTATTCCTCATATCCCTCATTTTTAGGCTCAAGCAATCAATGAAAATAAGGAAAAGGAGGGGGAATAGAGCACACCCTTGCCTCACACCCCTGTAATCCATAAGGAATTTAGTGGGTAGTCCATTGATCATCACCACAAAGTTTATAGTTTTGATACAAGCCATAATCCATTTTATGTTGTTAGGTGACAGACCAATTTTGATGAGTACCAGTTTCAAAAACTCCAAATCGACACAATCATAGGCTTTGATGATGTCCAATTTAATGAGACATGCATTTAACTTACGAAATTTCATTGAATGTAACATTTCCTGAGTAATGGCTATAGCATCCTGGAGCTGTCGACCCTCAAAAAACTCGAACTGTTCCAGAGTGATAAATTTTGACAACACTAGTTTGATCCTGCATGCAATGAGTTTAGAAATAATTTTATAAATGAATTTTCAAAGAGATATGGATTGGTAATTAGAAAAAGTCCCGGGGTCATCCTTTTGGAAATAAAGGCGATGAAAGAGGCATTGATGGCCCCGAAAATGAAACCTTTAGCCCGAGATTCCTCAGCAACAACGAGAAGATATAGAATCACCAATATGAAAAATGATGAAAAATATCCAGTCCCTCGCCATCAGAGCTAGGAATTTTTTTTTCTAGTGAAATATTTAATAACAACCAACAATTCTTCCTTGGATATCATATTTCCCATCTATGAATTTTCAACCACCGATAACATCTCCGACACATGGTTAATGAATTCCATTTGTGTATGAAAATCATGTTCTTGCTAATATAAAACTTACTAAAATGATTAACAATGACCCTCTCAATATCCTTCTAAGTTGTGAATTGACGACCGTCCTCATCCCAAATGACCCAGATATAATTCTCCTATTTTCTCAAATTAGCATACATATGAAAAAATCTAGAATTCTTATCCCCAACTTCCTAGGAATGATATTATGTTGTAGAAAACACTACAATGACCAAGATGTCCCAAATTCTCATTTTCACAATTCTTATTAAATGCACCAAGCACATTAGGCGTAGGACATAATTTAGGTATTTACTCAATAAGCGAGGTAAGAAATAAATTCTAAATTTCTCAGTAGAATTTGTTGGGTGTGGAGCCTGATTATCATCCTAATTTAGAGGTATTTGTTTCAACTGTATGTATACCCTAGGAAGACTGTAAAACCATCCACACGGAGGATACTTGTCCTCCCCGCGGGGATTCTTGGGGGGGGGGGCATCCCCCTCGGCTGGGGGGTCCGAGGTCCAGCGGTCCACCAACGGGGGTTCGGGGGCAGCACATCCAAAGCTAAATATAGATGTAAAATTGCCTTGTAAAATGTTGTAATTTTGTAGTCAATCTGGGTCGTTCATTAGGCAAATGATATGATGGTAGAAGTTATGTTTAATTTAGTGTTTTTTCCCTAGAAGGCAAGCCCTTCTTTGTATGAGGGAATTTGGTATTGAGGTTGTGTATTGTGTGTGTGATTTATGAGCGAGAAAGAGAAAGGGGGAACATGTGAGAGAGTAGAGGATACTACATTGGATCTGCTATAGGTTGTCTGTCTTAATTTTACCGTATAATATAAAGGAAGGACTGGCTGTTTCTCCGTGGACGTAGCCCAAGTTGGGTGAACCACATATATCTGTGTCTCTCTTTTTTTATATGTTTACTATGTTTGTATTTCCGCATATTTTTATGTGTTCCATTGCTCTGTAATATATAATTTTCTAACATAATCAAACATTCAAGATTACACCAAACATCTCACACACATTTTTCCTCATGAATATGCATAAATTTATGTGTTCACACATCATTGTGCAAATACATATTTATGAGGCATTAGGCATATTGTATAAATATTAAATTTACTAGAATTTCATGGTTTGTTTGTTCTTCATTCAAAGTGCATGGAAGTGGCCTATAAGGTATGAAATAGTTTGAATCCAGGCTCTAATGCCATGTGTAAGGACTAACATTGTAGTTTGCTCCGAGAAGAAAAATTTTACATAAAATCTATCGACATTAATCATTCATTGCAACATAATTTTTTCAATTAAATTAAAAGTTAAAACTACCTGTTAGAATATATGTACATACCTAGTTTTCCTCTCTGATGTCGATCCTAGGATGATGTCGCTTCATGAGAAAATCTGAGTCCTATGCTTCAATTATAAAACTAACCAATTCATCCTTGTCTATCTAGGATCAATCTCTCCAACTCCCAGACCCAGAAGACTTCTATATTGAAATATTCTAGCCCCCGTTCAAAAAAATCCAAGAACAATGCTAAAGTTTCCTAGGTTTTTAGTTGGGTATAGAGTCCTTGGCTCATCCCTTAAGTTCTTTCCATCACAATCTCTCTTCACTGTAACTTATTTTTACCTCCACCTCCATTCCACCCCCCCCTCTTTACCCTATTCACATTCCCTATATCATAGAGGTTTCTTCCTTTCCACGAAATCCCCTCACTGCCTCTGCATAAAATAATCAATTAAACTCTAGTCGGGTGCATGTCACTTGACATCATGATGCATGGCCTTCTTGGTTTTCTTGAGGCGGTAACTGTCCTTTAGGTTCTAAAATATATTTACAACCATACAATTGGATTTGGTTGATTTGAGCTGGTTCTCAAGTTTCGTTTGAAATGGTTTGATTGATCAATGAAATTTTAAATAAGTTTATTAATTAATGATCTTTTAAACGGGTTTATTATTTAATGGGTTTATTAATTGTAATATTAGTTTAGTATATCCATAAAATTTTATTATAGAATTCTAAACTTAATACATTCATTACATTCTTGATAGTTAGGTATTTAATTTAGCATTAATTCATTTATTTATATTTAGAGATTATTCATAGCCAATTAATATGTATATTAGTGTAATGCATGCGATGCGTGCATATATAGATATCATATTCATGCCTCATATGTATGCTAATAATCATATTCTTCTCGTAATTCAAGTTGGATCATTACATTTTTTCCTTGAGCATTGATTCAGGGACTAGATAAATCCTACCTTTGTAGAAAAAGAATGTACTTTACCATCTTATACCTGGCATCCCGAACCAAGCCTATGAGAAATCATCTATAAAGGAGTAAGCCTCCTATCTGGTGACATTTTCAAAAACCTTATATGTGAAAGGTGTGGGAAAAGGTCATGAATACAAGCATCATTCAACTTTCTCAAATCAACACTGATATGAATCTAACATGTTTTCTTCGGTTGTATGAGCATTAGACTAATTGAATCGGATTCCTCGAGAGGTTCGATTATACCAACCTTCAACATTCTATCGAGCTCTTCCCTGAATTTTTTCTTATCTATTGGTTTTAGTTTGTATGGCCTCTATCGCATCTATTTGGCATTCGATTTCAAGGAAATATTCATTTCTCCTAGCTCACCGACTATTGTGACAACCGCAACTCGGGTTCCTCATGAAATGAAATGTAAATATGTTTTCAAAACATGTCAAGAGGGATGAGTCAAAAGGAACACTAATTCCAACACCGAGGGTATTGCTTGTTTGGGAGGTGTAAGGTGTTCTTGTGAAGGAAAAATGAACTGGTCCTAACAACCACTAAAGGCTGGTTTGTGTTTGTTTCAAAGGGACTGGTACTAAATTTAATAGGTTGCACGAGGAAGTACATATACTACACTGTTTGGTAACAATAACAAGGCAAAAGGACAAGAAATTGAAGGAAGACTACACATTTAAAATCAGCAAGGACTAGGCAGTAAATGGAAGCTCAGGAAAGGAAGGAAACATAGGAAACAAAGGAGTTCGACCTCATGGGGGGGAGGATATTGAAATCCCCTCAGAAACTCAGGAAGATGGAGGTAGAGCATCCATTTGAATGACATCGAACAAAGAGAATTGGATTGAACAACATGCAACAAAGAGTGAAAGAGAAGACATGAGAAGGGGGATTGGTTCTCAGGTACCCTGGAGGTTGTGGGTTGATATAGAAATCTATGGAGCCATGTAATAACTTGGGTTCCCTAGAGGCTATGGGTTGAGATATAAACCTTTTGAGCCCTACAACGATTTGGGTTCCTTGGAAGCTATGGGTTGAGATAAATACCTCTGGAGCCCTGTAATAACTTAGTTTCCCTGGAGGCTGTCAGTTGAGATAGAAATATATAGAGCGCTGTAATAGCTTGGGGTTCCTTAGGGGTTGTGGGTTGAGATACTAGTCTTTGGATCCCTATAACAACTTGGGGTTCCTTGGAGGCTATGGGTTGAGATACTAGTCTTTGAAGCCCTGTAACAACTTGGAGTCCCTAGAGTCTATGGGTGGAGATAGAATCCATAGAGCCCTATAATAACTTGGGTTCCCTAGAGGTTGTGTGTTGAGATAGAAATATATGGAGCCTTGTTATGACTTGGGTTCGATGGAGGTCTTGGGTTGGGATAGAGTCTCTGGAGCCTTGTAACAACTTGGGTCCCTTGGAGGATGTGGTTTGATATAATAGTCTCTAGAGCCCTAGAAAATTTTGGAAGAGGCCAATCCTTGAGCTAATACCTGTGGGATATATTTTTGAAGATCTCCTGGTTATGTCTTGGTGGTAGCAGTGGATTTTGGACTTCATAGGAAGGAGGTGAATCACTGGAACTAATCTTTAGTGAGGAGGAAATTGGCCCTTAGACTCCCTGTGCATCCTTATACTGCTAAGTGGATGGTGGGTGGAGGAAGGAGGTCCTCTGGAGTCCCTATTTTAGTTGGAAGTGGTGTTTTCAAATCCCTTGAGCACACCCCCTCATTCTGTGTAATTTGGCTCGGGGGTGACAACTGCAACTGAAATTGGCTGCAACTATCTATAGTTGAGTGGAGAGTCTTTGTCCTAGTATCAATTTCCTAAAACATCCCAAGATAAGTGTTCTTATGCATTTACAACAGTAATGAATTTGAGTTCATATTCTGGATTGAAATAATTATTATGTCTGCAATGAGCCTATGTATGAATTTCTAGTCTGAAATGGTGCATATAAATGTATGAATATGTGTTTCATTATTGGATTGCAATGGTGCATGGAAATGAAGTGGATGTAGACTATATTTTATCATTTATTGAATGATTAACACACTATGCAGTGTCAAGTACATAGAAGGGTTGATACATAACCCGATCTAAAACTGTAATAAGTAACACATTGTGAAAATATAAAAGTATTTCAAGGAGCCATGAGGATATGAACGAAAAAATTTCAACACCTTATACCAAAAATCTATTTCATTATTTGTAAAATAATTAGAAGGAATATATATATATATATTATATTGTATGAGGCACGTATTGATGCCGAGGGTAACTCTCTCTCGTAATTATAAGAAATCTTAAACTTGTGTTAGGGCTTCTCCAACCCTGCATTTTTAGCAGTTGAGCGGTCCTATTCTAGTGGCGCCGATGCTGAACCGTCTTTCATTGAACCCGATCACTCATACCATGTCTTGGATTCAAATGGCATGGAGGTCCTAGACAAGCTACCCAGTGTTGCTAGGAAAAGCATGTAAAACCATAGGACCATTGAGAACTATAAGATGCACCTTGGCGTGTAGTAGGAGAGGTGGAAGCCCTTCGGGAGTTCACTACAAGTCATTAACAGAGGGTGACCATCATGTCTCCAATGCGTGCATGCATGGACTCCCCTGTCCAAGAATGGGGAATGCCAAGGGGCAAGGAACTCATTAGAGTGGCTAAGTCGCAAGATTAGGGGGATATTACCAATGGGTACTTAATATTCCATGGTGGCCATGGAGGAATGTCCACGTACTTCTAGTCAACTACAAAACCACCATTGTTGAGCTATGAAGGAAACCATGTTCAAACGGTGGAGAACATGTAGAGCAGGGTAGTGGCCAAGACATATTTAAACGGTAGACTTATAAGTTCATTTAGATAAACTGGTGTGATTGGATGGAAGAAAAACCTAGCTGTAGAGACTTAGTATTGGCACGCCTAGTTTCCCCTCACTACGATTGGATGAGAGGGAAACAACTTGGCCTGAAAGTAGTACCCCAAAGATATGTTTTTCATAATAGTGGCATCAATTTGGATGACGTCAGCCGGGATGAGTTGGCTGACACGCAAGCTCGACGGTCTTGCTATTGGATGGAGCTGGTTCCCACAAGACAACACATCCCAATGGCTCAACCCATAGAAACTATGCGATGTGATTGGTGTAGGAGAGACTCACCTACCAGGTTTGCTCAATGGTTAAGCCTGGGGAAATTTTGTTGTGTGATTGGTATAGGAGGGACCCACCTGCTTGGTCTGGTTGGTGGTTCAAGCCTAGAGAAATTACAAACACACATAGAGTAAATGAGTGGGATAACATCAGCTGGGATGAGTTGGATGACACACAGGCTTGGTAGTCCTACCATTGGTTGGTGGTGGGGCCCACAAAAAACTCATCCCAAAGGCCATACCTAAGTAGTAATTTCCATTTTAAAGAAGCTATCGGGTTGATAAGGAGCTAAGCCAACTAAGCCTACAACTCATAAGCATAGATTTTTTCCATTGGTTGGAGGTGGAGCTATGTGATAACTCATCCCCGAGGCAATAAACCTGCAAGCCAATAAAGGAGTATGTCGCAGAGTGACGGGATGACGTGATGGGGCCACTACACCAACAAATGGAAGAAATCCTTAGATATCAGATGATGGAGATTGTGTTGTGATATCACCTCCCCATGGTGTTAGCGGGGATGAGGTAGGGGTGGTGCAATCGTTGTGGGTCATCCAGTGAGGCCCCAATAACCACAACTTGGAACTTTGATTGTGACTCCCCTCCGACGAATTAACTGACAAGCATGTTACCTTGGCGCAAATCGTGGATTAGGAGCGCCATTAGATGAGGGTCGTTGGATTTATGGATTTTTAAGCACGACAATGGAATGTAATATTGGTGAGGCATATATGTGTGTGTGTGTGTATAATTGCAAAAAAAAAAATGAGATAGTAAATTATCCCACTCTTCTAAAAACATAAGGAGGGTTGGACTAGCAGTGGCATCAACCCCATGGGGTAATATGGGTGTGGTTGTCACAACTATGCCTTTCATTTTCGATAAAGTGGGTCTTGGTATGCTCACACTAAGTTAGAGATTTTTTTGACAACTTCCTCACCTCAGTAATAATTAATTACTCCAAAGTTTAGGTTGTACTATTTGCTAATGTTCGCTTGCGCATATTGATTGGCTTAGTATAATATGAAAAGATGGAGTCTGATTGTGCTCCAAATACCTTGTGTTCTACTTAATAATCGAAAATGTGTGGATCTCTAGGATCCTCCTCATCATCGATCTCTTCTGCCAAAATGTAACACTCTACTAGCCTCTTTGTATTCTTATAATGTTGGTGAAATATGTAGAGCAATACCTCCTTTTGCAAAGTTCTTGGTGTTGTATAGGTAAATCCTCTCTGTGGATAGAGATGATCCCTCTAGCCCTAGAGTGGGTCTAGAAATAAGGGAAACACGCTAACACTTATTTTCCTAGATCATAACTAAAACATAGATTAAAAGAGATGACCTACCTTGACCCGATGCTGTGATGTTGTTCTTCGTCGAAGCTCCTTGATCCTTCGCTTTCCCAGAGCTTGATCTCTGCTGCTATTAGCGTTCAATTACCCGCACAAGTGACTAAGAAACAACAAGAAGCATACAAATAAAACATGCATATATAGATATAACCTATACAACTGATCAAGGAATGTCAAAAATATTAAACACAAACACGAACAAGAATGGAAATAAATATTAGCAGTGTCATATTATAAATAGAAGAGGAGTTACAACCTGTGCCTTGATGTTGAATCTCTCATTCAGCGGGTCTAAATTTGGGAACGTCTCCAAAGAACTTGTTTCCAATTCAGCGTGAAAAGGCTAAGGGCTCAACTCTCTCCTTCAAATCTTATGGCAATCAAAACTCTCTCTGCTATGCTCTATTTTGTTCTAACTAGCAGAGGCATTGGAGGATGATGAATTTATAGAGATGGAGGAGGGGACATGGATCCACTTATGATGGGAAAATGAAATATATATTTGGGAGGTTCCTATTTTGTAGCAACAAGAGGCCCAAGGGAGGCATATCGGCCATATCCTGACCACCAAACATCCAAATATCTTCCATCGAAGCTTCTAGGGGATGAAGCTTCGTTTCCTTTAAAAAAAATCTTCTAGAAGTGTATTGGCATGGGTGTGATGTCCATACTAGCATTGATCGACGCTGCTCACAAGATTAGGATGGTTCATCGGCACTTGTGAGACTCAGAGAGGTCGCGCTGCTCCGAAAAGATAGGTTTTTTAAGGAGCTACTCCAGTAATGATCAACAAGGAGTTTGGTCTCCAGATAACAAGGGATGCAATGGCATATTTTCATGATGGAAAATGGACACAGAGGTCACTATTTAGGGTTCTTTAGGATTCAGGAACAAGGAGTTTAGGGACAGTGAAAAAATTCCGTGTAACACTTGGTCCTGGTGAAAATATCTTGTCTTTCATATTATGAAAAGCCTCATCTATCGATGGATCGATAAACTCAAACTGAAAAATTGATAGGAATTTCTCTGTCATTGTTTTCTAATCTATTGTACCTTGTCACAACTCCAACTATGTATACTAGTTTCAGGGAACAATATCAATTGCATGTACAAAATGATGCACGCACTCAATCTCTGGGATATTTTATTTCCTCCAGTGCGTTGAAGTGGCTTTTAGAGTGATACCTAGTGCTGAAAACTTGAGGTGATGTAGCACTTGTATCACAGATTCTAAAAAAATTAAATACATATGTTAGTCCACAAAACTTGGCAAGTTCCTAAACCTTTGTGCCAATCCATAATACTGCGTGGGTTAGTACATATGCACATCTCCACGTGGAAACCTCATGAAGGCATTTTTGTTGATTTTGCAACACCTCGTCTGAGTCCAATGAACCATAATTAATACTATGCTAACTTAGCATGCCATCCACTATAGGATTGACGTAGTCATTGTGCCAGGGTGTTACATTTTAAATATTCTCAAGTTCAACTGCGTTAAGGTCTCCTCTCATAGTATAAACATATTATTCCCCTTCTTTAGGATCTAGATGTGTGCCTACTTGCAGATATCCCAATTCGAATATCATTTGTCTTTTTTTTAGATTTATAATAACCTGATTATCAAAATTCCAATCGATGCCAAAAAACGTCGAATAAGGATCTTTGTAATCCATGATCTCAATTAATTTGAAGTCAACCAAGCTCCTTACTCTGTAAAATTTCACTTCGACATCTACTACTCTCTCAATAGGGAATATCCTATACTGATTCGCAAGCCATAGTTGAATCAATGACCATTTAGCTTACCCATCAATTACCATGGCTTATTTGGAAATATATTTAAATAATATCTTAGATCCAATATGATATTATCCATTTCATAATCTGAATTTTTTATGCATTGAACTAAAATATGCTTGTGCATTTCTTGTGCAACACTTGCTTCATCATTCTCCTGTGTACCTGCGTGAGAAATACTTCTTTCTCTTGCACGTAGTGGTAAATCATTATACATAGTTTGTCTAGAGAAATATCATCCTTCATCAAGGCCAAACAAATTTTAAGAATATTTTGAATGGGGCTTAGCTCCATTGGAGTCACTTCAAGTGGTGGTTGATCATAAACTAGTGCCCTCTACGGTTTTTTTGTCAAGCTCAACATACCCCATTCAGTTTCCAGGAAATCATTTCTTGCCTCTTGATATGTCTTTTCCCTCCTATCGTTACTATGCACACCTAAGGATGGTCACATCAAGCTTTAGCTATGACCATCTGCACCTTTGACCCTCATTTTTTTGGCCACTTTGCTAGCAACTGTGGGAAATGTTGTATGTCATGGTCTAGCTGTCTATAATATATGCAATTAGTGCAAGGGTTTTTACAGTCTCGGACCATATGTCCCACTTTACCATAATTATAACAAATAATAGCTTCTATACCATGCCCATAATCTCCTCATCCTCTTGTAGCTGGGCCTTTCCCTCTTCCAGGCGTACCTTGTCCTCTAGCTGGTGCATGGTAGTATTTGGTTTGGTACTATTGTGTGCCACCATCAATCCCTTCTATTTCTTGCATGTGGTAAGCATCATAAATCATCTCATGCATCAAATCTAGTGCATGACATGAATTAATATTATGTCCGATGGATCTACAAAAGTTTCAAAATGGGGTTTGTGCAGAACTTTGATATTTCTGCATCATGGGGCATGTAGTAGGAAAGTGGCCCCATACTTAACAAATATCACACCATAATCCTCTTACTTGGGGTAAAGGAGTTGTTAGCACCATAGTCACGTAGTCTATCACTTTCATACACTCATTATGGTGGTGGACTTCTCTTCCGCATATGGTGCACCACACCTCCTTGTTCTTTTCCTTGCCCTTTTCCAGGTCCTATAACTATAGGGTTAGAGAAACAAACTATGACTAAATTTGTGCCATACCTATGCTAATTTATCCACCTACACACATATATTCCAATCACATTGATATAGCCAATGCTTATGGCTAGGAGTTTACCTTCTATTGTGTCAATGAAATTCTAATACGTGGCAATAAACCTGCTATAAAACATTCTCGGTACTGTGTGTTAAAATTCGAAATCTCAATCAATCCATGAGTACCCTAAATCATTGTTCATAATCCCAAACAAATTCATCATCATTTTTCTTTATCTCCTTGATCTCCTTGATACATTATGACTCAATATTTGGCTTCTGAAACTCCTTCAACAATGCTTGCTTAATATCCTTCACTGTCCTAGGATGTCCCGGGGGCATTGTAGCCTTATACTTCATATATCATGCTAATTTATGGTTCTTGAAAGTTGTTTATAATTGGGAAATATTTTTCTACTTGTCTAGAATATGCTTAACTATCTAGACCACCTTGTAGATGAACCAATGTTGTTCTAGATCCTTTATCCCCATTGGATGAAAAACTAGAAGCCTCAGTGTAGAATCAACACCAACGATTGTTTGTCACCCAATCTCTTCTTTTTTCACAATTCAAATCCTCTTTCCTCTATGGGGTAACTTTTTATGCTTCTAATACCTATACTCTCTGTTATCCTCCTATAGTTTCTACTTCTTATTCCCTACTATCAATATGTCTATCTGATTAAATTCAATGAATTGGCTCTGATGACTAAGAAAATATAATAAAAAATGAAGAATTTATCTTTGATTATGAATGCTTGTTTAGGGCCTTGGGCTCAATCTAGTAGATGGACAAGGCTTGGACAATAGGATGTGACAAATCTTCTATGTTGAGCTAGTACTATTCCTCTTCTGTCTCCTCTCCACCAATACTTTCATTGCATGCTTCTGTATTATCTCCTTACTTATGGTAACTTTATCATCTGCCTTAGATGGAGGGCCCTCTTTAGGAAAAAATTCTCCACTCCTAGTGCAAACACTCATTTGCTCTCTCCTTTGCCCCAATCTCTTCTCTCTCTCTCTCTCCTTCTTGATCTTCCCAACAACTAGATATTCCTTATTCCGCTCACTGTGATCCTGTGTGATATAACTCTTTCTGGGTCTTCTATCAGAGATAGGCTCCGTCACAATTCTTTTTCCTCTACCTGGACTACATACATATCTCATCCCATTGTTCAAGGTGCCAAATATGTTGCTCGCCTCTCTCCCTATGAGAAAAAACATACATGCCACAATTGGTTCTGTAGTTACTACACCACTATCATTTGAATTTCTCTTGGGATATCTCTACCCCCTCTATAAATCTTTTTCTCACATTGTTTCAACTACATCTCTTGACACTTGTATTTTTATTTACATTTTCCCCTTGTCTTTCCTTTAAATATTCAACTCTTCTATAATGAACAACTCTCTTTTTCCTTCTCTCCTCGCACCCCTTATCCCTTCTACGACTTAGGACACCCTCTGATAAACTCCCTCATTCCCTGTGTTGCACAAATATTTAGCTTATTTTCTCATTAAACTCCAATGACATCGCTCCTTTGTTGTAAATCAAGACCTTAATCCGCTTAGGTAATATTTTCAAATAACGACCACATGGTCCCTAGAAGATATATATTTTAGTTGTAATAAAATACTGAGTATGTTCTACTGTAAACTCAACTAGGTAAACTTCTAAAACACTAGGTAGCCATACATCAACAACTCTAGATACTATATTACTCACAACATTCACCCTTTGTAGTATATTTGGTGTGCAATCATATGGCCTTGGTAGACTCCATAGTCCTCGTCAGTTTACCTGTCTCTTTAATCACTCACATAAAATGACAAGGAACTCAACAAAGAAAATCTAATGAAAGTTAGAAAAAAAATACCTATATAGACATTCCTCTGCATAGAGACGCAAGTTCCTTGATCGTTCCATTAAAAACTCATGCTTTCTATTGTCCAACCATTGTTCTATTTCTTCTCTTGTTTGTCTCCACATTCCCTCTATAACACATACCTTCTAGTCTTAGCAACATAACCATTTGTTGGTGCACATAGGTTACCTAGGGTTTAAATTTAAGCCAACAAAACCCCCTCAGACACCAACATTTTGAACACTTGTGAGTAGGTTAGGTCTCACTCAAGGTATGCTGATGGGTTTGAAAGAACCTTTGAAGGTTATGTAAGGGAAAATGGGAAACATGGACAACGTAGGTTCAAAATAACTCACCTTGAGCTATTATATCCGCCATATGTCATAGTGCATCTATTTGAAAAGCATCATTTTCATAAAACCTTATATCATGCATTGAAACATTCCCCATAGACTATAACAAACATTGGGAAAGTGTAAACACATTATCTAACTAACAAAGTAACTATTTGACATAGGTTCAATACACAAGCACAAAGTCAAATCTAACACAAAATAGGGAAACCATAGGGAAACAAAGCTTCATTCATACACAAACACTATCGCTAACATTATGCCTCAACTACAACATATTGACACAAGACATTTGCCAAAAACTCTCTACCAAGACAATAGTCACTACGAAAATTAAAAAAAAGAATTGTACTATCCCCAAACCATGCATGAAAGTAACTATACATGCCTTCCCCTACTCGTTATGTTCACTATCAATTCACGTTACATTTTATTTTTGAAAAAATTAAATACACTTTTGATAATTGAATTTCATGTTTTGTAAGAGGTAAAAAACTCAACATTCCTCAAACACATCACAACACATAAATTTATGCAATGAAAGCAAAACATATATAATTAAAATATAACACAAAAGAAAAGAAATTAATTCAAAGAATAAATAACATTATCTATGGTAAAATCCACCCCTAAAAGTATCTACGTGAATAATTGTTCAAGGATATGGCCATTACGAGAAACATAATCCAAATTACATTCTAATATTTTTAATTGATACATGCCAACCCTAATTTCTTAGCATCTTGGTAAGGGCCAAGTTGTAGGTTTGAAAAAATATGTTTGCCCTTAACTTATTTGAATTTATCCTACTTCAGAACTAATCACCTACATTAAAATTCTTAGTAGCATCCTTATGTTTATCAATTCATCACTTGACTATTCACTGAGATGCTACAAATTTATGTTTGGCTTTTTCCCACTTTTTCTCCAATATAAGGATTTTCTCAATTCATTATCACATGATGGAGAGAGATTGACTTCTGGAATCCTGAGAAAATTGAAGGGATGGGAGGTAGATGTTTGTGGGAAATATTTCCTCTTGGCTATATACTAAAAAATATGGAAAAGTACTAAAAGATTAATTTGGAGTAACCATATTAGTCCAAAGAGTGTTATGTAGTGCACTATGCCAATCTCTATGGCTTTTTTCTACAATATTTTTTCCAATTGAGTTCCCATTAGTTGATTCAACTACCTCATTTATTTGAGGATAGTAGTTAGAAAAATATCTTAAAATTATCCATTTATCCAATGCAAACTTTGACAACAAAGTAGATGAAAAGTAAAATGCATTATAAAAAAAAATCACAAAAGGTACCCTAGATCTCATAATTAAATGCCATTCAAGAAATTGAATAACAAACTTTTTATTGACTTGGTTTAAAGGAAAAACTTTGGATCATTGGGATAAATAATCAATTGTTATTAAAATGAAATTGTATTGTTTTCATGAATGATGATTTATTTCTTCTATGATATCAATACCCCACTATTTAAAAGGTCTACTAATACTGACAAGTTACACTAGTGTCAATGCTTTATTTTATCTATTGGCAGCTAATTGAAAAACCTTACATTACTTTACATAAGCATGTGAATTTATGAATAATGTAGGCCAATAATAAGTTTCTCTAAAAATCTTATGATTTGTAGCCTTTCTAGCAAAATTTCCTCCAACACAACCATTATGGAGATCCTTCAGTACTTTCTCAACATCCTTTCTCTCTAAACACCTTAATAGAACTTCATCATACTTTTCGTGAGATAAAACAAATATTTATTAATTAGTACTAATAGATTTTAATCACAATTCACTCTTTTCCTACAATTCATGTGACTAAGAAACACACCATGGTGTAAAAAATAAACAAATCAAAATACCAAGAATTTTCATTTGGCAGGATATAGAGTATATCATTGGAATAAATAGACAACTCATTTTCCCATCATTCCTTATATTTTACTACACAATCCTACAACTCAACAACCAACTTACACATCCCTTTTCCTCATAGTATATTACCATGTTTTTATCTTGAAGTCAAATTTCTATATTGTAGTCATCCAATTTCCCCTGCTTTCTCATAGTACTTGTTGAGTAAATATTGACTGCACAACAAAGAGAGGCACTGAATTTGGTATGATTCTTAAGTTTATATGGTCTAGAATTTTGACAGCTTTGTAAACAACGTAAGTCTGCATATCAATGTAGGGTAATTAAGCTCTGCTCCTCATTGGTTGGTACTCCTAAAAGAAATATGACCTTCATTATTATTAATATCCTTTTAAGTCATTGAAACGAAAATATAGTTATTAGATCCAAAAGTATAAAAAAATAAACCACAATTAAAATTAGGAGCCTTAAAAATAATAGCCTTAATTTTTATCTCTTATTCTATCTAAATTTTGCATCTTTTTTTTTTCCAAGGAAAAAATAAATTTGTATTGATATTTCAAGAAGAAATCAAATACACATAAACTGGCTTCTAGCCCTTGAAACAAATATGACTATTTGCAACATTTTCCTACATTTCTACTTTGAACAACCTTTCTAAGTAGTCAAATCATTTCGACAAAATGACTAAAATGAGCTAAAACATTGACAACTCATTCTGCATATCATATATACAACTATTAATCACCTTTTAATACTTGAAATTTGTTCATAATAGGCATTAAGACCATATTAGTGATATTGATATTTCCATTTAACCAATAAATAATGAGCTTAGAATCACCCATAATTTGAATTCTACATCATTGTGAATAATCTCTTGTAGTGGCTTCATGGTTTTAGTGAAATCAAGTATAAATTTCTTACAAAATTGATCTTTCCAAAAAATGGTTGCATTGAATTCTTGTTATGAGGTAAATACAATTGGTAAATAAATTTTACACACTCAGGATAAATAATTATTCCTTCTTTTGATATGATACACCCTAAGAGTTTCCCTTTATTACCCCAAAAATACTTTTCTTAGGATTGAGGGAAATTCCATACTTCCCACACCTTTCAAAATTATTAGTAAGATGTGAAATATGGTTTTCTTTATCTTTTAGATAATGTTATGAACCATGCACCTTAAAAATGATAATAAGTAAATGAATATAGTCCAATCCATGGACGTGACCTCCTTTTATAGTGAATACCATACAAGACAATATATGATGATCCTAAAACTAGGTCTCCTTGGTATCTATATATGAGACAAAGGATGCAATTATAATGAAAGAGTATAATGAAAGGTTTTGTCCTATGTAACAATATAATAGTAGAAATGAAATAACTTGATATTTAGGAACTTAATATGGGGTTTAGGGTTAACATTAGGCTTGTCTAGGGATTAACATGCCCCTCCCATTCAAACAAGTGTTGTTCTCAACACTTGACTAAATATGTGTGTTTATAGATGAATAACTCATCTTCCATGTCAACCCTTCCACTGGTAGATTCACCATTTGATGAGGGTACTCAGTAATTTCTCAATTTCTCAACCACTTTATCCTTGTTTCTAGGATTGTTTATGGTTATTATATGATTTTTACCTCTTCCTCAATCTCTAGAAAAATAGTTTATATTGGGATCTTGTCATCGATTACCATATTTAAGGAAGACAAATGGGAGATTGGCTGTACACCTAAATATGTGGGAACATCTAGTTTGTAAGGTATACTTTCAATCCTATGTAACACCTTACATGGGCCATAATATCTCAATGCTAATTTATTGTTTTTTTATTAGTGCTCAAGGGACATTTGTTTTTTTTTCAAAGAAAAAACCGTAACTTATATTAATAGTAATAAGAGTCACATTCTGCATGTGCTTGTAATGCTAAAAAAACATAGATGTCTGATAATGTCACTGTGTTCAACATATCTAAAATAAAATCTACTAATTGACTATTAAAAACAAAAAAAACAGTCGCTACGGATATAAATATGAAATACAACAACATATCATGCAACATTTAAAAACATCAACCATTACGACCAACCAAGAAAAAAGTCTAGTAGAAAAGTGTCCTCATGAAGGAGCTTTCAAAAAAACAAATATGACTAGCAAAAACCATTAGGAAGGACGACATCAATCCTCAAGAATATCAAATTGTAAGCCTTCGATGAAATGTTTGTGAAAGTATTCCATGGAGGTATAATTTATCTACTCGCATATTTTCCAAACTTCCAGAGCCTGTGAAGAACTAACTTTAGAGAGTGCATCTGCCTCATGGTTTCACTCCCTATATATATGGAGACAATAAATTTGGTTAAATGAATGCTTAAGATGTAGCACCTCCTCAAGAATAGGGCTTAGTGTGTAAATGTGGCAACGTTTCAAACCATTAAAACAATTTATTTTGATCATCAAATCACCAAAAATATGCAGCGAATGCATATCTTTTTCAGTAGCAAAGAGAAGTAATAGTTTGAGGATGAGAATTTCTATGTAGTTATTTTTTCCCCTCCCCAAATCGCTTTTAAGCTTGAAAAAGTGGGAATCCTAGATATATAGAAAAACCCATCCTTCACAGGATCCATTATAAAAGGATAATCCATCAAAAAAGGCCCAAGGATGATTTCTACTGATCTCCTTAACAACTATGATCCTCGGAATATAGAAGGCATATTCAACAGGAATAAGTTCAAAATCAACTATTGATTTGGCAGCCACCTGGTCCGGAACAAATGTTTTGTCTTTAAATATTGCTTTGTTCATCACATTCCATATACCCCAACAAACAAGCATAGGCACATTTTTGAGATGTTTTTGATTGATATGATCATACCAATCTTTCCAGGATTCCTTGAAACCTACCCACTGCCAATTTATGATACCTCCCAAATGGTTTATGATGGAATTCTAAATAGCTTCGGTAAATGGACTAGAAATAAATATGTACTCTATGGATTCACTACCATTTAAACACAATGCACACCAACCTAGACCCTTCATACATTGATTTTGTAGGTGATCCCACATCGACACTTTTGATTCCATCAGACACCATAAGCATATAAAAGTCTTTGGGGGGATCTTAATTTCCAAAACTTCTTCCACCACAAAGAAAATTCAATAGGTTGTCTATTACCACATATGAAAACATAACTGTATTTTCGAGTATATTCACCCCATGGGGAATGGATCAATCAGAGAGAAGAAAAATTCTATCATATGCGTACATGAGTTGGGTTTAAATCCAACATGTAGTTGTTCCATGATATGTAAATTCAGTAGGGAGGTTTAACCGCTGAGCATTTAATCAACCTTTGTAGAAATTAATGTGTAGATTCTAAACTGATCATGAAATTTACTAAATCAAAAGACTAAAATCTAATCTACTGATCTGTAGAAGAAGGTTCATGATTGAAAACAAAAATAATTAACATGCAAGAATAAACATAACACATGCACAAAGATTTATCTAGGGGAAAGAAACTGCTCAAAAACCCTTACTATCTGTATTGCACTAATCAAAGAATTTGGATGAATAAAATATCCTTGCTCAAGCTTGAGCACAACCTGTACCTGTATCTTCTATCCTCTACCTGAATTATTGAACCTGGCCAACACTTAGCCAATTTTTCAATCCTACAAGCTCCTATTTCCTTGTGCAATTCCCGTAGGCCAATCCTTTGACTGCATGCACCACTTGTACAACTTGTATAAGTTTACAACTGATAGTACATCACCCTTGAACTCCAATATCAACTGGGTAACTCAAATTATTTTCATGCATCACTTATCTTAGGTTGATTGATCAGTTAACTAGATGACCAATAAGTGTGATTGAAGTTACACTACACAACTTTACCTTCCACTAGTTTCTCCAACAGTTGGAACTAGTTTAACTGACAATATTTCAACTTAACTAAAAAATATTTCTATAAATTAGAAATCAATCATATTTAAATTAACTCAAGTGTCTCCAACTCAAATTAACTAAGTTACCTAAGTGAAAATATGCATATTACCTTAGTTAACTACCTCCAAGTATTTTGTTGAAATTGAAATTCGAATTTTAATCTAGTTTGACCAAAGCAAAGTCAAAACTAGATTTTCTTATTGCATTTTCAAAAATCCCTCTTAGTAAGAAAGGGATTATATGACACCAATCCTGCCTCTATGGAACTAAAATTTACCTCTTGACCAATATTTTTTTCAAAATGTTTATATCTTGTTCCTCTTTTAGAATGTACTGCAACAACATGATTCACCTTTACACATTAAGGCTCTGGTGGAAAACCAGACAGAGAGGAAGATAAAGGCGTCGAGTATAGATAATGGTGGGGAGTTCTGGAAGAAGAAATTTGAAGAGTTTTGTAAGAAGTGTGGTATAGTACGACAGAAGACTACTCCATACACACCTTAGCAAAATGGAGTTGTAGAAGGAATGAACAGAACAATGATGGAAAAGGCAAGAAGCATGCTCAGTGGTACTGGGTTAGGACAATAATTCTGGGCAGAGGCAGTGGAGACTGCATGTTATTTGGTTAACAGATCACCTTCATCAATGTTGGAGGATAAGACTCCACATGAGGTATGGACTGGTAAGAAACCCTCTCTTTCACATCTAAGGGTATTTGGATGTGATGCATATGTACATGTTCCAAAGGATAAAAGGACCAAGTTGGATAATAAATTTGAAAGGTGCATCTTTATTGGGTATAAGGATGGTTTAAAGGGTTACAAGCTTTGGAACCCAGAAACAAGGAAGGTTGTGTACAGCCGAGATGTGGTGTTTAGAGAAGTGAAATATGTTGTTAAACATGAAGTCCTATCAAAGGAACCTGAAAAGATAGAGTTTGAGCTAAAGGAGGATGAATCATACTCTACAACAGAAGAAGACTCAGAAGATGAAGAGCCACAAACTCCAGCTTTGAGAAGATCAGTTCGGGAAAGAAGGCAACCAGAAAGGTATAGTCCATCCGCTTTCTGTTCAGGTTTTGCCTTAACTATAACTGATGATGAACCCAGAACTGTCAGGGAGGCAGTAGATTCAGAGGATGGAAAACTCTGGAAGGAGGCCATGGTTGATGAAATGGCATCCTTGCACAAAAACGATGCATGGGATTTGGTGGAGTTGCCGGCCGGAAGGAAGCCCATTGGGAGCAAATGGGTGTTTAAGAAGAAGATGAATGTAGAAGGCAAGGTGGAGAAATACAAAGCTCGGTTGGTAGCGAAAGGTTATTCCCAGGTGCCGGGAATTGATTTTGGTGATATTTTTTCTCCCGTTGCCAAGGTTACTTCTATTAGATTACTTTTATCTGTTGCTGCTGCATTTGATTTTGAGATAGAACAGATGGATGTGAAGACAGCATTTCTTCACGGGGATCTAGAAGAGGAGATTTACATGAAGCAACCTGAAGGCTTTATGGTGAAGGGTAAGAAAGAACTAGTATGCAGGTTGAAGAAGTCTCTGTATGGGTTAAAACAGTCACCAAGGATGTGGTATCAGAAATTTGATACCTATATACGGGGACTTGGCTTCACCAGAAGAAAGGAGGATCACAGTGTTCATTTTAAATTAATTGGTGACCGTGTTATTTATTTGGTCTTGTATGTGGATGATATGTTGTTGATTGGAAATGACAAAGAAATTATCCAAGATTTGAAGACCCAACTGTTCTCCAAATTCGACATGAAGGATCTTGGTGTTGCAAACTATATTTTGGGCATGAAAATTAAGAGAGATCGGGAAAAGAGAAAGCTCTGGTTAAACCAGAGGAAGTATGTCGAGACTATATTGCAGAGGTTCAATATGCAGGATAGTAAACCGGTGAGTGTTCCTATTCCTGTAGGTGCAAAGCTGTCTGCTGAACAGTGTCTCAAGACACAAGAAGAAGAGGAGGATATGTCCCGTGTTCCATATGCAAGTGCAGTGGGTAGCCTGATGTATGCAATGGTCTGTACTAGACCAGACATTGCACATGCAGTGGGAGTATTGAGCAGGTTTATGTCAAACCAAGGGAAGGAGCATTGGACAGCAGTGAAGCGGGTTTTCAGATATTTACGTGGCACTAGTGATTATGGCTTGTGCTACCAGGGAAGACCAGGATTGGAAAGAATATTGGACATTCGTGGTTTTGTTGATGCAGACTGGGCTGGAGATCTGGACCAAAGAAGATCTACAAGTGGGTATGTGTTTAGCCTATTTGGAGGCGCAATCAGTTGGATGAGTAAAATACAGTCTGTAGTGGCTCTTTCAACTACAGAGGCAGAATACATAGCAGCCACTCATGCAAGCAAGGAAGCAGTTTGGTTGCAGAGATTGTGTTCAAGTATGGGGTTGGTACATCAAGCTATAAGGATAGAATGTGATAGCCAAAGTGCAATTTTCTTGGCTAAGAACCCTGCTTATCATTCAAAGACAAAGCACATTGATGTTCAATATCACTTTGTTAGAGATATGGTTGAGGCTAAGAGGGTGTTGCTGGTAAAGGTGGACACTTTGAAGAATGTTGCATATGTATTGACAAAGTTTGTGAGCACTCAGAAGTTCTCTTGGTGTAGAGAAACAATGGGTGTTGAAGAATTGGGCCAATGACTAAGCCCTCCTGTGGCCCCCCGTGGAAATAAAACAACAAGTGGGAGAATGTTGGGTATGTATTATATTCTTTCCATGACTAAGCATGCGTGGGGGGGTAAGAGGGGGGGGCGATAGCCCCCCCTGTCGGGGTCTGGGGCAGCGCCCCGGCAAAAATTTTTGGTCCTTAATTTCCGGCGGGTAGTCTGCGTCCATGGTTTTGTGAATGGTTTTGCACATGGTATTGGGGTACGATGGTTTTTGGCCCCTGGTATTTTTGTAGATCCGGTCAAGGGAACTACGGTTATGTTCTAATCCAGGGTTTATAGATTGGGGTTTATGTATGCTTCGGCATGTATATATATGTGTGTTGTAACACTAAAAGGAAAATAATGAAAAATCAAGCTGGTCATCCCGATTTGGGATCCAGGGGAAAATCTCTGTGTTTATCTGTTTTATGTTTTATGCTCTCGCTATTGTTTATTTTCTGTTATAAGATTCATGTGTAGATAATTTCTGTTTAGGGTTAAAACCTACAATGTGCATAGAAATGTCCAAAGACAAATCCATATCTAAATAGATCAGAAATAATAACCTAAATCCTTCCTTCTATTGATGCCTTCATCTCCCTTATATGCTTTGTGAGCCTTCCATAGCCCTGACCCACCTCATAACTGCGATGCATATGTGGCCACTAGACTCCATGAAGGCTACGCTATCTCTCCATTTTATCCACCATCTCTGCATTTAATTCCCACTCTCTCCATCATGTGTGCATTGGATGCACAAATTCCTCCACTATCTCATGATTAGTGCTCTATGATTTTACGTTTAATGCACCATGATCTCATTTGACTTCCTCCATGATCTCCATGATCTATCGTTAATGTGGCATGATCTCTACTCTTCCTTCATTTAAGAAGCTTCTCCAATACTCCATAATGTAGATCTAACTCAAATTTATCCACATACACACATAAAAGTGGATTTTATTCATCTATGGGGTTTACAGATCCCTCCACCCTCTTATTTACTTACTTAATTAAGAAAAGCAAGAACTCTAATATTCCAATTAACTGATGGAAAATTGGAAATATTATAGTCCTCCTCGCCAAAATGTTGCTTGCCCTCAAGCAAATACAAAAGTGGATGCTACAACAATCCATCCCCCTCCAAATGGAATCCTCATATGGAAGGCCTCCCCATCTTCTATAATGTGTAATGCATGCCCAACTCCAAAGATGCCTCTCTAGAATGTCTAGAATGGCCTCCAACTGAAAAGTTAGATGCCTCTCATCATCATTAAGTCTCCAAGTGGAAACCATATGCTGTCCAAGATCCTCCCCTATGCATGAGATACAAAAGTGAAGTGGTCTCTTCCTAAAGTGGAAAGTCCCCCATCATAAACCATCTCTACAACTTATGCTACATGAAGTAGATTGTATCTCTCCATGCTTCCATCCTTAGCCCTATTGGCCTTGTTGGATCCAAGCATCATCCCAACAATGTGAAAAATAAGAAGTAGAGACATATGGATGAACATGTACAATGTCAAACCATACTCTCCCAATAGAATCCACTGCAAAAAAGCCTTCTGCTGCCATGCCAAATCATCATGAAACCAAGTAAGAGAGCCATATTATCACAATAGAAGCCACCGTAGCAATGCCTCTTGCTGCCATGCCAAATCAACATTAATATAAGCATGAGAGCCATACTCTCTCAAAAGAAGCCACCACATCAATGCCTCTTGCTACCATGCCTAATCAACATCAATATGAGTATGAGAGCCATACCCTCTCAAAAGAAGCCACTGCAACAATGCATCTTGCTTCCATTCCACCTCATCATCATACCAAATGTAGTGGCCATATTCTCTCAAGAGAAACCACCACAAAAATTCCACTTGCTGCCCCATCACATCATCATTATACCAAGTACAATGACCATAATCCCCCAACAGAAGTCAACGCAGTAAGGACTCCTATTTCCATCCTCCATCAATATAATGCAATGTATGGGGAGAAATCAGCCCATACTCACCCAATAGTAACCAAAGGAACAAGGATTATTGCTGCCATCTTACATCCTCATGATGCAAGTCACGGAGCAACAACATACTGATTGACATGTGGGATGTCACATCATAACAATACAAATAAGCTCCCTTTTGCCACATCATGTAATATTTATGCCATGTCCCAAACCTAAGTACATACATGAATATAAGATATATCCCAAACAAAAGTACATTTAAAGACATGAGAAATATCCCAAAAAAAAGTAAATAAAAGGACATAATATACATCATGTGATGACCAAACTCTCTCGGCAATAACCAGCACAGCCATGCCTCTTGCTGCTGCATAAAATCAGTGAGATCCATGGCATGGTCCACAAAAATGTGAGCTATTGGGTAGGACCCATACTCACCCAAAAGCAACCAGCGCAACCATGCTTCTTGTTGCCCGGTATCATAGATCTGCAAGAAGGTTGGCAACCTCTTGCTCCTCATCCGGGTCCATTCATCCCAATGGGGATGATGAATCATGCCAAGCTCAATCTTGGTATCCACCTAAGGTAGAATACCAATATCCTCCATTGGATAATATTTTCACTCCATGATATGTTGAAGTGCACCTCCTTTGAGGTCTCTCCATGATATCCTCTCATCAATGGCCCAGTAGAACCCATAAGGTTCCATGCATGCTGTAGGTAGAGATTTCTCTTTGAGATGTGAGGGGCTCATCAAGGAAACTTCATCTTGACAATGAAAAGTGCTCTCCATCATACGATGTCTACCATATATCATCTGTCCCTCCAGTGCTTCATGAGTGAAGGTGTCTTCAGGATGCTCCAAGAATAATGAGGCCCTCATCTCATCACTGCTACTAAGTGATAGCGCTGTATATCTACATGGTGATACATCTATTGTCTCCTAGCCATACACAATGCTGAAATCATAGTTTGACACTATACTGAATAGGACTGTGCTCATCCCATCCTCTGAAACTCCAAACTTAAACACAAAGTGTTGGGTGTAGCTCAACCATGATAAACTGTGATAGCTATACATCTTCTCCTTGATCAAATCAAGGGTCCTACATGTAGTGATAATTTACTGCTCCAAATCAGTAAGGTGCTCTAATCCTTGGTTATGAAATTTCCCTGATGGCATGGTCTCACAAATCTCAATATTAGGTATTGAAATAATATGAGATGAAAGTGTTTTCAAACCTTGGATAATATGAATCTTGGGAACATCTTGCACATCTACAAAAGTCCCTCCAACCGGTGCAATGGCCTCTCCAACTGCTGGTAATGATGATGGTTGATTTTCTTCAACTATACTAACGCTGGTATCTACCTCCTCCTCCTCATGCATCTCATGAATCATGCATGGGGTTCCTAATGTAAAGAGCTCAAGACCATCTTGAAAAGATGCAAGTGTTCCTCCTCCTGATGTAAGTACAACTGCAGTTGATGGAGGTGGTAGAGGCTCCTCCTCATGAGTGATAATGATGACATGTTCCTTTGGTTCTTCATGTACTATCTCCTCAATGATGGGAGATGTCACAATGGAAAGTGTCTCTCTGTGAGATGTCTCTGGTTTCATTCTACCAAAACTCTTCTTCAGCCTCTGAATTAAATCTGCATAAGTAGTCACTTTGGCATGTGACAAATGACTGAATCCTTTGCTTCACCCTCAAGGTGCAACACTACAATCTCAATGACCTTTCTTTCTGCTACTGCATATAGTTGAAATAATGTAGCTAACTCTTTCCTCCAAGCCCTCAATGTGCTTGTGGAAGATCCATAAAATGTAGGCAAAAAGAATCTATGTCTCTTTCTTCTATTGTTGTTGTGGGATCTCCTTTCTTCTTTGTGTTGCAAAAACCGTTGGAGAGATAAAGTCTCCTTGAGTGCTCTAGGATGTGCTTTGTACTTGGACATATATTTACTTAGGGTCTCATATCCCAAGTCTCCTTCATATTCACACCATTCCCCTTCCTTATCAAAGAAGGTGGATCTAGTAGAGTGATGTGAAGCTCTTTTCTTCTCTGGTTGCTTCTCATGTTGATAGGAAGTGCTTGGAACTTCCTCTTTCTGAAATCTTCTTAGATCCTCCTTTTTCCTTTCCCTCTTCATTTGATTTACCTCCTTGGAGATATCTTTCATAGATATAAAGAGAAGAGTGGCAAAACTACAATCCTCCTTCATTGTAGATCTCTACTATTTGCTTCTTCTTTTGATGCAAAATATGAAGTGCCCATAAGCTGAGCCAAATATCATGCTCTGATACCACTGTAGTATCCAAAAAGGGAGAATGTAGTAATACAAAAATACAATAATTGAAAACTGCAACAATGAACAAGTAATCTAAATACACCATATAAATAGACAGAATAATTGAGCCATTTTATTATATAGGAGGTGGAATAAAAGTACACCAATGCTCAAAATATGAGACACTCAAGCCAAAGAGATGGCCTATAATGACCCTAAAATTCTCCTAGAAGAGGGACTGCATAAATGTTGGATTGCTGGAAGGAATACTGCACTGTCTCTACTGTAAATGCTGGGACTGCAACTGCCGAAAAAATATAAAAGTGTAGATCTAGAAGTTCGAGAGCTCAGATGATGCTGAGATTTTAGATCGGGGCTCTATGATGAATACCCAAGATTACCCAGAAAGGATTTATAGATCTGAAAATCTTGGAAAATCACCCTCTTAGGCCCTGCAACTATATGACTATTGGGTATGCAAGTATACTGCATGAGCTGAAGATATGATGGCTACAATAAGGCACAACCAACTCAATGCATAGAGGGCTGATCCCTCCTTCAGATCCTTAAGCTAGAAGCTCAAGATCTGTCTCCTCCAACCTCCGCCAATAGATGTAGCTGCTGAATACACAACAACAGAAGAAAACTGCGCTGCCAGGGATGGAGGCTCTATATCCTGTTGCTAGATAATGAAAATCAGCTCTTGAATGATGGAAACAATGAATGCAAAGTGAGGATATGGTCTCTCATAGGATTTCCAGCTGAAATATTGGAAACTTCCTTCCTCCTTCAGATCTGTAATACTGGACTCCGCAATCCCTTGGGGAATTGCTGCTACATGGAGGTATGAAATGATGGCCTCAATGCCAGATATGAATATGCTGCTCCTGAAAGGATGATCTTGGAGCACAAGGTGAAAGGATGAATCCTCCACTGATTTCCTAGCTGAAATGCTAGAAACAACTCCCACCTCTCAAACCCTCAAGTAGGAATGCATAATTCCTGAGATTGAATATGCATATGAGAGTGGCTAAATGTGGCACCAATTCCTGTTGATGTATGGCAGCTCAAATAAGCCTTCTCAAAGTAGGCACTCAAATTCCCTCATGGGCAAGGGTGGGAATTCTGTGCGGAAACACCCGTGTGCTAAACAACACTGCAAACTTAGCTAAACAACATAAGCGTGCATAGAAATGTCCAAATAAAAATCCAGATCTAAACAGTTCAGAAATAATAATATAAATCATTCCTTCTATTTCTGCCTTCATCTCCTTTATATTCTTTGTGAACCTTCCATAGCCCTGGCCCACCTCATAATTGCGCTGCATATGTGGCCACTAGCCTCCATGAAGAATGTGTTGTCTCTCCATGTTCTCCACCATCTCTACATTTAATTCCCACTCTCTCCATCATGTGTGCATCAGATGCAAAAATTTCTCAACTATCTCATCATTAGTTCTCTATGATCTTACTTTTGATGCACCATGATCTCATTTGACTTCCTCCGTGATCTTCATGATCTATCATTAATGTGGCATGATATCCACTCTTCCTTCATTTGAGAAGCTGATCCACTACTCCATAATGTATATCTAACTAAAAATTATCCACATACACACATCAAAAGTGGATTTATTAATATATGGGGTTTATGGGTCCCTCCACCCTCTTATTTACTTAATTAATTAAGAAAAGCAAGAACTCTAATATTACAATTAACTGAAGGAAAATTGGGAATATTACAGGATGGTTATGGGGGATAGGTGGTCGTTCAAGTGACCATATCTCTTATGACATATAAAATATGGTCCTCATTTCTTCTATCCTTTGAGTTGTAGTGCTGCTTGTGGATTCTCTATCCCAGTCGACTAAGTCGGGGTTTTTAGTGATGAAGCGTCGCATGAAATCCAACACAGAACAAAATCGAAAGATGTGGGGACAATAGCGCACATGGTGTTTTCTCTGAAAAATATGACACGTTTGTCGTCTGTGCTGAACTAAGTTGCTTGGGGTAACCTACGGGATTTGATACCAATGGTTGAACGCCCTTAACTCGGGGCACTGTGTGATTAAGTGATCAGGCTCATCACATAGTACACAAACTGGGACATGCAGTGTGGCCTCTCTTTTCTATCTTTGGGCCATTGGGGTGACTATGTATGGGCAAGATGTAGGTTCCTCTCGTACGTACAATATGGTTTGGGTTCACCCTCATCTTTTTGCATGGATGGTTCTGACGGGCTCTCCTTGTAAGATTGTTTTAGGGCTTTCAAGGCATCCCTATATCGCGACATTTCTAGACAGTGATGGGTATAATTCCCATAATGGTCACATATGACGCACACATGATTGGTGTGTAATTATTTCCCTTGGTTGTTTGTGACCTGTTCCTTTTTATGGGAATTCTAGGTCACGACATTTATTTCAGTGTGTAGAAGGGGTTTTAATTCTTCTAACTTTGGGAAAATATTAGTAGGATGGCCTACAACATCACACAATGCACAAGGTTGTAATGCCCTCAGTAACTTGGGGGTTTCAACTTTTTTCCCTTTTTTTTTCTTCTTCTTGGCAGTGCCAGTTGGCACCACTACATGTGTTTCTTTAATTGCTATGACCTCTTAAGGGGCAATAGGGGTTAATCCTGTAGAGGTAATGCCTGGGATTTCTAGCATGGCTGGAGGGACCAAATGCCACACGGGTATTGCAAAATCCATATTTGGCAATGTCATAGTTTCCATGACTTGTTTTTATATAAAACCAGGTGGGCGATACAAAAATGGGGTATGAAAAATGGCATATGGTAGGAATGTTGTACCAGTGGCTTCAACATATGTACTACTAGTTTATGTGACTAGGCTAGTTTTAGTGTTTGATGAGAGCATCATGCACTGACACCTCCATGCTTTCAGGGACTTCCCCTGGTATAATAGGGGGATGTCCTAGGAATGACCCTAGGATGGATGATGGTTTGAATTGGCCTAGGTCAAATTCTGTATACTTCGTGAGTGGTTTTGTGGTTATGTCTATGTATGGTAATACAACATCTATAGTGATCATGGGTTTCTTGTCGTAGTATGTGAGCTGGTCGATGGTGATGATCCGATCATTGTGGGGAAACATTATCACTCTAAAGACAGAGGATGAGAATGCAGTCATGAAATACATATAACTTCGCCTAAGGAGTATATTATAGTGTAGTTGTGCGTCTAATACCTTAATGTCTATAAGAACTATCTTTCCAGCCAGGTTTACTTGGAAATTTTGATAAAGACCAATGGGGGCTGATGGGCGCCCATCGTATGCTCTAAGCATGATGTCAGATGGTTTTAATTTAGGTGATCCTAACTTTTTCCAAATTGATTTGGACATGATACATGTGGATGCCCCTTCATCCACAATGCATAAATGTATGTTGATATTCTGAACCGAAACTGGTATATAGAAAGAAACTAGAGAAGGAAGCCTAGGGCCTACCTTATCTAGTTCGAAAAAAATTAGGTGTGAATCGAAAGGGCCTATTACGCCTAACGCAGAAAGTAAGGTTTTCCATTGTCTTGGGTATGATTGCAAAACTTCCAAAGCTAATATGGAAGCTAGTGATTGAGCTAAATCATCCACTATACTATAGCTATGAGAATATTTGGAGTGATGTCCTGCGTGCTTGGTTGGTCCTTAGAATGGGCTGAATAGGTACTTTGGAGATAGTTAAGGGAGCGGTAGGTGCGCTCGTACTTGTACCAGATGAGTTGGTATCTGGAGGCGTTTCGTAGTTCCTATTCCTTGGTTGGAAGAATAATTATTCGCTAGCCATGTAGATCTCGTGGCTTCCTCCTCTGGTATCATTTTGGGGTGGTTGTTGTTGCTGGGTGTTAAACACTCCTTGGTGGGGGAAAAGTTCCTGCATTACCGCAAGCTGTTGGGTAGGTCCCCCTTGTCCTCGGTTACCCTGAATTTTATTCAATTTGGGGAGTTCGAGATAGTGGTGAGTGTAATGGCCATATTCACCACATATGGCACAATAGTGTTTTATCCTTAAACTAGGTCTCTTGTTTTTTCCTTGAGAGTTACTATTTTTATCTTGGTTTTGATTTCGGTTGGGGTTTCCCCAGATTGAGATCATAGGGGGAGTTGTTGATTATTCCCCCCTTGTCCAGAGTCTCCCTTTTGCTTGTTGCTGTTAGGATATTTCGACACATAGGAAATAGTTAAGAATAACTTAGTCTAGTATAGAGTTAGGTAAAGTGTGTTTATTTACCATGTATGTTTGTAACTTATAATCCGATGGTCACGATTTGTAGTGATCCGACGGTTATCTCTCTTCTCGGTATTAACGAAACTTGATCCATGGCTTAGCACTCGATTGGTCCATAAAATCTATTTAAAGAGAATGGAGGGTAATTTGTAGGTTAACCGTTTATGAGAGAAACATATGTAACCTTTATTTTTATATTAATAAATTGCCTGAAGTGGCCACGTTGGCTTAGGTCGTGGACTATTTCCCTCTTCGAGGGTTTTAACCACGTGATTATACTAGTGTACTGATTTGTGATCTGGTTGTGAGCGGTGACCTTTTTTTCTTGATCTACGGAACTTACCATTTAAATTCCTACATGGTATCAGAGCTATTTTGAGGGCCGCATCTGTTGTTCATCCAAATCTGAAGCCAGTTTGATTGCATGCGATTTTCGTTTTGTAGATCTACTATTTATGAATTTTTTTGGGCTTGGAGAACTGATCTATTGTGTCCAGAGCGTCTGTTACAGTGAGGAACACCTTTCGTTTCATGCGAAAAGGGTTCCGGTTGCCCAATTTATTTGAGTTTAGATCTGGAGGCATAAAGTATCTGTTTTGCAGTTATATTTGTTCATCGTTTTGCTTATTTCGGTTACCTCTGTTTATTTCGGTTTTTAGGTTTTATTTATTTTCCGGATCTATACCATCTTCTCTGTGTATGCTCTTTGCTCTGTGATTTGTGTGATCTCGGAAAATCAGAAACAGAAAGAAGTTTTTTTTACTACGTATGCTCTTTCCCCACGTCTTTGAGAGATCTCGGGAAATCAGAAATAGTAAAAAAATAGATAGTTGCCAGAAAAGCTAACCGGAAAACTAACATTCTTCTGTAAGGCTTGAATTTCTTTGTTTGCTCAGTTTTGTGTGCAGTTGATAGCCAAACAGCTTAAAGAGTGTTTATTTTTTCCAAATTTGTTTGGAAATCACAGTAACGCTCTTGCTTCAGCTGCAGACTGCGTTAGAAGTACTTGTCCACTAACGCGACTCTCTTCTCTTGACTAGTGCATTATAACGCTAACACACTCTCTGCATTGATCCAGTGCACACTTTCTCTGCTCTTGAAAAAAGTGTTATTAATGCTAAGGATCCTCCAAAACAGAGCGTTAGTGCATCAAACTAATGCTCCTCTTGACTCGTGTTTTCAAAAGGGCATAACTTCTTCATCCGGAAGCTGTTTCTCAAGCTGTTTTTTTTGAAACAACCCAATTTTTCGAGATATTTCCATTGGAGTAGTTAGTTTCACCTTTTCTCAGTTTCATTTTCAAAAAATGGAAGGTTCATGTCCGATTATTCTTAACAGCACCAATTATTTCCAATGGCTACCTCACATGGTAGATATACTTAGAAGTAAAGGGCTTTATATAATAGCCACAGGTCAAGAAAATAATCCTTCTGATGATGATAAAGCTGCTAAATGGGAAAATAAACAAGATCAAGCATGAGGGTTGATAGGAATGTCCATTTCTCAAGATCTTCGATTTCATATCCTTTACATTGACACCCCTGATGAAGCCTTGGAAAAGCTAAAAACTGTTTTTGGCATTCAAAATCAAATCCAGGTCCACTAGCTTGAAAATGAGTTGCTTACTTTGGATCCCAATAATTTCTCCTCCATTGAAGATTTTTGGTCCAAATTTAAGACCCTCAGAATTCTTTTAGAAGGTTGTAAGATCAAGAAGGATGATGGTAGCCTCATCTATTGCATTCTTGCTAAGCTTGGTCCTGCATACTCTGTATTTGTTTTTGCCTTCCATTCCACTAGAGAAGCCATAATTTCTTTAGGAAACACCTACAAGAATCCCTCTTTTGATGCCTTTTGTGATTCTTTGATAAGAGACCAAGAAAATCTTTTACAACTTGGTCTTATCATTGCTGGAAACACTTCTAAGAAAACCTTAGCAGTCCAACAACAACCATATCAAAATAATCCCAAGAAGCAGTATCCTAAAAAATATGGCCCTAAACCAAACAAGGGCCCTAAGCAATTTTAGCCACAAACTGAAAAATCAAATCACCAAAATAATAAGGAAAATCAAAACAAAGGGAAGAAGACAGATAGACATTGCAATTTTTGCAATCAGGATGGCCATATAGAGTCCAACTGTTTTAAGAAGATGGAAGCCTTAGAAGCAGAAATGAAGAATCACAACATCAATTTGAAGCACTCTTCACCTTCATCTTTAGGCATGGCACTTTCTGCTTGTGGTTGTCAAGCATCAAGATCTGGTTATGCATTAAATGTATCTTCTTCTTCTCCTTCTCATTAATGGATCATTGATTCTGGAGCTTCTTACCACATGGATAAAAATAAATCCATGTTTTCTTCTTTAAATGATTGTAACACCAAACATATTTATGTTGGTGATTGTTACACAACATTTTGTCACCATCCCTGCAATCCCTCGTCCCATACATTGGAGGACCATTCCCGTGACCTGTGAATAGTAAAATTCCCTTAAAACACCTTGATGGCATCCTTCTGCATAAGGACAAGAATTATCTTGAAGAACATTTCCTTAGAAAAACCCTAAAAACCCATGTTTTGGCATTGGCGCGAGTAGCCAGTTCATCCCTCGTGCCAATGGGGAAAATATACACTAGTGGGCGTGCTAGCTGGCACTCTGTCCCTGTGTATTGCTCGTGCCAAGCCTATTAAGGAATGTTTTTTAACAATAGAAGGCGGAAGTTTGATTATAAAAACTTTAGAACGAATCATAAAAAAGAAGTTGGGCTGTTTGGCTCCATATCTCCCTGATTAGGAAGTGGTTTTCCACCTCTCATGGAACCTTCCTAGGAGATAGGAATCTATCCCATGATTATAGGGATCCCAACTTCCCTTCCTCCCTCTATAAAAGCCTGCCCTCTCCATTTGCTAGCTAGCTAAACTTTTGGGAAGGAAATTGTAGCTAAGTGACAATCAAGAGCAGATCTAAAGAGAACCCTGTGAGAGAGAGAGTTCAGTCAAACCCTTGACGAGCTTTGTGAGACATGTCCCACTGTAACCCTGTCGAAGGAAGATCACAACGTCAAAGCATCGGTTGTAATCATTCTCTCGTATCTTAATATACGTGACTCTACTATTGGTTATATGACTGTGTTTGTCCATTATATAATGCAATTTCAGTTGTTCCTATCTGACTGATCGATAGTTATAAAGTGTGAAATATTACGTTGCATTTTGTCTCTTTTCTTTGCATGTGTACAGGTATCTGGTTGCAGCGAGCTCACAGATCGTGACATGTCCAGCAAAGAACGGAAGTGCCACTTATTCTTCGACAACAGCAGTGAAGGAATCATGGTAAGCGATCTATCGTGATTCTACTCTTTGTAACTAGGAACCAACAACTTTGCATGTTTCAATTGTTGCTAGACCCACTCTAGGGCTAGTGGGATCGCCTCTGTCCACAGAGGGGATTTACCTCCACAAAAATTTGGCGACTCTGCTAGGGAGTTTCCTTTGAGTTTGTCACTCTTTGAGGTCTTAGTCATTCGACGGATTTAGTCGAACGACATTTTCCCTATTTGTTCCTATGTTTTTCATCAATTACGATCTTTTATTTTTTTCTTGAAGTGGTGAGTCTGGTCTTGGTTGGGAGAAATTATTTGTTTTTTTCCTGTTCAGGCATTGGCGCTTTTATTTTTTTGACAGTCGCGCCGATTGGCACTAGTTTTCAGTTAGCAGCCTGCGCCAATTGGCCATTGGCGCTAGTTGTCAGTGAGCACGTCGTGCCAGTTGGCGCTAGTTTCACCCACAAAATTTGTGCCAATTTCAGGGTGTTTGAAAAATTGAGGTTTTTCCCTAATTCCTCCACCAGTGTGTCTTTCCCTTCCGGTCTTTTTCTCTGTATGATTTACACGTTCTCTCCTTTACTTTTTCACTTGTGAGCATAGATTACATTGCTTATTGTTCAACTAAAAAGTATTCTTTCTATGATTTCTCGATGTAAAAGGGAATGAATGCCTTGTTTTGAGCTCATGCTTTGGAAGTCCTTTTTTTGCTTGACCTCATATGTCTTGTAGCCTTTTGAGGAATTTCGTTACAAAGTGTTTAAAACAACGATTGCATTCTTAATGTGGTTTTGCATCCTTTTTGCATTCATCCTTCCACTAAGGATATTTGCGTTCATTTAGTTTTCGTCTCAAAGTTTTATTTTCGTTAAAATGCATTAGATCACATTGCATTGAAAATTATTTTTGAGATTTATCATTAAACTTAGATCACATTGTTTAATGATTGAAAGCTAAAAATTGCATCGAGTGCATTCTCTTTCATTAAAATCATGCATTAAGTAGATTCTCATTTCATCGAAAAATGCATTGAGTGCATTCTTATTCTTTCAAAAGAAAAAGGAAATTGTGCATAGATTACAATTGCATAGTTTTCAAAAAAGAGGATTTTGCATAGATTACATTGCATAATTCACATCATTGAATGTTTTAGATTACTTTTGGATAGTGAAAGTCATCTAGTTTGGAAAATTTTCGTTTGCAGTATTGTTGTTTGTTTCATCATTTTTTGAAGCTCTTCCCTTAACTAGATAGCATTCATTGAATTGAAAGATTTATTTTCTCATATAGCTGCATATAGGAGATTGTCAGATGACATGCGGTAGGGCCTTGAAATTGAAACCTAATTCAAGATTCAACTTTAAAATTTATTGAATTAACCTAAGGCAACATAGAAACCTAACGGAACATTTAGAGGTCTAGGCTAGTGACGTGTTCCGACGTCGTTAAACCTAGTAGATGTTGTTCGCCATATGGCTTTAGACAACGCTAGTATGGAATTGTGCTCCCCATACCGTCAAGTATATAAAGGGATACCCCTCTAGGTTGCAATCCTTTTATCCATAGGAAGCTGAGTCTGTCACCTTGTAACCATGATACACCGAACACAACATTCGGGGAGACTACCTGCACGTATGTCAAGTCCTTGGTCAATTCTTCTTTCATTTGATTACCAAGGTGTACATGGAAGTTCACGGGAACCTGGTACACCCTTTTGCCTAGACTACCTGAGCAGTCATTTTTGATCTTTACTGACTCCATAAATTTGAAAAGATCATCGAGCACTTGTCCTTTCATGCTCGTTTCAACTTGAAAGTTATAGAGTCACCTTTTGCCTGTTTCTCGACTCTTAAAAGATGAAACAGTAGAGTTTGGTTTCAGTGTATTAAAATTAACTATCCACGAAAGATTCCTGGTTAAAATTAGTTTCCTTAGCATTTTGTTTTAACGTCGTTTCTGGAGTTTACCAACCAAGGAATCCCCTTCGAAGGGAGTCCTGGTCCTTTTCTTGCTTTTGGGAATGTTGGTGCTTCTTGTTAGAAAATTAAATATTACAGAGCAAAGAAACACATAAAATATGCAGAAAACACAAGCACAAAAACACATAAAACCAGAGAGACATAGATATACTTGGTTCACCCAGTTTGGGCTACGTCCACCCCGAACAGCCAATCCTTCCTTTCTATTATCCAGCAAAATGAAGAGACACAACCTACAACAGATCCAATGTAATATCCTCTGTTCTCTCTCACAGTCTCCCTCTCTGTTTCTCGCTCTGAGAATACACATACCATACACAGCCGCAATAAAATACCCTCATACAAGTGAGAGGGTGCCTTCTAGGGAAAAAAACCCTGAACTAAACATAATTTCTATTGTCAGATCACCTGCCTAATTAACGGCCTATATTGACTAGAAATTACTATACTTTTACAAGGAAATTTTACATATGTTTTTAGCTTTGGAGGCGCTGCCCCCGAAACCCCCCACCAGGGGGGGGCTCCATGAAGTCGCAGTCGCCTCCCTTGGACCCCCCAGGTAGTGTTAAATTACGGGCAGAGTTTCCACCCCCATTAAGGTACAAGGGTCCAACATTGTGATACAAAATAAACAAGATAATCAGGCTCCACACCCAACAATCTCCCACTTGGAGACTGATTGTAGCAATTCCACCGCTGCTTCATTTGCTGGACAATGACTCCTCTTTGGACTTGGCTGTTTCTCATCTTCATCGTCATCCTTGAAGAACAATTGAAACTGAGCATATTCTCAGTTTATCCTTGGTTACAACTTTTGTTAGCATATCTGCAGGATTCTGGCTAGTGTGTATCTTTTCCAGCTTCAACTGTCCATCTTCTAATACTAACCGTATGAAATGGTACTTGAGTTGTATGTGTTTAGTCCTGGAATGAAATGATGAGTTCTTTGAAAGATTAATGGCACTTTGGCTATCACTGTATAATGTGCCCATATCATGCTTCTTACCCAATTCATCCATAAACCTTTGTAACCAAATCATTTCCTTACTAGCCTCTGTAGCAGCAACATACTCTACTTCTATTGTTGAAAGTGAAACAACACTCTGGATTTTTGAAACCCAACTGAAAACTGTTCCACCTACAGTAAATACATATCCTGTAGTGCTCCTCCTGTTATCTCTGTCACCTGCCATATCTGCATCAACACATCCCTGTAGAGAAATGTTTGAACCACCAAAGCATAATGCTTGATTTGTGGTACCTCTCAAATATCTGAGAATCCATTTTACTGCCATCCAAGTTATTTTCCTGGATTGTTCATGTACCTGCTTACAAATCCCACTGCATGTGCAATATCAGGCCTTGTGCAGATCATTGCATACATTAAGCTTCCAACTGCTAATGCATATGGAACTTTAGACATATATTCCATTTCTTTGTGGGTCTTGGGGCACATCTCCTTACTAAGTTTGAAATGGCTAGCAAAATGTGTACTAACTGGTTTTTCATTTTGCATATTAAATCTTTTCAACACCTTTTGTATGTACTCATTCTGAGACAGTGTTAATTTGCGATTTTTCCTGTCTCTAGTTATTCTCATACCAAGGATTTGTTTTGCAGCTCCCAAATCCTTCATTGCAAATGAATTTGCTAATTTTATTTTGAGCACATTTATTTCCTACATGTTAGACCCTGCAACAAGCATGTCATCTACATACAATAACAATATAATATAGCTACCATCATTTTTCCTTTTCAGATAAACACAATGATCAGAGTGACATCTAGTATAACCTTGTTCAGACATAAACTTGTCAAATTTTATATACCACTGCCTTGGAGCCTGTTTTAAGCCATACAAGCTCTTCTTTAACCTGCACACCAATTTTTCTTTCCCTTTTACCTCATATCCTTCTGGTTGCTGCATGTATATCTCTTCCTTCAAATCTCCATGGAGAAATGTTGTCTTTACATCTAACTGTTCAAGATGTAAATCTTCCACTGCTACAAGACTTAAGATAGTTCTGATTGAATTCATCTTAACAACAGGAGAAAATATTTCATGAAAATCAATACCTTTCTTTTGTGCAAACCCCTTCACCACAAGTCTAGCTTTGTACCTCTGTTTTCCTCCATCTTCTTCCTTCAGCCTGTAAACCCATTTATTCTGCAATGTAGTTTTACCTGTAGGCAACTTGACTAAGTCCCAAGTCTGGTTATGCATTAAGGAGTCCATCTCTTCTTCCATGGCTAGCTCCCACTTCTTCCTGCTTTCAACCTGCATTGCTTCTTCATAACATTCGGGTTCACCAGAACCAGTCAACAATAAATAATATAATGATAGAGAGTATTGTTCAGGAAGTCTACTTATCCTGGTAAATATTCTAACACCACTTTCAGGTGTTTGAGGTGCCTGTTGCTGTTGTGGTGGTTTTTGTTGTTGTGGCTCTTGATTATTATTATTTTCAGGCACCTTTACCTTTTCTGTGATCTCATCAAGAACTGTGTATTCTTTGTTTTCTTTTTCCTGTTTCTTTTCCTACAACTGATTCTTATACAATACCTTTTCATTGAATATTACATCTCTGCTCCTAATGATTTTGTGATTTTCATAATCATATAAGCGATAACCAAAATAATTAACACCATATCCAATAAAGGTACATTTCTTTGATTTTTCCTCAAGCTTTGTTCTATTTTCTTTATTAATATGGACAAAGGCCTCACAACCAAAAGGATTTAAAAAAGAGTAGTTTACCTTTTTACCTGTCCATGCTTCCTCTAGAATACCACCATCCAAGGAACTTGAAGGCCCTCTTTTTATTAGATAAACAACAGTATCTACAACATCTGCCCAAAATTGTAAAGGCAATCCTGCATGCAATCTCATGCACCTTGCACGCTCCATGATTGTTCTGTTCATCCTTTCTGACACACCATTTTCTTGTGGTGTTCTTGGAACTGTCTTCTCTCTGTGAATTCCATGCTCTGAAAAGTACGTATCAAACTCTTTGCTGCAATATTTACCTCCATTGTCTGATCTGGGGCACTTCAACTTCCTTCCTGTCTCAATATCAACCAAAGCTTTCCATTTCTTGAAAGTATCAAATACATCAGATATTTCCTGAATACAATAAATCCAAGTTTTTCTAGTTGCATCATCAATAAAAGTAACATAATAATGAGACCCACCAAGATATGATACCTGAGCAGGTCCCCATACATCTGTATGCACAAGCTCTATTTTTTTGCTCTTCTTTTCTTTCCCAACTCTGAGAAATCTGACTCTCTTCTGTTTTCCATAAATGAAATTATCATAGAAATCCAAATCAACATTCTTCAAACCTGGCAACAAATTTCTTGAGTGAAGAATCTTCATCCCCTTCTCACTCATGTGTCCGAGCCTATGATGCCATAATGCTGCATCTACTCTTTTGGAAGTTAAAGCATTAATAGAGTTAGAAATACCATTGCATAAATACAATGTACCAACCTTTTCGCCTTTTGCTATTACTAGGGCTCCTTTGGTGACCTTCCAAGTTTTATCCGTGAAAGTTGTCACACAACCTTCACCGCCTAACTGCCTTGTTGAAATTAGATTTTTCTTCAGATCTGGAACATGCCTTACCTCCTTTAGTAGCCATTGGTTTCCATTCTGTTTTTTTACAAGAACTTTACCCATTCCAACAATTTTACAGGGTTTATCATCACCCAAATGAACTTATCCAAAGTCTCCTTGAACATAGTCATGAAAATATTTCTTATCAGGTGTGGCATGGAATGAAGCCCCTGAATCTACAACCCAAGAATTAGTAAAATTTTCGAAAGAGAGAATCAAAGCATCTTGTAACACATCACCTATCACATTTTCTTCATGATTGTTTTCTTGCTATGCGTCTCCTTCTTTTCCCTTCCGAGATCTACAGTCTTTCTTTAGGTGTCATTTCTTTCCGCATTTCCAGCACACTATCCTCGATCTGGAATTGGATCTGCCTTTCCTTGATTTACTGCGATATCCCGAGCTCTTTCCTCTTTCCATTCTTATCCCCCTAGACTCTGCACTCAAAGCATTACCTGATATCTCACCAAAGATTTTTTGTCACATTTCCTCGCTAAGGATAACACCGACAACATCATCAAACATTAAAGTACTAGATCCAGAGACAGAGTTACTAATGGCCATAACTAAACCATTCCAGCTTTCTGGAAATGAGCACAAAAATAAAAAATCTCTAACTTCATCATCAAAGTTTACCCCTACAGAACTTAACTGACTGGTAATTGTATTAAAATCATTTAAATGGTCTGCAACAGATCCACCTTTCGACATCTTCATATTAAATAAATGTTTCATAAGAAATACCTTGTTTGAGGCCAAGGGTTTTTCATATAGTTTCGCCAATGCCTTAATCAAACCCTCTGTTGTTGTTTCCTTAGAAATGTTGAAGGCTACCCACACCGCGAGGCACAACCGTACTGTTCTGAGTGCCTTTCTATCGAGAATATGCCATTCTGCATCTGTCATAGCTGTCGGCTTCTTTGTTTTTCCGCTCAATGGTAGGTACAGATCTTTCTGATACGGATAATATTCCATCTGCATCTTCCACAGCAGGAAGTTTTGGCCGTTAAATTTCTCGACCCTAAATTTACCATCTTCCGCCATTGCTCCCACTCGAACCAGGAAACCCTTCTTTCCTGCGATTTTATCAGCCAAATAGACCTTCGGCTCTGATACCAGTTGTTAGAAAATTAAATATTACAGAGCAATGAAACACATAAAATATTCGGAAAACACAAGCACACAAACACATAAAACCAGAGAGACACAGATAGACGTGGTTCACCCAGTTTGGGCTACGTCCACCCCGAACAACTAATCCTTCCTTTCTATTATCCAACAAAATGAAGAGACACAACCTACAACAGATCCGATGTAATATCCTTTGTTCTCTCTCACAGTCTCCCTCTCTACTTCTCTCTTCGAGAATACACATACCATACATAGCCGCAATACAATACCCTCATACAAGCGAGGGGGTGCCTTCTAGGGAAAAAAACCATAAACTAAACATAACTTCTACCGTCAGATCATCCGCCTAATGAACGGCCTAGATTGACTAGAAATTACTATACTTTTACAAGGAAAATTTACATATGTTTTTAGCTTCGGGGGTGTTGCCCCCAAAACCCCCCACCAGGGGGGGGGGGGGGTACATGAAGTCGCAGCCGCCCCCCCTGGACCCCCCAGGCAATGTTTAATTACGGGAGGTGTTGCTACCCCCATTAAGGTACAGGGGTCCAACGCTGTGATACAAAATAAACAAGATAATCAGGCTCCACACCCACCACTCCTTATATGGCAACATTGTCCCTTCCTGGGTTAACTGTTGGGTTGCCTGTTTGGTTATTCTCGACCTCTATGGCCTCGAGTGTTCCACCCACTGTACATTCGTCTCCTCCACCTGAAAAACATCATGTTGATTCTAAAGTGGACCCCTCCCCTTCTTTGCCCGTTTCTTCGTCCTCCTCTTCTACTTCGCCTGGTGAAAGTCTGGATTCTAGTAACTAGGTGGCTAAGAAGAAGAAGAAGAAGAAGAAGAAGAAGGAGAAGTCAGATAAAGGAGAGGATAGCTCTATGGCTATTGCGCCTAAGAAACCATCCATCGATAAACCATCCAACCTTCCACGGAAAGTCATATTCCCTTGCATGTTGTGTAAAGGTGACCATCTTCTTCGAGATTTCCCTGGCGTTCACAAGGTACTTGAAGTATGGTCCTACGGTCATCTGTCGTTGCCTTTGGCTTCTGGAAGTCATCTTGGTGGCACATCTTAAACTAGTGCTGATAAGACTCATAAGAAACAGGGTAAGATTACCAATCCCTGTAAGTTGTGTGAAGGGCATCATCCCATTCACCTTTGTCCGTACATGGATGAAGCCAAGAGAGTGTTGGAAAACTTTACTATTTTTGTACCCTGCCTTCCGGCTGGTTACCATAAAATTTATTTGATTCCTCCACTAGTTGATTCCACGATCGGTTAAGAGTCATCCTTGGTCGATCCCGCTCTCCCAAAAATTCAAATTCAGGAATCCATTCCCGATCAACCATTGGACGTGGAATCGGTCGACTTGATCCTGCCTATGGTTCATCAAGTCTTTTCTGTCGAGAGTGGATCTCATCCCCCTCATCTTCCTCTTGTTTCTTCAGATTCCTCGGACTTGGAGAAGGATCATCCCATCCCTGTAATTCAAGAAGTTTCTCCTCCTAATTCTGTGATGGAGGTCTAGGAGGATGCTCCTCTTGCTCCGGTAACACCAGGGGAAGACCATCTCAGTTCTATGGTACCCCCTCCAAGTAGTTTGGTCACTTCCTTTGATTGGATTCTATTTTACGGTTACCGCCTTCCGTCTTATGTGCCTTTTGAGCTAACGGTACAAACCTTTGATTTGGTCGTACCCAACACCATTATAGATGAAGGCGTGTATGTTAGTATTTTGTCTTCCACTACTTGGCAGGCTTTTGGTTCTCCACCACTTATGCCTGTTACTCAGAATTTGTTGGCTTTTAATAGAGGAACCAGTCAACTGTTAGGGATCATTCCAAAGTTGCCTGTTTCTTTGGGATGAAAAACTATCCATATGGACGTGATGGTTGTTCCTGGCCCCTTGGAATTTAATTTACTCCTGGGCCGTGATATTACTTATGCCATGGGAGCGCTTTTCTCCTCCCTCTTTAGTGTGATGTGTTTTCTACACCAAGGTCGGATTGTGACCATCGATCAGCTTGTGTTCTTTGGTCTGAATATGGCAGCTAGTCCACCATCATCCCTGCCGGATCTTTATCTGCCGGTTGTGTCATCCCCGCCGCATGTCAATTATGTGGCTACCTGTCTTGTGCCCGTATTCAGTGATGGTGCCATTGTACATTGTGTGCTGGGGGCACTGGGTCCATACTTCCAAGATGTTTTCCTTCCATTGGACGGGCAACCATTGGAAGCTATGAATTCTTATTAATTATGATGAGGTCTGTCAAAGCATGGTTCATCTGCTTGTGTCAAGCTCCTTAAACCATGAAACAAGGTCTATCGGAGCAGAGTTCATTTTCTTGTGTAAAGCTCGTTAAAAAATGAAACAAGGTGTCTGGAGCATAGTTCGTTTTCTTGTGTCAAGCTCATTAAAAAGTGAAACAAGGTGTTCCGAGGATAGTTTGTCTTTTGTATCAACCTTGTTAAAAAATGAAACAAGGTCATCTGAGGATAGTTCTTTTAATGTGTCAACCTCGTTAAAACAATGAAACACTTTCCTGTTCAATTTGAGTCTTTGATAAGATCTCGTAACTTGAACCTTCACTCCATATGCCTTTCATATGTATTGAAGCTTGGGGGGCATGTACCTCGAACTGAGTCACCATGCTGGGGGCATGAAAATTTTTTCAAGCATAGTTTGTTTCCATTTCAAGTTTGTGTAAAAATGAAACTGGTTTCAAGCATAGTTTATCTTTGTTTCAAGCTTGTGTAAAAATGAAACCAACTTCAAGCAGAGTTTTCTGATTTCAAGCTTGTGTAAAAATGAAACCATTCCCATTTTACCTCTTGTGATTTCCATTTTATCAGCCTGTTTTTCTAGATGAGCCTTTGTTTTTTTTCATTCCATCGTCACTATCAGCTTGGCCGATCATATGCCTTCACTTGGTTGTTTTACCCATTCTCGAGGAACCGCTGTGATGAGTGGTCTTGTTAGCTAGCCTCTTGACCTTTATCTTGTTCTGAGTAGTTCCACCATCACTGAAAGTAGTTGATGCCCTTTATACCACTCATTCCTCCAGGAGGAGTCACCTTTCAGCTCTTTTCTGACTCTCTAAAATTGAAAAGATTGCCGAGACGCTTGTCATTTTGAACTCGTTAAATGGCTGCAAAGTGATATCTACCTAGTATACGTTTACCCCTTTTTTGAGCTGGGATAGATTATTTACGAAAAAGGAATACCTTTGCCTATCGCGACTAAGAGGTTCTCTCAGACATAGTTTTCTACCTTTTGGGATCTATGAGACTACCTATGAAAAGGGACTACTAGAGTTTTCTTTTCTCCCTTCTTTTCAAACAATTTTAACATGAAAATATTCTGAGTTCTTCCTTTGTCAGACTCGTTAAAACTGATGACATCAGACTCCGTCGTTATGATGTTATTTGAGTTCCTTCTTCCTGGGGCTCATAAAATGTACTAGGTTGGATTTGTCCAAAGGATAAACTTATATGACAAGCATATGGTATCCTCTTCAAGCTTGTGTAAAAATAAAGAGGTACTCGCCAGAAATGGTGGGGGAAAATGGAACCAATATCATAGTCGTGTCGGTAGTATGTCGCTCTTGAACATGGCACTTGTCTGCATTCATGTCGGGTTGGGGACATCTCATCTCGTTATCTGCTTACCTTCATGGGTTTGGGTAATATCTTTTGACCACTAATCTGCTCTTTTCCACGTCACCATGACCTCAGATCCCTTGATGTCAAATACTGCCAAATCCAGTGTAGTGCTGCCAATATGTTCAAGAGAAGTTAGACTCTGCAGTTTTTCAACCTCCCTCTGATTCTCTGTTGGTATTGATTCACAAACATCATGTTATTCTGTCTCATGTCAATGATGTGGGAAAAATTATGGCCCGCCTTCGATCAAGGTCACTTCCTGTCGACTTCAGCGCATTACCTAGGAAGCTAATCTAGAGACTCCCTTCAAGTGCCCTTGGGCCTGCATGCCTCAATGGAAAGTTCTTCACATTCAACACAAGGTTTTCATTATTGGCCTTCGATCGAATGATTCTGCGGATGTTCAAGGCCACCTCACTGATCACATTCCGTGGATTGTACCTCTTTTACCTTGAGAACCATCGTCATTGTTGGTGGTTTCTCTCGCATCTGTTAATATCTTTCATCATTGGCTGGTAATCGGACGATTTTCTTGCATGTTTGACTTAAGCTCACATATTTGCATGCTCTAACTTGTACTCTATTCAGGTCGTGATGGAGCGAAATACCCTGGATTTTGTCTAATAACAATCTAGGCTGCGGGTTCTTTTGATTTATTACATGACTCTTTTGATTGGATGGATGTGACCATACCTGAGTCTACTTGTTGATCCTTATTTACTGGATGGCTGTGTCCATACCTTGGATCCCAGTTTTTTTACACTTTATTATGGATGGCTGCGCCCATACCACATATCATGTATCAGAGATATCAGTTGTATTTTTACTCGCAGGTCTTTCGACGGCAGTGTTTTTTAGTTGGACGCGTTCTCATAAAGCATTTCACCCCTCCCTCTCTCTCGGACCTCATGCTTTAGGGGGCATCTGTTACATAGAATTTTTTCACCGTCCCTGCAATCCCTCATCCCCTACATTGGAGGACTATTCCCGTGACCTGTGAACAATAAAATTCCCTAAAAAAACCTTGATGGCATCCTTCTGCATAAGGACAAGAATTCTCTTGAAGAACATTTCCTCAGAAAAACCCTAAAAACCCATGTTTTGGCATTGGCACGAGTAGCCAGTTCATCCCTCGTGCCAATGGGGCAAATATACACTAGTGGGCGCACTAGCTGGCACTCTGTCCTTGTGTATTGCATACGCCAAGCTTATTAAGGAATGTTTTTTAACAATAGAAGGTGGAAGTTTGATTCTAACAACTTCAGAACGAATCATCAAAAAGAAGTTGGGCTATTTGGCTCCATATCTCCCTGATTAGGAAGTGGTTTTCCACCTCTCATGGAACCTTCCTAGGAGATAGGACTTTATCCCATGATTATAGGGATCCCAACTTCCCTTCCTCCCCCTATAAAATCCTGCCCTCTCCATTTTCTAGCTAGCTGAACTTTTGGGAAGGAAATTATAGCTAAGTGATAATCAAGAGCAAAAGAGAACCCTGTGAGAGAGAGAGTTCAGTCAAACCCCTGACGAGCTTTGTGAGACACGTCCTACTGGAACCCTGTCGAAGGAAGATCACGACGTCAGAGCATCGGTTGTAATCATTCTCTCATATCTTAATATACATAACTATGCTATTGGTTCTATGATTGCGTTTGTCCATTATATAATGCAATTTCATTCGTTCCTCTCTGACTGATCGATAGTGATAAAGTGTGAAATATTACGTTGCATGTTGTCTCTTTTCTTTGCATGTGTATAGGTACATGGATGCAGCGAGCTCATGGATCGTGACCTATCCAGCTAAGAACAGAAGTACCACTTCTTCTTCGACAACAACAACGAAGGAATCACGGTAAGCGATCTATCACGATTCTACTCTTTGTAACTAGGAACTAATAGCTTTCCGTGTTTCGATTGTTGCTAGACCCACTCTAGGGCTAGTGGGATCGCCTCTGGTAAATCCCTTCTATGGACAAAGGTGATCCCTCTAGCCCTAGGGTGGGTCTAGCAACTACAGGAACATACTAATATCTACCTTCCTAGATTGTAAATGAAATTCAGAGCGAGGAAGATGACCTACCTTGTTCTGATGCTATGTTGTCGTCTTCCATTGAAGCTTCTTGATCTGTCACTCTCCTCAAGCTCGATACACGCTGCTACCAACTTTCGATTACCTGTATAGACAGTCAAGACACCACAACAAGAGTAAAACCACGATAAACATAAAAACAATTACAACCTATCTAACTAATTAAGGAATGCTAGAAATCTCATTATAGATGTAAAAAAGAGTGGAAGATAAACATCAGATGCATTTTATTATGATAAAGACAAGGGGATTTTACAAAGATCTCTTAGTGTTGTAGGATCTGGAACTATTCATCTAGATAATGGTCAGTTTAATGATGTACTATGTGTTCCTACCTTGTCATGCAACCTTCTATTTGTGTATCAGATAAATCATTCAGGTGAAGGGAAAATAGTAGAATTCTCACCTCATGATGTTGTAATCAAGGACCTCAAAGATCCTAAACATATTTTAGCTACTGGAATTGTTGATGATTCCACAAGGTTGTATAAGTTTGACATATTTGGGTCATCCTCTCTTCCCTCAGTTTTTTTTGCTCATAATGATGATGTGAGAAAACTTTGGCATCAACAATTTGGTCACTTAAACTATCACTCTCTTCAAACTCTATGTAAAGAAAATATGGTGATGGGCCTTCCTATGGTATCTTGCCGAGATGGTGTTTGATCCGGATGTGTACTCGGAAAACATCATCAGGATATTTTTGAAAAACGTGCCCCTTGGCATGCTTCAACCCCTTTGCAGCTTGTGCACAGTGATTTATGTGGTCCACTTATTGTTGTTTCTTTCTCTGGTTGCAAGTACTTCTTAACTTTCATTGATGGTTTTTCCAGATGCACTTGGGTATATTTATTAAAACTCAAGAGTGAAGTTTTTAACATGTTGTTGGACAGATAAGTCATCCTTGCAGACAAGACAGACCTCCCAAGTGTCCTACAGACATTTAGCAATGAACAGACAATTAAATCTATCTTTCTCTAGATATATTGTGATTCATAATTAAATGCTATAAAGGCTTAATGATCCTACCTTTGATCCAACGCTTGTTTGTAGTAGTAGTCCTTCAGTCACCCGAAAGAGTTGCCTTTGAAGATCTGCAATCACAAACAAGAAAACATAAAATAGAACCTGCATAGCATATATTCATAAATCATATCTATTATGGTGATCAAAGAATCCATAAAATAAACCAATCAATTTACAACTTATTGAGAAAAGCAGACTTATTTGTATTAACTTTGAATAGTAAGAAAAACCTTACAACCGTGTCTGCCTTGATGTTGTACAGGTCTTCCTGGAGTTCGAAGCAGGAATCTCCTTTACTTTGACAAGCCTTGCACTCTTCCAACCGAGATACATACAGGTATGTAATCTTTCCCACATTAAATCTCATCTAAAAGGGTCTAAGTTCCAACAACAATTCACCTCAAATAATACTAAAGCTTGAACTCCCTTTGAGGCTGCTCTATGCCTCTTTTTATAGTGAAAGACAAGAGGTTATAGCTCCAAACAAGAACGGATAGAATCCTCCTTCAAAGGGATTAGCTCCTTACATCAAGGGGTTAGCTCCTTAATGGATAGGATGCATGAACCTAAAAAGAGTAGACTTTCCACCGCAGGAATGTTTCTAGAAGCTTCCAAAAATGACTCAAACTAAGCTTCTAGATTTTACTTGCGCCTTTTTTTACCTTTTACAGGGCTCCGCATTTTTAATGAAGAAAAAGTGCAGTACATACCACAGTTTTCCTTTACAAAAGGTGCGGTACCATAGGTAAAGCTAAGAGAAAGTGTGGTACAAGTGTTTTAAGGACTTTTATGAGCTTTTCTCTTATTTTCAAGGCTTGATATTAGGAACTGATGTGTTTAGACTTGCAAGGGAGAAATGTGTTAGTGATAATGAGCTCATACGGACAACAAAACGTCAAGGTGACAATTTTCAGTGTAACAGATTGCCCCCTAAAGTGCGAAGTTTGTAATAGATGAAGAGTGAGTCTGTAATGTATGAAGAGTGAAGTACTTTATAATTTCAAGGATCAGCCTGTGGACACCCCATTCGAAACCCTGTAAAAACATTCAATGCAAAACATATATATATATATATATATATATATATATATATATATATATATATATATATATATATATATATATATATATATATATATCATCGCTGAGGTAGGCATTCCCATACTCAGATCAAAAACTAACTAAACTTGTTATGATACAGAAATGATTTTAATATTACATCAATAGTGTAGACACAGCATGGACGCAACCATCTATAATGAATAGTCTACTACATAATGAATAATAAAACTCCTCGCAGCCTGGATGGTGGAAAATAGATCCAGGGTCTTGATTTCTGCTTCCCAAACTAGTACGATTCTATCCATGCGATTAAATGTGTTGAAGTCGAACATGGTAGAAACCACTTGATTATTAGTCAATGATGTGAACTGTTAACAAGTGTGAGAGAAACCACCAATAATGACAATGGCTCTCAAAGTACTCAGTACAATCCATGAGATGTGAATAAGTGTTCTGAGGTCGAACATTTCACGGAATTGTTCGATCGAAGGTCAATGATGCAACCTGTTGTCGAAGGAGAGAAACCTACCAATAAGGCATGCAGATTTCAAGGTATTGACAGATTCTAGATCAAATTCCTAGATGATGAGCTATCATCGATAGAAAGTGATCCGTCGTAAGTAATCTCATGACACGAAACCATAGATAAAGTTTTGAAGAAATTTTTTGCAAGGACTGACTTAGGGATGGTCAACGCGAATGGAGACAAATGTTTGCAGATGAATGGTTTGTTTGACTGTCCTCCTAAACATATAACGACACTGCATATGGTTTGGTGATAGTTTCCCTAAGCTAATACCCAAAAACTGGCTGAAGACCTTCAATGTGGTTTGATTAACTGATAGGAAAAGGATTTCCCAACCCAGGTAGAAGTGTAACAAAAAGTGTCATGTTCAAGAGTGGTATAATGCTTTTATAAATCAAAGTGTGACAAATGAATCTGTTTTCTCTCTTTTCCCCCACCATTTCTGGCAAGTAACTCTTTATTTTTGACAAGCTTGAGGAGGATAACATTTTCTTGTTTATAAGCTCATCCTTCGGATGAGTCCAACTTAGTTTAAAATCGAACCCTAAGAAGGAGTGTTCCGTTCCTGTTTGTAATCGACAAGTCCTTTACTGTTAAATTTTAACGAGTCCAGTATAGGAGAAACTCGGTGTTTTTCGTTTTTAGGGAGTGAGAAGAAAAAACTTAAGAAAACTCCATGGGTGTACTTTTTCGTAAATTTAGTCTCTCAGGCTTGAAAAAGGATAAAATAATGCAAGAGAGAAATATATTGACCATGATTAGTCAACGTATACCTTTTTCTTAAATAGTCCATTTCAGTCTGGAAAAGGGGTAACTTATACTGAAGGGACGACCGTTCATTTCCTTTAACGAGTTTGAATATTCAAGTACTCAGCAACCTTTTCATTTTTAGAGAGTCTGAAAAGGGCTTAAAAGAGGACTCCATGGTTTCAATTTTTCGTAAATTTTAAAGAGCTCGAAAAAGTGAAAAAAGTATACTCTGTAGTTTCGATTTTTCATAAGTTTTAATGAGTTCGAAAAATTGATAAAAATGTACTCATATGGCTGACTTTCAATTTAATTAACGAGCAGGAAAAGGCGAAAAGAACTCGACATTTTCATGTGTTTTACGAGAATGAAAGATAGAGAAATAATCTCGGGATTTTCATGAGTTTAACGAGTCTTGAAAATAATAACCGAAATCGCCTCAAGATAGGTTTCATTTTTACAAAATCTTGAAACAAAGAAAAAATATGCTTCAGATAGGTTTGTTTCATTTTTACACAAGCTTGAAACAAAGGAAAAATCATGCTTGAGATAAGTTTGAATGCCCCCCAAGCGTAACTGCTAGAGCACGTGCCCCCCCCCCCAGCTTCATTTCATTCAAGTAAATAGACTACTAGTAATTAATAGTTGGATGGAATGAAGGTTCATCTACGAGATCATATGAAAGACCCGACCTAAAACTGTAAGAAAATTATGCAAAAACTGAAATAAATAACCTAAATATATGACTTAACATTTACGAGATCTATTCAAAGACTCGACTCAATTAGGAGAGGATTTGTTTCATTTTTTAATGAGATTGACACATGAAAAGAACTATTCTCATGGCAACATGTTTCATTTTTTAACGAGGTTGACACAGTAACAAGAGCTATCCTCACCTACATGTTTCATTTTTTAACGAGGTTGACATAGTAAAAGAACTGTCCTCAAATCTACTCTCTACAATCTACCTATATAACCTACTAATTCATTTTTTAATGAGGTTGACACAGGAAAAGAACTGTCCTCATGGCCCACTGATTCATTTTTTAACGAGGTTGACACAGTAAAAGGAACTTTCCTCTTGATCCACTGATTCATTTTTAATGAGGTTGATACAATAAAAGGAACTTTCCTCATACCTAATTCATTTTTTTACGAGGTTGACTCAATAACAGGAACCATCCTCAGAAACTACTTATTTCTAATCTATCAATATACTCTCTACAATCTACCTACTGATTCATTTTTTAATGAGGTTGACACAGGAAAAGAACTGTCCTCATACCTGATTCATTTTTTAACGAGGTTGACTTAGTAATAGGAACTATCCTCTGATCAACTGATTCATTTTTTAATGAGGTTGACACAATAAAATGAACTATCCTCGTAAGAATCTGTTTCATTTTTTAACGAGGTTGACACAGGAAAAGAACTTTCCTCTTGGAAGTTTGTTTCATTTTTTTTAACGAGCCTAACATAAGAAAAGGAACTATACTCTCAGTGACCTTGTCATGGCTTCCAACTGGAAGAAATACATGTCAAGGGAGACTCCTCGATCATGGCTTCCAAAAGGTCTTCATCAGATGGAAGAACAATTCTCTGGAAGGAACACATGTCAAGGGACTCAAAAGGGATATGAACATTGTGTTCAAATAATCCCATAGAGTTTTACATGTCAATTACCGGATCTAAGTCAAAGGAAGTCAAGAAAACAATGAGAGGCTCGCTTGCATCTGTAACTCAAAACATGGGACTGGTTTCCACATAATTAACCCGTGGCGGGGCAGATACCACTTTCTTATCATGAACATTTAGGGGTGTTGAATTATTGGTAGTCGAATCAAGACTAGGGAATGAAAGTTGGTCAATAGTTACAATGTTTCCATTGTGAGGGAAAGACATCACACAAAAGAGTGTCGATACGAAAACTTTCATTACATAGACATAGTCTCGCCCAAGGAGTAAATTGAAATCCAAGGGGCCTCGAACTACCATAAGATCAATGCAGACATTTTTACCTTCCAAAGTAACAGAAAACTTAGGAAGGATCCCTAAAGTTTCGCTAATGGTTCTGTTAAAAGCTTTCAGATTTTGTGTAATAGGCACAAGCTGAGGGGAACCCAAAGCTTTGCAAGCAGTTGAGGATAAAATACTAACAGAAGCACCTTCATCTACATGTGTGCAGCATATATTCTCACGACAAGCCTGCACAATGATTTGGAAAGGGATGGAAGAAGGAAGACGAGGTTCTGTCAGTTTATTCAAATCAAAGGAAAAGACCTTTGTACTTGGAGAGGGTTCTGTAGGAACAGGTGAAATTCCCCCTGGTGTTGAAGAATTTGATGTAACAAGAAGAACCAAAGTGGTATGAAGTTCACTCTCTTCAGGGAGAGTGGGATCGACTGAATGTGAAATCGAATCGACCACTTGATCAACTAATGGATCATCAACCTGATTGATATGAGTTTCACTCTTCAATGGAAGAGTGGGATTGACTGTACTTGGAATTAGATCAATCCCTTCGTCAGTTGATGGTAGGTTGGGAGAAATTTGATGGTAACCAGTTGGAAGTTCTTGCTGTAGAACAGTAAGGTCTTCCAACAATTTTGAGGCTTCATCCATCTGAGGGAAAATGTGAGTTTGATGACTCCCTTTACATAACTTACAAGGAAACCTAACTTTACCCTTTTTCCCAGGAACCTAACTATCACTAGTTGATGGATCAATGGTAAGTTTACGAGATTTTTCTGACCATACTTCTAGGACCTTTGGAATACCAGGACAATTGATAAGGAAGTGGTCACCCTTACAAAGCCTACAAGGGTATTTGGGTTTATGATGCATGTTGGAGGTTTCCTCAACACTACTAACATTTACAGCCATGGTTGGTTGGTTGAATTCTTTCTTATCTTGCTTCTTCTTCTTCTTCCCTTTCTTCTTCTTCTTAGTCACCTGGTTACTAGCGTCAAGGCTTTTACCAAGTGAAGAGGAAGAAAGGGAGGAAGATGTATTGGGTGAAGAAGGTAAAGGGTCAACAAAAGGTTTGTGATGTTGAGATGGTGAACTCTGTTGAGGTGAAGGATTCGATTGAGGTGGAACAATTGGAGTATTTGGGGCCAACGAAGTTGAAAATAACCATATCGGTAAACCTATTATAAATCCAGGTAATGACAATGTAGCCATATAAGGAGGACCAACATTTCCAAAGCAAGGAAAAGTACTAGGATTCTCGTTAAGAGGGGTTCCTTGGTTGGTAAATTCCGGAACAGTTGCCATTATATTCAAATTCAGTGAATTTTATTAACAATTTAAAACTAAAATTAACAATTCACAATTCACATCTAACAATTAAAATTCACAAATCACACCTATGGTCTCTAAAAGTAAAAACAAACAAATGAACATGCGCTATAAAATCTACGAGTCAAACCACACACAAACAATAACTTCCCACACTAAAAACACTAGTTGGTGATGAAATCCAACATCGTAGTATTTTAATATAGAAAGGGTGGTTGGAACAGTTACCCCGATAACCTGCTTAATGAAATAGATCGGTGCAAGTTTCTCCACTTAAACCATCTCAAGTGAAGATAACCCTCCGGAGAGTCCAAGTGAGTCTAGCCGACATCTGTTCCAGGTACAGTGGGATCTTCCTTCCACCGTCACCTTGGGAAATAATCCTATAGATTATGGCCACTAAGGTCACCAACAGAAGCAAATATACCTGGGGGAACAATCTACGATCCGATACACACGCAAGGGTAGAGTAACAAAGCTCAATCCCCTTGAAGGCTCCTTGACATAATCCAAGGTATACCGACAAGTGACCCCAGGCTCCTCGAAAATGGTCAATCCAAGTTTTACCATTGTTAATACGTGTATATCTACTATCGTTCCCAATGAGGAAGGATTTATTACCTCACTGGTTCGGATATAATCTCGTGCTTGACTCCTTTAGGAGGAGCCTCCCAGAGCATACATGCAACAATTGGAATTTTTACTACCGCAAGATCGACTACTTGTTTCTTTTACTGTCTTGGAGAGTTAACTAAAACCTATTCCAAGACACTATCCTGAGCTATGTTGGTGGAAAGAGCCCTAAAAATGTAAAAATCACTAGATGAATTTTATTAAGCGCTGTGTTATTTGGGCTGTTATTACTCAAAGGGTTAATGGATATGAAACCAATGGTGTTATGAACCGACCCAAAACTGAATGCAATCGAATATGATAATGTAATCTTTTCAATTCGATGAATCCTAACTAAAGTAGGGAGAGATTTTCCGTTCACTTCCAACAATGCAAAAATTGATCAATAAGAGAAAATATAAAAAATTCTCTAATGCACTAATTTCATCAAGAAAAACTAATGCTAATTAATTCGAAAACAATTTTTTTATTTTTGTGTTTTTAAAACAAGCATAAAAACATGTAAATTCAAATTTAAGAAACTGATCTAAATCTACGATTGATTTTTCAGAATGTAAACTATGCAGTTGTAATCTATGTACAATTCACATGAAAACTATGCAAATGTAATCTATGCACATTTTCATTCATATTATGAAAATGAGAATTCTAATTATGCAAATGTGATCTATGTAAGAGAATTCTCAAACATAAGATGATTCTAATGGAATCTAAGAACCATTCAAGTGTAAGTAAAGAAAACTGGGTGAGAGTTCCAAAGATCAAAAAATAAAAACACTCAAAGGCGATTAACACTCAGACATAATTTAGCCCCCCCCCCCAACCCCCCGGTGAATGAGGGGGAATTTTTTTTGCAAAAAAAAGCAAAAAGATGCAAAATTGTGAAGAGACTAAGACAAACATCGAAGTAATGACCAAAGGAAATCAAATTAAGAATTTCTCCAAAAAAGAAACTCAAACACCCAATTAACTTAACGGAGACTGATGAGATGGTAAAATTGCTAAAAAGAAATTCACACAAGGCTTTCTGACAGAAAATACAAGTCTGGGTATACACTGAGAATCTAAAAAACTGATCCAAAAAAGATAATTTTAAGGTTTTCTAAAAATTTTCAGAAGGTCTGCAGGTTTCAGTGTAGACAGGTGTAGTCTCACACTGTTTATACAAGAAAAGAGAGGAGATGCCCGCACTGTTTCTAAAAGAAAAGTGCGGATACCAGAAAACTAAGAGAAAAATAAAAAACTCTAAAACATTTCTCAGGGATTTTACAGGGATAAACTACCCAAGCCAGTATAAACCAATCAAAATCAGAAAAAATAAATTCACAAGTCAAAAATAAAAGAAATCAAAGTTCAAGATCCATTCCCCAGCGGAGTCGCCAATTTGTTGGACGGATAAGTCGTTCTTGCGGACAAGACAAACCTCCCAAGTGTTCTATGGACAGCTAGCAACAAACGGAAAATTAAATCTATATTTCTCTAGATATATTGCGATTCATAATTAAATGCTATAAAGGCTTAACGATCCTACCTTTGATCCAACACTTGTTTGTAGTAGTAGTCCTTTAGTCGCCCGAAAGAGTTGCCTTCGAAGATCTGCAATCAAAAACAATAAAACATCAAATATCACCTACATAGCATATATTCATAAATCATATCTATTATGGTGATCAAGGAATCCATAAAATAAACTAATCAATTGACAGCTTATTGAGAAAAGCAGACTTATTTGTATTAACTTTGAATAGTAAGAAAAACCTTACAACCGTGTTCGCCTTGATGTTGTACAGGTCTTCCTGTGGTCTGAAGCAAGAATCTCCTTTACTTTGACAAGCCTTGCACTCTTCCAACCGAGATATATATAGGTATGTAATCTTTCCCACATAAAATCTCAGCTAAAAGGGTCTAAGTTCCAACAACACTTCACCTCAAATAATACTAAAGCTTGAACTCCCTTTGAGGCTACCCTATGCCTCTTTTTATAGTGAAAGAGAGGAGGTTACAACTCCAAACAAGAAGGGATGGAATCCTCCTTCAAAGGGATTAGCTCTTTACATCAAGGGGTTAGATCCTTAATGGATGGGATGAATGAACCTGAAAAGAGCGGACTTTCCACCGCAAGAATGTTTCTAGAAGCTTCCAAAAATGACTCAAACTGAGCTTCTAGATTTTACTTGCGCCTTTTTTTACCTTTTACAGGGCTTCACATTTTTAATGAAGAAAAAGTGCGGTACATACCGCATTTTTCCTTTACAAAAGGTGTTGTACCGTAGGTAAAGCTAAGAGAAAGTGCGGTACAAGTGTTTTAAGGACTTTTATGAGCTTTTCTCTTATTTTCAAGGCTTGATATTAGGAACTGATGTGTTTAGACTTGCAAGGGAGAAATGTATGAGTGATAATGAGCTCATATGGACAAAAAAATGTTAAGGTGACAATTTTCAGTGTAACACATGTTCTTGGCCTTTAAGGTCTTTGTTGAGAAACAATCTGGACATCAAATTCTTAAGTTAAGGTCAGGCAATGGTGGAGAATATGTTAACAACAAATTTATCAACTTATGCACTGAGCATGGAGTTCAATTGCAACATACTGTTCCATATACTCCACAACAAAATGGTGTAGCTGAAAGGAAGAATTGCACCTTAAAATAAATGGATAATTGTATGCTTCAATTTAAAGGACTTGGTCTCAATTTTTGGGCAGAAGCCATTAACTATGAAAATTACATAGTAAATTGCACTCCTACTAAGGTTTTAAAGAATATAACTCCAGAAGAAGCTTGGATCCCAATCAAACCCGATGTAAGTCACTTTCGTGTTTTTGGAAGTGATGCTTGGGCCCATATTCCAGATGCGAAACATAAAGCCTTAGAACCTAAGAGTGAAAAATGTATTTTTGTTGGATATTCTGAAGATGTCAAAGGATATAGACTTCTTCAACCAAAATCCAAAAATATAATCATTAGAAGAGATGTAAATTTTGATGAAAATATATCGGCCTGTGAGCCCGATTCAGCATATGTGCCACCTCTCTCTCTCTCTCTTCTATTTTTAATAGCATTCCTTCTAGTTTAGATGATGATAACGAGGATGGCAATCCTCCTCCACCTCGTGAAATTGTTCCTTATACTCCACTGCTTCCAAGATGGGTCCGCTCTACTTGGGATGCAGCAAGTTTTGTTGCAAGTGATCCTGCCGATCGATGACATACACGTTCTCAGTTTGAAAGAGCTTCTTCCTTATTGGCTCAAGTTCCAGAAAAAATTGATCCAGAAACCTTTGAAGAAGCCTCCGGTCATCCAAATTGGGATGAAGCTATGAATGAAGAGTATCGTTCCTTATTGGCAAATGATACTTGGGATCTTGTTCCTCTTCCAAAAGGAATAAAACTTGTTAGATGTAGATGGGTTTACAAAACCAAGTTTGGACCAGATGGAAAAGTGGATAGACATAAAGCTCGTCTTGTTGATAAATTTTTTTCACAAGTTGAAGGCATTGAATATACTGAAACCTTCTCCCCTGTTTCCAAAATGAATTCTATCCACCTTGTTCTTTCCCTTGCTACCTCCTTTAAATGGGAAGTCCATCAGATGGATGTTAAATATGCCTTCTTACATGGAGATTTGCATGAAGAAATCTACATGGAACAACCCCCTGGATTTATACAAAAAGACTCCAGCCTTGTTTGTCGCCTTAGGAAGTCTCTCTATGGTCTCAAACAAGCTCCTCGGGCTTGGCATGCCAAAATGGATAAATTTCTATTAGATAATGGCTTTTCTAGGTTTCATTCTGAAAACACTGTCTACACCAAGAAAGTGGGTAATTCCTTCACCATCCTTGTTCTTTATGTTGATTATATTATCCTTACTGGTAGTGATCCAAACCATGTAAGCCATGTGAAATCTAGCCTCAAAAAGAAGTTATAAAGTGGGTAATTCCTTCACCATCCTTGTTATTTATGTTGATGATCTTATCCTTACTGGTAGTGATCCAAACCATATAAACCATGTGAAATCTAGCCTCAAAAAGAAGTTTGAAATGACAGACTTAGGACACTTGCATTATTTCCTTGGTCTTCAAGTCTTGCAATCCAAAGAAGGCATTACCCTCTCTCAGTCCAAGTATGCCTGTGATATTCTACACCACTTTCACATGGAAGACTATAAGCCAGCCCCTTCTCCCTTTTAGTCTGGAGTCAAGCTTTCAGTCAACTGTACTACCCCTGAAGTTGATGCTACCTTATATCGTCAACTTCTTGGTAAACTTCTGTATCTAACCCATACCCGTCCTGACCTTTCCTTTGCTGTTGGTCTTGTCGCTCGGTTTATGCACCAACCTCATGAAAGTCACTGAAAAGCAGCTAAAAGAATACTTCGATATATTCGAGGTACAGTTCAGTTTGGGATTCATTACAGTGTAGGAGCATCTCCATTGTTTATTGGTTTCACTGGTTCTTATTGGGCTGGTGACCCTGATGATCGAAAGTCTACTGCAGGATATGTATTCACTCTTGGTTCAGGACCTATTACTTGGTCTTGTAAGAAAAAAAGTGCCATCTCTCTTTCTTCAGCAGAAGCAGAGTATCGTGGTGTAGTTGAAGCCAACAAGGAAGCCATGTGGCTTTGTCAGATTCTGTCTGAATTTGGTCTTCATCAGCAGCATCCAACTACACTTTGGTGTGATAATTAGAGTGCCATTCAATTATGTAAGGATCTAGTTCAACATCAGCATATGAAACAAATTGAACTCCACATACACTTCATCAGAAAGCTCATTCATGATCGTGTTCTTGAAGTGCATTACTATCAAACCAATGATCAAGTAGCCGATATCTTTACAAAGGCTCTCACAGAAGCAAAGTTTACCAAACTTCGATCCATGATTGGAGTTTAGGAAAGTTTTCATTAAGGGTGGGATAGGCTTTAATGCATCCTTCCTTCTCCTATTGTGTCACTTTTGTAAATCGTTCAATCCTATCCCAATTTGTTTTTAAGGGGGGATGTTAGGATATTTCGACACATAGGAAATAGGCTCCTTTTGTGTCACCTTTGTAAATCCTTCAATCCTATCCCAAGTTGTTCTTAAGGGGCGATGTTAGGATATATCAACATATAGGAAATAGTTAAGAATAACTTAGTCTAGTGTAGAGTTAGGTAAAGTGTGTTTCTTTACCATGTACGTTTGTAACTTATAATCCGACGGTCACGATTTGTAGTGATCCGATGGTTATCTCTCTTCTTGGTATTAACAACACTTGATCCGTGGCTTAACACCCGATTGGTCCATGAACTCTATTTAAAGAGCATGGAGGGTCATTTGTAGGTTAACTGTTTATGAGAGAAACATATCTAACCTTTCTTTTTATATTAATAAATTTCCTAAAGTGGCCATGTTGGCTTAGGCTGTGGACTGTTTCCCTATTCAAGGGTTTTAACTACGTGATTATACTAGTGTACTGATTTGTGATCTGGTTGTGAGCGATGACCTTTGGTTCTTGATCTACGGAACTTACCATGTAAATTCCTACAGTTCCTTGGCTTCTTCTTTGCAACATTTGGAGGATTATTTTTGTTCTCCTAGTCATAATATTGTCGCTGCTGAGCCTAGGATGGTTGCACAAGGTTTACTGGTGCATTGTTCTGCATTGGTGGTGGATTTTGTGCGAGAAAAGGTGGGTATAGGTTCCCCTGTCCTTGATTGGTGTAAGATTGTTGGGGATTCTCTCTTGTATCAACATTACTAGTTGAGTATTGGTTCCCCTACGAGGGAGGGTATGAGCCTCCTTGCTGTTGATGGTATGGCATCACCCTATTTGTCATATTTTGCAAAGGTACAGACTGAATTTGATGGTATCTAGGTTGAGATACATTCTGAGTAGAATCGTACGAGTATCTTGGGTGCTGGTAACTGATGCTTAGGTGAATTTAGGCTAAGGACCTGATCAAACCATTTTTAGTATTCGAGAGGCCCAAAAATTCCCTAAACATTTGCAGGCATGGGGCATTTGGTAGGACATTGTAAATATATCCTGATTGGGTGTATATGAGTTCAAGTTGTTGGGCCTTGCTAATGGCGTCATCCTTGGAGGTGGGTTTCTGAGTCATCGCGTCTTTTGAAATCTCAGCAGTGAGAGTTTTAAAAAACAAGTCCAAAAACACTCTATTGTCGAGTTTGGATTTAAAAAAAGTATGACGTTACTAAAATTCATGGAGATGGTCAAATATATGGATGGCTGGTGTTTGTCTAAAATGTGTCTGTAGTTTCATTCCCAAATCATGATGGATTGGGAGCTGAAAATAGGCGAGGAATGCGGTAGCGAGGGCGTTAAAGGTTTAATGAGAAGAAAAAGGCTGATCACCATACCATTTTACCGCAGGCCCTGTTAGGGTGCGTTGAAAAAGTCTTAGTCTAATGGTATCATCAATGATACTATTAGATGAACACCATTGGTGGAAAGTCATGATATGATTTCCTGGGTCTTTCTCTTGCTTCCCTTCGAATTTTGGTATATCCTAAGGGAGCTTCGTGGGCATGGGAGACCAGTTAGGGCCATTAGCAATGGGGTCATTAATTAACTTCGTTAGATCTGGAAGATTAAGTGACACTAAGAAGAGTAACTGCGTATTTACTTCCATTGTATATTGTGGAAAAACAAGTATCTGAGTATAATGGGTTAGGGGAGGTGTCTGGGGAATATTACCCTGTGGTGTGCCCTGATGAATTTTTTTTTGATTCCCAGAAGGGGTAGCGCTCCTATGCCCTCTAGGGGTTGTAGGAGGGGTTGAGTGTGGTGACCCTGCTGTGATTTCCACTTGTGTGGTGTTGGGTGAACCTTGGGGGTTTCCAATCACAGATGCCCCGATAAAGGATAAACCAATAATGGTTGCAACATGTTGTCTTTGACGCCTAAATGGTAGGAGACATGGCACTCCTCCCTCTAATGGAGGGAGGTACAAGAAACGTCTAGATCGACGGGGTCCCGTTAGGTCTGTTATGGTGTTGAATAGCTTAATATTGATGATATTTTTGGTTTTTTGGAGGATGGAAGATTCCTATGAAAGAAAATACAGTCACATGCATTAAAACAAAGGGAAAAATAAAGAGGTAATTTTTTCCTTTAATTTAAAGCTACGTGATCAATCAAGCAAAAATGAGGTTTTGTTTGTTTTGCGTATGATACTCAAAATAATATATAGACCTACTTGTCGTTACAATCTCAATGTAACTGGGCCTTGCGAGGATATCTCCTGATGGTTACTGGGGCTAACGTCCTGAAATAACTGGCGACATATTCCAGTAGACGAATAAACTATTAAGGTAACGGTATGAGGATCAAGTGCTACTTGGACCGTCACCTATAGGGAAGGATGCCCTAGTTTTTTCCACTAGAGTACCGTCGTCCCATGTGAGCATTTGAGTCTTGAGCTTCTTGGTAATCAACTACCAGTACCGAGCACTAGATGGGTCAGGTAGCCCAAAAAAGTACCGCATGCATTGGGCCTAAGCTTAACCCCCTATGAAACAGGTCTTTGGTAATGCTCGGGTATTCGTTTCATGGGTGTATAGACGGTTTTGAAGCTACCTAAAAATTAAACATCAATTTTTCAAAATGTATTATGACCACGACGACATATTGGGTGCCTACCCCCGATGGTCCTAAGCTAAACTATAATTTCTTTTTAGGCCCCTGTGGGGAGAATTTAGTGAGTTCGGTTAATGATTATTTTTAGAGAGTCTCAATTTTTCTTAGGGTGTGCTTTGGTGAAGTAACTCTAAGAAGAGGATAAATGTCCCAACACATTGGGTTCCTTTTGGTCCAATTCTTATTCATGCTTCATGTGTGCTTTAGAGTGAACAATAACACGAGTTATGAGATGTGGATATGCGTCGATCCTTTACAATACTTTTCTAATTACCCTATGTGTGATTGTTCCTTGCAAAAAATTAAAATGATGCTTGGATTATGGGTCGCTTACACCTTGCCTATTTAAAATATGTTTACACTATTGGGATATGGAAAATTGTCTTAGGAAAGCGTTCATATGCATACCCAGGCTCACCGTGAGGTGCAAGGTTAGCATAGATTACTTGATTTCTTTTTTAACAGTTTGGTCCTAGTCCCAATTCCTAATGCAAAAATTTGACAAACTTGAACTAGCAAAAGATATTTGGATATATGGGCCACTTAGTCTTTACTAATTAAGCTACGTGTTTTGTATCTTTTATCAACAAATAATTTTTTCGGCAAACATACATGGATTTAAGGCCACTTACTTGTCCCCAATTTAAACTATGTGTAATTTGTGAAATAAAATACTAAAAACAAAACTACCTAGTTGCTAAGCTAATTTGACGTTACACATAGCACTTGGGTGTCCTAATAGTAGTGAAATACAGAGAAAAAGTGATGGAAATTCATTAAGGGTTTCCAGTAACCTTAAAAATGGGAAAAAGTGACAAATTTTTGCTTGCTGGTTTGCCGCACGGGTTATCTTCACATAGGCGCGGATTGCACGTATGTCGAAGAAAAAAGCACGCTGTCGAGCAGAATGAAGAAAAATTATTCCTCTGTTGTGCTAAAATTTTCACTGAGTGTGATTGGAGATGCTGCGAGGATGTAATGGTGGTTTGAAACAAACTAAGTAGGAAGAAGGACCTGCATCAACAACCATTAACTGAAAAAGAAAGAATCCAGTGGAGTTGCCATTCCCGTGGTAGTGTATTTGGCACAAGGGTGTACTAAATATGCTTCTTTAGCTAGCTGGCTGCTACTAGCACAAGGTCATAGAGAAAAATGATTGCCTATTGTTAGTGGAAAAGATTCGACAAAATATAACTAAGTTCGAGGGAAAACTAAGCATTCAACACTGAGAACAAATCAAAACATAAGATACAAAATACAAAAGCTCGATGGAGCAAACAACCTAATAACACAAGTGGAGAGTTCTCCCTTCATTAGGTGCTGGTGGTAAAAAATATAGAATGCTAAACACTTGAAGAGGGTCCTTTGAGCTATGGAGCTAAAATACCCAAAACAAGGAGGTCTCCTTCCCTCAAGTTCCTGCAAGCATCTCTTCCCAGATGGTGACATTTCACCATCTTCAGGATCACGCGACTATCGAAGGAATAACCGTGCTGTGTGCAAAATTCCTTTGTTGCTTGTGTGCTATCCATAAATTTCTGCCTGAACCTTAGGAAGAATCAAAATTTTGGATTTTCCTAATTTATTCCTTATCTGAAAATATTTATCTATACCTTCTGCTTGACATTTTTAATTTCTTTTTCCTGTATGATTTTCCATTGTTAACACAGTGTATAAGGCAAAAGTGGAAACTCATCGATAGTGGAGAATAACATAAGACAAGGGAGTGGTTGATATTTCTAAGATAGAGGATGAAATGAACAAAATGAGGGAAGAGATGGCCTTATTAAGGACAGATGAGGCAAACAAGAGGCAACAACTTGAGAAGGAGAACAAATATTTAAGAAGTAAATTACAACAAGGATATGGGCTGCTAAAGGAAAAAGACACTCATATCTCATCGTTAGAAACATCTTAAGGGATTATAACACACCTCTTCCTGGAGGCAATTAGTTGCAAACAAAATTCAAAGGATTACTCACTATTTTTGAAGGAACAACGTTATATATTTCAGATTAACCATATTGCACAAAGAGGGACCATCCATCTTCAAGAGACTAAATAATTCATTGATATTTTCTACATCTATGACCTTGTGCTTACTAACTTGACCATATGGGATCCAAATCCATACTTATGGGATGCACAACTGATAGCCCTGGCATATTGGTTGATGCCCAAGGAAATTAGGGTAGAGGAAGTGAAGAATAAATTGGATGGGGAACTCAGAGATCCATTTTCGATTAGGCCTGAGCACCCAAACCCCTTTTTACTCACCTCCACTCATGCCATCCTTGTATAATACTCCCAGATAATGGACATCTGGAAGAAAATAAAAGTGGAAGCCATCCTCCATTTCGAAGACACTTTCAAATTTTCAGGAGAGGAGAGCTCACAAGATTTCCAAATAATATGGAAAGCATTGCTACATAGGATGAAAATCAGAGAATACAACTCTCCTAGCCAGTTACATGAAACACTTTCCAAGACTCCCTTATACAAAATAATTATCCAGAGGTTTGGAGTCCACTATATTGAGCTTAGGTTCAATCCACCCTTTCAGTTGGAACTCCAAGAGCATCAAAGTCAGAAAGAGGAATCCAAGAAATGGTAGTTCAGAGAGGAGAATGCAAGATTCTACCCAACAGATACAACCACCTTTAGGTTATCTTGGGATGTCAGGTAGGTTATTAGAGAGATGATTGAGAAAGAGAAGAGGAGAGAAGAAGATATGTTTCTAAAAGGGTGAGCAATAGTTCCAGTAGGGGGGTATGATGGGCCTCCCAAATAAGTAAAATATAAAGCCCATCTATCCACTCCTAGGCACCTAAAAACTATATTAAACCCATATGTTGTGTTTAATGAAACACTTTCCTAACTTAATGAGTTCTTAGGAGAGTAAATTAGGTTTTTCGTATTTTATGTGCCTTAACATGATTATTATGCAATATTTGAAGGGATATTACACATATTTCAAGAAGATATTGTTATAGATATTTGTGGGACTTGTTTCTTGCTATAGGAGAGTATCTAATAAACTAGATGAGGGCATTTAATGCCCTTTCCTATTGTTTCAAGGTGACCTAGGAGAAAGATCCCATTTCTTAGGGTTTTTTAGTGGGAAATGCAATCCTCCCTTCTAGGAGGATACTCCACACTCATTGTATAAATAAGAGGTTCGAGTAGCCCAATAGGAATGTAGAGGAGTGTGAAGAATAGGAGAAAAGTCTATATTAGTGTTTTGAAGCAACTTTTCTAACTCTATAATGTACAAGAATTTTTTTAGTTAATGGAAGTGGTGTCCTATTTTAGCATGTAGTTTGTCTTTCCTCTAAGGGGTTATGATATTCCTTGGATTAGGAACCACCTAAGGTGCTCTACATCCCTCTTGTATGATTTTCTATGCATTTATTTAATTTTGCAAGAATTCCTGAAAGTTATTTATTGAAGCACTCATGCATGCTTAATTAGAAGGTAGTCATTTCTTGCAGGTTATTTGAGAATTTGGTTATAATAGTTGCAGTATTTGATTGCATTTCCACTTTAAATTTACTTCATTTCCTTTGCTTTCACATGTTTGTGGTTCATTGTTTTCTTGCACTATATAATTAGTTTTACAGTTATAAGAAACACACAAATTTGAGTTTTGCTATGTTAAACATGTCACAAGTTATCTTGAAGCTTTAAACATCTTGATTTTATCATCATATAACTTCTCCATAGCTTCCTTGTTTCTAAGACTTGCATTTTTCTTGCTTACCTTCTTGTTGGACTGTCCCCTATAGCTAAATTGGGACTCTTGTAGTAGCTTGTAACTAGCCTTTCAATCTCACTCAATCTTGTAATAAATTCATGATTTGGCTTCTTATGTATACTACAATGCTCTTTTAACCCTGACAAAGGAACTTGGAGTTATATATACCTTTTACATGCTTTTGATTGTTTTTCTTTAGAAAACTATTTTTTTCCTGCAAATGAGGGTTTTTAATTTACAGTATTACATTTCAACAATGTGCTTTTTCTTTCCTTGCATGATATCATAGAAGTGTGCAAGTGTTCTTTCATTTCATTACAGATAGTGTAGAAGTGTGCAAGTGTTCCTTCCATTATTTCAAGTAGATTTTCGAAAAATTATATCCTACAATTGCAATTTTAGTGTAGCATATATTAATCAACTTGATCTCTATAAATCTAGCTGTCATTTATGTATTTCCACCTACGTAAAAATCAACAAGAGAAAGAGATAGTGCATGTTGGACATGTAGTGTTGGATCCTCTAAAGTTTGTATGAACCCTAGGTTTTCAATTCAAGTTGAGACACTTTGGAGTTGCAATATTGTTGTTGCAATACTCAGGGCCATCAGCATGATGAACACAGAACAAAGAATTTCTTCATGGCAATTAGAATCAATGTGCAAAAATTATGCCAATCAAAAGTTAACCTTCTTTTTTTGACCATCATAATTTTAGAGGATGTCATGTCAACCCCTATTATTCATGGAAAATGGGGTAGCCACTATTATTCATGGAAAATGGGGTAGCCACATGATAATGATGAAAAAGACTCTAGAAGAGTCAATATTCTAACTCTAGTTAAAAGTCAAAGGAGTCAAACCTTACCAATATTATGTTATTAGGTTGTATAACCAGGCCACTAGGAGGAAAAAGGATTCAATTATATTTGAGTGCATTTTGTTCCATAGATGATCGAGATGCTAAGAGTGGAAAGGGAGAGAAAAAACAAAGAGGAATTGTGTGTTGTAGTAGATCACGAGCCATAGGAATCACTTCCTTGTACTTGCATCCATTTTCCAGTCAGATAAAGAGAGCAAAGAAAGCTGACCTTCTAGTTGGTTTTTATCTGGAAATGGTTTTTGAGAGTATATCACAAGTTCTTATGGTTGTTAGTGATTTCATTATGTATTTTCTCTATTTTTCACTTTTTACATACTACATGGATGAAATTGTAAGTTAATAAATCCATAATTCTAAGGAAAAATATTCCGCATAGTATGATATCAAAATTTTAAGTATAATTTTATTAGATAAATTGTGGCAAACTATCCAATGGAAAATCCATGATAGTTTACATATCATAGTGCTACTATTTGAACATAATTCTTGAATAACTTTCAATAATAGCCCGTCAATCCTGATAAACCTTTGAGTTTATTCAAGGTTTTGGGAATTGGCCTTGCATCATTGCTTTAATTTTGTCAAGGTCCACTTTGACACCCACATGAGATATGATATGATCTAGATATTCCACATCTTCAACTGCAAATGTACACTTAGAAGGTTTTGCATATAATTTTTATTCTTCCAATAGTTTTAAGACTCTATAAATATGTTGTATATCCCCTTCCCAATATTTGTTGTAGATTAGTAAGTCATCAAAAAATATTAATGCAAATTTTCTAAGGAAGGCTTGAAAATAGAATTCATCAACCATTGACATGTTTAAGGTGCATAAATAAGTCCAAATGGCATAATAAAAAACTCATAATGACCTTCATGTCTTCTAGAGGCTATTTTGAGAATTTCCTCTTGCCCCATTATGATTTGATGATATCCTGAATGGAGCCCAAATTGGTAAATAAAGTTGATCCATGAAATTAGCCTAATAATTCATCAATGATGGGAACATGAAACTTATCTTTGATTGTCATTTTGTTAATTTGTCTGTAATATGGAGAGCTATGCTATGAACCATCCTTTTCTATAACCATAAACACTAATGAATATAAAACACTCTAGCTAGGTTGAATGTTGTCAGCCTCTAACATTTCTTAAACCATACACTTAATATCACTCTTATATGCATATAACTACAAGGCCTATTGTTATATGATACACTTCTAGGTTGCAAATGAATAGCATGGTCATGATCTTGAGTAAGTGGAAGACCCTTAGGAATCCCCCTAAATACCTTGGAATGATTGTTGATAGCTTTTTAAGATCCACTAGAGAATAATATATATATGTTTGAGCATCTAATAAACACAATTGTGTTAATTGGGGTTATCTTATGTAGTTGGGAGGAATGAATTGGATGTTGCCTACCCAGGTTCAATTCTGGAAAGTGACATGAAAAAATATGATGTGATATATGGAATATGTATATTCCTCATATAGAATATATAATACTGTATCTGTAAAAAAAATTCTAATAAAAAAAATTGTGCAATTACACCATGGTATCACTTTTTGAGTAGTTTTGTCATGCCACTATAGTTTATCACTTCAAAGGGTTTTTCCTTCTGAGGAAAATCTCATGAAAAAAATATTGAAAATTAAGGGCCATTGTTCCCATTTAATGTAACCATTGGACCCATAATACAACAACAACACCACCCATTTGGATTGAAATCATTGACCTATCCAATAAATACTCCCCCATATTCAACTTAATACTATGTCGCATCCTTACAAAATTTATGGTACCTCCATTTGTAATCATTAATTGGAATTTTGGTGTTTGAAATAAAAATAAATTGAGAATTTTTTCCAATTTGTAATTGAAGAAGTTATTGGTACTGCATGAATCAAACAATATATCACCTTTTTGTTTTTGATATATCCTTCTATCTCTAGGGCTTCTGGAATAACGATGTTGGCTAGTGCATGAAAATATATTGTTGGATCAGTATCTTCTAATTGTAGACCTTGTGATAGTTCCAATTTTGTATCTTCTACCTCTTCATATTTTATGTATGATAATTTATTCTCACCACAGTTATGCCCCTTATAGTACTATTGTCACAATTGAAACATAGTCCTTTTTCTATGAATTAAACCTATCCAAGAGAAGCTTTTCCATGGAATCCATGGATTTTTGTATTTCTTCTTGGACCGATGTTTTATATTTCTTTATTTACAGATTGTATTTCTTCCTTGTTTTCCTCCATCTTTTCTACCATGTTTTTTGCTTATCCTTGCACCTGTGAAAATTGACTTTCCAACTTTGATACCTAGTACTGGACATCTCTATTTATTTATGAGTCATGGATGAAAATTTTGGATGATTAAGTGGTGAAGGAATGCTTGAAGAACCCTTAGGATCCATGTTCATAAATAATAAGACTCCTCTTTTCCCTCTTTATCACAAATTTTGAATTTCCAAAAATAAATATTCCAATCAAAATTTATGCCAATTGTAAGTTATATACCTTTCAAATCCCTAATTTGTAGATTATGTGGATGGTTGGAATTTGTTCTAATATATCTATAAAATTTAAGTCCTTCTAAATCTAAAATTTTGTTTTATAGTACTATGATACATTTTATTTGCAACTCCGATAAGTCTAACCAATATTTGATGCGCCAAGTGAAAGTTATGGTAAGTTTCCCAAAACTTGTTGATTTTGGCATCTTCCGAAGAGTGAACTTGTATATTGTGTCATGTGTATATTTTTTCAAATATGATTTGGAAAATTTTACCTAGGTAGCTCATTATGTCTCTCGAATCCATGAAAAATTCCTAATATTAAATTCTAGAATAGAAAGTTATAACAATAATTTAAAGATCACTTATTTGAAACTGATGTCATGGCTACTCATAAACCCTAGATTCCACAAAGTATATCTCCAAAATTGTAGCAAGAAAAAGTACCCCAAGATCAATCCTCAATATCTTAACAATTTCATAGTTTGAAGTGGCTTAGGAAAAAATTATAGAGAAAATTCCAAGATCACTTGTTTGAAATTGATTTTAGTACAATTCATAATCCCTTAATTCCTTAGGGTATATATTGAAAAGTATAGTGGACCAACATATGAAATTTTGAACAAGTTTAATTCAATATATCTTCTTAATTGTCTCCAAAATTTAATATCTAAGGCTTACCAAAAAAAATCATAGTGAAAATTCCATGATGACTCTATTGAAGTAGCAAAAACCTAGGCTCATTTATTTTGATACCAAATGCTATTAACCATGTGCCTTAAAAATGATAAGAATTCAACAAATACAATCCACTTCAAGGGTACAAACTCATTTTCTAATGAATATAATAAAATTAAAGATATAATGAAACCAACTCCAAAAAATAGAAGAAAAGAGATATCAACGCCTTAGAAATAAGCCACTTCGAGGGGGAAACCTCCAATACATTACATTAATGAAAAATTCTTGGATGATACAAATTGAAAAACCTCCTTTCTATATATAGGAGTCCATGGGGCAATAATGTAATCTTAGTGGGGCCACAATGTAATCCTATCCGACCTAACAATAATAATTTAAGGGCACAATAATAACAATATGGGGGTTACAGGGGTACAATAATAACAATAAGGGGGTTACACTAACAAAAATAAGGGAATATACTAGTAATATAGGGACCTAACATGCCCCTCTCCTTCAAAAAAGTGTTGTCCTCAATGCTTGAGTAGCTCTGGGTGCTTTTGTATAAAATTCTCATCCTCCCATGTAGAATCTTCAGTGGGTAAGTTATTCCACTTGATGAGATACTCTGAAATTGATCGATTCCGTAGTTGTCGTGTTCTTGTTTCCATGACCACTTCAGGTTCCAATATGATTTTTCCTTCCTCATCAAGTTCTAGAAATATTTTTTGAACTGGAATATTTTCACCTATAACCTTCTTTAAGCATGAAACATGGAAAACTGGATGCACTCGTGAAGAAGCAGGAAGCTCCAATTTGTATGCCATAGTACCAATCTTTTGCAACACCTTGTAAGGACCATAGTACTTTGGCGATAATTTATTATCCTTCTTAGATTGCTTGAGGGACATTTGTTTATATGGTTGTAGCCGTAAAAATACCCAATCTCCTATATCAAAACTTCTCTCGCTGCGATGTTGATCTGCCTGTTGTTTCATTCGATTTTGTGCCAAATTCAGGTTATCCTTTAAGAGTTGGAGAACTTCTTGCTGATGCTCGACGTGATCTTCCACTGCTTGAACCTTCAAATTTTCACTTAAATATGATGTGATCGATGGTGGATGATATCCATAAAGTGCCATAAATGGGGTCATTTTTGCTGCAGTATGGAAGGAAGTGTTATACCACCATTCAGCGAGAGGTAACCACTTGACCCATTGTGTTTGTTTATCAGATACAAAACAATGAAGATATCCTTCCAAGCATTTATTTACTATCTCAGTTTGACCATCAGATTGAGGATGATAAGATGAGCTATGAGCTAATTGAGTACCCAAACAAGAAAATAACTCCGTCCAAAAATTTCCAGTAAAAATGGGATCTCTGTCGCTCACAATAACCCTTGGGTTTCCATGTAACTTTTGAATTGTGTCCATAAATGTAGTAGCAACTGTACTTGCTTTAAATGGATGAGATAATGCACAAAAGTGTGCATACTTGGTAAGTCTATCAACTACCACCATGATGACACTATTTCCTTCGGACTTAGGTAAACCTGTGATAAAATCCATTGAAATCTCCTCCCAACGTTGACTTGGAATGGATAAAGGTTGTAGAAGACCCGGGGTCTTAATTGTCTCAACTTTATTTTGCTGGCAAACCAAACATTCTGCCACAAACTTTTGAATGTCAGATTTAAGGCCATCCCAAAAAAATTCTTTCTTCACCCTGTGGTAAGTTTTTAAAAATCCTGAGTGTCCTCCTAAAGGAGAAGTGTGCAATTCCAGAAGAATATTTTGTTTTATTTGGGAATTATTACAAAGATATAATCGATCTTTGTACCATAAGGAATCATTTTTCCAACTAAATGTATCAGATGTACTAGGATCTTGCTGCAACTTTTGAATGAGTGTCCATACATCTTTGTCCTTCTTCCCTTCATCTCTTGCTTCGGTTATCCAATCTGGTTGGATAATAGAAATGGCACAAAGCAATGCTTCCACCTCTTCATTCTTTCTTGAGAGTGCATCTGCAACAACATTAAGCTTTCCATTTTTGTAGATTATTTCAAAGTCATAACCCAACATCTTTGTGACCCATTTTTGCTGCTCTTCTGAAGATAGTCTTTGTTCCAAAAAGTGTTTAAGACTATCATGATCAGTTTTTACCTTGAAGTGTCTTCCCATTAGGTAAGTTCGCCATTTCTTTAGTGCATACAATATTGCTAACATTTCCTTCTCATAAATAGGTTTTTGTAAATACTTTCCTTTGATTGGACGACTTTCAAAAGCAATGGGTCTTCCTTCCTGCATTAAAACAACACTAATTCCATTTCCTGAGGCATCACATTCCACAATAAAGGTTTTTGTGAAGTCTGGCGTAGCTAAGACCGGTGCTAGGCACATTGCCTCTTTAAGATGTTCAAAGGCTTTAGTTGCTTCAGGAGTCCATGAAAATGCATCTTTCTTCAATAATGTTGTTAGAGGTGCTGCTATTCTCCCATAATTTTTAACAAACTTGCGATAATACCCTGTTAACCCGAGAAATCCTCGCAACTGCTTTATGGTTGTGGGGACTTTCCATTCCTTAATGGCTTTAATTTTGTTAAGGTCTACCTTAACACCCTCGTGAGATACAATATGACCCAGATATTCCACCTCTTGTACTCCAAAGAAACATTTGGACGTTTTTGCATATAATTGTTTCTCCTACAATAGTTTGAGCACCCTGTCAACATGTTCAACATGATCCTTCCAAGACTTGTTGTAGATTAGTATATCATCAAAAAATACTAGCACAAATCTTATAAGGAAGGGTTTGAAAACGGAATTCATCAACCCTTGAAATGTAGAAGGTGCATTGGTAAGGCCAAAAGGCATGACCAAAAATTCATAATGACCCTCATGAGTTTGAAATGCTGTTTTTGGAATATCTTCATTCTTCATTCTAATTTGACGATATCCTGAACGAATATCCAACTTGGTAAAATAAATTGCTCCATGTAATTTGTCCAATAATTCATCAATCACAGGAATGGGAAATTTATATTTAATGGTGAGCTTATTGAGCTCCCCATAATCCAGACACATGGGCCATGATCCATCCTTCTTGTGTACCAATACTACAGGAGCAGAGAAAGAACTTTGACTAGGTTTAATTATACCCGCCTCTAACATTTCTGCAATCATATGTTCAATTTCACTCTTTTGGACATAAGGATATCTATAAGGTCTGATGTTTGGAGGAACACTTCCTGGAATAAAATGAATAGCATTATCATGATCACGAATAGGTGGGAGTACTTTGGGATTTTCAAACACCGTGGAATGATTGTCCAAGACTTGTTGGAGATATGTAGAAATAGATGATTTTGATGTTGGAACTTCTAGTGAGCATAATTGTGCAATTACGCCTCGTTGTTCTTTCTTTAGAATATTTGTCATGACATTAGAGCTTATTATGTTTCCTGGCTTCCTTGCAATACCCCGTAATTTGACTTCCTTTCCTTCTGAAAAAAATTTCAAGAAAATTTCTTGAAAATTAAAAGCTACCATGCCCAAAGATTGTAACCATTGTAATCCTAGTACAGCATCAACACCTCCCATAGGAATGGAAACCATTGGACTATTCAATACATATTCCCCCATGGTTAGCTTGATATTATGGCATTTTCCAGAGCAATTTATAGTTCCTCCATTTTCAACCATCACTTGAAATTCTGGTGCTGGGTATAGGAAACAATTCAATTCCTTGGCTACCTTACAATGAATAAAATTATGGGTACTACCTGAATCAATCAACACTATTACCTTTTTCTTCTTGATATGTCCTTCTATCTTGAGAGTTTGAGGAGTGGTAATTCCTACCAATGCATTACATGATATGATCGGATTCATTTCTTCCTCTTCTAGGGCTGGTTCCTGGTGTATATCCTCTTATTTTGAAGATTCTTGTTCATTTTCTTCTTCCTCTTCACAATCTATGTAAAATAATTTCTTCTCAGCACACTTATGACCTTTAGTGTATTTGCTATCACAACTGTAGCAAAGCCCTTTTGCTCTTTTTTCTCCCAATTGTTGTGGTGTCAACCTTGTAGGTTGTGGAAATCTAGGCGTAGCAACACTTCCTTCTTTATAGAATTGAGTGGTAGGCTTCCTTGTCGCCATAATTTTACATTCAACTTTTCTTGCCAACCTAAATGCCTTCTCTAATGAATCAAGTTCCAAAATGTGAACTTCATGTTGGATGTTATCCTTTAAAGTGCCTATGAAGAGATCAATCCTATGTTCCTTTGGAATATCAGTTACCCTTATATTCAATTTTTGGAAGTCCTCAATGTGCTGCCCCACTAAACCCTTTTGTTTGAGATTTATCAATTGGCTAAAGAAGGTGTTGCTCTTTGTATCCTCATAATGTGCTATCATTTCCCCCGTAAAAATTGACCAAGTGACAATTTTTTTACGGGAGCAAAGCCATCGATACCATACAAATGTATTTTGTTCTAAATGTAAAGTTGCAATGCGTACCTTTTGTGTGTTTGGCACGTTATGGAGATCAAAATATTGCTCCATCTGTAGTATCCATGTTACAGGATCCTTTCCATCAAACTTCCTCATATCCATTTTTGGAATATGGTGGTTCTTCCCGCCAACATTAGAGTTTATGAAGTCATGATTAACATTTATTTTGTTCTCATCGTGAGTTTCCTCTACTATATTTTCACCATTAGGAAACATTTCTTGTATCAACTTTGTCAAACCTTCAATGTCTACTTTTAGATCATTCTTCATGTTTTCCATGTTGTCTTTCATTTTTTCATCGATCTTAGCTTCCATGTCATACATCTTAGATTCCATCTTCATCTATTCGATTCTAATTACTTCTTTCTTCAAACTGCATTCATATCTTCGCCTACACCTTTCAAAATGATCCATTTCATTTTTACATTTTATGAGTTAAATTTGTTGCACTTGCTCTTGTAATTTTGATATGTCATGTTGCCATTCTTCATCTTCGTGAGTCATAGTAGAGCTTTCCAAAGGCTTGTCAAAGAATTATTTTTATGGCATTTTTCACAATATGCCTTGGAATCAATTCAAATTGATTGTTCAATGCATCGGCGTAAATTCTTGTGAAAAAACATACACACCTTTTTCTTGCTTTTGAGGAGCTCGATATTGAAATTGGATTATCTCTGTGATTTCGGATCTTCAATATCTGAAATTTGGCACTGAGGTATCCTTCTAAATTATCTTTCGAATGCCACAGGTCTGACTTGATTTGGATTCTCCAAGGCAAAGTTATGTCCAATCTCCCACAATGACCTAATTATGGCCTAGTTTAGTAGAGCAAACTTGTACAACTTGCGACGTGTCACTTTTTTTCCTTTTAGCTCTGAAAATGATAACAAAGAAACTAAAGTTCATGTACTTGCGACCAATTTTTACGCAACTCCAATCCGATGCTCAGAGAGAGAGCATGAATATTTTTCCAGTCACATCACCCTTTGAGAGAAATTCAGTGAGCCCTGGTGCTACACTACCTTCCATAGACTATATCTCCCATGCTCTCCATATATTGCAAACCAAGACTGGAAATTTTTTATGCTTCTCAGATTTCAGCCTTTTTATAACTTAAAAATTAAAAATTCTAACTAGTAAAAAAGCAGGTGTGGAAATGGTGTTGACCGTTTAGATTAAAATTGAGGAGCCTCAAAGACCTAATTTCCATAGATAATAACTGAAAATATTGCAACTGCTTATGAAATTTTAATATGTTCCTCAAGATTTCGGCTTCTCACCCTAAAATTTTCCAGCTTTGCACTGAAAAATTGCGAAAATAAAATACACATATCTGTTTGATAGGAATAAATTTATGAATCCAAAGCTCTGATACCAAATGTTGTGTAACCAGCTCCAAAAAGAGAAGAAAAGAGATATCAACGCCTTAGGAATGAGCCACTTCGAGGGGGCAACCTCCAATACATTACATAAATGAACAATTCTTGGATGATACAATTTACAAAACCTCCTTTCTATATATAGGAGTCCATGGGGCCATAGTGTAATCCTAGTGGGCCACAATGTAATCCTAGCCGACCTAACAATAATAATTTAAGGGCACAATAATAACAATATGGGGGTTACAGGGGTACAATAATAACAATAAGGGGGTTACACTAACAAAAATAAGGGATTATACTAGTAATATAGGGACCTAACAAAGGCTTCCTAAAAAAAAATCATAGTGAAAATTCCATGATGATTCTATTGAAGTAGCAAAAACCTAGGCTCATTTATTCTGATACCAAATGATATTAACCACGTGCCTTAAAAATGATAAGAATTCAACAAATACAATCCACTTCAAGGGTACAACCTCCTTTTCTAATGAATATAATAAAATTAAAGATATAATGATCCTAAGGCTAGGTCTCCTTGGTACATATATATGAGAAAACAAGTGAAATTATAATGAAAATGGTACAATGAAAGGTTTTGAACCACATAACAATATAACAATAGAAATTTTATAACTCAATATCTAGAGAAAAATGAAGGATTTTAGGGTTAACATGGGGCTTTTTTAGGGCTTAACAATCAAAACAGGGAAATATTCTATCACATGGTCGAACTATCTACAATACCTGCATGATTGTCGTGCTAGATTTGGACAATCGTGCGAATAGTGACGAACATCTCCGCAGTTGTAGCAAATAACCTGGCCCCTTCCTCGACCAGCCGATCTCCACCTCCTCTTCCTCTTCCTCTACCCTAAAATCCACCACGCCCAGAGGGGAATTCTGCTGAGGTAGGTTAGACTTGCATTCTATATATTTTAGTTTTGTCCAACATCATATCATAAGTTTGACAGTGTTGCTCATCATGTCCCGGTGATGAACATAATCTTCAAAATAGCTGCTTCGGCTTAGACTGATAATTTTCGACACTTGGACAAAAATATGTTTCATGCAAACTTGCAACTTGACAGATTGTGCACCATATTGGCCCAACTGCGCTCTTCGACGGGCTAGGTCCTCCAACATTTAGATAATTACTGAAGATGGGGAATTGATCAAATTTCTAAAAGAAACATCCATTGCTTATTGAAAAGTGGCACCAACATTTATTAAACCACAAGAAATTAATTTATAAGAAAAAATGACCCAATTAATATGAAAAGTTGTTGTGAAAATATGTGGATTTTCTTAAAGGAACTCTCACTAGATGGAAGGTCCTCAACTAAGGTTTCCTCAACAATCTATGTCTAGGGTGTCTTTAAGGCATTGATTCTTCTACACTCTTACCTATCAACTCATCTAGGATGGTCATAGACTAGGAATACATTATCTAATAATGTAATAAGTACCTAGACATGTAATATATGGAGGATTAATTCATGGATTACACTGATGACCCTATAGTTGGTCGACAGATCTGGTCCTTGTTCATAACTTTAGGCACATGCTCGATTAGTCTTTGGAGGAGGACACTCTGCAAGTTCTTGAAACAATCATCAATAATTATGGAAATAGTTCTCTCTAGGACATTAAAGGGAAAAATTCACCCTCATTAAATCCTGTTGTGTCCCTAATTGCTAATGGTACCCAAATTTACATCATTTTAATGCCCGTTCAACACCATTTTGAGTACCCCTTTTTCCATTTTCATACCACCATATCACCTATTTTTTCCATATTGATGCATTTTTTTATCATTGTACAATTATCTTCAAATTATGTCATTTTAATGTTCATTCTTATGTATTTAGGAAAAAAATTACCTTTTGATGCTAACATGTGATAATCCATGAGAATTAATTCAAGCAGGGTCAAGAAAGTACACTTGATGTAGTGGTAATAGATATCTGTTGCAATACCCTCTTGTGTCACTACAACACTTTCGGGTTGTAACAAAACTCTTATATCACTGAAATACCCCAGGTACCTCAATGTTGCAACTTCGACTGCTATAATACAACTAAATAGAAGGTTTTGAAACTCAACAATAGGGCAGGAACAACAACCCTAGCTGTTACAACATGAACAAGGTTTGATTTTGTAACACGACATAATCAATTCTACAACATGCTTAAGCCTGATGATGCAACAGAATAATCGTTTATTGTTGAGGATAAGTGCTTCCACTCAAGGAGAACTACATAACACACCTTGATCCATCCTCCAATTGCATAGTCATCAATATATTGTAGGTTCACCATTTGACCACTTAATGAAGAAAGTGACAAGAGGTAGTTGGCCACCAACAAGGAAAACCTGACTGCAACAAAAGATCAACCAACTGCCACTTGTCACAACAACGAAATGAGTTAGTGTTTGTCTTATCCTTTCTACTTTTTTCATGACTTATTGTAATCAAGAAGGAATAGCTTGAGAATATAAAGATTCTCATGGCTTCCCTTTGACCTCTTAATCAAATTAAGACTTCAATTTTGTCTATAAAACACCCTGCTCTAATTGAGCAAAGTGAGGATGAAATAATTGTACTTTGTTTTCCAATTTTTTGTTAATACCAAAATCGTGGTTCTTTTTCATTTCATGTTCTACTCCATGCGAATGGTGTGCTACTATCTTAGGTGATCTAATTTTGTAAATAGTGCCTTGCCTAAGGAGGTTTTTCCCCCTCCTTAGTGAGGTGCTTCCTTTAACCATATATATTAGTTCATATTTTATTATGTTTATTTAACTAAGTTCATTTATATTGATGTAACTAAGTAATTTGATAAATACCTTAGTTTATGTATGTTGCTGCAACACACTATAAATGGATAAATAACTTTGTTCCTCTATGCTATTTTTTTTCTTCGGAAAAAAAATTGTAATTTCATTTATAATTTTAAACAAAAATACATTTTTCATATACACAACCAAGTGTGTATTCTAAAGGATCTGGCTAGATCCTCTTGGTGGCTTAAAAAAATGTCCAAAAATATACAATATATACATAACCTGACCATAGGCGTCTAATATAGTCCGGAAACATAAAAATTGAAAATTTTTACACTGTAAGATACATTAAAACATTTGAAATACAACCTATGAGGCTTCCAACTGTGGGATTTGTTCCTCTATGCTATTGGTTGATTGAGTAAGTGATTCTGTTTCTTTAAGTTGCCGCATCTTTGATTTATTCAGTAATGATTGTATTTCACTACTAAGATTTCTAGACTTGAAATGTTGTCTTTACTAGATTTGGTTGGATTGGATTATGTATATTGTAGTTTATCAACATTATACCATCAAGATAACTGCCAACCTTGAGCATGTCACCACTTTAATTCCTATGTGATTTACTTTCTACCTGTATGGATTTTTTATCTATGTTTGAGGTTACAACTTTAAGCTTCCTAGGCCCTGTAGGTAAAAGTGTGTTATTTCAATTGTACAGGTGTGACTTTTAATTTTCTACAAGTGCATTTTTCCTTCCTCAATGACTCGTAAAAGACATTAATATCTTTCTCTCAAATGCACATCTAAAATACTACATTATCATTGATACTTAATAATATTGTACTAGCATATACAATGCATGGTAGTTTTCAAGTTCCATAAGAACACTAGATTGATAATGAAATGCATAGTTTCTCATTTATTTGCTAAGGAATTAGGAGTTAGTTGAAGAAACCATCACTTTTGGTGTTGTTGTTGGGGAAATGTCAATAATGCAGCCATTGTTTTGTTGTTTTATTAGTATGTTATACCTTATTCTCTGAGAAATTAGTACATTTTGTCACATGTCTCCATACATATTCTTTGAGGTCCTTCCAAGAGAAACTTTTCCTAACTTGTCGATATGTTTTTAAGTACCCCAGATGATCGACTAGAGGTGAATCGTGGAAAAACTTCAATATTTTTTGTAAGGCCTAGCATTGTATTTTTATTTGAGAAGAAAATTTTTTCGTAAAATTAATCAACATATATCATTCATAGCAACATAATTCTTTCAATTAAGTTGACAGTTAAACTTACCAATTAGAATATTTTTACATACCTGTTTTTTTTGTCTGATTTCAATCCTGTGATGATGTCTGTCCATGGGCGAATTTGAGTCTTGTGCTTCCATTCTCAAACTAAAAAATTCCTCCCTTCTTATCTGGTCTTAAACTCCCAGACCCATAAGACTTCAAGATCAAAGTATTCTGGATCCCGTGGCCAAAAATCCAAGAACAATGCTCAATTTTCCTAGGTTTTCAGTTGAGTATATAGCCACTGGTTCATCCCCTAGGTTAATTCCATCAAAATATCTCATCACCGTAACTTCGTTTTCCTTTTAACTCCCATCTGACCCTCCCCCTCCTTTACCCTATTCACATTTCCTATATTGGAGATGTTTCTTCCTTTCTACAAAATCTCCTCATTGCCTTTGCATAAAATAATCGATTAAATTCCAGCGTGCTGTCTATCACCTGACATCACAATGAATGGCCTTCATGTTTTTTTTGAGGCGGTCGTCGCCCTTTAGGTATTAAAAATATTTGAACAACCATAAATTTGGATTTGGTTGATTTGATTCAATTCTCAAGTTTCATTTGAAAAGGGTTTATTAATTATAATATTAGTTTAGTATATACATTTAATTTGATTATAGAATTCTAAACTTAATACATTCATTACATTCTTGATAGTTAGGTATTTAATTTAGTATTAATTCATTTATCTATATTTAGATATTATTCATAGCTAATTAGTATGTATACTAATGCAGTGCATGCATATGTAGCTATCATATGCATGCCCCAAATGCATGATAATAATCATATTCTGCTCGTAATTCGAGATGGATCATCACATACACCCCTCTTTTAGAAAACTTCGTCCCGAAGTTAGGGATTATATAATACTTCAGTAATTACCTTAGTGATTAATCATGTCATGTAAGGATTATGTTATTTAAATGAATTCTCATTTACAATGCGAGGACACTTAAAATTCGTATTTTGAACATTCATTGGTTACACCTTAGTAGTCATACCCTGCCCCAAAAAAATTCCCAAACTATTCTAGAATCATCCTATCCATCTTAATCTCTTCCACCCCAATCCTATCCGTACTCCACTAAAATATGCCATGGCGTCAATTATACTGATGCAACCATGAATAAAACCCCTAAGGGTGGGAGCATCGGCTATATTGACCTAACTTACCTATTAGGCATATGGAAATCATCATCACACATCTAGGGGGAGCACGAATTACACAACCCTCCCATGAATCTAGGTTTTGGGCGATAATCAATGGGAAACACCTCCACCCCTCCTAGTAGGTCCAGGGTCGACACCCTGTCATGGAATCTCATTGGGCCTAATCTCTTCTTGGATTTTTGTCATCATGTGGTTGGTTTGGATAATTATATCATCTGCAAAATCAACACCTGTCTACACATTATAATACATGCATAAATATATTCAAAACCAAAATAACGATATCATCTGCAACATAAACACTTCTATACACATTATAACATATGCGTTAATATATTCAGAACCAAAATAAAAATATCATCTGAAATATAAACACTTTTCTACACATTATAACATATGCATCAATATATCCACAACCAAAATATATTCAAATAATCAGTTTCTAGCATTCATATTTTCTGACATCTATGATATTGATCTTTGAGTTCATATAACATATTTGGCTATGTCTAGCCAATATACCTGTAGTTAGATTTCACATTAAGTAGTCAAGTGTGTTCACTATCATTATATCCATCTCATCAATAATAATAAATATGTGGTCTTTAACATAATCACACATTCTAATAAGTAAAACATAATATTTAGATATTTCATTCATGAAATAATTCACATTGGTATCCATGTACCATCAATGTGGACATATTTAATGTAATATTCCCAATTAGTCATGAGCTAATTGGAATATTCAATTTTGTTTTATTACTTTTTTTAAAGAATAAGAGGGCAAAGGAGGTCCATATTTCTCCTTAATGAATAAATCAATGCCAAATGTGAAAGAGACAAATCTTGGTAGCTTAATTGAAGCACCCTTGGTGTGAAAGGGGCTGGATCACTTTGACTGGGTCAACCTTGACCAAATCTACAATGCTGTCATGGAGGAGTGGCCATCAATGAGGTACAACACATTTTTAGATGGAGATTCTTTGTGTGAATGTAGTGATCTTTTTGGATGGGGCTTAGGGTTTGCAAGCTCATATTTTATTTAAGGAAGAGGATGGTAGCCATATGGAGGTTGTTGATGTATATGATATTTCTGAATATTTGGTCTGTTTAGGCATATATCTTTCTCTTACTGTTTAGCTGAGCTAGAGTGCTATTTAGCACAGGGTGTTCCTGATCGGGAATCCCACCTCTTCCATTGAGTAACTCTTGGAGGAGTCTTGCACTACATTTTCCACTATTTGGCTTAAGGCCAAGCTTCTTCTTTCAACTGCAACACAGATCTTGTTGAGGGTTTGGTTGTTTTTGCAGGCTGCAACAAGTGGAGACTAGATCTCTAGATCTAGGCCATTTCAGTGCTCCTTTTCAGTGGAGGATGTTTCTACTTCATTGGGAGGACAGTATTGGAGGGCTTTGAGCTCATTTTTAGATCTTGGCATTAGGCCAACCTTATTTTTATCCCTACAGTGCAGTTTAGTTCCAGATCTGTGTTATTTCTGTAGGAGGACTTGCAGGGTGGTTTAGCACACCATTTGGAGAGCTGATTTTCAAGTGATGGGGATTTGTCTTTCACTTTGAAGATATATTGGAGGAGGCTATTGTATTGATCATATTAGATCAACCACACTTTCTAGATCTGTATTTTTCAGTAGATCTGCAGTCTTAGATCTTAGATCTACAACTTGTACTTGGTGTTTTGCTAAAAACCCTTGGGGGTTTCTTTAGAGGAGTTTGTATACTGCATGGATTTGATATAGATCTAAATTTTGAGGCACATATCAGCTCTAGATCTGATGCATAATCTAATACTGTTGCAGAGACAATATAATAACGCTGTAACTATTTTCCAACTTTCCTATATAGTTGCAGCACCTCTTATTGAGGCATTTTATTCATTGGAGACTTGTATTTCCTGTTATGCATCTTATGGGCCATATTTTACATATATTTTTCTGCTGTAATAACATATGAAAGGTATCCATATTGGCCTATTTCTTCATAAATGATGATCTGCGTTATTTTTCCAACATTTTTCACTATATTCCTGCTTTTCCCATTTTGGAATATTACAATGGTATCAGAGCATGATCTTGGCACAAACTATGCATTCTAAAAGCCAATATGTCATTTGAAGAAGGAGAGCCTCTTATTGACACAAAGAAGAGGTACCAAAAGAGAAGACACGAAAAGTTTGATTATATTGATGACAAAGAGGACAAGGGTAAAACCCCTTTATCTGGAGGTAAAGATGAAGAGAAGGAGTTCCCTAAGATCCTTCTTAGAGCCATGCAAGACATTTCTAGAGAGATCAAAGAGATGAGGATGGAAATATTCAAGGAATCCCATAAAGTATTCCATCATGGAGAAGGCTCTGGCATGTCTCATCACTAGAATGATCAACCAGTGCATCAACCACAAGTTTCCAAACGCTCTACCATGCCTACATTTTTGGCTGTGGGAAATGAAGGGTTTCGGGAGCAAGAATCCCTTGAAGACTATTTCATGGAGTATGAATCTCAAACTCAGAGGTTTAAATATCACTTGAGTTTTCAAGAGTTTTTTCAAGTGAAGGACAATAGAAGACCAAGGCATCATCATAGAAGTGGTGGATTCATTTAGAATCATGATCGACATCACACTATGGACAGATTCTTTTTACCCAATTTTGATGGGTCATCCAAGTGTAATGCCAAATCTTAGGTAGAAAAACTTGACATTTAATTTCAGTTGAACAAGGTTCCAGAAATGGAAGCCATTAAGATTACAATGCTGCACTTTGAGGGTGAAGCACATGACTGCTGGTTCCATGGATTGTCTACATTGGGTCATGCCAATGTAACTACTTATTCAGAGTTCACTAGAAGGCTGGTGGAAAGATTTGATAGAAGAGATCTAGAAGCACCATTCATGAGCCTTGCAAAGTTGAAACAATCAGGTAATGTAAAAACTTACATCTCTGAATTTTGTAAGACTTTTTGTTATGGTTCCTATTTTGTCTGCAACAAGAAGGGTGTACATGTTCATTGTTGGATTAGATGAACCTATTCATGGGTTAGTTAAGTCTACTAAGCCCACTTCCCTACATGATGCCATTGAAAGGGCTAGAGACCTTCAAGATGCCTTTCCAAAAGCAAAGGAAACATTTCATCATAAGCCCTCTTTTCCATCAAAGGGAAAAGAAGAGAAGACTGCTCCTTCAAAGGAGAGCTCATATAAAAAACCTCTTGATGATGATGTCCAGAGAGATCTAAGAAGAAGGAAGCTTTGCTTCACTCGCCAAGAAGCTTGGGCACCTGGACATAGATGTGTAGCTGGGAAAGCACATTACATAGAGGTCTTCTCAGATGACGAGGAGGAAGAAGAAGATGAACCAAGAAGAGGTCACAACGCTAACACGGCAGGAGGAGAACCAACACCATCAAGAGATGGGAATGTAGAATTTGCTCCTATCGAAGGGGCTCTTGCATCTTTGAGAGGAGTACCTAAGTACTTGACCTTAAGAGTTCAAGGTTCCATCTTGAATCAGAGGGTTTATGTTTTGGTTGATAGTGGTTCCACCCATAATTTTATTGATATCCAACTAGTGAAAAGGAGGGCAATACCCACTGATGCTTTTGAGGGATTTTCTATTTTGGTCCCAGGAGATAGAACTATGCAATGCACACATTATTTCCCTTCATTATCAGTCACCATGGGAACATACAAATTGATTTATCCCTTCTTTGTGGTTGACATACCTGACACCAATGTGATATTGGGTGTTCAATGGTTGATTACTTTGGGGAAAGTCACAACTGATTGGGAGGATTTTAAAATGGAATGGGTGGATAAAAAGAGTGGTAAGACTAAAATGATCAAAAGCATGCATACATATCCCTCACATACAACTTCCACACAAAAAATAGAGATGGATTTGCGCAGTGGAAGTAAGGACCTTACAGTCCCATCTATTATGCTTATGAGATTGTTGCATGTGACACTATTATCTAGTGGAAAACCACCTGGGAGGCCACCTGATTCATATTTTTTGAGAGATATATCACAACAAGATGCTCCAAGCATAGATCTAGGAGGGATGGGAGCATTGGAAGGAAATGATACAGCGCTGGGAGTCTTGGGTACGCTCAAGGAGGAGGCAGACACTCTCCCAACATTATAATTACCCACTCTCATTTCAGATTCCGCGCTGTGGGAGGAGATGCATGGAAGGAATGAAATTCCAACATATATGTCAAGGAGGAGAGCAACCATATGATAGGCATTTATTTTGATAGATCATCAGCACTGTCACTATGGGAGATTGATCCATATTGGAAATCCCAACTGTTGGTGTATTATTCCAAGGATCTTCACACATGCATGATACTTAATGACCAACTTCAAGAAGAGGGCTATTCAGTCCAAGAAGGAGTCATCTATTATGATGGTAGGATCTTCTTGTCTAAAGCCTCCAATCTCAAGGAGAAGTTGCTACAAAGGGCCTATGAAGAGTTCTTTTTCAGCCACACATATTCCATGAGATTCTACAACATCATCATGAGAAGCTACACTTGGAAGGGCTTTGAAGGAGAACTATATCAACATTTTCAAAGATGCATGAACCATGCGGAGTTGGGACAGAAACATAACTCTATAAAGGAGTTAATTCAACCATCTCTTTCTCTTTTTGAGAGAGGAGATAGATCTATGCACCACACCATTTGTTTAAGGAGGAATTTTGGTAAAGAATATGCTCATGTAAATAATGTTTCATTTGATTATTGTTTGCATTCTTTCACCATGTATATGCAGGCCATAAATCCAAGAAGGAGTAATATACCATACAAACTTCATGGCCAACTGTGGGCCACAATTTTTTTTGAACATGGCCACTCCCTTGGAGATCAAAGGGGGATATTATATCATTGTGGGTGCATTCCTAAAGCACCAAACATATCTCACACTTTCAGCCATAGTGAGATGACTTGGGAAGCAAGTAAGTGGTGGGGAAACCACTTACCACATCATGATCTAATGCAGTCAGGAGATGTACTATGATGGTTCCACATGTGGGACTATGACCCACCTCCATATGCACAAATTTCTATTTGTATGTATGTAGTTTTGATCCCATACATTGATGATGTACTTGTAATTTTTATGGGAATGTATGGAGGGAGGATGGGAGGAATGTATGTGCCCTATGGGATGGAGATTATCCATGTTCACTATGCTACATGTTTCAGGGAGAACATTGGGCAAACCATGTTTGTCTCATTTGAACTATCGTCTCCTTATGGGATGGATTATTTGCATCTCATGAGAACTTTGGAGGAGCAACTCATGGAGGGATAGATTGGTGAACACTTAGCTTATGAGGGAAGCTTATCACATGTTGGTGTCACCAATTATGGAGGTTTGTAGCACTCACCTTTTTAGTTTCTTGAGGACAAGAAAAATTTGGGAAGGGAGGACTATAATATTCCAATTAGTCATGAGCTAATTGGAATATTCAATTTTGTTTTATTGATTTGTTTAAAGAATAAGAGGGAAAATTAGGTCCATATTTATCCTTAATATTGAATAAATCAATGCCAAATGTGAAAGAGACAAATCTTGGCAGCTTAATTGAAGCACTCTTGGTGTGAAAGGGGTTGGATCACTTTGACTGGGTCAACCTTGACCAAATCTACATCGATGTCATGGATGAGTGGTCATCAATGAGGTACAACACATTTTTAGATGGAGATGCTTTGTGTGAATGTAGTGATATTTTTGGATGGGGCTTAGGGTTTGAAAGCTCATATTATATTTAAGGAAGAGGATGGTAGCCATATGGAGGTTTTTGATGTATATGATATTTCTGAATATATGGTCTGTTTAGACATATATCTTTCTCTTGCTGTTTAATTGAGATAGAGTGTTGTTTAGCACAGGGTGTTCCTGATTAGGAATCCCACCTCTTCCATTGAGTAGCTCTTGGAGGAGTCTTGCACTACATTATCCACTATCTGGCTTAAGGCCAAGCTTCTTCTTTCAACTATAATGCAGATCCTATTGAGGGTTTGGTTGTTTTTGCACGCTGCAGCAAGTGGAGACTAGATCTCTAGATCTAGGATATTTTTGTGCTCCTTTTCAGTGGAGGAGGTTTATACTTCATTGGGAGGACAATATTGGAGGGCTTTGAGCTCATTTTCAGATCTTGGCATCAGGCCAACCTTATTTTTATCCCTATAGCGCAATTTACTTCCAGATCTGCGTTATTTCTGTAGGAGGAGTTGCAGGGTGGTTTAGCACACCATTTGGAGAGCTGATTTTCAAGTGATGGGGATTTTCCTTTCACTTTGAAGTTCTATTGGAGGAGGCTATTGTATTGATCATATCATATCAGCCACACTTTCCAGATTTGTATTTTTCAGTATATCTGCAGTCTTAGATGTCATATCTACAACTTGTACTTAGTTTTTTGCTGAAAACCCTTGGGGGGTTCTTTAGAGGAGTTTGTATAGTGCATGGATATGATATAGATCTAAATTTTGAGGCACATATCAGCTCTAGATCTGATGTATAATCTAATGATGTTGCAGAGACAATAAAATAATGCTGTAAGGGTTTTCTAGGTTTTCTATATAGTTGCATCACCTCTTATTGAGGCATTTTATTCATTGTATTTCCTATTATGCATATTATGAGCCATATTTTACATATATTTTGCTGCTGTAATAACATATGAAGGGTCTCCATATTGGCCTTTTGCTTCATAAATGATGATCTACGTTATTGTTCCAACATTTTGCACTATATTCATGCTTTTCCCATTTGGGAATATTACATTTAATTAAGCATATATGAAAAAAAATGATCATTTGAAATAACATTCTCATGTGTAGATATTCATAGTTATAGATAAGTTCAAAATGATAGTCTCCACTATATGGATACATAAAGTAAGGATATACAAAATAAAGTTTTAAGTGCTTCAAAAATCAAAACAGGCTAGAATAATTCTAGAATATGGTTTATGTGTCTTCCCAAGTAGCATACCTAGGATTATACTTGTCCCATTGGACCTTAACTTGGTCCACTAGGCGGTTCTTGAGTTGTCAAACTATACGCTCCAATATACCTAATGGTTCGACCAAAATGGTTCTCTCATCTGATACCTGCATTGCCTTCCATTGATGGTTATGAGATTTGTTAGCTATGTAGTGTCTTAATACAGATACATGAAAATCATTATGAATTTTATGCAAGTGGGGTGGTAGCGAGAGACAATAGGCGATAGGTCCAACTCTTTCCAGAATTTTAAATGGCCCAATAAACAAGGGTGACAACTTTGTTCCCTTTCGAAACTGGTTGGTGCTTTTGTTTGGTCTGATACAAATAAATAAATGATCTCCTACTTCATAATTCCTATCCATCTTATGAGCATCAACATATTTTTTTTTTCCCTATCTTGTGCTATCGTTAACCGTTTCCTAATTTGTTTTAATATTTCCTCCATCTATTGAATTAATTATGGTTCCACTATCTCACAGTCCTCTAACTTGTCCTAATTAGCAGTGTTCTGCAAGGTCTTCCATATAACGCTTCAAATGGAGGCATTCTAATTGAACTATGGTGACTATTATTGTATGAAAACTCAACCAAGGGAAAGCACTTTTCCCAGTGTGTTTTTTGGTCCATAACATACATGATCCACATATCTTCCATTACTTGGTTAACCCTCTTTGTCTTCCCATAAATTTCAGGGTGATAATCCACACTTAAATTTAGTTGGGTTCCTAAATAAAACTGGATACAAGTCCAAAACCTTGGAGTGAATCTTGAATCCCTATATGATATGATGTTTTTAGGAACTCCATGGAACCTGATAATTTCATTTATAAATACTCAAGCTACGTTAACAAATTCAAAAGTATCTTTTATAGAAATAAAGTGAGCACTTTTTTTTAGTTTATCCACCACAAACAAAATGAAATTGTGCCTTTTTGGGGTAAGAGGTACCCCCATGATAAAATCCATAGAAATATCCTCCCACTTGATCATAGGAATGTCATGCGATTGTAGGAGACCTGCTGGGTGGCGATGGTTGGCATTTACCTATTAAAATTCAAGACATTTTTCGATGAATTGGACAACATCACGATTCATGCCTACCCAAAAGAAGAGTTTCCTCGTGTCAGCATACATTTTATTTACACCAAGATGCACACAATAAAGTGTTATGTGGGATTCCTTGAGGATGGTGTTTTAGATATCTCCAATATTAGGGATATACATCCTTCCTTGGAATTGTAACAATCCATCATTCTCTAATTCATAGCCTTAAAAATTAGGTTCTCTTGGATCTTTACTTTGAAGCCCAAATCTTACTTTTAAATTCCAACTATCTTCTAAGAGATGTTCTATCACTAACTCCCTCAAGTCTACCTTAATGGGTATAAGGGAAAAGATCCTTGGCCTTCTACTTAGATAATCTACCACTACATTATCCTTCGCTTTGATGTATGAAATTTCAAAGTCATATTCACTTAAGAACTCATTCCATCGTCTTTGCCTAACATTTAAGTCCCTTTGGGTATACAAGTATTTTAGGATTTGGTGATCACTTTTCAGCACAAAGCTTCTCCCTACAAGGTAGTGTCTCCATATTTTTAAAGCTAGTACAAAAAATACCATATATAATTCATTCATGTCATAGAGTTACTTATGAGGCTTTAAATTCCTTTAGTTATACACTATTACTCCTTTGTATTACATTAACATTACACTTGATCCTTGCTTGGATGCATCAGAACATATAATAAAGCCTTTGTCCATGTGAGGTACTCACAAGATTGGTGCTTTGGTCTATAATATTTTAGGCTCAGTGAATGTAATGTCACATTACTCAGTCCAATCATTCCTAACTACTTTTCACTAGAGGGTTGTGATAGGCTTTGCAATTTTTGAGAACCCTTCTACAAACCTTCGATAGTATCTTGCTAAACCCATAAAATTACACACTTCATGCATATCTTTCGGTATTTACCAATCCATGATTTATTTTACCTTCTTAGGATCTATTGAGATCCCTTCACCAGATGTAATATGACCTAGGTAATGAATCTTTTGTAAATTAATGAACACTTAGATAGCTCGTGATATAACTGGTGCTCCCTAAGGCAATATAATACTATCCACAAGTGTTTTTTATGCTCCTTGTTGTTTTTGGAGTAGATGAGAACATCATCTAGGAATATTTGTACAAAGCGGTCAAAATACTTATGGAAAACACTATTCATAAGATTCATGAATATTATAGATGTATTGGTCAACCCAAATGGCACCGATGTGAACTCATAATTCCCAAAGCATGTTTGGAATCATGTCTTAGGAATATCACTATCTTTAATTATTAATTGATGATAACTAGGCCATAGATCAATTTTTGAAAATATAGAAACCCCTTTAATTTGGTTGAATAGATAATCAATTTTGGGAATTGGCTACCTATTCCTTACTATATCTCGATTTAAGAATTGATAGTCTATACAGAGTCGCAAGGAACCATCCTCGAAAAAAAATTACAGGTGCACCCCAAGGTGAGATATTGGGCAAATGAGTCCTAAGTTTAATATTTCCTTCAAATTTATTTGAAATTATTGAAGATATGGAGATGTCATTATAAAGGGTGTCTTAGAGATTGGTTCTATACCATGTTTTAATCCTATTGTGAAATCAAGCTGCTTTTAGGGAGATAATTCTGACAGTTCCTTTGGAAAAGCATCAGGAAATTTGGGAAACATGAGATATTTCTCTAGGGATGGTCCCTTTTCCTTACTTACTTCCTTTACTGCATATACTTGACAACCTTTTCTTAGGCACCACTTCATTTTCATTGTTGATATGAAGTATAAAGATACCTTCCTTTTAATACTACGGATTTGGATCGACTCTCCTTCATCATTTATGTAGAGAATTAATTTTTCATAACAGTTCACCCAAGCTTGGTGGGATTCCAACCAATACATCCCTATGATGAGGTCATAAGTTCCTAAGATAGTGGCGTATACTTTTAATTTAGTCGAACAAACCCATAAATTAACCACACATTCCTCAACACTTGACTATATGGACTGTAGTTCCCCTGGAGCCATTTCTACTTGTTAATCATTTTTATTAGGTGCTGCCAACCCATATTTATCTAATGCATATGAAGAAATGAAACTATCAATGTCACCTGAATCAAATAAGATTTTGAGGTTTATGCTATTAATTGTACCTGATGACTCCACTATAATGGACTGATGTTCTGCTTGGTTGTTGTTGACTGTTGGATGGATTCTATAATTTCCTTCGGTATTTAATGATGGGTATTTTCCTTCCCTATGCACAACACTTAATGAAGCCTCTAGGAAATCATGTTGGAAAATATGTCCTCCATATCCCCTCATGCTTGAAAAGGAGTTCCTTCACCTCATGCTTCTTCCTCTTCTGAAGGTTTCTTGAGAGTTCCATTGTCTCATGTTGGACCTTGATGAGACCATTGATACAACATTAGCTGCCATTGGAGCCCTTGTTCCTACTCCTCTTGGAGTAAACCTACCACCATAAGGAGGTGGGCTCGAACTACCTCCCTTGAAGTATTTCTCAAGGGTCTTCCCCATAAATCCTGGTTGTGGGGGTCCTATCAACCTGATGTTCCTTCTGATCCTAGATTTTTCTCTGTATAATAAGCACATTCAATTACCTCTACTAGTGGCGATGGCCTCCACATTATAACCATGGCCCTAATTTGGTGATCTATATTTTTGAAGGAATGAAATGAAATACATATATAAATATAAACAAAAATCTATAATAAAAACAAAAATTCAATTCACTAATAACAAAGTATTGGAAACTATTTACATATAGAATGGAAATAAAGTAGCTCAGACAATGGTAGCTTATCTTTGAGAAGGGATGTGGTGGATACATGCCTTCTGGAATGTGTTACAATAAGGCTTGGATACATTTTTATTATTGAGAAATAATGGAAAATCCTAAACATCCAAAAACCTAACCCTAGGAGATGAAGCACCAAAAGTTTGTGGGCCCTGTTGGGGTTAGTTGGTCATCAACTACCTGGGGTCGTAACTTTGGAATATGATGTCTGTTTGACATGTATAATACCTTGTTAGAAATATCTATTAGAGGAAAAAATTTCAATTTAAACCCCTATGATTAGCTACGGGTTTGCATGTTTTCCAAAAGAAAAAATTGTTTAGGGCCTCAAAACAACTCCAGAAGTTTAGGACCCGAAAAATTACCAAAAATACTAAACTGTGCGAAAATTAAGGAAAATGAAAGAAAAAATGGTGGGGGTCCAAGTGGAATATATAGGTGGCCAAAAATATCCACCTGGATCAATACTCCCCCTTAGGAAGCAATGGTACCATTGCGTTGAGTGCCTCCATGAGATGGGGAAACTTCTCCCTAACTTGATCCCTGGAGAGCCACTTTCCTTGGTGCAGGACTTGGCCAACTTTGACAACCCGATACAATTGGATATTTTACTGGTGATTGTTCTTGACCAGTGTGTCTATGATCTGATTAGTTGTGGCATGTTCCATGCAGTATAGTTTTAGCTCTATTGGAGCTAGTTGTTCTGCAATGTCGGATATGTCTATCAATGGTGGAAAGTATGGCTGAAGGCTATCGAAATTGAACATTGGGTGCAGGCCAAGGAATGGGGGAATTGTGAGCTCGAAAGAATTGTCTCCCACAACCTTGGTTATGGTGTAAGGCCCATATTAGAGCGGTCCGAGCTTTCAATGGGCTCCGGTAAGGCATTCAATTTGAAAATGCAACCAAACTTTGTCACCCTTCTAAAACTTATGTGGCGCCTGATGATAATCATGCCACTGCTTGTACTTGGAATTTGACTTATCCAATATGTCATGCACCTGCTAGCATATATGCTAGATTAATTCAATAAACCAGGTTGATTATCAATCTTGATAACCATACAAAAATAAAACACAAAGTTCTCTTAAAAAAATGACACTGTCATCCTTGGTTTTTACACGATTACAAAAAGAAAATACATAATTTACTTACATAAAAGTGACAATGTCATCCTTTATTTTGATATGATTTTTAAAAATTGCATTAAATATATTCCCATATACCATATTTATACCTCTTTTGGATAGAAGTTTGACAATCATATTTTGTTCTCTGTAGACATGCTCAAATTGGATGTACTAGAAGAATCTTACCAGTTCCCTTATGTGATTCATCCAATTAGATAAAATGGGCATATTGAACTGGTTGTGCTCCTTGAACTAGTCAATGGAACCCTTTTCATCACCATATACTTGTAGTCACTCAATCCCCAACCACTTTGTAGCAGATAAAACTCCCCACAATGTTATAACCTCGAATTTATTGTCGGTGTCATTTCCTCCTTCCCAACAAAAATGACAATAGAAACCTGGTTTAATTATAATGAAAGCACCACATCCACATTTTTCTCTTCTCACATGCTCCATTGAAGAAACACACAGGGAATAACCTCCCTATATCTTTAAATCCACCCTATCTATTTTCCCCCTTTCTCTTGACTGGTCCAATCTCATTGAAGTATGGCACTTCTTTTATAACATCCCCGTAGACTGATACCTCTTTATGTTAAAAAATAAAAAAATTTATACTGCCAGATGATCCAAAATATATAGAGAGGGAGGGATGTTATAGGTTAATTTGGGAACAATTCCCAATGACCTGGTTAACTGGGCATCATCTCCAGGACCAATGATCAAGGGTCTATCATTCTCTATCATTTCAGTTGCTACATGCCCTAAGACAAGAAACAAGAAAAATCAAGCAAGACTTTCATCAAGCAAAGGTATCCATGGTTTGAAGCTTACTATATAGCATATGAGAGCTCACCAATGCAGGCTCTAAGGGGCCTAAGTGCGTTTCATATGCAGGTAGCCCCATGCAAGGCTGCTCTGCAAAGCACTTCCTGACATTCACAGGTGCGTTGGTAACATTGGGAGCGAAATTATCATTGTTTCAGAATCTCCACTTGGCCAGTGCCTTCTAGAAGAGTTCACATGTGTCAAGATTCGGATCCAAGTGCCCATTTGACATCTACATGTCTGGAAACATGTCTTGCCTATTTTTGGAAAGTTATTGATTTCAAAACAACCTACAATTCATCTATAAATTGAGCACAGGTCTAAGTGTTTGAGAAGGAAGAATCTGAGTAGAGAAATGCTGGAGGATTTTCAATTGAGAGCTAGATTTTTGAAGCTGCTGCTGGAGAGATTTATACTATGATGAGGCTTGGGAACAATGCTGGAAGGTCACTCCAAATCAATCACTAAGTTGTAACCTCTCCTTCTATCATCAATAAAGAGTACTTCTTATTTTTCCCTATATGCATCTGTATTGGCTTTGATTTTCCATATTGCAAGATCTTGGTTGATGTATATGGTTTATGATTTACTGATTCAGCTAACTAGCTTGAATAGATATCTATATTATTGCATCTTCTGCTATTTCAATGTTCTTTCTTGCAGGAAGCATTCGACTCACAAACCGCTTGAATTTGAAGCTGCAACGAAAGCGATAGAAGGAGCCATTTGGAAGCGACTGAAAAAGTAAGCCTCCAATCCTCTCTATGTATCTATTCTGAGTTAGGAAAAATAGTCGTATAGTCTTTCACCTGTTGTTCTAGAATAACACCTGTCTAGGGAAGCGTGATTTATCCGTAATTCACAATTCTGGTCCAACAAATTGGCAACTTCGCTGGGTGTTAGTCTCCTATACCAATAGGTGTCATTTTTCATGATTGTCTTGATTTAACTATGGAATATGTTCAAACCTTTTTCTTGAGCAAAGGTGTTCCATATTCTTGAAAAACCAAAAAATAAAAAAATTTAAAAAATGTAAAGAGGGTATACCCTAAAAGAAAAATCAAAGGGTAAGAAAAATAAAATGGTCAAAAAAGTGAAAGAAATGAACCCCAAGCAAAAAATAGACCAAGGAAAGTGTGAAAATCCAAATGCCACTACTATTTCATTTTTGTAAATAAGTAATTG